>JAJKFL010000031.1:24948951-26312284 GCA_021186555.1 Reticulitermes speratus
ATGGTGTTGACTTCCAGCAGTAACCGATCTTGGAAATGTTGTAAAGGCTTATAGTAAACACGAAAGGGAACTCCTACAAAGTTGTTTGTAGCACATGCACTGAGAAACATATGAATGTTAGTCCCAAAGAATGTTTTATTTGTATATTCATTTATGTTTGTCGAATGATTTATTAATTTATTTGTTGACTGATAGATTGTTTTATTGGATTGATTAATTGCTCGATTGATCGGCCGGTTGATTGATTTATTGATTGGTTGGTTGGTTGATTGGTTGGTTGGTTGTTTGGTTGGTCTGACTGAGCCTTGGCTTTATTAATGATACTCTTTCAAATGCATAGTTTATACCGTCGAATATAATGAGAAAGATAATGAATATTGAAGACCTGTAAGAGGATATCTGTAAATTGTTTCCAGTTTCTGTGCCAGCGTAAGCCTGGAATAGCGCAGTAACGTGAAAGTTTTGGCTGATTTCTAGACGCGAGTACCTCCAGAATAAGTCTGTAGCGGTTCTAGTACTTTATAATAGTCCTGTATATTAGGGCTTTATTTTCCGAAATTTTCTCCTTTGTGTGTTTATAAGATAATACGCACACGTTATGTACTTAGGTCTGTTCTAAAGCAGACAGCTCTGAAGTCATGAATGCAGTTGAGGACTCCGTCCTGCTGGGACATCTCGCCGCGGCAGTGACTAGTCTGTTCCCAGTGTTGGGAGGGACAGCAGCGCCTTCAATTTCACAGCCATTTTTATAAAATAAAACTGTATTGTAGTCTTATTTTATATAAAAAGTCATATTTCTTATGTTCCTCAATTTAAAGTTTCTATTACTTTGCCCGAAACTCAAAGAGGCCTATGACGTCACAATTTTTTTTTTCTTAAAGTTTTATGTAATTTGATGATTGTATTCTTCTGAAAGCCTTTAGTCTCTTTGCGTTACTTTACCTTCAAGCTAAGGAAACTACAACTCTGCGAAACTCTGGTTTTGTCTTAGGATCTTCAGAATTACTTCAGATGCTTTTTCTCTCCTTGCCTTTTTACTTGTCGCACGGGGTTAGTTTTGCCAGAAAGTAACCTGTACCCTGTCATCTGCATTGTTTTTTGCTTCTTCGAGCTTGCCTCCGACACATGTCATTTACCTTAGGCGAGCATAGAATAACGTGGAATATGCTTTTACAACTGAACACTTACGTGAAGTTTAAAGGACAAGAATGTCCTTGACTATAACAGTAAAGATACATTATGAATTTGAAATTAGCCAGGAACAGATAAAAATTTCGAAAATGTGTATAATTGCTTGTAATGATGAACAAATTTAAAGTTAATTTTACCTATATGAAGTGTCAGAGGCGAAGCAGCACTTTAGGAAGAAGGTTGTGGCAATGTGCTGACCGTTCGGGTCTGTCTCATCAGAGGGTATGCCAGATGAATATGGTGCAGTTAAGAGATGATGACTGTTGGAGGAAAACCAACGTTACCTACTCGAAAAGTAACCAATTGCTACGTTTTCCGTTACAAACCAAATTTGCACTGAGCTGGGTTTTAATTCGGGCCGCTACCATTAGGAGCTGCCGCTTTACATTCGGAAATATTTTGTGGTAGGTTAGTATATATATATATATATATATATTATGTACAACCATTTTTTATTTCATACAATAAGAGGAAATAGTACACAGATCGTCTTTCACAACTCAATACCTATAAATAATCGTCACTTAGTGCAACATGTTTCGGCCTCAGCAGCGGCCATTATCAAGTAGAACAATATTCAGATTTTAATTTAACTGTTGTTTGTAAAGAATGAGGTCTCATTTTATTGTTGACTTGATGTTTGTACAATAGTATTTTTCTACAAGGTGTTTTTAAGTGATAGTACCTGATTATGGCCGTTATTGAGGCCGAAACATGTTGCACTAAGTGACGATTAATTATAAATATTGAGTTGTTAAGGACGATCTGTGTATTATTTTCTCTATTATTATGTGTCTGAAATGTTCTGTGATGAAAATAATCAGGAATCACTGGCTTGAACGAGGGAGGCTTTGAACAGTTTCAGCGTTCAACTATTCTTTAGTTGCCTTTCAGTAATACAAAAAGTGTACAATGGTAGAAAGAATGTTCTCTTTTCACATTGATTTCAAAGTTTTGAACGGCTCCGTTATCTTTCTAACTTTCCAAAGCCAGTTTCTCGCTCAAAAAAGTGAAACTCTCCATGTAATCTTTTGTATGGCTTCTTTGAAATTCTCTTCTTCTTCTTTCCACATCTCCTACTGCCTTTCACTTTTACAGTTGTTATTTTTTCTTGGTATTCTTAAGCCAGTGGGGCAGAAATAGTGTTGTGAACGAAGTACTGCTACTGTCAAGAAAGCCAACTTAGAAGTTCACGTAAAACTTAATGCGATAGCTTTATGGTGAACTTCACATACTAGGGTATCTTACGTTTGCATGCGTAATGTATATGAATGGAGACATAAAATTGTAGCCAGTTTTTACCTTTCTGCTTTCACGGCTTTGACCGTCAGCTTTCTCACATTCAGGACAGTTAAAGATTCGACTTTGTGATGTGGCAGAGTTATTGATTATATGTAGAAGCAGGTAATCTGCAGAAACATATATAAAATAAATAACATTTTTATGTATTAAACCTATGTGACTCATATCAGCTGAGTTCATGTAACCACTCACCAGTTTCTGTGATGTAAATTTGTCCTTTTCTGATATCCTGAGTTGGGTAAAGAGAATTTTAATTAATTTTTCTCCACCCGTATCAGTTTAGCTCATATTGGATTGGTCACATACATTGGATATGACACATGCATGGGTTAAGGGAGATTTTGTTTATGATATTCTAAACTAAAGATGATTTTTGTAGATCTACACACAGATAGGGATTCAATATTAAATTTAATTCCTGATGTGAAAATTTGAAAAGGACTGAACTGGCTCAGGATATGGACCAGTTGCGGACTTCAATGAACAAAGTGATGAATGATTATTTGTACCAACAAATGCACTAAGACAGTTTTTTCACTGTTTACTTTATTATAACGATGCCCCAATACGCATTTCGGCAGTTATTCTGCCATCATCAGGGGGTATTTTAAGGAGTTTTTACATAGACCAATTCTTTGGTTACGTCATAACAGTGAGTCAGTATTTACCACATCGTATAAAATTTTTGTAAAATTTGTGGTATTGTTAAGCTGCTAAAAGTTGTTATGACGTAACCAAAGAATTGGTCTATGTAAAAACTCCTTAAAATACCCCCTGATGATGGCAGAATAACTGCCGAAATGCGTATTGGGGCATCGTAATAATAAAGTAAACAGTGAAAAAACTGTCTTAGTGCATTTGTTGGTACAAATAAATCAATTATAAAAGATGCACGGTGAATATAAAGTGAAACAGTGATGAATCTTCAACTTCCATGAAAGCAAAACAGTGCTTTATAAGTGTATTAACTCTGAATTCTGCGAGTGAGCCTGCGAGCTGTGAAATCGTTAATGTGTTACACTTTGAAGATTCAGTTACGCCTTATTGAACGGTAACTGTGTAACATCCCAGAATACCTCAAACGACATCAACACCTCTGCCAAATCTTTATCTCGAATTATGTTTTGAAGACAAAGAACGTTGGTGTTCAATAATTAACAGGTTGATTCATCGGTTTGAAATGAATGTAGAATAAATTAAAGTATGCATAAATGTGTGACATCAGTTGTTTCTTTACTTCTTAATAGAGTAAGAAGATGTCACCATCTGTTCCTATAATTCGTAGTGTGATAGATGCAGGTTGCAGCGTGAAACGTATCACGTCTCGGGGTGTAGATCACATATAGTATACAGTAGAGTTGTAGAGTTCAGACAGATTGTCATAACACTTTTATTTGTAAAATGAATTCTCTTCGTTTCCATATTATTCATCTTCATTTTAAACTTCGCTCGTCATCATTTGCAATTCTCTTTTGTATTATTTAGTATGTAGATTGTTAAATATCAATTTGTATTCACTTTCTTTGCCTGGCTTGTTACGTATTATGTAAAAATACTTTGTAATTGAGTTCTTATTCTAATATTTCTAATCCCACAAAATGGAATTGCAAAACTTAGCAACGCTCAGTATGATTGAGAACTGCATTCTTCATAAGACGCTGTATGAGGTTTAAAGGTGCCGTAGATTCTCTTTGTTTCATTTTTGTTGGAGAATTTTCTATATCAGGCGTGCTTATCCCTAATCATAATATTTCTTAATTTAGCCAACAAGATAATACTCTGAATAGAACCTATTAGAAAATACAAGTTTTTAGGTATATATAAGACGGGTGCTGTCAGCATTTTCCATTCAACAAAAGAGATGCAGTTCTTGTCTTGAAAGAGTCCTTCTCTCGCCCAAATATCTTTGACAGGCGGTCTCAGAGAAAATCAGGTTCCTCTGCCATCTCTTGACATACTGGGGGAATAACTTCTAGATTTCCACAAAATAATTTTATAAGTTGTCATTTAACTCTATAAAAAGTGTCATTCTTACTAAAAGAAATCAGCATGGGAAGTGTTAAATATCAGTTTCTTAGGAGAACATTTCAGAACTTCCATTTATGAGAAAAGTTTTATGCGTCAGGGAAAGAAAAATAAGGCATTTCGAGGAGGAAGGACGGCCATTAATCATGGAAACAGTTAAAAGTGTCTACAGTTGGAAAACCCCTGGTACTGCGAAGGATTAACGTGTGACCCTACAGATATTTGATTTGTCTGCACACACTGCACCTGTGTCAGGCACTTAACTCAGTTCACAATGCGCTGAGAAAACAAACAGATTTGAAAGGGTGTACGTGGCTTGACATACTCATAGTTATGAGTAAAAGTTTTGAACAAATATTCACATACTGTTCCGCAGTTTGCATCCTGTAATAATAAAGAAAGTATGTACTATCAATTAAGAAATTCTGATAGAGTATTTATTTGTTTTTCGTAAGAAGTGTGACTGAAATTTATTGACTTAAGCGCAGACGTCTGTGACACTAGACGTTGGATACGTGGCTGACCAACGGGTATCGATATCAAAATGTACAACCTGCGTAGAGATTTTGGCTAATAATTGGTGGGAGCTGACCGCGACAGAAATACGCCTTCATGATACGCGGACAGGGGAATGGCATTTACATTTAATTAATTTCAAAAGATGCCGCCTCACACTTACGGGGCTTCAACACTGTACAATGTCTTGTAAGACAACTCTTGAGTTTACATCCTAAAAATGGTCAGTGTGGGCGCTTCCAGAAATCTGTTTTGTTTGACCCTTTCAGCAAAGACTTTTTCTACATTATGTATAAAAGTACACTACCTGCCTCACAAAACACGTAGTTGTGTCCATTATAAAGGCGAACTGGTTATACTGTGTAGAGAAATAATACGTGCTTGTGTTGACAAGTATCTTAGCGTAATGTGGTTCATACTGTTGGGTTTTTTGTGCGATGTTACTAACAAATAATCTGCAGACACAATATTTATTTTTACGTTATATTGACCGTGCATTCTGTATCAATTGGAAGTTATTTATTTATCATACCAACCCATGCACAATTTTACAATATTATGTGAAGTAATAATATTGTAAAGTTTGTGCATGAGTTGGTATGATAAATAAATAACTTCCAACAATATTTATTGTTAAATCAAAATTACAGCTACATGTTTCGGCTCACGTCAATCCAAAATATTGTCAAAATTAGACCTGGCGTTATGTATAATAACCACTGGTGTTTAAAATTCAAAACCGTTTACCCATGCTGTTCCATTTCCAAATTTAGGCGCCTTCATACTCCACAGGAGAATTTTTTTTCGAGCGTTAACTGGTATCATTCTCACCGTGTTGCAATGAAATACTTTTTTTGGAAAGGTAGCTTAACCTGCATCTAAATAGGGAAAGGATTCGAATTTGTGAATGAGGTGTGACTGCGAAATTTTTACCACACGCTGCCTAATCCGTAAGAGAATCTTATCAACAACGTCACACCTAAAAACAAGACCATGTGAGGCAAAGGTAAAGCAATCCCATTACAGGCCTGGACAGGCCCTTAGGGCTCCAGGAGTTTGAGGCTCCCAGATTTCTAGACAATTGGCACATGAAGGTGGTAAGGTTGTCAGCCCTACGCACCGGCTACCTTTACCTCCCAGGAAATATTCCTGGTACTCATTTCTGTTAGAGGCTGAGTCGACCTCAGGGCCATAGTGCGACCGAAACGATTATTTCAGTGAAAAATTCCAATGACACCATCGGGAATCGAATCGAACCGCGACCTTCCTGCTTGTAGCGCAGTGCCTCAACCAACTGCGCCGCCGCGTGCCCAGACCATGTGAGGCACATAACTTAAATAGTCCTTCAGCTAAAACGTGTGTTCAATGTATTCGGGAGGTTCCCGTTTCGAATCTCGGGTGGGACGCCACCTATCCTTTCGTGGCTTTCTTCAGGTACTACAGGCAAGTGTAGGAATACTACCTACATTAGTTCACGACCGCCTCCTTTCAAATTCCAGTTTATTATTAATCCTTTAAAGCCCAGTGATAACTACATGTGACCGCATGCTTTAGTACACTTTCTAGCCGACAAGGAGCCTTGCCAACTGCTCAAATAAATTTTTTCTTCAAGTGCCTACAAAATTGTATTTCTCTGATCGAATATAAATATGGATCTTTTTTCGTCAATTCTAGCCATGAAAATTAGCTATCTCTGGTTTACATTCCTGATGAGCTGGTTTAAGATTAAATATTCCTATTTCTGGATGAGTCAACGTGTCCAGGTTTATGGAGGATGATTTGGGGTGTCTTGGGAGAATAGGGTGCTTTATGGAGACAAGAGAGTTAAAGGGGTGAAGGGGGAGACCGCCATATTTCAGCCTAGAGTGGAACACTGGGAAGGGAGTCGCGAGCTCCGGTTAGAATCGATATTATTCGCACATTCTGCTCCCAGCACGATGTTGCACGGCAAACCACTACATGGTGACCATTACACATGGAACTTCTGTCATATGTACCATACTCTAATTGTTTTGCTTGTTGTGGGACCAATATGTTACTCTTTACCGCTGCTCGTCTTTTTTCTCCCATACTTATTTGTCCTGCGTGCAGTGAAATTACAATACCATCTCTCAATACACTTCAGCCGTTATGTATTTCCCTTATGTGCAGCAAGGGGATTATAAACCGATCTTTCACTCCATTTCAGCCATTTTTAGGTGCGTTAGCAAGGTTGCGAAAAACGACTATCAGCTTCGTCATGTCTGCCTGTCCGTCCGTCCGTCTGTCCGCATGGAAAAACTTGGCTCCCACTGCATGGACTTTCATGAAATGTGATAATTGTGGATTTTTTAAGATCTGTCGAGAAATTTCAAGTTTCATTAAAATCTGACAAGAATAACGGGTACTTTACATGAAGACCTTTCTACATTTATGATAATATCTCGTTAAATTCTTCTTAGAATGGGAAATGTTTCAGACAAGCCTTATAGAGAAAATCAAAACACGTACTTTATGGTCAAGAATTTTTTTTTTTTTTCGAAAATCATGCTCCTTGTGAGATAATGTGGAAAAATATGGTTAAGCCAGACAGGCCACAGATGTCGTTATAATGTTGCGCAGAAAAGATGCGCACTGCATGCCGGATAACTAAGGCAAGAATACAGGCACACACTCATCATATTTAATACTTATTGCTTTTCAATGGGAACAATGGTTACGCGAACGCGCCTTAATGTTACGTGTACATTGCGTGCCTTCTTGTACTCGTCTTTCCTTCAACGAGACTGCAACCCAAAATCTCTCACTCTACTTCAGCCACTTAAGTCATTGCCTTTTATGCAGTGAAACTAAAAGCCGTTTCGACACATGGCTGTATCTGTTTCTTTACAGCAACATTTTTGTAAGTTCGTGTTACGTGTACTTAGAGAAGAAAGTCATTTGCATTTGCATCATCTTGCACTACCTCAGTTCTGAGTATCCGATGCTAATCGAAGCCACTTCTAGTGCAACGAAATCTGTAGTGTGTGTGTTGCAGTCTACGTAATATTCGTGACGTACCAGCTTTGAAAATTGTTCCAGGAACTGGGAGTTTTCTTGGATACGTCACATTTACTGTAACTTCGTAAAATATCTAGGTTAAAGGACGCTTCGAAGTGATAGGAGCATAATGGGAGAGTAAAATTAATAGAATAAGTAACTCGGGAAAGCCGGTTGTGGACAGAAAGAACAGGACTGAAATTGCTCAGAAATGGAGCAATCGTTGAGCTGTCATGACTGCGATAACGCACGTTTCTTGGCGAGCTGAGTAGCTGTCAACTTCTCAAGAAATATCTTGCAACGTGAAATTGATTCTTTGGTTAGAGAGCTCATCAGTTAGTTATTGCAGGACAGAAACTAAATTCCCGTTTTAAGGGATCTAAATCTGGGGTCCTAGACCAACAACACGACTCATCCATCCATGTACCACCGCCCTCTTTGACAGGAGGTCCAGCGCCTACCAGTACAGTGCGGTTGTCACAAATATCCGACACGGAACAAACATTATGTATAATTCCACTAGTACTTCAAACAACACTCTGCGTTGGATGTGGGTATGCCTTTGTACAGTCAATCACAAGAGGTGTGGTGACCGCAAAGGGTACCCCATCCCTGGATATCGGAAAGTAGCACTATTGGCTAACCATCCGGTCGATATGCCTTTGCTGGAATGGCAGCATTACTGGTAAGGTTACTGCGTCTGTGAAAGAAAGTTACTTTAGTTTATAAACTCTCTTAATGCATATTTACAGATTGGAATTTAACACTCTCCTACTCGTTGGCTCTTTTAATTTTTCCAGAATTATCTACGAATTTGAAACTTACGCAATGGATTCTGTTTTTTTTTTTTAATATCTTTATTTAAAGTGGGAACAATGTCTAGTGATCTGGGATTCTTATCAAGCAGTTTTGTACGAAGACGGGGGTCTAGACTTGTTTTCGGATGAACGTGTTCTGTTACACCCCCTTCACGAATTTACTTCCTGGCTCATGTTGCTTTGAGTTCAAGTTCTGAACGCTACTGATATATTCGATTTTATTTTTTGCTTTCGGAAATACAGACTCCTAGCTTCTTACCTTTATAATCTGAAACTTCATAACTTGTTTGCCACATGTTTGTGACCAGAAAATAATAAGTCACCCGAAGATTTGAGCGTAATTTATTTGATATTACCTTTAGTGTCAACCCATCTTTTCTTCTGTCAAATTCCTGACGTCGCTTCTGGATATTCCTTGGCTTGAATATCTGTCTGCGTGCCTGTGGTCTGGTCTGTTTGATTCTTCTTGATTTCCTAGAGGCACATAAACCCACCGACCACGCCGAGGTAGCCGTCATGAGGAGCGATTTCCCCATATCCCATCTCCTGACATATGACATATCACTAACCCGTATAACTCTTGGTCTGTAATCATGAGCTAGGTAACACGTGACCACTGTGCACCCTCAACCCCGTTTTGCGCCTGAGCAGCGTTCACTAGTACCTTTTACTGCTACAGCACCTGTAAGGCTGGGCTGTCAAAGCTCAACTTAGGCAAGACGAAGTTTGGTTCCACCGTAGCCATTGCATCAACCCATTCCTCAGGCCTGAGACACTGCATAGAAATATGCGGATTCCCCATAAATATTCCTAGTACTGATCTATCCATCTTAATTGTTTATGGCCTGGATTGATGGACCCTTCTGAGATCTGATTTTTCACGGCTACCAACATCTGGTTACCAAAGTTCGGTTTACCGCCTAGCAGCCACCTACCAGACTATACGGTGTTACAACCCAGACCACCAAAATCCAAACCATCTGGTTCTCTATGCGATTCAGTAATTCTCTAAGCAGGTCTTCCAACTGAATTTCACTACTCCGACACTCAGCGGCTGACCTGTGGCGCCGACAACCAACCACCAGCCAACCAAAATGCTAACTAACAGCCGAACTTACACAAACTGCATGTGGACGTCCCATACCAAATATGACCCTATGTCGACTTTCCAAGCATAAACCAAACACGAACTCTCCAGATATTAAACATATACCGAGGTCGTGTTTTTTTTAACCGCGTAACTCCAACACGAGACGGCGTGAAGAAGAGACGGAATTACTAAGAGTGCCAGCATTTAGATCACTATTGGGGTATGCAAATTGTAACCACAAAAGGAGAAAGATTGTTCCATGAATGTGCATTTAAAACTGGTCGTTCTGGCTATTTAATTGATACATTTATATCACCTTGAGTTGCTTTATACCCTGTGGCTCTAATTGTACTTCCATCTAGAGCCGAGGTTAAGAATGAGTGGAGTTAAACCTCCACTCCCCATATGCTTTCATGACGCGCGCAGGGACAACTTTACGTCTTATTTTTTCAGCCATAAAGCATTAATCACGTGGCTATTACGTCCTTTTCTTCCACGTTTTTTGTCATTTTGTAACGTCTGGTGATAGAAACGTTCCTGTAGATTCAGCAGTTCTCCTTCGTTGATTAATAAATGCCAAATGATGTTTTCGCTCCTTTACTTTGTTCAACTAATATTTCTTCGTGCCGAATACTTTGGTGTAGCATTAGGCCCCTACACTTTTTTTCCGGATGCGTCAACTTCATGTTTCGGTCGGAATATCTGTTATCATTGCAGGGTTCGTCGCACGCAAAGTCCGAGGTATTACATTAATTCGGGTCGTGCTATGTCTCAGGCGGTTAGTCGCCGGCCTGTCACCGCAGAGGCCCGGGTTTATTTCCATACCGTTTCATGCGGGATTTCAGCTGCAGAAAGTGGCACTGGGACAGGTTTTCCCCCCATGTACTTCGGTTTTTCCCTGTCAGTATCATTCCACCAATGCTCCACCCTCATTTATTTATCGCAGACGCTATATAATGTAATGAATTGATAGCGTCGTTAAATATCACACATAACTAACTAATTAACTAACTCCATAGAGCAGAGGCCTTCTTGAGAAGCTAACAGGTCATCAGCAGTCAAGAAATTCCCCGCAAATTTATGGAACCCGAATGTTCATTACCGCATTCACAAGAGCCCGAAATATCACACATAAAAGATAAACCAATTCTTCAGTGACGCTGGGGATTATGTTCTAACTAAAGCCCAGGTAGGAGGGTCTCTAAACGTATATTACCCGTCAATGCCTTCACTATCATACGGCGCACCGAAGCAGGTAACGTGTGAAGAATTAAAGGTCCGTAGAGTGCACCGAAACCGACATTGAATGGTTAATTAGGCCACGACAGCTGCCTTCCATATTTATTCCTATTATCATTCACCAGTCATTGTAGTGTTCGTAACTCAGTTTGTGGCAGTAGAAGCTTGGGAATGTGTGGGAGGGTAAACGGATGGCACAAACCTTATCTTTGCTGCAAGAACATGTTGTTGTAGTGTGCCATAGAGTCTGGAAACATTTGCTGCAAGAACATGTTGTAGTGTGCCATAAAGTCTGGAAACATTTGCTGCAAGAACATGTTGTTGTAGTGTGCCATAGAGTCTGGAAACATTTACTGCAAGAACATGTTGTTGTAGTGTGCCATAGAGTCTGGAAATATTTACTGCAAAACATGTTGTATTGTGCCATAGAGTCTGGAAACATTTACTGCAAGAACATGTTGTTGTAGTGTGCCATTGAGTCTGGAAACAGTTACTGCAAGAACATGTTGTTGTAGTGTGCCATAGAGTCTGGAAACATTTACTGCAAGAACATGTTGTTGTAGTGTGCCATAGAGTCTGGAAATATTTACTGCAAGAACATGTTGTTGTAGTGTGCCATACAGTCTGGAAACATTTACTGTAACAGCCAGACTGAGAACTTAATGTTAATATTTTCATATAGAGCAGTGTATAATAATCATAATCGTGACATGCACCTGTAATATTCCAACTGATGGATTTCGGTGAATATTGCATATGGTACTCTAGAAAAGTCCGCAAGATAAATATGTGCGTTGAGAGTGGGATAGCAGTTTTATGACTTTTTGCATCATTGTGGAATAGTTGAAAATAGCGAAAACTCTCCGCAATGTATAAAAACTATTACTAAGATATTTAATTGTGACTTTTTCATCAAAAAATATGCGTTTGAAGTGTTCCAAATTCAGCCATTGTTTTCGCAAACAAATTATTGTCATCACCAGTGTGTATATTGACTCCATGCTGGACAGTTCCCACAAACTCAGCTATGTGTACTGACGTGAATTCAGCCCGTAGTATATACTAACCAGTGCAATACACATCGCGCAACAGTCCAAAAACCCCTATAATATCAACATTATTTTGCGTGATATTCCAAACCACATCAAACACACTGTTGGTTTCATCACATTTTTGTTCGTTTATTAAATGCATTTTTCTCTAAATTAACTGATATAACTTTTTATTTATTCTATGCCCTTTAAAAGCATTATCTGTCCTTCTCACTTTCTTTTATGTTTATCTTTACTAATGTCTATTATTTCATATAAAAATCTTATTGTATACAAATTTATACCTGTCTAATTTTCACTTTATTATTATCGAAATACGGAGCTGACTGTAAGTTCTTTGCATTTGCATCTGCATTGTCACTTTATAAAGAGATGTTTGCCTTTGTTTTCAAAATTTTACTGCCCTCTTTACTTCAGAGTAGCTGAATGTACATAAATGACATCCAGTTTTTTGTTTTCTGAGTCAGTCCAATTGGAGTATCTCAGGCAGTTTCGATGATTTCTAAATACTAATTCTTTATTCATATCTATGAATTTTTCTGTCGTATATCCAACAGTGAAAGCTACACTCATTATTGTTTCTAACGCATTTTAATCATTTTGTATCTCCTTTTCATTTAATGGGAAGCCAGTTACGATGAACAGTTTGTCAGAATTCGTATACTGCCTACTAAACACGAAACTTAAAAAATCACTAATGTATGTAATATTTGAGAAAAGTGATAATTGCATATTTGGACACATATTGGGTTATAATCTGACTTTTATTATGCGGAGACTAAGTTAAGAATGTGTTACAATAACTTAAAAAGGAAACCTACGCTCCAGTTCACAATGAGAGTGTTGTATGTTAGTGTACATATTTGTCAGATACACATTTCACAATAATGAGACACGCTTTCTGGAAATGGTTTGAAAAGCAATCCAGTAAAGGGAGTAAATTGAAAACCGAAAACCTTATTGTGGAAATAGACGATATCTTGCATGTATAGGATTTTTTCCCCTGCTTGACCGATAAACACCGGCCCAACGCTCCGCCAACATTGCTTTGTACGCCGCGTCCCGGGGTGGTTTGGCAGTCGATGACGGGAGCCAGACAAAAGATCGCAGTGATAATAAGCTTTATAAAGTCTAATAAAAACCCGCTAGAGCGTTGGGCCGGTGAATATCGGTCAAGTAGGGAAGAAACACCCTATAGTTTTAAATCACCAAGAACCAATTTAGACATTTTAGCTGCAAATACCATTGAGAATCTAATTAATCAGCCGTGTAAAGAAATCTCTATTGTTGAACGAAAGAAACAATTGTTATAAGAACGATACAAATCTGCAAAAATTGTTTTACTTTAACAAAAATCTATAAGACTACGAGCCTTGATAATAGACTAATAGATAATAATGAAGAGAAAGTAATGCAGTGTGTAGACAGCAACAAATTCAGAGAAATGCAATCAGATTACACACAAATCATACAGACACTTCCTTATATAATATGTGAAGCAGTAGGATAGCCGTTTAAACGCCTGTTCAGTGCGTTGTCCAGAAATCCTGCCATTCACACATCTGTCACAATCATCTCGTCATGGACTAGGAGACCGATGGTATAACTTAGATTATAAAAGCGAGGCATTTGACGTATAAACGTAACATTGAGACGCGTTCGCGCAACAATTTTGCCGTGGAAAAGAAATCAGTATTACGTGTTTTGAGTGTGTGTCTGTAGCCTTGATTATCCAGCATGCAAAGTGCATGCGCCATATTATATTGTAATCTGTGGCCTGTTTGGCTGTACCACATTTTTCAATATTATCTCACAAACGGCACGACTTTCGGATGACTGTTATTGAACATAAAATGTGTGTTTTGATTTCCTCTATAAGAATTGTCTGAAACATTTCTTCTTTTAAGAAGAATTCCGCGAGATATCATCATAAATGTACATACATTTTTATGGAAAGTACCCGTTATTATTGTCAGAGTTTAATGAAACTTGAATTTTCTCGACAGATTTTCGAAAAATACTCACATGTCAAATTTCATGAAACTCCTTCCAGTGGGAGCCGAGTTACTCCATACGGACTTATAAACAGACATGACGAAGATAATATTCGCTTTTCGCAATTTTGCGAACGCGCCTAAAAACGCTTGTAAATAAAATCGTTTGTCTACAAGCAGATCCGAACACGGGGACTGTAAATCAGAATTTTATTTTGCAAAAAATTACGGATAAATAACATAAATTCCAGCTATACCTACAGAGGCTCTGTTTAAACACACGATACATCATGAAGCAGAGGTTTAATTAACAAAACCTTTACTTCCAAAGCATTTTCCTTGGAAGTTAATTTTGAAACCATACGAGTATAAGAATAAATATTGTATACTTGTACGAAGTATGTTATGTTTAGTGTTTATGAGTGACTGGGGAAAAAATTCAAATACTATGGCAAATACCGCCCTACTCGATTTGGGTCATGTACGAGGAATTACGTGAGGACCACACCTTATCGAATGGTTGGCAATGGCAGAGAGTGTCCACATGTACAACTACCCGCAGGCTATGTACGGGTTGATTAGTTCTACAACACTAACATTAGTGCAAACATCAAGGGCTGCCAATGCATTGTTAGAGGAAATTTGTGTTCTGTGATCGCACAGTCCTCTGATCCGAATAAAACTGTTTACTCTGTTTCATATTTCTGTTAAGGAATATGTTTGTTTGAAACAGGGCAAAAATGTGACCTTTTGGTGTAAGGGTATGCAATGTGTATTGCCTGGTTACCACAACATCGTTTTCTATGTAGTTTATATATATATATATATGCTACAGGGCATGTTTGATAGGCTATTTGAAATTGGAAGATGCTATGGGATGTACTCGTAAATGAATGTGAAAAAAATAAGGTAATGAGAATCTCAAGGCAACCGTCCTTAGTGCAGATTATGATCGGTCAAAAACAACTTGAGAATGTAGAATATTTCAATTATTTGGGTAGCATGATAACAAATGATGCAAGATGTACACGTGAAATTAAATCCAGAATTGCCATGGCAAAAGCAGCTTTCAACAAGAAGATTATTTTCACCAGAAAAATGGACTTGAATTTAAGGAAGAAACTAGTAAAGTGCTACATTTGAAGCTTAGCTTTGTATGGTGCTGAAACGTGGACACTTCGGAAAGTAGATCAGAAATACATGGAAAGTTTTGAAGTGAGGTGCTGGAGAAGAATGGAGAAGGTCAGTTGGACCGATCGTGTGAGAAATGAAGAAGTATTACACAGAGTCAAGGATGAGAGGAATATCGTACATACAATAAAAAGAAGAAAGGCTAACTGGATTGGTCACATCTTGCGTAGAAACTGCCTTCAAAAACACGTTATTGAATGAAAGATAGAGGGAAGAATAGAAGTGAGGGGAAAAAAAGGAAGAAGACGTAAGCAGCTACTGGATGACCTTAATGAAAAGAGGATACTCAATTGAAAGAGGAAGCACTAGATTGCACTCTGTGGAGAACTCACTTTGGAAGAGGCTAGGGCCTATCGTAAGACAGACTACAGAATGAATGAGTGAATGAATGAATGTATGTATGTTTATATATAAGTTACGTTGTGCAAAGTTGTTGATTTTTCGGCTCTGTATGTGTAAACTGCCTTATGTAGGTTTATTTCCGCCGCGCAGGCGGTTAAATAGTACATATTTTACATGTATTGTTATATTCATAAGTGTTACTTTGGCATTTAAGCATAGCCCTACACTTAAACATTTGTGGTTAAATTCGGCCTACTGTGTATCGCTTTAGCTATTAATCCTTGGTGTTGAATTTTTTTGAGAGGGTGAAATTGTTTAGCATTTTTGCGACTTTGGAGTTTATTCATTATAATCACTGTGTGTAATCTATTGCCTGTCACATTAATTTTAGAAAAGTTTTTTTAATGTGACTGTTTTCCTCTTCTTTACTGTGTATAACTACAAGTTGTTCACTTAGTACGTACATACATACATGCATACTTTCTGTGTGGAATATTATGGAATTCCATCACGTTGAAGATATAGACAGATGGGTCGTAGACAAGGGTATACTATAGCGGAATGTTGTGGCTGCAGTGTTCTAAGTGCTTGTCTGTTGTCCTTGCTGACGACTTAACCTGCTTCTCTGTGCCTTCAGTCGAAAAGTAAGCTTAAAAAAAATCGCCACAGTTCGCTTCCAAATTCAGCTTCGTTCTGAGCTCCACACCCAGCTCAAACTGCATCATTAAGTAATCTAGCAATCAATCAATCAATCGGTATGCTGCTCTATGTGCCAGTTTTCTTTTCTCTCAACAACCCAGTCAGGCATGAAACGTTAGATTCTTATATTAAATTAAATTTTCACACCAACTGATGCACCATTAAAACCATTTTTTATTGCAGCTTTAATAAAACTGTTAAAATTATACCCCTACACATGTTTCGATCCTCGGATCATCGTCAGGGGTTTTATTTTTGAAAGCTACTGTCGCTTCAGTTCCCGAGGATCGAAACACGTGTAGGGGTATAATTTTAACAGTTTTAATAAAGCTGCAATAAAAAATGGTTTTAATAGTGCATCAGTTGGTGTGAAAATTTAATTTAATATGACGAAGATGCACGGTGTCAACAATATGAAATTTAGATTCTTATGTTCAAAACCATACTTCCTTTCTCATTTTTTACTTTGGATATCCCATTCTGCAGGTATTTACCAATCAGCATCAACACAACTATATATGATCTATTGTTATTAGTATTTACCTTTACCCTGATATAAAAAAAACTACGACATAATATGTAATGGAATTTTGACATACATAGTATATGACGAATGAATGTCACTGCTGATTAGCTACTGTTAAAGTCCTAAAATGTGTGTAAGTTGTGGACATCGCAACGTCCTCTTCATTCGAGGCTGGTAGTAGTGTTAATATTGACTAGAATGTGGACGTATGTTTTTGTGATGAGCAGTAGAAGGTAATCTTAAAGGTGACTGGTTCACAATGTCATTACAGCTCAGAGCCGTTTAATATGGTGTACCGGTGCGTTAGTGCGTTAGTGCGTAGTGTGGTGAGAGGAATGATATTCTAGCACGATGAAGACGCGGCACTTGTGGGACGCCTCTAGCAGATACTGTTCTTGACGCTAGGCCACTTCCGCTTTTTAAATGTTCAATACGTATCTCCTATTTCAGAATTGTATTCTGTTTCGCAATTTTTGCCCTGTTTAGATTCAGTAAGAAAGTAAAGTAGAATCTCGGTTAAACGAACTTCGCTTAACCGAAACTGGGGTTAACGGAAACGCCTTTTTTTTTTTGTACGCGAGATGATGTTATCTAAATTAAATTGTTGAAGGAAGAAGGCGAGGAGTCGTCATCGGTCGACGTGTTGTTCATAAAGCGGTGGAGGAACATTGCAGCCAAAAAACGTTGTGAAAAAAAAAGAGTTCAAACTAAAATATCAGATTTTTTCGTAGATAATTGTAGTGTTTGATTGTATCTGTAAATATCATACACTTTCTTATGCCATAAATTTTATTAACATGAGACGTGTTTCTGAATAAATGTTATTTTTGTTGCGCCTTATCACATCAAGCCGAATTTCCGAATTATCCGAAATCGTCTCCGCCCCCTTTATTTCAAATAATCGAGGTTCTACTGTATTGGAACTTAATTTTGTTTGATTGATTCGCGCTGTGTAATGGTTAAGAATTGAGAACTGCAAATGCTAGCAATACAGACAGCGCTACTATATTTAAGGTCCTCACAGTGGTATTGCTGAGGATTCAGGTCTTCTGCGACATGACGCCGTGTCGTTGGGTGAGCGGTTCCCGGCTTTTCGAAGGAACGTAGTGCCGTCATCTTCGGGGATCCAGCGCTCCAAGAAGAATAGCCAATAACCAGTAACCAATAGCTGTCCTACTTGGATTGCTTTACCCTTGAAGATGAGGGCTGTTTGTCCCTTCGAAACGTCGGGAACCACTTACCGAAAGACACAGCGTCGCGTTACATCACAGAAGACCAGAATCATCTATATAGAGCACGTTAAATTCAGTGTTATTTGTAGCAATTCCTGCGGCTCCAGTGACTACAGGTATAACGAAGCTTTTCATGTTCTATATTCGTTGTAGAATTTCTATACTCGAGTTTTTATATACGAGTTTCTTTCCAGCCTCATTTTTGTGACATTATTATTATTATTTCTGACGACGAAGTGTCTGTAATTCAGTCCTTTTTGCAGCAATACACTTGTTTTCGCGATAAACTTGTGTTAAGTTCAATGCGTTATGCAATATCTACAAGAGAACGTTTATAACATGCGCAATCCATTGGGACGTTTTTCTAGTTTTGTTTTTAAAATTTTATCCAACTACAGGACTCCTGTTTTAGTATGGCAGACCCACCTATGTGAAATTCCCTTTTTTCTCCCATCTTCTTGATGATATTTACTACACCGCATTAATTTAGTGCATCCACGGGGAATGGAAAAAAAAAATCCCTTCGAAAGCCCAATACATCACTGATAATATCACAGTACCATATCGTACCGTACTGTACCATTATGTCATTTGGCAACTCCATCTATATAGACTGATTTATTGGAGGACAAAGGATGTTCACAAAGGCAGTTCCGAAACAATGCATCATATCACTATTTAAATTTTGTGCTGAATTTATGTAGCGAAAAGTAGTGCGCCTGAGAGCATATGCATCAGCGCGTCTGAAACTTTGTAGTGACCAGAATACGGAATTGTGTTCTTCTGATTCAACTTTAAAGGATTTTAACGACAGTACATTGCAGTATTATCTGATTCAAGTTGAACTACAAAGTCATTAATGTTTATTCTTCCAACTGAAGATGGAAACAGGCCCAGATTTCGAAAAACTGCGGTGTGGAGACCCCAAGACGATGGACAATGTCCAAAGCACTACACTAGATCGTTTACTTTTCTAGATGTTTGGGTTCAAAGTGCATGAAGTTAATAAAAATTTATATCCCTTTTTATACAAAATCAGAAAAAAAAGTCTATTGTGATACAATTAAACGTATGCCTTATAATTAAGTCTAGAAGGTTTTAATATTGCTGTTGAAAACATGTTGATGAATTGCTTACCGATGCTTTGCTTTCAAAGTTTCTCGTGTTTGTTTTGACGTAAAACGTCTTACATTTCGGTACACATAGGTGGGTCACCTCGGCGCCGCGGTGTCAGACTTTCCGTTACCTACGTTTCATCACAGTGCTCCGCGCCTACTTCGACTAGAGCAGTGAACGATACGTAGTTTGAAAGGAAATGGAATATGCCTACACGCTAAAAAAAAGAATAATCGAAAAATCTTGAAATCTGCCAAAATGGCGGCCATGTCAAAATCACCTACGATTTTCACACTCTCACCATCTAACGTCTTACATTTCGGTACACATAGGTGGGTCACCTCGGCGCTGTTTTTTACAGGTTCACGATGCCGAGACTAACTAACGCACAAAAGCAAGAAAACTACCGAAAAAGGAAGAAGGAGGCAGAGGAGGGTTCACAGAGGCCGAAAAAAAATCGAAAAAATTTCTGAAAAATACAAACTCCAATACAGTCAACTTCTTTATTTCTTTCTTTCGCCCTTCCCTCACTCAAGGAGCTAAAACATTTTAACACCCGCAAAAAAAAGATCGCCAACATTCAACTTGTCGGCGTGACGTTTTACGTACAATTTGCGGTTCAGTCGTAGCTTGAAACACCGAAGATTTTTTTTTATTAAACAAAAAGGTAAAGTTGTCCCTGTCCACGACATGAAGTCATATGGGGAGAGTTAGAGGCATAGCTCCACTTATTCTTAACCCCGGCACTAGATGGAGATGAGTGATTAACTTCACTACCCACTAAATAGAAGGCTGGGTGAACCCCAGAGCCGGTCTGAACGTTTGGAGAATAGATAAATCTCCTGCCCCTACCGGCATTCGAACCCCGGAACGTCCAGCGCGCCACGTGGTCGCTGTGTCAACTACGCTACTGCTGCTCCTAATGCGCTGAAGGTTCAGTGATTGTCTGCAATAAAACGACAGGCAACAACAATCCAGCAGGTTAATAAGTAACTAACTAACTAACTCCATGCAGCACAGTCCTTCTTGTGAAGCTAACAGGTCGTCAGCTAGTCAAGAAATTCCCCGCGTTTTATGGAACCCGAAGGTTCATTACCGCACTCACAAGAGCCCGCCACCTTCCCTATCCTGAGCCATATCAATCCAGTCCATGCCTCCCCATCCCACTTCTTGAAGATCCATTTTAATATTATCCTCCCATCTACGCCTGGGTCTTCCAAGTGGTCTCCTTCCCTCAGGTCTCCCCACCAAAACCCTGTTAATTAATTAATTAACCAGGTTAATAAGATGAGACATAAATTGAAAATATTATTAACATTAATATTTTCTATTTATTTCTCCTGTTATTAATCCGCTGCATTTTTCTTTCCTCTCGTTTTATTGTACTCCGAATAACGAGTACCTTCAGCGTAATAAGGCAGCTTTAAGCCTCCTATTTGCATCTTACTTATCATCGTCACCCATCATTCAAAGCGAAACACAAGCTTGCAGTAATGGCGTGTGCTTGGTCAACTGTCATGCACTATGTATTTTATGCACCTTGCCATTTCATTCCTGAATGTCGCCATTTTATATTCTGGCCACGTCTTGGGTATCCTTTATATGGCGCGCAGGTTTGTCTCTTTCATAGAATGAACCGACTTCATTTTGCAGGAACGACCTTCTAATATGAACTTAACGTAACTGGAGAGGAAATTTTCAGTGTTATATTTTTCGTTTTGAGTCATTTGAATATGGCATATACAGTCTGTGGAGTCGAAAATAAGGAAGAAAGAAGTGGAAGGGGGTAGAGGAACTAGGAAAGAAATTATTCGTTGTTGTAAATTGAAGAATCTATAAGAGGCTTGAATGAATGAAGTGTACGAAGCAGTCAAGCTACGTAATGCTGAATGTAGGTGTTGCATTCCGTAACGTTTAACAGCAGATTGTATTGTATGACACAAACGAACTTGATTCTCAGTGCAGACTTTAAGCCATTGAAGACTAAAATTAATCTGCATTATATATATAAAGATTTAGTTCGTACCCCACAGAGACCAAAACATTCTTACGTTATAAAAAGCAGTTGCTTAATGTTGCATAGAGAGAGACTGCCTGGTTATTGTAAGAATCGCACAGAACACATAAATACATTTTGTGGACATAATGTAGAGTTGTTAGTCTTGAAAACGTGCTGGTACGTACAGTTACCGCTGGGGGGTTAGAGTTTGAAATACGTCGGAAATTATCAGCTCTGTGCCCCGTTCTTTACAGTGGTATTTGCACCGTTTTGCTTTCTCTGTGTTTTCCAGTGTCATATTTTATCCTTTTATTCAAGTTGAATAATGATGAAGTATTGTCACAGACGCGCTTTCCCTCTTACAAGATTTGTTCAGCAATTTTTCACTTTTCTTTAGTGGCGCGTTTTGTACCACCGTATAAATGCGAGATATAAACCGGCCTGGTGATGATATACGCTGTAAAAGTAGGATCATACATAGAGGTTCTTATATCGAACCCTGAAAGACAGCGTTCCCACTTTATAATCCCATTAGTGAGCCCCTGTATATGTATGTATGTATGTCACCGCGTCTTACCCTAATTCAGTTCTTTTCTTTAGCAGTCCCATACAGGCCTGAGGCAGGCCCTTAGGGCTCCAGGAGGTTGAGGATCCCAGGTTTTTAGACAATCGGCACATGAAGGTGGTAAGGTTGTCAGCCCTACGCACCGGCCGCCTTTACCCCCCAGGAAAGATTCCTGGTACTCATTTCTGTTAGAGGCTGAGTCGACCCCTAGGGCCATAGTGCGACCGAAACGATTATGTCAGTGAAAAATTCCAGTGACACCATCGGGAATCGAACCCGCGACGTTCCGGTTTGTAGCGAGTGCCTCAACCAACTGCGCCACCGCGTGCCCCCCGTCCCCCCCCTAATTCAGTTACTTTCATCAATAGTACAGTGACAGTTGTGTATCATGCGGCGTGAAGGTCACGCCAATGAAGGTCACCGACATCCTTGTAATTCTTTTATTTCGCCTCCAGCAGTATCGCTATGAATATCATGCAAAATTCTGAGGTGACAGGACTAGCCATATTTATTGTGTGTGATATATTTTTGAAGGTATGCGCGTAACGTATTAAAGAATTTGTTTAGAACGTCTCGTTCTATCTTATAAGCAGCAAGAACTGGTCTGAAATAAAGAAATTATGGGCGTAGAAGTAACTTATTCTTATATGTGTGTGAGGAAAAGCATCTGATTACACCATTGTAAAAATTATAAATTCGTTTCGTTGTTGTTGTTTGTCCCTGTCGCTCCAACGCGGAACGTAGGTTTCTATGGTCATGTGCGTTGATATAGTGAGTGACCAGCCCACTGACCGCACAAGTTCTACTCAATCCTGATGTGACTGCCAGAGCCTTCTGGCAGGCAGTCAGGAGACTTGGGTGAGAAATGGCCGCTGAATTTTGCTTACGAAACATTTCTATTCATGCCCGTAAGGTTCTTCTACATGCCGTAAATCTACGACATGGGACCGACGGCTTTACTTCCCCTCCGAATGAATGGTGCTCCGGATTTTTATCACCCTTAAAAATCCATCGCCCTCGGTCGGGATCGAACCCGCGAACCTTGGGTCCAGTGGCGAGCACGCTAACCACTAGTCCACCGAGGGCGACAAATTCGTTTCGTAAAGTCTACTTTTAATATAGTTATGGTGTAATAGTTGTAAATTGATGCTGCAGTGGTGATACACATCTTTATCTTATGTCTTTCTTCCTTGCAGGTAAGTGTCAGCACTTTTCCGCATTTCTTTGGATGGTGAGTGCCATTTGTTTCACGCCACATATCTTCTAATGGTAAGTGGCACTGTGTTAAGTTCACTTTCGTTTGAGTGATGTCAGTCCGTTCAATCAGGCCCTACATAGAAACAATACTAACGTGTGACATACGCAATCCAAAATATAGCACTTGTTTTTAAATGACTACGATCCAAATACGACAGTTACAGAACATTCAAATCTTTTGAGACGTTTCGCCGTGTTGACTGGTGAATATTTGCTGACGTTTCGAAACGTCGATAACATCTACCACTCGACAAGGCGTAACATCCTAGAAGACGTGATTCTTCAACAAAATTGCTCTGATAACCTAAAATCTCGCCAAATCTTCTTATTTAAACAATAAGTATTATGACCCAGTAGTAGACCCTATTGTAAGGGAATGAAGTTGCTTCTTTCAAACTGCACATGCGCATTAAAAGTTGTTTCAATTATGCGTTTGTATGTAATCCCAGCTGAGTTTTTAGTACATTACTTCGACATGTGACAGAGTTAAATATTGTGTAGTAGAATTGTACCTAGTTTTTATAATAAAAATTTTTTCGGAGTCATACAATTTCCCTGAAGGTTTGTACATGGGTCGCCGTGATTTTGAGTGCCATGTTTCGACCTGTTAAATTTTTAAATCAATGTGATAGGATCAAAAGCAGTCATAGAAAAGTGCAGACTTATCGTGGGTTTTCAGTATGACCCTAACTGATATTATTAGGGCTGTGTCTTGACAGAAAACATGAATCAGTAAAGTGGAAATTATTTTTGCATACTAAGGCTATCTTTTGGGGTTATATGTGACTCCTACGTACATATTTAAGGCAATCCATTGCTCAGTTAATCACGAAGTTACACGGTGTGTTGACTGATAACGCGTAAATAGGATTAACTTCTTTCTTTCTTTATGATTCGATCTCATGTCTCGGTGGTAATTTATTGGCCTGTCAAATCATATACCTAGTAGAACACTATTAGCCGTACCCAAAATATTCCCCTAACTAATTACAAACTAACTTCCGAGGAAATGAGTCCGTCTTGAAAAGCTACTAGTTCCTCAACTGGTCAAGAAATTTTCCCCATTTTACGGAAACTGAATGTAGATTAACCTGTTCACAACAGCCAGACACTTGTTCCCATCCTGATCTAGATTAATCCAGTCTTTGCCCTCCCATACTGTATTTTAGATTGACTTTAATAATATCCTCGCATCTACACCTAGGTTAGATCTGCGCTCCTCTGGGTTATTACGCAGCGCTGAGTGGTAGTTCTGTACAGACGTTTCGGGACAACCTATCGTTCCCATATTCAAGGGTCAAGAAGTCAAGGATTTCTTGACTTCTCGACCTTGAAGATGGGACTGATAGGTTGTCCCGAAACGTCGATACAGAACTACCACTCAGCGCTGAGTAATATTCCAGAAGAGTGCTGCTGTCATCTACATCGCGACGGAAGCCTGAAGTCACGCTTACACCTAGGTTTTCGAGTGGGCCCTTTTCCTTCAGGTTCTGTAAACTGTAAATCTAGTAAGGACATAGTACACTCCTGCGCTTAGATTAGAAAGCTTCTGTTGGTACAGTTTGGCAGGCAGGCGCCTCGTACAAACTGAACAATGTTGTGTGGAAGAGAATTCGTCACTGAATAAACACGCCCGAGGTGTTGGAGGGTACCTCTGTTGAAGATACACAAGGAAGAGATTCTGGAAGAAAAATCATGTTATTCAATTTACGTTTCGAAGTTGCTTGGGTTGTAGATTACAATACGTACATTCGTACATTTTCCTCCGAAATCTACCGTGCCTTTATCCTGTATCAGCATTAACAAAATTTGATTTTACTGAAGCACTCGAATAGGAGTCGTCCATACCTTTGCAAGAGAATGGCTTAAAGGAGAAGGTCTCATGGTAATGGTGTGCTCTCTGTGACAAGGAAAATGTTCCAAAAAATTGGACAACGGGGATGAAGATCTTGGAACGGACAAATACAGGGTGTATTTTCTTTTCCCCAAGTACTGCAGCTTTAGTGAAAAAGAAACCTTCATCCACCGGGAAATCCCATCACAGTTGCCGTACTCAGGGAAGCCATTTGAGAATAAAACTGCCCAATACTTGAATTTCCAATGGATTTCCTTCTTCCTAAGTAAAGATGGAAGATTTACATCGTGTATATAAAATCCTTAGAAAAACTTGGGAATGAATTTCTCCACACCAAAACAAGGGGAAAAATTCATGTAAACATATGTCCGGAAATTAGTGGTTTTTGAGGTTAATTGAAGATTACAGTGAATATTAAACACCTTTAGATTTTTATCTCTTCGGACACTTAAAAACCCTAATGTATTCAGCTGCAACTGAAAATAGAGAGACACTTCACTAACGCATTTTATATGCCTGTCAAACCATTATATAATTATCATATAAACACAGGCCTAAGATTTTCTATTTTTGTGTGCGTAATTTTTCGAGCTCTGATGTATCTTTGTTAAGCAAAATGCAAAATCAAGGAACCTCTTTTTTTCATTATCAGATCGGTTATCGGCTTAACGGTCCTATGCACTGACCTACTTTGGTGCACAAAGGGGGTACAATATTGCATGTTATAAAATACATGGCCCGAGAAAACAAGGAGTTCAGCTGTCGAAAGCAGCTCATGTTTAATCACGTGATACGGCACCACACTTCAGCAGTAATTAGGCAGGTTATTCATTGAGCTCATCACAGGATTCCTGAGCTTGCGGAGTCTGAAAACTCTGGTACTTTTCGACCCTGTCCTGATTCAGTTCAATCCCTAGCTATTTCAGTAAAATCGTTATATTAACAGCCTTCACTTGATGTGTTTATCTCACATGTTATCTCTAAGCTTACTTTTTCGCGTTTCACTTGTACTGCCAATATTCACGCAGAGTTATATCAATTTTATATTTCAGTAAGGAAAAATTAAAAAAGTCGTTTAATGAAATTATATTTCGTAGGCATTTATAAGATCAGTACACGCATTCGGGTACAACTGAAAAGGCTACTAATCTGTCCCGACGTTTCGGAAGATCGTGCTGCTCTATCTTCAGTGTTATCGAATCCAGTTTAGGCGGATTATGAAGTGATTGTGTATGTGATTTTATAGAAGGGTGCAATAATTTTAGTCAATCAGAGGTAGGGAAAAGGTAAGAGGTATGTATTGGCTCGATGAAAGAACTATCTCCTCTGTCCCTTCCCACAGCTCTGATTGGCCAAAATCCTTGCAATATTCCTTTGAAATCGACAAATTTTCTCCTGCCAGTCACTTCAGCATCCACCTGAACCAAATTCAGTCATCCAAAAGATGAAGGTAGCACATTCGTCGGAAATGTCTGAACAAATTACTGTGTCACGAGGTATAAAAAGCCGAAATACCGTTATTTTAGAAATACCATTTAGTCGGTTGGGTCCGTTCGGTGTTTTGTTTAAGCTTGTTGTTCAATTACACTGTCAGTTGCTAAGGATTAAGTACTGTCTGTGTTAAAGGGAGTGGATGACTGTAGTGCATTGGTGGAATAAATTTGACAGAACTGACTGGGGATAAGTAAGGTACTTGAAGTAAAGTCTGTCTGTGTCACTTTGTCCACCATAAATCCCACATGGACTGATCTGAGGTCGAACCCGGGCCTCTAAGGTAAGAACCCCTCCCCACGATTTTGTAGAACGAGTTTCGTAATGCCGATGCAAGTGAAGACGCTGATTATAATCAGCGTCTTCACTTATAATTATCCGTGTTCTTCTTTTTCCTTACAGTTTGTTGTAAAGCCCACAACATAGATACTGTTTCAGATCAATTTATGTATTGTTCTCCCACCCATTCCAAGTCTCCCTAAAGGTCTCTCCCTGTCTCTTTTTATAGCAAAGTTTTGCATGCATATATCCTCTCCTCCATACGCAGTACACGTTTCATCTACCTCAAACTTCTTATTTTGATCATCCGAATAATATTTGGTGTAGAGTACCCTAAAGTTACGATTCTCTAAAGTTTTGTAGTAACATTTGATTCATTATAATATGTGTGTATTATTTAGCACAATATTTATTGTCTGTGGACACTACAAACCGGAAGGTCGCGGGTTTGATTCCCGATGATGTCATTGGGACTTTTCATTGACTTAATGCTTCCGGCCGCACTATGACCTTGGATCGACTCAGCCTCTAACAGAAATGAGTACGAGGAATATTTCCTGGGGGATAAAGGCTGCTGGTGCGTACGGCTGACAACCTGACCGCTTTCATGTACTGATTGCCTTGAAATCTGGGAGCCTCAAACTCCTGGAACCCTCAAGGCCTGTACAGGGATTGCTTTACCTTTACCTTTCATTGTCTGAGATGTATTCTTCTGCACCTCATAAAATGGACACTTCAAACATAATATTATGTAATAAATTACAATGCTTCCTATGATGTGCGTTTCACGATCTTTGTTTTGTTCGCCTCTCTTGGGTTCAAATTTTCTCTTAATTCCTTCTTTCCAGGTACACTAAAAGTCTGTTATTCCCTGAGTGTGATTTACAGAGTTTTATATCCGTATTTCATTCTGTAGTCTGTCTTACGACAGGTCCGTAGCCTCTTCCAAAGCGAGTTCTCCACAGGGTGCGATCTAGTGCTTCCTCTTTCAATTTCCAGTATCTTTTCTTTTCCTTAAGGTCATCCAGTAGCTGCTTACGTCTTCTCCCTCGTCGTCCCGTCATTTCTATCCTTCCTTCTAACTTTCCTTCAATCACGTGTTTCAGAAGGCAGTTTCTACGCAAGATGTGACCAATCCAGTTAGCCTTTCTTCTTTTTATTGTATGTAGTATATTCCTCTCCTCCTTGACTCTGTGTAATACTTCTTCATTTCTCACACGATCGGTCCAACTGATCTTCTCCATTCTTCTCCAGCACCACATTTTAAAACTTTCCAGATACTTCTGATCTACTTTCCGAAGTGTCCACGTTTCAGCACCATACAAAGCTATGCTCCAAATGTAGCACTTTACTAGTTTCTTCCTTAAATTTAATTCCAGTTTGCTGGTGAAAAGATTTTTCTTCTTGTTGAATGCTGTTTTTGCCATGGCAATTCTGGATTTAATTTCACGTGTACACCTTGCATCACTTGTTATCATGCTACCCAAATAATTGAAATATTCCACATTCTCCAATTGTTTTTGATCTATCATAATTTTCATTGGGGATGGTTGCCTTGAGATTTTCATTACTTTAGTTTTTCCCACATTCATTTCCATTCCATAGCGTCTTCCAATTTCAATTAGTCTATCAGTCATGCCCTGTAGCACCTTTTCTTCCCTAGCCAGTAGCACAAGGTCATCTGCATATTTCACAGTGCGAATTACTTGTCCTCCTATTTTGAAGTCTCCAAATCCTTCAAGAGCTTCCTTGGTAAGGTACTCGCTGTATAAGTTGAACAGAATCGGTGACAAGCAGCAACCTTGTCTAACTCCTCTTTCAATCTTCACACTTCTCGTCTCCCCTTGGTCCAGTCGTATTTTGACACTCTGTTCCATGTACAATTTGCTGATCAATCTTCTTTCGCGCCAGTCTATCCCAATTCCTTTTAGGATTTGCATTAATTTGGTCCAGTTGACACGGTCAAATGCCTTCTGCCAGTCTATGAAGCAAGCACACAATTCCTCATCTATGACCAAGGTTCGTTCTGATATTATTCTCAGCATCCCAATTGCATCCCTAGTTCCTTTTCTTCTTCTAAATCCAAACTGATCTTCTCCAAGTGCATCTTCAATTTTCCTCTCAATCCTTCTTCTAAGTATCCTCGCTACTATCTTTGCTGCATGAGCGATGATGCTGATTGTGCGATGGTCGCTGCATTTTGTAGCTTTGGGCTTCTTCTTTAAGGCAATAATTGTAACTTCAATAAAATCTCTGGGCCATTCTCCAGTTACATACATGCTGTTGATCATCTGTGTCATTAGCCTTAGACCACCTTCTCCCAACAATTTGAGTACATCCCCAGGTACATCATCATCTCCTGTAGCCTTCTTATCCCTCATCTCCTTGATAGCTTTATATCCGTATAAAACAGCCAATAAAACTACTTGTATTTTGCATGTCTTTGTTTTTGTTTCACGTAGAATTTGCGAATAAAAGACATTCTGGACTGTACGGTAACAGGTAACTGACACCGGTATATTTTCTACAAACAGCAAAATTGAAGTGTTAGATGTTGTTACACTTGTGTCTGTAGAAACATGGCCGGGGAGGGACTGATGATTCTCTGACCAGAGATGTGTTTGGTACTCCTGTCTTCCATTAACAGTTCTTTTTTTAAACTTCTTCCATTTAAGGCTTCGTTGCTGTTATTTGGCCATTTTCTTTTACCTAACCATCAAGTAATATGGGCATATAGAAGCAGTTGAGAATTAATTTTCATTTCCAAAGTCAATACTGGATAGAAGGCAGTGAAAACCTCTCGGCTTGGACATTCCCCTCCTCAAAAGGACCCACTGTGTCAACTCTGTAGAAGGTTGGGTCTGTCAAAACCACTATGAGTGTAGTGGTGGTGACACTTATACTGACAACAAACGTTTGTGTCTTTTCTAGGAATTTATCCCCAATTCTGTGGCTAGAGCACGGTAACTTTACCACTAGATCACATAAAGGACGGCTAAGATATTTGACACTTAATTGGTTTGCTCACTCTAATGCATGTGTTTTGTTCATGTTGAGGTTTTGAATATTACACCAAACACGTGCTCGCCATAGTGACATGGGTAGGTGTACATAACTGATAAGTATCCTGTATCGGTTCGTAGAATTGTCGGTACTCATTAATAAGCGAGCATGCAGAAACTTCAGAAGCTTTATTTTGAGTGCACGTGACAACAGAAAGGAAAACTTTGATGGTTAATGGGTTTAGAGTTGCTTCAATTGGCAGGATTATTCGCTACAGTTAATGCTTTGAGCCAGCCTTCTGTGAAGCAAAGTGCATGTTTCACACTGGAGTCTCAGTCTGAAACAGTTGACTGACACGTTACGTGTTCGAGACTAGCGAACACAATGAAGTACGGTGAATGGGGGGGGGGGGGGGAGGACGTTTTGTCACTGCAAAGCATTTAGGCCAAACAGCAAACTAGTTCTTAGCCTCAAAGGAGACCGCTTAATTACATATTCAGGCAAGGGAATAATTTCATCATAACTTTCTCCTTCGTCACAAAATATTAGCTTAAGTCATACTTACTTCTGTCAAAGTAGGTTGTGACATTGTTTTAAACTGTGGTACACGCTGCAAATGAGATAAAATGCAGACACTGTATAAAATGTAGCTGCAAATGAACGCACTGTATAAAATGTAGCTGCAAAGACATGAACGCACTGTATAAAATGTAGCTGCAAATGAACGCACTGTATAAAATGTAGCTGCAAATGAACGCACTGTATAAAATGTAGCTGCAAATGAACGCACTGTATAAAATGTAGCTGCAAATGAACGACTGTATAAAATGTAGCTGCAAATGAACGTACTGTATAAAGTAGCTGCAAATGAACGTACTGTATAAAATGTAGCTGCAAATGAACGCACTGTATAAAATGTAGCTGCAAATGAACGCACTGTATAAAATGTAGCTGCAAATGAACGTACTGTATAAAATGTAGCTGCAAATGAACGTACTGTATAAAATGTAGCTGCAAATGAACGTACTGTATAAAGTACTGCAAATGAACGTATGTAAAAAATGTAGCTGCAAATGAATACGTAACTGTATGTATAAATGTAGCTGCAAATGAACGACTGTATAAAATTTAGCTGCAAATGAACGTACTGTATAAAATGTAGCTGCAAATGAACGTACTGTATAAAATGTAGCTGCAAATGAACGTACTGTATAAAATGTAGCTGCAAATGAACGTACTGTTATAAAATTGTAGCTGCAAATGAACGTACTGTATAAAATGTAGCTGCAAATGAACGTACTGTATAAAACGTAATTCCCTCGGGTCTAGGGATTTTTACAGCGGTGTGGTTGAGAACCCCGTTCTTAGGGATATGACGCCGTGTCACTGTGTAATCAGTTCCCGTCTTTGAAACGCAGTGCCTTCAACTTTACGGCTGCAGAAGTCCGACACGTCTCGGACATCTAGGCCCTCCGAAACGGCAGGAACCCATTACCCAGTGACGCATTCCCAGCGCAACGGAATTCTAAATTCCACTTTGATATCCTTGCTTGCAATGATTACTTTGACTTAATCATTTACCTTTACGACGCTGATATTATAATAAAAGTATGTTTCGTGTTAGTATATTTGCGTAATATGTAATACAATTTTCTTCACGTCTTCAAGTGATAATCAGATTCTTGTGTCTTCAACCCGCGGCCCGACAGGTTGTATTTTGCGCCCCGCGGCACGTTTGTAAATGGTGTATGTACTATAAAAATTACACGGTAATATAGGCGGTTAGGTAAACCACTTACTGTTATTAATAAATAAATTTATAACCAACTCATACACAATTGAACCATTTTATTGTATTGTTTTAACATAAAAAACTTGTTTTAATAATTTTACTGTTATATTAAGACAATTTTACCACAATAGTGGTACATAAGTGCTGTATATCCCTGGCAACATGTATTTGATTTAGTGGCTTTTCACGAATGAGACCCCCTGAGGATGGACTGAGGTCCGAAACATATGTAGGGGCGTATAATAATATAGACGCTACAATAAAATGGTTCAGTTGTGTATCAGTTGGTTTATAATTTATTATTCATAAAGATGCACGGTGATACTAATATGAAACACTTACTGTTATATTTCCACTTTCGGCCCGCGAACTAACCCACCGTAATACATATATACATACATACATACATATATACATTCCATGGATCCATGGTAATGGGTGTGGCCCTTTGGCATAAATAGTTTGGGGGCCCATGATCCGCCGGATGTAAAACATCCAGAACATTTGGTCACAGACGGAAAACTTACTCAGCCCGAAGGAAAGAATGCTGCCGAAATAAATATTTTTTCTTTGCATAGGTAGACGTATATAGACGAATTAAGAACTAGGGTGGTAAATCACGTATCAATTTCAGTGTGCATTACATAGTTCTGTCTCTTGTATTGGGCCTATTGCATTCATGATTCGTTTTACACAACAGATGATACAGCATGCGTTGTGAAACATCCCTTGATATTGTTGAATTAAAGATAAGCATGGATCAGCTTGGATATGCTATTTTTTTTTTTCGTACAAAAGTACAAATGCATAACTTTACATGCGTTGAGGAAGAACCGACAGTAATGGAATCTGACGCCTCCCCCCCCCCCCCCCCCGTGAGGTAGTGAGATGTGCCCAGCTAAACCTCCCAACTCCTCACTACCCCCTTCTCCCGTCCACCCACTGAAATAATTACGTTGAACCATACATTAAAATATATATATTCTCTCCAAATTGAATTCCGGTTTGTGCCACTGTCTAGATTTACCCCTTAAAAGCCTGCCTCTGAAACATGTAGACTGTGTATAATTGCTTTTAGGGTGGGATAAAATGATAGCTTTACTGCACGGTATGTATTTTCGTATATGCAGAAGCGTCTGTGTCAGTCGTAGTATTCAGTCCGGCTGTCACTTTGACGTTACAGTAGATATATTGGCACTAAACAAATAAGGCCAGAAGTACGTACCGTTAAGGGGGCACGTAAATTATCGTTTGTCAAACGAAACGTCTTGACACAGTAATATGGATAGAGGAAACTATCGAGCGACAAGACGGATTGCACCTATGGTATCAGCGGACAGAATGAAGTCACTTGTCGTATTTGTATTTCATTTTTCTGAGCTGTCAGAATGCACGAATGGGAAATGTTTCTGTTTTATTTTCGGCCTTTATTTCCCTATGCATAACATGAACCAAAGCGAGAGATAGTGACAATAGAAGAAAATTTGAAAAACGTGAGCTTCATTAATTGTTCTTTTCGCCAGATATTATTAAAATAATAAGGTGTGATAAGCGGTAGATGCAGCATACGTGGATTTTATGCAGAAGTTTAGTCTGAAAATTGGAAGGGTTGAAACTTAGATGCGAGGATAATATTAAAAATGAAGTGAAGTACATGGAGTGTGAAATGGAGTGGATTGGCTTGCCCCGGTATGGACCAGTGGACTGCTTTCTTGAATATAGTAATAAATACTAGTTTTTCCGTAAATGACGGTGAGTGACTTGATGAGTTGAACTACAGGCGTCTCAAGACGGACGCTGCTCCGTGAAATTCATTACGTGGATACTACGAGTGAGTGGATACAGTTTGTGACGCTTTAGTTTATGTCTTGAGCTGCCTCTACATTTTGAAGTCTTCTGGATATCGTACCTTGTGGATTCTGTAAATCTGACCAATATTTTGGAAGTAATTGCTACTTTATTCGTGGTCGCGGTGAAGGATACACTTTGTCGCAGAATCGTGATGTGACTATTTTGAATGAATGCAAGAGCAAGGAATTTTGTGAGATCTCAGTTGTGTAGACGTCGGATGGTGCCAAACGGCAGTCCACCGTACTGATTTGTACGGCATGGGCAGCAAAATTACGATTTGGCTTAACAGCGGGTCACTTCGAAACGACATTTATTCTCATCATTTTCGCACAGTCACATACTTGGAAGATATTTTGTCAATATTGGCAAGTGTTCGTAGACAAGTGTGGAATACTCGTACTAGAGTTAAGGAATATAGAATATGGGAATTAGTACGCTTGTCTTGTTCCAAACTCGTCTTCAAAGCAGAAAGACTGAGCACGACTAAATCATTAATATTTATAATATTAATATTTATTTATTTATTTTGACTCTACTCTGAAGTGGCTAATGTTGCAAAATGTTTGGACTTTTATTTGGGGACACCCGGTTTCGAATCTGGGCCATGTTACTCTTGTAGGACAAACCTGGAACTGAATAACAAATGTATTTCAAGAGCTTTGCAGAACTTCTCGCGCTGATTAATTTTTGCTGACCTCAGTAGCCAGGATTTGTTTATGGCGTTGATTCTTGCAATCCGCCTCTTAATATATTCCTTCCTTAAAAGCTATTATTCCCCCAGCTAGTCAAAACTTCCCTCTTTTTTTTTTTTTTTTTTTTTTTTTTTGCAAATAAAACATTTATGTACACATAAATTAAACGTATATTAGTGAATGTTATAGAATGACGAAGTTAAAAGGAAATTAGTAATTTCCTCCTTTTGTCCTTTTGTGGAAGAAATTTTTAAGAAAAACGGAATAGAAACAAAGTTGAATAAAATCGTGTTTAAATTCAGAAGGTTGGAACTGTAGAAATTAAAACTGCTTACATGGGACTGCCCTCACGTGACACATGTATCAGCTATATGCGAGAGGAAGACAGCTTCTGACCGTTGGTCAGATGTGATGATGGTTTGCCCCAGCGGTTTATTCGCTGTCATAAAAATGTTGAGCTGCGCTGTGTGTGGTCCACTATTATTTAAGTTAACTCTGGGAATTTAAGACACACGGGGGCGCACCCAAGGGAGGGACACTGACGGGTGCAGCCCCCCTTCCCCACAAATCGAAATTTTAAAAAAAGGGGATTTTCTAGAAAAGTGATATCAAACGTTTTACGTGATTTACCCTTCAGCCGAATTCAGCCACTGAAATCGGCTGATGACTAGTGCATGAGAATTTTAAAAAATGAAAACCGTAGGATGTCTTATATACCATTAAAAAAAAGAAGAAGAAGATAAGACATTGTGGGTTAAATTAGGTGAGTCATGGAAGATGTAGTTACACTTGTATGTACATTATTGCAATTTCAAACAGTGTTATGCTATAGTTATACTTATGAAATGATTTTTATAAAATAATGTTTAAAATCAAACATAAATTACATATAGCCTATGGATCAGCTCCACCCCCCCCCCCCCACACCCAATATAAAACTCTGGGTGCACACCTAAATACACGTGTATTAATCTTCAACGCGTGTTACAAGACACCGGTTTTGTATTCATAGCTTGCGTAGGATCTCAGTTACTGCTGCAGGAAAATTATAAGACGTTTCTACATGTCTAAAGCTTGGGATATGTGGATCTGGCCAGATTAAAGAAGGTAAACTTAAAACTGTCAAATTCTGAAGTACAAACCTTCAGCTCAATCGTGATTGATGATCACGAAGATTGACGTCCGTGCATGGACCGGAGGATAACGTAGGAACGGGGGGGGTGGGTGCAGGAAAGTTGTCTTTGGAGTACATTCTTCAGAAGTTTGTGCGCCATTTTGAGAGTCTAATGGAGACGAATGTAGTGGCTGTTTCTGCGCTATAAGACGGCGAAGATCTCGAGAAGTTGAGCAAGTACATAGTGACTTTATCCACGAGGGTAATTCTGAAAACACAAGGAGCCCTGGTTTACGCAAACCAAGAAGTCAAATGAAACTGATGACTAATTAGTGACATATCTGTAAAGGCTTCCGAGTAACAAATTAAAATAATTGATAGAAATTATTAATTTTAACTGAAATAAAGTCAAAATGTAAAGCTATTCTTTTGCATGCGATGAAGTCATATAGGGGGAGTAGAGGTATAGCTTCACTCATTTTCAACCTCGGCACCATTTAGAAGTGAGTGGCTTTCTTTGCTTATTTCTCGTTTGTCTTTTTTAATTATCATATTTTTCATTATTTCTCATTACATGTTTTAAACTAAAACATATATGTGACCTGATACAGAACATTGTACTACATTCTTCAGTTTCTACTCTGAGTTCAAGCTACTTAAGCTGCAGTCACACAAACAGTGCAATCCTTTCCGCTATTAGAACTTTGGAGCGCAGTGTCAGTAAACGTAATTTGTCATTGTTTGCGTTTCACTAAATTTGGTGGATTTTGCATGCATTTTTCATACTTTCATACAGTGCATTTGTTTATATTGCACGCTGAGATTATTTTTGTTAACTCAACAATGAACAATAGGAGGTAAAAGCGGCTAAATTAAATGAAATCAAGACCAGTTTGCAGATGAGTTGCCATTTTAGTAAAGCAAATACGTGAGGAGAGTAATTACGATACGACTGTTTGTGAACTCTTGACAATTTCGCACGGCTATTCACTTAATTTTAATTTTATGTCACGTTTGTTTATTACCGTACATTGAATAATAACTGACCCTCACATTATGCCTAGGCATCTGTTCTGGGCACAAATATGCTTTAAATGTGGGTGTAACATTCCAATATTTAAACGAATTTCATTACATTTAAATAATAAATCGTCATTATTTTTCATGTATTACTGTTGGTTGTGTCTCTTTAATAATAATAAACCAGCATGTAAATAAATCAGGTAATTTTGTCAGTTTTTGCATATACATAACAATACCCATTGCTTTAGGTTAAAACGTAACATACAGGAGTTTGAAGACAAAGTTGTCTTGAAAATCTTTTGATTTAAAATGCTTACTGTAAATATCACCATATAAGCAGAAACGTTGTAAATTATATAAGCTGTCTAGCATTGTTACAGTGTTGAAATATAAGACTGTAGGATGGGTTCGTCATTTAGCTAGGTTGTGGCAGTAAGGAATGCACATATATTGTTTTCCATACTGCGTAACATTTACTTGATATAACGAAAGAGTGTGCAGCTGATATTATAAGTATTTTAAGGCGACATGTTTTGAGGATTAGAGGAGGATGGTCCTGTTTCAGGTTCGTGTATAATAAAGGAATTTGGTATTACTGGTGCTTAACCATTAGATTTCACTGGCAAAGTTAGTTGCTTTAACAAACACTTGTTCTAATTTTGTAGGCAATGCCTACGGAAGGCGTAACAACAAGAAGTCAACATATCACTTTGGCCTTATAGTGCTGCTATACGTTTGGTGCCATTTTTCGCCCAGCTTACAGATATCTTTATGCCGTTACCTTGTCGGTAATTTTGTTTCCCCTAAGAACTTTCTACCCTTTAATCTTCATGCATCGTGTCACAAACACCATGTCTTTTCGGATACCTTACTTTTACACTGCCATTGGTTGCCTAATATAAAAATGGTGGCCTATGACGCCTTGTGTTGGGATAGGATTTGGCGTCCGTAAATTTAAAGATCTATATTTTTATTCGCCTTCGAGTAATGTTGAAAACGTAAACTCTGAAGATTACTTCCATCAACAACTCTTTTTCCATTCCGTATAAGAGGTTACATGTTTCGGCTCATTCTATATCTTCGTCATCGCAGCATTACATAAAATGAAGGTGCAATATTTGAGGTCTTCACGGCGGTGTTGATGAAGGTCAGGGATGTTACGCCGTGTCGACTGGTAAATATCTTATTGTACATAGCCTATACGTTTTATAGGAATATTTTCTGGGAGGTAAAGGCGGCCGGTGCATAGGGCTGACAACCTTACCACTTCATGTGCCGATTGTCTAGAAATCTGGGAGCCTCAACCTCCTGGAAACCTAAGGGCCTGTCCAGGCCGTAATGGGATTGCTTTACCCTTTACCATAACTTTTGTATCATCTCTGTACAGTCTTAAGCTAAATACGTATCGCTCTGCATGCACGAAAGCACACAAGAGGTAAGTATTTGTGTTTAATTTATAAGTGAAAAAGAAAGATAATTATGATTGAGGTTTGTGAAAGCTGATGAGCTCTTAGGACTCAACTTCAGGAATATCATAGTATGCCTAACTCGTTACGCAATTCGTAACGCACATTTCCTGCAGAACTTCCAATGTTGATCATTATATTTGTGTACCTGCGCTTCGTTTGTAGAGGGGCGGACGCCGTCTTGTCATTAGCGTCACATTAATGGAGTGTGTGTAGCTTTAGATAGGGCATTTTAAATTTAATTATGAAACAAATGCTACACACAATTAGGGCTAACGAATTTATATCACTGTGTGTGGTATATAATATTTCTCGTTATATAACTGCGGTGCTGCAATTTAAAGGTCTTTTGACAGATTTGTAGAAAGGATGTAAAATACACTCTGTGAATTCTAAATGCAAGAGTAAAAAATTTAATTAACATGTAATCATATTACGGTCATGCTAGTGCATTGTTACAATAACTTCAACACTGTACAAGCTCAGAATATAAAGTTTATATTTAATTAATTGAAATGTTTACAGACTCTCAGATTTTGATGAATTGCCGAGAATTTAATAGAAATTGCTAATACACTGTCAGTCGTTTCATTTTATATCGTTACATAAATTTCTGAAGCCATATCACCTCAGTCGGTATAGCGACTGTCTTACAATCTGGATGACCGAAGAATCGTGGGTCGATTCCCCATCAGGGGCAAGAGCAAAATGTCTTCTCCAAATATCAGTGTCGGCTCTGGGAGCCACCCAAAATTCTACTGAGTCGGTACGGGGGGTGTTTCTTTTTTGATGAAGGGCCCTCACACCACAGCCTTAAGGCTTTTTGTGCAACCCCAATGAAGATGATGAGGATGAGCAGTTTTTTTTTACCAATTTTTACAATTAATGGAAGCACCAGTGGAATGAAATCGACAGGAGAAAACCGACAACTCGGAGAAAAACCTGTCCAAGTGCCACTTTGTCCACCACAAATCTCACATGGACTTGACCTGGGACCGAACCCCGGGCCTCCGTGGTGAGAAGCCGGCGACTAACCGCCTGAGCCATGGCACGGCCTACTGGGGGTTGTTTATCCGGGAGTTCAAAGGCCAGAGGTGAAGGTGACCACTACATCTAGTACCAAGGTTAAGCATGAGTGGAGCTATGCTTTTACTCCCCTGTATACTTTCATGACCTGCACAAAGACAAATTTGCCTTCTTACGAAATACGTTATTTGTCGTATATAGATACAAGTAGGATATCTATCAATCTGTACATTTCTCACTGATATAATTTAATTTATGTGTATGTGTTCGTGTTAGAGGGCGGGGGTGGGGGAGGTATTGTTGAATGGATCTTCCAGTACTGGAGCCCAAAGTACACAAACCGAGTGTAATGTGTCAAAATAAAAATGTTTAAACACTGCGAAGGGAGGCAGATACTTTGATAATTACTTATCAATGGACTTTAATCAAAGCGGTGATGAAACGTCTCCGCGTCCAGTGTGTGCTTAATGCAATGAAGTTCTGCAAAACAGTTCTATGGCGCCTTCCAATTTAAAGCGTCATTTTTAAGGAAAACAGCGAAAGTAAAGGCGAGCCTCTAGTTTCTTTCAACATATGTTAAAGTCTATCGTCAGCGAAGACCTAAATATGCACACAGAATTCAAATCTGAAATGAAAATGCACTTATGGCTTCCATGGAGGTAAGTTACCGCATTGCACTTGGTGAAGCACACACTCGCTAAGCTCTTTATAATTGGTTTGGCTGCGTGTATGTTAGACGAGGAAGCTGCCAGGAAAATTCAGTTAGTGCTGTTATCCGACCACATGATTCAAAGAGGAATTCAAGAATGAGCGGTGGCTCATTTGGTTGAAACAATTAGCTACTGGCTAGAAGATCGCGGGTTCGATTCCCGATGGGGTCATTGGTATTTTTCATTCACTTAATCCTTCCGGCCACACTATGGCCCTGGGGTCGACTCAGTCTTTAACAGACATGAGTACCGGGAATATCTGCTGGGGATAAAGGCGGCCGGTGCTTAGGGCTGACAACCTTACCACCTTCATATGCCGACTGTCTAGAAATTCTGGGAGCCTCAACCTCCTGGATCCCTAAGGCCTGTCCAGGCCTGTAATGGGATTGCTTTATCTTTTTTATATAAAAAATCAGCGGCACTCAGAACATAAATTACGGGGTTCTAAGCCTGCTTGATACAACATGCGCTGTTGCTTTAACATTTTACAGTGTATGTACCGCCACTTTTAAAGTTATGACCTCTGAATTCTGTCCGCATAGTGTATTTATGTCTTTCTTATGATTTTCACAGCAAACAGCGATTGTTTGCCTGTACAACATTAAATGGTTTGTGTCTGTGTACTCTGTGTGGCATTAACTGAATTTTTGTATATAATGCGGATTAATTAACACCAATTCTCGCGTCAGAGAGGGCGCCTCGAAATGATAGACAGTAACATTCACAAGCAGGCTAATATCTGTTAACGAGCCCCTGAGGGGGGTGGGGGCTCGACATTCAGATGCACTGGCTAGCTGGCTGGCTGGCTGACTGGCTGGCTGTTCGTCACCTGTAACCTAACTCTGACTTTAGCAGGTCTTCAAAGCGTTAAATAACGCTAACTATATTATGCATTAAATTTTTACATCAATAATAATAATAGTAATAATAATTATAATATGCTTATAATGTGATTATGAATTGGGAAGTCAAGAAAAATGAGGTGGGCGGGACATGTAGCACGTATGGGGGAGGGGAGAGTTGCATACAGGATTTTGGTGGGGAGACCTGAGGGAAGGAGATCACTTGGAAGACCCAGGCGTAGATGGGAGGACAATATTAAAATGGATCTTCAAGAAGTGGGATGGGAGGGTGTGGACTGGATTGTTATGGCTCAGAATAGGGACAGGTGGCGGGCTCTTGTGAATGCGGTAATGAACCTTCGGGTTCCATAAAACGCGGGGAATTTCTTAACTAGCTGACGACCTGTTAGCTTCTTTAGAAGGACTCTGCTCCATGGAGTTAGTTTGGAGTTAGTTAGAAATGGGAAGTTTTGGGGCAAGAGGTTTTTGTAGATTGTTTTGAAATGTTGTCCTGGATGTGTTCAAGAAACACACAATGCCTCCCGTCACGGTTAGCCTACAGTCCGGGAAGAGAACCTGAAATTTTGAAAAAGGAAACAGCGACAGTAACAACCTAACCGCTATGCTATATTCAATAATCACAAAATATTCACTTCTAAAATATTTTCTAGGGTACCTACACCATTTTTTCGCAATCAATTTACTCACTATCTTTTTTACGTGGCTTTACAGATAGCAAATACCGCTGCATTACTTTTACACCGCTTCTGTTATTAGCTATCTCGTTGCGACTGCCGTGATGCACCATATACAGTACTTACTTTATCGCGGGACCGACCGTTGTGTAGCGCTAGCATCGTCGGTCTCTCCGCGGCAGTGAGGTTCAGTCTCGCAATAAAAGAGACAATATATTCCGCATAATTGTGTCTTTCTAATAAACCTGAACTGGTGAAGCGGTCCGGTATAATGATAGGGTTCTCTTGATACGAACAGGGTGTAGCATTGTGGCTGAGGTTAGCACAGCCGTAATTTACGCTTACGTAACAATAGCAGCCCTCTGTTCTGAACTGACAGGAAAAGCGGGTATTAGGGTGGATTGAGGGGGAGAAACTGCATCTGTTGCATACACATTAACCATTATATCGTACTAGCTGCCTAAAATGATGTATTGGAAATTGATCTGAACCCAAGGTGACCCAGTATCTGGGTCACATGGTTTAGATCTTGAGATGTATGTCGTACTGGTTGAATCTTGTTGGATCTGTGTGTTTTCTAAACTAACACCTCACGACGACCGATATAACACATTTTAGTCTGAACCACTAAAATGTCATATTCAGTTATGGTTTGATACTGAATATGATCAGAACGTCGACCTAGATCCGACAGAAAACTCCCGTGTCGGATCTGTTTGACCGGAAGCATAACAAGTTATTAGCATTTAATTTTATTCATTCCGTACATTTTATCTCTATATTTATAGTCCGACAAATGTACAATTTAATCACATCAACTATGTAACACTGTCCTATATGTTTCGAACCCTTCATTCATGTTCATCCTCAGGGACTCATCATCTCAAATTACAAACTTTTACATTAATTGTTACAAATGTTTACATAGTAAAAACTGAATAACACGAATTCTTTACAATCGTGTTTATACACTGGTTTTAATAAATAAAAGGTGAAAAATTGTAGTTGTTGGTTGTTTCAAGTCTTACATTGGTTAAAATGTTAAAAGTTGAATAAAAGTTGAATAATCTGTGTTGTTTTGATATCCTGTTTATCGGAGTTGGTGGACTATTAGGTGGTGAGAACTGTTATTAACACTTTGAAGACTGGCTTTGATCTATATTATATGTAAGATTTCGGCCGCTGATTTCGGATTGCGGATGGAGGAACGGCTTCCGAATTTGGAGGGTAGCTGCGAATATGCAGTCGCGGACAGCCGACAAGGGGTGGTCCTATAGCTTGTGGGTTGGGCGAGGTGCTAACAACTCCTCACCGTAAAAAATTATAATTTTACGAAGCATTATACAGAGCCTCGGACCTGGTTATTTCGGGCTCTTGTGAGTGCGGTAATGAACCTTCGGGTTCCATAAAACGCGCTGAATTTCTTGACGACATGTTAGCTTCTCAAGAAGGACTCTGCTCCATGGAGTTAGTTAGTTCGGCTGCCACCTCACAGTAAACACTGTCCGTCTTTAGTAAAACACCAACCTGTTAATAATGCACAGGACATTATCGCTGTTTTTTTTTGTGTTATACGAAACACATGAATATAGCGCATAATACAACGTAGAGTTTCGTGATGTTATTCAAATTGGTGTGTATAGTTACCACTGCTAAGTGCTAACGAAAATATCAGTTAACTTGTGTATATACTGTGTTTGCTCATCCTAGTGGCGCGCGGTCTAAGGCGTGGGTCTGCGGCCGCTCGCTTGCTGGGATTGTGGGTTCGAATCCCTCCGGGCACATGGATGTCTGTTTCTTGTGAGTGTTGTGCTTTGTCAGGTAGAGGTCTCTGCGTTGGGCTGATCACTCGTCCGGGGGAATCCTACCGAGTGTGGTGTGTGTCTGAGTGTGATCGTGAAGCCTCGATAATGAGGAGGCCCTGGCCCACTAGGGGCTGTTGCGCCATTGGGGGAAAAAATACTGTGCTTATTTTCAAATTTTGGACCGAATTCGACGTTATGTCAGGATATGTTTACATGAATTCCGAATCTCTTCCGACAGTATATCCTTCACCTCCATCTAGTGCCGAGCTTAAGAATGAGTGAAGCTATGCCTCAGCTCCTTCTATAAGACTTCACGGCGTGGACAAGAGAAACTTGACCTTTCACCTTTATATTCCGACAGTAAATCTCATTTCCATGGTACAAAGTTGTGTCCAGACACTAAACATCAAAATGTGATAAAGCCTGCCTAACTGCATGGATCTGAATGATTGATAAGCTGCTAGTCTCTTAGCTAATAAAACTCCTGGCTTTTCAGGGTACCTAAAGGTTCATTACCGTACACACAAATGTCCACTATGGGAGAGAAATCCAGTCCATGCCTTCTATACTTTTTGTCTGATATACGTCTTCCTATTTCCCCCACACATTTTAAGACTAGGTCCAGAATATCCTTCGCCAGTCAGGTGTTCCGGCCAAAATTCTGTACTCATTCTTTATCTCTTTACGTTCTACACTTCTCGCCCATCACAAAGTTAAATACATAAAAATACAGCAACATTCCTGTGAGAATGCAAGAACTTCATCACGAATATTGACCAGTGTTAGCCATTGAACCGGTGTTGTTGTATTACACTGTCAAAATATAACTCAAGTTAAAGGTTGGCTTCGAAGTTTCAGCACTGATTCGTTTAATTCCTTGACAGTCGCAAATCAATTGTGCCCCCCCCCCCCGGAGTCAAAGTCCTTACAGTAGGAGCGTGTTCTGTTACTGAAGAGCTATGCCGAAGGCACTGAGATGTTAGGGGCAGGTCTAGAAGTTTTGTTGTTTAAGAACAAGTTGCTAAATTCCTTCAAAACAAAAATTTTATTCACATTATGTAGTTGAATTTAGATTATAGTCTTAAAATTAAACCATTTGCAGTACTTGTGGTAGGATTAAATCCGACTGCAGGAAATGGCCCTTAAAATAAATACGATGTTCAATTTCCCTGCAGACAGCGCCTAGTCCATCTGCTTGTCAGGCGGATGCGTGTTTGTGTGTGTGTCTTTGAGGTGTTACTTATGCATACATACACTAATTCGTTCCGCCATGAAATTTTTGTGTCGGTTTCGAAAGCTTCATACTGAATTCTACCATGTTTGTTGCTTCAGCTTCAAATTCACAGTAACCTTAGTGGCAGCAGTGTGGAATTTTCAAGTAATGGAAACTACTATTGAGGACAGGTGAACACACCTCAACTAGAGAAAGTAGGTTCGTCTAGGCTTCTCTCAGAGCTGCTACGACCTTGTAAGTAATATGAAAGGTAGTATATTTAAGTAATCGGTAATGAGGAGCTGTATGATTTCTACGTCTCACGAAATATCATTCGGGTGATCAACTCAAGAAATTGAGATGGCGGTGCATGTAGCACGTATGGGGGTGAGGAGAGGTGCATACAGGATTTTGGTGGGGAAACCTGAAGGAAATAGATCACTTCGAAAACTTAGGCGTAGATGTTTGGATAATATTAAAAGGGATCTTTAAGAAATGGGATTCGGGGGGCATTGACTTGATTGATCTGGCTCAGGATAAGGAAAGGTGGCGGACTTTTGTAAATGCGGTAATGAACCTTCGGGTTCCGTAAAATGCGGGGGGTTTCTTGACTAGCTGAGGAACTGCTAGCTTCTCAGGAAGGACTGTGCTCCATGGAGTTAGTTATACATTTATGTAATGTAATAAGTGACACTGTTTTGACTTGCGTTCTTATTGAATGCATCGTAAACACCCATTTCGTTTGCGTCTGTTCTTTTAAATATTATTATAATTTATGGCACAAAAATTACACTATACATATTCAGTGTATATGTATATATACGTTATAGTAATTTCGGTTCCAGCAGTGCTGTCTAAGGTTCCTTGCTCTTTAGCCCAGTCCCTTCAAATTAATGTTATCATAGTATTCTTGTTCGTAAAATGACAGCTGATCAAAATTCTTACCTTTTTCCAATTATATTTTATGATATTCTCTTATTTTATTCGACGCTATGTAAATTACTCAGCTGAAAATCATCGTCAAAGAACCTAAAAGTCCATCGAAGTCCCTATTTTTGTGCTTCTATAGTGCCAGTCCGTAAATAGGTGTATAACAACACGAGCTAACTTCCTTGGCCGATTTTCATGTACAAATTCCAGAATTAAAAAGGACGTTTTCCATCACGTCACGAGTTTATGTTATAAAGCTTTATTATAGTAGAATTGAAGAATGATATTTGTGTTTAATGTTAGTATTATTAGGGAACAGAAATAGCTGAAAGTTTTCTCTAAAATCAGGAAAATTTCTTGATCTGCTGAAGAAATGTTGGCTTATCAAGAAGCACCCTCTGTCATGGAGATAGTTCAGATTCAGTTATTCACAACTCGTGAGATTTTTCCGGTTTTCCGTTATCGATCCGGCTCGTTATATTTGTAGTCTGTATTTTCGTTATCAGGAGTTGGAACCACAACGCAGTGCTGTAGTTTAGCTGTACCCTGACTGATGAGATTCCACTCCGCCCAGCATTTCCATTTGAAATGCATGAGATGTATATGACTACGCATGAATAATGGTAACTAATATTCCGTACTGAGTGATACAACGTCTCTATATCTGTCTGTCAGTCTCTCTGACTGGCTGACTGAATGTAAATGCTAATATTTTCATTCAAAACCAGTTCCTGATTTGCTTAATTCTTCGACCTCGTTTAGATATTTCATTTCTTTTTGTTTTGAACCTACTTAGGAAAACGGCAATCGGATTGGAAGTTCTACATTGTTGAATATTAAGATTTTCTGGTGTATGATATCTCATCTTGACCTTTCAAAATATTGTTACTTACCTATCATGCCATTACACCCAAGAGTCCTTAAACTTGGAATATTTCTTTTAATCTTTGTCACCCTCTTGTGCTTTTACTCTCATTCAATATAATTCAAGATCAGTCTACACACAACTTTATTATATATCAGATTGTTAACGTCGAAACATATAGCCTATCAGTTTGATATATAGTAATAAAAATTTTGCATAGGCTGGCCTTGAATTGTAATGAATCATTGAAATAAATTATACTTTTGTGTTCTAGAACTTAAAAACACAGATTATCGGAAGCTGAGTTGGTACTGTCTGTGTAAGTTTACGTGACGGTGTCTGCCAGAGGAAAGTGAAACTATTCAAGCTTTCTTTCTTCTGCGACAGAAAGCGTACAGCACATGTTCGATGCAGTGCTACCTTGTGCTATGTGTGACAGAGACATTCGTGCTGCCATAAATGCGATTATAAAAATAAAATGTGTTACTCAATAATATTTTCCCCTTGTGTTTGTTACGTGCAAAATCATACCTGTGTTTAAGTTGTAACACACAAAATCGAGCAGTACAAAACATAACTCCTAAGCCATTCACTTTTGTTGCATAGATTTCCATTTATACAGCTGTACCAGTATTTCTTTTATTTTTAAGAGCATAATTTAAAATTCGGTTTATTTTTACGATAAAGTTGTCGAATATAATCTCAAACTTTCGAATCCTTTTCATATTGCTAATTTATGACTTACACGCAACATCGTACATTAAATTCTTACGTGTGCTTAGGATGTATCAGTCTACAAAATTCCGCTTGCCTAGATGCAGTGATTTATTAGTTAATGTCATTAAACCAAAAGCTAATTTAAAACTTCGTAGTCAACCATCTGGTTATTTTGCATTCTACAAACATACTTCAAAAGAGCTGAGTATTTTTGCAAAGTCTGTAGGAGACAGTCTTGTGTCGCTTCTCCACATATTCGTGCGTTCGCCATGTTATTTCTGCTGACTGTAGGAAGTTAAAACATACGTCTTTAGTACGCCCTACAATGGCACAGTTTTCATACCAGGTTTAGTGAAACTCGTCCCATTGCTTCAGAAGTTAATACCAGAAACATGGACAGCCACACACGGAGTATTGTAATCTCAAAGCCTACTTTTTCCTCTTCACGAAAAAAAAATAATAAGGCTAACGGTACTTTTCAAGCGCCCTCAAGTACAGCAGTTGAGAATCCGTCGCCCAATGTATCTGTATTTCTGTCACGAGATTAATGTTTCTAAACTGCCAGACGAAGCCCGCGACCAACTTAACGCTGTTTTCTGCAAATAATTCTGGGTTTCTGTCTGAAAGTGCTTTACTACTCGCCCAGTGGTAAAAGTGTTCAGTGATACAAAGATAAACAACTTTACTCATTTTATCATTCATCTCGTTAATTGTACATCGAGTTATCAGAGTAGGTGTCATTAATTGAATGATGGTCTTGTTGTCTATCCGATCGATTGGTTTTACATCTGGTGGAAAACTAATTAACTAATTAATTGGTTCATTGGCATGTAATTAATTTACTTACGCATGACAGAAAATCCGTCAAAATCCCTTGCTTATCATGAAGTGACAGTACTAAATCTGAAACACGTTTAGTCCAAGTGCATACCCCCCCCCCTTCAGTATAACGTATTTCTATGTGTGTTACTTCCCTCATAGTGAAACTACACTTCTATCATTATGTATGTCATACACTGTTTGAACACGGTTATCGTGGGCTCGAATCCCACTCAGGATATGGATGTGTATTTACGATATTTCTGTGTTTGTGTTGTTCTATGAAGCAATTTGACGCTATTCATCCCGTTGTGTATAGAGAATTACACAAATAACTCTGCGTATGTCGTCTGACACAAACTGTATATGTTATTTTTTCAAACACTACATGTTTCGATCAAGCCGATCATCATCAGGTGTTTATTTATACAAAAACTTAAAATTCAAGGTAAAACTGTACATTTTTGCGAAATTCGCTTTACACTTTTACCTTGAGTTTTTGAGTTTTTGTATAAATAAACATTATTATATTATTGATCGAAACATGTAGTGTGTGAAAAAATAATAATAATATATAAGTGTTGTGTCAGACGGCATATCTAAGTGCTATTTATGTCCTGTGAAGACAGGGGCCTTGCGACAGACTGATACCATCTGTCCCGCCCTATCCTAGTCTTTGTACCGATTATGTTATCCAGGCTCAGTGAAAGTCATATGATCTAAAAATATATGCATATTTGGAATAGTGATTAGGCTATGGGTGGACGATCCGGGGTTCGAACCCCGACAGGGGCAAGAAATTTTTCTATTTTCCAAAGCCTCGAGAGTGGCTGTGGAGCTCATCCACCCTTGTATTCACTCAGTACTAGGCTTCTTTCCCAGGGTTAAAGCGGCCGGGGCGTGAAGTTTATTACTCAACTCCATCTAGTGCCGAAGTTAAGAATGAGTGGCGCTATACCTCTACTCGCCATATATGCCTTCATGGCGTGGACAAGGACAACATTACCATTTATATCACGAGGCTTTCTGTATACAGTGTATTATAAATTGAAAGGCAGTAAGGCCCGGATTTTTAACAGGATCCTAACACCGTCGGACGGGATGGCCTTTCCTTACAGTCGGTCAACGCTTCAGATGTCGCAAACAGGATAGAAACGGGCCGCGTAACAACAACTTGTTCCGTCACACGAAAATAACGAAAATAATAATGATTGTCCGTTGAAGAGGGCCATATGTTTGTACAACATTCTGTGAATTACGACGTGGTATACTGCAAATAAATGCGTTAAACTGGTTGTATACCACCACTCGCCATGCCTGTGATGGAGAGCGGGCAATAAAAAGTTGGGCAACATGTGCGCTTTATTGCTCTGCATGCAAGTTTAGTTTTGGCACTGACCCTCTGCTGTTCACGGCAACATACTCTACAGTTTTGACGAATTACGTAGACTCTCTACAGTCTACATGGAAGTTGTATATGTTGTTAACAGTGTAAGAGCTGTGTCACCAATGAACTTGCACGACGCAGTACAGTACAAATGTTTGTCCTCTCCAAATGGGTCTTATGGCTAAAGCAGCAATTAGACAGGAACACTGGCTGGCTGCAGTAGGCCTACCGTGCATTGTTAACAGTGCCACAGGCAGGCACTTGCGCTGCACACTGCTTTAACAGTGTCTTGAACAAGTGTTTGAATATTGTCACGACTGACTGGTAAACACCATACATACATAGTACATACATACATAGTACATGCATACTAGTACATACATAGTACATACATAGTACATACATACACACATACATAGTACATACATACATAGTACATACATACATACATAGTACATACATCCATACATAGTGCATACATACATAGTACATACATACATGCATAGTACATGCATACATACATAGTACATACATAGTACATACATACACACATACATAGTACATACATACATACATAGTACATGCATACATACATGCACACAGGTACCTACATACATAGTACATACATACATAAATCCACACGTACGTAAATACATACATACATAATACATACATACACACGTACATACATACACTCGTACATACATACATACATACATACATACATACATAGGTACATACATACATAAATACACACGTACATACATACGTACAGACGCACATACATACATACATACATACATACATACATACATACATACATACATACACACGTACATACATACGTACGTACCTACGTAATACATACATACACACATACATACACACATACATACATACATACATACTTACATACAAACTCACACATACATACATACATACACACGTACATACATACATACATACACACGTACATACGTACATACATACGTAATACATACATACACACATACATACACATACACACATACATACACACATACATACACATACACACAAACATACATACATACATACATACATACATACATACATACATACATACATACATACATACACGCGCACGCACATGGCCGACCACTCAGTTATACCGTGCCCCCTAGCCCTAAACTACTTGTCATGTGTGAATTTCCTAACACACAGTTCAGTTTGCTGTGTCGGTCACTTTTAAGAGCATAATGTATGAAGCGGCCTACGTGACGTCACCGGACACTCGCGCTCCCACATGTAGGATCCTCTGCTCCATATCTGTTCCTGATACGAATCGCCAGCTTTGAGTCCGAGCCTTGAATACGCACAGTTTTGACAGCATTCAGGCTGCACTGTGTTATCGCGCTGCTCTTTGACATACTATTAGGATAATGCATGTTTTGTGTTGCAGTCTCTCATGTTCATATCAACTGCCCATCATGCTCTGGTCCACAATATACAAACATCGAATGAATGTAGTCGGGTTCTATAAAAATAAGATATAAGAGGAGAACTCAGAAAATAGCTTTCATGCTAGATTTTAGGTTCTACCAGGTTTGTTGGTTAAGGATCACGTCTCTGAAATATTACGCCGTGTTTTTGTATAAATGGTTCTCGACGTTTCGGCTAGAAACTCTGAAATCTTCTGAAAGGAGTCAGTTTGTTATTGGACGGTGTCACAAGAAGCCTTTTTCATCTTCAGGAAATTCAAGCTTCTCTTTGTTGTCTCGTGAGTGGAAAGGACGAGAGGTTCCATTATTTTTTAAAGTATTTCGTCTTGGATATTGCTAAAGTTCTTTGAACTAAATTTTTCTCTGTTTTAATGGATTTTAAACTGGATCTTTTAATGTGCTTAATAAAGAATGTAAGGAACTATAAGCGAATGTAACATTTTAGTTGGAAATCCATAAGGAAGATACCACATGCAAGACCTGAAATTAGATAGCAGGATAATATTAAAATGTCATAATGGAATCATCTGTGATGGTTGTGATATAAACAATATATCTTTTGAAGCCTGTGGTATTGAAACAATAATACCATCGGGATGCATCACCTTACGATTGAAGCGTGTGATTTCAAGAAAGATGGGTTTTTTTCTAACATTTGATTGGCTTTCACTTTTCAAAAATAACTCTACAGAGTTATCTTAATCAGTTTTAAAATTTATAAAATGTAAGGGGGTGCTTTTCATGAACCTCAACAACTAACAACAGATGGAAATGAGCTTTATAATGAAATTAAGATGTGGACATATACTGGAAGACTTCATCATAATTTTTAAAAATTGTTTCCTTCCTTTTACGTATACCTTGCAGAGTAATAATGATTTTGTGCATGTGCAAGTATGCTAATAGCCCTATTGTTATGGTAAAGACTCTTGTAAATCTAGGTGTACACGTCTTCTGGTATTTTTGTGGTAAGGTATACACAGCGGATCCCGTTGGCCGCTTGGTCTAAGGCGTAGGTCGCTTGCTGGGATTGCGGGTTCGAATCCCACCGGGGTTGAGTGTTGTGTGTTGTCACGTAGAGGTCTCTGCGACGTACCGATCCCTCGTCCAGAGTATCTGTGTGTCAAGTTTGATCAAGTGCAACAATAACCCTCTACATTTACAATTAGTAGGTAGACAGAGATGAGACTAAGAAAGAAAGATAGACACAGACCTAGCTAGTTACTTTGAGTTGGACATTTACGTAAGTATAGGGGATGAGGCCGTGCCATGTCTCAGGCGGTTAGTCGCTGGCCTCCCAGCGTGGTGGCCCGGTTTCAATCCCGGGCCAGTCCATGTGGGATTTGTGGTGGACAAAGTGGCACTGGGACAAGTTTTTTTTCCCCCCGAGTACTTCGGTTTTCCCCTGTCAGCTTCATTCCACCGGTGCTTCATTACTTGGAAAAACGAAAAAAAAGGCTTATCTTTTATCTTCATCACAGGATTGCACAATAAGCCGTAAGACTGCGGTGCGTCCGTAGCTTCTGCTGCGGGACCCTTCGCTACAAAAAAGGATAGGAGATACCAAAAATTCTTAAGAAATGATAGCAGGTATACCTTTTTGAAGAATCTGTTTGGATGGTCGAAACACCCTTGGGCCGTAATATGAAGGTAGGTGTTTCTGACACTTTGTGGGCATGGGAGACTGATGGAACTTGCTTGCTATCGTGTCCAGTGGCTGTCTTATTTCGTAGGTTACGTAAAGTAAAGCAGTGATGTCTAGGAGATACACTATTAGCAAGCGTCTGTAGGGTTTTATTTCACCTCCACGCAGGTTTCGTACAGATATCGATGGCCGCTACCTACACAACACACAACAAACAATCACAAGAGACGAACATCCATGCCTGTAGCGGGATTCGAACCCGCGATCCCAGCAATCAAACGGCTTCACACCTACGCCTGAGACCGCACGGCTGCCTGGATCCCTCCATACACATACATATATAATTAATTGTGTGTGAATTAATAAATGAATAAGTCTATAAAGACTTTGTATTTTGTTGTATTCATCTGTGTCTTTTTAAAACGAATTTATAAAACATGTAATACAAATTCAAAGTGCTAAAGAATTTAGAAAGCAAATGGAAGTTTAATAGTGTTTATGATTGATTTTAAATTGAATCGACCTAGCAACATTTAATCACGTACAAGAGAGTTGTAATGTTTCTGACGGATTTCTCAATACTTTACCAGAAACCGTTTGTGTTTTGTGACTTTCACATCCGTAATTTCCGCTTTATTATATTCAGATTCATACAGAATTAATTAGGCACCGGAGTTGTTCGAGCTGCAGACGATATACTTGAACAATTGATAGAAGTCAGCGTGAAAACTCGATTCACAGTCTCTCGAGAACTCCATACTTTCTAGGTCTGTGAGCGAACAATTTCAAGAACATAACGAAACGTCATTTACATACAACATAATCACAGTAAAACGTTTGTTATGCGTTATTATTTCTGATTTATATACGTCATGTCGCCATGTTTTTATATTAATATTCAAGATCTGGAATTACAGCTGTATTCCAATAAATAGGTCTTCGTTAACAACAAATGTGAAAAAAATATGGCTATGCTAGTTGCTGGATAACCAACGATTGCGTTTCGTTTTATGGCTTGACAAGACTTTTCTCTTCTCCGAGACGTCCAGACTGGTTCTGCGGTCTACCCAGTCCCCTGTTCAGTGTGTACCACGGAATCAATCCCTATCGGTAAAGCGGCCGACACGTGAAGCTATTTTCTCCCCTCTGAATGTATTTTAAATAACAGAAGGTAGAATGTGGGAGAGGTACGCGGTGGCTCAGTTGGTTGAGCACTGCGCTACAAGCCGGAAGGTCTCGAGTCATTGGGACTTTTCAATGACTTAATATTTCCGGCCGCGCTATGGCCCTAGGGTCGACTCTGCCTCTAACAGAAATGAGTACCAGGGTTGTCTCCTGGGGGTAAAGGCGACCGGTGCGTAGGGCTGACAACCTTGCCAGCTTCGTGTGCCGCTTGTCTTAGAAATTCTGGGAGCCTCAACCTCCTGGATTCCTAAGGGCTTGTCCAGGCCTTTACAGGGATAGCTTAAGATCTGGGAAGTTGGAGACGCAGTGGATATCCCTGAAATATGGAAGAAAGAAACATATTGCCTAACCTAAAGGGAGTGTGAATTTGTGATATCTTGACTGTGCGTTCACACCTTCATAACGTGCATAAAAAAAATAAATTTGCTTGCGTGACCAGGTACAATTTTTCAGCTAGGAGGATGTGTTCTCGGTGTTGCTATTACATAAACGTGAAAACAAAGCGCTAACAAGCCTCTGTAATTCCGTGTTCTGACGGACAGTGTCCACCCACTCAAGCTTTGGAATATCCGTGTTTAGTATGATTCGTGGAAAAGCAGATGATACTTAAAGCCTCTCGACAAAATCAACATTTAGTTTTGCATTCGAATCTATAACTTACGCATTCGTGATATCAGTCGGTACAGTGACTAGGCTACGGTCTGGAATTTCGAAACATAATAGAGTCAAACCCGGTTATAACGACATCGGTTTATGGGACACCTCTTCTTTTGCGTCACATATACTTTGGTACCAATTAATTCTTCACTCTTAACCGTAACATTATATTCCTCGGTTAAAACCACACTCGTTTATAACGACAGAAAATATTCAGTCCCCTTCATGACGTTATAACCGAGTTCGACTGCAGTTTCTTTCCCGGCAGGAGAAAGAGGTATCTCCATGTCGGCTCTGAGACCCACCCACGACACCGAGAGCTGTCTTCCCAGCTGTAAAACGGCCGAAACGTGAAGATGACCACTCACGCCACATAGTGTCGAGAGTGAGAATTGGGTTCAGGTATACCGCCACTTACTCACATGCGTTCAAAGCGTGCACAGGGACAGCTTGTACAGTACCTATAAATAAAAAAACTTGGCAGTGTTAGGTACTGTCATACATAACACACGTGTAACATACATACATACATACATACATACATATATTTCTTATTCGTAAAGATAATATGCTGTGGGTTATTTACAGGCGCTGTTAATATGGCTCAATGCATAGCGTCGAATGATAGAGCCGCAGGTCAAGGATGAATTGGAAAGGATCGGGAATGAAGCGGGCGTGGTTTGATCGAGGTATTATCTCCGCGTTTCCGAGATCTGCGGTTCTCAGAGCGGTGTTGTTGACACGACGTAACTCCTCAGGATATTTGAATCTGCTGCCTCGGTATTTGTTTCGAGGTACGAGAGTAAAGCACTGACTTTCAGATTACTCTACTCTGAATAATTTGATCTGCTAATCAGTCAACATATAAACAAATATAAAGTGAAACTTAGACAATTCCGGAGATTTTTGAAGGATGCAAAATTTGCAGATTTGGAAAAACATTTTGCAAGTTTAAAGTGAAGAGAGAGAGAGAGAGAGAGAGAGAAAATGTTGCTAATGGATTAGATGGAAGGCCACTTTTTATTGAGTCGTGCAGATGTGTCACCGATATGTGATTTTAACAAAATTCGTATTATACCTACGTTTCAATAAAATTTTGTACAATGCAATTTAAAAAAAAAATACGCATATGATGCAGCAGCAGGTCGAAAAATGTATCTTATGCTGATATATGTAGAACTATACTTACAATGTTTAGACATAAAACAGAAAAGCTTAATCTAGTTACTGGCTGTAGGCTGGCCGTCAGCGGGTCGGCAGAAGTTTCTTCTTCACCATCTGTCTATAATACCGCAGACTCTTTCTCAGGCTGTAAAGCGGCCGGAACGTAAAGCTGAAAATTCAATTCCGTGATTCTTCATGGTGTTCTTATACGAAGGAATGTTTTATTAACAACAATATGTAAATAATAAGTTAATACATGTGACTTTTATTGAGAGGTGCCCCATTCGAACCTCGTTTCAAACATCGACTCTCATAACAGAGGGATTTCATGTTTATCAATCTCTCTAGGCGAATATCGGGCAAATATCTTGAAGTGGGCCACGATCGATTTCTTACACATCCTTTCCAAATTCAATAAATTATTAAATAGCAAAAAAATTCGAAACCCAGTCTGTGCTGTACAGAACTGGGGGCTCGGTAAACTAAGCTGGCTGTGACATTCGCTGGGAAAGGTACAGAAGGATTAAATGTGAGAGAACTGTTTTTTCCTCTTGTATTATTTTGACACTTTTGGGCTAAAATTCATCTCATGTAGACGCATGTACTGTTTGTATGTGACGTATAGAGATAGGGTAAGTCCCGTCGTAACACGTGTCAGTTGACGTGGACACAGCACAAAAACGGTGCAGCGTGTTGCTCCCCGCTGGGAGAACAGCCGCACTGTGTAATTTCTATTAGAATTGTGCAGTTCAGAGCCGTATTTAAATACGATTTATAATTTTCTATGTGAAATTATTTATCATACAGTAATAGAGTGGTTGCGACTGCTGATTCATGTCCAGTAGGTGCGGGGTTCGAATCTCAACACCGAAACCAACTTTCCAGACTCTAATATCTCACTGAACGTGACTCATAACTTTGTGCTAAATATACAGAGAACCAATAAGTATTTGATGTAGAGAACCCAAAAAACAGCTGTATGTTTCGGCTTTTAATTAAGCCATCAGGCTGTACACCCTCTTATAAAATGTTGTACAGCCTGGTGATGGCTTTATTAAAAGCCGAAACGTGTAACTGTTATAGGTGTTTTACATCAAGTATATGTTTTGTTTGACAGATACTGATTGGTTCTCTGTATTGTCTCGTTTATTTTATAAGCTCTGCTGGGAAGGTAAGTTACAATATTCAAGATATACTTTCTTTCGCATATTGCCGTCTTCATAAAAGAAAACCACAAGCATTTTTAAAATTTTGAGCCTTATAGAATTTTTTTTAAATAAACTTAGAACACGGTTTCGAATTTGCGTGATTTCGGGTTCGAATCTAGATCAGCAGAGTGGCTACCCCTCCTAATATTTTTATAAAACACCTTGATATATATCACAGTCTTTCTCACTCGTCATATCCTATTCATCACGCTCAGTAATTCAAATCCTTGACATTACGTAATCACTTAAGTAGATAAAGCATCGCTAAGTAAAACAAGAAACGTTCAATGTAGTACAGTTAGGTCACGGAAGTCAAGGAAGGTAACACTAGACTGTGCATACGTGTCGTATGTGGAAGCCAGTAAGGTAAGTGCATGTATAAGTACCCAGGGGAAAGCTATTGGAAATCGGATATTTAGAGATGAAGAAGATGTACGTAATGTGTAATGATGGTAGGTATGTAGGTGGAACTGGTTCAGTGACCAGTTTGTTTTTTAATTTTATGTTTCAGTTACCAGTTGATTGATTCTTTAATTAATTCATGAACTGTGATTGAACAGATGGAAGGAACTCTATGTGTTTAATATACAGAGTATACACAAAAGAATGGTGCGGTTTCATAGTGAATGCTATTGAAACCGCACCATTCTTTTGTGTACACCTGTATATATATATATATATATATGACTTTCCTAATAAGGGACACTCCTTACCATACTTAATTTTCCACAGACATTGTCGCTAATCCTTTCTATGCTGAGCGCGACACATTTTGCTGAAAATTAGTGCCCTTTACTTCTGGTTTATTTGGCGTTGGGCAGATTATAGAAGGAAACGTTTTCTCCGCATTCTAAAAATCAAAGCTAATGTATCTTAACTTTTCTATAATAAAGGAATAATAAATTGCTGTTAAAATATACCATCAACAGAAGTGTCCTTTAAATACAAACAAGCTTTCAATTGGATCAGACACATGGCGATGTAAATAATAATACGGGTGCAGTTTATATACAAACGAGTTTTAATCAATAAGATACCAAATATTCTGATGCCGAGAACTTTGTTCTGACTGCGAAATACACGTGACACACGTGTAGCAGATGGTACACACCAGATATCCACGTAGTCGTCATTGTCGCTGAAGCATTTGTCCTATCGTGGCAGCTTGTGCTCTGGTGTGACTCTTACGACACTGCGGCTGCAAGGCTATGGCCCACCGTCCACAGTCCTGATGTCGTGCCCATTGACTGCCATCTCTTTGGACCCCTTAAGAAGCAACTGCTTCGCAACATATTTTAGACAGACGCCGACGTGAAACAAGCCGTCATTTCCTGGCTACAGACACTTCACATCGATTCTTTCTACACGCTTTGTGTCACGGTGGGACAAATGCTTAAATGTCAATGGGGACTACGTGGAGGTATAATTTGTAACATCCGCTACCAATGTGACATATATATACATATCTAAATTCAATAAACTTTCTAACCTCAGAGTGTTTTAACCTTATTTTTTGAAAATTGTGTTATGTACATTCAAAAGCTTTATACATTCAGATCCAACACTAATACATGGATGGAATATCGGAGATAAAACACACTGAACAAATGAATGAATGATGCGTATTCTTTCCGGCCATATTTGAGAGTCATTAACTTTCTAAACGTAAGCATAGGCCCTCACGGCCATATACGTCAATTACTGAATTACATGCTCGTGTTAATTATGGGACTGTAGGCTGATGTACGTTTCACATTAATTAACTTTTATTTTAGAGTTTTGTAATTAATATCGACTGAAATACCTCGAAGGAACTCATGATCTCCATACCAACAGTGCCCAGATTGTAATCCGTTACACATGACGCAGACATGCTGATGGGGCAAGGCTATTACGCCAGTACTGGTTGCGAATAGCATTGCCAATAATTTGACGTACAGTTTTCTCTTTGTACTCCCGCGCCTGAAATTTCAAAAGGGATTATTAATATTGTTCGTAATGTTCTTTCGCAGAAACATAAGCAGAGACACGGTTTATTTATTGTCGAACAATTCAAAATTCTTATTTTTCTTTAAAGGAATGAGGTTAGTAACGATGTTTTTCATCATTCCTTAACACAAGTAAACAAAATTCCTAGGAATTCATTGTGTCAGCAACAAATACGTCTCACACACGAGACTAAACTTCGTCTGCTCCGACACCGATCACTAGCATCTCTCCACGACGATATAACAAACAACAAACCAAACCTAAAAATTCATCAGTGTGTACAGTGCCACAGTGTCTAGACCACGGTTGCAATGAAACCCAAATACTTGTTCTAACCAACATAGTGAGTGTGAAAATAGTGGACGCCTATAATAGTAACCCCTGAAGATGGCTCAGGCAGAGCCGAAACATATGTAGGGTTTGACATTTTCAATCAATTAATATTGTTATGTGCAACATTGTTGGTATGTAAGTAAATAAATACGTGTAAAATAAACTCTCAACTCACAAGACAGCTGTTTGTTTGAGTAATACTGTAGTCATCACACGTTTCGCGACATTTTTAGGCTTTTTGTAACGTATGTACTTACTATGAATTTTCGAATGTAAGTAACTAAACTATGATGACGTCAATTAATAAAACCAACGAATGCACTATTTTGACCACTTTTATTATGGCCTATGTCCCCTCACCCTACACGTGTTTCAGAACCTTATAGTTCCATCCTCAGGGGTTTGCCATGTGCTACCAGTTACTCACATATCAAAACAAATACACAATATGTACAATAGTCTGGTAAAGTCTTAAAACCATAGGTAAATGTATATTCAGAACCTGTTTAAAATTGTACGATATGTACGGTAGTCTGGTAAAATCTTAAAACCATACGTAAATGTATATTTAAAACCTGTTTTAAAAAGTTGTAAACTGTCCGTAATATTCACTGTTTTTTTACGGAACTACTGGCGTAATTTCTACGTCTCCGTGTTCCTTTTCTTGTGTGTTGTAATGTTACTGTGCTATCTTTTCATGGCTGTGTGTGTAGGGAGACTCTTTTTTTTATTAATTGTTTAAAAAATGCACGGTGGTAATACTGTGAAATTCATGATGACGTGTTGCAGTCGAAATCAGTGAAGGACTACAGTGTTAGTAACATAAATGTTTGATGAGTGTATCGATGTTAACATTGATTGTAGTAATAATTCCTCATCTGTTTATGTTAATGGCTAGAACAAAAGAGTTCAATTTTGTCACTGTATAAAACTTCGTTCTGCACATGAAGTAAGGCGGTCCATTTTAATTAGAATTTATGATTAATTGCTACCTTAACTTTCTTTTATGGCTATTAAGGCGTTTTATTTCATCATATTTGTTTGTTGAAATCTAATAAAATACTGGAGTAAGCCAAAGTTAATTACTTCTAATACTGAGACCGTCAGAGGACATAAAACACGCCACATCGTTAGGATCTTCTTACGTACAGCCTTGTCGTTTTGTCTGTACACTTCACGGAAAATGTTTCTGAGGATACTTTATCACTAAAAATCTCTATCTATTCTTCACCTCACCCATCCTAGCGAAGTGCCGCCTAGAGTTTGCTACTCTAACTATAATAAATGTCCGTTGTGCTTGTAGCTGCAGTGATAAGCCGATATAAGTGCCTGAATTACAGCACGGACTAAAATACATAAACTTTGGTTATTCTTACAAAATTAGGCTCCTGATATTTAATAAAACATGTATAAATGAGACTCATTTTAAAGTAAATGAATAATAAAACTAATAATTTCTTGTTATTGTTAATGAAAAAGTCTGCTTAAAAGCATCGTCTTTTCAGAAACAAAAGGAAGCCAACAAATTAAATTTTTTTCAGCAGTTTTTGTGGATGCGAATATGATCTCTTTTTATGACGAAGAACATAGATATAAACTAAGACGAAAGAAATTGGTTTTGTAGTAATGTTATAGGCAGAAAAGCAGTTATTTGTACAGGTCACATAGTACTGGCGTATTGTTTTGGTATTAAATCAGGTCGTAACAAAGGAATAGAAATTTAGTTCGCATGGGAGAAAAAAAAGCTGTACATATATATCTATGGTGGGCAAGTGGCTAGGGAAGTGACCACTTTGAGGTCCGAGGAGGTGCGATGATCGAAATGAGATGTGTCTTTGGAACTTGTTCCAAATATGCGGTACGTTTGAAACTCTGTGAACAGAAGGCGTGTATGATGAAGAGTTGTTGTTGTTGTTGTTTGCTAACATTGAATACTCAGCATGGTCACAATTCGAAGCTGATTCTCATGGCCAGACAATACCTCATTTGCTGCTTTACTCTCCCTCTGCTTTTCGTTTATATTAGCTTTTCTGGTACCCAACGTTGGATTGGAATCCATTTTCAAGTAATATATCCTTTTTCTCTTTGTTGCAGGTAAGTGGCTTCCACATTCTGCTATATTCGCCCTTATCCTAGTGCTATCTAATGGTAAGACTTAACAGACCTCTAACTGCAGTCGTGTAGAGTATGACGGCGAAATCGTATTTGCGATTCTGTTTGAACATTCAGCTTGCATTATACGTTATCTAATAGCGCTTTGTTAGCTAAAGTTATTGACTGTTAGGGAACATTTTATATTTTCGTCAAGAACCTTCGAGTAGTCACTTCGCTTTATCATATATTTGTATATGGTGAACAGACAATGAAGCTGACAGTTTTATAAAACGGGCCATCTTTTGTTGCAAGACTGTCGACTTGAAATCTTCTTGATACTTTGGCGACCTCTGAATCAATATAAGATCATACTCAATAAGACTAGCAATGTTTTGTTTTAGCTTCATATCAGTAACAGTATGACTTTACCTCCCGTGTACATTAAAACATTTTGAATTTGTCTTAACTCAAATTAATTATATATTTTTGGTAAAGAGTATGTTTTTCATACACACACGAATGTGCCATAGGCACATAATTCATTACACTCAACATCCTTGTAGGCAGTGTGGTTTAGCTCATGATAGAAAATAATTGAAATTTTAATGGACTGGCACAATTAATTTTATATTGTTTAATGTTAAATACCCATTTTTTTTTTACTGAATTTGCTGAATTTCTTCCTTTCACCAAACAGGCGCTGCTTTATTGACATTTCGAATGAACATTTTGTATCCATAATCATCCTAGATCGTAAAGGCACATGTGGCAGTTATCTGCAAAATTTCTTTTAACTATAAGCGAGCTATAGCTCCACATCCCACAAAACAGTAATACTTAGCAAAGTAGTCATTTTTATTCCTGTCTGATATTATGAATGTGACTGCATGAAGGGAGTTGCCAAGACTAGAACAGGTAGCATGGGAAAATGCGAAGGGTAGTTCTTATTCATTCATTCATTCTGCAGTCTGTCTTACGACAGGTCCGTAGCCTCTTCCAAAGCGAGTTCTCCACAGGGTGCGATCTAGTGCTTCTTCTTTCAATTTCCAGTATATTTTCTTTTCCTTAAGGTCATCCAGTAGCTGCTTACGTCTTCTCCCTCGTCGTCCCGTCATTTCTAGCCTTCCTTCTAACTTTCCTTCAATCACGTGTTTCAGAAGGCAGTTTCTACGCAGTTTCTAGTTCTTATAACCTATGTTAAATATCATGTCAAAATCTAAAGCTGAAGGTTTCCTTCAGAGACCTGCAAATAGATTAGAGAATAATACGAAAATATTTTGAGTAGTATGTCATGTATTGGGCCAGGTTTCAACTAATTTGTTATGTGATCCATTGGCGGGCTGTGTAGAAGTGGGGAATTTTTCGGTCATGTGAAAGAACTTATCTCGAAGCACCTTGAACTTTGTGCACCATACATCATGCGATGAAACTTTGGCATTGCTGTCTGCAACCCACTTCAAAAACACCAGGCCAACTGCTGTGTTCTGGAAGTACTAATATCACCAAATGCAACAATATTTCTTCATTAATTCGACTTTATCGTCAGTTTAAAAAACTTCAGAACTGTGAAGAAATAAACATTTTGTATTTTAGATATAAAACAGCTTAAGTGTTTATGCATGCTGCCGATATTGCTTTAACGACTTGTTGTCTCTTCGAGTGTTCGTCTTGTTTCTCCAACAAGCACGTAACGACATGTCGGTTGATCAAGGAATTCTAATGCGCCCTTTGTGAAAAAGAAACTTCTTTAAACCTTTAAATTAAATTTTAATAAAAAGAATCAAAGTGTACATATCTCCATGTACTTCGGCCATCGTTGTTCGCTTGGTGTGACACACATTGACCTCAATCTGTTGCCATGTCTCAGCCAATTACGATAATGCGAATGTAACATACAGGATTATGCTCATAGATTGTGTTGTATAACACGCATAACACAGTGTTTGGTTTTCACTTATGTCGCTCCAATCATCGAGACTTTTATTTTGGAGGTGCATGGTTCAAATCTAGACTGAGTCAACTGCTATCCTGATAGGTTTGTGGTTTCCCTCACGTAATTGTTACGATAGTACGTACATAGAACCCGGCGGTTATCTTCCAAATTCTTTCCAATTCGTGATTCGCCAGTCATCCTTCATGCCGTGTTTTTAATTTCCGATTCGTTGTAAGGTTTTCCTTCGTAGGAAATAATTGTACGATTGGTTTTCGTTCTATATTCTACTTTCCTCAGATATTTTCATACTACAAAGTTGCAAGTTTAATTTATTTATACAGCCTCCTTACTGTGTGTTTCGGAGACCCCCTGACGTGAAATAATTTTAAAGACTTCCAAAAACGTGGGACTCTCGTTAGGTTACACAGAGAACGGTGGAAATCAGTCTGACGTTGTAAAAATTTACGCTGTATTCGGCTTAATTTGCCACTGTTCTCTCAGAACATGGCCGACCCACCTTGATGTGCTGTGAAAGTATAGTACTGAGATTGGGCATCTCGTGTGATGGAGCGTAATGGGCTCGGATTGTAATGCCCCAAGCTGTCGGTTCCAAAATTAACACACAGGCTGAGGGATAATGAAATTCTCGTATGTTTTTGTCAGTACATTGTAGGATGGACATGCACACTCTGACAGTGCGAGTGCTGAATACTAGGTTAATACAATTGTTAAGGTGTTAGCAGAACCACACCGCGATTTATGGCAAATGATACGACTGAGAGGATCTGCTAAAATCCCTCGAGGTTCTCACTATCGTTTCCAAAATTTCATTGTAATTAACAAAATTGTTGGATTTGTGTTTATGCTCTGTGTTGAAACCGACGTCAGCTGGAGGGTGAGTGCAGGCTCCGGAGAATTGCATTGTGAGAAATGGTATACTGTATTAACTTGCTGGAATTGCAAATTTTTATGGCTGCATATAGATCAAAAAATTTAAAACGCCACCCACACATTTTTGTTTAATGGGAATGTGAAGAGGGGGGGGGGGTCATACATTCAGTTTGGAGTGTCTGTTCCTTTGCACTTTCCATACTACGAACAGTACACCTCACACTCAAAAGAGATTTTGTTCTTTGCGCCGTGTCTTTGATGAATAACATCACTGGAACGAAACGTGTGCCGCTGTTGTTTGAAACTCTAAGCTGGATATTTGCAAGCATCCCGCAGACTTGAGTTACCACTTACCATGAAACTGAAAGTAAATACGTTTTGTCCACTAGCTGAATATCTTGAAACGGGAAGGATGTAAATTTCCACATAATCTCACACTTAATCAATTTTGCAATGTAAACTTAACTTCGAATGTCATCATATTTTACCTTCGCCTTTTTTTTTTTGTTTTGTAATTATGTAATAGTATTACGTACCGTGTAGAGAAGGCGTGGAAAATTCTAAATTTTACCAACAGATATTTGCGCCGTAGCTTACATAAGTGATAGGCAAAAAATATTGAGACATGAACGTGACAGATTTGGACATAGTGGTCTTTTTTTGTGCCCTAAGAACCCCTCATGTAAATGTATGGTATTTATAGTGAAGTGTAGTCCAGAAATTATCAACGTGCCTAAAGTTTAGGAATTGAAAATTATTTTTATTTAAACGTGCATTCACTTCCTATCCATCGTGAGTCCGTGTTACAGTAAAGGACACATTGTTCCCAATGCTTATGCAAGGTGTATTGTTAATATTAAGTTAATTTTGCTTCCACTTACGTAATCTTTTATCCATAATCTGGTAACTCTGCCACATCGCCATAGATTTTGTTGCTGGACAACTTTTCAATAAAACATTTAAAATGTTCCGGCCCCCATTGACCCTTTAAAGCTTAGTGGTTGCTTTATGCACCACCAGTTGTAATATTAAGAATGTCTACTTTTTGCCCACACTGTGCTCGTATTTATGTGTTTGTTGTGGATCTAACAACAGACAGATATTATTTCCCTACACAGAATTAACTTACTGGTTTTTATGATCGAGTTGGAATGTGTTTACCGAGCGGTACGGACTGAATCCTTAAATATAATTCAGTTTCAATCTTATTCTTTGAAGGGTGAAAGTTCTTCTCTTCATTGATCTAATTTGTAATAGAAGATGTGAACATTAACGGTGGTATATTCGATATATATTGAAAGTGGAGTATATAATCTGGCAAAGAGACGGGTATAGAATCAACTTATGGGGCATTATGTATATTTAATTATTCGGCTACATTAAAAAGTCTCCAAAGTGAATAGTTTTTAAAGAAGCATCTTGCTAGGTATTATTTCACGTATGTGAACATAAAGGCAGGAAAGTGAAATTAATTTTGTGAATAATGCGTCATGTGTTTTGTATTGATGTGATAAGGTAAATGTGAACGAATTCCTTGCACGTCAGTGTATAGAGTTTAGCTGTATTATACTTTGACATTGGAGGACAGTGTTACGTCAGAGCGCTTTGTTGAGTGATTTCTGAACTTGCGTTTTTCTGGGATTGGGGCGCAAGAGCAGGTGGAAAAGTGGAAAGGTCGAGATAAACCATCGTCAGAGGGCTTGCAGCTTGAATACCTCATTCACTGACATTAAAAGTAACGTGTGTTGTGCGTTCTATAAATGGGGCTTAGAACGCTGAGTGTAATTAAAAATGAAGCTTACGTTCCAGCATTACGAGGATGGATGTAACTCTTTGTCGTATTTTTTTAATAAATCGCATTTTTTATTTAAAGAATACATTGCGTTTAGAAACACTTGCTTGGGACTTGTAAAAAATTGTGTTTTTATCTGATGTTGTATATTATATGATCATTTGCATAATATATGGCGAATTTTAATATAATTTAGCACAATTCCCCTGTTTTAATTCCAAATAAATATGTTAGTCTTATGACGTAAGTAAATATATTTAGACGTGTAATGGCATCCACGTTTATATGTGTAATCTAAATTTGAGATATTTTTTTTTTGCAATCCCATTACAGGCCTTGGCAGGCCCTTAGGGCTCCAGGAGGTCGAGGCTCCCAGGTTTTTAGACAATCGGCACATGAAGGTGGTAAGGTTGTCAGCCCTACGCACCTGCCGCCTTTACCCCCAGGAAAGATTCCTGTTACTCATTTCTGTTAGAGGCTGAGTCGACCCAGGGCCATAGTGCGACCGAAACGATTATGTCAGTGAAAAATTCGAACCCGCGACGTTCCGGTTTGTAGCGCAGTGCCTCAACCAACTGCGCCACCGCGTGCCCCAAATTTGAGATATAGGTTTCCTGTATTTGGAAACCCCGGTGCTGTTTTTGCGTATCGTGAACCAGAAAAATCTGTGAGCCAATGGTGTCAGCGCAGAACAAATAAGTATCTGTTTGTCGCCATGAAATTTATGTGGGGAATTTCAAAGAAGGAAGTACAGTAGGTATATGCCATTTAATGTAATAGGAGAAAAACTTTTGAACGTTAGTTTCATTAAGTAGTGATGAAATCTGTTGGAAGGAAAGATTAGATGGAAAATTAATTTTCCAGTAAATAAGAGAGTAGTAAGAACATGTTCTTGCTCGATGTTTTGAAATGTGACGTGACACGGTTTTGCATAATTAGTACTGCAACATATCGGGGCCACTTGGAGTGGTTGTTTTATATATTCGGTAAGGCTAAATTGATGGGTGGAGACTTGATGATTTCACCATCCTGTCAAAAGCAGGACAGATTTACAGGCCCCATAACTATAATTCGAGTTTATGTCATGATGTACCAAGTAATTGATATTTAGTTAATTCAGAATAGCTAAACAACCACACGCCCCTTCTGACCCTCAATTTCCAGCCAGTATGATCTCTGAGTGGAGATGCGTAACACGCAACCAGCCCTCTACAAACCCTCTCCCACACACACACAGACGTTTTAGTAGCGGGGCTGAGTTGGAGCGTTATCTGGAGCTAAATTGAGTAATACGTGTGCACATTTATCATGAGGGCCATCCCTGTCGGTCCCAACCGTCAGTTGTTCATCACTGCTAAACTTTGGAAAACCTTGGAGTACGTGCATCATGGGCTCACTCAGGGTGGAGTCCGTGCTATTGGCGGTCAGGGACGTGGAAATGGACTACAAGCATTAAATTTATTATTCCCCAGAGTTCAATTAAATGTTACTAGAATTACAAGCGTTAAGATTGGGAAGAAGTGAAAGCAGCACTTCCAGGCTCTACACTGACACATACTTACTTGCCAAATTCAGTGCCTGATTTTGAAAGTTTGTTATTTTATAAGTTCCACGTGTCTCGATCTGGCTGCGTGATAGCAGCTCTTGGTGTGTGACTTACTTCCGCTCTGTCAACCTGTGTTGTTAATCAAGACAAAGATGTCATCTAACCAAAGAAGTACACATAATTTGTCACATATATTTTTATTATCCTCCAACATATTTCGACACACACAGCCATCCTCACTTGCAAAAGTGAATTGGAGGTAGGAGAAATTGACGAATTCTGAGCACCTAAGCAGTATGTGTCGTTACCAACCACAAATTATGAGGACGATTACAAAAATATTACACTTTTGTTCTCCAGTATTTTTTGTGTATTTTCCAATAACCACTTTCAGTTTTTTAAGAAACGCAGCTATGAATATTACCAAAAAAAAACTTGAGCAGTGTAATTGCGCAGAATTCCCAACCAGTGGGCTAATACTGCGCAGTTTGAAGTGTAATTCTGCGCACTTATACCAGCGCTTACATTTTCTAAAGTTAAATGTTCATTTCACAAAACTTACGGAGATGGAACGGGACTGCAGGCCGATCATCCGTGTTGTTAAAAAAGAAGAAGAAGGCCATTAATTAACAGTAACGTTGAGGTTTTTTTTTTCATTGGCGTTTCTTTTAAAATCTCCGAATTTTGCTTTCTCGTATATGATGTAGTTGTGCTTACACCTGCCGTAGCTTGAGATTTTGGCAGCGGAAGGAAATCTCTGACATTTGAAAGTCCTAGAAGAACCAGGTTCAGTAAATTAAAATGTGAGATAGGAACTACCTCACATTTTAATTTACTGAAAAAGGCTTATTTCGTTGCTTGTTGTGTCCTGTGATTTTGATTTTTAATAAGGGAAAATTCATTTCATTTTTGTACAGTTTTTAGATTGAGTTTTTATACACTATTTTTATATTTAGAGGTTAGGATTAATTTGTCTTTTACATATGAATTTTACGTGATTGAAAGATTGTTAGAAGGTAGGATATAAATGACGGGAAGACGAGAAAGAAGGCGTAAGCAGCTACTGGATGACAATGAAAAGAGAAGATATTGGAAATTGAAAGAGGAAGAACTAGATCGCACCCTGTGGAGAACTCGCTTTGGAAGAGGCTTCGGACCTGTCGTAAGACAGACTAAAGAATGAATGAATGAATGAATGACTGAATGAATATGACTTTGTAGGTTTTTGGTTCTGTTAGGTTGTTACTTATTCTTATATTTGTAGTGCACCTGAAGACAAAAGCAGTCTGCTGTTGGAACGTCGTGTTTGTACATTAAGTGACGATGGGAGAAGTTCAAATACACATAAGCGATATTTCGCATGTCTTTCCCTTATTTAAACACAAAGTATATAATCGTGACGAGTAAAGCAAGTGCGCGCGAAAGTTGTACATACATTACATAGTTAATTGTTATGCATAAAAGGACTCATATAAAATTGTCATATTAATATCCTGTAATGTACCAGTTTTTCTAAAGGGGAGATTAAGGTCGATAAGTTCAAATATCCGTACTTTGAATACAGCTCAATTACAAAAAAAAAAAAAATAGCCAGCCTATATTTATCACATAGATATTACGTTATAGATGTCTAAATTAAAATTATTTATGATGTGTCTGTGTGTGGAATCACTCACTCGGTATGTAAATATATACAATATTCGCACGAACCTTTGGTTACTGGACCGGATTTTATATTTTTGTTTTTTTTTATATAATTGAACCACATTTTAAATAATCAGAGTGCGTTTTTATGAAGCACAGTGATGTATGTTTTATTCTTAAATCCATATATATGCAAATCTGAGTGCCTCCCATTTATATCTAAAGCGAGAGTGGCCTGTAGGCCTAAACATTTTGGACGATAATTAACTATATTTTGACATATCTGTGTATTTTTTTGTTAGATGCCATGTTCAATGTCTACTATGAGATAATAAGGATTATATGTCCTACACTGGCCACGAAACAGTCAATCCGCTATATCCTGTAAGTTACAATTTGCACGTAGGTGGTGTGTACCCTGGAGACAGCAGTTGTATGTTGGCATTGAATTTTGAGTGAACAGTACTGTGAGGCAGTGATCGTACACTCTTATCCATCTAATGGGGGCCGCGCTGAAAAATTCGGACAGACAGACGGACAAACGGACATGACGAAGCTCATACACGCTTTTCGCGCCTATGCGAATTCGTCAAAAATAGATACGTGGCCCCCATTCTCTTTGCCATATTTCCGAAAGTTACGATTGAATTGTTACCGCTCCCACTTCATATTAGGAAGGTCCTAATTTCGATCCCTGGACTATTGTGATTAGTGTTTTTATTCTCTTTGTTCTCTGTTTTATAATAGGCCACGACATGCTCCATTTCCAATTCAGTGTTAGATATATTTTAATATTCAACGTTATACGAATGATGCACGTAGTTAGTTGTTTGTGCGTAATCCCAAAAATTAGTCAGTGATTATTAATTATAGGATACTGTACTTTCATTTAGGCATACAAGATACCTATCTAATAGAAAATAAAAACTAAATCGTGTCACATTAATTCACTACGTGCAGTTGTACTGTGTTCTATGCACCGTTACTTTTATTTAACAATTACTTCTTTCCTACATCTACAAATGGATATATAATTGCAGACAGCATGTTAGCCTCTCGTGTTACATTTGTTGCAATTACAGGAAATGGTGATATAATTTCAGTGGCTTATTACTGTACTTGATTGAATATATCAATGTTACATACACACACATATCCATCTGTTACGTAATTATTGGTAGAGTTCTCCTAAAAGACCATTTAATTGGTGTGTAACTTTATTCCTGAATTTAATTAATGCCTCAGATTTCTTTCGATTAAGCTGCAGAAAAATATTGCTCATTAGGGACGAAAGTAACCTGAATTATATTTGAAGTTCCAGTTCGTACCGCGCAGTAAACACACTCCGTCTCGGTTACAAAAACCAATCAGTTAATGTTGTACAGGGAACTCATCCCTGTTTGTTCTGAGATCCATATAAAACATATAAATTCACTGTGTGGGCAGAATGTAGGAACTTTTAAGTGTTTCTGTTACGTGACGTAACCACTACATGATAATCAAGGAAATCAAACAATGTTATATACTTTGGGAGATATTTTAGGTTCCGAGCACTATCAATTAGGCTTACGTTTCTGCTACAAAATTTTAAAATTGACTTTTACATGTACTGATTGCTAATTCATTTAGAGTAACAGGCATGAAGTGTTGTCAAACAAGGATCAGCATTTCGGATGTTATATCTATCCATTGTCAAAGACTCAGTAGGTGACGCTTGTGTCGACGTACTAAGTACATATTTTTAGGAGTAATTCCGTTTTTCCATTTCCGTATTATCACACAAAGGCTCCATGTTCCTATTGATTTATCTACCACCTACGCTATTGACAACCTGAGCAACTGACAGCTTACTTAACTAAACACCTCTCCTCCCTCCCTTCTTACTACACAAACACTCACATATTATTTATTATTATTATTATTATTAACTGCAATTGGGTTTTCACCCGGTGGCAGTAGTCCTTACACTAGTAAACACAAAACAAATGTTTTCACCCGGTGGCAGTAGTCCTTACACTAGTAAACACAAAACAAATGTTTTCACCCGGTGGCAGTAGTCCTTACACTAGTAAACACAAAACAAATGTTTTCACCCGGTGGCAGTAGTCCTTACACTAGTACACACAATACAAATGGAAATATAATATACATAAAAGTAACAATACAAAACAAACTATACACAATTACAAAACAAAATACATACATTAAATACAAGTACACACATTAGAACACCATACACGCATTACAAAAACATCCACACCTTAACAAAAACATCCACTCCTTAACAAAAACATCCACTCCTTAACAAAAACATCCACACATTACAAAAACATCCACACCTTACAACAACATCCACTCCTTAACAAAAACATCCACTCCTTAGCAAAAACATCCACACATTACAAAAACATCCACACCTTACAACAACATCCACACCTTACAAAAAACACCCACACACAATACAAAAAAAACACACGCACATTACAAAAACACCCACACATTAAATAATACAAAAACAACAAAACACACATACTGCAAAAAGAAAGAGTTGCTAAGCCTAACCTAAAACCTAACGTAAATGAATCAGAGTTAAAGTAAAGTTAAAGTTAAAGCCTTCACAGTACAGTAACTGGACAACTGGAAAACAATGAACAGATTGAAGCAAGTCAGCAAGCCAGAATTCAGTGAGTTATTTAACTTCGAAATAGCCTTGTTATGTGGATGTAATACGAAGATTCACCTCGAGTGACAAAATTTGAGTAATCGAAATTACTTTTCGCTCCGTCAACAAAACTTTATTAGTAAACAATTCTTCTTGTTTACAACACTAGCTACATGTCGAGGGTTTAGTTAAGTCATCCTCAGGCTACCCACTATTAAAATATAAAATAAAAAGCGATGTTATTAACAAATCGGAACATGTAGCTAGTATTGTAAACAACAAGGATTTTTACAGATAAATTTGTGTTTACGGAATGAAGAGTACTTTTGATTCAGTTTAGGAAGCACAGCGGAATACCAGATACCAAAATTGTAATAAACTACTGCTAAATTTTAACGATATTTGTTGTGGTTTCTTCTAATGCTAAATTTATATATTTATTTTTTATTTTTTCTCCCCTCAACGTTCTGTAGCATCGAATGCAATGCAGATTGTGAAGGAACGGCCTTGAACTGACTTACGACAGTCTACGAGCATTCAATCTGAGAGACCTACATTAACAAAACCCGTAACCTGGATGGCGAAAGTTCAGGGATAGGAAAGTAACCATTCTAGCAATAGGCCTACTGTCTGTGTGCCTGTTTCGTAGCGGCAGATGAGCCGGAGGTGAAACATATTGTTGAAAATTGCCATACCTAAACACCTTTAAAAAAAACCCTTGCGGGACAAACCCCTCATCTATTCCCATCTATCTCACATTCTCGCTACGTATCGAAACGTGTAGTCATTATACGCCGTATGTTACGGAGATGGGATAGCTCAGTCGTTGTGGCAACTAGGCTACTTGACAACCAAGGAATGATGGCTCGATTCCCGGTAAGGGCAAAGAATTTTTCTCGTCCTCGATGTGTCTAGAAATGTATACAGAATATATATAACTTGTATATATAATACCCTTGGTGTGATTGATTGAGTCACACTCGGGTCGTGTAATTGAATGCGTGAGTGACGGCATGATTGTTCGTAAGGGGCGCGCAGAGGTATAAAAAGTAATTCAATATTGAACGTATAATATAACACAATGCAACCAGATAGCAGTGGGGTACCGTGTGAATATTACGAAGCCAGTCGTATTACCGGCTTATGGCTACTGTGTGTGTGTGTGTGTTTGTGTTTGTGTGTGTGTGTATGTGTGTGTGTGACGCTAGAGGCCATTTCGTTCCCCCGTCTTCCAGCTTTCTGAAATACAAACGCAGAAAGAACGCACATTCACATTCATGCCCCGCCTGGGATTCGAATCTGTGAACCCATTGTTACAGCGGTAGGTTGTATTACGTGCGACAGACAGTGTCATTATTCTGATTGTCACTAGAAGTATCACCATCTGAAGTAACAGAGCGCATATATTATACGACATTTCCTTGAGTAGAGTTTTGGTTCTGCAAGTAATAAGAAATGTAGGCTTAATACACAGAACAGTAACGAACATAGATACGCACTGTGTAGCCTCGCATCGTTATGTGCGCACTGCACAGTCTTAATTAAATCAAACATTGTGGAAGGGATTTAAGTAACGCTATTAAATCGTGGGATAATCACGAAAAACTGTTCTCTTATCCCTCGTGCAATTGTGTGATAATTGCAATAGCCGACTATAAACATTTAGGTATGGTGTATTTCTGTGTACTGTCCAGGTCGCAGGTACTGTAATTCCACTATAACGCATACAGTAATTCGACCATTTTCAGTAAATTGGAGTCTTAACGCCTTTTCACAATATATGTGTAGGTATTAAATGTAACGCCGATCCCAGTGGCCGTGCGGTCTAAGGCGTGGGTCTTCGGCCGCTCGCTTACTAGGATCGTGGGTTCGAATCCCACCGGGGGCATGGATGTCTGTGTCTTGTGAGTGTTGTGTGTTGTCAGGTAGAGGTCTCTGCGACGAGCTGGTCCCTCGTCCAGAGGAGTCCTACCGAGTGTGGTGTGTCTCAAATGTGTGTGACCATGAAACCTCGACGAAACGAGAAGGCCCTGGCCCATATAGGGCTGTCGAGCCATTAAGAAAAAAAATTAAATGTAACATTGTGCCACCCGAGTTTCAAACCCTGTTGTGGTTAGAATCGTTCTGTTACTGTCAGGTGTTTGGAGGGCGGACAGTACTTCTTCATATTTCCTTCTAGATGCCTAGTACACAGAGGCGTATCCTTCCTTACAAGAGCATCAAGCAAACCAGTACAAAGAATCCTTTTCCTACACCCACATCAAAAAAATACCTTATATCTACATCGTACAAGACGAGGTGCACCCAAAACGGACATAAAAATATCAAAGTGAAATTTATTGGTGCTTTTCACAACTCTTGCTGAAAGCCACGTAATACTAAACCGACTCTCTGCGTATTTGGTGCTGTGTAGGAAATTATTGCGATTGTGTTTTGTAGTATGTCAGTACTTGCAATGTTGTAGTCGCAAAATGCAATTTTGTTTTTAAATTGACAGTACATTCCGTCACTTTGCATTGAGGCCTTAATAACTTTTGCGCAATATTTATTTGCATAACTGAAAATAAAACGGTGATGGGAAGCCTTGACTGCTTTTTTTTTACCGGTCTGTCCGCATCTGTCATCCACGTAACATTTCAACGGTGTTTGATTAATTTTCATATTGGAGTTTGCTGTTAACTTTATCATTCAAATTCATTTACTTCATACCGATGGATGGGAAAATAATAACTGCGTACAAAATTTTAAACCGAAACACTTGAGGGTAAGTGATCATTCGGCCGTACCATGGTTAGCCATGCGGATAGTTGCCGGCCTCTCACCGCGGAGGCCCGGGTTCGATCCCGGGTCAGTCCATGTGGGATTTGTGGTGGACAAAGTGACACTGGGACAGTTTTTCCCCGAGTACTTCGGTTTTCCCCTGTCAGTTTCATTCCACCGGTGCTCCATTACAAAGAAAAACGAAAAATAATCATTTTCATAACAGGGTTGCACAGTAAGGCTTCAAGCCTTCTTGCGACATGTCCACAGCCTCTTGCAAAACTAGTTCTCCACAGAGTGAGATCTAGTGCTTCCTCTTTCAGTTTCCAGTATTCTTTCGTTTCCTTAAGGTCATGAAATATCTGCTTACATTTCCTTCCTCGTCTTCCCCTCATTTCTATCCTTCCTTCTATCTTTCTTTCAATAACGTGTTTTAGAAGGCAGTTCCTACGCAAGATGTGACCAATCCATTTGGCCTTTCTTCTTTTTATTGTATGTAGATATTCCTCTCCTCCTTGACTCTGTGTAATACTTCTTCATTTCTCACACGATCGGTCCAACTGATCTCCATTCTTCTCCAGCACCACATTTCAAAACTTAAAAATAAGTATAAATTAAGAATCCCTTGTATTAATTTTATTCAACAGATTCAGTGCAGGTTTCTCTGGCAGGCTGTTGTGAATAGGATAATGAACTTTTGGTACCCCTGAAAAGCATAAAATTTCTTCACCATCTCAGTAGGTAATAGCTATTAAAGAATGGCCCTCTTTCGATGTAGCACCCGAGTTCTTATTAGCCAAATGTAAAGCCTCCTTTATACTAGTCTCAAATATAATTTTAACAATTTTATAAAGGCGACCATTTGACAAATTGCGCACGCCTTTGCATGCAGTCTTTTGTTAAGAACGCCGACTTTTATCTGTAATATTTTTTGTTGTGGCGTATGTTTAAAGAAACACAAGGAAAACCATTTCAGGTGAGGTTCAATATAATACAGTTCCGCCAATTGTCAAATTTAAATTTGGACTAACAAGGTTACGTTGATCACAAAATTACATTCAAATTTGTAACACGTACTGTATTCTTATCCTACACTTGTATTTATATTCAAGCCATATGAATCTATATATCTATATATCCTGCGTAATTTCAAATTGTGATGTTTAACTGTGAATAAACTCATGCCTTCTGTAAGGCATAATATTCTCGTATTATCAAGTCAAGAGCATCCTTTCTCCTCCAATTCTGACAGCGTTCACTAAGTCATACTTATTTCCTAAATTACTATTTGTATGATTTATCGTCCGGGTGTCACATTATACCGAATTTTTCCGCCAAAAAATATAATTTCCTTGTCACAATCGATTTAAAGTTCTCTGTGTCAACATAACAATGCTGACATCTTTCGTTACCTTAAACGTTTGAAGGCTGATGTTCATGTAAGCAGTACACACAACGAGGTAATTAGTATAAATATAGGTTTCGTATCTGCACGACAGTATTTTTTTAATTTTATTATTATTTATTTAAATATAATAATTATAACAGTAAATGATTTCCTAGTATTTTGTCGAAAGACGATGTTTCTCCTTCGCACGACTGTCAGTTTACTGTTTTAAAGTCTTTTATTCTACGTGCATTCGACATGAAAGTTCTCCGTCTCTCCCCTCAAGAGCAGACCGAATGCTTTTACACCTGTCTTCTCTGTTCTTCGAAGAGTGACCTTCAGCTTTCAATGTGTTTGTCCATTGTTCTCTCAGTACAAAATGGATCTTCGTGTGATCCTATGGGAAATCTTCTTTGACGTTAACATCACTGCCTGAATCAGTTCTGGATGTGAGTGAAAGAAAATTTCAAGTTACTCCGGCGTAGGGAAGAAATAGCGAGCTTCTTGGACCAAGCAGTCTCTAGTTATTATTGGAAGCCCATTGTTTCCTTCCCAAATGTAGAAATGTTTGTCTATTTGGTGACGTCATTAAGAAATCATACTTTCACAAAGAAAGCAGCGGAGGTGTTAACTCTGGGAATGCCTGAATTCGGAAACACGTATTTTTCTTCATGTGTGCTATTTGGAGGCGTTAATACTAAAGACATGCAGAACTGTAATAGGTACTTGTTGTTTTGTGTGTCTGTAAAGCTTGGTGTCTCACAGTAAGAGAAGAATAGGAACTGAGGACATTTGAGAACAGGATGCTTAGCGAAATATTTGGTCTGAGACATGGGCAGTAAGAAGAGCCTTGCACTAGGGCATAATGAGGAACTTCGCCCTACACGAAATATTTTCAGGAAGGTCGAGTGAACTGAGAATGATGCTTACAAAATTATAAGTCGGAAGGCTTGAATGGTATAAACGACCTGGCAGACCTGGCCGTACGTGGGAGAGTAATCTTAAAGCGGATCATAACTGGATTAATTTATCTCAGGGTATGGACCAGGGGTGAACGCTTGTAAACACTTCAGTGAACTTTGTTTCTATAAATGACAAATTGTTTATCAGCTGAAAAGATATTAGCTTCCCAATTAGGAATCTGTTGAAACGAGTTAGGTAGGTTGGTTGTTAGTTGGTTGTTTGGTTGTTTCCTTCATTCTTTAGTTTGCTCGTTCGTTCGTTAGTTGGTAGTATGTTTGTATATATTATGTGTGTGGGTTGGTAGGTAGGTAAGTAGGTAGTTGGGGGTGGGTACGTAGGTAGGGAAGTAGGTGGTTGGGTAGGTCGGTTGGTTGGTTGCTTGGTTGGTTCCTTCGTTGGTTCCTTCGTTCTTTAGTTTGCTCTTCGTTTTTTCGTTGGTAATATGTTTGTATGTATGTATTATGTGTGTGTGGGTAGGTAAGTAGGTAGGTAGGTAGTTGGGGGTGGGTATGTAGGTGGGGAAGTAGGTGGTTGGATAGGTAGGTAGGTAGGTAGGTTGGTTGGTAGTGGTATTTCGAGGTACAAATATATAAGCCCTCGGAAAAACTCCCAGAATCGCATGCTTTGTATTAACAACATAAACAAATTCTTTCTTTTTTCGGTAACAAAGAAATGTGCTTGCAATAAATCAGTTCTCTTGCGTCACTGCCAGTTCATGTCGATGCTGACGCAGCGTCATGAGTCGAGAATCGTTACTATAAGAAAGTATATTTGTCCTTTATTGAAACCACGCTTTCTCAGCTTCATTGGTTTTGTCCTGTTAGAACGGACGCTGCTTGTTGTTTTCAAGTATGTTGAAATGGTTGCAGCACATTTTAAGAATTATCCCAGAACTTGCTCAAAGGTTCTGTAAAAACCCACCAATAAAATAATTACCGGCTTCACAGCCGCGAATAGAACTCGCAGCTGCCTAATCATTAATAAACCCGTGGTTTATTGAGTTTTGTCTCAACCGCAGCATAGCAGGTCGCTGTTCAGATATATCGGAGAGGTTGGCTGCGATATCGACGAAAATCTAAGCCAAGCAGGAGTAAACTAGTTTCCATAATTATGTTATTATGAGATCCGTGACTAGTTTGTATTCGAAGGAATCAACCCATGGCTGTTACAAATTGTGTTAGTTTATCATCTAAATATGGAATTATGATCCGAAATATTGCCAAGAGGTAATATTAAGTCGATAAGTTGCGAGAACAACGTCTGAAATTGACCTTCACCTCTGTCAGTTTCCTCAGCGCTTTTCTAAATATCGTCGTCTCTCTAAAATAAGCGAACGTTACAGAACACCTTGCGCATGTTTTTCTCTTACTGAACTTGGCTATGTAGAGTTCCTGGAAGGCATGTTTGTTATCTTCGCCGATGTTTCTGAGTGTTCCTCCCTACTCACCTCAAAGTAATGTTTAGAGTGCTTCAAAATAGGTCACAATTATCTTCCTATTACTCCTTACGAAATGAACTACGCAGTTGAAGATCTATCTTGAAACGAAACAGATATCGTACTCTTCCTAACATTTTCTTGTAACTACATTTTGGTCTTCCTCATAGCCCTTGGTCATGTTTCAGGCAGTACTGCACTCTGGACTCCTCCCTCGTGCTGTTCAAACCCACATACGAGTATAGCAACTGTTGCTGTCTGTCCACTGTAGGATACAAACAAGGTGGCGAGTGAGTGTTGTTGGGCGATAACGAGGCATATTACACGACTGAAATAAGTAAGCGTCAGTTGGTTTTGACGACGGAGAGAAAATATTGTTTTTGTGTAAAAATACTTTGGTGCAGATTTTGTTCCTTTTATCTTAATGATTCTGTGTTAAAATGTTCTTTAAAGTTTCCATAGGGTATGCGTCTTTATATTTTAAGGTGTCCAATCAACGTGATACATAAAATATATTTAGGACGCAACTTTTTTATGTTTTAGAATCCCTTATCTACAAAAAGACGTTCCTTTTTTTTCTATCGGAATTATCATTAAGAGTGTGCAAAGTGTAACAAATTTCAGAAAGAATTCTTTGATATTTGAACCTAGTCCGTTCTTTCAAGGTTTTCAATATTTCCTTTTATGTACGTAATTAACTTTATACTTTAATTCGATAGACGGTTAGGATAATATAAACTGTTATATGTAGAGTTATTAATTATTTATGTCGCAAACTACAGCAGCCAATAAATATTCGGGCCATTCGTAACCCTGGCCACAGACTTTTGACTCCAGACATGTGAACACGCAGTCTCATTGCAGCTTTCTCTGAACTAAATTATGAATCACTCTTAACTGTACGTAGCAAGTTTCTTGCACTGTCCAGTAGTTGTGACCACTGAGCAGTCGTGAGCTCGTCCTCAGTGGTGATATTAATCTCATCGCTGTCTTTCATATGATTTTAGAGTGAAATGTATTTCGACGACGCACTGCACACCACATTACATAGAGTCGTTGGGTTGTATATGTGTATAAAATTTATGCAAAGTACGAACATGCCCGCTCCCTAGTCTGTGTGGGATTTGTGGTAGACAAAGTTGCACTGGGACAGGTTTTTGTCCGAGTACTTCGGCGTTCCCCTCCCAGTATCATTCCGCCAATTCTCCTTACTCGTGTTCATCTACCAATATTATATAACCTTAGCTGCTGACCGTCATTAAATAAATCGCTTCTTTTCTCTTACCTATCGCTCTCTCTCCGTCACATGTGCGCTCTCTCTGATGCGTGCACGCATAATATGTTTACGTATGGTTTTCCAAACTTCTTATTTTTTTCGTTATGCAATTAATTATTGTGTTCACAAGAGTTAACAGAAAGAGTTAACATATTACCACTATTTTAGGAATGAGTGGTATAAACAGGGTGACAAATAAGATAGTAGGCTTAAAATGGCTACACTTACGAACCAAATTATGTAAAAAATAAAACGAAATATGAAAGTATCGATGCAGCAGAATGTTGACAAAGAACTAAGAGCACAGGACAATGTGATGAAGTAACAGGGCTGCAGTAGAAACTGTCACAATTTGTGAGTCACTCTTGAAATTGGAGAGAAAACATCTGAGTTCAAAACGTCGCAATACACATTGATGTTGCAACACACCGGAGGCTAAACATATCTTTAGAGGACGTAAGGAAAACACCCTTATTTTAATTTCTCTTGGACCGAATCTAAACCATATTCTTTCAAATTTGATTTTATTGCAGTAGAATTGTCGGTGGTGTGTGACTACCATGCTTGTTTAATTGCCCACTCCGTCCACCAACCATCCACAAATGTCTCGCAACAGATTCTGCTGCTGCCTCCTCTTCCAGAATCCCCTAAGGTCCTCACTTGCTTGGTATGCTAATTGAAGCAGCTGGGCCCATGATCTGAGGATGCCCCCTGTGCTGGGAATTACCAACTTCTAACCTTAAACTCAACTTCCCGATTTGGTTCAGTGGGTAAGACTCTGATACCAGCTAGGCTGTTCGGAATGGGTTTGCAAAGTGACATGGATAGTTTAGGTGAGGGGCGTACAGGGAGTGGTGTGGGTTTTAAGCTAAATCCTGTGATATCAAGAAGCTGCAAGCAATGCTGGAGCTCTGTGTGGGGTTATAATGTTGTGGGGGGGAGGTTCAGGGTGTGTTGGGTGGTTGTTGCTGCCGGAGAGTCCCTAGCCAGCCTATCGATCGTCCAGATTCGGGCGTATCTAGCGGGACGCTTGCATGCTAGGTCCCGGATGCTGGGCAGGCAGACGATCAAGGCTCCCACGAAAATCCTCTTCCACGGCTCCTGAGACCGCGTAGACCTCTGCCCGCCTTCTGAGCCAAGTCCCGAATTCTCTGTGTCGGAGAAAGGAAAGTTTTAGCTAGAGCTTAAAGTTCTCTTTCCCGCCTCCCCTAAGCTTATTCCGTGCATGAGTTGTATCCCACCCTTTCGAAAACACCCTTCCCCATCTACCCTTCTTCTTTTTTTTTCATCCTTTCCAACTTCTCACACCCAGTGAACCCCCCATCCCCACAGCGCACACATACACAGAAAAAGCTTTTTGCAAGTCAACTATAGTAAATTTGTGCTGACTTACAAAAATCCAAATCCCTAGCAGTACTTTTCTCCCTCGCCGAGACGCCAATGCGCGCATGCGCTCTTCTATCGTTTATCCAATATGTCTTTTTTTTTTCTTCTTCAATGTAGTTACACTGGAGCAAGATACTGAGGGCATTGATTTCATCTCGGAACACTTTTCTTTCTCCCTCCAACACAAATACGTTGCTGATTGTGTCTATATTGTGTTCACTTTATTAAATTTATACAGGCAGGTGTGGCATGCGTCTTTATATTTCCGAGTGGGTTCATATCATACATGCATGCTGCAGCCAGGACGTATCTTTTAAGGCTGAGTAGTACTGTTTCTTAAGGTCACTCATATTCCTTTAATTTAACGACATCTTCTAACCCTTTGTCATACTTGATGAATGGATGATGAAACCTGTTCCGATGAAGTTAGTTGTGACTGTGTAAATTTACTGAATTTAAATTGACATTCTTTACTGCATAAATTTGTGGTAAGCTTATGTGGGAATTTTGTAAGAGATATCTGATGTTTATTTTGGAGCATCGAAATTAAGTTCTACATATGACAACATAACTTCGCCAGTTATGTGGTTTTAAAACGTGGCCTATACCTTGGAGAAGAAGACGTTAACTCTAAATGTCTGAAATTAAATTCTCATTATATTTCTTTATATAAAATTTAGCAGAAAATTTGTATTTCCAAACTCATCTGATGAGAATAAACCATTTATTGATGTAATGATTTATTTTTAGGTTTATAACGCCCCTATTTCAAATGAAAAGCCTGAAAGGATGGAAAGTGATTATAATTTAAATCGTGACTACGTAATGGTTTGCAAGTAGCCGATCCCAGTGGCCACGCAGTATAAGGCGTGGGTCTGCGGCCGTTCTTGTTGGGATCGTGTGTTGTCAGGTAGAGGTCTTTGCGTCGGGCTGATAACCCTTCCAGAGGAATCCTACCGAGTGTGGTGTGCCTCAGTGTGATCGTGAAGCCTCGACAATAAGGAGGCCCTGGCCCACTAGGGACTGTTGGGCCATGGAAAAAAAATGGTTTGCATATAGTCGGTCATGACCCAAATGAAGATACCATTTCTACATGAAGCTGGTGTGAGTAAAGAAGAGCCCAAATAGAACGAGGGTAAATGAACCGAGAGGTAAACCGGCTACGTGCCGAATGCAAGTACGAGTATGATGTTTCTGCTTCTCCTGGTGATAAATTTAAAAGAGTTGTAATATATTTTGCTTGTTACAAACAGCGCTACACCCATAATAATATCTTTAAAGGTGAACAAGCCTATGTACACATGAAGTAGTTTTCCCAGTCCGGTATTTGTAACCGGTTAAAATTTACTGCCTGCTATGACAGTAAGCATGTTTGCGTTTTACCAAACACAATGTGAGTTTCTTGTGGTGCTGGCATCAAACAACGATTATTTACCTAGAGAGCATTAAAGTTTAGTCTTTATATTGGGCACTGAATGTGAGTAAAAACCGAATTTGTGTGTGTCACGTTAACGTCTGTCTTCAAAAGTTTAAAACGTTTTAATCTGCACAATGTCAGCAGATGGCTCTAACAGGAACACTGCGTGGGGATGCCTTTCATTTATAACTTCCTGGGATATAGGAAGAGCTTCATATTTGTCTATTGATCCGTGAGGCGTCTCATTTTATCAATAGAAGTCTTTGGAAGTACAGCGCGATATAGCGCGCTGCGTTCTTCGTGTAGTCTCCAAGATAATTAATTTGCTTTCTGCTAATCAAAAATAATGATAATAGTAATTAATTAAATTTTCGCCGCCTCTCAAATTTCATACAGCAGTTGATGTGAACAGATGTAACAACTTCAAAGCCCTCGTCGTTAGGCAATACAGTTGAGGGACATTTGAAATGTACCGCTGCAGTTTATATCTCTGATGTGTATCTCACTGTACTGATATTAATTTAACACTTCAGTGACACTGGGGTTTGAGTTCCAACGACTTCCCAGGATGGAAGGGATTTAAATTTGAGTACTCTTAAATGCATTCATGACCGTTCGGTGCTCCGAGGCCGGCAGAGTATAAAGAATTAAATGCCCGTACAGTGCACCGAGGTCGAGTGGGCCCATTTTGAATTCACCCAGAACAATAATTTTTATATATTTTGTCGATGCTTCTTTAGTGATGTTTCAGCTGCCGGGGTTAGCCTTGTGGCATTGTGCGTGTGTGCGTAAGACGGACAAATAATCACGAATGTTCTAGCTGCTGGGTCAGACTTTCAAAGAGAACTACATCATGCATTGTTTGAGGCTTTCACAGCGTTATTAGTGGACCTTAGAGAGTGCTGGGGTGTGATCAGTCAGCAAGGCTTCATATCGCGTAACACTGTAGTTGCCAGAATTGTATCATATTGAGAAAACTAGCTGTATTTCAGTCTGCATACTACGTTCGTGTTGAGGCCGTTCCATGGCTCAGGCGGTTAGTCGCCGGCCTCTCACCACGGAGGCCCGGGTTTCGGTCCCAGGTCAAGTCCATGTGAGATTTGTGGTGGACAAATTGGCACTGGGACAGGTTTTTCTCCGAGTTGCCAGTTTTCCCCTGTCAATTACATTCCACTGGTGCTCCATTAATTGTAAAAATTGGTAAAAAAAACTGCTCATCCATCTATCATCATCATTGGGGTTGCACAAAAAGCCTTAAGGCTGTGGTGCGAGGGCCCTTCATAAAAAAAACGTTCGTGTTGAATAAACCGTTTTGGACTGTTTGATCTTGACGATAAATGCACCACAATCTTTTGAAACGTCGGCGCTGTGTTTATTTAACGACACAGCGTCACATCCGGTAGTGATGGGATCTTCTTCATAAAAATTAATTTATTTTTAAATTTTGTTTTTTATGGGGGTTTGGTGTTTTATTTTGCGGGAAGAGGGTGTTTGAGAACACAGAGATGGACGTAGACATTTTGGGTTTGTAGACAGTAGGTCAACAGCACAACGAATAAAATTATATGAGAATCAAGTTTGTAATTTTTGCTGTTCGTGAATGTTAGGGCGTCGGGAAGGGGGAAACATGTAGCAACCTCTGGGAAATGAAATGCACGCAAAACGTAAACCTCAGGATAACAGATTGTAGGTAGATGCTAGTATAATATTAAAATTGACTTTGACAAATTATGATATGTAGATGTGGACAGAATTCAACATTTTCAAAATTGGATCCACTGGCAAATTCTTTGAACAGTGTACAGCAAGAGCTTAGGACATATGTCACAAAATCAAGTTATCCTCCAGGCGCGCTTAGTGACTCCGATATCTGCGATTTTCTCTGCCAGTATTTACAGGTTACTTACAATCGTCCATGGTGCCAATTTCCGGTATATACCATGTATATCAAATTTTTTTTAGCTGCATCGCTTTACATTTCCATGTAGAACGTCTCGTGATGGAAATAATTTGTTATTTTGATGGTCGTTTGCTTAACCTAGTCGAGATTTGAGGTTCTCACGTCGGTGCTGATGCAGTCTTCTGCGATGTTATATCCTGTTGACTGGTAAATAGTTACCGACATTTCGGAGGCATTACGCTAATCCGAAACGTCAGTAACTGGCCAGCACTCGAGACAACGTGACGTCCCAGGAAACGTGACTGTTCATTTAGTACGGTCGTTTGGTTTTTGATATTTTTTCTCAAAAATAGATTTTCTCATTTAATTGGGTTTGATACGGATTCAATTACAAGAGATTAGTCATTGTCTGTTTTGAGACGCTGTCACGGTTTTTAAACAATTTTGGAATTTTTTGTCATTGTATACAATCAGGCCGGATTTGAACGGGGCACATCCAAACGCAATACTGACAAATATGTAACATATTTTTTTTAATCCAAATTCAGTTTTGCACAAAGAACAAATTTGTAGTTTTTCTTCTTTCGTATAATTTTTTTTTAAAACTTTCAGTCGAAAATAATTTTGGTTTATACGTTCATTAGCAAGTATAGCACGTCGAATTAGAAGCTAGAATATGTTGCATCCATCAATTCTAACTTGGAAATAGAAGACAATTACTCTTAATACATTGCAACAAATTTCCCTTGCATCATGTTGTGATCTCATTAAACTGTTCGGCGTTTCAAAATATCCGTTCGTTATGGAATACACCTTTATAAAATTAATAATAACAGTGTGTTTACGTACGAGGCTGGTTATAATAATAGGGTCTATGAATATCATCAAAATGCAAATTGATATGTAAACCAGAGTCAGTGAAACCCATTAGAGCCGCTATTGTTAAGGTTATATCGGCACAAGTAGCATGACATTATAATGAAACATAGTAGATGCTTTCCGATACTCCTTACACTCGATTATCGATTCTATGTTTCATCGCCTGCAGACACTTTGATGTTACACGTCTGATCTCGAGAAGTATCAGCAGAACTTGCTGAGAGGTACGGTGAATTTGTAGCGGTGTTTTTAGCTTACGAGAAGCACGTCAGGTCACTGAGTTCAGGAGCAAGCTACGGACCCGCAGTGCATCACAAACCTAAAGCCTCCAACTTTTTGTACGATCATAGCACAAACAGAATGACAAGAAGATACAGGTGTATGGAGGAGTGGAGTTACATCTCCAGTTAGGACTGTACTTAATCTGAGTACTAGATTGGGGTTAGTGTTCAGCTATACGTCCTGGCCACTTTACTCATTTTAAACAGGGAATGGTACCCATTGACTAGGGAGCTAGGCAGGTTCCAGCTCCCGTCTGGGCCCTTTGGAGAAGAGAAAAAATTCTCATCTGTACAGACAGTGTTTTATGGGGTCGCAGATTGAAGGCAACAGTGGTTGCTGGACGACCTTCCTCCGGCACCGGTTGATAGAGGCTCCATTGCTGATAGCGTCGTTTGGGCGTTGGGGGAACTGCGATAGGTCTATGGCTGTGGGTTCCTTTCTGACTCATTGGTACGGGATAAGGAAGGAAGGAGCTTGTTTCTATGCCTACTAATAAAACTCGCACATCCCTAAGTACAAATATACAACACTGTGTACCTACAGTGTTCGCCGATCCCAGTGGGTCTACGACTATTCGCTTGCTGGGATTGCGGGTTCGAATCCCGCCGGAGGCATGGATGTTTGTCTCTTGTGAGTGTTGTGTGTTGTCAGGTAGAGGTCTCTGCGTCGGGTTGATCACTCGCCCAGAGGAGTCGTACCGAGTGTGGTGTGTCTAAGTGTGATCGTGAAGCCTCGACATTGAAGAGGCCCTGGCCCACTAGGGGCTTTTGCGCCATGGAAAAAGAATATATACAATGTTCCGGTTGCATTCCCTGTCTTAACATATCGGACCTCAGCTAAAGGTAAAGGTAAAGTTACACCCCTGAACAGGCAATGAACGCCCAGAGTGGAAATAGAGGTATAGCTCTATTCTTTCTGTAACCTCTGCTCTAGATGGGTGTGGGCGGTCAACACCACGCCCCGGCCGCTTTATCCATTGTATGAGCCCCAGGGATAGTCTGGACGGGTACGGAAATTATCGCCTCTCCACCGAGATTCGATCCTCGGACCGTCCAGCCCGTAGCGAGTCGCTATACCGACTACGCTATTCCGGCCCTATAAACCCCTCTCAAAATGGTTACAGCAGTGTTTAATGGCCTACCTTTGTCACTGGCTGCCAGCAGAGCGATGATGAAGGCGAAAACCATTACTCAGTTTTGTAATATTATTAAAATGGGGTACAGTGTGTCGCTAGCTGGTCCTCCAAGTGTAACAATGTGAATCTCCCATATGCTATTTCTACGGGCATACATAGAGCTTGAGTGCTGTGTCAGCTTTTAGTTACTTAACTGACTCTATCTGTGTGGTCTATTTCAGACTGATACATCAATGTCTGGGCTAAATAAACACTACCAGCTTTTGTTTCTATGTCTAGACATTGTTGACACAGTCGCTTCATAACTGCTAGCCTATTTACAGCAGATCATCATTTTTGTAGGCTTTATGCAACTTCAGAATCGAACAATGATTCCTCGTATATTCGTCTCCTAACCAGCTACTATACAGTCAATCCTTTCTTGGAGACACTGGAGAACAGAGTGCTGGAGACTATATTTGGACCCAAGAAACACACACTGAGAGGGCGTAGAAAAAAAACTGAATAATGGGGAACGACTTAAACAATATTCTTCATCAACTATTACTTGAATTATCAAATAAGGGATGTAGAGTCGGAGGGTTGTGTAGCCCCCATGAAACAGATAAAAGATTTTCGTACAAGAATTTTATTTGGGAAACGTGGGAGACGTACGAGTAGATGTGAGAATAAAATCAAAGTATTTCAAAGGACGCTGACGATGGTACAGTGTAATAAACTTTATTAGCAATTTGGACAGTGTCCATTGTCTCTGTTTCTTAAAACGACTTGTCCAAAACTGGGTTCTTATCTTAAAATGGGAAGGAAAGGGAAGATCCTAATCTGATAGGCCCGTTAGGAAGACACAGCCCGTAACAATGGGGCAGTGGTAGACACTGGCCCACCAGTTAATCCCAGTAACTCAAGATATTTCGAAATTCAATTTCTCAGAAAATGTTCCACGATGCAGCTTCATTATTAATATATACTGAATATTATTGAATGCAGCGGGGGAATTTGACCGCTACTCGTCATGGCCCTTCTCATTTCTATGGCAACCGGTAATAAATGCGCATTCCCTTGTGGACCCTAACTCTATGCGGTTACTTCATGCTATAACATTCGAAAAGTATGGACAGTTAAACTGTACCGAATGAATATGGCGACTGGCATTGTATTTACTTCCTTCTGAGAAACTGCATACACAGTGAATAGCAAAATTTAACTGCAGGAAGACATGACTAGAATAACAGAATAGCTTTCTGGTCTTCTAGTGCGTAGAAATACTTTGGTTTCAGAAGTAATGTTCACCGTGTGTGTTGAAAATTGTTAGATAAACACTTTTATTCTCACACCTTCGGTATAAACTACAGGGTAAATTATGAGCTCGTTTAGGGATAATTAATCTCCTCTGACTCCGTGGTGCAGAGTCCTAATTTAGAAACTTATATTTTATCAACTAGTCAAGAAATCTCCGCATTTTATGGAGCAAGAAAGTTCATTACCGTGTACATGAGAAGCCACCACTTATCCCTATTCTGAGCCAGATGAACCCCGTCTACGCCCTCCCATCCTACGTTTTGAAGATCCACTTTAATATTATCCTCCCAACTCCGCCTACATCTTTCAATGGTGTTTTCCCTTCAGGTTTCTCCTTCCAAACCCCCATATATTTTACTTGTCCCCAATTTTATACACCAGCAAATCCGGATAGTGGATTTTAATAATTGCTGTACACTGCGCTTTCAATAACAGTGTCACGGCTGTAGAAACTGTATTATGGTTTATAGCGCTGAGGTCGCTAACTAACAAAGCTCCGTTTAATCCACTGGGCACATAACACGCAGCGGGTTTCGTCTCTAAAGAAAAGAGAAATATGTAAACTTTTCTGGTGACACGTTGTGTATATTACAGAGTGTCGGCTGTTATAAAGTCTATTCAAGCTTTGTCCACCTCCCGCAGTGTGATGAACCTCCCTGTTGATGGGGGACTTCAAATCAGGTACTCATTTCTACGTCGATTTTTCGATCCAATAGCTTTAACAGAATAAATCGTTGTTGACAGACCACTGCCAACATCACAATCACAAGTTACACATTGAAGCAGTTCGTTTATATTCTAACAGCAAATTGTTTTATTGTAACAAATCAGACCTCCTCCCCCCCCCCCCCCCCCGAAACATGCGTGTCCTGCCCCTGTACGCATTTTATAACCCGATTATGTTAGACTGCTAAACGTGAATGGAACGTCTGCTTAGTATCAGTTGTAGAGATTTAATATTTGGCCGAGAATGAGCACGTATTTCCTAATATCTCGTCGCACAAATGCTGGTGTAATAGCGTGCAGTAGGCCACGCCTGTTCCTTATACGTCGTTCCTAAAAACTTGTTCAAAATTATTCTCCCGTTGGTAGTGCCATTGGGGAAGTATGTGTCAGAATATTGTAGCTGTCGAATTACTGTGTACTTACTTATTATTTAGGTATTTAACTTTTCCTGTTTAACTTTATTCTAGGTTCACCGTGCATTTTCACTAATCAATGTCTCACTACCAACTAAATGCACATTATTTAAAAAGCCAATATAAGGTTTCTTAAAATCGTCTAAAAAGCCCCTACATATTAAATTAAGTTATGGACCAACTGATGCACACTAAAACCACTTTTTTAAGTAGCTTTATTATTAAAATTGTTAAAAATTGTACCCCTACACGTGTTTCGATCCTAGGATCATCGTCAGGGGGTTTTTTGCTAAAAGCTACAGTCACTTCAACACATGATTTAAAATATTCTATCTGCACTTTAAAACATAAGTTAAAATCTTGTAAAAAGATTCGCTAAAATTTGTAAAATTATAAAAGCACTGTAGATGGTAGATTGTGGAACTGCTGGCGTGTGGGATCGTGGTATTAAAAGCATATGAAATGTTTTTGCGTGGAGCGGAGTGTACTACGTGTTGTGCGGTGAGGAGTACTACGGTGGAGTGAAATGTTTTTGCGTGGAGCGGAGTGTACTACGTGTTGTGCGGTGAGGAGTACTACGGTGGCCCCTACATATGTTTCGGTATCAAGAAAACCATCTTCAGGGGGGTCACATAATTGCACTTTTCAATTTACGTCCATGCGTTCGTCTATCAGCACCCGCCATGTAGTTCAGCACTTTCACACCTGCTATTTATGGTATCACTTGTGAGCACCATATGTTAAAATAAGAATAAAATGGAGAAATATTAAAATTGTGAAATATATGGCACTATCAGTGAACTGTTGTCGTTGTGTTATATATATATTTCACAATTTTAATATTTCTCCATTTTATTCTTATTTTAACATATGGTGCTCACAAGTGATACTATAAATAGCAGGTGTGAAAGTGCTGAACTACATGGCGGGTGCTGATAGACGAACGCATGGACGTAAATTGAAAAGTGCAATTATGTGACCCCCCTGAAGATGGTTTTCTAGAAACCGAAACATATGTAGGGGCTTTTTAGACGATTTTAAGAAACCTTATATTGGTTTTTTAAATAATGTGCATTTAGTTGGTAGTGAGACATTGATTTTCCTGTTTATTTACTCGACTGAATCTGCCACAAATACATATGTACTAGTATTTTAATTTGCATAGTGACAGTACTTTGATCAGCAAGCGAAACCAGCCGGAAGTATAGTCACGTTGTACTGCCGTGGTGATACTTCTTTGTCGTAGTTCTTTACACCGCCGCCAGAGTCGCACCTTGTAACACGTGCTTGACTGCAGTAATGTGATTATGATGGGAAGCTGAAAGTCAGTAAGAAGTGGGCCACTTTACGAAATTGGTTCTATTAGTGGGTCAATATACACCTCCCGAGTCCTATTTCGCGTTCATAAACAACCGATATACATTACAAACGGAGCCAGCTAATGATGTCTGTCAGTGAATAAATAGCGGAATCCAAAACGTTATTCAAATAAAAGAAGCATGAGTGACTAATAAAACACACACACACATATATATATATATATATGAGAGAGAGAGGGAAGAGAGAGAGAGGGTTTATGATTTATTTCGAATAATCATTTAGGTCAGCGGGTTGTGCGTTTTCGTGAGAATATTTGATGCGGTCCGCTTTAGACAGGTGCCATATGTTTTGCTGTGCCCCGTCACGCTTCGTGCTCTATTGCGGTATTCTTATAATCCGACTGATTTACTGATAGGTCACACGTGTTGCAACCCGTGATCCTGTGACACCCGCTTTAGTTCCGTTTACATTATGGTCAGCCGCATATTTTGTCATGAATCTTGCACTGTTTGAACAGATATGGCAGATACAGCAGTTGAAATCTTACGGAAGTATAAGACACAAACTTTGTACCGAGTGTTTTGTTTCAATCTGCCTGTAATATCTGCTGTAGTTCATTATGTCGTCTTCTGTTCGTTACTTTTTTTTTTTAATTGAAGGGCCCCGCAGCAAAGCTACGGACGTACCGCAACTTTGAAGGCTTATTGTGCAACCCTGTGATGAAGATGATGAGGTTTTTTCTGTTTTTCCATTTTAATGGAGCACCGATGGAATGAAATTGACAGGGGAAAACGGAAGTACTCGGGGAAAAGCCTGTCCCAGTGCCACTTTGTCCACCACAAATCCTACGTGGACTGACACGGGATCGAACACGGGCGGTTCGCCACTTAATTGTCCACTTCTTTATCCATTTCTTTTCTGTTTTTTTTCTCATCCTGTTGTTATAATCGACTTCTTCATCTAATAACACTTTATCATATCCTGGTGTCTCACTTCTCTAGCTTTGCAAATACCTATATTACATTTGCCTACATGAAACAGTTGACTGCTCCTAGGCAAGCTGTCTTTTATTTTTTTCCTCCTGTTAAAATCACTACAAAAAGTTAAGCAAAATTGTTAAACTATGAAATCCTTATTTACTAAACTTTTCCGACCAAAGACATACATGCTCATTTCTCGTATGTGGAGGCTAATTTTTGTAACATCCTGTTGTAACAGTTTTCAGTACCGGTATACTTAAGTAATTGCAGAGACCCCAAAATAAACAGCTAACGAGAGACAGTGAGCCAAATGTCTCAAACGACTGCCATCATGCCTGTTAGACAATAGACCAATCAATCACCGGACCAATTATCTGGTCAGGTAATGGTGTAATCAAACACCGAAGAAGAATGACACGGAACCCTCGCAAATGGCCGGTACGTGGTTAAGACTGCCGTCGACTTGCGCCTCCGTTTGTTCTGCACGTCAGGTCTTTCCGTTCTCAAGACGGGTAACAAAATATCGGCATTTGGTGGTGGTAGTGGTAGTGGTGCTGGTAGTAGTAGCAGTAGTAGTAGTAGTAGTCAATTTAGAGACACTGCAACGGTATGGCTATTCGCCCAGACCTAAGGCAGCAACAAGAGTATTTCGCCATAATATCAGAGTGACGTGGATAGTGAGGTGAAAACTTTTCCTGAGCCCGAACTAGCAGTTTGAAATAATTAGTACAGATGGCTGAGTGTTCTTTCCATTATTTCATGCAGGGAGGTGCGTGGATTTATCTGGCCGATTAGTAGTTTCAACTTGTTATCAGACGCGACTGTTTTTGCGTTTTGTCTGTGGGACTGTCCAAGGGGGTTTTAAACTCTCCCACAAAAATTACAGATCAGTCTCTAAGGAAGTCTTTTACGGGAAAACATACGAACATAATGAAATCACTCTAAATTGTATCCAAATAACATAAAGGAACGTTACACGTTGAGAGATCAGAGAAAATTAATCCTAGAACACTCTAGAAAAATTTAAAAACGAAGAGGAAGAGAGAGAAAAAGAAAGAAAGGTTGATATACGCCAGTAAATAATGGAATGAGACAGAGAAATAAAATTAAGCAAAGAATGAAAGATAAATACTTGGCATGAATACTTTTGAACCTTATTTTGAAGTGTCTTGATGATTGCACATAAATGATTTGAGCCTGATCAACAACCGGTTGCTATGTAAAATGGAACGCTGAGCATAAACGAACGCTATAGATAACCATTAACACCATAAAAGAGCTACAGGAGCAAAAAAACATTTTTAATTAAAATTATCAATCCGTTAAGCATCCGGGTACCCAGGTATGGAGTCATTAGTGGATCCTCACACAGTCTTCTCTGCTGATGAGAGCGCCCGCTGTTATAGTGACTGAGTCATCGCACCTATGAACGAAGAAAAATTCTACCACAGAAAATAAAAACTGTGGGTGAAAATAATGTGTGTGTGTCAGGGGGAGGGGGTGCTGTTGGTGGCTCTGTGCTAGGTTCACTCGCGCATGAACCAACAGGAAATTTCAGAAGTCCCTGTAACGCTCGCATGGGTAACTCCTTCTGCAAGGGGGAGAGACGTTGGTGATTCCTATGTTTGAACATCATTCCATTGCCTTCTTTATTTCCCTTCTAATCGGGGAGGAAATGGACAAACCGAATAATGTGATAACATGCAGAATTTATAAATGAAAACACAAAAGCCAAACCCTCCATTTGTTAAAACTTAACCATTATCTTCCTTTCATGTAAATATTCATATTTTTTATCCATATTAAATGACACATGAATAAATACGGGTTCCACATTAACTATTCGACTCTTTCGCAGCTCCAAATTCATATCTGCAATATATTTCCATTGTATTGTTGCGTGACAGGATTCAAAAATCGCATTCCATGCTTCGTTGCTTATTTCGGAGAGAGCTGCTTCCAGCGTGTAAATACCAGTGAGAGTTAAATTTCACTGGCGAACCGCAGGAAAGACTTTTAAATTACATAAGAAAATTTGCATGTGTATTTAGCACAGGCATTGCGACAAATATGTGTTCACAACTTAGAAAAATAATTCTTTCTCCGGCGAAATTAGGGATTATTCTCTTCGTTACAACACTCAGATAGCTTTCGACGGCTACCCGTCTTCCAGTCCAAAGGCCCAGGGGCAAAGCGGCCGAAGCGTGAAACTAAATGCTGTCTTAAATCTAGTTTCGAGATTAACTGTGAAATGTTATCCGCTTCTTTCCACCCCTTTCCCCTGTATATGTTTTACTTACCGGCAACAAATTTACTTATGCTATGCTCGCATTTCAGGCACATGTGATATACAGGGTGATCGAAATGTCGCGCAACTCAAATTAAAAAAATTAAAAATTAAAAAAATATCTCAATGTATTTAAAATTCTCGTGGATATTGCACTGAACAATGTCGGAAGTTTTCCACAGTCACGTCATTTAACACTGTAGGGCGACCAGAATATTTTCGATCACTCACACTACCTGTTTCACGAAAAAGGGCCACTAAATTAAATACTGTTGACTTATCTGACACTTGAGACTTGTCCTAAACTACAGTTATTAATTGAAGATCTATTTAAATAGTATTCTTCCCATCTACGCCTAGGTATTCCAAGTGATCTCTTTCCCTCAGGTATCCACACCAAACCCCTGTATGCCCCTCTCATCTCCCGCCATACGTGACACATGTCCGGCCTGTTTCATTTTTCTCTCTCTTTTCGAGTATTTTCTAACTACATTTCTTCTTCATATGGAGACGCAACCCTCTCTCGCTTCATAATTTTGGCATCGATTGTTTTGCGGGGTTTCGTGTTCTTACTTATTTTCCCCAAACAGTATGTGGTAGCACAAGGACCCGGACAATGTCACTTCCAACACACTGACGAATATTTTCTCTGCAGTATTCTTTCAAATGTCTCATTAAGATTCCTTTCAATTTCTGCAATCTGGCTTTCCTCTGTGGAAAGAAGTGTCAGTAAGTGACGTGATTCTCTTTAGCAGAGTTAATTACATGATATAAGTTTTAAAACACTTTTGTAATCTGGCCCCATGGAGAGGAAGAACTGCAGATCTTCTTTCAACATCTGAACAGTTTACACTCAAACATCAAGTTCACCATGGAGACAGGGACAGACAACAGACTGGCATTTCTCGATGTCCTTGTAAAGAAGAAACCGGATGGTTCACTAGGACACTCAGTATACAGAAAACCTACACACACAGATCTCTATCTACATGCGGAATCAGCACACCATCCGGCACAGAAAATGGGGTTTTGCGAACTCTGGTACACCGGGCAAAGACGATCTGCGATACGGAAAGCATAGGAGAAGAGCTACAGCATTTAAAAAAGACCTTCAGTAAAAATGGTTACAGCGATCGGGATATCAGTCACGCCCTTAACTCAAAAAGGAAACAAAAAGAAAACAACGACAAACCAACTGCTACAGCACTTCTGCCATACCAACAATCCACTTCCAATAAAATCAGCAGACTTCTATCCAAGTACGACATCAGAACCATACACGTCCCAGCAAAGAAAACCTGCCACATGCTCAGACCAGTGAAGGATGACCCTGGTTTAAAGATACCCGGCGTATACGGCATCCCATGTGAATGCGGAAAGACGTATATTGGCCAGACAAAAAGAACGATCGAGACGAGGCGTAAAGAGCACATACGACACCTTAGACTGGGGCAACCAGAAAAATCAGCAGTTGCTCAACATGCCCTGGAAACAGGCCACAAGATAGAATTCAACAACACCTGCAGACTAGCCAGGACAAAAGGATACATGGACCGCATAATAAAAGAAGCCATTGAAATAAAATTACATCCGGAAAACATCAACAAGGATGGCGGTTTCATACTCAGCAGAGCCTGGCAGCCTGCAATACGTCAGATAAGGACCTCGCAGCGAGGCGTGGGAGCAAAACAGTCAACAGCCCGCCCACCAACTTAACTGTTTGTGGGTACTACAAAACCGGTCTGATTCTCCCTGCCGCGGCAGGTAGAAAAACACGGGACAGACGAGTTGTATGTTATATCAGTTTTTCCTGAGGATGGGGACGGAGCTAGTCCCCGAAACGTTGTATTCAAACGAATTGACGCGGCTGTGCGCCCGAGAAGACTATATTAATTACATGATGATGCTGTTACATCTGTAATGGGAGAAAAGAATAAGCGAACACTCGAAGACTTGATACATTTTTCTCCAAGAAGTGCTGAAACCAATCGTGAATTAATAAGTCTTAATCCAATATGAGGTACGATATTTACCCAGATGCTGCTGTCTGCAGAATTTCCGTCATATTCCTTTATATGAAAACCGTACGTGTTACAAATCTACTGTCTGTACTTGTTTAGCGTATTGCGGTCGTCTGGTGGTGTTATCGAGCTGATTTGGCGCTTTGAGTTCAGGCCAACGACCTCAGGCTTTGTTCGTAATGTGCATTACCGAGAACTCCGTTTCATTAGCACTATACATGCCACTTTATCTTATTCGGCTTCTTAGAATATTATAGAATTATTCACGGTTCCTTGATAAAAATAGTTGGCACGAAAATGAGTTGTATCAGCCCTGAGGCCATCGTCAGGGGTTACATAAACGTACAAATACATGCGCTATCGAAGCACATAAACGTATCTAGTGCGTTGTACTCAAATTTGTATTGACATTCAATCTAATAAATTTATAGACGAGTTTCAGCATGTATTATTTACAATCATAATAGATTTAAAGTCTAAGATTAACCTGAATTTGTATATAAATACTTCTTTTATACTGGGCAGTAAACACACTCCGTCTCGGTTAAAAAATCCAGCCAGTTAATGCTGTATAGGAAAATGATCGCTGTTTGTTCTGAGATCCATACAGAACATATAAACGCAATCTGTGGGCAGATGTAAAATTTTGTAATGTTAAACATGATGGCCCTTAAAGTAACCAGTAGGATTGCAAAATTCCCATAGGTCGTTGAATATTGTACTGGATGGTTCCCACAGTCGATCTGGATGGGGTGGCAAACAGAATACATCGTTGCATTTTCGACCAGCCTTTAGTCTACCCTTTACAAAAACTGATGTCTATATGTCTGTCTACGTATCTGAGTATCTAATCTACCACAGAAATGAAGTCACCTGTAATCCAATCCACAGATATTGAAACGTCTTAGAAATTAAGACATTTTTAGCACATGCATTATGAAATCCATCGTTTATGTTTGCCTTGATGCTGTGAGTTTGTGTGAAGCAACTCTGGGTCTGTCTCCGTCCTTTGTCTCCACAGTTCACTGACTTTGCTCTGGGGCACTGCTCTATCAATTGAGAGAAGTGTTTGAGGAAAATCACAACCGTGGATCGAACCCCCCGAGGCAAGAGGGATATATTACACACACATCAGTATGTGATTGATGTGCTAATGACAGATGAGGAGCAGCTGACTCGTGGGTTCTGGCCACTAGTTTACGTGACATGTAACTGATTCACTAGTAATTAGGCCAGTGTTTTTATTTTCCAAATCAAAGTGTGCTTTAGCGCTCCAATTAATTTCAAACTTATGAATATTTACATGTCATGCAGTAACGATTATCTCTAGTACATTAACTGTGTCATTATGTGTTGAACACAGAGTGGATTATCATGCAAGCCTGTATTATTAATACTAATTTCTGCTTACTTCACTTGTTCTTGTAATCTGCTAATTAATCCCAAAAATCACCTTCTGTATTTTAGGGCGTTCCGATATTCTTGTTGAATTGGTTTCCTGATTTTGAAAGACACTTTGCCAACAGCACTTAAAACAGAAAGCGAGTAAATAGCACGATGAGTATGTAGCATGGATTTGTGAGAAAAACAAGCATAGGCAAAAAGTAGTCTAGTTCAATTGTCGTTCTTTAATGTGAGGAACTTACAAAAACCATGAAGTGTTGTGGTCAGGAACGTCGACCTTTCGGAGAACTAGTCGAACCCAGGGTCTCTGCGACGAGCTGGTCCCTCGTCCAGAGGAGTCCTACCGAATTTGGCGTGTCTAAAAAGTGTGATCGTGAAGCCTCGAAAAATGAGGCGGCCTAGGCCCCCAAGGGGCTGTCGAGCCATTGGAGGGAGAGAGAGTCGAACCCAGGACAACCGGAACTTAATTACTACTGCACGAGCTTTCCTACCTCATGTTATTTTCATCTTCCTTTCTAACTGCACGATTTCTGGCGTTGATTTAACATTTTTGAGACAGACGAAGGTCAGGATATACCAGACCCTAGTTAGACCTGTTCTAATGTACGGAAACGAAACAAGAACATTAACGCGATCGGAATAATTACGTCTGTGTGCTTTTTAAATAAAAATCGTACGTAAAATATATGGTCCAGTGCAAGAAAAGAGATACTGGAGAATAAGTTGCAATCAAGAACTGCCTCAGCTTTACCGGTCACCGGCTATTATCAGAACGATTAAGCAGCATGGTTGCGATGAGCAGAGAACCTACAAAGAATGGACAATTATGAATACCGATAAGAATGATGGATTCCAAACTCGAAGGCAGCAGGAAAGTGGGAAGACCTAAACATCGGTGGATGGATGGTGTGGTAGAAGATTTGAGGAAGTTGGGGATCCAAAGATGGCGGATAGTCGCCAGGGATAGACAGTCGTGGAAGTTGCTAGGGGAAGCCGAGGCTCGTTGTGGATTGTAGTACTACTGATGAAGATGATGATGACGACGACGCTGATGATGATTTATATTGAGACATTATATGATATTTCGACCATTCCCTAATAACCTGCAGCCTTTGTCTGCTGCCCTGATGGACTATGCATTGTGCCCGCTCCTACTTATGATTAAATCCTTCATTTGAACATTTTGCAGTAATTTTTTGTGGTAGATCGGCCTGTCGAAAGTTCTATACCTTCACGCATCATCACAAAGTAAGCAACTGTTTATGTAACATCTTTGATCCGAGCGGTATTCGAAAGCACGACTTCAGCGTCTGAGTGATCAGAATCTGCTCACCTTAATGTTTTCTCTGATTCAACGTATGCTGTCTCTATTCTCACACGGTCCAATATCACACGCCACTGATTTTCGTATCACATTACTGACACAGTCCCGTGCCTGTGATATGTGCTGCGAGATTAACTGACGCTTTTCCTGATATTATTAGGTTTAAAATTATAACTTGTAAATTGGCTAAAAAAAAGGGATGTCGCCCCGAAACTATATACCGTAATTTTAAAACACGTTTACATCAAGTTGTGTCAGCTGACTCGTGTTTTGTCCTAATTATGTAATTACAATCTGGGTAGTTTAATTTGTTTTGTGTACATGCAGATACACAACAATGGGGCACATTCGTATCATTATTTTCGGTGTGATTTGTATTGTTTTATTACCCGAGTATTTACGGTCTATTTAAAGTCGTTCCTGTAAATGTTTATGATAATTTTATATTCGGATTAAACCATGCATCTGCGTTTGAAAGATGAAAGTGGAATTATTTTAATTTACATAATGTGATTTGCAGTTGATATGCTGTCTAGTTTACACATTAATATTTTAGACTATTATGATTACATTTTTTGTAATGTACGTATTTCATTCGTTTATATGTTGAGGTAAATTCAAGTCCTGTTATTTTTGTGTAAATTTCTCGAAGTTATGCACTGCGCATTACATCGATATGGAGACACTGACTCAGGGGTACACACAATTTCCAAAAATATAGAAGCTATCTCAAAATTCTAGGCGCCAGAAGGGTGGTATGAATAACCTGCACACTGAGAAGCCACAAATATTAGGCGCCGCGGTAAAAAAAAAAATCATACGTCCGGGACACCTGGCCCCCGAGATTTGCGCACTACTGTGGTGATATTACTTAGTACCTCCATAGCATCCCGCCTCCCTGCTCCGTTGATGTGCCAGCCTTAGAATTAAGAGATAGGAGACACTTCCGTATATAGCCTTCAAGTCCTTATAGTTAAAACTTAAAGTTGATTATAACTGGCACACCTTTAATTCCACAAATGTATTGTGCTTCCTGGAGTCTGTTCACGTCTTCCGTAACTTTATTAAAACTTAAGCGTTAATAATATGTTTACCAGTCCCTAACGATTGGCACTTTTAACCCGAGTGGTTAGGATATGTACCATCACGTGTAAAACTAAAAGTTATTGATTTTATCGCATATATATTCTACAAGATTATCACAATAAACAACCATCTTCTCCCTATACAGCTTTAGCTGATTGGTCCTTATAATGGAAGCACGTTGAGTTCTCTGTGGGTTACGAAATTAATTTTTATGTATAACGTTGTATAATACCGAGAGGCATGCCACACTTTTTAGAAAATATCTGTTTGTTTGTTGTTGTTTGTTTGTTTGTTTGTTGCATTAGAGATTAAATAAACGAGATTTTTATCAGGTGAAGTTGCTTCAGTTAAATATAACATTAACGTTCCTTTCGAATTATTTTTACGGGCTGAGGGATACAAATCTTTGCTGAAGATACACATTATTTAGTATTATTCAGCATCGCCACGTTTATTCAATTGTCATTTACATAGGAGTTTTAACGTAGTTACAGTCATTTATAAAGTAACTTACACGTGAAGTTTTGCTTTTCTGTTCTCTTCTGTTTTCTCTCCCTAATTTCTTTCCAACACTTTCTTTAGTGATCCATCCTCATTGCGATTCAATTATTTTGTCTTCTTTCCAGATATATAATTTGGTTGCTGTCACGTCAGACAGTTCTCTATTTCCAGTCCGTTTCCACAACTCCCATTAACTTCGGCATTCTCCACACTCACTCAAAAGAATCTCTTGTGTCAGAGTTACATCTCCCTCATTAACAACTCGTCAGTTTTAAAGGATCCATCCCTGGTTCGAGTTTCGATTCTCTTCTCTTTTCTTCAACTCTCGTGTGTTAGACCCTTCCGTCTCCCCAAAGTCTCGGCCACACCCGCTGTAAGGCTGGCCAAATGACCCTCGCAATAAATACCTTCACTCAACGTAAGATCCATTGTTGGTGTGGTCTGGTTTCTAGCTTGGTTTTACGGTTTCGGGTGACTTGGGGGCTGCGGGAATTTCGGTGTGCGGGAATGTCCAGAGGCGGAATGGGTGCTATCATTTTTAAATTGACTGGCGTTTGCAGTCCTTTCAACAACTCCAGTCGTAGAAATCGGTATAGCTCGATTACCAAGCAATCGTCATTTGATTCCCGGCTGCGACAGAGACTTTTCTCCAAAGCATCCAGATCGGCTCTGTTAATTAAATTCCGGGGGTTCCTTCCCCGTAGGTAGAGGGTCCAGGCCGTGAAGTTAACCATCACCTCCGTCTGCTGCCGAATTTAAGAATGAGTGGAGTTGTACCTCTACTTCCCCGCATGCTTGCATGGCATGGGCAAGGACAGCTTTCCCTTTGCCTTACCTTTCTACCAGGATGTAGTTTTACGTCAGCATACTCGGCCGTATTCAAACTACCCGTACTGTCTTCTGTCCACCTGCACACACCTTCCAAAATCAAGTAATTAGGACTAATTATATTTTAATGACTGATAATGACTAATATTAAAAGTTACGAAATTAATGTAAAATTTCCTTCGTTCTGTTTCGTACTGTTGTATTGTAATTCTTTCTTTCTTCTTTGCTGGTTTATTTTCTTTCATACCTTCCACTCATCTCCATATTTTCTTTCGTTTGCTTTGTCCTTATTTCGTATATGTTATTTATTTGTTTATTTATTACTTTTTTCCTTTATCTTTGCTTTATCCTTTACTTATTGCTTTCCTTCTGTCTATCTCTCTGCTTTTTGCCCTTATCCCTTTTTTTCCTCCTTTCTTCAACCTTGTATCTTTGTATGTATCTTTCTATATCTCTTTATTCGATCACCTTTGCTTATGTATGCATTTATTTATTTATTGGTCCATTCGTATCATTATAATACATTTCTTTTATTTTCCAGATGAGATACTTTCAATTTTTGGTTTAATTTTCGTTGTATTCCTTATTCATTCATTCATTCATCTACCATCGACGCGATATAACCTCATCAACTGACAGCGTCATTAAATAACACGCGTCTCTTCAAACACCTGAGTTAAATTCTAGGGTAATGCGTTCAGACAGACTGAGGGCACACTCGTCTAAGAATTTTCGTTTTCGCCGTTTGTCTCAAAGTATTTTGCCGAACCTCGGGTTTCGTTGTCAGAACGAACTGTGAATGTACGTCACAAATTATATGAAGTCCACAGCCTCCGCTTCCGTGACTGGCTGCTATTCCGTCGATTTCCGTTATCGGATTATTCTTCAACGTGGCTATTGATTCCTGGATCCAATTCCTTCCGAACATACTGTAGCTTTTGTACACAATGTAAAGGTTTCTCATTATTGGCTCAGGCTTTTCCTGCTTTCCACACGTGGAGTTTCAGGTGTGCATAGAAACATGTGTATCCAAAATTCAGTATACTCATTATGTTTGGTTCACCACAATTTATAGTCCCTTCTAAGATGAAACGCTTGTCATTTGAAACGAAAATTAATTCGTATTCAAATTTTGAATTGTAAGTTTTGTTTCATTCTTTTAATTTTAAAGATTAAATGATTGGCGCTGATTAACGCAGTATCTATGTTTTAGGCAGTACAAGTATCTGTAATGTTTTCATAAAAAAATGTATGTGTTGTTGTCCCAGAAATGAACCAGAATCTCGATATCTGAGACTTCTGAACCGCAATTGTACTTTGCGGTTGTTGCTACTTGGCTTGAGATAGGCGAGACACGGAAAGCAAAAATAAAGAGGAATGGGTAGTCTGCAGGTCTGTATGATGGGAGGTACCTGTAGCACAACTGCATGTCTTCATGACAGCATTTACTTTTCATAATTAATATGCGAAAAGTACATTTAAAAAAATGAAATATGCCTTATAATAATTATTAAAAAATTATTTTAAAAAATGTAAGTCTAATTATAATTAAACTTACATTTTCCGATGTGTTAATATCAGATGCATAAATATTTTGATGATATGCACAATGATGATAATAATAATAATAATAATAATAATACAGAGGGCATAAGAAGGAAAGACTGGAAGGATGCGCCCAAATAACGAGAAAGAAAGGTTGAGTAAATGAGCAAAGAAGAGAGAAAGAAGTGATATAAGAAGGAACGAAAAGAGATGAAGTGTAAAAGGAAAAAGATGCAAAGGGAGAAAGTATAAAGAAACATAAAAAATAAACAAATACCGAAAAACAGAAAGAAGGAAATAATACAAATGAGCAAAGCAAGTGGGAAAGGAAGGGTAGATAAATTAAGAAGTGCATAAAGAAAGCCTTTTGCAATTACGTTTACAAAAAACTGACTTTTCTAGCTGCTTATATTACACAGGCATATGTCACACAGTCATTGTCTGGAATGTCATGTTCTTGGAGCACCATGAGGACTGTCCTTTACACTGCCAGTGTCTTCAAACTTACGTGTCCACAGCAAAATCCTGTTGCATGAAGGAATCGCACCATGCCTAGTTACATTAAACTGCTTCATCAAGCGACGCTGTATCCGAATGACGGACTTTGCTTCGTAACAAAAATGAACAGCTTAGTTCTGTGCGCTACGCTCCACCTCCCCGTTGTGACTAAACCGGTGTTAAAATGGCATCAAGTCCTCTCTTGTTTGCCGTGATGTTACACACCCTAACCCCCACCACTCGGACTGGAGGGAATTCTGAAATGTGTCCGTCAGCTGTGCGCCACCCTGTATATACAGACTGTGACACTCGACATCCAACTGAAACGTACCGACTACCGTGTCTACTACACGCACATTACATGGAACTGCACTTGCGTCCACTCATGATACCCGCCATGTTGATGTCAGAAGTCTGACGTATGAACTTATGTAATATTAGTAATAACTTTCTTACTGCTGTGATGAAGAAATGAAACATTTCAGGTATTGTGTTACAAAATTGCTTAACGCTCTGTAGTGTGTGATAAGTATAATAATAATAATAATAACCATGGCTCAACAGCCCTATATGGGCCCGGGCCTCCTCTTGCCTCCTCTTTTCGAGGTTACTAAGTCGTGCGCATTCGTGGCAGTTGGTGACTGGTCAACTGGCCGCGCTACTCTTCTATCGATCCTGATGTGTCCGCCAGAGCCATCTGGCAGGCAGTCAGGAGACTTGGGCGAGAAATGGAGGCAATTTAGCTTACGCAACATTTTTATTCATGCACGTAAGGTTCTACGACATGGGACCGACGGCTTTACTTCCCCTCCGAAGTGCTCCGTGGTGCTCCGGATTTTTATCACCCTTAAAAATCCATCGACCTCGGTCGGGATCGAACCTTGGGTCCAGTGGCGAGCACGCTAACCACTAGTCCACCGAGGTGTGATAAGTAAATGTCTTTATTCCTTAAGCATTTGGAGCCCAATGTTAGCTACATGCATCCACAGTTTTAACAATCAGAATTGTACGTTGTATGCACAGACTACATATCATGTGCTTTGTATGGATCTCGGAACAAAGAGCAATTGTTTGCGTATACAACCTTAATTGATCGGTTCTTATAACCGAATAAGAATATGTTTACTGTGCGGTACGAACCAAATCTTTAAATATAATACAAGTTCTACTTCTTTTGTAAATAATGTTTGTACGGCTTTGAATTTAGATGTAGTGGCTGATCGTTCGAAGACTGGTATTTATTTGCATAGGGTATAACTTAAACTAGAAACGAGCCCCATAAAGGGGGTTAACATAGTATTTATCCGCTAATCCACCCCGTCTTTTATCAGGTGTTTTTCTAATTCATTATGATTGCTTATCTCATTACAGTACACTTTATTAAATGATAAATATTCTTGTAAACAGACCTGAAACACGTAATTTTGTATGGGAGGAGAAGTGAAACTTATCTCATGGAGCAGAAAATCACTCGTAACTTTACTCTTTTCTATAACGCTTTTATTTCCATATTTTTCTTAAATGTTAAATCATCTTAGAAATGTTTTCCTGAATAATGCATATCGTGAAAGTAAACCTTATCATTTTCACCATTCCTTCCTGTTATAAGTGCAATGTGAACTTCACTAGAAATTGTGACACATTATTTGCAAGCACTGACAAGAAATGTTTTTTAATTGCCACTTTGTGGAATAAAGTGATAAGTAAAATGATTTTCAGCATTTTATAAGACGAATTTCAAGATGGGCTATATATCTATGTGCCTTATATATCGATAATACGTAGTAATAATCGATATTCGATAATAACACCCATGAAAAATATCTTATTTAAAACTCAGTTGTTCAGTAACTTTCACTGCAATATTTTTCGTAAGTTTTGGAACATCTGACATTCCAAACAATTTATAATAAACAAAAACAACAACCGTAGTAAATATAATTCTGATTTTGCGATTCAGCGATCGTAATTCCATCAGTTGAGCTGCTACCATCTGGCGTAAATATCAAATAATCACTGAATTAAATCACTCACACTTAACAAACTGGGCTCATTGTAACCTAAAAGGTGCACATTCAGCCCCTACCGTACTGAGGACAATAAATCTCCTTTACTGAGACCAATCAGTGAATGTTATTTAGAGATATAATCTCTGTTTATTCTGGGAATCATACAAAACACAAAAATACAACTTGTGACAAAATTCAGTTTATAACGTTACAACATGCGGTCCGTGTAGTTTCCGCTATGCTTGAAACGGTTAAGTACCCAGCTTATTACAATATTATTTAAACGTCAGTCTTATGTCTCGCTGTGACCTGCAGTTTGTTTTATACATGTGTCACTTATGTCAGTCTTATGTCTCGCTGTGATCTGCAGTTTGTTTTATACATGTGTCACTTATGTCAGTCTTATGTCTCGCTGTGATCTGCAGTTTGTTTTATACATGTGTCACTTATGTCAGTCTTATGTCTCGCTGTGATCTGCAGTTTGTTTTATACATGTGTCACTTATGTCAGTCTTATGTCTCGCTGTGATCTGCAGTTTGTTTTATACATTTGTCACTTATGTCAGTCTTATGTCTCGCTGTGACCTGCAGTTTGTTTTATACATGTGTCACTTATGTTAGTCTTATGTCTCGCTGTGACCTGCAGTTTGTTTTATACATGTGTCACTTATGTCAGTCTTATGTCTCGCTGTGATCTGCAGTTTGTTTTATACATGTGTCACTTATGTCAGTCTTATGTCTCGCTGTGATCTGCAGTTTGTTTTATACATGTGTCACTTATGTCAGTCTTATGTCTCGCTGTGATCTGCAGTTTGTTTTATACATGTGTCACTTATGTCAGTCTTATGTCTCGCTGTGACCTGCAGTTTGTTTTATACATGTGTCACTTATGTTAGTCTTATGTCTCGCTGTGACCTGCAGTTTGTTTTATACATGTGTCACTTATGTCAGTCTTATGTCTCGCTGTGATCTGCAGTTTGTTTTATACATGTGTCACTTATGTTAGTCTTATGTCTCGCTGTGATCTGCAGTTTGTTTTATACATGTGTCACTTATGTCAGTCTTATGTCTCGCTGTGATCTGCAGTTTGTTTTATACATGTGTCACTTATGTTAGTCATATGTCTCGCTGTGATCTGCAGTTTGTTTTATACATGTGTCACTTATGTTAGTCATATGTCTCACTGTGATCTGCAGTTTGTTTTATACATGTGTCACTTATGTTATCGCAGTTTTGTGAAAGTGGATAAATTGTGATAGCTATTCATGTCAAACACGAGGTAACATCCGAAGAAGCAAATAAAATTCTCTTTACAAATGTCAATAGTTTATAGATTCTAAACGGAGAATTTTATTACAGTTTATCTATATGAAATATTTTGACGGATGGACAGACTCCGGTCTTCCCAGTATTCCATCATTTATTGTGTTTCTAAGGTAAGGGGAGATATAGTGCGTTGTGTAAAATCAAATGAAGTTTATTTTATTTTCGGTGTGTGAGTTGAGTTAACATCACTTTCTGCCTGCAGGCACAGACATCAAAACAGCTTAAAGTTCAATTCTGTTTGTTTCTAATCATAAAATCCTTTAATCTGCTTTTAACAAAACACATACGTAAAAGGACACAAATGGGTCTGTTGTCAGCAGCGTATAATTTCGCTTAGTATGTCAAAACCAAATTGCACCTACACAGGAGATTATGAATCGAAGTAATAATTGAAACATTTGTAAATTGTCGGACTTTTAGAAAAGCACGACGTAAGTTGTGTACGTACTTCCGTCATGCGTAGTGAACTGCCTACAAATTCTGCTACAGCTGCCATCATTAATGGACGTGTGTTGTCGCCTCATTCAGAAATTCGAATTCGATTAGTTCCCAAAGCAAGCACTTTCTTGTTACTGTAAGTTTCTGTAACGCACGATCTGAATGTTATCAGAAGGAAGAACTTTAGAAACAGTTCCTTAATTCATGGAGTGTATACCTCCTATTTTAATAATGTAAGGTTATTTTAACCCAGATTTAGTAGTAACTACAGTTTATTGCGTTTAAAATAGTACATGATAGGACGATGGATATTTCACCTGAGGATGATAGTGCCGAAACATGTGATGAGTATGAATATGTGAAAGACTTTTCACAACAATGATGGTATATGTTTGAACCATATAGGAAAAACACAAAACGAAATTTGGTATGTGGATAGATTAAGAATATACTTATAAATCTTGAAAGAAATATTGTTTGTAAGCCGACAAAGTATTTCGAAGGGGTCAGGATTTGAGGTTAAGTATGGCCGCCATAGTTACCATAGACAAAATAAACATACAGATATAAAGAATAAATTCTTCAAACAAATATCATAATAGACACAAATAATACTAACTAAACTAGCTAACTCCATTACACAGCGTTCTTCTTGAGAAGCTAACAGGTCCTCAGCTAGTTAAGAAATTCCCCGCATGTTATGGAAACCGAAGGTTCATTACCGCATTCACCAGCGCCCGCCACCTGTCCCTATCCTGAGCCAGAGCAATCCAGTCCATGCCCCACATCGCACTTCTTGAAGATCCATTTTAATATTATCCTCCCATCTACGCCTGGGTCTTCCAAGTGGTCTCCTTCCCTCAGGTCTCCCCACCAAAATCCTGTATGCACCTCTCCCCTCACCCATACGTGCTACATGCCCCGCCCACCTCATTCTTCTTGATTTTATCACCCGAATAATATTTGGTGATGAGTACATATCGTTACGTTCCTCGTTATGTAGTCTTCTCTACTCCCCTGTTACCTCGTCCCTCTTAGGCCCAAATATCCTCCTCAGCACCCTATTCTCGAACACCCTCAGGCTATGTTCCTCCCTCAGTGTGAGAGACCAAGTTTCACACCCATACAAAACAACAGGCAAAATTATAGTTCTGTATATCTTAATCTTTGTATTTTGGGGTAGCAAACTGGAAGACAGAAGATCCTGCACCGAATGATAAAAAGCATTCCCCGACCTCAATCTGCTCTTAATTTCTTCCTGAATGGAATTTCGATTCGTTAGGGTTGTTCCCAAATATTTGAACTGTTCCACCCTTTCAAAGGATTTATTATCTATCTTTATGTTGTGATTTTGTAATGCATTCTGATTTCCAGACATGACCATGTACTTCGTTTTCTCGGGATTTACTTCTAGACCATTCTCCTTACTAGAGACTACTAAAGCTTCCGTGTTTTTCTTTATAGCTTGTATGCCTCCGTCCCTAGACCCTGATGTATACCATTCAATTTTAAGCCCTCCTGGTTTGCCGGAACCCTCCTAATGGCATATTCCAAAGCAAAGTTGAAAAGCAATGGCGATAAAGCATCTCCTTGTTTCAAACCATTCTTAATAGGAAATGTGTCAGACAAATGTTTGCCTACCCGGTCTCTGCTATAGGTTTCATTTAGACACATTTGTACTAGCCTTACTAGTTTCATAGGGATACCAAACTCAATGAGAATATTATACAAGACCTCCCTCCTAACTGAATCATAGGCTTTCTTGAAGTCTATAAATAGCTGATGCACTGCCTCATTGTATTCTCATTTGTTCTCAAGTATTTGAAGAATGCAGAATGTACGATCAGTAGTCCACCTGTTACGTCTAAATCCACACTGATGATCCCCAATAATTTCCTCTGCATATGGAGTTAACCTTGACAGAAGGATGTTGGATAGAATTTTGTATGTGGTTGACAAAAGTGATATGCCTCGATAATTACTGCAATCTGTTTTATCACCCTTCTTATAAATAGGTACAATGATTGACTCCTTCCACTGCAAAGGCAATTCCTCTTTTTTCCAAATATAATTAATAAGTTTATGGATCTCAGAATGAATTGTCCTACCTCCTGCTTTAATCAATTCTGCTGGAGTTTGATCAGTACCTGGTGAGTTGTATCTTCTTAGCTTTTCAATAACCATCTGAACCTCAGAGTCACTGGGCTCAGGCACCAGTGGCTCTGCTGTACGTATTTCAGCCTGCCTAACATCAATAACCCCATGTATATTCAACAGCTGAAAGAAATGATTCCTCCACCTAGCCAAACTGTGTGAGTCTGCAACCAGATCACCCTTCTCATCCTTTACTACATTAGTTCTAGGCTGGTAACCCTTCTTAACAGACACAAATAATAATGGCGTTCTATAATATATGTGTAGTTGTGCATTTGTGGCCCACAGTAACAAGATAGGTAGTGTACCTATGACGTAAGACTGACGTGTTCAGATCGTTCATCTCCTTACCGCCCGCATCAGGCGAGGCATTTTGCATGACGGCGTTTTACAGCGGAACGAGAGAAGAATATTGAAATCGTTGCCATGGAAAGGCAACACTGAGTTTTCTTTTGCTTTGCTGAGCTACATATGAGACTGTCAACAATACAAAACGTATTTAATTCTTCATATAAAGTGCCTAATATTTAGTCCGGTTTTAACCAATAATAAAGATTCCAAATATGAAATTTCACGAAAATCTCTTTAGTGGGATACGAGTTAATAGATGCGGGCGAACGAACAGACGGAAGGACAGACAAACATGACGAAGCTAATAGGCGCTTACGCGACTTTGCTAACACACCATAGAAAAGTGTTACTACATTGGCTTGGGTGGTACGATGACTGAGAAGTTTGCACGGTTCAAAGATCCGAATGCGCCTTAATATTCCTTTCTTTTAAGATTTACGTTAAATGACTGAGGCTAGACGCATGATAACTGTCTATGGGATAGGTCGCATGCGAAGATTTTAGCTTATTGACTCCAGCCAACATGCACTAATATATCGGTTTTGAATTGGCGCCTATACGATGTAAATAACAACGCAAGATATATGCAGTCATTTGAAAGAGAGCGTGGCGGAACAGTAACTTGTCACTAAACATGATAATTATGATAAAATAACAGTATCACAGGTAAATCGCCCTCCGTTTTTGAGTGTCCTTTGTGCCCTGTACCCTCAAGTCCTATCGACAGAAGGATGGGATAGAAACGTCACGTCCGGCCTGTCGTTCTCTGATACGAGCGATTGTACCTCCAAACTTATCACGAGCGGTTGCATCTCCAGGCTTATCACGAGCGGTTGTACCTCCAGGCTTATCACGAACGGTTGCATCTTCAGGCTTATCACGAGCGGTTGTACCTCCAGGCTTATCACGAGCGGTTGTGCCTCCAGGCTTATCACGAGCGGTTGCATCTCCAGGCTTATCACGAGCGGTTGTGCCTCCAGGCTTATCACGAGCGGTTGTACCTCCAGGCTTATCACGAGCGGTTGTAGCTCCAGGCTTATCACGAGCGGTTGTGCCTCCAGGCTTATCACGAGCGGTTGTACCTCCAGGCTTATCACGAGCGGTTGCATCTCCAGGCTTATCACGAGCGGTTGTGCCTCCAGGCTTATCACGAGCGGTTGTACCTCCAGGCTTATCACGAGCGGTTGTAGCTCCAGGCTTATCACGAGCGGTTGTGCCTCCAGGCTTATCACGAGCGGTTGTGCCTCCAGGCTTATCACGAGCGGTTGCATCTCCAGGCTTATCACGAGCGGTTGTGCCTCCAGGCTTATCACGAGCGGTTGTACCTCCAGGCTTATCACGAGCGGTTGTGCTCCAGGCTTATCACGAGCGATTGTGCCTCCAGGCTTATCACGAGCGGTTATGCCTCCAGGCTTATCACGAGCGGTTGCATCTCCAGGCTTATCACGAGCGGTTGTGCCTCCAGGCTTATCACGAGCGGTTATGCCTCCAGGCTTATCACGAGCGGTTGTGCCTCCAGGCTTATCACGAGCGGTTGTGCCTCCAGGCTTATCACGAGCGGTTGTGCCTCCAGGCTTATCACGAGCGGTTATGCCTCCAGGCTTATCACGAGCGGTTGCATCTCCAGGCTTATCACGAGCGGTTGTGCCTCCAGGCTTATCACGAGCGGTTATGCCTCCAGGCTTATCACGAGCGGTTGTGCCTCCAGGCTTATCACGAGCGGTTGTGCCTCCAGGCTTATCACGAGCGGTTGTGCCTCCAGGCTTATCACGAGCGGTTATGCCTCCAGGCTTATCACGAGCGGTTGCATCTCCAGGCTTATCACGAGCGGTTGTACCTCCAGGCTTATCACGAGCGGTTGTACCTCCAGGCTTATCACGAGCGGTTGTGCCTCCAGGCTTATCACGAGCGGTTGCACCTCCAGGCTTATCACGAGCGGTTGTACCTCCAGGCTTATCACTAGCGGTTGTACCTCCAGGCTTATCACGAGCGGTTGTACCTCCAAGCTTATCCCACATTACCAGCTTCCATCCCCCAGCCCTTCGCTATTCTCACAGATACCCTAGAGATCTTGTGCGAAGTTTACAAACTATATGCAGGACGATTGTGTTCGTTTTGTCCGACCGGAAGGAAACCGAGCCTTGGACTTCGGTTTGTGGCCAACCTCTCCCTGTCATATGCATAAACAGTCGTTGATTAGATTATGGTCTTGAGGGATTTGGTTCAGGTAGATGCTGAAGCAGCCACCTGAACCAAATTCAGTCACCCCGAATATGAAGGCATCACGTTCCGCTGAAACGTCGGAACAGACTCATTTTGCTGCCCCGTGTAAAAAAGCAGAAGGCCTACCTGAAATCTTACGTGCAAATGCGACAAGTTACCAAGGCCTATTCAGGCTTTTGTGCAAAGTGAAATGACTTCGCGTTTAGTCAAGTGTGAGAAAACACTTGACCAACTGAACGACTGTCATCTTGTTGATAAGTCTGTGTTGCATGAAGTTAATTATTTAATCAGTTAAGCAATCGTTAGGCAATAATTAGTCCCGCAGTTAGCCATTTGCCTAGTCGGTTGGTCGGATAGTGACATGATTGATCAGTTAGCCAACAGGTGCCAAGTCAGTTAATCAGTAATCACGCGCTTGGTTACTTAGTGATTCTGTTAGTTTCTTTGTTCGCTTGAAGAGTGTTAGGATTGTCATGCAGATAGAAACGTAATTTTGTGAACTTTGGTCTGAGACCTCTAGACAACTCGAAAGCTTTGTAAATGTTTTATTAACACAGGTAAATTACTAACCAACCCCATGGAGCAGAGCTTTTCTTGATAAGCCGATAAATTTCCCGCACTGTGTGGAACCCGGAGGTTCATTACCGCTTTCACAAAATTCCGCCAATTGTCCCTATCCTAAGCAAGATTCATACAGTCTACGTCCCCCCAAACCAATTTATTTAAGATTCACTTTAATAATATCCCTATATACACCTTGTTCTTCCAACTGATCGCTTTCCTTCACGTGTCCCAACCTAACCCCTGTATGCATATATATTTTCCTCCTTACGTAAAACACCCCCGCCTATCTCATTTTTCTTGATTTTATCACCCTAACAATATTTGATTAGCAGTAAACATTAAGTCCTCCACTATGCATCTTTCTCTTTCCTCCTGTTACCTCGTCCCTGTTAGACCCAAATATCCTTCTTAATACTCTGTCGTCAAACGCCCTTATCCTGTGTTCCTTAATATGAGAGACCAAGTTTCACACCTATACAAAACCACAGCCAAAATTAAAATTCTTCATATTTGAATCGTTGCGTTTTCAGGTAGCAAACGGATGGCAAAAGATTCTGAAGCGAGTGGTAGCAGACGTTTCCATAATTTAGTCTGTTCTTAGTTTTTTCGTGTTTGCAGTTTAAAATTACGTAAGTGCTGAATCTTGACTGTTCGTTTATGTAACAAAGACTTTTAACTCCCTGCGCTGCACTGTGTCCAATGGTAGACCTGCATCCAGTGTAAACAATGAAATTAGTGGTTGCTGTGTGTTTTAAGGTACAGAACAAATGAATCGTTTCGCACAAGTTGCGCGGGATTGTGGCGGTCTTCATAAGCGTTATTCTTATTCCAGAATAGCCTGCGAGGTAGCACAAAGAGACCACGATTAAATTTTTTAAAGACGACTGCAAAGTAATAAATAGTTAAGTGAGTTTGGGTGGAAAGGGAGGCCACCACATACGCCTATTTGTGTCCGTGCCGAGTCTCCAGTCGCGCAGTTACCTAGACAATAGGCACGCGTAGCAGGCGACCTCGAGCGCCTTAATTAGCACTCACATTGAAGAGAATTTCCTTGCGCGTTTGCATTTTATTTTTGTTATCCCTGTAATATCGATTATTTTTTTTTAATTTATAACATAGTTAGAAAAATTTGTTATAGTAAATAAACATGTAGGCCTAGCTAGCATGGGAAAAAAGGTGTTGTTGTTGTTGTTGTGTCATTGTTATTGGAGCAAAGGCTGAGAAGCATCAACTTGAAACACAAGGAGATGAGATAGGAAATAACCAGAGTGCTAATTACCCAACCGCCATGTTTATTCGGTTAATTAGTACTTTCGTGTTAATAATACACTCTCGATCTTGAGGTAGACTGGAAATCATCTAGACTTATATGGACTTAAAATACTTCTTTAAATTTAACCGAACCAAATAATCATATTTATGATTCTGTATTCCGCTGTTTGTGCTGATATTTGCGAAACGCTCCTATTTTACATTTCTGTGTTTATTTTAGCTTCAGTAAAAACGCAGAGGCCTTTTAATGTGTGTAACTACAAATTCTAACGAAGCTTGTTAAAGCCCGTCCACTTATACTGGGATTAAGTTTCCTTCTATATACGATGCTAAATTTATATGTATTTTGCAACTTATACACGGTTACATTCCGATTAGGAAAGAGGCGTGATAAATTAGTCGTCCGCCCCCATTAGAGTACAGATCTGCAAATACCGTTCTAGGGCTGTACAAATGTGTTTGTTAGTATATAACGACGCCTTCTCAACTGCACAGGCTTTACAGCGCCAAACTTTAGAACTGTTTAAAGTACTATTCCTGACTAGTTCTGCGGGAAGGATCAGCTGGACTCAGAATACAAACATCCAAGACGTATTAGGGATTCGAACTTGGTACGTCATAGTTTATATTAAGGCCGTACCATATCTCAAACGGTTAGTCCCTAATCCCTCACTGCGGAGGCCCAGGTTCAATCCCAGGCTAGTCTATGTGAGATTTGTAGCGGATATAATGTCAGTGAAAGAGTTTTTTTTTTAGTACTTCTGTTCTACCCCTGTAGGTATCGTGCCACTAATGCTTCCTACTCATTCATTTATAACCGACGTTATAGAATTTTTAAAAACGACAGCGTCATTAAATAAAATACCGAACACAAGGTATTAGCTGTTATTAAGCTGAATTGTGCCTTTTTATGTCACGGGAGACTTGCATAGACAGGCTGATCTGGCGGCCAGACGGGCGAATGATGTAACTTGCTCATGTATATCAAAAAAAGAACCAACTAGATGCACAATCACTATTAAAAACTTTAATAGTAGTATTACATATTATGTCCATATGTAAAACACACTTTTACATATGGACATAGCATTTTAATGTAGTGTACCCCTGAAGATGGTCAGGTACCTGACCGAAACATGTCGGGTTTAATGTAATACTACTATTAAAGTTTTTAATAGTGATTGTGCATCTAGTTGGTTCTTTTTTTTTATATATACGAGATGCACGGTGAAAACAATATTAAATTGCTCATGTCTGTTTGTTACACGTTTCATAAATTTTATAAGTAAATGCAATTGTTCTTCTTTTTACTTACAGAACAGCAATTACAAACGGATAAACCATAACCCCATTAAATAATACTTGCAATTTAATGAAATGCAGTACAACTAATTTATGATCTTCAATTTTTATAGAAATCGTCTGATAGGCACTCTTCATTGCCCCTTTCAAGCATAATGGTAACTACGTGTACCATGTAGTATAATACAACGAAAGTCTGCATTCTGTCACGCAATGTATTTACTTGTTGGGAATTATTCTCCAAATAAGCATATTTTATTTTTCCAATCAGCTTTGACTGATTGGTTTTGTAATGAACATGGACTGTGTTTTCTGTGACGCACGAACCAACATTATAGGCTATATGTAATTTAAATTAGTTTAAAAAACTAGTTAAACTCGAAAAAAACAGGTGACAAACCGTAATAACCAAGTTTCGAAACACACCAATCAAGAAAAGAAAAATCTTGTCTCTTCAAAACAAGTTGTATAAAGTTGAAGTAGGAAACTTCGGATAGTGCTGCCATCTACAGGGACACCCAGAGAAGCTAGATTAGTAAAAGTAAATAAGTAAAAGAAAATAAGTTCATTAAAATGCACGGAGTAGGCAATTTCAAAATAAATTATAGTCGTGTACAGAGTCAGAGATAAAATTAATGTAAAGCTGTGTGTATGTTACAGAACTTTAGACATATGACGTAATTTATATTGAAACCACAGTTGTACCGGAATTACAGCACAACTGAATGAATGCCAACGTTACGATACGTCGTCGATGTTTTCGTTAACTCAGCCCTGATGAAGTTTGCTTTCTAAGTTTTGGTTTGTTTCCAAACACAAGCACATAAATCACGCGCATTTTGCTCGTTTATGTACTAAAGTGCAGTAAAATTCACCCTAGAACAGGCCATGAATGTCTAGAGCGGAGTAAAGGTATAGCTCTACTTTTTCTTTAACCTCGGCGCTAGATGGGGGCGGGTGGTCAACGCCACGCCCCGGCCGCTTTACCCCCGGGTATGATCCGGTACCCATTGCACAGGAGACTGGGTGGGCCCCAGGGCAGGTCTGGACGGGTGCGGAAAATCTCGCCTCGACCGGGATTCGATCCCCGGACCGTCCAGCCCATTGCGAGTCGCGTTTGTCTACTAAGGTTATATAAAACTTGCTTGTAAAGGCTCTCACAAGTTCTTAATTGTCTAAAGTATTTATATACTGAACACAACATGCTAGCTATTCGCGTCCTAACTTGTTTGAAGGCGCGGTGTCCTATGAGCATAAGTACAGCACACCCCTAACTGTGTTAAAATGACACATTCTAACTTGTCTACACTGTATAAGATGTTGTAGTTGTTACAAAAACAGGCTAGAACTGTTTTGGACATATTCACTAGCAAGTCCTAATATGCCTCAAACCGACTCCGTATACTCGTACGGTTTTGAGCGAAATCACGTCAGGTGAATTTACTATTTCATAAATGTATCCGGAGTTTCCTGACTTTTCCCCCCGCCACAAAACTGCAGGATATTATTTTGGGAAAGAACATTACCACGGTTTAAATAATTTATTGTTCACGTTCACACTATAATTCCACAGTATTTAGTGTATACACCTGAGAAACCATTTTGAAATAAATTTTCCCAAAACTTCCACTTCATTATTGACTATTATTTTCCTCGACTCTACTCTCCCTACGATATATAAAGATGAGAAATCTTTCCCACGCTTTCAAACGCATCATTATCTCCTGCCATTCGACTCCACAATGAAGTTAATAAAAATGTGCTAATTAAACCAGCAAACATCAAAACACAGCGGGGAATCTAAGTAAGGCGTAGTGAATGGAATATCGTTACCATGCCTTATAGGTCTGTCAGTTGCAAGTTATGGTAATGGTATTGCTAAAAGTGTTACTGTAGTTCACTGCATAGAATCGTCGTAGGTCTGTATCATTATAAAGCTGACACTGTAGAAATTGGACGTACGAAAGCAACACTGTCACGTATGTACGGCTCAACTACATATAATTGCGACCATACTTGTCAAATTGGAACATGTGGGAGTTTATCTTGGGGAGCATTGCGCCTGGAGCAGACGTGACAGGGCACACGTGGAGGGTATAGGGAAGTCCAAAAAACATACTCCGGTTGCACAATAAGTAAAGCGTCTACTGTTAATTTTAAATGATCCATAGCCGTGCATTGCACAGTCAGGTGTGGTAACTAAAACCAACCAACGCAGACAGGTTTATAAAAATATGTTACAAACATAGTGGGATCAGTTGGACCGATCGTGTGATAAATGAAATATTACACAGAGTCAAGGAGGAGAGGAATATCCTACATGCAATAAAAAGAAGAAAGGCCAAATAGATTGGTCACATCTTGCGTAGAAACTGCCTTCTAAAACACGTGGTTGAGGGAAAGTTAGAAGGAGGGATAGGAATGAAGAGAAGACGAGGAAGAAGGCGTAAGCAGCTATTGGATACCTTAAGGAAAAGAGAAGATGCTGGAAATTGAAAAAGGAAGCACTAGATCGCACCCTCTGGCGAACTTGCTTTGCAAGAGGCTACGGACCTGTCGTAAGACAAGACTGCAGAATGAACGAATACCTCCCTTCTTAGTGTTGTAACTTTGTCGTTCGTAGCCACTGATGGTGATCTTAATATAACTGGGCGTCAGGTGGTTCAACCGGCACATTTTGTTGAACCATATGACGGCATTATTATAATAATAACCATGGCTCAACAGCCCTATATGGCCCGGGCCTCCTCGTGCCTCCTCTTTCCGAGGTTACTAAGTCGTGTGCATTCGTGGCAGTTGGTGACTGGCCAACTGGCCGCGCTACTATTCTATCAGAGCCATCTGGTAGGCAGTCAGGAGACTTGGGTGAGAAATGGAGGCTTTGAATTTAGCTTACGTAACATCTTTATTCATGCCCGTAAGGTTCTTTTACATGCCGTAAATCTACGACATGGGACCGACGGCTTTACTTCCCCTCCGAAGGAAGTGGTGCTCCGGATTTTTATCACCCTTAAAAATCCATCGACCTCGGTCGGGATCGAACCCGCGAACCTTGGGTCCAGTGGCGAGCACGCTAACCACTAGTCCACATATGACGGCATTGGTTCTGTGTAATTTCTCCTCGTATTTCTACGTTTATAATACATTTTCATAAACGTGTGTGCATTTGTTGGTTTTAGTTACCGTGTCTACTGTGACTTTGTGTTTCTAAACGGGTTAAGGCAATACATGTATACACTCGTTGCGTGTGGGTGAATGCTGTCGTGCATAGTATCAGTAAAATGATTCTCCTAGCCGGACGGATAACCAGTAAATAACTATATCGATGAAAACAACATTACCTTAAAATAAAACCCTCTAATTAATATGAAATAAATATAACAATAAAATAACTTGTATACAGAGTCGACAAGTGTCATGCTAAATTCAGTCGGTATTAAGAGAGCTGATTCCTTTGGCCGCGCGGTCTAAGGCATCGGTCTGCGGCCGTTCGCTTGCTGGGATTGCGGGTTCGAATGCCGCAGGGTGCATGGCTGCCTGTCTCTTGTGAGTGTTGTCAGGTAGAGGTCTCTGCGACGGGCTGGTCACTTGTTCAGAGGAGTCCTACCGAGTTGGTGTGCCTAAAAGTGTGATCGTGATGCCTTTACATTGAGGAGGCCCTGGCCCACTAGGAGCTGTCAAGCCGTAAGAAAATATTTCAGTTCACGGGTTCGTGTGTTACTTAACTATATTTTGTAAAATTTATGAGCTATTTATCGTAATTAACTATAACGTAAATGTTTAAAATGTCAGTAAGAATATGTATCGCAGTATAGGAACAACAGTCCACCTGGAAGGTCTAATTAATACCACTAAACCCTGTCAGGACAACACGTACTGCTGTCAAGTATCGATATGATTGTCTCTCGAGTAGGAAGTCAGAAGCTCTGGGAGTGTGTCTACTGTTCGTTGTGCCAATTTTTCTGTGGATCTTGCTTTTCTTTTTTTTCTGAAGATATACGCACAACAGCATTCATCATTCATGGCGAAAGTCTGAGATGAATATATGAACAAATATAATCGATATATGTCTTTAAAGCTTCCATGGCGACAGAATGCAATAAAATCTGCTTTCGCCGACAGCCATGTCAGGTGGTTCAGATATACGGCGTTTCATATACAGACTCCTTTTCCATCATCAGGATTATCAGAACCATGAGGATGGAGAGAAGAGTCGGTTGATTTGAGCTCTCTGACACGTCTCTCATCCCGAGAATATTTTATTGAAATACAAGCTGCCTCAAATTTAATGCAAAATTATTTTGATTCCAATCAATTTGCGAGACGGTGTCACATCATTACGAATTGTGCTGTAACCATGGTGCATCTCATTTCAAACGATTTTGTAAATTCAGTAACAAATAAATTTACAATATATTTTCGTCCACTTTTTAGTAACCGGTTAACTGACTTTCGGACCACTCTGTATAACCGAATAGGGATATGCAAGCGACCTATGAAATATTCAATCGAATGTTTCAGAAAATTTTATACGCCTGAATTTAAAGTACATGTTGAAGTGATAGGCAAGGAAAAGGCGACGAGAAGGCTTCAGTGCAACGTTCATGTGTGAGTTTTGAGGTTTTTATAGCCATAAGAACTAGGATTCTGGTCTTCTAGGATGCCACGCTGCGTCGGTGGGTGTTTTTCGACGTTTCGAAAGAACGTATTGCATTCAATTTGAAGGGTTAAGTGGAGCGAAAAGAATGCCAAAGCGGGAAACATGATGGGGTTATGTATACGAGGTCTCACCAATGGTCGCTTGATGGAAATTTGGAGAGCCAATTGGGCGGTGTAGGAGGGGCCGGATTTCTGGGTGGATGACGTCCTGATTTTTCCATCCTGTAGATATGAATTACGGAATTAGTCGCTCCAAATTCGGCCGGGTTACCTAGTATCCTGATAGCAGGTTTTCATGGTTTTCCTCAGTGTTTTACGGCTACTGTCGGTAAAACACCTAGGAAGAATTTCCGGTGGAAACAGTCTCGCTAGTCTCCGACTTCGTAATGAATACGGGAGAAAAAATTTAAGATAACAAGGGTAAGAAGTGTAAATTTCTGCGAGAGTTCAGATTGTCACAAAGATAGTGTTAAAAATGCAAGTCCTCTGGAATGTTACGGTGTGGTTGTAGGGATAAGGTTCCGGACGTTTGCAGTGCTTGTTGTTCCTCCATCTTCAGAGTCAATTAGTTCAAGTCTTCTTGGACTAGGACTTGGACAATACTCTTCTTGGACTCAGACTTGGACACTACTCTTCTTGGACTAAGACTTGGACACTACTCTTCTTGCACTAAGACTTGGACTATACTCTTCTTGGACTAAAACTTGGACAATATTCTTCTTGGACTAAGACTTGGACAATGCACATCTTGGGCTCAGACTTGGACGATACTCTTCCTGTACTGCTTTACGCTGGAGCAAACTCACAATGATCCTCCGAAACGTTGCTGAATTTAATCCCAATGACACAGCTTAACGTGCCAGAAGATTTGAATCTTCAGCTAAAAATTTAACCTGAATCTTAAATTACTTAACGAAGCTATTTCGATTGTAATAGCTTAAAACGCTGAAATACATGAGATAATTACCATGAATGGTTACTAGGTAATGAACGGATGGATGACAAAGCGTATGTTATCAAGAAACTGCTTCAGCATTTGCTTGTAAACCTTGAGGAAAACTAGGGAAAAACACAGCCAAATTAGCAGGTAATTCGAATAAAATTCGAGCCGAAATTCGAGAAATACCTTGAAAGTTTTGAAATGTGGTGCTGGAGAAGGATGGAGAAAATCAGTTCTACCGATTGTGTGAAATATGAAGAAGTATGACGTAGAGTCAAGGAGGAGAGGAATATCCTGCATGCAATAAAAGGAAGGAAGGCTACCTGGATAGGTCACATCTTGCGTAGAAACTGCCTTCTAAAACACGTTATTGAAAGATAGAAGAAAGGATAGAAATGACAGGAAGACGAGGAAGAAGACGGCTGGACGACCGTAACGGAAAGTGAAGTTACTTGAATTTGAAAGAGGAAACACTAGATCGCATTCTATGTAGAACTCGCTTTGGAAGCGGCTATTGACCTATCGTAAGACTGACTACACAATTAACGCACTTCGTTACAGTTGTCCATTACATGTTGTGGTTGTAATAATCCGTATACACTACTTCTTTAGTTATTGCACACTATTACTACTGCAGGTAATGTAGATGGCGGTGATGTGCAGCCTCTTAACCAGGTAGCCTGAAAAGACTTTGATTCGTCTTGCGAACTCATGCAGAACTTCATCCATCTGCGCGTGCCAAGAACGGATATTGCATGCCGGCATGAATTTCTTTAAAGGAAACAAGGAACGGACTTGCCTTTTGAGAAAGCAAGAACCAGCGCCTTCCTACTGAAATACTAAATAAGAATATTAAGCCAGCTGCTCAATACTTCTACACGTAACGAAATGTAATAATTTAAATAATCTAGCACTGAGGTCATAGGATCGTAGAAAATGAGACACTGAAAATTCCCTGAAATGAATATCATACCGCGAACTTATCCTAGATGCATGAGTATCTGTTCATTGTCACAAAACAAACTTCTGTCAGTTCCAAGAAGGAAGTAGCCGAGTTCATTAGTAGAACTACATTAAGTTACATTATAGAAAAGCAGCTGTGTATCTTGACAATGTTACGTGTCACATTGCCTGATTAAGGAATCCTACGTAACACCGCCACAATGTGGGTGCACCTGCAGCTGTAGAACCTGTCGTAACACAGTGACACATCGTTCCTGCGGCACTTTGGATCTTTATTAAAATCAGCTAAAATAAGTTTCGTTAAGACGGACAGGGCACGTAGAAAACGAGGAAATAAGTACTTAAGAGTTTTAGGTAATTTCATGTGAATGCTGGCTGTAATGCGTGTCGAAATCATATGGAGGTCTTTAGTGAATTATTACTAAAGTTGTAATCACTACTACTGCTGTATAAAATAATAATAATTTATTAATTTTTTTATTTAAACCTACGTTCTTCAAACATTAAATTATATGAAACTTTTGTTCTCGATTTCACGAGTGAGATCTCATTTCGTTGTAAGTTTTGTTGTACTTAATTTTCGCAAAGCATTTTATATTGCTGTACCTCATGATGGCCGATCCCAGTGGCCGTGCGGTCTAAGGCGTGGGTCTTCGGCCGTTCGCTTACTAGGATCGTGGGTTCGAATCCCGCCTAGGGCATGGATGTTTGTCTCTTGTGAGTGTTGTGTGTTGTCAGGTAGAGGTCTCTGCGACGGGCCGATCGCTCGTCCAGAGGAGTCCTACCGAGCGTAGTGTGTCTGACTGTGATCGTGAAGCATCGATAGTGAGGAGGCCCTGGCCCACTAGGGGCTGTTGCGCCATGGAAATAAACCGGATGATGACCTTATTTAGGCCGAAACGTGTTGTAACTTTTCATTAAACAACAGACAATATTTATGCTGTGATCGACGGTTTCGCTATTAGCTGCTTTACACGTTCCACAGCTGGCTGCATAAAGTAAGACCAACCTCCTACGGTTTTAATTAATTTTGATAAGATTCATCACCAATCATTGAAAATAATAAATTAACAAACGTATCTTGAAGAATATGTTTACTACAATGCAGAAAGCTACGCAAATTTAGCACTGGAATACTTAGAAACTTTAGAACTATTTCCCGGAATAATGATGGTAATTAATGGGTCTTCAAAGGTGTTTTGCTTTGGTGTATATTTTTTTTACCCGTATTTATTGTCGAATTCTTTCCTGTGTATCTTTGATGATGAGCTAAGACGGATACAATAACCGCGGATGTGTTTTACGAAGCTATTAATGAGTTATCCCGAAAGGATCCAATGACCTTCCGCCGAACTACTAACAACCTTTCAGGATCACAAATGGCTTTTGAGTATTTTTGGTGATTTTGACAAAGTTACACCAAGGTCGCAGTTTGAATGCGAAGGATATACGTATACGTATATCTAATGCCTTGTGATGATACGGTCCTCTGTCCGAAGGGTCACCCAGCACGTCTGCACTGTGTACTTTCCTCGAACCCAGAGACTAAAATTATCAGCCATACAAAATAATGTGACTTCCATCGACCAGCCGACTTGACGATGGACTGACCAAAACTAGTTTGAGGTCCATAGATACAGACTGTGACAAAGCAAACGTACGAAGCTGATAATGGTGATGTTTTTCCCCGTATGGCTCGACAGCCCCTTGGGGGGCCTAGGCCGCCTCATTTTTCAAGGCTTCACGATCACACACTTTTTAGACACACCACACTCGGTAGGACTCCTCTGGACGAGTGACCAGCCCGTCGCAGAGACCTCTACCTGACAACATACAACACTCACAAGATACAGACATCCATACCCTAGGCGGGATTCGAACCCACAATTCCAGTAAGCGAGAGGCCGTAGACACACGCCTTAGACCACGCGGCCACTAGGGTCGATGATGATTATGGAAAATCTAATAAGAAATGGACACTTAGATGAAGTACATTATATACAGATATTAAATTATCGGAGTGACGTTTTATACAGAGCACGTAAAGGGGTTAGACGAAGACACTCTAGATATACAACAGCCTGAGAAACAGTTTTCTTGTGTTCCTGTGTCTGAGACTTCATACAAGTCACGTACATAAGGTGATTCGAGGGCAAGTAAACAACATTAAGTGGAACAGCGTTGGAACATAGCTGTAAGTAGAAATTATCTTTGGGAGTGTTTCCAGCTCAGTCCAAATACATATAATGTTCTTCATTCTGGAAACCATCAAGGGTTCCTTCCAGCAGCGCATTAAAACTGTGAAAGATGAATCTTGTTTTTGAAATGTTAATTTAAAAGCATGGAGGTGATTTTTCTTTTTGTCTGTTAATGAGAGAACAAGACGGGATTCATGCTGCAGGGCCGTAGAAACAAAAGCAGTAAGTTACAATACACAATTATGAAGATAGAAGGTATTTCGAAGAAGACAGTGGAACGCTAATGAGATGAGGAGATTCTGGGCGCCTGGGTAAAATATGGAAAGATATGAGGTTCTCCGGGTGGGGGGGTGTTACGTTTACGGCTGTATAGTACTTGACGCCGTGTAGTTTGGTGTATAGATGCCAACGTTTCTTCGGAACTTGCCGCCGTCTTCTATAACTCTTCAGCCGTGGGGGTCTTCAGGAGTGTTATCTAGCTACCAGACTACACGGTGTCACACATGATACCATAGTCTTGAAATATGTAAACCCAAACTGCATCTGGTGGTTGTAGGATGAGGCAGTCAAGCTTATCTTGCGTACTTTGTGGTAATGTCAGGTGTATTTATCTAAATGCATGGACTGAACGTTTTAAAGCCTAGTAATTCCTTTAATCTGATTCAACTTTAATGTAATTTATTTATTTGCTGATTCGCATTACAGAATTCCAGGGATGTGCCTTAACATCAGGTTTTCTGCAGTGCACATCGCTCGTATTAACCTTAATTCCAATTTTGTTTATCAAATACTAATCTGAAATTCTATATTATTCACCATATTATCTTCTTCTGGATGTTACTGTATGTACCACCAGTTTTAACACTCAAACACTCTACGTTCTGCTCACACAGTGTACTTGTACGTTTTGTATTGATCTCAGAAAAAGCAGCAATTATTTCCCTGTACAGCATTTACGGATTGGGTTTTGTAACCGAGAAGGAGAGTGTTTACTGCGCGGTTTCGAACTTGGTCTGGAAATAAAACAGGTTACGTTTCGTCCTTAAAAGGTTAACAAGATTCCTGTAATGTCCAATGGCAAGGTTGTTGCGGAAACGGAAGTAGACAGTCATGTTCCACAAAACAAGAGTTTTTTGATAAGTTTAATATCCTCAAGGAAGGTGCAGTGTGAGGTAGTCTGATGTTTCCTTAAATTAACTGCAATATGTAAGGATCTAAATTGTAAAAATCATACTGGCTCTGAAGTGTGACTGAAATGTTACTGTAAACCAGCGGTTCCCAAACTTTTTCGGTCCACCGCCCCCTTGGTTCCATATGCACACCCACAGCGCCCCCTACCTTCTTTAAAAAACATAAATGAGCTTTTGTTTCCACTTTTATTTTATATTTAAAACATCGTTTAAATAAAATTATAAGAGTTAAACTTAATGTTTTATGTGTTAATTAATAAAAAATTAAAATTTATTATGTTTCTTATGATTAACAATAATTCATCTAGCAATAGTTTATTAAAAAACAATATGTGCTTGAATATAATTCATAAATTAAAATACTAAGAAATTTAGTTAATTTTTTATTTTTAACACAAAAATTACTTTATTTCAATTTTATTACAAAAATAAATGCACTACTTGTCTACAAGCGCCCCCCTGTGATAATAACAGCGCTCCCTTCCACCTCTCGTACCTATTAGCGCCCACCTCGGTAGTCCCACCGCCCCCCAGGGAGCGGTACCGCCCACTTTGGGAACCACTGCTGTAAACTGTTGAGGAAAGCACAAATTAATTCTTACTTTATTAACTTTATTTAACGACGTTTTTTTAACACCGTCTGATAAGATGAGAAAGTAATGCACTGTGTAAAATAAATAATTCCAAAGGAGATGTTCGTAACTTTCTCTAGGTGTTATTATAACATTCAGCCAGGGAAAGATGGAAGTTACAGAAATAATAGACTAAGTGGCATATAACCCTACCAATTTCAGTTCCGGCCACTTTACCGACTATCGTAATTTTCCCCATTCTCTCAAGGCAAAAGTCGGTATCCACTAATTCATATTATAATTCATATCGTATCGAAAAACGTTTGAATTTATTTTTAGAGTAGGCCTGCATTCTGTGACCCGGAAGTAAATGCGGCGCGGCTGCAGTGACGATTAAACCTAACCAAAAACAGACTGCAGCTGATGTCCTATGAGTTAATCAATGTAGTATTGTTCAGTGTGTTGATAAAATTAGAAACTATCAATATAAAATCATCCAAATACAGCACCAAATTATTTTATAACGGTTAAGTCTACCCGACATTTTTCGGTTCTAGGGCTGTTTTCGGGGACAATTTGTAAATTATTTACTTCCTACGGAGGTGTACATTTTAAAATTAATATGTGTTACGTGGTACACGATTATTTGCTGTCCGACTAAAGACACGTGGTGTATACACATATTTGTTAAAATTATTACTTTAATCTTTCCATAAAAATTATATATATTTACCTTCTTATAAAAATCATGTATTATTTTCGCTTCTGATGTTTGTGCTTATTTATGTCTGTCTATGTTTCTCCACGTTTCTAACGCGTCAACAATATAACACTAACGTTTAGCATAAGTCTGTTTGTTCACACTTTGGTTCTTCCTTGATCAGCAGTTTATGTTTGTTTTCAACACTTGGGTTTACTTTCGTAATGTGGGATCTTCTGCGGCCGGTCGCTTGCTGGGATTGCAGGTTCGATTCCCTCCAGGGGCATGAATGTCTGTATGTTGTGTGTGTTGTGTGTTGTCAGGTGGAGGTCTCTGCGACAGGCCGATCCCTCGTCCAGGGGAGTCCTGCCGAGTGTGTATGTGTCATTGAGTGTGATCAGATGCAACAATAACCTTCTACACTTACAATGATTAGGTAGAAAAGGTCAGACTAAGGAAGAGAGAATGTGAGATCTAAGTTGGACCTCTTCTTACTGTCTGTTACATATTTTGTGTTCGTGTTCAGACGAGTAGAGTCTCTGTTTAAAGTCGGGTGTTCCATAAACCTGTAGCCATAAGGAAAAGTAGTGACAACGGCTTGTATTCACATCATGTGTTTAGTATAGACAAATATGATAATATGGAGTCCGCACATGGGTCAGTTGGTAACTGAAAGCGTGGGTGCAGACGTGTGGGGACAAGCCAGGTATCTGCATGACCTGCAGTTTAAAAAAAACAAAAAAAATTAAAATATAATTTGCACCAAGGATTTAAAATGTAGTTACCACAGAAGTAACTTCCGGCCTTCTGATATGTGTCCATCATCTAATTCGGTTAAGTTATTTTACGCTATGGTTCCAGATTTATGGAACGTCCTGTATATAGTGAAACTCTTTAATAGGCACTAACTTATTGGTGGTGTCTGCTATGTTGTCGTATCTGTTGGATTAAAAAAACAGACCGAAAATCGTAGCAGAATTGGGAAAACTAAACAGTAATTTCCTTTATTATTTTTAATTATTGCCAAATATTATTCCGATCGCTATGTCACAGAATGTGCAAGTGGTAAGACCCAAGCCTGGATGTGTGGGGGGAAGAAAAATGCACACAGAATTTCAGGGAAATGGCTGAAGCACATATACAACTTTGAAGACCAAGGATTAGATGAAATGGATGTTAAATAAAAGGGCGTTTGGGAGTGTGTTAGATTTTAATGGTGCAAGATAAGCGCCGGTGATAGAATGTTAAGAACACGGTTATAAATCATCTGGGCCCATAAAGTAAGGATATTTCTTTTTCAATCGATGTGCCATCAGTTTCTCTCTGGAGTTAATCTGCAGGGTTTAAAGCGGTTTATCTCGATGGTTACGGAGAATTTTCAGTAAATGAAAACACTTCTTCATCTATCACTCCACAGGCCCTGTAACCTATACCGAGTCAGTAAGAATTCTGAGACATTGAATCTATCAGACTTCTGTGTATGATGTTTCCTATTGGAGGACACTAAAACGCAAAAGAATGAGGTCATATATCCGTATCCCGAAATGGATTTAAACCCTCGATTCGAGTCTTTTAACCGTCCAGAGCTACATGTGACTAACGATTACACTGTATCTACTTACATCTGTTACAGACTTCAGGGTGCAGTTGAAATGGTTTGGCCTCTAAAAGGGGTTAATATACTGAGGTAGTTAACTTAATTATCCGTGCGTCTTCCATTAGGAGACCAAAGACCAAAGTGAATTCAAATTACTCCCCTGGGAGACGCTCTGTTCGGCTGATAAAAAGTGGGGTTATATCAGAACGTATGATGACTCTTTGCCCTTCCTCTGTCAGAGGGGTCACGCTTTGTTGACTTTGTTATGTTAAAGGTTCTGTTTGTTTCTAATTTTGTGTGTTTAATGACTGCATGGTGTAGAATGACTGGAAAGTATAATGCAGGAAGAGAGGAGTAATACGCACAAATATTTATTGTTCTCTCGTCGTATAATTATGTTTAGTGTAGCTCTTCTTGGAATCTGTCTTTAAAGTGCACAATATTTCAGGTAATTATCGGAAATTAGAAGAACAAAGAAAAGAGAAGGAAAAGACGGAAAAAATAAACAAGTCAGAAGGGAATAAGAAGGAAGTGTACTTGAAGTGCTCTGATGTTCAGTACCATTGTACTCGTAATTAGTGCACAGGGGCAGAATAAATGACTTGTTGTGTGAGTCATAAATTCATGGGATTGCTTTTTACGGTAAAATACCATTTGTTGTGGCTTTCTTTTTGTCTGTAGGAAAGAAGCTAGACATATATTGTCCCAGTACTATGCGTGTGGCTGTGTGTGAGTGAGTGAATGCGTGAGTGGCTTCCGAGTGTTCTGCTAGGCACATTGTTCCCAAAATAAAAAAAATTTACAGATCCATGGGAATTACGATAGCCTGCCTCGGAATTAAACTTGTGACTTTCTCAGTACTTGTCTCATTACCGCTACGTAAGTGTGTCCATAATCATGATGTTTATAGCAATAAAAATCTTCACTCCGTATGTTCTGAGAAAATATACAGTGTCTTTATTTTTTCTAACAACTATTTTTTGTCACTTTTCGCTGTTACTCTGCCTCACGTGTAGGCGGTTGTCTGAGTGTGCTACTGTAATACGATAAACGGGCCGACAGGAAGTGACAGCCGATAATTTTCGGATAAAATAATGTCTCCTTACAGTAACTTTTCAGGTAACTTATATGCAATTACAGTTGAACTCATGCTCAAAATAAGCCATGCAAAATAAGGAACTGCAGAATACCGCAAACATTAGTTTTCTCTTCAGTACCAAATATCTACTTTCTTCTTGGTTCTTCCCGCCTTCCCCCATCCAAGTTCTGTTCCGATTCATTAGCGTTTAGGGGTTGTTCCCGGTCGATCCCTTGGTGCCTGGCTAATGTGTGAGGCTAATGCACCAAAGTGCAGCCATTGTGACCGACTGATCGATGGCTCCTTAGAAAGTGACATACACTTCATTCCATGCAACTTAGGCAAGAAAGTAAGTAATGTGTGAAAGAAGGGAACACAGAAGTTCTGCCTTAATTTACTTTACGTATTGACATATGAATTACATAGGGACTATAGAAAGATGAATTAACAGGAAAATGGGGAAAATTACGTATTGAGAAGCTGTCTTACTTTACATGTAATAATATTATAGCCAACAAACAAGGAGGAAGAGAGTCGGGATATGTAGCATGCATAGGGGAAATTAGAAATGCTTTTAAACTTTGAATGTCAAAACGTGAATTGAAATAACACCTTATGAGATGCAGGACTGAAAGGTAACAAAATGTAAAGAAGATCTTAAAGAAACAGTGAGACGGTATGGACTAAATTTACCTGGCCCAGGATAAAATCTTTTGGTGGGTTTACGTCTGTGTATATTTTGTTTATTTACTTAGAATGACTGAGAAAAATCATGAAAAGTGTAAACCGGAATACATATTTCCCTGTCAGATATTCCAGCCGGGCACTGACTGAACATATTCAAAGCAGTACCATTGTTACAACCAGATGGATCGGCTGATTCAGAGACCATTGAACAATGTTAAATGATTGAAAAATTCAATAAATATTTATTTATATTTCTGCTCATTTGTAAACAGTGAGGTGTAATTAATAAAAATATAACTGCCTGATATAATGCAGATCTGTTTTTTGTTTCAAATTTTAAAAAAAAGTACCTTATCGATTCATGTCGTTACACATAATGATTTCTTTTCGAACTGAAAAAAAATGTAATACGGTTAAGTGTATAAGGAGAGTTAAACACATTGTTCATTGCAGGTGACCAAATAATAAGCCAAAAGACAGAAATCATTTACAGAGAATTCTATGTCATATAAACGAAATGTGTAAATCACACATTGTAATCACCATACCAAAGAATTAAATAGTTTCATTCAAAATAAAATTTCTGAAAAGAAATATTAAGTAGTTGTTTAATAGTTTCTCCTTAGAATAAGTTTCTTCCTGTGACGGAACACTTGATAAATGTGCTGTAAACAAGAACTTTCATGGATGCGAGTTTTGAAATTCTCACATTTGTACTGACGAAGAGTCAGACTTGGTGCGATGTTTATGCCTTGTCGACACCATTCACTGTAGTCTGTCTTAAGACAGATCCGTAGTCTCTTTCAAAGCGAGTTCTCCACAGAGTGCGATCTAGTGTTTTCGCTTTCAATTTCCAGTATCTTCTCTTTTCCTTCAGGTCATCCAGTAGCTGCTAACGCCTTCTTTCTCGTCTTCCCGTTATTTCTGTCCTTCCCTCTAACTTTCCTTCAGTCACGTGTTTCAGAAGGCAGTTTCTACGCAAGATGTGACCACTCCAGTTAGCCTTTCTTCCTTTTATTGTATGTACGATATTCCTCTCCTCCTTCACTCTGTGTAATACTTCTTCATTTGTCACACGATCGGTCCATCTGATCTCCATTCTTCTCCAGCACCACATTTCAAAACTTTCCGGGTATTTCAACAACGACGTTTTTCAATGTTTATAGAATTGTTACAATGTAAGAAAGTATTTAAATAAAAAACTGGAAAAGATAGTTAACTTTCGTTATTATTATTATTATACGGAAGTGAAGCGGAGAGACACAAAGCGTTGCAGTCCACAGAAACCAATTTTTAAGGTCAGTTAAGTCATCAACTTGTGGTTTACGTAGCAACGCTATCGATATTTTGGAACAGGTAGCATCGATTGTTGGAATGATTATTGAAATGTGATTCAAAAATAATATGCAAGGAAGCGATCGACGCCTAACCTGAGGACCAATCCCAGCATCTTAGTGGACGTACTGAGGAAGAAAAGAAAGGTCGCAGAATAGCTGGTGACCTAATCGGCATTCGAATCGGAGACTTTCCATTTCATGGCCAGAAATGTTACCGGTTGAGCCAGCTTTCTCGGTGATATCAGTCAACAAGTTTACAAGAATGGATGGGATTAGAAACGAAGGAAAATGGAAAGGAATAGAAGTGTATGTACTCAGTGGGAAACGATATGGGTAACACAAAGACTGGTTGTTAGAACATCTGCGAAGATCGGAGGTTTCGAGAATGGCAGACAAGGCTTCCATTACACACACACTGGACTTTAAGCTACGACGAAAGAAATTGAAAATTGATAGGGCTATTGGGGAAAGAAATCTTCCTACACACTGAAGTGAATGTTATTATTATTATTATTATTATTATTATTATTACCATCGTCGTCATCGTCATTATGACGACCTGAAGTGTAAAAGTCAGATTATGTACTTGGCATTTAATAACAATAAAAATGCATTCACATCAGTTAAGACAAATTTCTTTCCTGTGCTTGAGTGAGTCCACCGCCACTTGACGGATGCTGTCCGAGTTCCTCGATATTTCAATAAATACTAGGTATGTTTTGTATTCTTGCAGATTTAACTAACAGCGTAAGGGATATATAAGAGTATGTTACATAAGGGGGCACGCGGTATGGCGGGTTCGATTCCCGACGGTGTCATTGGAATTTTTCATTGCCATAATCCTTTCGGCCGCACTATGGCCCTGGAGTCGACTCAGCCTCTAACATAAATGAGTACCAGAAATATTTCCTGATAGGTAAAGGCTGCCGGTGCGTAGGGCTGACAACCTTACCACCTTCATGTGCCGATTGTCTAGAAATCTGGGAGCCTCAACCTCCTGGAACCCTCAGGGCCTGTCCAGGCCTGTAAAGAGATTGCTTTACCTTTTATATGTTATGTAAACAACACAACATATACAGGGTGTTTCATAAATCCCTCCGGGATTTCGGAGGTCTGTAGCTCAGGAGCCAAATCACACACGGGGGATGATAGCATGTCAGTGAAAAGAGTACATATCCAAGTTGTGAACCTACCTTACAAATGTTCAATATGTCCCCTTTGGTGACTCGACAGACGTCAATCCTGTAATCTAGCTCCTGCCACACACGTTCCAACATATGAACGTCGATGGTCTTCCTGTTCGTTTTGCGACACACAAACAGCCAGTTTCCTCGAATTTTCTATACCAGTCTCTTACTGTTTTGTCCTTTGGTGATTCTGTATGATATTTGGTTCGAAAACCACGTTGCACTGTTACAATTGACTGGGTTTTAGCAAATTGCAGGACACAAAAAGCTTTCTTTTCACCTGAAAACGCCATGTTTGCACACCACTGCCTCCTAGCGGAGAAACGGGTAACTACGCCATCGCATCTGTCATGAAAACACTTTTACATTTCCTCTATCCGTTGGCATGCTTTTATCTCTTATATGTGGGTTGCTACTGCACGGCCAAGCCTCTAAATCCCGGATGGACTTATGAAACACGCTGTATTTAGAAGTTGACCTGTGTGTGCATTAATTTACGACATGTTACGTGAAACAGAAATGGAAATTTGTACATTAAACCTCTCAGACAGTAAAATATTTATCGATGCGTAAAGATATGTAAGTCGCTTTGTCTGTAGGAAAATTAATTACGTATTGCCCATTTTGAGTGTGCACGGTTCCTAATTAACGTTTAAGAAATTAGGACTCCTATCAAAAATCAAAATGAGGTCTGTAAAACTTTCGAACAGATGTGCTTTCGTGGCTTTTACTAAGAACGCTGCCAAGCGCTTTAAACTATATAACACTACATATGTATAGTGCTAAATATCTGCCTATGTTCTGTAACTCAGAAAGAAGTATTTCTCAAAGAAACTTGGCAGTTAAACGTTTTAAATGAATTGTGGATCATAAAAACAACCACTTCTCAGATTTTGTTAGATTTGCATAATTATTATAGAAGAATTGCGGTCGCAGTAAAATTAATATTACGAGTATTTATTGACTAAACAAAAAGCCGAGGCGCCTGCACCCATGCTCCCTTAATTCCATCGTTAGTTTTCCTGTAATTTGATTGTGGATATGTTGCAGTAGAAGGATCACCATTAGTAGACCTAATGCAGGAATCCAACAGTTTCCATAATTGTTCCTTCCTCTACACAGTGACATTTTTCTGATTTCTGTTTCAGCTTTCTGCAATAAAACATTCATTCATTCCTTCATTCTGTATTCTGCCTTACGACAGGTCCGTAGCCTCTTCCAAAGCGAGTTCTCCACAGAGTGCAACGTAGTGCTTCCTCTTTCAATTTGCAGTTTCCTGTCTTTTCCTTAAGTTCATCCAGGAGCTGCTTACATCTTCTTCCTCATCTTCCCGTAACTTCTTTCATTCCCTCTATCTTTCCTTCAATAAGGTGTTTTACAAGGCGGTTCCTACGCAAGACGTGACCAATCCAGTTAATCTTCTTTTTATTGTTTGTAGGATATTCCTTTCCTCCATGACTCTTTGTAATACCTCTTCATTTCTCACAATAAAATATAATCTTTAAATTACTTATTTCTTATTCGACGCTCTACTTTTGCAGCAGCGCCATTATAAACGCAAGGATCAACCTTTTTCCGGCACTCTTCGTTAATTTCGACTCTTATTATCTTCCTAGTTCTTATTTGATGCTCTGAGCTTAAAACAGCGTCATTAAAAACGTAACAATCTACTAACAGTCGTAAGTCTTTCTCTACATGTTAATCACCATCTCATTCATTCTACTCTCTGCAACTGAATCAGTGGCAATAAATAATGTAAGAATTATCCAATATAAAGGCATTCGTCCATTATCTCCAATGTAGCAATTCTGTTTCTCCTTCATGTTTGTAATCGCTTTACTCTCAATATAGTATTTTTTTCTGTGGCTCAACAGCTCTATTCGGGCCTAGTCCGCCTCATTGTTGAGGTTTTCTAGATCACACACAGACACACCACACTCGGTAGGACTCCTCTGGACGAGGGATCAGCCCGTCGCAGAGACCTCTACCTGACAACACACAATACTCAGAAGAGACAGACATCCATGCCCCGCCGGGATTCGAACCCACAATCCCAGCAAGCGAATGGCCGAAGACCAACACCTTAGACCGCACGGCCACTGGGAGCGGCCTTAATATAGTACACCAAAAATAACATGTTTTGACTGTAGTTTTTCCACAGAACGGTGGGTCCTGTATGCAGGATAAAATTACCCACCAGTCTTTGAGGTATTAAATAGCGTTTCCAGACAGGACATGAAGATGCTCTGAAAACTACTTTGGTAATGCAGTTGCTGTTCTGTGATAAATTGAAGGTTTCGTGATTGAAGTTCATCCAGTAGGCAGTGTACATATTGTTAGTCTAATGGCAGAGATCCTGTGAGCTGTATACCTGCTCCACCCACATTACTGCGTTGAAAAATTTCGTATTGTATTCACGTCTCTACAGGAGTGAAAGCGTCCGTGCGTGTGTTGGTGAGCGCGTGAGAGTAGCGTCCCTGTGGCAGTGTTAGGGGGAAGGATGACCTGCACATCCTCTGCGTGTCCCTGTTTACTGGAAAATGTTCACAATGTTCGTTCCAACGTACACATTCCCCTTAAGATCCATTTCATTTCATTTGCGCAGACCTGACAGTTCAGTCAGTAGTGTCACTGACTGCGATCTGGGGACAGTGGTTTGTTTCTCCGTAAGGGTGTTTGGAATCTTTCTCTACACCGTTACGTCGAAACGTCCCTGAATCTTACCTTTCCCCTTGTCGTAGTGTTGACAGTAATTGTTGAAAGTAGTGCAGATTAACTGAAAGGGAATAGAGAAAAGACATAGTTGTATAGCCCGCGTCTGTATACAAACATATACAGATGTCTTTTTTAACATGTCCCCGAGCAAAGCCACTTTATCGCAGAGAAAGCGTGCGTCAGCCGGAACTTTTCCTGACAGCTATTGTACTCAAGGACACAATAAAAGGCATATTCTTCACCTCGTATTGTAGAATCTTAAAAGTCGGGACCTTCAGGATTGTAACACGCTTGATAGCCGTCTGTGATCAGTTACGCGTGTTTGGTGGCATGCAGGTTATGTTAGCGGTATTTCCCTTGCAGTCCATGTTAGAAGACAAAACGTCGCGTGAAATCAAAATTACGCTCGACCTCGCTTCCCTACGTAATTTGCTGAACATGCCTGTACGAAATACTTCTTTCAAGTTCTTAGGCGTGTTCGCAAAATTGCGCAAAGCGAATATTAGCTTTGTCATGTGTCTGTCCGTCCTTCCGTCCGAATGGAACAACTCGGCTCCCACCGGACGGATTTTCATTGAATTATATATTTGGGTAATTTTCGAAAATATGCCCAGAAAGTACAACTGCCATTAAAATCTGAGAAGAGTAACGGGTACTTTACATAAAGAGCTATGTACATTTATGATAATACCTCGCTGAATTCTTAGAAAGAGAAATGTTTCCGACAAAAGTTGTAGAGAAAATCAAAACACGTATTTTACCTTCAGTAACGTTTTTTCCGAAAATCTTGCCGTTTATGAGATAATGTGGAAATATATGGTAGAGCCGGCCTGGCCACAGATGACACTATGGCGCATGCGCATTGCGTACTGTATAACTAAGGCTACAGACACACACTCAGAATGTGTAATTCTTATTGCTTTACCACGGCAACAATGGTTACGCCAACGCGCCTCAATGTTACGTTTATACGTACATGGCCTGTCTTGTCTCCTTCTCTATGCTCGGTGATTGGCGATGCAGTGAAAGCACGGTTAAAGTAACAGACGCTTGTTTGTGTGATAAATTCATAGAGAAATTCACTCTGCAATTAAATGAATGTCTCTGCCTCCCTGGAGACTGCGAATAAAAGTTGGTTAAAGTGTGACGCAATTAGCCTTTTTCATGTCTAAAAATGTGTTAATCGGCTCAAGGTACTATTTTAAACTTATTTTCTGAGCAGCTTTTGTATTTTAATTAGGATGATTTTAATAATTAGTGTGTGGTAAAATATGGAGTACCTCTACTCTTTGTGTAGCATGTTAATTAAATGAGTTGTAATTGAATTCAAATCATAACGCCATTTTAACACCTAGGATCACAGAAGGTAAGGAAAAGTGTGTATCTGAAGAGCAGAATATAATTATGTCACAATTATTGAGGCTTTGAATTTTTTCCCCATGTTGTTTAATAATTAATTGAACGAAGTCATTACTTGATTGTGTCCTCAGAAATGAAGAGAGAAGTGTAGCATTTTACTAGCAGAGAGGTAATGAAAATGACAATAAAATGTTTAAGAGTTCATTTGAAGTTGTTCAATTTAATTAATTTTTGCTTCCCTTTGTGCGGAATCCTAAATTGTAACCCCCCACCATTACAATATTCTACTCATAACTGGGAAAATTTCTGTTTTTATGACAGGAAAATCGAATGACTTGTAAAAATAAAATTTGAATTTACGTTTTCCTTCTTTCTGTAACGTCTTGAAGGAAGGAATTCACTCTTTATTAATTATTTTCGTTGTTTGATGGATATTTTTAACTTTATGATGTGTGTTTATATTATATGCTTATATTACAAAGTTTTTTTCATTATATGAAGCCGCATTAAGTTTTTTAAACTTTGCAGTGTAATAAGCCAAACGATAGGCGATGTCCAAAACAACTGTCAGGTCTGTAGCAATATTTCGTTGTAAAAACCCCTTTAAAGTTTAGAGCAATGATCTTTCCTTCAATGTAATCTACATTTAAATTATTTGTAAATTTTCCCCTGTTATTCTCTGGAGTTACACCAGTAGGCTACTGCTACGTAGTTACAACGTTACAAAACGGACAATTTAGAAATTATCAAAACCACGAAGATTGTGAGCTATACTGCACATACAATCCAGAAAACTAGGTTTGTGAGTGTGTACACATTTCAAATTCCATTATCAGCCTACATAATGCATCAGTTAATGTTTTATATTCTGTTAGAATGCACTAAGCAACATTTGTTTTCTTAACCTGTAGTCCTTTGTTGTGTAGTTCTATAATCTTAATTTTCGTGTATCAGTTTCGAAATTAATCCTAACTGGCAATGAAATATTTGTGTCTATTTTGAAGTAGTTTTTTCCTATTTTAATGCATTTAATTTATAAATACAGTGTAATCTTAAATTCTTTATTTAAATAAATACGGAGCTAAAGTTCCAACTAGGCAAAATTCCGTCCGAAGCTGTAATTCGTTAAGTCACCCGCACTCTGTGAGCCCCTCTTGTACAGACACTGAAAGGTTCTTGCTCCTACCGCAAGGTTACCTGTCATGATGAGGTTAAGAGAGGGCAAAATGTGTGACGCTAGGTGTTCAGTTAAGATAAATTATACCATCCTACACCTGCTTCCCAAAACGATAAAGATTAAATGCTAAATGTTTTCTCTTTAAAAAAAAAGTAAACCTTTCCCTAGAACAGGCCATGAAGGCTCAGAGGGGGAGTAGAGGTATAGCTGTACTCTTTTACTGTGATAAACACATAAATTACAAGTACTTGAAATCTAAGTGCTCTGGAAAGTAGGATAAGGTGTGCTAGCCTTCTACCTTAGAAAGGGAAAGATAAACACGTACAGAAATCTGGTGTGAATCCTCTGTAAATGGGTCAGTTGGAAGAATTGGAAGAAGGCTAAAAAATGCAACTAATATTGCCTCGAATTTTAGGAAAACTGGTGTCAGAATGGGAGGTGGATGGACTTGGTTTTGAATCTTGTCAAATGGCCAGTTTAGTAATAGCGCCAGTTAGTTGGGTAGTTAGTTAGCTCTTTCTTTCGTTCTTTCGTTAGTCAGTTAGTCAGTCGGTTTGTAGGTTGGTTGCTTGGTAAGTAAGTTGGCCGTGCCATAGCTCAGGCGGTTAGTCGCCAGCCTCTCACCGCGACCGCGGAGGCCCGGGTTCGTTCCCAGGTCAGTCCATGTGGGATTTGTGGTGGACGAATTGGCACTGGGACAGGTTTTTCCCCCTGAGTACTTCGGTTTTCCCCTGTCAGTTTCATTCCACCGGTTCTCCATTATTTGGAAAAATGAAAAAAACTGATCATCTTCGTCACAGGGTTGCACAATAAGCCTCAAGGCTGCGCTGCGTCCGTAGCATCTGCTGCGGGGCCCTTCACAAAAAAAAGTTAGTAAGTTAGTGAGTCAGTAAAAATTATTCCATATAATGACGAAAATTTGACATATTTTAGGAAGAGGAAGTGTAATATTTGGTACTGAATTGTAGATACGCAACCAGTGTTGAAGCTACGTCATTTCAGAGTTTATATTCGCGGACGCTTTGCTTGATATTTCTTTATTGTAAATGTAAATGTGTTTTTGCCAAACTAAACGCCGTAAATATTACGCTTCATATATCCACAAATTACTTTGTTTTCGTTTTAACACAGATATGAACTTGCGACTCTCACAAAAGACGGGTTGTGTTTTGACTAGCTGACTCATTAGCTTCTCAAGAAGAACGTAGCTCTGTGCAGTTACTTGTTTTTGCGTCTGTTTAAATATTCATAACATCGAGGAAATTTGTAAATTAAAAAAGGAATATCCAGTTCATACTTACGTCTTGCGCGCCTGTCTGTTCTTTGTACTGCGGGCCTGTTAGGAGAACATCTGAGCCTGTGTATTTTCAGTTCAACTCCTTTGCAAGCAAGGGTTAACTTCGCCAGATACACTGGAAAGTATGCTTACGAGAGATCATAAATGTAAACTCTAGTACGATGGATCAGAAGAAGGTAGTGGACAGACGAACTTCTTATTTGACACAGAAAGTAGTGGCACTGTATCAACACAGAAACCACAGCGTAACAAATATCTACCATAGTCATGATAGTAACCGGTAGTAACAAAAAATAAGCAGCCTAAAAATCGTACTTAACGGTTTAAATAATAAAACACAGGGGGAGAGGGAGAGAGAAGAAATTTTGGGGGAGGGGTTGTGCAGTGAGAGGCACTACACTTATTATAACGGGGCGGAGAATCAGAAAAGTTTGTTGCTCTGAAGATTCTCAGGCAGATCCCGCTCGTCCTTCGGGTAAAGGTAGGCTGGCAGCATGGTAAACAGTTGTAGAGTATTTATTGACCCTTTATCAACTGCAGGGTTATAATAATCTATAATACCGAATGTCCTTTTTATCCTATCCCCGGTCACAACAGCTGAATCACATAGGAAGACTGCATCCGCCGGGAAATCCCGTGACACCTGCCGTGCTTTGGGACACGATGAAAGGGACATCCTTGTAATTATTATATGTTCAGGTGAAAGTAATTTTAGAGAAGATGGCTGGGCAGTTTATGTGCATTTACCTTTGGTCTAAGGAAAGTAACGAGGTTGAAGCTTGGAGTAACTGGTGCCCCAGCTCAGATCATACACGAATGTCTGCAGTGTACAATTTAGGAGCAAAATCGCCCAATATCTTAACCGTTACTATCTGTTTTAATTTTGAAACGATATGACACTATACTGCCTGTGATTATTTATGTTCTGATTTTCTTATACTTAATGATTTCATGACATTGTCTTTCTAGTAACCCGCAATATATCTCTTTATTTGTAGGTCACTTCTTTGCCTTGTAGCCTTGTCTTGTCAGAGTACAGTTTAACTCAGACCTGTAAATTCCACAACCTGTTTCCTTGCTTCACATACTTGGCACTGAATCAGACAATTGTTTTATTTCCAAACAAGTGATCCTCATGAGCAACATGCCCACCATCTGTTGGCACTGTGCCGCAACACAGCAGGCAGTTTGTGCGTGCTTTTGGATAGAGATTTTCGGTCGGGGTCATAATAAGACCAATTTTATATTTTTTTTCTCTCAGTCATAGTCAGATGAAGTGTTGCTTTCAAATTATGATACTTAGTGCTAGTGGTTATGACGCTGTGTGTCGCGACCCGCTTCTACACCACGACACAATTCATGAAACATTCACTAATTGTAGCAGTAAGTGTGATAGCCATTTCTGCTTTGTATCGTGACGGTCCCCGCTTCAAGTGTCAACCCAGAATGCTTTCGCGAATTTCTTCATTTTTTTTATAAAAATACAAAGATATAATCATGGAGCGTCCAGACCGGCTCTGGGGCCCACCCAGCCTCCTATTCAATGGGTACCGGAAGCTCTTTCCCTGGAGATAAGGCGACCGGGGCGTGAAGCTGTCCACTCACGGCCATCAAGAACCGAGATTAAGAATGAGGGGTGCTGTGCCTCCATTACGACGTATAAGTACAGGGAATTTGCAGATACAAATTTACTTTTACGGTCCTGGAAAGAGGACTATTTACCACTCGACTCTACGTAACATCCCAGAAGTTTTGAATCTTCCGCACCTCAACATGTTCAAATTCTAGCCTTCCATCAGCTCTGTGTACCTACTAATAAGTGTGCAGTCTTCAGTGGGCATGCTCAGCAAATGGCAAGTAGTTTAAAAGTGCGTATGTTTGTAAACACTGCTGTCCAAAAAAGATGAAAGTTGTCAATGGCAAAGCAGGAAGTGTTCGGATGTTACCTCTTGTTGTACGTCCGTATTGGTGGAAAGTAAACCTTGGCGAGGAATGTCTGTTGTAGTATTATTTTTCCATTGCATTTACTCTAATATTGTTTCGGTTAAAATACACTTTTGTTCAAAAAAAAAGCCTTTCACTGTTGTCACTTGGCTTTCGTCCCTCACAGGGTTTTGATGCTCTTAGACGCGTTCGCAAAATTGCGAAAAGCGATTGTTAGCTTCGTCATGCCCTCCCGTCTGTCCGTCCGCATGGAACAATTCGGCTCCCACTGGACGGATTTTCATGAAATTTGATATTCGAAATTCTGTTGAGAAAATTCAAGTTTTATTAAAAGCTGAAAAGAATAACGGGTACTTTACATGATTACCTGGGTACATTTATGATAATATCTCTCTGAATTCTTCTTAGAATAAGAAATATTTCAGACATAAATTGTAGAGAATATCAAAACACACATTTTATGTTCAATGACTTTTTTCCGAAAATCGTGCCGTTTATGAAATAATGTGAAAAAATATGGTAGAGCCAGACAGGCCACAGATGACCAATATAATACTGCGCATGCGCTTTGCATGCTGGATAACTAAGGCTACAGACACATACTCAGAGTATGTAATATTTACTGCTTTTCCACAGCAACATTCGTTACGCAAAAGCGCCTCAATGTTATGTTACATGTCCATTGCCTGTCTTGTTAAATCGGTCTTCGTGCAGAAGGGCCACTCATTACACATAGTAACAGGTGCCGAGTGGAGTTACGAGTGTTTGCTACAGATGTACAGGTATGAATTTTTCCATCGTTAGTGTATTCGGTATGAATGTAAATAGCCGCCCAATACTGGCTTCTATGTAACGGGCGGTGTAGAGCAAGTTGTGTGTGAGTTGGGGCTTTATCCTCTGTGTCTCCGTGAATTAATATCAGAGAGTGAAGCTCTGAGGTGGGTAGAGAGGGGAGCAAACTGATCATACGTGCCAGAGCAATCCATCAATCAGCGAGACACTGTTGTGAGGGGTAGGGAGGCCAGGTCGCAGTGCATCACACCAGGTTAGGCCCGCCCCAGTACAGCAACAGATCCTGTGTGCGGGAAATCAAAATACGTTGCGGGTTGCGGTCACATTTCCGTCACTTTTGAAGTACACTTATGGTTTGCTCCAATTTTCCTGTCCAGTTTTACGAATAGTTCTGCCCTAATGAACGTTATAGATGTTTTCTCTTTTCGAATGTAAGTTGTTTAAGGATATTGTATCGACTGCAAAATTTTATTACTCTCGAATGTGGTAAGTTCCTGGTTTTTTCTGTCATGTCTGACAGGTTTTTGTAGTGGTGTTATTCTGTGTTTTTGTTCATATGGTATTCTGTTCGAATCCCAGTTGTTTTACCGGCTGGCGTGAGGTTTGATTGATTTTTTTTTAATTTTCTTTAGGCGAAAGACAGCAGATTTCATTTAAATAGAAGTCGCTCGCCTCCGACCAGAGATATTGCCATTCAACCTTTATTATCATATTCTCGTCATATTATAAAACCCTCGTAGTTTAACACTTTAAAGACAAGATTAACCCGAATTACGTATAAATATTCAGTTCGTACCGCGCAGTAAACACACTCCGTCTCAGTTATACAAACCAGTCAGTTAATGTTGTACAGTGAAATAATCGTTGTTTGTTCTGAGATCCACACAAAACACATAAATACAGTCCGTACCGCGCAGTAAACACACTCCGTCTCAGTTATACAAACCAGTCAGTTAATGTTGTACAGTGAAATAATCGTTGTTTGTTCTGAGATCCACACAAAACACATAAATACAGTCCGTACCGCGCAGTAAACACACTCTGTCTCAGTTATACAAACCAGTCAGTTAATGTTGTACAGTGAAATAATCGCTGTTTGTTCTGAGATCCACACAAAACACATAAATACAGTCCGTACCGCGCAGTAAACACACTCCGTCTCAGTTATACAAACCAGTCAGTTAATGTTGTACAGTGAAATAATCGCTGTTTGTTCTGAGATCCACACAAAACACATAAATACAGTCCGTACCGTGCAGTAAACACACTCCGTCTCAGTTATACAAACCAGTCAGTTAATGTTGTACAGTGAAATAATCGCTGTTTGTTCTGAGATCCACACAAAACACATAAATACAGTCCGTACCGCGCAGTAAACACACTCCGTCTCAGTTATACAAACCAGTCAGTTAATGCTGTATAGTGAAATAATCGCTGTTTGTTCTGAGATCCACACAAAACACATAAATACAGTCCGTACCGCGCAGTAAACACACTCCGTCTCAGTTATACAAACCAATCAGTTAATGCTGTATAGTGAAATAATCGCTGTTTGTTCTGAGATCCACACAAAACACATAAATACAGTCCGTACCGCGCAGTAAACACACTCCGTCTCAGTTATACAAACCAGTCAGTTAATGCTGTACAGTGAAATAATCGCTGTTTGTTCTGAGATCCACACAAAACACATAAATACAGTCCGTACCGCGCAGTAAACACACTCCGTCTCAGTTATACAAACCAGTCAGTTAATGTTGTACAGTGAAATAATCGCTGTTTGTTCTGAGATCCACACAAAACACATAAATACAGTCCGTACCGCGCAGTAAACACTCCGTCTCAGTTATACAAACCAATCAGTTAATGTTGTACAGTGAAATAATCGCTGTTTGTTCTGAGATCCACACAAAACACATAAATACAGTCCGTACCGCGCAGTAAACACACGCCGTCTCGGTTATACAAACCAATCAGTTAATGTTGTACAGTGAAATAATCGCTGTTTGTTCTGAGATCCACACAAAACACATAAATACAGTCCGTACCGCGCAGTAAACACACTCCGTCTCAGTTATACAAACCAATCAGTTAATGTTGTACAGGAAATAATCGCTGTTTGTTCTGAGATCCACACAAAACACATAAATACAGTCCGTACCGCGCAGTAAACACACTCCGTCTCGGTTATACAAACCAATCAGTCAATGCTGTACAGTGAAATAATCGCTGTTTGTTCTGAGATCCACACAAAACACATAAATACAGTCCGTACCGCGCAGTAAACACACTCCGTCTCAGTTATACAAACCAGTCAGTTAATGTTGTACAGTGAAATAATCGCTGTTTGTTCTGAGATCCACACAAAACACATAAATACAGTCCGTACCGCGCAGTAAACACACTCCGTCTCAGTTATACAAACCAATCAGTTAATGTTGTACAGGAAATAATCGCTGTTTGTTCTGAGATCCACACAAAACACATAAATACAGTCCGTACCGCGCAGTAAACACACTCCGTCTCGGTTATACAAACCAATCAGTCAATGCTGTACAGTGAAATAATCGCTGTTTGTTCTGAGATCCACACAAAACACATAAATACAGTCCGTACCGCGCAGTAAACACACTCCGTCTCAGTTATACAAACCAGTCAGTTAATGTTGTACAGTGAAATAATCGCTGTTTGTTCTGAGATCCACACAAAACACATAAATACAGTCCGTACCGCGCAGTAAACACACTCCGTCTCGGTTATACAAACCAATCAGTCAATGCTGTACAGTGAAATAATCGCTGTTTGTTCTGAGATCCACACAAAACACATAAATACAGTCCGTACCGCGCAGTAAACACACTCCGTCTCAGTTATACAAACCAGTCAGTTAATGTTGTACAGTGAAATAATCGCTGTTTGTTCTGAGATCCACACAAAACACATAAATACAGTCCGTACCGCGCAGTAAACACACTCCGTCTCAGTTATACAAACCAGTCAGTTAATGTTGTACAGTGAAATAATCGCTGTTTGTTCTGAGATCCACACAAAACACATAAATACAGTCCGTACCGCGCAGTAAACACACTCCGTCTCAGTTATACAAACCAGTCAGTTAATGTTGTACAGTGAAATAATCGTTGTTTGTTCTGAGATCCACACAAAACACATAAATACAGTCCGTACCGCGCAGTAAACACACTCTGTCTCAGTTATACAAACCAGTCAGTTAATGTTGTACAGTGAAATAATCGCTGTTTGTTCTGAGATCCACACAAAACACATAAATACAGTCCGTACCGCGCAGTAAACACACTCCGTCTCAGTTATACAAACCAGTCAGTTAATGTTGTACAGTGAAATAATCGCTGTTTGTTCTGAGATCCACACAAAACACATAAATACAGTTTGTAGACAGGGCGTATAATTTTTGAATGTTAAAGCTGGTGGTACATGTAGTAACCACTAGGCCTTTAAAACGGTTAAAGAGCATCGTACAGTAACAACATACCACAAGATTATTAGTTCTTGTTGAAAGAAATTTGTTTATGATATCGCTATGTGGTAAGATAGGTCCCTCCGCTACATTACATCGCCCTTCTCCTTGTCAGTATTTTCGTCAGACATAGGGTAACATAGCGCCATTATGTAGCATCTAATTTTCTTCATGCTGAACTCAATATCGAAGAAAAATCCAAATGTAGTCTTTATTATCTTAAGGTGATTCATACCCGTTGCTTTTGCAATGTCACAAGAATAGTGTAAATATGTTCCGCTTAAACACAACTTTATTCTTACAAATTTTGATTAAAATTTAAAGCAGTTACATGTTTCGGCTAGCTAATTAGTCATCATCAGGCTGAATATGAAGAATGTAATAAACATTCCCTTTTATATTCTTAATATTCAGCCTGATGATGGCTACTTAGTTATCTACTAAGTATCCATCAATATACCATGTATTTTGTGATTATTTCACAGTAACACATAATTTTATGTGTCTTATGAGCATGAATTTAATTTTACATTGACACCTGCTGCCTCCTGATATTCGATTGACCAGGGATTCACACCCTGTGTTCTCCAACACGAACACACAGGAAACAAGCCTTATATCCGTTAGTGGGTGCTGTGATGAAATGGAAACTCCTGTCTGTTTAGTGACATCTGGTGGTAGATCCATAAATTAATATTCTAAACGTCAACGAATTTTGTGGACTGTACGGACAGCAGGGTGCCCCTTAGTTGCATTAGTCGCTCGGTTTCCTTCGTAATAATGCCTTTAATACAAGAGCACAGTTTTGCATATTTATTTTACACAATAAAGTCGATGCCACGTGGTCCAGGCAGTCTTCGTGTTTTCCTAGAGGATATTGGCGTAACTCTAGCACCTAGCTGTAGATTTCAGTTGTAAAACTGCGTCATCCGATGGGCATAGCTATCGACTATACTCACTGTAGATGAAGATTCAGTCTTCTGAGATGTTACGCCATGTCGACTGCCTGTCTCCGGAGTCAAGCAGTGTAAGAAGACTATGTCCTTCGAAACGTCAGTAACTATTTAGAAGTCGACGAAGAAAAAGAGAGTCTTCATCGTTACCGCTGCGAGAACCACAAATCTCGCGCGGTGACTCTAGTATTTTGCGGTTTTCCGCATCTTATATTGCTACTATTTGTGTAGTACAAAGTAAGACACAAATCGTTCTGTTCCTATCCTTAGGTGCTTTCCATTCATGATATCTTTCCATCGATTCATCATCACCCATTGACGCTACCGCCTTACAAGTTCCCAGACTTCTGACCAGTTGACAAATTTTCACAAAAGCTGTACTACTTGTATGTCACTGCGGGAAACATCAAAGCCGTACTTTTAATTCCCTGTAATAGTAATAACAATATGGCAGATCTGCGAAGATGCGAGGCGCGGCGACATAAGCACCACTTTTTTGGGGGGGCTTTGAAATTATGCATAGTAATCACCTTGGAAAAATATGAAACTAGTGCTAAAGTTCGTTGTACAACGTAAAATAACAACATGGCGGTCGTGCGAGGATTTTATTCAGTTCTCGTTCTGATGGCGGTAACTAACAAACAATTGGGAGTTAGACATGCGAAATTTGTTAGGCGACAGCTCAGTGGTCTTGAAAGTTTTAGTGTCTGTGGAACCCTTGTACTTGTAACGTAACATGAAACTTTGTCTTTTTATTGGATAAATGAAATAATTTTTTTTGAAAATTTGAACCTCATTCTATAAAATAAAATATTAAATAACATTTATGAAAAGCTAAATTTTATTACTGGTGATCTACACTGAAAATAAACCCAGCACCGAATATTGGGTAAATATGGGGTGGAAAATAAAAATGCAGTTAAAAGCTAATCACACTGTATTGACCAGTCTCATTGTAAAGGAAATGACCTTACCAAACCCCAGATTTCCGACGGTCACCGATTTAATGTCTCTCAAAGGGATCATAAACATACCTATGTATGTTATACAAGAGCTGCTGTTTGTATGTCAGCAGTGACAAACATGGTAACGATGCAAAACTTTGTATATGTTACGTGTACAGAATCTGTATCTCATAACATTCGCAATTCAGATAACCGAAACTTGCAAGACTACGAATCTGTGCAGTAGACAGGCTTTATGAATTCTGGTCGGAATTCTTTGCTTAAGAAATGATTTCTCTGTCCGCTTATTACGAACACTAACTGAAGTCGATCCCAGTGGCCGCGCGGTCTAAGGCGTGGGTCTGCGGCCGCTCGCTTCCTGGGATTGCGGGTTGGAATCCCGTCGGGGGCATGGAGTGAGTGTTGTGTGTTAGGTAGAGATCTCTGCGACGGGCTGGTCACTCGTCCAGAAGAGTCCTACCGAGTGTGCTGTGTCTGTCTGAGTGTGATTGTGAAGCCTAGATAATTAGGAGACTCTAGCCCACTAGGAACTTTTGCGCCATGAGAAGAAGAAGAATTACCTTAAACTTTATTTTTTCTGTAGGCAGCAGAATTGATACGTATTCCCTTTATATTCTTTTTATCTTCGCTCTTCTGGGATGTTACGCAGCGTAGATTGACAGTTAGTTACCAGCGTTTCGGGACAACCTTTCGGTCCCATCTTCAAGGGTGAAGCATTCAAAGAAGAATTTTTGGACTCTTTAACCCTTGAAGAAGAGACCGATAGGTTGCCCCAAACGTCGGTAACTAGCTGCCAATCTACGCTGTGTGACATCCCAGAAGAGGGAATATCTCATTTACACCCCGTCGGAAGTCTGAAATCCTTGAGATTTGTTTTATGGAAGGTTCGATTTGACATTTGGTGAGGGGTGGAAGCTGATGGAAGACGTGGCCCCGGATAAATGTCGCAATTACCAATCGACTAAGACAGATTAAATAATACTTGTTAAATATTTCTCTCTGATTGTGACAGTCGCTGGACCTACGTGACTTCCTGTTGTAGTTCTGCAACCAGATTACTTATGTACCGCTGACATCATTCTGAAGCGCCACATTTGAATATTTATCCCATCAGCATTTTATGAGTCTGTTATTATAAAATCCTGTAGTTATGCTTTCTCTTTTCGCCTTTTATTTTATAAAGCGAAGCAGGACAGTAATTTAGTGGTTTGCTTTCGTTTCTGCTGGCTTTATTGACGCAGTAAAGTGTGAGTTGATATTATGGTCCACCAAGGAGGTTGATTGGGCCACACAGCAACTCCGCCCCATCCCCCTCTACATTTCCTCTTCGCCCACATGAACGCGCACTCTAACTCTCTCAATAGTACAATCTATCCTTTGGATTAATCCTATCCCTTAGCCCCAGTATAGAGCCCATACTCTCTCTGTCAGCCGTCTTCTATCACCTCCTTTGCTGCAACCAATGAATTATCAGGGATTTTTTTGTGCTTTCTCACTCGGCCATTCATAGCTACAATCCCGCTTACATTGCAGAGGAACACTTCTCTCTTCTGGGAGGAAAAGAATCATTTCTTTTCCTTTCATTTTAAAACGTTACATGACGCTGAGATTTTAATAATTTAATGAAGACTGAAGGAACTTACATTCCTTTAGAGTATATCTGTTTCTGACGTTTTCTATTTCAACGCAAAATACTTATTCGTTGATACTTATTATCTCTTCAGTTTTAGTACTTCTCAAGGCTGCTACTTGTGGTTTTGCTAATACTTATTTCCCTTGCTATATCTTGGTCTTCTGTCGCGTAATTTTGATTCGTAGTCGGCCTATTTTTCTTCATATACATGGCTTCGTGTTCCCACTTAATTAATTTGTCTTTTACATCTTCATATACTTCTTCCCACGTTCTCTTCCGTCTCCAGCTCTCAATATTGTTTCATATAATTCTATTCTTAAAGACGCCCTCTTCTCTTCTACGAACGAGTCTCTCAGACTCGTCCACAAAACAGACCTCCACATTGATCCTTTTTTGCAGTGTAGCTTAGCAAGCAATACATTTTCAACATAACTCACACAATCCATGCTTTGTAATGTAACTTATATAGGGAACTTCCTTAACTCAGCAATCCTACTTCGTATTTCTGAGGTTTCATCAGACCGTGGGATTTATACGTGTCAGTTAAACTTCTTAGGTAGTTGCTTTGTTAAGTAGTTAGACGCTTAGCTAATTTAAAGCACTATCTGATGAAACCGAAAGTGGACAATACAGGAAAACGTTTGTTGTAATTTGAAACTCGAGACGCAAGTTGTAGCTTAACCATTGTGATATGGCACCTTGGCACTCTGAGTTCACTCTGAGGGGTTGGTGACAATGCCACCTTACCGATACCATCTCATAATGCGGCAAGTTGTTAGCATTTCACTGTGGCTCCCTCTGCCTCTGCAAGTGTCCTCTCCAACTCTGTTCTTCATTCAGTATCTTCTCTGAAGTCCCATTCCATTCTGTCAAGTGTAGGAGGTTGTGACTTCCATATCATATTCTCAAACAATGAGAAAAGATCTCGAAATGTTTACATTTAACTTCCTATCTCCCAAGTTAATTAATGAGTAGGAAACAGTCAATCTCATATACTTTGAATACCGCCCAGGGCTGAAGTTTCAATACAACACTGAAGCATGAATATTAAATAGGCCCCCTTGTTCACCGCACCCTCTTTCTTAAAACATGGCGATGTTTCAGTTCAACGGAAAACACCTACCAGGCTAGAGTAGTGTTAGCGCTCTAGATGTGTATCTGGAGTTCTAATTTGGATTTAAGACTGTATATCGGTTGATCTCTGTGGAAATAACTAAAAACACGGCTTAAGGCTGTTTGTTAGTAACTTGCAGTTATTCAGCGCTTGAAGTAATTCTCTGCTTTTACGTGACCATGCGTTTTACCTCCGTCTTCACAAGAGCTAACCGTTCAGACACTATCGTATGTCACGTAATCCTGTCTGCACTTTTCATTCTCTTTCTCAAAGTAATGTTTATCGTCATACTCTATTCTTTGCGTTGGACAACCAATTCCTTTTGAGCTGATGGCTTCTACAAACATTTCTCGTTTACCCCATAAGCGCAATACAGTAAATTTCTGAAAAGATGTACAGTATTTATTCCAAAAAATTGCACGTATACCCGTAAATAGCCATTTGTTATTCTGCTACGTGTTTCGGCCTCTACAGGCCATCCTCATGGAGGTCATTCACAAATAAATACAAGTATAACAAATGCTGTCAAGGATGGCATAAATGGGGTTAAAATGCAATGTTATCTGTTAAAATATAGCTAAATGTGTAAAATGTAGATTAATTACAGGTATTTTTACATTTCATGATAATTTTGTAGTTGCAAACACACCTGTATGTCTCTACTGTCTTCTTGATTTGAAGGGAGTTATATCCCTGTATTACCTATACTCTAGAGGAAGCTGGTTCGACTCTTGGCAGTCTTAACTGAAATATTTGACTTACTTCCTTTCCCTGTCACTCAAATGCAGGGTTGTACCTTGAAATATTTACGGTCAATAGCTCTAAAAGTACTCGCCATTCAAGATCACGTTCCGTCACATTCAACATCATGTAATCTTTCCTGCAGGATTAGTAACCGTGCATAATCTTAGAACCAGAATCACAGCAGAAAATAGGTGCTATCATGCGGTCATCCAGTTAGTAAAATCTGCCTCATTATCACGAAAGACAAAACTATTTTTCGGACTGTAATTATATCAGTAGTAATGTGTGGTTCGGAAGTCTGGACACTGAGCAAAAGCGATGAAAACATCTTAGCAATATGGGAAAGGAAAATACTTGAAAAGAATATTTAACCAAGTAAAAGAAATGGCGTATGAAGGATCCGCACCAACTAAGAGTTCATGATTCTGTATAAAGAACCAGATATTATCTCAGAAATTATAAAAGGAAGATTACGATTGTTTAGCACGTGTGGAAAGAATGTCAGAAGAAAGAACTCTGAAAAAAGTGTTTAAGAATATCCCAGAAGGAAAAGGGTCTTTTGGAAGAAAGATATGGTTGGACGTTGTTGAAAATGATCTGAAGAAAATGTATTTTAGAGGCTGGAGAAAAATAGCTAGGGACAGAGACGCCTGGAAGTTGATCCTGAAGGAGGCCAAGGTCCTGCATGGAACGTAGAGACGGTGGGGAAGAGAAGAACATTAATTAGAGTTATAAAATTTACCTGAACCGTTCAGTGCCGACCTCTGCTTCTGTAGGAACCGTCAGTTCTTCCGACTCTGTCGGCCTCAGTGCATTGTATGGCAGTGAATACCTGTAAGGATACTACAAATTACAAACCCCTCCGTCTTGGACATTAGTTGCAATGTAAATATCAGCGTCATTGAAGTGTTAAAACTGTCCAAACAATACTGCCGTCTTACATGCGACACAGCGTCTTCTGATGTAAGTTTCTACCACTGTACGGTGTTACATCCTAGAAAGTCATCTTAGTCACCACCATTTCGAACTGTTGAGCCGGTTAAGAAATCTTTTTGCTCTGATTAAACCCGCAGGTTCCAGCACCTTGCCCATAAGAGACCATATTCAGTTCAGTTCACATTTTCACACCGTATTTATTTAAGATAGCTTCGTTTCAATTTTATCCTTCAGTCTCTGTGTGCATCTCCCGAATGGTCCTTTGGTGTTTCCCGACCAAAATTTATCATACATTCGTCATCTGTACCATGCATATGGCATGTCCCTTCTGGCTTCTCCTGCTTTATTCGTCCTAATAACACTTGGTAAAGTGTGCTAAGTCTTGGATTCATGTTGGATGACTTTCATGTTTATACATGTTTTGTAAACTCAGGCATGTGGTAAGGCTGCTCAGAGAGATTATCAAAATATTGTCAGTTGGCTTCTGTGATGTGATGCCGTGTATTCTGGTAGAAATTTGCTAACTTTTGAAAGAGGAGACGGCAGGTTTCTCCGCGTGTTGGCAAGTCTCTACACTACTACACGTTGTCACATCCAAAAAAGTTGTACCCTTTGTAGTGAGAGTTCTGAGAACATCAGAACTCATGATCAATGCTGATATATCGGTAATCCAGTAAATATAAAAGAATCTACTAAATAGACAACATATTAAATTCCACTCTTTATTCATTCAAAATATAATTTTGCGTTTCTTTGCGGAAATCAAAACCAAATCACATTAACCTCCAGTCTATACCCCCTTTTCAGTTTGTACTTACATAATCCCGTTTCCAACAATCATTCTGTGACCACCAGTAGTCTATGCCTGTATACATTATTAAGTTTCATTTGTTTTTCCATTACACACTACAATTACTCCATCCGCTGCCATATAGTAGCACTGGGAAATTTTATAATTAAGTTGGAAACGAAATAAAAGAAAAGCGTTGTTATATGATCTGCTGTGCTAGTTTTCCGTAGCTCTTTTTGATGGTGGTAGACTGAATTTTATAAATAACTTACTTCCATCTCTCAAATCAGAAAGCGGTCAGTCAGTGACACATTACGTTGGCCTACGTTGGTAAAGTGGAGACCAGTCGCTGCAGTGGCTAGGTTGCTGGATGGACGACCAAAGAATTATTGTTCAGTTCACAATGTTCCTCTTTTCCAAAGCGTTCAGACTGATATGTGGCCCACCCAGACACCATATTCAATGGGTATTGAATATGGTGCTGAGGAGGATATTTGGGCCTAAGAGGGACGAGGTATCAGGGGAGTAGAGAAGATTCATAATGGCATAAGGGGCTAGACTTTTATATTTGGTCCGCGATTTTTCAGTCTGTTAATTTCTTTATTTATTGAATCTAGCTCATTGTCTCCTAAGATATATATTTATCACTCAATTCGAAGAACATCATCAAAATACCAAACATTCTTAATCACAACAACAAATTCGGCTATTACTTGTTGCCAGAACAAATTTTAAAGCTGTGTCATGTTTTATAGCTACTGTGAAACCTCGCTGCATTATTATCTCTGTGCCTCTGTTATTTCAGTTCTATTACTTTGGAATACTGACATCAATGAGATTCTTTGAATCTACCTTCCGCTGTCTTTACACACGTGTGAAAAATGGAGAAGGCTAGATATTCATGTGTGCTGGAAACAGCAGAGCTGACATGTGATCTGACGGGGAAAAATGGAAAAGGTGCAACAGAGTAGTGAAACAAGTGAAGGTTTAGTTCTGCCTGCTTAACAAAACATCTAAGAATTTGAATTCTTGGTAACGGGGATGTCTTTGTTTTTACTTTTTTAAAACTTCCTTACAAGCGACATTTTCTATATACTTTTTTTGGTTTCTTACAGAAGTCTGCTAACGTTTATTTGTTAGTTATGCCTCCTGTTCCTGTGTCCTTACGAGAATCGCGCAAACAACAGTCGAGAGTTGTTGTATAAAGTCATCTCACTCGACTGTAGGAATAATCGACTAGGTTTTGATTCCAGTGTGCTGTGGAAGGCGCGATGTTTAGAGAGAGCTCTGCGAGCTACAAGGTTATCAGAACACTTGTGGAGATTTGGGGGTCTTGGATCGATGGCGCACAGTCATTGCATGAAAGAAAACATTTCGTAGTGCTTTTATCGCAGACCTCCGACTGTGCCAGGAAGCTGTGAAGAAGAATGTCAAAGAGAAGGCCGTGGGGAGGAGGTTAAACCAATGCTACCTACAGCTATACTTCTTATCGCCTGTTCCTAGGTTGATCTTCCTGTTTCCTCCTTGTGTGGAGAAGCAACAGAAGACAAGCGAGTTCAAAACTATCACAGCTGCAACCACTCCACGACAAAGCGGGGAATTTTGAATGATTTCGGAGGTTCTGCTCATTCAGTTTCAGGCCAGCCTTTAGTTGAGTTTTCGACTTCGTGAAAATAGAGGAAATCCACACAACCTCTATTTTCACACTCCATCTCTGTCTCTCTCTTTGTGGAGCATCCGACACCACGTCGACTCGAGTTGAATCTTGTAGCACTTGTAATTTACGGCATCCGTTGTGACAGAACTCATTTCAGAAGTGCAGGGGCTGATATTGGAGCATGTCCGTCTGTTTGTATGGGTGGGTGTACGGAGTAATGGGGGTGGCAATAGGGGGGAGAAGGGATTACGTTGGTTAGGGTTTGAGGAAAGAGATGATATAAGGTTGGCACTACTTGCCATTCCAGTTCCTTTACCCTCCGCCCACCTTTCTATTCTCATTCCACCCTTCATCTCCTCCATACCAAAATTCCCTCTTCTTTAACTCCTTCGCTGGCTTTTTTTTTCACAATTTCTCTTCCAGTATCCCCTAACCCTCCCTCAGACTCTCACCTTGCATCATTCAATACGTAATAAAGCGGATGTTGTTGGGATTTCTTCAGTTGTAGCAGCCTCCATAAGCAGACCAAATGCCCAGGCTGTGCTCGGAGTAGAGTGACGGAACACTAATTAATACCATAAATATTGCCAGAGTGCTTGTAACATCATTTAATTTACAGTATTAAACATTTTGTATTGTAACTTTTATAATTTTGATAACATTAATCCCATTCACCTTTTCTTACCTTAAATTACATCTATTCTTGAGATAAAATTCTATATTTTCTAAGCATAGGAAAGGGATGGAATTAACTTTACGCCCAGAATAAATATGTATGGGTTTAATGTACTAGGGGCGAATAAAATACACTAAATTTCTATCCACTCTTTATGAGATTAAGAATACATAAAACCGTGTATCTAACGAACAGTAAAAATGAAAAACTTTATATTCACCTTGTAGGACTACGTGTCTACTAATCTGCAGTTCTCTAGTAAAGCCACGAACGGGAAGTGTTTTGTACAGAGCAAAGATGACAGGATTGACATACGTAATTTTTTATTACCAACTACTGCACAATACGTTTATACAATCCTACATGTTTCGGCTGACTATCTCAGCCATCATCAGGGAGTCATCGTACAATAGACATAAGTAGCGTACAGCGTGTCACTGAATGATAAAATGTTATGTCATAGCTACCTGCTCACAGTAATGTACAAGATATTATTAAGGAAATAAACACCGGCTACCACAGCCAGGGGTCTCCGCCCACAAAAACTGAAAGGGGGTTGAGAGACAGATGTTTGGAGACAGATTATATAGACTTTATACCTTAAATTTTATGTAGTAACATACTGGATTTATCATTGTAATTTAAACTATAAAATCAGTGACTACGGCTATGATAAATGTGTATTTTATCAATTCAGTGACACGCTGTACGCTGACTTATGTCTATGGAGAATGACTGCCTGATGATGGCTGAGACAGTCAGCCGAAACATGTAGGAATTTATAAAGTTACTGTGCAGTAGTTGGTAATAAAAACTTACATATGTAAAACAGCAGCACGGAACATGTGTTATATTAAGTGTGTGACAGGATTTGATTCTGCTGCCAGAAATAAGGTGTGTTGTTTTGTAACCACTGTTCGTCATGTAAAAGGCTGTACTCTGTGTTTTAATGAAAGTAAAATAAGTATAATTAATTCTTTAAATGCAGTGTTGTTATAGAACTATACACTTTCAGGTCTAACATCCAAAAATATTCTAACGTCGGTCTGTAGACCATCCAATCTCTCTGAGTATCTTCAAGGATTTTCTCAGGTTTCCCACGTAAATGCCAGAATAGTACATCAAAATATGGCCTCGTAGCGTTTGTCACAAATTCTTTCGTGATTCTTACTCATGATGGCCTAAATGGAATAGATTTGTGCAGTCAATAAAACATCAAAGCCCCTTTCGGAGCTAAGAGCTCTTGCCTTCCGAATTCGAATTTTTAAGGCCATAGACTATATAACCTACGTAACGAAGTCTGTGGAACAGTCTTTTTGAGAAGCTAACAACAACCGGTTTGTTGTTAGCTTCTCGCCGTTTATGGATACCGAAGTAACATGGCAGTATTCAGAAAGGCCAGCACAATCTAACATTAAATATTTCATTACCGTGTAAACAGATACAGCGGTCTAAGGCGTGGGTCTGCTGTCGCTCGCTTGCTAATATTGTAAACAGATACAGCGTTGTCTGAGGCGTGGGTCTGCTGTCGCTCGCTTGCTAATATTGTAAACAGATACAGCGTTGTCTGAGGCGTGGGTCTGCTGTCGCTCGCTTGCTAATATTGTAAACAGATACAGCGCGTCTAGGCGTGGGTCTGCTGTCGCTCGCTTGCTAATATTGTAAACAGATACAGCGCTGTCTGAGGCGTGGGTCTGCTGTCGCTCGCTTGCTAATATTGTAAACAGATACAGCGCTGTCTGAGGCGTGGGTCTGCTGTCGCTCGCTTGCTAATATTGTAAACAGATACAGCGTGTCTGAGGCGTGGGTCTGCTGTCGCTCGCTTGCTAATATTGTAAACAGATACAGCGCGGTCTAAGGCGTGGGTCTGCTGTCGCTCGCTTGCTAATATTGTAAACAGATACAGCGCTGGTCTGAGGCGTGGGTCTGCTGTCGCTCGCTTGCTAATATTGTAAACAGATACAGCGCTGTCTGAGGCGTGGGTCTGCTGTCGCTCGCTTGCTAATATTGTAAACAGATACAGCGTTGTCTGAGGCGTGGGTCTGCTGTCGCTCGCTTGCTAATATTGTAAACAGATACAGCGCTGTCTGAGGCGTGGGTCTGCTGTCGCTCGCTTGCTAATATTGTAAACAGATACAGCGTGTCTGAGGCGTGGGTCTGCTGTCGCTCGCTTGCTAATATTGTAAACAGATACAGCGCTGTCTGAGGCGTGGGTCTGCTGTCGCTCGCTTGCTAATATTGTAAACAGATACAGCGCTGTCTGAGGCGTGGGTCTGCTGTCGCTCGCTTGCTAATATTGTAAACAGATACAGCGCGGTCTAGGCGTGGGTCTGCTGTCGCTCGCTTGCTAATATTGTAAACAGATACAGCGCTGTCTGAGGCGTGGGTCTGCTGTCGCTCGCTTGCTAATATTGTAAACAGATACAGCGCGGTCTAGGCGTGGGTCTGCTGTCGCTCGCTTGCTAATATTGTAAACAGATACAGCGCGTCTGAGGCGTGGGTCTGCTGTCGCTCGCTTGCTAATATTGTAAACAGATACAGCGCGGTCTAAGGCGTGGGTCTGCTGTCGCTCGCTTGCTAATATTGTAAACAGATACAGCGCGGTCTAAGGCGTGGGTCTGCTGTCGCTCGCTTGCTAATATTGTAAACAGATACAGCGCTGTCTGAGGCGTGGGTCTGCTGTCGCTCGCTTGCTAATATTGTAAACAGATACAGCGCTGTCTGAGGCGTGGGTCTGCTGTCGCTCGCTTGCTAATATTGTAAACAGATACAGCGCTGTCTGAGGCGTGGGTCTGCTGTCGCTCGCTTGCTAATATTGTAAACAGATACAGCGCTGTCTGAGGCGTGGGTCTGCTGTCGCTCGCTTGCTAATATTGTAAACAGATACAGCGCGGTCTAAGGCGTGGGTCTGCTGTCGCTCGCTTGCTAATATTGTAAACAGATACAGCGCGTCTAAGGCGTGGGTCTGCTGTCGCTCGCTTGCTAATATTGTAAACAGATACAGCGCGTCTGAGGCGTGGGTCTGCTGTCGCTCGCTTGCTAATATTGTAAACAGATACAGCGCTGTCTGAGGCGTGGGTCTGCTGTCGCTCGCTTGCTAATATTGTAAACAGATACAGCGCGGTCTAAGGCGTGGGTCTGCTGTCGCTCGCTTGCTAATATTGTAAACAGATACAGCGCTGTCTGAGGCGTGGGTCTGCTGTCGCTCGCTTGCTAATATTGTAAACAGATACAGCGCTGTCTGAGGCGTGGGTCTGCTGTCGCTCGCTTGCTAATATTGTAAACAGATACAGCGCGGTCTAAGGCGTGGGTCTGCTGTCGCTCGCTTGCTAATATTGTAAACAGATACAGCGCGGTCTGAGGCGTGGGTCTGCTGTCGCTCGCTTGCTAATATTGTAAACAGATACAGCGCGTCTGAGGCGTGGGTCTGCTGTCGCTCGCTTGCTAATATTGTAAACAGATACAGCGCGGTCTGAGACGTGGGTCTGCTGTCGCTCGCTTGCTAATATTGTAAACAGATACAGCGCTGTCTAAGGCGTGGGTCTGCTGTCGCTCGCTTGCTAATATTGTAAACAGATACAGCGCGGTCTGAGGCGTGGGTCTGCTGTCGCTCGCTTGCTAATATTGTAAACAGATACAGCGCGTCTGAGGCGTGGTCTGCTGTCGCTCGCTTGCTAATATTGTAAACAGAAACAGCGCTGTCTAAGGCGTGGGTCTGCTGTCGCTCGCTTGCTAATATTGTAAACAGATACAGCGCGGTCTGAGGCGTGGGTCTGCTGTCGCTCGCTTGCTAATATTGTAAACAGATACAGCGCGGTCTGAGGCGTGGGTCTGCTGTCGCTCGCTTGCTAATATTGTAAACAGATACAGCGCTGTCTAAGGCGTGGGTCTGCTGTCGCTCGCTTGCTAATATTGTAAACAGATACAGCGCTGTCTAAGGCGTGGGTCTGCTGTCGCTCGCTTGCTAATATTGTAAACAGATACAGCGCGGTCTGAGGCGTGGGTCTGCTGTCGCTCGCTTGCTAATATTGTAAACAGAAACAGCGCTGTCTAAGGCGTGGGTCTGCTGTCGCTCGCTTGCTAATATTGTAAACAGATACAGCGCGGTCTGAGGCGTGGGTCTGCTGTCGCTCGCTTGCTAATATTGTAAACAGATACAGCGCGTCTGAGGCGTGGGTCTGCTGTCGCTCGCTTGCTAATATTGTAAACAGATACAGCGCGGTCTAAGGCGTGGGTCTGCTGTCGCTCGCTTGCTAATATTGTAAACAGATACAGCGCGTCTGAGACGTGGGTCTGCTGTCGCTCGCTTGCTAATATTGTAAACAGATACAGCGCGGTCTGAGGCGTGGGTCTGCTGTCGCTCGCTTGCTAATATTGTAAACAGATACAGCGCGGTCTGAGGCGTGGGTCTGCTGTCGCTCGCTTGCTAATATTGCGGGTTCGAATCGCGCCGGGGACATGGATATTTGTCTCTTGTGAGTGTTGTGTGTTGAGGTCTCTGCGTCGGGCTGGTCACTCGTCCAGAGAAGTCCTGCCAAGTGTGGTGTGTCTGAGTGTGTGATCGTGAAGCCTATACAATGAGGAGCCCCTTGCCCACTAGGGGCTGTTGTGCCATAAAAAAATATAAACAAACTTTGTGTCCTGTGTCCTTTAAGAGTGATTTTGTCATTACGAGGGCAAATATTTCATCTGATATCAATTTGCTTTTTCCGTCTAGTCATTCTGAAGTTGTGTGGGGAAATCGTAAACTATATATCCGAAGTGGAAACAAGCCGATAATTTCGTTTCTGATTATCGATAGAGCTAGTGTAACCGGAAACGTGTTCTAAATTTGAAATCAGTCTTCCTGTATCTCCCCCTCTTCGTAATCTTCGGTTTATTTCCTCTATCTGCGACGAATTTGATTTCCTTTCCGAAATCTTGTTTGCTGTATATGTTTCACTGTCTTCCTCCCTCAGCCGACAAACTTAAATCGTCCGAATAGAAACAGAACTTATACAGAGATTTCTTGACTTATAAGCTTGATACGTGTAATGGGGATAGTTTTGATTCGAAATAGCAGTTTAATGTAATCTTTCAGCGATGTGTTTATTGTTTCGGTAAGCATCCAGTGATAAATACGTTCGCTTCGCTGTGAACTAAATAATTCCATAAAGTCAAAGAGAAGAAGATTTTTATGAAGGTAACTAAGTGACAGCAGAGCCCTCCTTTATAAGCTGATATTCACTAAACTGCTCAAGAATTTTCCGATATTTTATATAACCGAAGGCTCATTGCCCTGTCAACAAAACCCACAAATCTCCTCAAATCTGAGCCCTGTATGATGCTTCTAACATTCTAGATTTTTTGCGTGATTTCAGGCTTCCGTCGCGGTGTAAATGAGATCTGCACTTTTCTGAGATTTTACGCAGTGTAGATTGGTAGTTTCTTACCGACGTTTCGGGACAACCTATCGTTGTCTTAAGGTCAATAATTTGTCCCGAAACGTCGTTAAAAATACAATTTACGCTGCGTAAAATCTCAGAGGAACGCATTACTCGTATTTTGATGTCCTGCAAGTAACCAAAACGCTGTTACTCGTCCGTGGTACCTTTTTCAGTACATTCGCAAGTACCTCCATATCTCAAGACCTTCTCCTCCATTTGCAACCTAAGGATGCGCCGTGTCGTGATGACAGGGATTCACTTAATACGGAAGGAATTCCATGCAAATACATCCACGAATTTTAGACGCTTTCGCACAACAAGTACAAAAACTGTCTATTATCTTCATCGTTTATGTCGAATTGTCAGTTCAATTCAATTTCATTTCATCCCTTTGACAACAGCTTGTATAGGATACATCAATATTTCTATTTTATTCTAAATCTATACGTGAATTCTCACATGTGTTTTATATAAAATGTATTTACCCTTACATACACATATATAAAATTGTAAACCATTTTAGGTTTTTTTTACAGTTATTTTACAAAATGCTTATCCAGTCTGTCAAATCCATATCACCTACTTTTATACAAACAATATTCTTTTACTGAATAAAAGCACTGCTGCAGTAAAAACAATTTCAGCCTCCTTCTAAAATGCTGGATGTCTTCTATACATTTAACATGGTTTGGCAATTTATTATACAGTCTCTTTCCTAAGTTTTTAACAATTCCAGTATCAATAAATGATAAATTTGCATGAACATCTGACAGTAAATAAAGGAAAATATTTAAATAAATTTACTACTCTGTAATTACTTATCAAAACTGCACGCTTTATTTTTTAAATTCACACACTATATTTTTCCTACTGTCTTTGTAGAATAGTGGAATTCGAAGTGACTTTTGAAAGGCGAAAAATATGCAAGAACTACAGTTTTGTAATTGTATGTATCTGGCTGCTGGGTTAGAAGTTTTGCCAAAGCCCTATTCTTTTAAAACGTTTAGACGACTGAGTGTCTAAAATAGGAAATAATAAAAACGAAGGAAACCATATGTAGAATTAAATATCCTGTGCATTCCAGACTGACTGTAGGGTTTCTGGAATAATAAAATACAAACATAAATTTATTTCATCCTTTAAAGCACAGTGGTGACCATACACAATCTGCTATAACATAAAGAAACCTTTTATTTTGCTCACACAATGTTATTGTCTGTTTTGATAATTCTCACAAACGCCCCCTGCATTTATTAAATAGGATGCTTTGGTGAAGAAGAAAATATCTGACCTGCAGCGAATCGAACCTCGATTCCTTAGTAGTCCAGCCCGAAGCCTAGTCACTGTACCTGCCCTATTCCGTCTTTCAATGTGACGCAGGCCCTGCGTTTACAGAACTGTTTTCTTACTTCCGACATTTGTAACATGTTGTGTTTGCCATAAGTTATATTGTGAAATGGATCCACTCAGAAAAATAATAGCGTACATTTTCTGCTGCTAACACATGGATGATACTTTCGATGAATCACAAGTTGATTTATACAGTACCACATTATTTTCTCTAGCTCGTTGCACCAGTATGCTTGACAGCTTTAGGAAGTCACGCGAGAATAAATTGACTTCAAACTTTTGTTTACTTTATGCAGCAGCTAACAAAAAGTTATTGTACCGGCAAGTGTGCTTGAACACTGAAATTCATAGCACTTTGTAGTTGCTGGTGAGTTATAAATATCCGTGCCTCAACGAAAGATACGGGCCAGTTTCTGTGACATTAGAATGTGACTGATTTTTCTCTATTCCACACGGCATGCTTAGTAAACTGAAATTTAAAGGTAAATAAAATACATCTTTGTAAATCTAACAGCATTTGTAAGACTTTACAGTATGTGTTTTACAGTAGGCCGTGCCATGGCTCAGGCGGTTAGTCGCCGGCCTCTCACCGCGGAGACCCGGGTTCGATTCCGGGTCAGTCCATGTGGGATTTGTCCCCGAGTACTTCGGTTTTCCCCTGTCAGTTTCATTCCACCGGTGCTCCATTACTCGGAAAAACTAAAAAAAACACTAATCGTTTTCAACACGGTTGCACAATAAGCCTTAAGGCTCCGGTGCGTCCGTAGCTTCTGCTGCGGGGCCCTTCACGCACACACAACAAATTTGTTTGACAGTATGTAATTTTGTTACGTCGACAGATGGAGTTCTCTGTCCGTACGATTTGGTAGTGAGGAGAGAGTTCTGCGTAATAAACAAAAGAAAAAACTCTCGTTTTTAATTTGCTGTCTTTACGATACTGACCAGTAAATTTCATCTAGTACCTCAAAATTTGGGGATTTTGTTTATTAAACTGGCACAATACATAATCAGTACTAAAAACGTGATAGTAATGCCCTTCAGTGCTGCCACTATTGGAATGTGGAATTAGTTTCCCCTTTACCATGCGTCAGTCATGTAACTATACACATTGCACATAGAGAACAAAATACGTCATATAAGGCACATAGTTATGGGGTACTATTTTATTACAAGACGTATTTAACGAACGTGTTTCGATTCGAATAAAGAATTTTATCGGGGTTGTATTTGTAAATCTTAATTGGGTAGTGGATCTGATATTCCACATCTTAGAAAGTGTATTGTAATCTTTATTACCTAATAGCCATTCTGCACTTTGGCCGATCCCAGTGGCCGCACGGTCTAAGGCGAGGTCTGCGGCCGCTCATTTGCTGGAATTGCGGGTTCGAATCCCGCCGGAGGCATGGAATATCTGTCTCTTTGAATGTTGTGTGTTGTCAGGTAGAGGTCTCTGTGTCGGGCTGATCACTCGTCCAGAGGAGTCCTACCGAGTGTGCTGTGTCTGAGTGTGATCGTGAAGCCTCGACAATGATGAGGCCTTGACCACTAGGACTAGGGGCTGTCAGCCATGAAAAAGAATAAAATTCTGCACTTTGGCTTCTGTCAAAACGGAACAACTGCATTTTTCCGGCCATAAGGAGTGTTAAATGTTTTAATTAAATTGGAACTGCACGCAACAAGGAAACTTCGGCATCCGCTACTTTAAATTGCAAAACCTCAGAAAGGGAATGAAATAAATGCATAGAGTTATAAACATATTAACGTAATAGAACGTCTTGAATATAAACAAACCATTAATGGAAATGTATTAATACTCTTTGAGACACTTTAATGATCCGTATTTCGTGGCACATGACTGTAAAACAAACAGATAAGTTTGAGGTCTTGTGGTACCCAAACTTAACGTGATAGTTGTAATGCTATTTGTGGTATTTAAGGTTTAAATTACAGCATTGTGTGATATATTCGGCTAACCCACAGTTCCAGGGCAGCGCGCTATATTGTGAAGCAACGGAGCCTGTTTGTTCCAGGAGATAGGGATTCTGAAAGCTGTTTACATGCGTAAGAAATGCAAATGCAGATTGGAGTAATCCAATATTGACGGTATCGCTTTCTCGTATACCTTCTAGCAGTGTAAGGTGAATGGGGCCCCTGAGGCTGTGTTGGTGCTGCTAATGTGATGAGCGGGAAACAGCACAACCCGGGGCTACATGTAGGTTGATTGAATATGGAAAAATTTGTGTAATGTGCCTTACCACCGCTACACAAAGGATATGTTGCTGACTTGTATTAATATGAATAACGGTATTTCGCTGTTATGAAAGTCGAAACCATAGAATTACAATTTTCCTGTAATAAAGATTGTTCATGTCAGTTTTACAAATATAATTAAAAAATGTATGGATCATTATATTTCTTTGCTTTTGGAGATAGCGAATTAGTAGGAGAAATATAAGTGCAAACTTCAAGTCAGACATAATAACTAGTTTGGTGTGTTGGGGCTACATTCCTTTGTATTGGACGGCCCCCGGATGGTGGCATCTCGGTGTTGAAACATGTAGGGTTTTATTTTGGTGGGGAGACCTGAGGGAAGGAGACCACTTGGAAGACCGAGGCTTAGATGGGAGGATAATATTAAAATGGATCTTCAAGAAGTGGGTTGGGGGGGCATGGACTGGATTGATATGGCTCAGGATAAGGACAGGTGGCGGGCTCTTCTGAGTGCGGTAATGAACCTTCGGGTTCCATAAAACGCGGAGAATTTCTTGACTAGCTGACGACCTGTTAGCTTCTCAAGAAGGACTCTGCTCCATGGAGTTAGTTAGTTAGTTTAGGGTTTTTTTTTATAATAGCTCATGATTGTATTTTATTCAGTGCATAAAGTTTGTTGATGTAATGACTGTAGACGATGCACGGTGCGAGTAGCGTGAAGTTTCAAGTCAGTAAGTCGTAACGTGCCGATCCCAGTGGCCGTGCGGTCTAAGGCGTGGGTCTTCGGCCGCTCGCTTACTGGGATCGTGGGTTCGAATCGCACCGGGGGCATGGATGTTTGTCTCTTGTGAGTGTTGTGTGTTGTTGTCAGGTAGAGGCCTCTGCGTCGATCCGATCCCTCGTCAAGAGGAGTCCTACCGATTGTTGTGTGTCTCTCATTGTGATCAAAAGAAGTTACAAACCTCGACACTGAAACGGTAAACCGGAGTAGGTAGAAGAGGACGACTAAAATAAAAAAAGTCGTAACGTGTGGTAAATTAGACAATTACCCCGTTTTATACTACGAAATCATCAGTTAACCAAGATGATAGTTATTACAGAAATGTCTACAAAACAAATATGTTAAAAATTAGATCTCATTTCTTTTTTATAATACTTTATGTCGATAATTTCCCCCCGCGTATTCTGTACACAGTTCTATTATCTGAAGATGGCCAGGTTGGCCAAAACATGTTGTAAGACACACTAAATCTCTGCAAAAATGAACATTTTTGTTGTGATTGACGGTCTATTTCTTTACACTTCATGGACGTGGAACGTTTGGAAGAGCAGCTTCATAGAATAAGCATAAAACAGGCCTAGTAGTTTTAGAGATACATGTTTCGGCAATATAATACCGTCTGGTTACACTGTAATACCGACCGAACCACTGCAGTTTATTGGTTTCACCTACCACAGTTCGTAATTAAAATGTAACCACCTGAAAGACACAACGACAAAATCACAAGCTGCCAAGCACTGCTCAGCTTAAGCTAATGATGCACAGAGATCGGCTGAACTGACTGACTCCATAGTATTTTGCATTCATTCGCATAATCAGGAAATTCGTTATTTTTACAAAACGCATGACTTCATCAATGCGTTTTAAAACCCTGCAATGAACCAAATTCTGGGACAGTTTAATGCTGCCCTTACCATGACACGTTGTTTATGTGGCATCAATTTTAATATTATCCTTTTTTCTGTACCCATAAATCCCATATTTTCCCATCCTTTATGTTTTGAGATGTTCTGCTTTAATACAAATACCCAAAAAATTCTATATAATTTTACCATTCTTGTTCATTTAATTTAGTGAATAAGCCAAATCGTATAACTTAGTTTCCTTGTAAAGCCTTCTGCCTGTGTTGCTAGTCTGCCTCCCAGGCGGTTTAAACATACTTCCGCTTTCTTTTCACATGAACATGGCCAAATATACTTGTGGTTTTACTCTGACAACGGCGAAATTTTGCTCCAATTAATTTTATGAAGTCGAGGAATGGAACTAGATAATATTCAAATAGCATTAACTTGCGGGGATGGGGAAAAATAAATTGGACTCTCCTGCACATTGCTGTCATCCGAGAGGGATTGTTTCTCTCTCGCCATCCTCATGCCTTCATAGCCTGTGTATGCTAGAGAAATGGAAAGGCAGACGTCGGTTCGTCTCTCTCTGGTCCAACCTGAGCAAGCATACAGTTTCTTTCACTTTTTTCTCAAACAAATTCGTTAGTTTTACTCGCTCATAATTCCTCAAGCAATCAAGACTTTTCACTAAGAGTGCTATTCAAAACTTAGTGTGTCGGTTCACGTAGACCTGATCTTTTCTTGTTTTTCTCTAACAAAAGGAATGATGGGAATAGAGGCAGAAGACAAAGTTTTGAGTGACCTAACCAAAACTTCCCAGACATAAGTGGTTATGACACAACAAATAAAAGTCACTAAGAACCTGTATGAGAAATGGAAGTGAAACTCCACGCAGTACATATATATTAAGAGATCAGCTTCATGCTTCACCCGCTGTTCCCCCAACAAAGGAGCTCCTGGGAATAATTGGAGAGGCGACTCTGTGAGCCCAGGTGCCGATTTAATGCAATGGCGACAAAAGGAATCATTTCTTCCTCCTTCATGTTAAATAAGTACCAGTTTATTTTAGATTATATATCTCTATATCTGATACAAGAGGTCTGTATAGCTCATGACGGATATGTCTATAGCTGATGAGAGATATCTCTACAGCTGACGACAGGTACCTCTGTAGCTGATGACAGATATCTCTACGCCTTATGACAGATATCTCTACAGCTTACGACAGCTATCTCTGTGGTCGATGACATAGCTCTATAGGTGATGACAGATATCTCTACGCCTTATGACAGATATCTCTACAGCTTACGACAGCTATCTCTGTGGTCGATGACATAGCTCTATAGGTGATGACAGATATCTCTACGGCTTATGACAGATATCTCTATAGCTTACGACAGCTATCTCTGTGGTCGATGACATAGCTGTATAGCTGATGACAGATATCCTTTCGGTCAACAGAGATTCATGTGATCGTAAATTATGAAGTCGTGGGAAGGAAGACAGCATTGTATTTCCTGTTTGAAATACAAATACGTTGTGAAGCTGTGAAATAGGTTGAATTGAGCTCATTCACTACTTGGACTTTGTCCGTCGTCCCCGTGTTTAAAATAAAAATTAAATACGTTTAGGGGACAGGATGCTTCCGAGTTCTCAGGCAAAAGGGGATCCGATAGACACAGCATTTATAAACCTCCGGGCATATAGAATTCTACAAGCTGTTTCAGGATACGAATACAGATTAGGTCCGTTGACCGACTCTTGTGTAATGAACCTTACATTTCCGTAAAACATGAAGCCACTGTTCTATAAGCACACTGCCACCATGGGATTGGGTACTTTTTTGGTTATTGTTGCATGGGTTGTTTGTTATTTGTGGTTGACTGATTAGTATGGTGGTTGGTTGGGTTTGTTGATTCGTTCTATGGTTGGCTGATTGGTTCTTTAGAATAAGACTTACATTTCTATAAACATTGTTACCAGATTCGAATCTTAGCAGGTTTACCAGCTATCCTGCCGAAGTACTGGAAAATTGCCTCCCTGCCAAACACTAATGTAGTATTAAATAGAACGTGATCGCTTTTTTCCAAATCCTTACCCCTTCACGATTATATTACCCTCTCATCCAACATAATATAAATTGCGTACTGTTTAAAACACCAACGAAATGCACTTCACTTTCACTTTTATTATGTATTAATCAACCCCTACATATGTTTCGGTCTTATATAAGGCCATCTTCAGGGGGTCCATAAATACATAATAAAATTGAAAGTGAAGTGCATTTCGTTGGTGTTTTAAACAGTGAATTGTAAAAATTCACGGTGAGACTGATATAAAAAAATAAATTGTGTAGTTCAGGGAGGGTACATAATATAGCGAAGGGTTTATAGAACAATTCACAGCCTCCTTGCAACTGATTTCTCACGCTTCCTGTTGTTTCTAGTGCCACTATTCCGGTTTTGGAACGCAGAATCCAGCTAATCTGTGAGCACATATCTTGCTGTTTGCTTTGCTGTGGCTACACAGAAGCATCAACTTTTTCCTTCTTGTTGTTATGTGGTTTAAATAAATAAATGAAACAAGAGCGTAACGGATGTAAATTTAGAGCTAATGGAATTCGGATTAGCTGCCGTACTCATGGCCCCACCATAGCAGTAGCCATATTGCCGCTCTGACCTCAGCCAGCGGATAACACATTTCGCTAGATATTCCTTTCCTTTTGAACGCAATTGTTTGGTAACCCCCCCGGCCACTTCGGACTCCGATACATGATCGAGTTGGTGAATGGGATTGTGCGTGCACTGCTTCTTGATAAATATGGCAACGTCTGCACAACAACAACAACAATTACACTAATCAAAACATGCGTATCTATCGATCTATACTTCTACCTACCTACCTACCTGTACAGCTTTTACAGTATAATGGTTTCTGTATATACTGCCAGGTTTAACACACAAAGATTTTGAATTTTGTCCAGACATTGTGTTTGTATATACAGTCTGATTCTTAAAATAATCAGGGGCGTTTTCCCTCCACAGCATTAACCGCTTTGCCCACCTAATGGAAACACTGTGCGGTAGAACTGGATCCTTATATACAACAATGCGTATTAGTTGTGATCTTCAAAGTGTTAATCTATGTCGTGTTGTCTACCTATATGTCTACCTATATACCTCTTTATAACAGATACATGTAGGTAAGTTATCTATATGCTTGTGCCTTTATATATTTTTCCTGTCTATTGTATCTGTGATTCTGTCTGAGTGTCTAACATTTCTATTTATCTATACTATTCATAATTCTGACTGCCTGTTTTTATCAGTGCCTTTTGTCTTTTCCATTTCCCATGAATGCACATTTTATGTCCTTTGAATGAAATTCTGCCTTTGACTCCCGTCATGCCTGATTCTGGGATTTGTCTTCGTTTCTAAGCTCTGGTGCGTATTTTTTCTTGCATTAGATTAAATGTTCGCAATATCCGCTATGTAAGGTACAGTAGATGCAACTTCTGCAAGAATGGCGAAAGTTTCCTCTTATTCATCTTCAAAGGTTCTTTGTAAACAGTCGTTAAAATTCATTTAGGCTCCTCCATATGCAAACAGTGGCCCCCAAAAACATTTCGTCTTCTATGTACACCTCAGGTTTATGTAATCCTCCTGTCAACGCTTGGTTTCACCACAGAAAACTTGCCTCATCTCCATCTTTCCAACTTGCTAAGAAACTCTTGATTATTCAAATATCTGGGTTGTCTTGCAGATGTCTAAAATAACGTAAAATCAGTCCATAAAGGAGATTAGCTGCATCTCCCCCCCCCCCCCCCACGCAGAGACTTGTATATACTCAACTTCATACATTGCATTTCCTGCGTCTCTAACCAACACAATCTTTAGAAGCAATTTGTAGTTTTGCAACTGGTAACAAGTTCCGTCGCTTTTAACGTGCACTCTTAACCGATGCTTTTGTATTCGAGTGTAGTTCCTTCATCTCCTGCTGCTGCTCTTGACGATTGATGCGCCTTACATTATGCAAAACTTCCCTTTAACAAATCTATTCGTTCTAACATTCTGCCTCTATTTCAGTCATCTATTCTATCTTTAGGAATGTCACGTTTCGTTTCATTTCTTCTTCTCTCTTCGCCTTAGCACTCTTGTGTACTGCGTGTTTTGTAACAGATTCAATGTAATTACGTAGCAACCAGAATTTTGGGACTTTTTACTGAATGTAAACGTAATATGCAGAGTTAAAATCCATAACATAGGAAACATTTGTGAATAAACCTCATGTGATTGAGAGAGTCAACAGTAAACATGGTTGAACTTCAAATGGTTCTGACTAGCCTGTGTAGTCTTAGTCGTGACTAAAATTTGGACATCTTCCATTGTCGCAGATTAATAACCCACAAGTTTTCGGATGCTGAATCTGCCTCTTTTTTTTTAGTTGAAAAGGGGAAAGAAACTAACCTATTGTGCTTGTCCCGTTACTTATACAGTGGACCCTCGAACTTCGAACGTTTGATGTTCGAACAACTTGAAACTCGAACAAAAAATTCGAGGAAAATCCGGTTTTGAAACTCGAACAAAAACTCGAAAGTCGAACAAAGAATCACGTGGTCGTCAAGTGGTCGCCTTCTCTCTCTGCTTGGTCCAGATGAAAGAAGGGTAATTCACCTTCCAGTGAACAGTAATATCCCTCCTACTATTATTATTGATTTATTATTATACAATATTTTTATGTATGTACTATTATAAATAAAAATTTTCATTATTGAAATTAAATATACTTGTTTTATCATTATGATCTTTTGAAATAGGCACTTAAAATGTTTTATATTGGGTAAATTTTGGGGGTCTGGAACGGATTAATTAAATTTACATTATTTCTTATGGGGAAATTTAACTTGAAAGTCGAACCGTGTCCTGGAACGGATTGTGTTCGAAGTTCGAGGTTCCACTGTAGCTTGTTTCAGTCCTTGGTCCAGGAAAATGCAGCACTCAATACATTGTGGGGTTTTAACCTGGGACAACGGAAGATGTTCAAAACGTCTGACACACTTAGCAGCAACATGAAATTTCCGAGTGCATGGTAAATAGAATAGCCCTGCTTAAAAATATGAGCACTTTTATTTTGGAGTCCATTTTCCATAAGTATTCAAGCGTGACCGGTAAATCGTAACAAATGCACAGTGTTAGGTTTCAAAGCAACAGAAATTCTGGAAAACAATTCGGTCACCGTAATTGGCCTGTGACTGAACCTTCCATGCCTCTCTCTCTCACCTTGTAGGTCGATGTAAACACAGTTTGTTACTCAGAACGTCTTCTAGCGTACAAATTGCATACTGCTAGGGAAATTTCGGTTACTTCTTGATGCGCTTACCGTGAAGAAAATGTTTGAATGGATCAGCGGACAGTATCTTCACGAGGGAGCCCTTAGTAGATTCATCACTGGCGTGGCTTGCAAGGATCGCGAAGGTGAAATTCTTTGTTCAGTGGGAGACCAGATATAACACACTGCGAGGACACCAAGTGAAGGGAATACTTAATTGAGCACTTAGACTCTGTGGGTTGAACTGGGAGAAACGTACGTTCGTTATAACACTTTATGAATTCATCTGTATAAAACACTGCAGTTCACTTCACAGGTTCAATTTTATATACAATATACGTACTGTAGAAATTAGATTATTGATTAATTAATTTATATCAGTTGCGTATTTGCCCCTCCATTTTCCTGTGATTAGCAGTACTCTCACGTCAGCATGTCTGTCCCCAGTTGTCCTTGTATTTCCTTTTCGTAACATTCATTCCAATATCAGCCAGACAGTTGAGCAATTGTTGTGACTTTGTGAGTGCTTGAGGCGCCGCCAATCTTAGTGCACTTGGCGAGCGTTGCCCCAACCTAAGGGAACATGTCCAGTAACCACAGGGTGCCTCAGAATACTCAGAATATTTAACATATTCCTTCATAATTTATTAATTCCGTCTGATGTACGAAAACGTTTACGGCAACACTTACAAAAACTGAGAAACTGTGCAACGACTTATCTGTCGTTAAGATCTGCTTAGCCGAAGTGTACGTCCAAAGAAGGCCGTGAACAAACGGTCATTCTTTTGTTTCAGTGCAACATCTGGCACTTTACTTGAAGACCTAAGTACATTTTATTGTTGCCGGCGACATAAATTTACCAGAAAAGCATTGTTGTACAGCAGTGACTTGTAGCTCAACAATACAGAAGGATTCCATTGTTGTGTTTCCACTGCGACAGTGGTTAAGCAGACTCGCCACAATGTTTCGTTATACGTACATTGCTTATCGTGTTCAAGTATGAGTAGTTCAGGTCAGCGTATCTCACTGATCCTTTTTCCCCCTTCAAAATTTTCTTCATATGTGCCTCATACGTCTGTCAACATCTCAGTCCTATCCGTAGTGAAGAAGGATGTAAGAGGTAAGAGAAGTATTTTCCTTCTATGTCGTAGTGGTAAACATGTTTTTCATCAAATTACTTTTTTGTTTGAACCAGGAAAGGAACTGAAATAAGAAAAATCTCTCCAATAGACAGAAGGATACGAATCAAAACAGCAATGCGATGGGAACCACTGGAGTATATAATCGATGAAATGGGAACATATATATATATGTCTGCTTTATATATATTATATGTGTATATACTGACGTTAGTTTTTCATGCATTTACCACGTATCTCACTCCAGCCCTTGTTCCTTAAAACAATTTCGCAGTAATTACGACGTAAATAATAAACTGAAAACCTAAATACAACCATGTCACAAGTCGTAATGTCTGCCTTGAGCTATAATATATTGGCTCAGTGGATCAGAACAAGATCTATTAAGCTTTTATAAATCCAGAAGGAACTGTGTACCTTATCCTGAGATATTTCGCGACAGCTCGGCAGTTCGACTAAAATTAAAATTTTCAGCTCGGAACGACTGATATCTTCATATATACAATCCGTAGGGTCCATTTAGTAACTGCACTGTCGTATTCAACCGTTTCAAGACTGAAACGAATCACATTACACATAAAGATTCACTTTATACCTCACAGAGAACATGGTGTGCTTCAATTAGAAATATAATTTTGTGAGTAAATGTTTAGGCAAATGATGGATGCTTATTGTAAGAATTATTCGGACTAATTAAATACAGGTTATGGACAAGATTTAGAATTCTTAATATTAACCATGGCGGTACATACGCTGACCACATGACCATAAATTTTTAAGCAATTAAAATTTTCCAATAAAGGGACAACACATTTCCATCTCCTTATACCAAATTAGAAATGTGATGCGTATTTCGTTTATTTTCATTAGACATTTGACATCTAAAAGTTACGAAAGTACGGAAATGATTAATAAATGTGTAGTGTGGTTGCACCTGTACTCTATACCAGGGGTGGCCCAACGCGACTGCTCATGTCGCGGGGAGTCCAACGGACGTTTCGTGTAAAAAATATACACGAGGCTGACAGTGAACGATGTTTTGAAAGGTTCTCGAAATAAAGGGGGCTCCTAACTAACTTAACCAGCCCATTGTACTTGAACTGAAATAAGAAGCCATAAAATAAGGCAAATTATTTTATTTCATTAATCCGTGGCTCTTACTAAACTTGCCTCCTAAAGTGCGGCTCCCGAAGCCCGCATAGCTGGCCACCCCTCCCCTGTATATTTTCATATGTGTTACACTTACACGATGAAATTAATAAGTAAACCCTTAATGACCCGGGTGTTTTATGTGATACTTTCGTATATCTATAACACTTTTAACAGGGACAATTTACACACACGGATAAACTGTAATACAATTCACTATTTCGCGTATTATCCTGATTAATCTTGTTCTTCTGTTCTAATGTCTGGAATGGAATTTGGGAGGTACTGTATCAAGTGTTCTCTACATATGATAAGAATTCTCAACAATTTCGATGCTTTAAATATGGGTTTTTTTTCCTAAGAGGGAAGGCTTTAGTAAGAGACGCAGTATTTTTATTGGTAAAACCATTAAGAACTAATCGATCAAAAGGGGTAAACTGCGGGGGCGTAATTTCATTATCATGGACGAGAGGGTAAGCCCGGCTGAAGCTCACAGAAAATTAGAGGGAAGAAATATTGCGCTAAACGCTATTCCGATATAATTCCTCTCTCTGTTAAAGTTCTGGTCGTAGTTACTCTGAATAAAATTGTGTTTGTAGTATCAAGGCTGGGGTCTTAAGAGAAGAACCGACGTAACCGTCAACCTACTTCACAAAATAAATTAAAATGTAAGCAAGGGATATGGCCCTTATTGACCTCTTTGTTACTGTTTAGGCTCAGTCTTTGTTGGAAATTCTTCGTGGGGTTTTCGTTCCTCCCCTTCCACCACCTCAGGATAACTTGTTTAAATAAGCTATAACCAATGTTCAGTTTTACCAACAAAATGCACACACAAAAAACAACTTTTTTATAGTTTTATTAGTATTGATGTATACCCCTACACGTGTTTCAGTCCTTGGACCATCTTCAGGGGGCTAATAAGCTACTACACTTCAATTTGCATGTTAGAAGTGTTCAAAGAGCACCCTTGTCTCAATAATAAATTTTAAAAACATTTGAGTTTGTAAAATTTTTGTAAAACTGTAAAAACTTATAATTTATCTTATAAGTTAAAGTCACAATTTAAAATATTTAAATTAGCGGTGTTGGTCACTTGTGCACGGAATCGTGGTATTGTTTTTGTTGTTATTTGTAGGCGTGTTGCTTTTCGTGTTGTCGTATGGAATGGTGTGGGCTGACAGTCAGTAACAGTCCAAGGACTGAAACACGTGTAGGGGTATATATCGATACTAATAAAACTATAAAAAAGTAGTTTTTTGTGTGTGCATTTTGTTGGTAAAAACTGAACAGTGTGAAAAATGCACGGTGAAAGCAATATAAGAAAAGCTATCACCAAATTCTTTAAGAAATCGTACGTCATCACTATTGATAACCCCCATCTTATCTTCTTCGTTATTGTTATATCTGTACAGTTGAAACATCGTTACCTAACATAAGTTTTAAAACTTTCGCGGCGACATGATTTAATACAGTCTTCTCGGGCCATCAGCCGCTTCAAATGATTTAAAAGATACAACGTTTTGGGGACTGACTCCATCCCCTCCCTCAGGCAGAACTGATATACCTGCCGAGGCAGGTATACAAACACAGGACAGGCGAGTGCTGGGTTATTATCAGTTCTGCCTGAGGGTGGGGACGAAGCCAGTCCCCGAAACGTTGTATCTTTTAAATCATTTGACGCTGCCGATGGCCCGAGAAGACTGTATTAAATCGTTACCTAACGTAAAAAGGCAATTTACATACAATGTAACACCGAAGCGACTTCGCGTAAGCATTTTTTGCCGTGGAAAAGAGTGTTTAAATATTTTGGGTGCGTCTTTGTAGCCTTAGTTATCCAGCATGCAAAGCGCATGCGTCGTAGTCTGTCTGGCTTTACCATTTTTCTTCCACGTTACTTCATAAGCAACACGATTTTTTAAAACAAATATTGAACAAGAAATGTGTGTTTAGATTTTCTCTACAACTTTTGTCTGAAACATTTCTCATTCTAAGAATAATTTGGCGAGATACTAACATAAATGTACATAGGTCTTCATGTAAAGTACCCGTTATTCTTGTCGGATTTTAATGAAACTTGAATTTCTCGACAGATTTTCGAAAAATACTCAAATATAAAATTTCATGAAAAGCCATCCAGTGTCAGCCGAGTTGTTCCGTGCGGACGGACGGACAGACAGATACGACGAAGCTAATAGTCGCTTTTCTTTGGTTTGCGTAAGCGTCTAGACAGCGATTATAATTCTGATGTCTTTTAAGCTATGTGAAATTTAGAGTCTTCCTTTAGGGAAGTCAGTCCCTTATAATTATGCACTATATTCTCTGTGGTAACCGTGTGTTGCTTTGCGGTAACCTGTTCGTTTCTTTTTCCTGCAGTGCCTGACGGTAAACCCACGATCACCACAGCGCAGAATACCAGTGCCACTTCCCTGCACATCAGCTGGCGAGCTCCTCATCGTGACACCATTCATGGCGAGTTCTTGGGTTACCGCATCGAGTACAGACCCCGCGACCGTGGACCAGAGGCCGTCAAGGAGATATACATCCGGGACTCAAACGTAGATGTGAGTGTTTAGAAACAACTTGTAAGAAGGTTGGAGTGACACTACTTAAAGAGATCTTAGCCAGTTTTGTCAGAGTTAGGTCATTTCTCAGTGCATTTGCTTGTTTGCCAGCGGATTCGTCTAAGTTCCAATTCTCTGCTTTTCAAGTTACATGTTTATTGTAATGTTTATTTTGAATGGATGTCGTATTTTCATTCGAATGACCCTTAGAACGCAGTCCATAGCCGGGAATTACACATAGGTTTCCGTTGCCCTTAGCACCTGTGATCAAATTCACGAACTGAACTTCACAGCAGTGGAAGGATGGACACCGATATTAAAATACATTACCCAAACGTTTTCGGTCAAATTCTCTATACCTATTGCTCTTCGCACATGCAATATACAGAGTGCCTCAAAAGTCAGTTAACCTGTTGTAAAAAGTAAAACGGGTTGTCAGTTTCGTTCCTACTTATCGAATTTACAGAAAGTGTTCAAATTGAAATCCTGCTTTTTCGACGCACAACCTTGCATGCAGCGGACTTATGCCAGTGGTAATAGGCTTTGATTTTAAGTTTATCTTTAATACGGTAGAATGTTGCTGGTTAACTGACATTTGGGCCAAACTATGTATTGGTTCAAATACAGTTTTATTGCTTCAAATACAGTTTTATTGCTTCAAATACAGTTTTATTGCTACAGAATTAAGAGCATTGCAGATACGACAGTCCATACATGTAAGTTATATTTGTGTGCGTTTTATAGTATTCATCGTACCCATAACTGCTTTAAATAGAAACTTAAGTAGAATTAAGTTACATACGTTACATCATGTATTAACATAATGTAAAATTATCCATTTTGAAAGCGTTTATGATTCCGATTTGACCTTCGTGTGTAATTTGTATTGCACCGATATTAACTAGAGATTAAATTCGCCAGAGATTTCTTCGTGCCGACTTCTAATGCTACATTGAATCAAAATTGTTTCCTTTTTTCGGAAATTAAAAATTCGGACAGACTCGCGAGTTTACCCCCTTTGATTGCTTCCACTACGTGTAATTATGCAAAAATGCGCAAATGTAGCTGGCATCTACGTAAGTGTTATTTTTATTACTCGTTTTCTTCTTTTATTTTTTTCAATTCCATAAAACATGCAGCAAAGTATACCCACCACATACGGGTCCAATTATACTTTCGCATTATTTTAATAAAATACATATAGTTATTTTGAGATCTGTCCATATAATGGATTTAAGTCTGTTATCTTTGCCATTTTTATCTTGCTCCTTATGTCAAGCCCAGATCAAATCTGTCGTATATAGACTCAGAACATTTAGAAAATTGGTCTATATTACGGGCAGTTAGCCGATGATATTGGTTCTGCAGGAGATGTTATGTTTTATATGAGAATGACAACTACAGGGTAGTCAATGCACATGACACTTCACATAAACGTTAAGAGCTTTTATACATAATGTCTAGAAGCTGTGTACAGTCATGTTCTTGTTCGACGAAGCTACGGTCATTGGAAATGTTGCACGAGTACAGTGACCAGTGCTTTTGTACCGATCATACCACTGAATGGCACTCTTCATAATAATGTTTCTCCTGATTATCATTCACCAACAAATGCATTTGTTGGTGAATGATAATCAGTTATATAATGATGTACGGTGAATACAACGTGAAATTCAATGTTTCTCCTGTATCTAGATAGTCATGCATGGCTCTGTTCGCGGTTTTTTTTTTTTCCTTTCCCCAACATTTCCTCTTTGAACCCCGCAAACTGTTCCGTGCACACTCGGTCAGTCGTTGCCTCTGGCATCACACAACGATATATATCTTGCTGATGAAAGTAGTCTTCTTGGTACTTTTCAGTAACGAAATGTTGGCTGATTAATCTGCTTATGTTGTCCGTCCGTCTGTATTCTCTGTAGCAGTCTACTAAAGCTAGGTAGAGCTATCCCTATACAGGCCAGGACAGGCTCCGAGTTTTCCAGGAAGTTGAGGCTCCCAGATGTCCAGACAAACTTCACATGTAGGTGGTAGGGTTGTCAGCTTTACGCTTCGGCTGCCTTTACCCCCAGGAAATATCCCCGGCACTCATTTATGTAAGAGTCAGACTCGACCTCAGGTGGGAGGCCGGCGACTAACCGCCTGAGCCATAGTACGGCCTTTTACGGAATGTTAATTTTTGTACAAAGTGAATTGACTGCCTCATAGCTTTCTAGTAATGTATTGTTTTATTAAACAGCTAATATCTTACGCGGTTTTTATCAAAATTCTACTCTGACGGGAAATCTCAGAAGACTTGAATCTTCAAATAGTATCATACATCCATCTTGACAGCAAAAGAAATATCCGATCGTCTACAGATTTATAATTCCTATAACCTTACTAAACGACTTTCCCGGTTGAATGCAAAGAAACGTTACGCCTGCAAGTTTTCGTTTAGACTACCCTATCACAAACGCGTCGGAGAAGTTGCCGCATGATCACGGCGCTTTGCAGTATACGTTGTAGAGGATGATTGAAAAGTCGCGCAACCCGAAGTTTGATATATAGTACTAGCTAGGGATGAGTGCGATGTAGTTGAATTGGTGGACGAATATGTTGGTATGACTGTGCAGAAGCTGACGCCATCTCAGCAGTGGCTTTAAAACCGTGTGTCGACCGACATGCCTTTTTCACAAGTGCAGTGTGTTTTTATTGTTAAACGCTGTCTCCAATCTCAGCCCATTTTTCGTGGGGTTATTTCAAAGCAAATGTGTACAAATACGACCCATATTCACTTAATGAACTAAAACAAAACATCCAAGACTGTAGTAGTTTGCTAGTAACATGAGGAAGAGAGTGGATGCCTGCATTGCTGACCACGGAGGACATTCCCAGCACTTACAGTAAGACTGTAAGTGTAATATTAATTGTAGAATAAAATTGTAAGTATATTGAGATATGGTGGGGCACGCGGTGGCGCAGTTGGTTGAGGCACTGCGCTACAAACCGGAACGTCGCGGGTTCGATTCCCGATGGTGTCACTGGAAATTTTCACTGACATAATCGTTTCGGTCGCAATATGGCTCTGGGGTCGACTCAGCCTCTAACAGAAATGAGTACCAGGAATCTTTCCTAGGGTGTAAAGGCGGCCGGTGCGTAGGGCTGACAACCTTACCACCTTCATGTGCCGATTGTCTAAAAACCTGGGAGCCTCGACCTCCTGGAGCCCTAAGGGCCTTTCCTCAGGCCTTGTATGGGACTGCTTTACCTTAATGGACACCGGTGGAATGAAATTGACAGGAAAACCAAAGTACTCGGGGGAAAAACGTGTCCCAGTGCTACTTTGTCCACCACATGGACTGACCCAGGATCGAACCCGGTGAGAGGCTGGCGACTAACCGTCTGAGCCATGGCACGGCCAGAAACATCAACTTAAATACCTGCTGTTCAAAAGCCATCATCGAACATGTTGAAAGTCATACAAATTTTATACACTTATTATTTACTGACAGGAACAATCACAGTTAGGATTTTATTTACCTAATTTTGGCTCTAGGTTCTTTTTCTGTGACACGACTATACTAAAGGCATCATAGCTGTGTCGTGTTAAAGGATTGCTAAAATGATAGCGTTTCAGTGATGAGTCGTGACGGATGTATTTATGATCAGTGTAATTAATGCCATTGAATGAACGTTGCAACGGATAATGGGACAGGCGGGATAATTTCCGAGCAGATGTCTTCAGCTTGACATGCTTATTAGAAGTTCAGCGCTGAAATGCGTGTCTCGAGGCCTTGCGTCCATACGGACTGTCTTTTATTAGCCACTACATCATTTGTATCGTCAGACTGCATACATTACTCGACAGACTTCACGGATCAATTACAATTTTAAAGCTTTTAAGACTGAAATTAATCTCAATTATATATAGAAATTTAGTTCTTACCTCAACGAGAACAGATGCCTTGTCAATTCTAAAGACAAGTTAATTTTATTGAGGAAATCCCTTGCTGATTGCTGTGACAATCTTATGAAACACGTGTGTATTTTGTGGACGAAATTCTGAATTTTAAATGTCACAGCATGTGTCACGTGTGTTTATTTAGCCCTTTGAAGACTGACGCTTATCTAAATTATGTACATCATTCAGTTCCTAGCTCACAGAGAACGCAGTCCATGCCCGTTATAAGAACAAACCGGGTAATGCTGTGTAGGTAACAATCGGTCTTTTGTGGCAGTTACAGGAAATGTATAAACGCACTCTGAGTAACTCCAAGGATCAGAGTCCTTCTTTGAGAAGCTAATAGTACCACAGTTAGTCAAGAAATCCTCAGACTTTTATGAAACCCGAAAGTTCATTACCGTGTCCACAACAGCCCGTCACTACCTATCCTGAGCCAGATACGTCCAGCCGACGTGTTCCCATCCTGTATCATTAGAGCCATTCTAATACTGTCTGACCACGTATGCTTAGGTCTTCCAAGTGTTCTCTTCTTTCAGGTTTCCTCACCAAAACCCATACATGCCACATAAACCATCTGTCTCACCCTTCTTGTACAAAATGTCCTGTCCGTAATTGATGGTTATATTCCAAATTCCATAGAAAAAATGTCAGCATGACCCTGTCCCATCTGACCTACTGCACTCCCAATAAATCTAAACTATATACCGCTAGCTCGCCGCAGTTTTGTCAGTATTCCTGACATATACCGACTTCTTACAGCCCAAGTTCTAAGTCTCATATATATTTTCCATTGCTTCGGTCGTTACAAGGGATTTGTTCAACTACGAGATCCTGTGTAACTTGTTGTAACATGTCTTTTTAGGGCCAGGAGTTGCTACCTCCTTCTCCCAATCCCTCAAGATGGAGGGATACCCTTTGTCGGCTCTTCACGACTGCTGATTAGTTGTATTCACAACCACTTTACGTATACAAAGTATGGCAGGGTGCAAAATATCTTCATGTTACAGCTGGTGATACGTAGGGTGTAGTTAACACTGGGCTCTAAGCTGTTAATAAAGTGTTTTTAAAAGGTTTTAGTTGTAAATCCTGTTCAACTCGGTAGCTCACATATATGAGGAATATGCTATACAGTGTGTCCACAAAGTCCCTTCGGGGTTTTGAAAAATTGTGGCGCGCAAACAAATTGAGCTAGCCACATGCGGTTTGCGGCAGATTACAGTGAAACTCTGGAAGACCCGTATCAGGAATGCGATCTCGGCTATTCCAGCGGACATGCTCCACAGAATATGGCAAGAGCTCGAATATCGTCTGGACGTTCTCCGTGCTACCAAGGGAGCCTACATCGAGGTCTACTGAGGTTACTAAAAAACTTTCAGAGTTTCACTGTAATCTGCCGCAAACCGCATGTGGCTAGCTCAATTTGTTTGCGCGACACAATTTTTCAAAACCCCGAAGGGACTTTGTGGACACACTGTATATGTGATAATGATCATCCTTGGTTACTTCACATGGAAAAGGGCACTCACGGCTTGTACAAAAATCCAGAACTGAATACTAACTGAATACGTTTGCTGCACACTTATACCATTTATTTATGTACAAGTTAGCTTTTACAACCCTCTCGTTTTATATCGCTTTTTTGTTTTTGCTGGTGGAGTGAGGCTTTGCTTTTCAGATCCACGTACAGACGATTCCTTTAGTTTCACGAGTGTTTTATTTCATATCTGTTTTTTAGAAAGAAATTCGTGATAAGGCATGCAGAAGAGGCTTCCAGTGAAGCCGCTCTATTCCGCCTCTCCTAATTCTCTTATCTCTTTTATGAAATAAACATGAATGCGGTGGAAATTGTTACTTCCCATTTGGTTCGGTAGACATTAGTCTAGCCACCGGTTGTACATGTGGCTGCAGTTACTGGAAAAGGCTGTTTTATATTGACTCTAATGAGGGGCTGTGGGTTACATTTAACAAACTGCAGAATCGCGTTATTGCTTTATAAGAAAATATTTGTACACGGACATTGAAGTCTGTAATGAAAATAATTTTTTTTTCTATGGCTCGACAGCCCTATATGGGCCTGGGCCTCCTCGTTTCGTCGAGGTTTCATGGTCACACACATTAGACACACCACAGTCGGTAGGACTCCTCTGGACGAGGGACCAGCCCGTCGCAGAGACCTCTACCTGACAACACACAACACTCACAAGAGACAGACATCCACGCCCCCGGTGGGATTCGAACCCACGATCCTAGTGAGCGAACGGCCGAAGACCCACGCCTTAGACCGCACGGCCACTGGGATCGGCAATGAAAATAATATATGAACTTATATGAATAAGAAATCAACAGTTATTTTTTAAGTAAGAGACGTCAATTCATTTTAGTTTGTTATAAAAATATAGTCGTGTTGAATGTGACATGTGGTTCTGAACTGCGAAATTATCCTAATTACGAATTTATTCATTTTACAAACATCCCATTTAGGACAGCGTCTGTTATTCGCATAAGAATACGTGGGTCAGTCTGTTAATTTTTGGAACTACAAATGATTATTATATCAATTATAAGTTACTTCTGTTGAAGTAAATTACCTTATCCGTATTAGTGTTCTACCGAAAGTTTCAACCCCCCTCCCCCTTCGCAACAGATATTCGGCTTCAAATATTCACCGACCCGTCCCGTCTAAATTAGGTTTGTGTTTTAAGTCGGTGCAATAAGCTGCTAGCAGCAGCGGAAGTCAACTATTTGCTGATCCTCCACGATACAAATATTTTACGAGGATAGAGTCAGCTGACAGTAGAATATTTGGATGGAATTCGCTATTAGAGACGTCCACACAATGCTGTTTGAATTTGTTTCATTGAATTGCTTTATGGGCCTAAGTGACGTTTTACTTATACGTGTAACGTGAAACCTTACGTTATGTAGAAACAAAAGAACGGCTTGGTAAAATCTGTGTACTGCGTCACGGAGTGCACCATTTCCAATCTTGTTATTCTTTCAAATTTTCCTCCAGAAAGTTTCAAGGTCATAGTTCGTGTATTTAGCGAAATCGGTGGTTTCAGAGTGTCCCTCGAAGGCTGTAGGTGGCATTTGTCGAATTTTACCTATGAATTGTCAATAGGCAGTCAATCAGTAATGTTCTATTACATAATATCCCCTATATGGGAGCCAAAGGTTAAGAAGATTTATGAAAATTACAAGTATCTGGGATGTGACTGCAAAATTAATAATCGGTGTGTACTGTTTTGGTGATTAAATCAAAGGTTTATATATATATATATAATGGCTCGACAGCCTTATATGGGCCTGGGCCTCCTCGTTTCGTCGAGGTTTCATGGTCAAAACACATTTGAGACACACCACACTCGGTAGGACTCCTCTGGACGAGGGACCAGCTCGTCGCAGAGACCTCTACCTGACAACACACAACACTCACAAGAGACAGGCATCCATGCCCCCGGTGGGATTCGAACCCACGATCCTAGTAAGCGAGCGGCCGAAGACCCACGCCTTAGACCGCACGGCCACTGGGATCGGCAAATCAAAGGTTAGTGAAGGATATTTATGCGCACAGAAAATTACAGGGGTTAAAGTTTGTTTTTCTGCCGCTTTGATGTTGGCAAGTACCGAGGAACTTAGGGATAAAGAACGATGAACATTCTGTAGACCCTCGTTTCTTAGCAGCTCTACAAATGCAGTACCCCTGCAGAGTGGTGTTTCGATTGCACTCATAACAAATGTGTCGGAGAAGTTGCCGATATAGCGCGGCGCTACCATCAGCGTTGAGCCCACGATAGCGTGTGTACAAATAGAGTGTACTATCGATTATCCTTGCGCGGATTATCCCTGCACGATCGTGAGTTGCTAATGACTAATGACGAAGGTGGGAAATAAAGTGATTTAGCTCCGAGTACTCGAACACAATCCTCAATACATCAATCGGAATCTTTCGTGCGTAAGCTGTGTACGTCTTATGTACGTAATAAATATATTACTGTATTATTATCAAGGATGAATGAATTTATTCTTTACATTAGAGCAAATCTTATGACTGTGCGAGTATCATTCCCGTTTGTCGTCTTGATCTCGTTGATGTTGTTATTTGTGTCACTTTTTTTCAGATTACAACATATCAGAAGGCGATCCCAGAGACCGCGCGGTCGAAGGCGTGGGTCTTCGGCCGCTCGCTTCCTGGGTTTGCGGGTTCGAATCTCGCCGGGGACATGGATATCTGTCTCTTGTGAGTGTTGTGTGTTGTCAGGTCGAGGTCTCTGCGACCAGAGGAATCCTACCGAGTGTGGTGTGTCTAATTGTAATCTCGAAACATCAATGAGGAGGCCTAAGGCCACTAAGGCTGTCGAGCCATGGAAAAAAAAACAGCATACCGGAAAATTTGTGTCGTAACGTGATGAAGTAAATACACTTACCATTCCGTGCTGCTTGGATAGAATCAACTCTCTCCCAAGGACTGATTGAGTCAGGCTTCTTACTTTATCGCCTTATCGAATAAGTCAATTAGAATAATTTCTGGAATAGAAGTGGTTTAAGAAATTGGGGCAATATACAATGTCGAGAGTGTTGGGCAAAACTGTTTTTCTCATCTCATCGATATTATTCAATCCAGTTTTAGATTTTGCTTCAGCGTTAAATTATATAGAAAGGTGATTTTACAGTAGCTGTAGAAAGTTATTTCAAGTAGGTAGCCATAATACCATGTTTTCACTTTCGAAGAACTTACCGTCTAACGCACAAGCTTGCCTTTAAAAACTTCACTTTTACTTCTACATTGATTGACATACTTTATCCGGAAATGCCCCTCAATCAAGTTGTTCTTGTACGAAACCGATCCAATGAAACAAATTCGAATAAAATGCTCCGTCTTTGAAATCGAGTGTATCCGGAAACATCTTCTGTGTCAAGCCTCTGTTCTGCCACTCGCCCCCAACTACTTCGCCCTCTAGCTGACAGATCATTATTTTCGCCGGGACGCCCATTAACTATACCGACGCTCGAGCGCCAAAGTGTTATCCTCCTCTTTCAGAATGCCCTAATCGCCTTTCTGCGTCTTGCACAAAGCTCAGACTGTACCATGCAGTGTACAGTATTGTAACAACAAAGTAAACCTGTCGGCCTACCTGACTGCTCACTGCTTACCATACCCATGTTCCAGTGAAAAGCTGACAGTCGTTCAGTTCTTTAAAATTCCCGCCTATTATGCAGTTCTAAAGATCCTTTCCCTTCACAGACGCTCGCCAGTTTAACCCACTTTACACTTTCATGATTTACATTACTATTACCCTTACATCTAAGCCTGTGTCTCCGTAATGGTACCTTCTGTTTATATTTTAAACAGAGTTCTCATATTTCTCACGTCTTTTATGCCTGCTACACTCTCGCCTATCTTATTCTTGTTGATTCGGATACCTCAATAATACTTCATGAAGCGTACAAACAATCTTTCTCCTCGTTAGTTTTATAAAACCTCTTGTAGTCCACTTAGTTATATTTAAATTATATTTTATAGCACCCTTAAAATCTATCGACCGGCCGGGATTGAACCCGCAAACCTTGGGCCCAGTGGCGAGCACGCTAACCACTAGTCCACCGAGGACGATAAAAATCCGTAGCACAACTTCCTTCGGGGAAGTAAAGCCGTCGGTCCCATGTCGTAGATTTACGGCATGTAAAAGAACCTTACGGGCATGAATATAAATGTTTCGTAAGCAAAATTCAGCGGGCCATTTCTCACCCAAGTCTCCTGATTGACTGCTAGATGGCTCTGGCAGTCATATCAGGATGAGTAAAATTATGCAGTCGTGGACTGGTCACTCACTACAGAAGGCACACTTCCAGACCAAGAAACCTCTGAAAGGAGGCCCTATGCTCCGCAAGGAGCGACAGGAAATAACTAACTAACTATATTTTATATATATATATATTAATAAAGTAATTGTAAGTATTGAAAACGAAGACCTGAATCTACAAAGTTATTCCATAGGATTATCATAAAATGCATTTGGAATTTAAAATTGAGGGCTTCTCTTAATTTTTCTATGCATGTTTCTCAGTACCAAATATCTCTGATACCGCGTTTAGAAAAAATGTGTATAGGAATTTGAGTTGCAAGCCAATTGTAAAAACACAGCATATTTGTAATCCCGGAATACTGTATCAGTATCCCTCTGCCTGAAGCTTCTCTAACGTGCAGTTTCTACTTATTACAATTCTAGCAGAAATATCTGTATTTTTTCAAAAAATAAAATACTCAACCAACAAATGCACCCTTATTGTAATATAATAATAAGAGTGTATTTTTGGTTGAGTATTTTATGTTTGATTGATGAAAATGCACGGTATGAATAAGATAAAAAAATCTGTATTTTTCTCTTCCAATCTAGCGTCCCTGTTTCTCTTTCATTGTACCTCGTTAAATTATTTTAGTCTTTTCGAATAATAAATGTCTATTAACATCTCGAAAGGAATATCGCCCAGTTACAGATAGGCGAGTATGGGGGTTGTCAGTGTTAGAGTTATTACTTGTATAATTTGGCAGAGTAGAATCGGAGTACCACGACAGTTCCAGTTTCGTTGCGTTTGTACACTTTTAACTGTCGTTCTGTGCTTGTTCTTTACATATTTGTGTGCTACTTGGTAGCTTACTGTAAGTGGAAAATACTCCGTATAACGAGGTACTGAAGAAAATGTTAGAACTAAATGACCGCAATAGGAGAATTCAGAGAACTACGTACAAATTTATAGTTTACGCTGTTAACCAAATATTAATATAGCATAATTATAAAATGAGAGAGAGATGTATTTCGCATGTGGCTGATTATAAATGGATTTAGAACGTTTTGAAAAACATCAAAGGAAGATGATTTTTGAGGATAATATTAAAATTTATCTTAAAGAGTTGGGTTTTAGGATTTTGAATGGATTAAACTGGCTCAGGATAGAGTCAAATGGCGGGGTTTTGTTACTGCTGCCGAAATTTCGATTTCATTCTAGTTGTAGAAATTTTGTGCCAACCGAAGAACTGTAAATAATTGAAGAAACAGTCTTACAACGGATTTCGTTATTTAATGTTAGCCCTGCAGCAGTGAGTGTGCAAGACATAAACATACATGTTCTGGGAATAATCAGAATATGGTCACAGTCAAGCCAGAGCAGACAGGAGTTGCCTGAACTCAGTATGTCCTGCAAACTGCCAGTCATTCCACTGACCTGATTCTTGGCGCCCCTGCTAAAGCCTTCGCTCAGATTATAACGTAATTGTGGTTTGTGGTTTATTTTGCGACGCTGTCGGTAACTGAGACGAATTGTGGTGTGACTGATAAACCGTAAATCATTTCGAAGTCTTAATCTAGGTTACGTACTGGCATTGTATTGGACGGAATATAACATAATATGTAATCATTCTACGTACGAGATGTTTTGTTTGTCTGTGTTTGTTTGTTTTTGCGGGATACAAATGAACGTGTTCCGCCAGCTGTCAACAAATCTAACAACTTATTAAGCGATTTTAGCAGTGGAAATGTTAATCAGTTCTGTAGGGTTCTAAGGATGGTGTATTGCACTTACATGTACTTAGCTTTTCGATTGTATCCGTCCTCTAGGGTACAGAAGTACTAAAGTACATGAGTAATAGTTTTAAGCTCCGTCCGCTTTAACCCATAGCAAAGTTTATCCGGTTTGCATTGAATAGGGGACTGGGTGGGCCCCAGAGCAGGTCTGGAAATTTTGGACAGAGACAAATCTCTTGCCTCTGTCGGGAATCAAATCGCGCTTCATTGGTCGCCCAGCCGTATTTAATCACTGTACCGACTATACGTATAATCCCGGTTACCCTGTTTGTCCATAACGACATTTAATCGTAATGAACAGACTGATCTAACTGTAACATTTCAGACTTTTATTCTAATGGAATATCGGAATATCCTGGTGGAGATTCTTCATATATTTCCCCAGTATTTTTCCTCGAATACCGGGTTAGTACTTCGAAGTAAGGGCCAAACTCCTTTTTAAAAATTTATCAATTTATTATTTGTAATACTTCTGTTACACTATGTAATGTATACTAGCAAACCCACGGCACTAAGTACTCTTCAAGCAAACCAAGATTACGTTATCTAAAATTCTGGTGCCGTGTTATTCCATAGTCTGTTGAACGACGATTTAAAAAGGGCGTCGATAATGTACTGACGAATACTTACCTGAGTGTGAGTGGTGAATTTAGACTGACGTTTGAGGCAGCAAACTTTATCTGTCTTAATATTACTTTACCACAACTTGTCTGCGGAGACTGCGTAGGTGTCGACAAACCTCGGCCAAACCAGAGAATCGAGCTTAAAACTAAACCGTTTGATCCCAAGTTGCTGACGCGATGTCATTAAATAAGCTACGAAACAACTTTAAATCTTTCTCTCCCTGAATCTTACATGTGACATCTTCAGTTTTGTAGGTAATTTATTCCGTAACCCTACCCCCATTCTGTCGACATTGTAAATCATTTTCTGTCTCAAATTGGACTAATTTCCGATCGTGTAGTAGAAAATGATTAATCTTTGTTCTTGACATTGGGAATAGATTCGTCCTTAGAATTATTCACAGGTCCATTAATAAACGTTTTATTTATGACAAGCAGCGACGACAGAACTGCAAATGAATAGTGCTTGCATAAGTGGGAAAGCGTAGTCGGTTATACAGAGTTCATACCGAACATAAATGGCGAACTGATAAGCACATCCAACACAGGCAACAGAATAAAAACCGCATTAGAGAGGGAGACATGTGACTAGGAGAGATGTGGTGAGAGGGGTTGGTGTTGGCATCAAACAAAACCCACCTCCCCCTTCCAGCTTCATTGTTGGCGCTCACCATGCCTTTTTCACTTGGATATTAGTGTCTGTTTGAAGTAACAAACTGTTAATAATGAACAAAACATATGAATGTAGCTTGCAGCGCCTGCCATCGGTTAGTTGTCGGCTCGCTTGCCCCAAGAGTGGAACTCGCTTTTGTTCCCTATGTTTAATTGTAGTACCACGTGAGTTCTGATTCTCGCCACTTCGTTAAAAAGTTCACTTGGGTGTGATTTTTTACAAATTGGCATACGTAGCCCGTTCCACTTTCCTGGAGCAGCAGACTGAAGACATGGCAACAGAACTCCTGTTTCATTAGTGGTGAAAAGTGCAGAGTGTTGATTTTGAGCCAGAATTTCTCATTTCCGAGATATTTTCATCGGTTATGTTTAGTGGAATTAAACTCTACATTGGAACCTGTAAAACACTAAACCGCTGCAGTTGATGTAGCGATCTAGACTTGTACCTTCCAGGATACAGGATACTCGACCGATTTACCGCGTATCATGAATGAGAATTTCCTTTCTTCATTGTCTCAAGGGAAATACTTAGATGGTACCTATGAAAGGCAACGACCAGCTAAAAGCACTTCAATCCATTATGTTACAGAGACCTTATAGAACTTTATACATGTTAAATCAAAGCAAACATGTATCAAGATTATGGACCGATGTCTAATGTGTGACGCCATGCAGTTTGGTAGACAGGTACGAACCTTCGTAAAGGAACCTGCCGCCTCGTTCTTTAGAGTATATGACGGCAGCAGCATGGATGAAGCAGATTTCTCCGAAACGATAGTATCTATAGACAGAACTAGCATGTTTTGAAAGAATGGGGTTTTCTCAGTGGCCCATCGTAGCATGTTCCACCTGAAGACTGAAGAAGATAAGATGGCGTTCTCGGAAACTGAGTGCTTATTTAGCTTGAGAAGATGAAACATATCCAAAATATGGAACATGTCAACTGCAGTACACAGTCGTCAGGACCACTTAAAGTTAATTTTTGTATCTGAGTATACACATGCCAGAGGGTCATAAACATGATATTAACTTCAGTGAGAAACTCAAATATCATAAAATTTATAAAGGGGGGAAAAGTCAATGTTGTCCCTGTCCACGCCATGAAGGCATATAGAGGGAGCAGAAGTGTAGAGGTAGTCGTTGTTAACCTCGACGCTAGATAGAGGTGAGTGTTCAACATCACGCCCTGGCCGCTTTACGGCCGGGAAAGGAGCCTGCCACCCCCCCCCCCATTGAATATGAATCTGGATGGGCTATAGAGCCGGTCTGGGCGATTAAGACAGAATTTTTTTTTGCCTTTGTCGGAATTCGAACCCCGGACCGCCCAGTCCATAGCCTAGTCACTATACCAAATACGCGATCCGTCTCCCTTCATAAAATTTGTTTTTATTAAAATTCTTTGTTCAACTCATGTTTGCCCTTTTACATTTACCTGTACAATATATCAGTGCACTCACTGTTATAGCTGTTGAATGCAAGTAACGCCACCACTTGGTCAGAAACAACGCAACTAGAATGTTGTTGGGACACTTTCCTCTGGGTTGTGATGCAGTGTAGCTTGAGATTTGCGCTCTTCTGGGATATTACACGGCTTCGTGTGGTAATTGTTTACCGACGTTTCGGGACAACGTATCGGTCCCATCTTAAAGGGTCAAGAGCCCTTTGCTACTCGGACTCTTGACCCGTGAAGATGGGACCGATACGTTGTCCCCGAAACGTCGGTAAACAATTACCACACGACGCCGCGTAATATCCCAGAAGAACGCAGATCTCATTAACATCGCTGCGGAAGCCTGAAATCAAGGTCAATGTAGCCTGGACTGACTTTTTTTAGGAATATGCTGCATCCATCTTTAGGGTAGAAGGGAGACGAGAATTACCTCCTAAACGTCGGTAATTTTAGACTACACGGCGTCACATTCTAAAAGACAGCATTCTTGACGGTCACCATTCTGACAGCCGCAAAGTTCACACAATTCTTCTTTCCAGTTTCCTTCAGTGTTACTTTTGTACAATAAGACTGGACCGCAGCAAGTTCGGTTCCTTCATTGCGTAAGTCCTAAAGTCAGTGTCTGTCTGGACATCAGAATGTAGGACGCCATCGTGCATCATATGCATCTTTCACAGCATTCTCGATGAAAATTAAATTCCTCTGAGATGTGAGCTATGTCTGTCAGTAGATATTTACTGACGTTTTGGAGAATCGTGCTGCGGCCATCGTCATGGCAGCCCATTACTCCTGTTGGACTACTTTGCAGATGAAGACAGAAGCTCTTTCGCAATTTCCGCAACTATTCACCAATAGACATGGCGCCAGATCGCACAACGCTTGAATCTTCAACATAAAGACAGCTAATAAATTCTTTGAAAGTGTGGCGAAGTTCACATTTTTGGAAATTGCGCTCACGAATAGAAATTGCATTCACGAAGAAATGAAGAAGAGATTAAATTCGGGAATCCATTCCTGCTGTTTTTTTTTCAGATTCATCCGTTTTGACGAATGTCTAAAAACATAAACTTTGGAATATACAATCCTATAATTTTGACTGTTGCTTTTTTTGGGTTTGAAACTTGGTGTTTCCCATTGAAGGAAGTGCTGGCTGGAGGATAGGATGCTGAAGAACACACGTGGACCTCAGGTGGCGGAATTAATAGGGGGGGGGGTAGAAACTGCATATTTTGGACCTTCAAGATGTATGTTATTAGAGATTTCGAATCAGGGAGGACCAGCTGGGCGGGGCATGTAGCACTCATTGGAAAGAACAGAAATAAATACAGCGTTTTGGTTGGAAAACTGAATGAAGGTTGCCTACTTTTATGTTATAAATCGCGTTGTTATGGAATTTAATAATTCAAATGCTGATAATACCTTCTACACATTCTGAGTTTTCTTTATGTGTTTCGACCGTCATGCGATCATCTTCAGGCTTTTTCGAGATGTACAAGAATGTGAATTTAAATTTAACTTCATTATATTTGTGTTTGGTGATTGGTATCTCGATCTTACATAAAAGATATACATATGTATGAATTTAAATTCTTAATAAAATTGGTTGACATTTGAAAAGTAAGTAAAAATCAAAGGGAGTAACTTCTTGTTTGTGGTGACGTGTATTGAATAGAATATATTGGACATCTCGTGTCGTTGAATCTGAAAGGATATAGTGTCATGATGTCGTATAAGATGTATAAAATATGGACAGATAAGGTGGAGATGTAAATGGCGCGGTTGCATTATATTCACTCACTTTTTGTTGATATGTATTATCCTTTATTACGTGTAGATAAATAAGGAAATATTTTTTCAAGATTCTGAATCATACATGTAATGAAATTAGATCGTGGAAAGGGGGGCTGCTTGAAAGACCTGGGCATAGATGGGAATAAGATATTAAAATGGATCATAAGGAAGTAGTTTGGGAGGTTGTGGAGTGGGTTCGACTGGCTCAAGATAGGGACAAGTGGCGGATTCTTGTGAACTCAGTAAGTACCACAGTACGGGGCATTTCGTGACTAGCTATTAACTTCTCGAGAACGGTTATGCTCCAGAGGATTAATTAGTATTAAAATCAAAATAAATTTTTTGATATTACCCACTTATAAATATTTATTTTTTTTAAAATAGTGGATGTACAGAAATGTTGTTGATTTCACGGTGGGTATTACTCAAATTATCGTCTTCTATGTTTTTCACATTATACTATGGTGGGTTTTTTCCGATGTTTCAGAGGCAAATTCAGCGACACTAAAGATGCCAGCGCATCGTCGGTGTCACTGAATTTGTTTCAGCTGGATGCTTAAGATTAGGCTTCCACACGAAGCAAATTCATTCACTCTGAAGAAGAAGGCAGAATGTTCTTCCGAAACGTCGGAACAATCCTACCAAACTATATGATGTGAACACCCAAAAGGCCATCATTTGAGTAGCTGTATATCTTAAAATTTCGACTCTGCAAATTAACAACAGCTGTCCACATAATGCAAAGAGAAAACCCTGGATTACCTACTTTAATGAGGACAGGACGTGACACAGGCTACACTGGAGTCTGTTCTCAACTTACACGGGTGTTGTACATAGATGGCAGCGCGTGTGACTGCTTGTCAGGCTTAACCAGTGAGGGTGGTATCAAAGGGAAATTCTACCTCGCAGTTGAACAGGAAGACAGAAGCACAAGTGGTATGAGAGGAAAACAGGAGAGGCAAAGTGAAGGAAAACGAAAAATAAACTGGTAAAGGGAATGAGAGAGAGGAAGATAAATGGAAAATTGAAGGAAGGAAACACGCAGAGACGCATGTCCAATCTTTTCACTATAAAATAATACTTTTGGTGTCATACACCATAAGCCCAGCAACGATTGAATTTAAACAGCATTCTACCTGCCCATTGCCATAAATAAGGGAAATAGGACTTTCTGTTTCGAGCCTTGCGCTCCATTTGTGTCCACAAATCATTTCCCACTAACCACACGCATTTGTCATTATTTTCATTGCTTACATTAATGAAGAGCGATCAATGAACTAACGTACTGCAGAAGAGAACGAAGGGTGTCAGGTCAGTGAACAAGGGATTCCGAATGCACACGTGACAAGACCAGTGTCCGCTTTCCACTGTTTACCCCTCTTCTCTCCACGCCCATTTTTCTAGAGAGCCACTCCAATGAGACCCACAATCCACTCACTGACAAACCGCACCGATACCCCGTTTATAACGTGAACGTTTAAACCGTTCTCAAAGATATAAAGATTTACATTATACTCGGAAAAAAATAAAACGCCGAAAAGTTCTTCTCAACTTGTAGCCGCTAACAACAGCCGATCATTAATGTAGAGAAAGTGTGATGGATAAGGTCTAAGGCGTAGCCTACATTACTTTGTAGCGCGAAGTCTAGGATCGTGGGTTTAAATTCCCTTCCAAACAATTATGTATTTGCGTCTTTCATCTGTCTGGGAAATATTGGCTTACAGCAGTGGTTCCCAAAGTGTGCTCCGCAGATCCCAAGGGATCCGCGACCAGTTCCCAGGGGATCCGTGGATACATTTCTGTAATGACTACTTTCAAGTTAACTTATTTTTTAATTAAAGGAATAATATTTTGGTAAAAATAATAACGGAACGTCTTTAATTGGCGATGTGTTTATTTAATGTGACCGTTAGAATATCTAATTAAGGAAACTCCTGTACCCACGAAGCGAACGACAGTCATTTTAATTAAGGTCAAATCATGCATTGCATTGTTACGTATGCTACTGGTATGTATTAGTGTCTATCTAAAATCGATTCTGAGATATAAATTTTTAACTTTAGATACCTATCATCCGGACACGCTATATTTACGTGAGCAAGAATGTGAGGATCCGTGGTTATTTTTCGCAGCCAAAAGGGGGTCCGTGAGTAAAAAAGTTTCGGAAACACTGGCTTATGGCGTCATTGAACATCATGTAAGAGGCCATATAATAACGAAATTCATAATTCATTTTGAATTATTTAACGACAGCATTTCATCTGAACAGCTTATGCATCTTACTGTCCATCACTCTTGCTTCGTGTTCAGGATGTATGGAGTTCTTCTTTCGGATCAGAGATCAGCTAAAATAACCAGGTTTTGCTTCGCGTTTCTTAGTTTATTTAGGCATGTGGGGCTGTGCCATGACTCAGGTGTTTTTTTCTTTTTTGCTGAAGGACTCAGCAGCAGAAGCTACGGACGCACCGCAGCCTTAAGTCTTCTTGTGCAACCCTGTGATGAAGATGATTAGTTTTTTTTTTCGTTTTTCCTTGTAATGGAGTAGCGGTGGAATGAAATTGACAAGGGAAAACCGAAGTACTTGGGGAAAAACCTGTCCCAGTGCCACTCTGTCCACCACAAATCCCACATGGCGGTGGGAGGCAGGCGACTAACGCCTGAGCCATGGCACTGCCGGCTCAGGTCGTTACTCGCCAGCTTCTCACAGCGTAGGCCCGGGTTATTTCCTACGCCAGTCCATGTAGAGTTTGTGGTGGAGAAAGTGGCACAAGATCAGGTTTCGGCTTTCTTTGTCAGATCATTCCACAAATGCTCCACTCTATTTGTCTGTCTATCGCCGATGTTATGTAAGTTAATTCTAGCCTTTTTTTCATGGCATGACAGCCCATAGTGGGCCTAGGCCCCTCTATGAGGTCCCTCGATCACACTCAGACACACAACACTCGGTAGGACTCCTCTGGACGAGTGATCAGCCCGAGGCAGAGACCTCTACCTGACAACACACAACACTCACAACAGACAGACATCCATGCCCCCAGCAGGGTTTGAACCCGCAATTCCAGCAAGCGAGCGGCTGCAGACCCACTCCTTAGACCTCACGGCCACTGAGAAGTGTAGCCATTTAAAGCATCGGTAAATGAAAGTGTGAAAACGCGTTCAGACAGCTGCTTGCGTGGCGTATAAAGTAGGCCACTAAATCGCCTTTCTCCGGATCATTATTCACTGTCATTCTTCCATTCAACGCTATGTATGTCAAGCACTTGATAAAGTGTCCTTAAATAAATAACAAAAACTATAATCTGTTAGGATTGAAGAGGGATAATTATTAATGCCGCACCAACCGAGAAGAAAGTTCCTCGCCTTTTTCTCTCACCGAAGGACTGGGGCGGATCGTAAATTCATATACGAGGTATATCTTAATCCTTGCATGCTGTCCATTGGCTATCATTTTTCGATCTCATATCAGGCTGTGTTCCTTTTGTATTTGTTTCGATCTGTTAGATAATAACCGATCAATCTGTTGCTGTTCATATGTTCTTCGTTTATTCTAAATTTCTCACGCATTGGATTGTGTTTGCATGCCAGTGGTTGATTTTATGAGTTCCTCACCTTGAAAGTTTCAGCGTAGGTTGTATAGAAATCTCTCTATTGTGTGCAAGACAAATGCTTCTCCATTGTTCAGTTTGTGTTCGGACGTTGGATGATTCATTTACCACGATATTGAACGCATTGTTTATCGCCGTTCCCGTTTTCTTTTTCAAAGTCCCTGTTACACGTAGTAGTTATCCTATTATAAATTATTGAGCAGCAGGTATTTGTTTCAGTGCTTCTGTAAGCAGTGTTGTTATTCTAATATTTGCTGTTCACAACCGACAGGTTTGAACTGGACATGAAGTCATCTTCAGGGGTTACACTTTCTACAGGGAGTTACTGATCATACTACGTAGTTGATTATGCAAATTATTCTTTTATTCTTTTACGTAAGAGACAGTTATCAGGTATTAAAAATAAATTTTTTTCTTAGCTGTATTTTTGCATAAAATGTATCCACTTTCGATTCACTGCGAAAAATGTTTGCTCTATTTCCAGTCTGATGTGATCTTCCTGCTTTTTTTTTCCTTTGATGGTGTCGTTTCTGTCCTGCGAGCCGAAGTAGTATCAGTTTTGCGCAAACTTGATTATAAAATTAAGTATAAATTGTATTATTTTACTTCAGGACAACTATAATCCGATCGTAACTTTTTTTATTCAGTAGATTAACAATAATTTATTTAGCAAACTAAGATATACAATCCATGTCTTTTTATAAATGTGTAACCTTTCACGATGACCATGTGAAATTAAAATGTGTTGGTTTTCAAAAATGAATATAAAACTAATCAAACACATACTTCTGACAGTTACATTAGACGGTGACAGTTGCATTAGACGCTGACAGTTACATTAGACGTATTCAGACACATGCCTTCATAAAAAAACAGTAAAGGTAAAGCAATCCCTTTACAGGCATGGACAGGTCCTGAGGGTTCCAGGAGGTTCAGGCTCCCAGATTTCTAGACAATCGGCACATGAAGGTGGTAAGGTTGTCAGCCCTACGCACCGGCCGCCTTTACACCCCAGGAAATACTCCTGGTACTCATTTCTGTTAGAGGCTGAGTCGACCCCAGGGCCATAGTGCGACCGAAAGGATTATATGTCAATGAAAAATTCCAATGACATCATAGGGAATCTAACCCGCGACCTTCTGGCTTGTAGCGCATTACGTCAACGAAATGCGCCACCGCGTACCCCCATAGAAAACAGTACAACGAAAAAATAAATTATAAAATTGTGAAGAGCTCATTTTTTAGCTGAACATTGTGCTGTTTGCTGCGTGTTTCCACTGAGGAAGTAGGAGGACTGTGCATTCCGTCCAGAAAATCTCTCCCACAGCTAACGTGGCAACGTTGTCATACTTGTACTCGACATCTTTTTGGCTGTCGATGTGCCTTTGTGCGGAAACACGTAGGCTGCTTGTGCCTGCCACATTTCTTTGCCTTTGTCCGGTATATATCTATCGCTAAGCCGAAATAATCTTAGCTCAGTTGTAGCACGGATGTCCTTTGATTAAGCAGGTAGGCGTCCTTCCTGTACTCGCCTTCCGCTCCCTTTTCTCCCGTTTATGATGGTTTTTTATGTTCATTATTTTATATGTGATTATACTCTTCATACTTGTGGTAGGTAAAGAAGTTTGTGTTTTTTAAAAGATTTGTTGTATTTTCTACAGGCGACAGGAGCCTGGCTTCGTGGCATGGCTAATGGCATTACTTGATTCTTCACATTATTTAACGAAATTATTTTAGTGAAAATTTTCTGTGGTTTATTTATTTAATCGGTTTTAATTTCCGCATCAGAAAAGAATCAGTAGCATTTCTTGCAAATAACCTGAAGCACGTTCATAAATTTTTGTGGTTTGATGCTAGCAAATTATAATTAAGATCTCTCTTTTTTTATATTGCGCAGCGCTGATTGGTAATTAGTTACCGACGTTTCGGAACAACGTATCGGTCTCATCTTCAAGGGTCAAACGGTCCATTCTTCTTGGACTGCTTGACCTTTGAAGATGGGACCGATAGGTTGTTCCGAAACGTCGGGAACTACCACCAATCAACGTTGCGAAACATCTCATAAGATAGAAGGTATCATTTACACTGCGTTGTAAGCCTGAAATCACTCAAATTATGATTAACTTTGAAACGGAATGGATCAATGAATTGTTCTCGCAATAACAAAGTTTAAACTACAATTAAATTATGTGACAAGTTTTTGTTAATTGGGAAGTATTTTCAAACAAATTGCATGCTTGATTTAAACGGACAGAGGAGAATGTGGCCTTTGTTTTATCTGATCATGTCAAGTTTTAATGAACCTGATCCTCCCTCAAATTCTACAAATTTGTATCCAGTCATTTACGTATTTAGATCGGCTCCAGTTTATCCATATTTCTTTCTAAACTGGAATTACCTCTTTTTTTTTCTCTCCTGCCAAATCCTCTCCTAACAGCATTTCACTTTGTCAGAAAACTGTGAACCCTTTTATTAAGAATTACAGCATCATAGTGATACTCTTTTGGAAATTATTAATTGATTGTAATTAATCAAGAATGTTGTTTGGCTTCCGCAGCTGTACGAACGTCGACTAAGACTGGAATGAATGAGAGATGCGGAAGGATTCAGTCGTTTTATGTTTCAAGTTATCTTATATTGTAGAGTTTAGTAGGAGGGAGTGGGGCACGCGGTTGCGCAGTTGGTTGAGGCACTGCGCTACAAACCGGAACGTCGCGGGTTCGATTCCCGATGGTGTCACTGGAATTTTTAGTGACATAATTGTTTCGGTCGCACTATGGCCCTGGGGTCGACTCAGCCTCTAACAAAAATGAGTACCGGGAATCTTTCCTGGGTAAAGGCGGCCGGTGCGTAGGGCTGACAACCTTCCCACCTTCATGTGCCGATTGTCTACAAACCTGGGAGCCTCGACCTCCTGGAGCCCTAAGGGTCTGTCAAGGCCTGTAATGGGATTGCTTTAGTAGAAGGGAGTCCCTTGAAACTTTCGCCTTACTTTGCTGAATTGTGACAGCTCTTTACTAAATTCAATGTGAAGGGACCTAGCAGGAAACAAGTGTGACTTATTTGGAGGCACGGCACTGCTTTCGCACTTAACGACTGGAGAAAATTACGAAATGTTTAAGATAGCCGAAAGTCGAAACCGGAAATTTCCGAATATGCATGCACTGTTGTAACGACTCGATCTCAGAGTAGACCTATGGTACGTCTGCATTTGAACGCTGCGTCCCGACAGGGAACGAGGCGCATGCTAAATCTCAGAAACGCTGTAGCCAGAACATGATATAACCACGAACGGACAGAATAAAAAGACGAGTCTTTCAATATTCTGTCCAACTGACATATCTAAAAAAAACACAACCATAAACTTGAAATACACAATCAGGTTTGAGTTTTCGCTGCACGCGTTTAATTAATTTGCAGAAGAATTCAGTCTGCCACTCAGCCTATGGTGTGTGATGTTTCAGAATTAAACAAGCTTTATACGTTGGGCCAGGGGTGCACAAATCCCGGACGCAATCGCCGGGCGGCTCAATTTTCTACAGTGGTGCCTAATGTTTAGGGGTCCTCAGTATGGAACTTGCTTCATGTCACCCTTCTGGCGCGTGTAATTTTGGAATGATACCTAGAGTTTTAGAAAATTTGTAGACCCCTGAAGTAGGCATTGTGGTTTTTACATTTCGCGCGCGAAACATTTTTTTTTTTCCATTTCGCTGTCACATTTTTAGCTTGACTTACTAAATGAGGAAGAAGAGCTGAAGGTGTGGAATGAATTCGCCCGGGTATTGTCCAGTTGACGTATAAAATACTAAAGGTACCAAATCGATTTTAATGATACAAAAACTTCGCTGTTTTTAGGGGCTTTTGCAAAATTGCGATAAGCGACTATTAGTTTCGTCACGTCCCTCTGTCTGTCTGTCCGACCGTCCGTCCGCATGCAACAACTCGGCTCCCACTGGACGGATATTCATGAAACTTGATATTTGAGTATTTTTTGAAACTCTGTCAAAATTCGAGTTTACTTAAAATCTGACAAGAATAACGGGTACTTTACATAAAGACCTACGCACATAATAGCATCTCGTTGAATTATTCTTACGAAGAGAAGTGTTTCGGACAAAATTTGTAGAGAAAATCAAAACACACATTTACATTCAATACTTTCCGAAAACGTGCCGTTATAGATATGTGGAAAAATATGGTACAGCCAGACAACCCACAGATGACAATATAATACGGCGCATGCGCTTTACATGCTGGGTAACTAAAGCTACAAACACACACTCATAATATGTAATATTATTGCTTTTCCACGGCAACAATGGTTATGCGAACGCGCCTCAATATTATGTTATACGTACATTGCCTGTCTTCTTATTAAAAGCAAATCACAGTGGTGTGCAACTTCCTATTTACCAGATACTGTGCATTCAAAATTCATTTCGAATATGAGCACTTATAGGAGAGGGTACAGCGCTGAACGTTAGTGGTCATCAATAGAATGGCATACTATCACAATCGACAACAAAGTGCGTGGTTTAAATGCAGTTGCAATGGTGCTGCTGTAACGGGTGCTGGTGAATTGTTGCCCAAATGATCACTGGAGCGTGCGATGTTAAATTCAACCCCACTCCCCACTAACTCGTCACCCGCCCAAACGACCTTCCTCAACGTCAGTGTGTTATGTCAGCCCCCTGCGCTTCGCAAAACAGTAATCATGCTAACAGGATTACCAGCTGTCTCGTTACCTGCAACTTGGGCTTCGTATAGGTTATATTCACATGGCTACAAAAACTGAGTGAGAAATAGGTTTCATTTCGTCAAAAATTTGTCCTACCCTTCATTAGCTAGTAAATTATGAATTTAACGTTTTTTTTCAATTTAAATGAGAAATGAATACAAGATTTTGGTTGGAAACCTCCAGAGTCCGCGATTTAAATGGGATAATAATATTAAAATGGATTCAACTGGCTTAAGACTGTGTCAATTTGACTTTTTATATGTCGTGTTGAATTTTTTGGACTGTTTTTAAGACAGTAGTTTGTGAGTCTAAACTTACATGGAGGTTTCTTTACATATGACGTGGTTGGTTAGTTGGTTGTTCTTTAAATCAAATGGGGCCTCTTAGGTTTGACCTACACACCCACTCGCTACTGACACGTTGGCATGGAATTCTTGAAGTAAGAATTCTCCCTGCACTATTGCAAACCTGTCAACTATCCTTTCTTTCAGCTTCACTCTACTACTTTTCTTTATCTTATCTCGCAGTCATTTCTTTCCTGCTACTCCATTTTCCTTGTATTTCGCCTTTGTGTTTATCTCTCGTTTCATTCCGCGATGAAAGTCGTTATCTTTAATAAACGTATCTCATTTTCCAGGAGCTGTTCAGAACAGTTAACTCCTGCTTTCTCCTCAAGAGGTATGTCCAATATCTGACTGTCGTAACGGTGAAGTGTCAACGATTATCTAAACTCTACGTCCACATTTATTACTGTATAAGCGGATTTGGGGCTGCATATGTTTGTATTAGGTTTTATGGAGGAATGCAGTGCGTATTCTTAAATTAATCCTTTAAAACCTTGTGGCTACATGTACCACCAGGTTTAACATTCAAAAATTCTACGTTTTGACCATACAGTGCATATATATATGTTTTGTACGGATCTCAGAACAAACAGATATTATTTCTGTATACAGAAATAACTGATTTGCTTTTACAAACCAGACGCATTGTGTTTACTGCGCGGTACGAGCTGAATCTCTAAATATAATTCAGGTTAATTTTAGTCTCTAAAGGGTTAGTTTTGAGTGTCAGCACCAGTCTTATGAACGTAATTGAAAGAAGGCTGCCGTAAAGATTCTATATTTATACGTAACGGATTCTGTATCCTAGCTCGAAAATTTAATTTTGGTTGGAGAAGGAAAGAGCTCTGTGGGTCGTCACGGAAGAGCACTCACAAAGCGTGGAATAGTTGTCCTCGGCATGAACCTTTCTCATCATTGTACTCTAATATCCTCTGTAAGAGAAAGACCTTCAGGCAAACAAGATTAATGTAGAATAAAAAGGAAATGATTTGTGCTGTATACAGACTAAAAGTAATTTGTGAGTTTAAAACTATAATGGGGATGAAGCACAGTTCCACGCTGGCATGAGATGAGATAAAATTCATATCAGAGAATGTCTCAAATGTCGCAACCAGTAGACGATACGGTAGTCATGTTTCCACAAGTACAGAGCAACTAGCTGGCTTTCACATCCTGGGGCGAAATTATGATGAGCAGAATTCCAATCCAATCACACTAAGTAATTTGTCCTATGGGCAGGTGATGGCATGTTGTTCGGTCTCTCCCGACGCCTGTGGATTTTACGCAAAGAGTGCGCGGTCTCTCGACAGTACACGCGACTCTTGTTACGCATTACAAACAACATGCGCACGTACACTATGCACGAAAATTAAATACGTTTTATAATCCTAATCCCAGTATTTCGCCGATCCCAGTGGCCGCGCAGTCTAAGGCGTGGGTCTGCGGCCGTTCGCTTGCTGGGATTGCGGGTTCGAATCCCGCCGGGGGCATGAATTTCTGTCTGTTGTGAGTTTTATGTGTTATCAGGTAGAGGTCTCTGCGACGGGCTGATCACTCGTCGAAAGGAGTCCTACCGAGTGTGGTGTGTCTGAGTGTGATCGTGAAGCATCAATAATCAGGAGGCCCTGGCCCACTAGGGGCTGTTGCGCCGTTAAAAAAACCAAGTGGTTAGTTGCGCTCTTCATTCTTTCTGCTTTGCATATAATTTTGTTTGTTCTTTTGTACAAGGAAATTTAAAAAAAAATAAGTTAATACTTAATTCCGAGAAATTTTCTCTGACTTCCCTCGTTACACACCAGACCTTTTCGCAGTCACCATTGACAGTTAAGCGTTTGTCCCACCGTGACACCAGATAGTGTATCCCGGCGTAGAAATAGTCGCTGTCAGTTGCCTCCAACGAGGAGGTGACACCTTGCTTCATGTCGGCGTCTGTCGCAAATCCTTTGTCAGCAGACAGCTTTTTAATGTGTGTAAAGGAATGCTAATCACTGGGCCCTGTACCGCCAACCGGGCTTATGATTGGTTACGGCGCCACGTTTGGAAGGTTATGTATCTCCCTCGCTGCAGTCCCGATCTCGCGCCCAGTGATTGGTTACGGCGCCACGTTTGGAAGGTTATGAATCACCCTCGCTGCAGTCCCGATCTCGCGCCCAGTGATTGGTTACGGCGCCACGTTTGGAAGGTTATGAATCTCCCTCGCTGCAGTCCCGATCTCGCGCCCAGTTATTGGTTACGGCGCCACGTTTGGAAGGTTATGAATCACCCTCGCTGTAGTCCCGATCTCGCGCCCAGTGATTGGTTACGGCGCCACGTTTGGAAGGTTAAGAATCACCCTCGCTGCAGTCCCGATCTCGCGCCCAGTGATTGCCATCCGTTTGGACCGATCAAATACGCCTGCCTGGCAAGCGATTTGCTACAGTATATATGTGCAGGAAGACGGGATAGTGTAGTCGGTATTGTGGCTATTCTACGGGATAAAGAACAGACGAATCATGGCTCGATTCCCGGCAAACGCAAGCAAGTCTTACTTCTCAAAGGCATCCAGAATTTCTATGGTACCCACCCAGCCTCGCACTCAATGGGTGTCTGGGTTCCTTTCCGGGAGTAAAGCAGCCAGGACGTGAAGTTGACCACTAACCTACCGAAGTTAAGAATGTGTGGAGCTATACCTCAATCCCCCGTATGCTTTCATGGCATGCACAGTGACATTTACCTTTAATGTTTTTTTATATAGTGTAGACAGATTTACAGCTACATAGTCTAAATATGTCTGCAACGATAGGTTTGCCTCTGCAATGGATTGCTGTTAAATGAGTAATACTTAGACAGCGTTGAACTGCATCTGCGTCTTCATACATATTCTCTAGAAGTCGTCGAGTGATAGAGTACGAGTAGTGTACTCGTAATTCAGGAGTTTTCATCTCACAACCACAAAACTTGGCTGGATATAAAAGAAATGCCGGATGTAGTATGCCTTTCTTGTAACTTCAAGTAAGAAAGTTGAAACGAAACGAAATTCCAATAAACGCCCAAACTCTTGTGAAAGAATAAACTTTCGTAGGAAATCCTGTTGTTCTTATATTGCATGTGTAATATTAAAAAACAATTTTTATTATTTACGTACAGGAATGGAATTCATACTTTCAACTTTATTCAAGATGAAGAATTTCTTTGTGACGTTTTTCTTTTAAGCCTGACTGTGTGTATACAAAGACACCAGTCAGAAGTCACTTGTTGAACTGTGTCACTATAACTCTTCTTTCAATTATTCCTCTTCGTCTTCGGTGAAAGTCAATATGTACCTTTCTTTTGCATGACTTAATTAAAGCCGTCTTCTATTTATTACTTTTCCATGTTTCCTCACATTGAATTCTTGTGGTTCTTGGGTTGTTTAAGGGTACTGTTGCGCCTGCAGATGTCACGTAGTATCGAAAAGTGCTTTCTGACGGTGAACAGGAGTGATAAAATGCAGAAGAACAGGAATAATACATAAAATGATTCATAATTGTATACACTAAATACAAGGATCATGTGCTACTCGTAAATGCAAGCCATGTAGTTTCTATAAACTTTCGGTTACAACCGGTTTTTGGCGACATATAACAAGGGAAAATTATCTTAACCACTAGAAGATGTGGGGGCACGCGGTGGCGCAGTTGGTTTAGGCGCTGCTCTACAAGCCGGAAGGTCGCGGGTTCGATTCCCGATGGTGTCATTGGAATTTTTCTTTGACATAATCCTTTCGGTCATACTATGGCCCTGGGGTCGACTCAGCCTCTAACAGAAAGGAGTACCAGGAATATTTCCTGGGGGTAAAGGCGGCCGGTGCGTGGGGCTGACAACCTTACCACCTTCATGTGCCGATTGTCTAGAAATCTGGGAACCTCAACCTCCTGGAACCCTAAGGGCCTGTCCAGGCCTGTAATGGGATTGTTTTACCTTTTACTAGAAGATGTACTACTAACGACGCCGCAAACTGATGGTTAATGAATGTTCGAGCTCCTACTTATTTTAATGCGACGTATAGGCAGTGTTTTATACTCTGACTGTCCAGATCAATGGAAAGATCCTCCGCGATCGCCTGATCTCACTCCTACCTATTTCAAATTCTGAGGCCATCAGAAGGGCATATTTTATTAGAAGAGTATCAACACTCTGGAGGATGAGTATTGACGTTTGAATGAAGCAGCTGCCAAATCATAGCTAAAGATGGGGACTGTCTAATTTCTCCGTGGAAATTTCAACGTGTCTTCCGCTAGTGAAACCGAATGCTGTTTTGAACTTTGTAGTGTATATTTTACACGTGTGGTGCGTATACAGTCACTCTTCTTGCATTTGATTTTGAAGTTTCTGATTAGAACTGCCTGCTGTTTGTCTGCCAACACAGGACATCAGGACTGATGACAAGTCTGAAGCCAGTGGTCCTGTAAGCAGGGTGTATTATGTAGCAGTCCGTGAATTAACAGATTATAAAACAGTCACATTCTATGATAGGGCAGTAGTTGCAGGAAAAAAGTGCAGAGTTAATCCTGCTCTAATCCACCAGTTATAAGCTGCTACACTTTTGCGTGTGATGTAAATTTCGTGATATGTTCTCTGCTGTAGGTTAGTTAGTTAGTTACTTCCTGTCGCTCCTTGCGGAGCATAGGGCCTCCTTTCAGAGGTTTCTTGGTCTGGAAGTGTGCATTCTGTAGTGGGTGACCATTCCACTGACTGCACAAGTTCCTACTCATCCTGATATGACTGCCAGAGCCATCTAGCAGTCAATCAGAGACTTAGGTGAGAAATGGCCGCTGAATTTTGCTTACGAAACATTTCACTGCTGTAGGTTAATATACCTTAATATCATTCGGTCCCCTACAGAAGCGAAAATTTGAAAACACAGCAATAATAAAGGGGTCTAGGCACAAAAATGGCATGGAACGGAGAGATCCATAATGAACACATGTTAAATGCGCATCAATTCAAGGAATGTTTCTTACTAATAATTTTAAAAATATTTAGAGCGTCGTCCAGTAAATGAAGGAGGATGGCGGGATACGCAGCATGCGTGGGGAGGATGAGGTGTGCGTAAAATTGTGTTAAGAGAAAGGTAATGGAAAATATTTGGGACGCTTTTGAATAGATAAGAAAATTATATAAAAATGTATTTTAAAGACATATATTGTGTAGACTGCACGTGACTAGCTCTGGATGAGAGCAATGGCTACATTTTGGGCTTCATAAAGTAATGTGTTTATTACTAGTTGAGCGTATGTAAATTTTACAAGACTGTGCACCGTGGAATATATGGGTTGATCGTTTGGTTGATCGGTTGATCAGCCAAGTACGAGTATTCAAGTTATTTTCAAGGCAATTGCGATATTATTGTCCATATAGGTGTAACAGTTGTGTTGTTTAATCTGTTTGCTTGTGACACGTTGTCCCTTATTTTGTAAGAGGAAAGCTAATTTAATGGGCTAATTTGATACGAAGCATGTGCAGTTGCAGAGAACCGGACAACTTTCCTTTTCCAAATAATCGATGGAAATACAAGTTCGAAGTACCGCTAGTACTTTAACCTAAAGGGGATTAAGGGCTGTTTTTACATACGTCTAACATTTTATACACCTTTTTTAGACGATGCCATCCCGTTGTGTTGTTTGTAACAGAAATTCCTTCCTCAGTACGTTTTAAACACAAATTTGTGAATCTGAGGATGACCTGAAGTAGGTCGAAAAATGTAGTTCTATATACTAAATGAAATTTATTTGTGTTTGGAAGAATTTCGACTTTATTTCTACTTTATACACCTTTTATATAAAGAGGACACTAAAATTGTGGTTAATGGCAGTATCCTAATACTATTTGAAAATTTATACATAATATGGAACAATCTTGTAAATTTCTCTTTATGTATTGCAGATTCTCCCTGAAGATGTTCGATGGCGATCGAAACATGTGGGAGATAAGTAAAAGGAATGATATAACAGTTCGTGTATTCTTATGGTGTTTGATGGAATATATGTAAGAAATAAATTATATAATTATTCCTTTCTGCCATTCAGCTAATATTGTTACGGTTGTGATATGCTACGGGTAGCTTGCAGGGATGGACGCAATAAAGGTTAGGATTTTCGGTGAAAGATCGACAGATCGGTTGTCACGTGTGAGTATAACTTTCAGATAGCTTTTAAAGAGAGCTGTGTTATGTAGTTATAAGACGTCTAATAGGTTCAGGATATTTCAAAATTTGTTCTTTTGGACATCTACTTGTTCATACTGTGAATTTGGGTTGAACCCTGTCAGACCTGCCTTTGTTATTTCGGAAAACCTTTCATAGCAATTTTTAAGCTCCGAGTTTTGTGTTTAAGAGTAAATGTAATTCAACACAATGAGATATGCAATGTACGTGTCATAATACACTGTGATGCGTTCGCGTAATATTTATACCTCCTCGGCTATCCTAACAGCTTGATAACATTTTACTCACAAAAGCGCTTTTATAGCGATTTAATGTCGCCGCAAACAATAAAAGTTCTTACGTAGTCATGTAAAGTGCCCAATATTTTTGCCTGATTTTAGCTAAATTTGAATTTTCTCGGCGGATTTTCATAGAAGTCCCCAATATCAAATTTCACGAAAATCCGTCTAGCCAAGCTGATACATGCAGGCAGACGAGAGTCCTAACAGCCTGATACCATTGCACTCGAAAAGAGCGCTGTTATGGCGATGTAATGTCGCCGGCAACAATAAAACTAATGAGGGCTCCATGTTAAGTGCCCGATGTTTTTGCCCGATTTTAACAAAATGTGGATTTTCTCGACAAATTTTCATGAAAGTCCCTTGTATCAAAATTCACGAAAATGCGTCCAGCGGTAGGCACGCTAATACATGCAGACGGAAGCACGGATAAGCGACTGACTAAGACTTGTCTTGACTTTTCTAGAATCTTTAGTGGAATTCAAGAATCAGATTTCATAATTTAATTTATGCTTCCAGTCGGCACTATATAATCAGCCAGCTGACTAAGAGTCTTGAAATAAACAATGAAATCTGTATAAAATGTGTTTCCTTCTCTCGCAGTTGACTAAACGTCTATATTTATAACTGGTAAGTTTTATTTCACTAAAATTATTCCGGCTGTATAATAATAATAATAACCATGGCTCAACAGCCCTATATGGGCTCGGGCCTCCTCTTTCCGAGGTTACTAAGTCGTGTGCATTCGTGGCAGTTGGTGACTGGCCAACTGGCCGCGCTACTATTCTATCGATCCTGATGTGTCCGCCAGAGCCATCTGGCAGGCAGTCAGGAGACTTGGGTGAGAAATGGAGGCTTTGAATTTAGCTTACGTAACATTTTTATTCATGCATTCCGGCTGTATAGGTCAGTTAATTAGTTATCACGTGACCAGGTTTCCCGTAATGTGAATAAAACACACATTCGAATAAACGTCGTTAGCTGACTAGCCCATCAGTACATTGTATTAACTATAATTGCTAGGTCTATTATGCTATTAAACACCTAGGTGTTAGCCTCTTGTTTGCATCAGCTGTCTGACCAGAGCGACAGATCAGTAAGCCGATGGCCTGTTTCAATAATATTAGCACCATGTCGTGTCCTATCGTGTATTCACTGGAAAGCAGATGCACAGTTGTCTCTTCATATAAGTTTATACTTTGAGTACGCATTCCGCTTCTAAACCTTTCCTATTCGGACTATTGATCCGTAAAGATGGGACCGACACGTTGTCCCGAAACGTCGGTAAACAATTACCACACGACGCCGCGTAATATCCCAGAAGAGCGCAGATCTCATCAACATCGCGGCGGAAGCCCAAAATCAAGGTCAGTGTAGCATGGACTGACGTTTTTGAGGAATATTTTGCATCCATCTTTAGGGTAGAAGGGAGACGAGAATTTCCTCCTAAACGTCGGTAAGTTTAGAATACACGGCGTCACATTCCAAAAGACAACATTCTTAACGGTCACCGCTCTGACAGCCGCAAAGTTCACACAATTCTTCTTTCCATTTTATTTCAGTTTTACTTTTGTACAAAAAGACTGGGCTGCAGCAAGTTGTGTGAGACGGAATATGTAGTGTTATTTATTTTAAACAGCGTTTCTCCTTCAACGATTCTGCATGGTTGAATAAACAAAGCTACCCCTACGCACTTTTTTAATGTACTGTTTGATATCAGTGAAACTGCGGTTGGCACAACTGCCCCATTTCATTCTGTTTGTAGTCAGCTGTACATGTTGTCCTGACTGTAGTTCGCTGCATCGCGATTCACTTGTTTGTTTCCGCTGCCTGATGGGCCGTTATTTCGCCTAATATGGCTACCTTACAGGGTTGTGTGGAGGGGGAACACTATCTGCCAGTGTCGAGTGTTTGTGGAGTTATGACCGTTGGAAGAATGAGTTGAGTGGTTTCTCTGTGTTATTTCTTCATGGTTTGAATTATAAAAGGAAGATGAAGTACTACTGTATCTCCAGCGGCTTTACAAGGTAGGATTCACTGACTGAGCTACTCGTGAGGTTTTAATCGCTAACGGTGTGGAAGAACACATCACACATGAAATTCTGTGTGCCTTGTTATGTCTCTGCTTCCGTCTCTTTCGTTCCAAATTATAGCAGTCTCGTATGTACTGGTACTTCTTCAAATACTGAAAATGAATGCTTCGATCCTGGTTAAAATTTGTTCTGGTTTTTCTCACCCTATTTATGCAGGTTCTTGGTTGGGACTTTGGTTAGGCCACTGATGCTTTCTTACGAACAATTCCCAACTCATCAGCCATCGTAACGTTCGACGCTGTACATTCTGAGGTATGGACAGCGTCATGAAATGAACCGCATAAGAAAAGAGGGAAACATTGCTATAATGTCCAAAAAATATGTCTTGATCAATTCTACTTCACTTTAAAGTAAAATAAGGTAAACCAAATTTGTCACCGTACAGGTCATGAAGGTATGGGAGGGTAGTGGAGGTATAGATTCACTTATTCTTAACATCGGCCCTGGATGGAGGTAATTGGCCAGCTTTGTGTACCGGTAGCTTTACCCTCAGAAAAATCGCCCCCCCCCCCCCCCAGCCCATTGAATAGAAGGCTTGGCCTGAATCGTTCTGGACATTTTGAAGAAGAGTCTAGTCTCGTATCCCTGCTGGGAATCGAACCACGATTCCTGGGTACTCCAGCCCCGAATTCTTGGCTGTCAATTTTTTACGTTATGTAATTTAATGTTACTTAACCTCTGACTTAATATAGCATTAATGAACAACCTTTTAATTGGAAAAGTTTTCATATCGAAGGCAGTGCAACATGACCAGCTAACCCCCTCCCTGCCCCCCATTTGTAATTAATAGAACGCTGCGGATCATTACGTAACATTCCTGCTACGTATTTAGGCTGTACCAGTTTGAATCTTGGCACAGAGACGGTTATTTTGAAGTTAATGTAGTTTCCTTCGACTCTTCAGGCAATGCGAGGACAGTGACACTGAACAGATCACCACCGGACAGGAACACAACACAGATCACCACCGGGCAGGAACACAACACAGATCACCACCGGACAGTGACACAACACATATCACCACCGGACAGTAACACAACACATATCACCACCGGACAGGAACACAACACAAATCACCACCGGACAGTGACACAACACAAATTACCACCGGACAGGAACACAACACAGATCACCACCGGACAGTGACACAACACATATCACCACCGGACAGGAACACAACACAAATCACCACCGGACAGTGACACAACACAAATCACCACCGGACAGGAACACAACACAGATCACCACCGGACAGTGACACAACACATATCACCACCGGACAGTGACACAGAACAGATCACCAGTCAGTGACACAACACAGATTACCACCGGACAGGAACACAACACAGATCACCACCGGACAGTGACAACACAGATTACCACCGGACAGTGACACAATACGGATCACCACCGGACAGTGACATAGAACAGATCACCACCGGACAGTAACACAACACAGATCACCACCGGACAGTGACACAATACAGATCACCACCGGACAGTGACACAGAACAGATCACCACCGGACAGTGAAACAGAACAGATCACCACCGGACAGTAACACAACACAGATCACCGCCGGACAGTGACAGAACAGATCACCACCGGACAGTAACACAACACAGATCACCACCGGACAGTGAAACAGAACAGATCACCACCGGACAGTGACACAGAACAGATCACCACCGGACAGTAACACAACACAGATCACCACCAGACAGTGACAGAACAGATCACCATCGCTTCCTTTCTCAAACCATCTAGTTCATTCATTCGTCATCATCCCATAATACGACGCTTTACGATTACAATACGGGGTTGTCAAATCATGACGCATCGAGCATAGTTGTAAAAGCGAGCAGGCCTGGACCAGTTGATTGTGTACGCCGGACCCACGCAGTGCCGTATAATAAATGTCAATATGTGGAGTTGAAGATCTTCCTCAAATAACCCCAAGAATCAGCAATTTCATTCCTCGTTGCTTGTTATTCGGTAATACATAGCATGAATCTGCAACGTGGAACAAAGGGACGGCAGATCGATCGATGGACCTGCCAGCTGCCGAACAGCCCACTGGTCTTTGGCTCTAGGAGCATCGGGCGCTGGGAGGGAGGGGGGGGGGGGTCTGGGAAAAGACATGTAGTCGGTATACCACTGCGAGACATACACTGTGGCTCACAGCTGAAGAAACTGCCCCTAACTACAAACAGACTTAGAAGACGGAACACAGCATTGATAGTTCAAGGTCGATTACGGGCTGACGTAAGGGTTTTTTCTTTTCAGTACAAAGACAAGCCGAAGGAAATTGGTGATTTAACGAGAAACGTAGTGATGATTATAGGTCCTGTGATGCTGCTTAAGTGGTGTCTGGACAAATGGCGCTGAGAGAGCTGTTTCTTCAAAAGCTTCCATTTTACCCTATCAGTACCATTCTACCATTGCTCCGTACCTGTTCACATCCATCTACTATCGACGCTGCCTCATTATGTTCATTTTACATAGGCCGCATTTACCGTGTCTTTTAATTGTCTGAGTAGTAAACTCAATGAAGTACAGTCATGCTTTAAACGCTGACAGTCTTTCACCTACACAAGAAATTAACCCGTTTTATGGAAAGTAAATGTTCATTGTCGTGTTCACAAATCCGCCATTGAACACAATTCTGAGCCAGATAAATCTAGTTGGCACTTTCCCTCCCAGTCTCTTTTACTATCCTTTTTAATGTTATCCTCGCACCTACACCCTGGTTTCCCAAATAATCTGTTCTTATCAAGTTTTCTGATCGAATCTTGCTATGCGTGCTAAATTCCCTGACAAAACTGTATCCTAATTTTCTACTAATTAAAGTTCTCGTGTTTGCTATTTCTCATTATTTGAACTTTTCAACATTTTCGAATAATGTATTGGTCGTCTGTGCCTATCCCAGTGGCCGTGCGGTCTCAGGCGTGGGCCTTCGGCCGCTCTCTTACTAGGATCGTGGGTTCGAATCCCACCGGGGGCATGGATGTCTGTCTCTTGTGAGTGTTGTGTGATGTCAGGTAGAGGTCTCTGCGACGAGCTGGTCACTCGTCCAGAGGAGTCCTACCGACTGTGGTGTGTCTCAAAAGTGTGTGACCATGAAACCTCGACGAAACAAGAAGGCCCAGGCCCATATAGGGCTGTCGAGCCATACAAAAAAAAATTGGTCGTATGTGGTTCTACATGCGGGTAACAAGGTACCTATAACGTGTACCTATTTTCTTCTGCCTTTACTTCAGTTTAATTCTACCTTCAGGTGGGCATGTTTGTAGCCCCTGTGGTTTTCTGTATGGTATTCCTGTTATCGCTTAATGCATTTACGTCACCGTCACGGACCAAAATTCGTGTAGTTTGATGAGTCCGTTGATAAGGAATCCGAAAACTTTGATTCCACAGTACCTGCCGGTTTATGAGCTACTCAGCAAAGCAATGCCCCACTGTTGTTCAACATACAAGTCTTGTTCGAACAAAATCAAGAAACGGCTGGTTATAGTGACTAGCACCCTTGCTTCGTATTTCCGGAGTCCCAGGTATAAATCTCGCCCTGGATACTGGCTCTCCTGGTTCATGTTTTCCCTGATTTGCACCGTCGGTAGTGCTTCAAATTAATTCGCTGTAACTCCTTTTTATATTCCTTCACACGCATTGTGCACTAGCCTTCCTACTGTTAGACACTCTACACTTTGAGCCAGTTTAGGCGTCACCAAATGAAACGTTAATTAATTAATTAAGTGCCTTCTAGAATCTATCCAACTCTAAAATCGAAATCGTTGCCTCTAGAATAAAAATGACCAGCCAATTGCGATATTCAGCTCAGAATAGAAATGTAATGAATTGTGTTTTATAACATACGAGGGGTATGAACGTGGCTGGAGCACGCGGTGGCGCAGTTGGTTGATGCTACAAGCCGGAAGGTCGCGGGTTCGATTCCCGATGGACTCATTGGAATTTGTCATTGACTTAATCCTTCCAGCCGCACTATGGCCCTGGGGTCGACTCAGACTCTAACAAAAATGAGTACCAGGAATAGTTCCTGGGGCGTAAAGGTGGTTGGTGCTTAGGGCTGACAACCTTACCACCTTCATGTGCCGACTGTCTGGAAATCTGGGAGCCTCAACTTCCTGGAAACCTTGGGGTCTGTCCAGGCCTGTATAGGGATAGCTTTACCTTTACCTATCACAACGTGGCTCGCGCAAGTTGTCTGTAAAGGCATAATATTTAGGCAGTTTACATGCACACGAAGCTGACCTTCAACAAAGGTTTAAAAGATTTTCTAAATAAAGGAAACTCGTAACAGAAACTAAACTATTGTAGTTGGATGAACAAAGATAAGAAGTTAAGTAAGGAAAAAATATTTTATCAATATATGGCTGTTGACTTAGTTGCCACATAAAGTGCGGCTCCCGAATCTCGTCCCGCTGGCCACCCCTGTAATATACCATTAAAACTACATGAAGGAGGACAGCTGACGGTAAAGCGTTGCTTTTATGCTTCTCTATTATGCTCTGTATCGGCTAGCTCATGGGTTTAACTTAGTGTTAAGGCCGGTAATATTAACTGTTTACAGACGTTGCATAACACTCACACGAATTAAATAAATAAAGAGTTGTTCTTGTGTTTTAAGTCCCAAAAAATGCGAACAGTAAAGCTTTGTATATATTGGGTTCTTACATTTACATTAAGCTCTTTGTAGAGGGCCAAAATACGTACTGTATTCTTTAGGGATATAAAATTCCAATAGCAGTGAGAAGAAACCCTTTTATACGGGAAGTAATAATGATCAGCATGCAGCCAACAAAGACAAATGGAGCTTAAATTAAGCCCCTCAACACAGTTCCTATTATTTTAATTTATTTTACTCGTTTAATTTATATTTAAATGAATTAATGCAGCATCCTCCCTTATATCTGGGGGTTTCGGTCATCACAAAGCTCTTTACGTCACGAAGGTATCTCTCACATAGAGTAGCCTAAAAACTCAAGCAACTCGTTAGAAGTAAACTGGTGTTTCTTTCATCGTACTTCAAGAATTAACGTAGGGCCAGTGCCACAAGTGCAGTTCATCTATTTATAGCATTTAAAGCGTAAAGTTTTATAATATCTACTCACCTTTCGCTTTATCCTTCTGTCTCATTCATTCATTCATTCATTCATTCATTCATCCATTCATTCTGTAGTCTGTCTTACGACAGGTCCGTAGCCTCTTCCAAAGTGAGTTCTTCACAGGGTGCGATCTAGTGCTTCCTCTTTCAATTTACAGTATCTTCTCTTTTCCTTAAGGTCATCCAGTAGCTGCTTACTTCTTCTCTCTCGTCTTCCCGTCATTTCTATCCTTCCTTCTAACTTTCCTTCAATCACATGTTTCAGAAGGCAGTTCCTCCGCAAGATGTGACCAATCCAGTTAGCCTTTCTTCTTTTTATTGTATGTACAATATTCCTCTCCTCCTTGACTCTGTGTAATACTTCTTCATTTCTCACACGATCTGTCCAACTGATCTTCTCCATTCTTCTCCAGCACCACATTTCAAAACTTTTCCAGATACTTCTGATCTAATTTCCGAAGTATCCACGTTTCAGCACCATACAAAGCTATGCTCCATATGTATCACTTCACTAGTTTCTTGCTTAAATTTAAGTCCAGTTTGCTGGTGAACACATTCTCCTTCTTGTTGAATGCTGCTTTTGCTATGGCAATTCTGGATTTAATTTCAAGTGTATATCTTGCATTTTTCCTTCTCTCTCGTTTAACACAAAATGATCAGTGTTAAATACTTCGTTAAATAACCTAAACCTTAATCATGTTGATAAGACGAATACGTCAGTGACAAGCGAAAGGTTGTTGTTTCTGAGATAATCATGCGTCGCGGGCCCCAGATTTATATCCTGCAGGAAAATTGCGACGGCGTATTGATATCGCTAAGAGTAACATACTCGTATGTTGTGTGCTATGTTCGATGTAGGCGTTCATAGTCTGCGCTGCACGCGTTCTAGATTCTGCACTAAATAGAACTGAATATTAAGTTTTGCTCTGTAGCTTTACACGAGGAAAGTGTTGCACTGGAAGGTGGATGGATATAAAAGTCTGTGTCGACATTGTAAGAAAAATTTAAAGCTATCTCTGTGCACGCCAATAGGGCGTATGGGGAAGTGGAGGTACGCCTTCACGAATTCTTAACCTCGGCACTAGATGGAGGTGAGCGGTCATCTTTACTCCGCGGTCGCTTTACTCGGAGGGGGGGGGGGGGGGTGCGCCCGATACCCTTTGAATAGGAAGCTGGATGGACCCCACAGCCGGTCTGGAAGCTAGAGAGGAAGGTGAGATTTTTTGCCCTTACCGGGAATCAAACCACGTGCAGTCTTTGTCTTGGTTACTGTACCAAGTGATGGCGAAGGGAGATTGTCATCCCTTAGCGGGTAACTTAATTTCGGCCATCCAGCCTGTACGTATTCATTTTACTGATTATTTTCTCACTGTTCATAATTTAGAATGTATTAACCCTTAATACCCTAGTGGTTACTCTATGTATCACCAGGTTTAACACTGAATTTCAGCATTTTGTCTACACAATGTATTTATGTATTTCCTATAGCTCTTACAATAAACATCAGTTATTTCCCTTTACAGCATTTACTGGTTTGTCTTTCTAATGAAAGTTCACTGTGTTCCCAGTGAGGTTGGAACTGAATTTTTATATACAATTTAGAGTATTTTTAATTTCCAAAAGTAGAATTTCCTGGACGAGGTGTCAGGAAACCATAAGACATCTAATACCAGAGAATAATAATACAGGGAAATTTATTCAAGCAGCATTGTCCTTAGCAAGACCCTAAGAGCGTGTAGAAGAATGGAGGTACCGTTCCGTGCATTTTTACGTCAGAAATTACTGGATCACGTTTTGTTGTCAGCTTGGTGGCCTGCCGCTCTACATTTCTTCTGCTCCTTTGGAAGAAAGTTTAGTGTGCTCCAAATTCGAAGAAAATAATTTACCACTGCCTGGTACCAAATTCTTTCATTCAGCTTGTCGCACTGAAATGTCGCATTTCGTTCTATTCTTGCGATAATATTTGTGGCTAATGAGCTTCAGGTGTGGACATTTTAGCGCTGAAAATATTTCCCTTTAAAAAGGGTATTCCAGTTTCGTTATTTGTATTTATTAACGTTATTAATATTTTTTTTAACACGCTGGTTATGGAAAGATGATAAATAGGACTGCACCTAATTACCGAGGATGAAAGTAATTTTATGAAAGCTTTAAAGTTGAATAAAAAATAGCTGTATACGAATATTATTATAAAACTCGATACTAATGAAACAGCAAATGATAATATATTGGACATGTTATGAAAATTAACAGTTGCATGAAAAATGAGCAACCACAAAAAATAGGACGAGCAAAATAATTACAACACAGAGAGGTTCTAGAGATACGAAAAATGGAACCGCGTAGTATAATGAACAGTAACAGAAATTTGAGTTCTCATTTCTAATGGCGATGATTATGAATCTGCAGGCCCATGATTAGGATCGATCCTGAAGTTAGTAGGGAAAGGTACCTTCGAAACACTTGTATTACAGCGCCCAGAAAGTAATGCAACACATTTTTTTTTCTCATTCACAATTGATTTTATTAAAACTTCAAATATGTCACATCATTACATGAATCTTTGGCTACCTAAACCTATTTTTCAACATAGTCTGCTTCTAAATCTTTGGCCTTACGCCACCGAGATGCGAGAGCCTGTGTGGCTCCGCGGCACCACTCTGCAGGTCTCTGTCGCAACCACCTCTTTACTTCGGTAATGACCTCCTCCTCGTCCTCAAACCTCTTTCCGCGAATTTCATCTTTAAAGGGAAACTCTGAAAAAGCTGAAGCGTTTCCGGAGGGTTCGTTCCCATAAAGATGTGACAAAAGTGCTTCTTCACCACAGCAATGCGAGGCCACACACAAGTCTGCGTACCCGAGAGGCCATCACAAAGCTTCAGTGGACTGTCTGTCTCATCCACCTTATAGCTCTGATCTGGCTCCTGACTACCATCATTTCGGTCCCTTGAAAGATGCAATTCGCGGAAAGAGGTTTGAGGACGACGAGGAGGTCATTACCAAAGTAAAGAGGTGGTTGCGACAGAGACCTGCAGAGTGGTACCGCAAAGGCACACAGGCTCTCGCATCTCGGTGGCGTAAGGCCAAAGATTTAGAAGGAGACTATGTTGAAAAATAGGTTTAGGTAGCTAAAGATTCATGTAATGATGTGACATATTTGAAGTTTTAATAAAATGAATTGTGAATGAGAAAAAAATGTGTTGCATTACTTTCTGGGCGCCCCTCGTACTTATCTACCAGACTACATGACGTCACATCCTAAAAGACAGTTTTTCTCATTTGCAGTGGAGCGATCTGGAAGTTAAACCAGGCTCTCCGAACTAATGATGTTGGCCAATTAATGGTGTAATATCGTACCAACTATAATTGTTCATGTTCAAATATCATTGCCCGAGCAGTATTCGAGAGAAACATTACCTGTTGCATATGAAGCTGTCAGATCGTCCTACGTACGGTCTGGACAAAGCGTAGAAAATGTCTGAACTTTTGAATTCTTCAGTCGTTTATTTCACGACTTTGTCAGCGTCTCAGAACATATACCGCGGACTGATGGGCTGTAATGGGATGACCGGCGGGTGATGAATCTGAAGGAATTTGGAAGGAAGCGGTTTTTGCCTGATCGAGTTGCTATTCTGGAATTATGCTCGAGGGAGTTTAGAAAACCACAAAGTGGTGTGTAATGTTGACCGGTGTTCCTGTCTAGACTCAAACTGCTCATCACTCAAATGCAACGTTAGTTTGGAGCTTTAGTAACCACCAGCCTGTTCTGCAATTTTTGCGAATTGAAACCCTGTTAAAACAATTCAGAAATGAAGAAGAATCAAATAATTATACCTGTGACCCACTATGATCCTTGGTCCTGTTGAAGTGTAGGTCCAGTCTTTCATTTCCTCAGCACTAAATTTGGGTGAATTGGTAACTTTATGAATCGATCACTCTTCCCCCCGGGAAAACAGCTCCCTGTGCACTGGTTAGCTCTCAGAACAGGTCTGCATACGGCTGCTAAGAGAAAAACCTCCCTCGCCAGTGGAAATCGAACACCGAAATAAATCACAACCAAAACATAAAAATTAAACTCCTACTAAATTAACCTTTATTTTGATAATGGCATTTCTCCCACAGCGGACGTAACGGTTGGTTACACCGCCATGACTCGACCAGAGCCCCGTTTGTATTAATGGTGTGCACCACGTGCATAGGTAGCAGTTCGTCATGCTCTAAATATCCCTGTTAAAACATTAGTTGTACTGCATGTAGTGTTTCTTTTGCAAGTAATACGTGTAGTACTTTAAACATATTTTTGGATAAGTTGTGGAAGTACATGATATTACATAAATTCTTCATAACAATACATTATTATGACAACATATCGAAGTCTTACAGAAAAATAATTGACATTTTATTCAACATTTAGAATAATACGTTAGTGGCTGCGTAAGTAATGTGTACATATGGTTAATTCGAAACAATTTAAAAATATTTTCAAATCTCAGGTTTTTTATCTCTGTTTTAATATTTTATTTGATTTTCTGTCATTGGAAATCCTTCAGTTACAAAGTCATTAATATTTACAAATAACGTGTGCCTCTGTTATTAACATATTTTGACTCGTATTATACTTACGAGATGAAAGGTCCGGGGTTCGACTCGCAGCAGGGATATGAGTTATTTTCCAAAAACCGTCTAGACCGACTCTGGGGTCCACCCAGCCGCCTACTCATTTGTTAGCGGGGTTCTTGGTCCGGCGTAAAGCGGCTGGGGGGGGGGGGGGAGAAATTTACCACTGCCCTCCACCTAGTGCCGAATTTAAAAATGAGTGGAGCTATACCTTTATACTCCCTATATACCTTCATAAATAACAGATTTACCTGTATTTCGTGTTATTCCTACGTGCATTGACTGAATGTCTCTTTTGAAGAAAAATAATGAACTCTGAACCAGAAATCAGACTGTCGTTTCCAGTACACGGTCCAAATCTTAATTAAATTGGGGGAAGGTTTCAACCCTATGACGGAAGGTGCAGAGAGACATGTTGGTCCCACGAGACTTGCCTCACAAACGGGAGGGGTATGCTAATGAAGATACTGCCTTTACATAGAAGCATCCCACATTCATGGTTATGCAGATTGTGTCGGCAGACGTTACGTCACTTCAGTGAGATGAGAAGATCATTATGAACCTTGAATTTAGAAAGTAAGGACGTAACCTTCTGTTCCTTCTTTCTGGGAACGTCTTGAAACATGTCTTAATACCTAAAACAGACTACATCTGAACACTTCTTTGTTTTTCTTTACCGGGGCTTTCCCTCTTTTACATTATTATGCTTCTTTATTTATGTGCCATTTTTATTATAATCACCGTCAATAGATGAGCGAGTTCAGTGAAGATATTGACATGAGTAACAAAGGACCTGAACTGAATTTGCGGCTCAAATGATTGTGTGTTTGTTAAGATGTTTCGGAGGAACCTGCTGCGTCAGTCTTCAAGATGACTGAAGTAAGCACAATTTTTTTTCCTGTGCATTATACACGCAGCCATTCTGGCATTCGACGCTTCTTAACAAAATCAGCTGTAAAGGCGTCATTATATAACTAAACTATCCATACATGATGTACATACATACACACACACACATACATACATACATACATACACATACATGCACACATGCATGCACAAACTCAGTACATACATATGTCAAGAGATACTTATCAATTCTTTTACAATAAGACATGTTTGAATAAGCAGTTTATGATGTTCAATCCGAGTTAGGCTGAGTCGATAAGGGTCACATTTGAGTTACTCTGACTGCTTTTGGAGAAGACATTCGACTTATGGACGTACCAAAGAGCGCTTGAACGTTTAACGTTAATTACATTTGTGCATTAATTATAATGACGATTGAGAAAGAATATTAATAATGTAACGAATACGACGACGACAGTAGCGCCGTAGATATGACGTTCAGAAGGGTGGATGGCTTGCAAGGAGCTGATTCTGAAGTTGAGGCTATATTTCGACGAACATTGGAATCAAGTTCTCTGGATACATGAAAAATGTGTGGAACATTCCCTTGCTGAAAATGTCTATTTTTTTTCAAGAATTAATACTGAAGAGGACATTGAAATGACGAATGCGACACATCAAAGCATTTTGAAAGTCAAAAGCACGATGATGAATTCCGATAAAGCGATAAGAATTGGTAAAATTTTTCCTCTCAGCTGTGGGACCATTGTGGGAACGAACTTGGAGAGGAGGAAGTCCGATAACCGATAACGAACGTTGTACATCAGAGGCGCCACTAGTATGGACGTACAAGAAAATAGCTAAATTGCAAAGCTGTGTAATGCCATGTTACTTTTCTTCATCTAGTGCACGGAAATTTTTCCCAATTTGAAATCACAGTAAAAAACCATTTTTTATTTTAGCTTCATCATATACGTAACGGGCCGTATGTAACCTGAAACTCGGTTACCCACCTAATTGAAGAACATATTAAGTGTTTGAGTACCAAATGGCATGGCATTTGTTTCCATGGCGCAACAGACCCTAGTGGGCCAGGGCCTCCTCATTGTCGAGGCTTCACGATCACACTCATACACATCACTCTCGGTATGACTTCTCTGGACGAGTGATCAGCCCGACGCAGAGACCTCTACCTGACAACACACAACACTCACAACAGTCAGACATCAATGCCCCCGGTGGGATTCGAACCCGCAATCCCAGCAAGCGAACGGCCGCAGACCCACGCCTTAGACCGCGCGGCCACTGGGATCAGCAGTGGCGAGGAATATTGGACTTTAAGTAAGAAGAAGTGACAAGATGGTGGAGGAATTTACATAATCGTGAGGTATATAACTAGAATCGTTTGCCATATATATTAAGATGAGTAAATCAGATGAGATAGGCATGTAGCACGGTGATAGAGAAGATAATAAAGTGATAGACGACTGGGAAGACCTATTTTACGATGTTTATACACTAAGTACTCAGGCGAGAAAATTAAGGAAATAAAAGACCCATTTCAGTCGGAAATCCGCACCAAATTCAAGCCAAATACCTCACATTACAATTCCAACTTGTGTGACTTTCTTAGTTTCAAGACGTTGTGTCAGCTAATTAGTTTAATGTAACAGTGAGTTAAAAATACATACATGCACTCATCTATGCATACATACGTGTACATGCACACACATACGCACATTCATGCATGTACACTTGCTTACACGTATACATATAGACATGCATATATACACATACACGTATACATACGTACTCACATACACGCGCACACAACACATACACTGTAATGAAACTCGCAGTCCAGTGGTGTCTCCCCTGTTACGTATTATGAAGGTACCGGAACCTAATCTCCGCCGGACTTCCATGTAAATGTTCGGACAGTACCTAAATACGTTTGTACCTGTTTTTGTACACTTTTTCAATACGTCATTCTCATAAACATCCTGGCATTCGGCGCTTCGCAACAAAAGCGTTGTAACAGCGTCATTGTATAACTCACGAATAAATTAACCACCAGGTTTAACAAGGAAAAGTTTTAAATATTGCCCACACAGTGTATTTATGTGTTTTGTGTGGGTCTCAGAACAAACAGCGATTATTTCACTGTACAGCATTAACTGATCAGTTTTTTATAACGAGGAGAGAATGTGTTTACTGTGCTGTATGAATTGAACCTTTAAATATAATACAGTTTAATTTTCATATTTTAAGCTATTCGTATAGATACACCCATGTATTTATTCATTCATTCATCCATCCATCCATCCATTCATCCACTCGTAAAATTAAAAAAATCGTTTTCCACACTCTAATGGCCGACTTGCATGTCTCCTACTAAACAAAATGGACCATGGATTACGTATTTTTTAGCTTCGTATTCGTAAATTTTGGTTTTGCATTACGAATGTTCTTCTACAAACACGACATGGCGAATGATTAACGAGGGATGAAACATAGGTCACGATTTTGTTTGATTTAGTGTCTGCGTATGGAAACTTAAAGATTAAGAATTTTCAGGTTGTCAGTGCCTTGTAGGAATAAACTGCATCTTGACACATTTCATTTTAACATATTGGCGCAGCTAATATTTATAGCAGTCAAAAATTTACGTTATCATTGCAAAGGGAAATGGATGAACTGAAATTGAAGTATTGCGTATCCGGGGACGCAAAAGAGACGTGTAACGCCGTAAATGTTTTGATTGTATATATTTTTTTATATTTCGTGCTTGAGCGCTTTCATGTGAGGTATGTGCTTCTTGATACTGAAAGTGTGCAGCTTAATTTTATGCACAAAACTCAGGAATTACACATGTAGCAAATACTGCATTATCTACTTAATATTATTCATTCCGTACAGTTTATCTCTATATTTATAGTCCGACAAATGTGCAATTTAATCACATTAATTGTGTAACACGTCGCCCTCTGTGGACTAGTGGTTAGCGTGCTCGCCACTGGACCCAAGGTTCACGGGTTCGATCCCGGCCGAGGGCGATCCGGAGCACCACTTCCTTTGGAGGGGAAGTAAAGCCGTCGGACCCATGTCGTAGATTTACGGCATGTAAAAGAACCTTCGGGCATGAAGAAGAACCAGTAGTGTTCGCAGAAAAATTCAAAGCGGCCATTTCTCACCCAAGTCTCCTGACTGCCTGCCAGATGGCTCTGGCAGTCTCATCAGGATCGAGCAAAAAGTGCGGGCAGTGATCCGGTCACTCACTACAGAATACACACTTACCGACCAGGAAACCTTCGGGTTGAAATCCCAAAAAGAAGGAGGCTCTGGCCCACTCCGGGCTGTAACGCCATGGAAGAAGAAGAAGAAGAAGAACTGTGCAACACTGTTAACCAGTATATACATTGTAAAGAATTCATGTTTTACTATGTAAACAATTGTACCAATTAATGTAAAAGTATGTAATTTGAGATGAGTCCCTGAGGATGAGGTTCGAAACATGTATGACAGTGTTACACAGTTAATGTGATTAAATTGTACATTTGTTGGACTATAAATATACTGTATTATCTCTTGATTTATCTAATTAGACAGCCAAACACTGTTAATAGTTACGATGCGCTGACGGCTGCCTCGCCATTTTCAATAATTTTGTATCCTCCTGAAGCGTTGTCCTGGGATCAACGCATAAAAAACCCTCACTTACTGTCCTGTTATATTTTTGAGACTGCTGATATTCGGCTGCGCACGCAAACAGGTCGACCCCACCGTAGACGTCACCACTCAATGTATGGTGTATATTTTATTGAGTGAATTTGAATGCGGACAGTTTCTCGTCAGGATATGAGCTGTTAAATGCGACCCGTCACTACGAGGGAAAACTATACACAGCTGAATAATAGACATAGCGATTAGTCACAAACCTGGAGCGTAATAGGAATTGCATCGACTGTAGCGCTGTTGCTAGGATTTATGGAGAAGAGAACGTGCCATAATTACGCTATGCATGTATTGATTCGTAAATATGCCGAAACATGAAGTCTACAATTTGTATACATATTTCAGTAAGGTTTAAGTATGGGTTAGCTGATAGACACGTGATGTGCCTATGAAGAATAAATTTGGTTTAACGCCCTTTGTCTCGCAAGGGAAGTACGTCCGTTCTCCAAACGAATACGAAATAATTACGGATTAAAAATTTATGAAATAATTGGTAATTTTCTCCGAACGTATATTAGCCACTGGTATTTCTGGTTAAACCTGTCTGTAGCTTCAAAGCGAACTCAGGGTTTTTATAATTTTCATTTCTTGTATTCTGTTAATAAAACGAGAAAAACACTCTACCAAAGCCACACTCCCACCATCGCTTATTCATTATTCGTTAGCATTCTTTTCATGTTCGTAGTGTATAAAGAAGGAATTATTTTCATTATTTAAAATTCATTTTTACCTCTTAACAGATCAGGTGCTCGGAATCAAATGCCAAAGCACCTCATAGAAAATATTTCTTATTGTAACGGTGTTCTTCATACATGTCTTGTAATCTGAAAGAGATGTCACAGGGTTGAAACGCGAACTGAAAAAACAAATATCACAATGACAGTACTTTATAGAGTAATGGAATACAAATATGTAACCACTCTAACATACATCATCATATCAGAACAATTTTTTCAAGTAACATGCCCATTCTAATTAACACATTCGAAAAAAAGGTTGAAAATATCCGACCTGAGGCATGGTTTAATTTCTCTGTTCTTTTGTCTCTTTGTTTAGGTTTTAATTTCATATTTCAGACGGTAGACGGTAGTCGCAGTACTTTAAAGACTGAATATAACTGCCATAACATATAAATAAAATGTTTCTTAATACTGTTTTTCCAAGGCATATAAAACAGTGCTACATAAAGATTTATCTTTCTCTTTCCATCCGGTTTAAAGCACGTCAAAATATCACTTCTGAGCATATTCCCGTCATATCGCGAACGTGTTTTTTTTACCTCGTTTGTTGTATATATTAGACAAATATTATTTTTCTGATTTTTTTTTGATAATTTGCATGGTCCTCATATATATAAGTTTTCGAAAACGACCATGCACCCTGTCGGGTGGTTGGATATGTGATTGATTGTTGGGGGTTGGAGATGATTGATATGTAGAAGTAGGCCTAGCAGATTTGTCCCAGGTGTGGGGTACATCAAAGGAGTATTGTTTTGCATTTGAAGGAAAGATTCAGTGTCTTCGACTCGGTATCTTTTCTCCATTAAAAGAGTGAGGGCCGCCTTTTGTTACATGTTTCGCTTGCAGTCAATACATCACGCTATATTTATCGATATTCTTATAATTTATGACTCCGTAATGTCTAGACTTCATTACATATTAGTTTCAGTTTCCCGTTCCGACGGAAATGCCTATAAGCTAATGTTACTATAAGCTGAAAATAAAGTACTCGGTTTGTGCAGTATGAGAATACAAGTAGGTTACATAAAGTCTACAGATTATCAACATAAGCACATAAGTTCGACTGACGCTTTACACTAAGATTTTTTCGTGCTTGGTTAATGACCGTTCTCGTAAAGAAACCCCTATTTTCTTGATGTTGTATAATAAATGATATCTCCAAATCACGGCTTCAGCGACTAGGAATTCTTGAATTTCTGAACGCCGTTGTATATAGAAATTTAACGTATTTGCCAGAAGTGAAATTTTAAATTTCAGAAACGGGATCGAAACAACTTCAATAATAATTAAGTTATAATTTATATTTTATCGGATAAATTGTAATTGTACGAACCGTATATTAACCAATTCCATGGAGCAGATTCCTTCACTGGAAGCTAATAGTGGTTTAGCTGTTCAAGAAAGTCCCTGCCTTTGTTTATTGAGACCGGACGTATCTTCACAAGATTAAAAATTCTGAGCATGCATTTCTCCTTTTACCGACGGGTACTTTATTGGCTTTCCAGCATATCGTTCTTGGTTTGTGTCGTCCCAAAAATTTCATGTGATAAATAGAAATTTTGGAGCCGCTTCTTATGTACTTTAGTACACATTTCTCTTACTGTATCTTTCTTAATTTTAAATATGTATCTTCCTCAGCACTTTCTATAGAAACTTGCCTTTGTCGTAGTTTTCACTCCGAACGCTAGGCGAGGTGTCACGCATATAAAGAGAGTCAATGAAATTAATTTGCTTTACCTGTGTATTCACATTTATAAGAGGATCCTGATTGAAACTATAGGAAAACTGGAAAACCTTGCTGCTACATACCTTTAATGGTCGGTTTATCGTCGTTAAAGTGATTAAGTAAAACCTTCAGTTGTCGGAATTTCTGTGTTTCAACAATATGAGTATCAGACACTGTCGTTGTGTTTAAATCCACGATAATATTGTAGTTGACATCACAGGTATTAGAGAAATGGCTGACAGCATTCAACGGAAGAATGACAGCAGTAGAGGACTGTTGTTTTTGGACAATGTGACATGTCATGCTCATATGGAGCTCTCTCCAATATTATACGTGGCGTAGGTCCCTCTCAGCGCCAGCAGTGTCACTCAGCAAATGGACATACGTGCCATCCAATGTTTCACGTGTACTATCCCAAGCTTTTTGCGTCACCACTCATTGGAATTATGGAATTCTTTGTCTGTCCTACTGAGATTGCAAAATCGAGCCGTTATTTGCTACCATTAACCTACGAACGCCAATCCCAGTGGCCGTGCGGTCTAAGGCGTGGGTCAACGGCCGCTCGCTTGCCGGGATTGTGGGTTCGAATCCCGCCGGGGGTCATGGATGTTTGCCTCTTGTGAGTGTTGTGTGTTGTCAGGTAGAGGTCTCTGCGTCGGGCTGATCACTCGTCCAGAGGAGTCCTACCGAGAGTTGTGTGCCTGAATGTGATCGTGAAACCTTGTTACTGAGGTGACCCTGGCCCACTGGGGGGCTGTTGCGCTATGAAAAAAAAAACTGGGAACGAGGTAGTATGTTAGTAACACCGGCCACATTTCCTCCTCACACATTAGATCTTTGATAACAATATTAAGCGTAAAATTCCCCGACATTTTTTGACAGTTCAAGCTATGCGTAGTACCGGTTTTGTGGGTTTATAAAAGATGTATTAGAGCAGGACAGCTGTCAGCCAGTCACTAACAGGAAGGAACAGGAGGAGGATAGGAAGATGTGTAGATTATTGGTTATAGTCAGGACTGAGTTTGCAAATGATTTTTTCTGTGTTACCTCGTTGTAATAATACGAGCATAAAAAATACTCTTCCTTTTTATTGTGTGGCGGCTTTAAAATGCTTTCTTCTTCCCCCTTTAATCCGCCCCGCCACCAAAAGTTATTAAAAGTCCTGTTTTGGGGTTTTTAAAAATGGGACCCCCTACATATGTGTGACTTTCTGGCAGGTGAATGTATAAAGTATCATGAAGTTTATAAACGAAATAAAACTTTTTTTTTTACAAAATTCATCACATGATTAATAATTTCTTGTTTGAGACAATTGTCCTTTTATCCTGGTCTTTCAAGGCATCTTTCCCAGTCGCATTTAGCCCTTTTCATAGCTTCCATTTCCCATTGACCCGCCCAGTGTCCCGTTTTCTGTTCTTCCTTTCCTCATCTGATTAACTAACCCTTCTGTTTGCCTTGACCTGCTCTTCCCACCTCTTTTACATATCTGACCCATTTCCCAACTTGGCTCACTTCTGCCATTAAGTTAGAGGCACCAGTTCCTCTACTATTGCTCTCAGTGTGTTCATAGACAATACCGTAATCTCCACCATTGAAAACGTTAGCTATACTTTTTATTTTGCCAGTTTTGTCTACTAGTGTTGCATTTTTCTTCCAAAAACACACGTATATAGAGGATGGCGGAATTTGTAAGTAATGTAAAAATTCCGTGACCGCATGTCTTCTCTGAACACTTAATAGTTATTAAGTGGGGAAAAAATTCTTCACACCTACGGAACCCACATTCTGCACCAGGGGTGACTAGCTAGACGAGCTCCTGGAGCGCACTTAAGGAGGAAACTTGGGCACGATCTGTGTACTATTAAGATAAAATCAAATGCTTTTTCCTTATTTTGTAGCGTATTTCTGTTCATCTAACTGCAATAGGTTAGTTTCAGTTAGTTATGTGTCTTCTTTCTTTAGAATATCTTTTAGAACGCCATTCACCATCGGCTTCGTGCGCATGTAAACTACTTCAATATTATTTTTGAACCCTCTCACGCGAGCAGCGTCAGTGACGTGAGTGAGCCGCATATGGTTTGCGAGCCTCGGTTTCGGCACCCCTGTCCTAGATTAATAGTGATACATCTAAGCTCCTCTAATTAAGAACATGATTGCGAAGAATTTATAATTATTTTAGAACCGCCGAAGGGCCGTGCCATGGCTCAGGCGGTTAGTCGCCGGCCTCTCACTGCGGAGGCCCGGGTTCGATCCCGGGTCGGTCCATGTGGAATTTGTGGTGTACAAAGTGGCACTGGGACAGGTACTTTGGTTTTCCCCTGTCAATTTCATTCCACCGGTGCTCCATTAAAATGGAAAAGCGGAATAAACCTCATCATCTTCATCACAGGGTTGCACAATAAGCTTACGGCTGCGGTGCGTCCGTAGCATCTGCTGCGGGGCCCTTTCAATAAATTAATTATTTAGAACCATCGTACGTCAAGTCACATGTTATTCGTTACAATAATAACAGAAAATAACAGAAGAAAACAAGTTGCAGCTGAAGGAACAATGCTTGCTGCGAAGTTATATGAGATCTTGAGGGTCTTTAGAATAACCTGGCGTCCCCCTTGGAGTAACCGACTGGCCCTTTGGTGATTCGCGGCCCACAGGTTGGTAACCGAGCGCACAAATCTGTACTCCCCAGAACACGATTGCAGTGCTATACGCAGCATCTAAAACGTTCCTTGTGTAGTATTTGCAGAAACGAGAGGAGTGCTTTCATAATTCATGATAAGATTGTTGGAGGAAGGTCGGGCAGTACTGCTTAATATTTAAGTTCATGGAGAAATCTGAAACCATGGGCCGGTTACGAGAAACAACATGACCAAAAGCCATTCCAAGTCGTGTATTGCAGAGCCAGCATGAAACCGCGTTTTCCACTGTTTCTTCCGTGCAGGCGACTTTATAGCGTAATCTACATCGATTCTGCGAACCAAGCAACCCGTATCTTTCCTACCGTGTTCACGGACTGAATTTAGCTTTTGCCTGCCCAAAGCCAGTATCTTGCTTCACCTAGAGACCGTTTGGCTGTGCACACTACGTGTCTGCCTTTTTGCGTCTATCTTGTGTATTACACGGTCCCACAGTTAATTATACCAAATCGGTTTACTAATTGCCGAACTTCCGGATGTATACGTAGCAATTTACTTCACAACAATAATAATAATAATTATTATTATTATTACTGTTACACATGTTCAGTATTATAATAATTGTTTGTATCCGTGTGAATAATTCGCACTTAGAGTAAAATATTTAGTCAACGAAAAATTACATCTTAATCTTAATAAACGTTAAAAATTGTACTTACTAATGCTTGATGCTGGAATTTACATCCACGGATTGCGATGAGACTGATCACAGCCTATTGTTTTAACGACTTTTGTCTTATATTTCTCTACGATGTTCAGCCACCTTTCCAAACAGCGAAAAGCATAATATTCGTTTGACTGTTAGGGAGGTAAAGGCGGCCGGTGCATAGGGCTGACAATCTTACCACCTTCATGTGCCGATTGTCTTGAAGTCTGGGAGCCTCGACCTCCTGGAACCCTCAGGGCCTGTCCAAGCCTTACAGGGATTGCTTTACCTTTGCCTTTTACACATCTTTATTCTGTACAGTTCTACCGTTATTTATTTATGCATTTATTTCGTTCATTTAGGACTATTTTGTCAAATCCTTTACTTTTTAAAAATTTTGTATTATGTTATATATTTTGTATGTCGATCCCAGTGGCCGTGCGGTCTAAGGCGTGGGTCTTCGGCCGTTCGCTTACTAGGATCGTGGGTTCGAATCCCACCGGGGGCATGAATGTCTGTCTGTTGTAAGTGTTGTGTGTTGTCAGGTAGAGGTCTCTGCGACGAGCTGGTCCCTCGTCCAGAAGAGTCCTACCGACTGTGGTGTGTCTCAAATGTGTGTGACCATGAAACCTCGACGAAACGAGGAGGCCCAGGCCCATATAGGGCTGTCGAGCCATAGGAAAAGAAAAATATATATTTTATATATACCTTTTATGTGCTGAAATTTTAATGTGTGATGACTTATCTATCACCACTACATACTTATCTATCACCACTACATACTTATCTATCACCACTACATACTTATCTATCACCACTACATACTTATCTATCACTACTACATACTTATCTAACACCACTACATACTTATCTATCACCACTACATACTTATCTGTCACCACTACATACTTATCTATCACCACTACATACTTATCTAACACCACTACATACTTATCTATCACCACTACATACTTATCTATCACCACTACATACTTATCTAACACCACTACATACTTATCTATCACCACTACATACTTATCTATCACCACTACATACTTATCTATCACCACTACATACTTATCTATCACCACTACATACTTATCTATCACCACTACATACTTATCTATCACCACTACATACTTATCTAACACCACTACATACTTATCTATCACCACTACATACTTATCTATCACCACTACATGCTTATCTAACACCACTACATACTTATCTAACACCACTACATACTTATCTATCACCACTACATACTTATCTATCACCACTACATACTTATCTATCACCACTACATACTTATCTAACACCACTACATACTTATCTATCACCACTACATACTTATCTATCACCACTACATACTTATCTATCACCACTACATACTTATCTATCACCACTACATACTTATCTAACACCACTACTTACTTATCTATCACCACTACATACTTATCTATCACCACTACATACTCCAGAAGTATAGTGTCTTACCATTTTTCGCTTTTAATATTGCACTTTGTGAATTATGACTATGACTTTTGTATGCTTTGAACTGTCAATGTGTGATTATTTCAGTGTATAAATGGATGTGAAATTCTTGTATTACTTTGCTATGAATCCCCTGAAGATGACAACTTGTTTGTCGAAACATATATAGAGGTCTCTAATATATTTTATATATGTATTTTATCTGGTGCATTTATTTTTTATTTGTTTTTGTCCCGTTTTCTTTCTTCCTTCTTCGTCTGTTTATTCACTATTCTTCTATTTTTTTTTTTTTGCTTCTTGTTCTTGCTTTCCTTCTTGATTCCCGTCTTAATATATTTCTCCCTGTCTTCTTCATTATATCGTAATGAAATAGTATTACATCTTTGTATCGCCCTGCCCCCTCTTTATGTTATGTTTCTCTCCTTCTACATTATATTTTAATGAGATAGTAGGCCTGTTACTTCTATGTATGCCCCTAGCCTCTCTGTGTGTCTTTCTTTCCTCCTTCTTCGTTATAGTGTCTTGAGATAGTGTTTCTTCTATGTATCGCCCTGGCCCCTTACAGTGTTAGTTACCTTACGTTACGTAAAACAGAATGCCATTACAGTAATACAGCAACGTGTCTGTAGCAGAAACTAAGTGCTAAGGAAAACAGGCGTGGGGATGACACTGCTACTATCTTAGGTCGTCAGACGTAGGGGTTAAAGTACTTTGATAGGTAGTACAAGTTTAAATGTTACGTTACGAAAGTGAAAATTTACACTGACGCTGGTGTACTCTGTGCTAAATGTACAATAACATCCAGGATCCTCGCACAAAAACATATGTGGGAAACACAACCACGTGAAATTAATTCACTCCACTTATAAGTATTATGACAGTTTATTTGGTTTGTATGTATCTTCTGGTGATGATGACGTTATGAATTTTGTGTTAATCACACGCTGCACAAGACCCATAAGAAGTGCCATATTGCACGGCTGCCATCTGCTTGTAGGATTGTCACATACATGCAATCTTCAGAGGATAAAATGCAGGCCTGTTTAATAGACATTGTGGAAAAGTTTTGTAGTACCGTACTACATGGTTTTCAGTTTACTTTCAATTTCAGGAACTGTATAAACATTCTAATAATCTCATAATTTTTGTTTACTAAATTTTAAATGACCGATCCCAGTGTCCGTGCGGTCTAAGGCGTGGGTCTTCGGCCGCTCACTTACTAGGATCGTGGGTTCGCGCCGATCCCAGTGTCCGTGCGGTCTACGGCGTGGGTCTTCGGCCGCTCACTTACTAGGATCGTGGGTTCGCGCCGATCCCAGTGTCCGTGCGGTCTACGGCGTGGGTCTTCGGCCGCTCACTTACTAGGATCGTGGGTTCGCGCCGATCCCAGTGTCCGTGCGGTCTACGGCGTGGGTCTTCGGCCGCTCACTTACTAGGATCGTGGGTTCGCGCCGATCCCAGTGTCCGTGCGGTCTACGGCGTGGGTCTTCGGCCGCTCACTTACTAGGATCGTGGGTTCGCGCCGATCCCAGTGTCCGTGCGGTCTACGGCGTGGGTCTTCGGCCGCTCACTTACTAGGATCGTGGGTTCGCGCCGATCCCAGTGTCCGTGCGGTCTACGGCGTGGGTCTTCGGCCGCTCACTTACTAGGATCGTGGGTTCGCGCCGATCCCAGTGTCCGTGCGGTCTAAGGCGTGGGTCTTCGGCCGCTCACTTACTAGGATCGTGGGTTCGCGCCGATCCCAGTGTCCGTGCGGTCTACGGCGTGGGTCTTCGGCCGCTCGCTTACTAGGATCGTGGGTTCGCGCCGATCCCAGTGTCCGTGCGGTCTACGGCGTGGGTCTTCGGCCGCTCGCTTACTAGGATCGTGGGTTCGAATCCCACCTAGGGCATGGATGTCTGTCTGTTGTGAGTGTTGTGTGTTGTCAGGTAGAGGTCTCTGCGACGAGCTGGTCCCTCGTCCAGAGGAGTCCTACCGACTGTGGTGTGTCTAATGTGTGTGACCATGAAACCTCGACGAAACGAGGAGGCCCAGGCCCATATAGGGCTGTCGAGCCATAAAAAAGATTTTAAAAGGAACAATTAAGAAAGTCGCCTGTTCTTAAAGAATGAACGTGTCCATTGTCAGGATCACTCGTACGTTCCATGAGGACTGACTGTTTTATGCCCATCACAACCTTGACATACAACGGAAGTTACTGACTGTGAAGTGCAATATATCGGGAGCAGTGACAAATGGGCCCCAGTCACCACAGCATGGCGCGTCCTCAGGTTGCGGATGGAGAAAAATGCCTCCTGATATGGAAGGTAACTCCCATTATATTGAATAATCAGTCGCGGACAGCCGAGAAGGGATGGTCCTTCAGCTTGGGGGTTTGGCGAGGGGCTAACAACTCCTCACTGTAAAAACTGCACATGTCACAAAATGTAATAGAGAGCCTCGGGTCTGGACAAAACCTTTGATGGGTGTGTAACTTGGTGTCTCACATTGAGGGAGGAACGAAGGCTGAGGGTGTTCGAGAATAGAGTGCTGAGGAGGATATTTGGGCTTAAGATGGAAGAAGTAACAGGAGACTGGATGAAACTGCGTAATGAGGGAGCTTCGTGATCTGTACTCCTCACCAAATATTCTGGTGATCAAATCCAGAAGAATGAGATGGGCTTGGCATGTGGCACATATGGGGGAAAGGATAAATGCATAAAAGGTTTTGGTGGGGAAACCTAAGGGAAGGAGACCACTTGGAACACCTAGGCATAGATGAGACAATAATAATAAAATGGATCTGTAAGAAGTTGGATGGGGGGCATGGACTGGGTTGATCTTGCTCGGGAGAGGGTTCTTGTGATTTCGGTAATGAACCTACGGGTTCCATAAAATGCGAGGAATTTCTTGGCTGTCTTAGGAACCGTTAGCTTCTCAAGTAATACTCTCTTGCATGGAATTAGATATTGGGAGAGTCATAGAGAGGCATGATGTCCATTCTGAACATGATAATGATGGGTATGATTTATTCAAAAGTTACACTCTAATTGCATTTCACTGCTCTATACTTTGTCTTCTGTTTCTCAAGTTTCCCTCAAATATGAAGACATACACTAAGAAAAAATTAAATTTGAAGTCAATCAGGATGGTGGGTGAGGAACAGACTGTCGGTCCGAAAGAGCCGACTGCGACTTCGCGAGATCCTTCCGCTTGGAAGTGTCACGCATTTTGGTGTTAATAGTACTTTGTCATCATTCATTACTGTGTACTTATACCTGTTAGATCTTTCCCGTCTATCGATATATTTCCATTCAAACGTGTCTTATAACAGCCTCTTGATTTTTCTATTACATTTATCACATTCGTCGCTACTATCTGTAGCAATGCCAGTTTACCATGTATTTGTTATTGATAGCTTGGCACAGTGTATATATTGTATTTCCTGAAACAGAAGGTAACGTGAAATAATTTGAAAATAAGCAACTTAGGCAATGATGTGGACAAAAAAAAATGAAGTGTTCAGAATACAACGAAGAAAAGCGTGTTTTATGCAAGTCACCTGATATTAGTATAATGAAACTAACGGTATTACAATGTGTTGAAAATGTAGCTAGTATATAAGAGACGAGGAATGCAGGCAGGACTTTACTGGGGATGGAATTGTCCGCTTATAGGACTGACAAGTTCATGGGACGGTTACATTAACGTACGTAGTAGATCTTGCAAAATAGATTGTGCGAGTGATGAGGTTCGATATCTTGTCAAATTCCGGGATTTCATAACAGTTATATTCACCTTTGTCATCTTACTGCCATTTTGTTGGTTGGTGGGTTAGTTGTGTTGTCTGCGTAAATCATTCTTTTTGATTAAATTTAAGAATATGTAAATGTACATTGCAGGACAAAATCACAACATAAAGATAGATAATGAATCCTTTGAAAGGGTGGAACAATTCAAATATTTTGGAACAACCCTAACGTATCGAAATTCCATTCAGGAAGAAATTAAGAGCAGATTGAAGTCAGGGAATGCTTGTTATCATTCGGTGCAGGATCTTCTGTCTTCCAGTTTGCTATCCTAAAATACAAAGATTAAGATATACAGAACTATAATTTTGCCTGTTGTTTTGTATGGGTGAGAAACATGGTCTCACACAGTGAGGGAGGAACATAGGGTGAGGGTGTTCGAGAATAGCGTGCTGAGGAGGATATTTGGGCCTAAGAGGGACGAGGTAACAGGGGCGTGGAGAAGACTACATAACGAGGAACTTAATGATCTGTACTCATCACCAAATATTATTCGGGTGATCGAATCAAGAAGAATGAGGTGGGCGGGGCATGTAGCATGTATGGGTGAGGGGGGAGGTGCATACAGGATTTTGGTGGGGAGAACTGAGGGAAGGAGACCATTTGGAAGACCCAGGCGTAGATGGGAGGATAATGTTAAAATGGATCTTCAAGATGTGGGATGGGGGGACGTGGACTGGATTGATATGACTCAGGATAGGGACAGGTGGTGGGCTCTTGTGAATGAGGTAATGAACCCTCGGTTTTCATAAAATTCGGGAAATTTGTTGACTAGCTGAGGACCTGTTAGCTTTTCAAGAAGGACTCTGCTCCATGGAGTTAGTTAGTTAGTTAGTAAATGTACGTTAAATATTACAGAATATTTGCGAGATAAGAGTGTTCTGTATTTTCTTTAACACTTTCAAAGCCTGCACGTACCAATATGGTACACATCACTAAATGAGGAGAAGGAGATCTTGCTCGGGATAGGGTTCTTGTGATTTCGGTAATGAACCTACGGGTTCCATAAAATGCGAGGAATTTCTTGGCTGTCTTAGGAACCGTTAGCTTCTCAAGTAATACTCTCTTGCATGGAATTAGATATTGGGAGAGTCATAGAGAGGCATGATGTCCATTCTGAACATGATAATGATGGGTATGATTTATTCAAAAGTTACACTCGAATTGCATTTCACTGCTCTATACTTTGTTTTCTGTTTATTACATGATTACGAAGAAGGGGAGGAGGAAGAGAATTAGATGCAAAGATGGAAGTGAATGTAGAAACAAGAGGTGGAAAGGAAGTGAAGGTGGAGGGTACAGCGAACTAAAATTGTTTTTATATCGGTCCCCTGCTTGCCATATTCACAACAGCAGCACTCCACAAAAAGTAACTGGCGTCTTGCTGCTGACTTTGCTTGTGGTATTTTTGATGGCAACGATTCAGTTCTTCATCAAGTAAAATACTTGATGAAGATTCAAGTCTTCTGAGATGTTGCACCATGCCGACTGCTAAATACTTACAGACGTTTCGAAAGATTATACTACCTTCATATACATGGTATGCAGTGCAAAACTGATGTCTACCAGTAAACACGGTATAACATCCCTAAAGACGTGAATCTTCAGCAACACCGCTGAGAGAAGGTCAGATCTCGCATTAAAAGTCTTTGATTTTCCGGAAACGAAGTCAACGCCGCTTATATAGTCGCAGTCTGAACTAAGTGAAGCTGTTACCACGTTACGGGAGACCGAACATTCCCTGTCCCTCACCCGGCCATCACGTCTTTGGCCCACTCAATGCACAGCTTTGTCCTGGCTGTACTCGAATGATAACAGTCCAATCAGCGCGCTGTATAGCGTACATTATATCTTGTGCTGACACTGCATTATGCTCACTTGCTGTTGGCTGTTAACTCTGTGGCTGTTGTAGCGCTGTGACATTTATTATGAATCAATTTTCCACTTTCTTGATTTCATACATTCTGGCTCTACAGCGAAGTCCTTAAAAGATTAAACACCAACCTGATCGAGGAGTTAACAGAGTCGTTACAACAATTGTATCTATGTACATCCATTGTCTTCAAAACTTAAATGTACCTAGCGTATATACTGGTGTAGTGGTTATCATTGGTGCTTCGTATTTTGAAGATCCTGGTTTCGAATCTTGACCCAATGATCGGCCATCGTGACCTGAGGTTTGTCGTGGTTTTCCTCACTGTCAAGGAAAATACTTGTAGAGCATCGGTCAGAAAATATATTTACCTTGCACATATGTGGATTTGTTTACTTTGTACTCTAATAAGAACAATTCAGACTTAATTGTACTGCTATCCTACTACCTTTCTACACAGCCCCCTTCAGAATTAAGGTACGAGAATTTATAATATCGCAGTTTTCTATTTCATATGATATCAGCCCGTGTCCTGTGTTGTCAATCACAGCTGTTTGCCACAGAGCGTTCAAATAGGACACGGCCGATTGTTACAAACCGTTACTCAGAATTCATATTTCTTTTCCCAATATTATACCATACATTTCAATCGCTGATAATTAAATATATTTAAATAATCTAAGCGTTCCAAGTGTTCCTTATAACAAGACAAGACCGCTCCTTCGAAATCCTTACGTTCTGGGAATTCATAGTCCTCTTTCCATTTCATAAGACTCTACATGTTTATAATCTCTGACCCTGAAGTACTTTGTCGTATTTTATAACTACCTGGCTATAAAATACCCCGTGACTCTATGCTGTATGTTTCCAACTTCGTGTTTCTGTCTCACTCAATCTCTCGTCGTCGGGAATTCGATTCTCCCATATACGTTCAAGGTCAAATGCACAAGTGTAGCCGGAATATAGGTCATGCCGGACAGGAGCCAGACGAAGACACCGCACCCTCCCCCTCCTCCGCCGCTTCCTTCTCCTTTCCGGGCACGAACGGCGTCGTTTCTTCCACTTTCTTTTTAACGAATTTACTCGTCTCCATCTGGAAAACTGAATAACCCCCTGCCGTTTAGGAAGGAGTGAGGTCAGAGTCTGACACTCAAAGGACAATTCTTCAACCGCCTACTCCGCTGCTTTCTATGTTTTCAGTAGTACTGGTGGGTTCACCTTCTCTCATCTTACAAAAGTAGCGGCTACGTAAGATGTTTTGTACTTTCTAACATGTCATGTGGCTTCATATTACTTATAAAGATATATAATGCACCGCGTTAAGCGTTTTATTCGGCAATGTCATGCATTTTTTTTATTTTAGAAGGGCCCCGCAGCAGAAGCTACGGACGCACCGCAGCCTGAAGGCTTATTGTGCAACCCTGTGATGAGGATAAAGCGAAAGATGAGTTTTTTTTTTATTTTTTCAAGCAATGGAGCACCGGTGGAATGAAATTGACAGGGGAAAACCGAAGTACTCGGGGAAGAAACCTGTCCCAGTGCCACTTTGTCTACCGCAAATCCCACACGGATGGACCCGGGTGGGGAGGCCGGCGACTAACCACCTGAGCCATGGCACGGCCAGTTTCATACATTACGACACGGATGTTTCTGTTCTACTAAGCCTTTATCAGTGTCGTCACACAAAGGTTACATAAAAATTACAGCAATAATAACTGTTTAAAATTAATTTAACGTATTTGTCATTATCTTACGGTACAACATGTGACGGATTACAATAACATTGTAACGAGATTAATTTGAAAAGGATAATGATTATGGTGCCACGAACCTCCGAAACGTCGGTAACTAACAATCGAAACGGCGTAACATCAAAACTTGAGTCTTCAGTAACACTGCTGTGAGAGCGTCAAATCCCGCAAGTCATGTTTCTTCGCTTAGTGGAAGACACAAATGTCACATGTCAACAAACAGGCATTTTTGTTAATTTGCGAATGTAATTCGAGGTAAAGAGCTATACGTGGACAGATTCCATTGGAAGGTTTCTGAATCAAAAGTTTGTTTTCTTTCTTCGTATTATTTTCGCCGTCTTTAGTCATATCGTTTTTCTCTTTCCTTCTTTATCATTACCAATATTATCTTTTAAGTTGAGGAAGGCTCCTACTGAAGTGTCTGAAAATTAAATGAAAGATAATTGAATATTCGAGAGTGCTGATAATGCAGAAGGCACGGGAGCTCCAGCAGTCAAAAGATACTGTAACGCAGTTATAACGATCTCTCTCCTTAACCACGAAGCCTGAGAAGACAGCGTCTGATATTGCGTTAAGAGGAAGGCAAATTCTGGGCCCACTGATAAGAAGCATATCATGTGTCCATTTCATTGCTCGGTTCTTAACGACTTTTTCAAATCAAGGCATTGTATCTGTAGTCAATTCAGGTAGTAATATAAACCACATTTATGCTGGACATTGTCCATTGCCTGAGGTATATTTGTTACACACTGGCACATGTTGGCGGGTCGAGGTGCTACAGGCTGGACGGTCTGGGAATCGAATCCCGTTGGGGGTGATATTTTCTGCGCCCGTCCAGACCGGCTCTGGGGCCCACCCAGCCTCCTGTATGATGGGTACCGTGTCTGTCTCCCGGGGTAAAGCGGCTGGGGCGTGTCGCTGACCACCCACCCCATCTAGCGCCGAGGTTAAAGAAAGAGTAGGGTTATACCTTTTCTCACCCTCTGAGCCTTCGTGGCCTGTTCTAGGGAGAACTTTAACTTTTTACTTGCACTTGTTGAACATTGGCTTCTGCATTATCTATGTGTGATATACGGTTTTGTGTATTTATCGTTGTTCGATATCTTGAGGTTTAGTGGTATAAACTTTTATGTACAAAACAATATGGAGCTCGAGCCTTCATAATGTGCGAGTTTCTCTTTTTCCGCCAAGGCCTTCAGTTCTGAATACGAAAGTTATAACTACGAACTAGGAATTGAAGGTTTCTTTATGCACAAACTTAAGTATATCTTCAAAATTCTTTTCGCGTCTCCAAAAGACGCCAGCTGCAAAATTGGTTAGTTAAAAAAATATAGGATAAGTTTTGTCCTTTATTCTGAGAACAGCCCTAAATAAGGAATATAATTATATTACATGGCTAAAGTAACGAGTTATTGAGCAGTAAGGCATGTAGTAGGCCAATATGCAGTCAGAATTGTGCTTTGAATTCTTAAATATATCGGCTCTGTCCAAATCAATGAAAAACGTGACTTACAGAATTCGCACAATCTTTTCGGTCTGACAGTCGCGTCAGTGTTGAAGTACACAACTTTACAGAGAGGACTCCCGGGCCATCGTCAGTGTTCAAATACACAACTTTACAGAGGAGGACTCCGTGTCATCGTCAGTGGTCAATACACAACTTACAAGGAGGATCCGTGTCCATCGTCAGGGGGTTCAAAACACAACTTACAGAGGAGGACTCCGTGTCCATCGTCAGGTGGTTCAAATACACAACTTTACAGAGGAGGACTCGTGTCCATCGTCAGTGTTCAAATACACAACTTTACAGAGGAGGACTCCGTGTCCATCGTCAGGTGGTTCAAATACACAACTTTACAGAGGAGGACTCCGTGTCCATCGTCAGGTGTCAAATACACAACTTACAGAGGAGACTCCGTGTCCATCGTCAGGTGGTTCAAATACACAACTTTACAAGGAGGACTCCGTGTCCATTCGTCAGTGGTTCAAATACAAACTTACAGAGGAGGATCCGTGTCCATCGTCAGTGGTTCAAATACACAACTTTACAGAGGAGACTCCGTGTCCATCGTCAGTGGTTCAAATACACAACTTACAGAGGAGGACTCCGTGTCCATCGTCAGGTGGTTCAAATACACAACTTTACAGAGGAGGACTCCGTGTCCATCGTCAGGTGGTTCAAATACACAACTTTACAGAGGAGACTCCTTGTCCATCGTCAGGATTCTGATATAAGACGATGTGCAGTCTGCTGTGCTTACATGCCCACAAAGGCTGGGCTTGTAGTACGAGCAGTTCGTAAAGTTAAGGACAGCAGACGTCCACGTAATTCTGTCTGCTTTAAATTTGCAATGTTTTAGTTTCTCGAGGGCATATCGGTGACGACTTTTGTCATCTGAGGTGTAAAGCCGTGTTATCTGGTAGACAAGTTTCTTAGTTACGGAGGAAACTCTTCTTTTCATCTTCAGATCAGAAGACTTTTTTTTAATTTTTTGTGAACATAATTTTCATTTTTTTACTTCATTTCCAAGTATTTGAACTCTTTAACACATATTCGAAGAGTATTTCATCCCTCTGTATTATGGTTTTGTCCTGCCTTCTGGTGTCGACTTTTGAACGTGTCTCTCCATGTTTACTTACAGATCGGCCTCCTCAGCACTATCTAAAAGACCCTCATAAAAATAATTTTGATTTGTTACTGAAATTTTAAGTCCGTCATTGTGGTATATTGGTATTATTGTATACTTCATATGTTCTTGTTTTGAAGCATTTAAATTTCACAAGGCTCCTGACTAAGGGCATCTTTTTGTGCTGAGATGCCATTTTTTTCGAGTTTCCTGCCCCACGAGATAAGTATGTCGAGGCACAGACAAACGTTATTTTGGTACGGTATAATACAGCGCTTGTCCTACCATAGTAGTCTAGAAATAATATAATTCGGGTAGATTAATAGCCTTCCCTTTTTCGTTTATACGAAAAATATCTGCTGTGACTCTTTGAACGATAAAATAATCTGTCTTGAGTATGCATATGATTGGTACAGATAATTTGAGTTTTCAGAAAATCATACTATAATACACGAGAAATAATTTCTATGGATCTATCGGATATATTTCCTTGTACTTGTAAAAGTAAACTTCGATTTTAAGTGTCTTAACCAGTTTGCTATAGCATTAATATACTTTGTTTCACAATACCATTCATCAGTGCATTGTATAATACACACGATGCCAATTTTAGCCGTCCTTGAAATGTGAAATATTTTGTAACATGTAGATTCTTGACAATGGTTTTACATGAATAATATCGTTAATATTAACAAGGACTTTTTCCATCGTCACCAATACTTAACAAAACCGCAACGTTTTGCAAAGCTAACTACTTCCGTCCTCAGGTGATAAACCACCGATTCTAAGAAGTATAACAGACGTATCACCATAAATATTTCGGTCAATATGTTTCTCGCGATTAGTGGTTCATCACCTGAGGACGGAAGCTGTTACCTTTGGAAGCCTTCTGGGTTTTTAAGTACTGGTGACGATGGAAAATGTACTTGTTAATTTAGTGATATTATTCATGAAATATTTTCTTTTTTCACTTGCAGAACGAAAGCATCATTTTAGTTCCAGCTTGGCATACGTGAAATGATTTCGCCTGTGTCCTGTCCACCACACCAATACGTGTTTCCCCTACCCTTCGCACACCTCTATCCTTTCACCGGAACTGGAATTGCCAATTTACAATTTAAGCCCAAACAACAAACACAGTCAAGTGGGGTGGCTGGCGACCAGATTTTGTAAATGGGTGCTGTAAATCATGGTTTGGCCGCTTGGGGCGCCACTACAACTACTCCATTTGGAATACAGGCGTCGGACAAACCCAACCCTCTGCCCCTTCGCACTTCATTGCTTTCTACTGCCCCTATGTTCCACCCGTTTCCCTTCTATCTCCTTTCCTCACATTGTCGCTACCCACATCAATGTTGTAGGGGTTGTCCAGACTATTTGGTTCAGTTGACCAAACGGTTCCATTGTATGTAGGGCGATTCTATTCACGAGTCTAGACTATTCCCGGAACTACATTCATTATGGAATTGATCATAGGAAATTCACGATTACATTTCCCTTGAGAAATCGACGCTGACCAAGTTCGTTGTCATACTAGGCGTCGCGACACATCTATGAACTCAATCCGTCTGAGCCTCTTCTCTCTGTGTCCTGTTATTGGCTTCTGCTTCCTCGACTCATACAAAGGTACCCAAAATTTGAGTCTCTCTCCCATTCGTCTCAACGCCATCGCCTTCTCGGAAGTTAGAGTTATCAAGTAATTAAAATTATTGAATTGTTACTGATATCAGATGTACTTTTAACGTGTACCATCAGCCACATCCCTACCTTGTAGTTTGTGTCACGTCCGGAAACAGCGTTCGTGACAGTTGTCACTAGTATACTTTCAATAAACAGGATTTGAATAATTCATTCTGAATGTAGAATATCTCTTTGTTGATAATTGTGAAAGGTAAAGTAGGAAACTTGTGTGTGTTGCGTGTTGTCAGGTAGAGGTCTCTGCGACGGTCTGGTCCCTCATCCAGAGGAGTCCTACCGAGTGTGGTGTGTCTAAAAGTGTGATCGTGAAGCCTCGAAAAATGAGGCGGCCTAGGCCCCCAAGGGGCTGTCGAGCCATTGAGGGGGGGGGAGTAGGAAAACTTCAGGAGGAGGCAGTCGTGCTGTAGTTTAATATATTGGCCCAGAATTTTCCTGGAGTGGCTGAGTTCAAGAATGTAAACCTCAGGATGTAAAATTTTAGAAGGGAAATTTATTTCCAGGAGCTTTCGAAAGTCAAAGACAGGGTTTTAGTCAAGACCGACGTTCTGTCGTGTAGTAAAAGATTTCTTTTGTTGGTTTGCCCTCCTGTCGGTTACCAACTAATTGAATCCTTCGTTCGTAAGGGACTTTGACTGCAGACTACTGCCTGCATATCTTTTGCGATTTGAAGTTCCAAAATTTGTGTTGATGGAGATTCAAGTCTTCTGTAATGTTAAGCAGGGAAAGAAGATTGTTTTACCTTGAGGATGGAGGCAGCACGTTACCGAACATCGGTAATTATTTGCCAGTCGACACTTTTAAGCATATTTCTGTACGCATTTCATTACATACGACGCTGCACCATCTCATTTCTAAGGACAAGTCCCAGATTACTTGAATCGGTGCCATGAAAATTGTTGCATCAGTCGTGGAGGTTTTCATACCTGACCACACCGTTCACCAGACCTTATGCTCGTTTGTTGCTGTGATATATGGACATGAGAGTAACTGTCATGGCGCGTCATGGACGGCACTGCTGGCATGCGTGACAAGCAGACGGAAAACAAGAGGTTTCGTTTTAAAGGAATCTAGCTTGTACTGAACCAGGGCTGGAGGCCAGTTCGAACAGCAAACTGCCTAAGTACTATGTCGTGCTACAAACGTGACTACGAAATGGCTGGGATTTGGGTCGATGTTGATACAATTTTTACTCAAAATATTCCCCTAAATAACCACCAGACGTTCGACAGATATTCATGTAACATACTGTGTAATACGGAAAATAACCAGCACAATTAAATGACATTGTAAAATAAAGTTATCGTTGTACTTAACCCTGCACGTCATGAATATAGTTGTGGGAAGTGAAGGTATATAAACTGTTATTAGTCAAACAAAGTCCACAGAAATGTCGGTCTCTTTTTTATTCCTTTGCTTTGGTGAATTGAACTTGATAGATTTAAAACTTCCTGTCATAGATGTGTAAGAATGTCCAGGCTAGTGAAATTTGTTTGGATTTTAACGATGTATTTTTTCCATGGCATGACAGCCAGTAGTGGGCCAGGGCCTCCTCATTGTCGAGGTTTCAAGATCACACTCAGACACACCACATTTGGTAGGCTCCTCTGGACGAGTGATCAGCCCGACGCAGGGACCTCCACCTGACAACACACAACACTCACAAAGAGACAGACATCCATGCCCCCGGCGGGGTTTTTTTTTTTTTGTCTGTCCGGGGTTTTTCCCCTTTGATCCATTTTTTGTACTGTTTAAATCCTTTTTCGTCCTTCATGTCACTTTACGTTCCATGCTACCGTCCTTATACAACAAACACAACACAAACATCCATGCCCCCGGTGGAATTTTTTTTTTTGCCTGTCCGGGGTTTTTTCCCCCTTTGATCCATTTTGTACTGTTTAAATTCTTTCGTCCTTCATGTCACTTTACGTTCCATGCTACCGTCCTTACAACAAACACAACACAAACATCTATGCCCCCGGTGGGATTCGAACCCACGATCCCAGTAAGCGAGCGGCCGAAGACCCACGCCTTAGACCGCACGGCCACTGGGATCGGCATTCGAACCCACAATCCCAGCAAGCGAGTGGTTGCAGACCCACGTCTTAGATCGAGCGGCCACTGGGATCGGCTTTTAGTTATGTATATTCAAAGAACATCCTTGGGAATAATCATTTTGACGCGTGCCCGGGCTCTCTGCTCTTTATTTATAGGCTGATAGCCTGCCACCAGCAAACATACTCAATAGTGAGTTCTATTCTGATGCTTTCCTTTTATAACTGCCTTCATTTACTTACTTTGAACTTATTTCTACAGGAATTCTTTTGTGTTTCACTTCGCGCATTGTGGCAGTAGTGTAGAGTTTCCTTTTGTTAAATCAGCATTTGTTAGGAGTTACTGAATGCGAGTCTTAACCCTTCTCAAGTCAGTTTTTATTTAGAGGGACTTTCTTTTTCACGTATACGACAATTTTCTTGGCAGACATGACAACATGTAATTCGCAACTGTTTTGCTGATATGACGTCACATATAGTTAGCTTCAAATATTTAGAAGTGACTTCCGGTTCACATATATTCTCAAACACGACGTAAATCCAGAGTAGAAGAGACAGTGTTTTGTAAGTGGCATATCCCTTGAGTAACGTGATAAGGTTAACAGCGTTGCGTGTTTTCCTTGCCTTTATAATAAGTTCCTTCTAAATTTAAAAAAACTGTAAGGTCTGAAGCTGTTGAATGATTCTAGGATGCTTTCTTGGAAATACAAAACCAATTTTTTCTTTCGTATCCCTATTTGTCACTCGCTTCAAAAAAAAAAAAAAAAAAAAAGGCAAATGAGTTTTTTGGTTCACTGGTAACACTTTCTTATATAGAGTGGAAGTGACATAAAACTCTGAAAGATGAATTCGGATGTATTTTTATGGGAACGACCTTGTCTTATTTTTAAAGTACCATCACTATATTTTTCCTTGGAAGTTTAGATTGCAATTTGCAAGTTGAAATGGTTTATATATTAATTACCTTTGGAATTAAAAAGACTTGCCCCAACAGTGGAAAGATGCCATTACTTTGGTATTTTTAAAAATTCTATTGCAGTTTTTTCTGTTGTATCCTAGGGCTCGTAAACCTGGTCTTTGACATTAAGAAACAAACAAAATTGAAGGCGTTAGAGAGTTGGTGGCTGAAGGCTATATTTAGACTTAAGGGAAGGCAGTAACAGGAATACGGGAAAATTTCTGAAAGGATTTCTTATTACTAAACGTTAAATAATGTTTTGATGAACAGGCCAAGAATGAGATGGGTGGGGCATGTAGCAAGAGTGGGAGAGAAGAGTAGTCAATTTAGAGTTGTGGTCGAAAAACTTTTATGAAAGAGGAAAATTGAATGACGTGGGCGTAGATGGGAGTAGGGGTGTTGTGTGTGAAACCCCTCCCCCGGGTAAGACGGCCGTTTGCTGTTTTTCTTTTACTGGTGATGCCATTGGCCGGGCTTGGAGCCTGCGACATGTGCATTAGTGTAGTGACGTCATACACGGAGAGTGGATGTACTTCTAGAAGGAACAAATTTCTGTGTGACAAAAACTTTTTTTCGATGCCTCTCTGTAAGGTATGTGCTTCGTATTGTTCAGATTTTCATTTAGAACGTAATTAATATAACACGTGCCATAATTGTGGAGTAAAGAGCAGACAATTAGCTAAAATATGTAGGTGTTTCAGTCTTCTCCAAGATGGCTGCATTGCTGTTATCATGTTCCTCCTGGAATATGCCCTCAGGGTAAAATGGCCATCTATTGGGCCGTTGTGCCCTGAGTATATGGTGACTTCTGATTTCAGTTTCAGCGATAGGAAAATGTCCAAGAAACCCAGCTGAAATTTCTCGACTAGGGAAAGCATGAGGGAAGCCGATGCAAAAGGTATTTCGTTGAGTAGAAGGAAAAGAAAGGGGAAATTGATAAAGCTAGACCTAGTGGGAAGACAGGACGCGATGAGAAGGGCAGAGGCAAATCAAAAGAAGCCCACTTGAAGAATACTAGAAAAAATCGGTAGGTATAATAAAATGGATGTTCACAAGAAAAATGTCCAGAACATGCAAATGGGCATGAAACAGGCAAAAGTGAAAACACAAATGAAGAGGAAGATGTAGAATGCATTTTCTACCAAGATAGCTTTTTGAATTTTGCTAGCGTTGAAAGATGGGTTCGTTGTATGTCGTGTTCGAAATGGGCACATGAAGATTGTGCTGGAGTTGATACAGTGATCGGTGATACCCTCATATGTGATTTATGGTCTCTTTGAATTTTACCTCCACGGTTAGGACAGACGACCAGTTTGGCTTTTATAATATTTTATAATTATTACAAAAATTGGAAGTGTAAAATTACTGCTGAAGTGTCTGAAAAGATCAGTAGAAATGGTCAAATTTATATCGTTTCAATTATTCATTAGATTCTCTTAATTATGTTTCCTTCGTGTAACAGAAAATATAGGGGTCCATTTATCCAGGGACCTGGGTAAAACGGCCATTCTGTAAGGTTTCAGAAAATCTCAAATTTCAGATGGACAAAATTTTTAAAGAACGAATTAAGAACTATGCGACTTTCCTTAATAATCACCGCAATTTCTTCTCTTTAGTTTATGTCATTCAAAGCAACCGAACTCCAACTGCATGATGATTTTCCTTAGGGGGGTGGGGGCCTTTTGCACACAATTCCCCTGCAACATACAAACTGATCTCTAAGGGACAGTGTTGGAAGGCATCTGGATTAATCTGGCTCAAAAATATGAATAAGTGGCTGGCTGTTGTGAAGACTAACGATATATTTTTTTCTCAATGACTCGACAGCCCCTTGGGGGCCTAGGTCGCCTCATTTTTCGACGCTTCACGATCACACACTTTTAGACACACCACAGTCGGTAGGACTCCTCTGGACGAGGGACCAGCTCGTCGCAGAGACCTCTATCTGACAACACACAACACTCACAAGAGGCAAACATCCGTGCCCTAGGCGGGATTCGAACCCACAATCCCAGTAAGCGAGCGGCCGTATACCCACACCTTAGACCACGCGGCCACTGGGATCGGCAACCAATATTTTAGCTTCATAAAATTGGGGAAGTCTTTAATAGCTGAGCAACTATTAGGTTGTCAAGGGAGAAAACGCTCTATTGATTTTTAATTAATTGGTTAAATTTTTCCTTCATATACTGAGTAAGTAAAAGACACGTACGTTAGGAGAGACAGGCTCCGAAAGCAGAATGCACATGTACACGCGGTCTGCCGAACACGCAGGTAACTGCGACGGTTGTCTTTGCTGAGGATTTTCGGTACTTTTTTTAGTTCTTGAAAATGTTAAGACCTCATCCTTGCACAGCCTTGCCAACTCATTACCAACCACGGATTATCTAATTACCCTTTGCCCTTCCCATCCTACATCGTGTCATAAGACAGAAACGAATAATAACACCGCAGAAATTACTCTGTGTCGCTGTGTAAAGGTTAGCGTTTATAGACTCAGATCAAGACCTCACACGTTTTAATCTAATTCAGTAACTGTGTGTCATTTTTACATACTTAATGACAGTGACTTTCGAGTGACTTAAGTTATGTTATAATCGGTTTTCAGCGTACAGGTATATGGCCATCATTGTCATCATCACATAGTCTGTTATACCAGTGGTATTCAACCTTTTTTGTTCGCGTACCCCCACATATAATTTGTCTTCGACTTTGTACCCCCAAAGTTGTTGGTGAATAATTCAAGTTATACATAGTCTATAATCTACATCTAAAATAAGTTAAATAAATTACATCCAAAATAATGTATTAAATAATAAGTTTTATATGAGAAAAAGGAGAGTCAAGCTATTAAATAACAAATATATTATATGCACTATGTAGAATACAATGAAACTAGCCGCCCAGATAAGAATCGCATAAAGGAGAGAGAGAGAAAAAAAATGGCGCTCCCAAATCGCATGTCCTTACGTCCGGGTCTCTTGTGGCTAACCCTAAATCTGGCCCTGATTATTCAGTGTTTATCACGAAATAATATATTTATTTTTTTTTAATTTACGTACCCGCTAAGATGTCTTCGCGTACCCCCGGGGGTACGCGTACCGCAGGTTGAATACTACTGTGTTATACGACAGGTCCATAGCCTCTTCCAAAACGAGTGCTCCACAGAGTGCGAGCTAGTGCTTCCTCTTTCAACTTACAGCGTCTTCTCATTTTCTGGTCGTCCAGTAAAAAGAAGAAAGGCTAACTGGATTGGTCACATCTGGCGTAGAAACTGCCTTCTGAAACACGTGATTGAAGGAAAGTTAGAAGGAGGATAGAAATGACGGGAAGACGAGGAAGAAGGCGTAAGGAACTACTGGATGACCATAAGGAAAAGAGAAGATATTGGAAATTGAAAGAAGAAGCACTAGATCGCACCCTGTGGAGAACTCGCTTCGGAATGAATGAATGAATGAATCCAGTAGCTTCCTACGTCTTCTTCCTCTTCTACTCGTCCCTTCTATTTTTCCTTCAGTAACGTTGTATGGAACTACAAATGTCTTACACTGTGGCCGTTATGACCTGCCACCGAACAGTTCACGGGACAGTTCTTCCGTTTGCTCGGTCTTTCAGCCCAAAAATTAGACAGCCATTAATTGAATGACAACCAGTCACGAAAAAGTAGCGGAGTCTGGCAAAATACGATTCATCGTCAGTCAGGCCACACCATACTGAAAGAACAGACAGAAAGACACATAAAACTCGGTTAAATCATGACTGTCATGTCCTCATCCATGCGCGTTAATCCGTTAACTGGCTACAGCCCAACATTCAACTGCGACACACCCATACACAGCGTTATAATTAGACTTTCAGTCAGACAAAATTATTCATCTAGTGAGTAAACCAATCAGCATCCCTGTCATGAACTAACGTAGCCATGTAGGAACACTGAAGTTCATTCAGCAAGTTATAAAGCCAGTCAGGAAATGACGAATTCAATCAACCACCAGTCATGAAGCGAAACTGAACGATAAACATAGTTCAAACCAGACGCTGAACAGTATACAATTCTAGCCACTTGATCAGCGTTATTTGTGGTTTTTATGTAACGTAAAATAACAATACCAATGTAAATTAATGATGGAAAAGAATTTCTTGAAATAAAAGCGAAGAGGTGTGTTAAGTGGAACATTTAAAAATTCATGATGAGTTTAGAATTAACGGTCGGAAACTCGATAACGCGATGGTAATGTGTGGAGTAAAACAAAAAAATCTTGTTGAAATATGCTTAAAGTAAGCAAACGTGGTCATTTACAAGCGCCAAGTACCATTTCAGTCTCCCGTCCATACTGTAACTCTGAAAGCCGTCACGAACTGAGTGCATTCATTTGTAATGTTATCAGGCTATCAGTTACAGTAGAAAGTGCAGGCCACATCCATAAATAATTCTGCCTTCCCAGTCATTTCCTTTGATTTGCCGTATTTAAGATTTAAAGGCATTTCTGTAGCTTAGTTATTTTTATATACGTATCTCTCAAGAAAATTTCATGCACGAAATCTTAAAATAACTATCAGTTTGTGTGTTTTATTCATATTTTTTTAAATGATATTTTCACACATCTATTTCAGTAATCAGTTTATTCTCCGTCAAACGTTTGAACTCCGTAACCTTTGTCCTTCTCTGACTTTCCCAAAGACTGTTTTCGGCATACACACAGTTTTAAACACATGAAGTAATTTAGTCAGTTAAATTATTGACAACCGATTGCAGCGCCAAGATTCCATTTTCGGCAGAGTCAAGAGTTTTTTTCTTTGTCGTCACTTCAAACCGACTCTGAGGTTGGCCGAAATTTGTATCCAGTACGTGACTTATATTTTACCCTCCCTTATATCATCATCTCGCCGATCCCAGTGGCCGTGCGGTCTAAGGCGTGGGTCTTCGGCCGCTCGCTTACTAGGATCGTGGGTTCGAATCCCGCCGTGGGCGTGGATGTCTGTCTCTTGTGAGTGTTGTGTGTTGTCAGGTAGAGGTCTCTGCGACGAGCTGGTCCCTCGTCCAGAGGAGTCCTACCGACTGTGGTGTGTCAAATGTGTGTGATCATGAAACCTCGACGAAACGAGGAGGCCCAGGCCCATATAGGGCTGTCGAGCCATAAAAAAAATCATTATCTTACAGGATGCTTGGCTGACTGGCTGACTCTCTGACTGACTGACTGACTAATTATATATAAGTACTCACCAACAAGGCAATCTGCAAGGTAGACATAAAGCCGACCAATCAGACATCCAGACTATAGGCTTCGTGTCTGCAGGTTTAATTACGGATCCCTATAAGCCTATAACACCGTGTCTGCAGTTAATTACGGTCCCTATAAGCCTATAACACCCTGTGTCTGCAGGTTTAATTACGGGTCCCTATAAGCCTATAACACCCTGTGTCTGCAGGTTTAATTACGGGTCCCTATAAGCCTATAACACCCTGTGTCTGCAGGTTTAATTACGGGTCCCTATAAGCCTATAACACCCTGTGTCTGCCTTCTTCACGTCTTTGCATGTCACACGAGGAATTTTCATTAAATGCCTCCAAGGGCTGCTGCTATACGATTTATGACACGAAAGCGCCTTCCTCGTGCAACTTGTTGCCTAAATGCCGGCCTGACTCGACCTTCAAATACGATACGAGCGATATTAAGTTGTGCCCCACAGGCTGAACGGCGACAGTGGCACTTCTGCATCGATTGTGGACTTGGCAACATTCTTGTACCGATATATTGTACAAGAAAATGATCTACACTGAAGGGAAGAATAAATAACAAGTATCAGTTTCTTACGTCTTAATATGGAATTTTTATCCTAATGAATATGGTGGGGGGAGAGGAGGTTATGTGTTAAATAGGTTCCAAGTTACTTCAGCCTTCAAAATTAGACGTAAGAGGTTATTGTAGTGGTAACGCACTAGATTTTCGGAGATGTGTTTTGTAGGATGCTTCTCGGGGTCAGCGTTGGTCGACTGACAGGTTTAATTGCTGTCCCTGCGGGTGGATTTGAGGACATCAATAAGGCGTGTACGACTTTCAAATGTTTGTACACTTGCAATTTATACTTCCCTTTCTATATAACATATATATTCTATACAACAACTATTTCTTTCTATACAACCTCTGCAAATCTAATTTCGCCATTAGACTCAAAACCCAGTTGTAACTAAATGTGCCACCTGCTGTAACAATGAGGAACTGTACATTTTTCCACACAATATATTCATGTATTTCGCATGATTCTAACAGTAAACGCCGATTATTTCGCTAAACATTAACCGATTGGTCTTTATAATGAACGCAGACTGTGTTCTCTGTAAGGTAGGAACTAAATTGTTACATGTAATTTAGATGAACGACTGTTCAACTCATACCCAAACAGTTTGCCCCCGTGACCTTACTTTTTTCACTTCCAAACTCTCTAGCTTGCCTCTAGCCTACTTTGACCAGAAGGACGAGCAGGTACTGCCTAGGAACTTCCAGAGTAATAAATTTTCTGTTCGTTTCTCAATAAACATACTGTCTGTCACTGTAACCCACTTCTTATTCTTGAATAGTCTCCAGAGGGTGAAATAACCTCAATGCAATTAACACCGTAAATTCTGCTGGGTTCTAACCCCAGATTGGGTACCGACTGATGAGACAGAAAAATTTTATGGTTTTTGCCAGTTTCTTCAGGGGAATTTTTAGTAGTCCCTTGAGAAGAGGCCACGACTGACCCATGCCAAATAGTTTCATAATAACCGTACGTGATCATCTTACTTTCCAATTCCACTCTTTAAACCTGCAGTTAAAAAGTGCCCCTATCGTAACCTTGGAATCTGTCACTATTTCGTGACGTTCATTGATGCAGCCTTCCTGTGCCATTTTGTGTCCTGGCTGCTGACCAACCGCCAGATTCAGTAAACGAATGAAGAATAAATGATAGGTATGCAACCGGACTGACAACGTAGGTCGTGTGTCAGAATGCAGTGCCTACTTGCCTCACTGTCAGAACTGATCTGCCAAGCTTGGCTAGTATACAGTTATATTGCTGGATATATATTGGAAGCGAGACGCCCCCCTGTTCATATTTAATGTTCTCCAGTCTGCCAAATCTCTCCTATAGCCATGTTCACTTTAAACTATTCCGACATACATCCTCCTGTCCAAATTTCAATGTGACATACTATCAATGTTGAATGTTTAAACGTGACTCATGTATCTCATATTATGACTCAATACCCTATGTCAAGTCGTATTGTAGGATGAAATCTGTGGTCTTCTGGGTAATTACACGGCGTCGTGTGGTAATTATTTACCGACGTTTCGGGACAACGTGTCGGTCCAATCTTCACGGGTCAAGATTACCCAGAAGACCACAGAGTTCATCAACATCGCGGCGGAAGCCTGAAATCAGAGCGTATTGTAGGATGTTTTAGAAATAAGGAGAACCGGGATAGCTCAGTCGGTATAGTGACTAGACTACGGGCCGGACGACCGAGGAATTGCAGTTAGACTTCCTTCAATAGCAAGTAATTTGTTTCTTTTCCGAAACACCCAGACCGGTTTTGAGCGCCATGCAGCTTACTATTCAGTGTGTGGGCTCTTTCAAGTGCCCGGGGCTCGAAGCTTACCACTCACTGCCATATAGAGCCGAGTTTAAGAATGAATGGAGCTGTACCTCCACCCCCTTTCTGTGTCTGTAATTTCCACTAATACAAACTCGGACTACTTTAAAGACGTAAATAAATAAATAAATAAATATAGAAATATAGTGACTGGTAGTTCCTAAAACATTGACGGAGCGGTTTTTAATCCCATACGTTACAATAATCAAACCAATCAATGGCCGCTCTTTCATACCGTCAACGTGTCTTCATCTGTCGGTATGGACGTAGCGAAAGAACAAGTGTCGGCCATAGAAAATCCGAACGATTTTGCTTCTCGGTTTCCCTGGGAACACTGCAGCTGCCTATTGAATTGCAGAACTTGGTTGGTCCCATTTATGATTAAACTTCCGGTTTTTTCTTACTTCTTCTTTTTTATTTTTATTCCCTTTACTCTCCCCCCCCCCCCCCCCCCCCCCCCCCCCTTTCTGCCATAGCAGGCACCAATCCATCTCTACAACTCCCTTCCCCCGAGGGCCCCTCAAGATCTGGACCAGCCTCTTTTGCTCCCCGCATGAGTTGCTTTGCTCACGCACACTGGCAATTCCAACAAATCGAGGAAGAAGCAAAACGTGCAAACTTTCCACAAAACTTCGTCCGCTCGGCTCTTCCTACTGAGTGGTTGCTCTGAGTATAAGAGGAAAGGTCACTGCTGATACGTCATCAGTTTACGTCGTTATTAGAAAGGGTTCTAAACACACGAACCACGATTAGATGCAAACCGACATCTGCTAATTTTACTTGAGCCTCAGTTACTTATTTATGCTGCATGATATGTTTATGTACGTGTACTAATGTCAGTGCTTTCCGTCAGCACGGCGTTTAATTTTAATGGAGTTCATCCCGTTATGCTGTAGCATATTAATATTTGTATGTGTATTGTCGTCAAAACACAACATACTTTTATGAAATTCATCAGTTAATTCCAAATTTTGAAATATTAAAATTAGAAATACTTCTCCCGGTCCAAATATGCACAGCAAAAAATACAGAAATTACGCTTGAAATACAAACTAAAATGTCTTTACGTTAAGAAAGGAAAATTGAATCATGACCTATGCTACACATGGGGCCGCCAATGAATGGGGCAAAATTTGCATTCTCTTATGAATTTTGTAAACGTTTATTGTGTTTGATGGCAATAAACATACCAGTATTAACAGCTTTTAAAGTTTTGTGTTCTTAGACAATGCAATCTTGCTACACGTTTGGGCACAGTATTCCACGAAAAAGAATACCAGTTTTAACAATTCTACAAACATCTAATTAACCAATAACTCTTAGTATATTTTCATGCAATTCCACTCATATTATCTAATAACAATCGCACTGCAGAAGTAGAGCGATAAAAGACAAGATAAGCAATGTTCGTATAACGTAACATCGTGGCGCGTACGAATAACAATTGTTGCAAAGTAAACACAACAATGAGTTCTGTGTGTATTGTTGAACTACATGTCATTGTCAGCTATTAAAAAGTATTGAGTGTTGCACAACAATGCTTTTATGGAAAATTTATGACGCCAGCAACAACAAGACATACTTAGGTCTTCATGTAAAGTGTCCGATATTTTTGTGCGATTTTAACCAAGTCTGGATTTTCTCGACAGGTTTTCATAAACATCCCCAATATCAAACGTCACGGAAACCCGTCCGCTCGGAGCTGCGCTGATAACATGCAGGCAGACGGACAGACGGACGGACTAATGACAGAGCTAATAGACGCTTTTCACGACTAAGCGAACGTCCCTAAAAAGTGTTCATTCGATCATTTTGAACTTGTGCTTGATCTGTCGTAGAAACTGTTCATAGTAACTAGGTAGGGCGTGCGCCTATGTTCTTTGAGTGGGCACGACCACACAAAGGTTGGCATAGATTCATTGTGTTGGTAACTGCAGTCACCAAGTTTAATAATATCCTCAACGAATGCATCAGGTAGGTGAAATTAGCTCCGCTTAACCCAGGTGATGCACCTCAAGAAGCAATCAGCTGAAACTCTCTTCACTAACACCTAGCGAACGTCTTTTCTTATATTTAGGCGACGGCACTTGGTTACATTTAGGGGCACTGGTTTATCTCAGGCACACCCACGAACCTAAACTGCTGGCAATGCACCTTGAACAAAATCTCACAATTCACGTTGTTACGTGCGGTTAAATACAGGGTATACACAAAAGAATGGTGCGGTTTCAATAGAGAAAACTATTTAAACCGCGCCATTCTTTTGTGTATACTCTGTATATGTATATCGTTGGCGGCTGTTCGACACTAATTTTACTACATTTATTATTAATTAATCTGTTAAAGGTAAAAGTACAGTTTTCCCTGTGAACACCATGAAGGCATACGAGGGAGTGGATGTGTAACTCCACGCATTCTTAGTGGCCAGCTACACACTCCAGACGCTCTACCCTCGGGTAAAGAGCCCTCGGTATTCATTGAATGTAAGACTGGGTGTGCCCCAGTTTCGGTCTGGATGGTGTCGATAAGTTTAAAATCTCTTTTACCTGCCGGGAATCGAACCACATGTTCTTATCGTCCATCGTACGGCCTAGTCATCGTACCGACTGTGCTATCCTGGCTACACCTTAATCTGGCGAAGAAGATGTATAATTAGTTTGTATAAAACCTATCCAAATTTGATGGTACCCATACTTGGCGGTCCAGTGATCACTGGCTGAACCACCCTTCAAACGACTGTCCTTTTAAATATTTCACTGGACAGCTTGTTGGCCGAAGGAATGCAAAGATGGTTACTCCTGACTGGGCAGGTTGCTCATTAGGCTTACATTAGTCCAGAAAATGCAATTTCTTTATCCAGCCTCATTGTGGAGGAGATAGTACTTCTCGGGATGAAATTAGGAATAAAAAACATTAGAATCTGGAGAGTGCACTAAAGCAGAGGAAAGTGATGAGAAAGTTTCTTCTACATTCCCTGTATTTGTAACGACACTCTGTACACCTAATTGCACGAAAATGAAAGCCGTCTACGAAATGAAGCAACACCCCATATGATTTCCCTTTGCTACTGTGCTAGGGATTGAGGGAGGGAGAAATTTCTTTGGATGTAGGAACTGCGAAAGGTGTAATACGGCAAGGTTTCACAAATCAAACAAAATGAATGTTGTTTTTTTTTTTTTTGGATGATGCGTAGCTTTCCACGCTGCCGGTGACAAATTTGCAGCGAACATACAAACACAATTGTTTCCTAAACTCACCACCTGCTCCCTCCGAATCAGAATATTTCACCAGCTACAAAAAGATGGTAATCAAGAGCCCTCTTATTTGTGGTAGCGAAATTAGAAGTTACAGAGGAATTAAGAAGTTAACCTTCGCCAGAGCAGGATCGTTGACAGGAGATTACCCCCGAGAGATATAAAATTTTAATCCACAGATAATTCACTTTTCTCGTTTCGCTCTTTACTTGCAGAAATTTATGAATACACAGTGAAAGCAACCGTAGTTTCCTTTGTTTTAATTTGCGTCATTGTGGGCTTTGCTTGTTTTGGAGCTGAATGCTCCGCCTCCCTGTACAGTATCTAGCGCTTCTGCTTCATACTGCAGATACGTCAGGATCGATTCTCAACCCGGAGGATGCGTAAATTCTTTATGGATTTATTCAGTCTGTCAACACAGATTGTGTGATAGTGCCTCAAAAATAGGCGACGGTTGGTGTTATCACGTCCTTTGTAATTCGCTTATTTAAATAATCCTGCTGTTCGATGTTGTGTAACTTAACGAAGTTCAAATGTATTCGTTAGCAGGTGACACGTCTTCGTATTCAAGTCCGAGTCGCTTTCCGGACACTGAATTTCGTAAGGTTGCAATATCCTTTTCCGTCCGGCAATTGCCATCTCTGTTTATCATTCACAGTTGAACTCTCATTCATAACCTGTTTATTTGAGAAAGCGACATTAAATAAACTAAAAAGCAAATAAGCGTTTTGACTGATTTTAAACTTTCTTGATGATTCGTAAATAATGGCAGTTCGGTTTCGGAATTTTTCACCGCGTGGCAGTGAGCTGTGCTCCAGATGTTTTCGGAGAAATTTATAACCTCTATGTCTGATTATCATACGTGAAACAGCGCTGATCTGGTAACACTGCTTATAAGAGAATTAGACCTAGAAATTAGCAGATCCTCGCTAGGGCCAGAAACAGAAGTCGTTATTTCCTAATTTAACACCGCGTGTCTCTTAGGGAAGGATAGAAATGACGGGAAGACGAGGAGGAATGTGTAAGCAGCTACTGGATAACCTTGAGGAAAAGATAAGATACTGGAAATTGAAAGAGGAAGCACTAGATCGCACTCTATGGAGAATTCGCTTTGGAAGAGGCTACGGACCTGTCGTAAGACAGACTACAGAATGAAGAGCTACGGACCTGTCGTAAGACAGACTACAGAATGAAGAGGCTACGGACCTGTCGTAAGACAGACTACAGAATGAAGAGGCTACGGACCTGTCGTAAGACAGACTGCAGAATGAAGAGGCTACGGACCTGTCGTAAGACAGACTGCAGAATGAAGAGGCTACGGACCTGTCGTAAGACAGACTGCAGAATGAAGAGGCTACGGACCTGTCGTAAGACAGACTACAGAATGAAGAGGCTACGGACCTGTCGTAAGACAGACTACAGAATGAAGAGGCTACGGACCTGTCGTAAGACACACTACAGAATGAAGAGGCTACGGACCTGTCGTAAGACAGACTGCAGAATGAAGAGGCTACGGACCTGTCTTAAGACAGACTACAGAATGAAGAGGCTACGGACCTGTCGTAAGACAGACTGCAGAATGAAGAGGCTACGGACCTGTCGTAAGACAGACTACAGAATGAAGAGGCTACGGACCTGTCGTAAGACAGACTGCAGAATGAAGAGGCTACGGACCTGTCGTAAGACAGACTACAGAATAAATATCCCACAATTCACCTTTCCTTCCCATGTCCATACCCACTTATACTAGGACATGTGGAGATCCCCCTCCATATCCCACTCCACCCAAACCACAGTATGGACAGGTTAAGCAACATTGTGCCTGGTGGCCATTTCGAGCGATGACCGTACAATCAAAAAGTTTCACACCGCCAAACTTTTTGAGAGAAGCCTATTTTAAAAATATTTGAAGCGCACATTGAGGAAAGAGACGTGCTCAGTTCACGTGTGTTTGGTATTCGTATACGTCATAGCACGTATGAGGCTTGACGACGACGTGACCTAAAATTTTAACACTTTCGAAGGTCCTTTAACACAAAACACACGTGGAACATGGCAGCACAGTTTGATATTACACAGTTCTGTTGATTATATCCAAGCAAAAGCATTGGTGGAATCAACTGCCTAGTAAGTATGTATATTTTAAAGTTATCAGAAGTGTTTATTCTGTATGAATTCCACAAACAATGAGTTTAAAACACACATTTCATTGCTATCTTTATTTGCTGTGACTCTATATACGTTAAAGTAATTTGTGGTTTTGATACTTCTTGGTTCATTGAAAATGGACCCCTGCAATCATACATTGTTCGGTTGGAGTGTGTACGACCTCTATGGACTGATCATTAGAGACCAGGCTAAAGGAACTTTGCATATCCTCCCACACGCACGTACCACCTACACATGTCAATGAAAGACCGCAACTACAGTGCTGTTTTAACTAAATCCTACACACATACTTGACTGGTGTCCTTCAGTACTGAACCACATACAATCCATTCAAACTTCAGACAGCAAACGCTTTTCGCAACTTTGTGCTTGCCTACACAAATTCACTTTCTCAACTAGACTTGATAGATTATCCTCAACAAAGCAATTTTGAAACATACCTTTATATTCTGACCATTTTATGTCCCCTACCTTCCGTGCATACACCATAATAATAATTTCCTCGCTAATAAAAGTCTCCTCTAAAGGAAGACGAGAAATAGATGAAATTTTAGTATAAAACCTCAAACGAAGGGCAGATACGTGTACGTAAATGGGAATGTAATATATCTTCTTTGTCATAAAGATCATTATCATTATTATTAACATTTACCAGTATTGTCTCACGCGACTGTTTGCACTTCGCGGTTTAATTCACAGTCGTTGCTTTATATTTTGCAGTATCTACAGCTCTTCCCTACTTTTCAGTGTGTACGGCTAAAATCCGTCAGCAAATCTGCTTCTATCTCTTCTTTTTTACTTAGTGGACGGCTTTATTTTGAAATTGTTCAACAATTTTGTCTATAATTTTAACTACACTTATTTCTGTCTTAGTTACTTCATTTCTGATACTAATTTATTCATAAATGTAATTTTAATTTGTTAGGGTTTTCCCAAATATTTGAACTGTTCCATGTTTTCAAAGGATTTATTACGTATCTTTATGTTGTGATTTTGTCCTGCATTCTGATCTCGAGACATGACCATATACGTAGGTCTCTCAGCATTTGCTGTTAGACCAATCTCCTTACTAGCGACTAATAAACCTTCTGTATTTTTCTTTACAGTGTTATGCTTTTACCCAATATGTTAACATCATCAGCGCAAACCAGCAGCTGATATGTACGAATCATTTTCAACCCCTCCCGGTTTGCCTGAACCCTCCTTGGAGCATATTCTAAAGCAAAGGTAGAAATCAGTGTCACTTTCTCGCAGCTTCAGTTCGTAAAAGTTACAAATACATCTTCAAGTTAAGAAAGAAAATTCCGGAAAAAAATAAACATAAGTTTATAATATTCCCGAGCGAGAAATATCATAGTGTTGAAAGGGTTAAGCAACGAAGTGTCTACTCTGCAGAATAAATGTGGGAAGGGTGGCATATTTTGACTTCCATAGCTATCAACCCTTGAGAAAGCGCCATCTAAGCTGTCACGTGCATGATGGATCTTCGCCATCACATCGGCAGGCAGGGGGCAACGGGTAGGGTCGGCCCAAGAAGGTGAACTGTGACCCATCCAACTTAGCTATTGTATGGTGCATGTTCGATATCCCCTAACTCCCCCCCCCCTCCCCTCATACTAACATTCACACCTCAAAAAAGTGACTTGACAGACTAAGAAGTCGGATACGGACCACTGAAATGACTATGAAGCAAGGCATTGACCAGCAGCTTTCCTGTAAAGGAGAGACATGAGTATAAAATGAAGCAGTGATGCTGCTTGCATGTGTGATCTATTGGAACTTAGGTAATACTATAAAGACACTTCATACCACAGCCGGTGTGAACGCTTTGGAGAAGATAAAATGACTGCGCCTGTCGAGAACAGAGCACCAAATGTCCTGCGCTCTGTCATGTGGACTGCTCACTATACTGTCTGATCGAACTCTGCTCAGTATTACTTATACACAGTAATAGACTTTGTATATGTAATAAACTTATCGGGGTTCCAAACCAGGTGGTGGCAAGGGCTTTTATCTTCCCCACACCCGTCCAGACCGGCCCTGCAGCCTCCCAGCCCCCTGCACAATGGGTATGATGGCTCTTTGCTGGGGTTAAAGCGACCAGGACGTGGCGTTGAACATCCACACCATCTAGCGCCGAGTTTAAGAATGGGTAGAGCTATACCTTTACTTACCTCTACTCCCCCTGCGTGCCTGTATGACGTATTACGTGGAGACCTTTACCTTTTTTATATACATATATGTATATATATATATATATATATATATATAATACAAGAGCAGTGAGGCCACTGGGGCGTTGAAACCAAAATAGAAGGTATGTGGATAGTCTGAACACACACTGTTTTAATACACCTATGCACTTATGAAGAGCACTATACACTATTCACACGGACTTCGAGCGAGTTGCTCTTAAAACGAACCCTTCCAAGTTATTCATTTCAGTGGTTTCTGGCTTCCAAGTCTTGATATGAAAGGGTGAGTTTGAGATTGGGGTATGGGGGTGTAGACGAACTGAACTCTGAGACCTTGAGTCCTAAGCTCTGAGCTCTGACATTCCTCAATCGTCTCTCCTCTCACCATTCAGACTTTCCGCACGTTCTGGAGAAAGGCGTCGGCAAGCCTAGGACGCTTGTGGAGAGGAGGGGAACGCTTGAAGGGAATGATGGATTTTTAACCAACCTCGCGCCAACACACGTCTGGAATTTCTATCTAGGATTCGGCATGACTCGGGCATCGACAAATGTTTTGCAGTAAAAATCGACTTTACATTTGACGAATGTCTTAAACACGTTGGAATTTCTGTTTTAGAGTTAATTTTAAGGTCTGCGTTTGAGGATTTTAAGATTGAGTCAGTATTGTGACAGTTTATTTCAGCATCTTAAAAAGATTCCACTAAAATTTAATGGTGGCATGTACTGTAACTGACATTTCTTACGGCAACTTGATATACACAAGTGAGAACGCAGTTATGGTACGTAGAGTTTTCAGCGGCTTAAAAAGATGACCCATTATTTGGGACATTACACTTCAGATGGTGTTGTGATAGCCACAAGGTATGACAAATAATTTGATACTACTTTGCCAGAGATTTGCGAAAATCACTTTATAAGCATGGCACATAGTAATTAATAACATGAGGCCAGCAATCTGCAGGTTAAGGCATGACTTTTTCTGATACGAATGCTAACAGTTAATATCTGCTGCACTGACTCAACCCGTACTCATTGTTGTATCAAGTCGCCATAAAAAAATTTTATTCTTGCTTACGGAGGAAAGTCGTATAAAATTTGTTACCATTTTCTGAAGGTTAAAGGGGTCCCATACGCACACACACACTGATTTACCAGTCAGTCTATCCGTTACTACACTCGGGTTATCTTCAATCATTTTAAGTCTACCAGTTTCACATTTATTTCCTCTTTTCATTTGTTCTTGTTATAGTCTGATTTAAACAAGGATGTGCACATTTCCAAACGTAATCTGTGCAAAAAAAAATGTATCACTTCTTGTGAAAGAGCCACCCTGTCTCTCACAGAAACGGCTCCTACGTAAAAGTGCTGTAGGCGTATGAAACGTCGCTTTTTTAAAAAAAAAACAATGTTATTATTATTTGAAAGACGTATTTTCTTGATTTGCATTTAGAGAACCATTCATCGACACGCGTGAATGTGCGCGCGGTCTTCGTCATGTGTGTAGGTCGAATGTAATTTGCGAGTGACCGACATATCGCTTAACAACTCACGCCATATTTCCATGAAACATTAAAGCTGATGTAATCATTGTACTAGGTAAGGTAATTGTTCAGCGTTATAATAAATTATTGTTGATACAACACAGGTAGGTGCAGACTAAGAGATAGTATCACAAGTAACTGTGCAGAGGCCGATATCAGTGGCCGCGCGGTCTAAGGCAGCGGTCGCCAACCATTCGGACCTCACAGACCACTAAACTCACAATTTTGAATCCCGCGGGCCACTAACATGAATTTTTTTTAAAAAGGTACAAACATCTATAAAATAATGATCATAAAAGTTCCATTTCATTAATATGAAATGCACGTGTTTAATTATAACAAAATTATTAGTGTGATATTTGTTGCTGCTTGTTTGAAATAAGTATAATAAACATAAAAATTACAAATAATGTTCAAATTTCTCCACGGACCACCAAAATTTTCTCGCGGACCACCAGTGGTCCGCGGACCACCGGTTGGCGACCGCTGGTATAAGGCATAGGTCTGCGGCGGCTCGCTTGCTGGGATTGTGGGTTCGAATTCCGCTGGTGGCATGGATGTCTCACGTTCGTGTGACATCAATCAGGATGCTAACAATGAACACATTGTGGATATAATTACTGTTGATTTATTTTAATATGGTACTGATTATAGACTGGAGAGTGAATGTCAGTACCAGGTATTCGGCGTGAAAGTTTCGGCAAAGGAGACTTGCTTGAAAATAGTTCATTATTAAGGTTGAGTTATCAAAACTGCTGAGTACTTTGAAGTTCTTTTATAGCGACAACCTCAGTGTTTGTCTCTCATACGTGATAAAATGAATTTCCGGTTTATCTTTAATTAAATTTGTTATAGAATTTAATTTGAGAGGGTCACAAATCATTCAGCTAACCTTCAAACAAAACGGTGAACAAAATTAAGTACACGGGGAACAAACTGAAGTCCCCACTTTTCTGATTTTAATGACCTAAAAGGAGGAGCATATTAAATTAATTATTTAAAATAAAATTTCCCATGCATCTCAATAAACACCACGCTATGAAAACATGTGGAGAATCGAGAGATAGCTCCATGCATTCTTATTTTCGGTTCTAGGTAGAGGGGAGTGGTCAGTTTTACCCCCCCCCCTCTCCCCCCAGCTGCTTTACGTCCAAGAAAAGGCCCTCAATACACACATATTTCTTACATTCTCATGTGCATACTGACCAAGATAATTTATTTCGTTTCGTATTCCCTATTCTTTTTTCTGAGGCAGGGAAGCTTCAGACATAAGTAAAGTTAGCGATCCTAGGCTGAAGTCACGATTCGGGAGAGTGCGCGAAGTCGTGTGCCTGTAGATCAGTGAGAGAGACGGAGATGCCAGTGTCCGTTTCGTTACGTACTAGCTGCAATCATGTGACTGAGTAGGAGGACACTAAGATTTGTGAGACTCGCGCTGAAGGTTGTCATGCAAAATGCTGGGGACTTTGTGGATGTAATCCTGCTATATGCCATCATGTAGCACAAGACTAATATCTTCAAGGACTTGTTTTCATTGCTTCCATGTCCGCTTTCTTTGTAGGCATTCAAAACATCTTGTCTTTCGTTCCAGCTCCATTGCTTTTGACAGAATTCTTACTTTCACATCTGTCAACCGAACTACATTCCTTCCTGCCTTTGCTTTGCTTCAGAACCTTCCATTATTCGCCCTGTGACTCATGATCTTTTCTTCGTATTATTCTTCTCCTCAGTTTCTTTCCAGGTTTCCGACCCTGTCATTCTCTTTATCGACATGTGTTTGTATATGTGTGCATGCGTGCTGGCGCCTGTGTCGTTGGTGTTTCGGCTGCCATAAAGCTAGCAAATGAATTTCGGTTAGCAGACTATTCCTGACACAAGACGGAAATTCAACGTAACTTTATGTACGACCAGGTTTTACATTCAAAAATTTTACAATGTCCAAAAGTAGTGTATTATTTAGTTTTTGTATGGATCTCATAAAAACAGCGATTATTTTGTATACAGCTTACTGCCTCGGTTTTAGCTTGTTTGCGAATCAACAACGCTGATCAATTCACTTTACACATGTGAAACTGTACTATTTGTAGACTTCTGAGACGAGTTGGTTTATGCGCTAGTTAGAATGTATTTATGGTTTGCTACTATCTAAGACACAGCGAATTCTAAACTTATACAATTTTACATAGAATATGTTTTACAATTGTCACGGTATGTATTAGTGTTTGTATGGATTCATAAAAAATCGATTTTTATGTAAGCATTAAATGATTGTTTTAGGCATTCTCAGAAATACGTGTAACGCGGTACAACATTCACTTACATATACAGGGTGCTGCAATACTTTCTATATTAGTACGTCAGCTTTAATACCATAATATTAATGCGTATGTAATTTACGGGTTATTGTTCGCTACAGTACTTAATGCGCCCATTTTAATATAATTACATAGAATATTTAGTAATAGGCTGGCTCAGTCGTATAGTGACTGTATGTGACTGGACATTCCAGAATCGTGTCGTTTGCCAGAAGGCAGAATTTTTCTCTTCACCAAAAGTCCATGCGGCTGGAGCCCACGCCCATTCATCGATAAGGCTCTTTCCCGGATTTAAGCGGCGGCTTGAAATGACATTGACCCATCTAGCGAGTATGAGAATAGAAGAATACGAGTATATTCCACTTCCCATGCGCCATATGGTGTCGATGCACGCTTCTCAGAGTGTCATTAATTATTTATCTGACACAGTTGATTGCATTCATCTTAGCCAGTTGTACATCTTAGAAACTCTATGTGGATGGCCCCTTTTATATCTGATTGGTATTTTCATTGATCGTTCAAAGTATAGACATGGCAAACTAAATCCTTGTTTAACGTTAAAGACTCACATTGTACCAGCTGTGTATTGGTTAGATTCAGTTGCTTTTCAAGACAGACAACGATAATATCGCTGAACTCCATTAAGTGAACTGACTTCACAATAGACGTATGGTGTGTTCTCTGTAAGTTAAACCCCAAATTTATAACCATTATGCCTATCAGCTCCGTCTGTTGAATGCTTAAAACGTGAATGCTGTGTTAGAGAGGCTTTATATCAGTACGTGATACGTACACCAGATGGCAATTACTGCCGAACAGTCTGTCTTCGTGATGCGGTAGAGATATACATGTAATTCGTTCGGTACTGCAGCCTCGACCTTTACTTATAAAATTTATTTCTAGAACATTTTGAAGTTCATGGAGCGCATATTCAGCATACGTGATATCAGGCTTCCGTCGCGATGTAGATGAGATCTGCGCTCTTCTGGGGTATTACGCAGCCTTGAGTGGGAGTTCTGTACCGACGTTTCGGGACAACCGATCAGTTCCATCTTCAAGGGTCAATAATTCCAAGAAAATCTTTTCTTCTTGGACTTCTTGGCACTTGAAGATTGGACCGATAGGTTATCCCGAAACGTCGGTACAGAACTACCACTCGGCGCTGCGTAATATCCCAGAAGAGCGCAGGTCTCATATTCAGCATAACTTTTTGCCTGTATCCTCCAGGGATATAGTTTATATGACTGGTTTAATGGACAGGTACATGCGGAAAGTGTTTGAGGTTCTCACAAAAGTGCGTGTGCAGATTAGATTATTCTGGGGTGTGACGTCATGTCATAATATCTTATTAAATAGGCAGCAACACAAATTACACGTCATCGCAGCCCGGAATACTCTCTGCCGTGGAAGCCTCAAATCTCACGTAAGTTAATTTATTGTCCTCGTCTTCACATGTTTCAGAAACAGTCCAAATTTTAACGTAAATTTAGAGCTTTTGTATCTTGAAATACATTATTCTATTAGGTGAACTTGGTTGTGTTGAATATGGTAAATTGATACTTTGATTTATTTATTTTTGTTGTATTTCTGTCGTGTTCTTCTCTTTTGTATGTTGTATTGTATTTGATTTTAGAGACTGCCAAACTGTGTCCTTTTTATCACAGGGTATTAAGCTAGTGTACAAAGGAGGATATAATGAATAGACGCACCCAACTCTCGAATCCTTAGTCGATATTTTTACTTTCTCTTTTAGAAGTACAAAGAAATAATATGGTAAATGCGTAGTTTGAAATCTCAGTACCCCGAGGGATATATAGGCCTATATTGCTGAACCATGGAAAGTAAATTGTGGGGAACTTGATTTTACTGTGAAAGAGTTCGAAGTTTTGTTGAACTCCTTGGAGAAGTTTTCCACCATAAGTTTTTTCAGGCCTAATCTAATGTAACAGACCGATGGTTTGAGCTCATTACGACGAGTTGCTCTTGGCCTCAGTTGCTAACTTCCTGCACCAATACACACGAAACTTTATTTCCTAAAGGAACGGTTAAAGAGCGGAAACACAGGAAGTGAAGAAGTATTCAGTGTTTAATAATTATTTTAAGCCCCTACTCGATGTAGTGTTAATTAAATATTGCTCAAGTTGTAAGTTCTGAAACGCAACTTGATTCGTTTCTACTCCTAAATACATGTTTAATTCTGGGGGACGTAAGAGGTCCTCTACAGATAAAAAGGACGTGTTTTTAGGCGCAGTAGCAAATCACTTCCAAAAATACATTGTTAGTTGCGCCGTGTCCGTCTTGCCTATGTGTCTGTCTGTCCGTAAGGAACAGCGCGACTTTCATCAGACTGATTTTCGTGAAACTTTGTATTTGGAAGTTTTAATAAAATTTGTCGGCATGTTCCAATTATGGCCAAAATCTAGCGACATGAAAGAGCGAAGGTGGCAGATATGTTACGTTCTGCGCACGTTTCCTAACTTGTTTTATCTCAGTATTGAACTGGTTACAATATTCAGCACGCGTTATGTCCGAAGGAGGAAATTATATTGTTGTCAGGACTACGTTGTAGATACGAAGTATCTAGGCACAGTACAAGTTCCTGGACTGTCTTCTCTAGGATGCACCACTAAAAATAGCCTATCATATTCGAAAACCTATTCTTTGTGTAATTTACCGAATAATGTTATTTCGTCTTGGAATGTAGAAGACAAAACAGCCAAAAGACTTAAGCGAATTTTTCTTTCCATTTTTCTTTTCCTGATTCTGTATTTGTTTCATTCTCCGTTTTACTTTTCATATTTCTCACTTTCTTTCATTCCTTAATACTTTTCTTTTTTCTTTTCTCACTTATACTAAGTAGCTGCAGAGTTATGTTCAGTCCTCGTATGTAAGGCCTATATATGATAACCGCTGTTTCTTTTCTCTTGGATTTCACAGTTACTTTGGGAAGAATGTGCCCTTTAAAAATTACGGGAGGTTAAAATATACAGAGACTCAATTTGCTTGTAGAACACTGAAGTTTGAATATTTACTACTTATCGTCGAACTGTGAATTTGAATGGGTCTGTTTGTATTTTCAGTTTGTTGGTAGGGAGTGTTTGGCATTGTATTGTGGAGCGGGGAGGAACGGGGTATATAATAATTATTGAAGGACGGCTGTAAAGTTAGACTGGACCTGGACCGGGAGAAGAGAACTGATGTGTTTGCAGAATTGAGTAACCTGGGCCCTCAAAATAAACATTTTCATCTCTTTCTCCATAGTAATACAGAGCCAGCATAGTGTGGTCCATGTAGTGACTAGGCTGCGGGTTGTTCGTCCGAGGAATCGTGGTTCGTTTCCTGTCAGTGCCATTGTTTTCTCTCTTTTTCAAAATGTCCAGACTGGCTTTGGCGACCACCTAGATTCACATTTGATGGGTGCCGGGGAATGTTTTCACGGGGTAAAGGGACCGGGGCGTGAAGCTGGTCACATCTCCATCTAGCACCGTTAACAATTAGTGCACTTGTACCTGTACCCATGCACTGGTACCTTCATAGTGTGCACTTGGACTGTGTGTGTCTTCTGTTTGCCACATTACAAGTGAATTTACTCTTAATTTACAATGAATTCACGCGCTCTGCGTGCGTTCAGACACCACTGTTCGCTCTGTAGGGATAGAGAAAGACACCGCAACATTATGCAAAGCCGAGGAAATTGTGAAAGTAAAGAGCTGATCATATTAGAAGTTATACTAAGTTATACTAAGTTAACGTTTTTGATTCACTCGACACAACTCTTGTTTATTGGCAAACAGATGTTTTTTGTTTACTGTAAATTGCCACACGTTTCGGCTCTAACACCAGAATCATCGTCATGATAAGGTAGTATAAACGTAGATCTGTAAAAGACCTTATATCTCATTTCAAATCCTATATCGTAGTGATGTCTCGCACCTTACGACAGTATATTTCTATATATTAGTAATTATTCTTTACCTTTGCAGTTACAATGTCGTGTTTACTGTGTGTTTGTTTATTATTGTGTTTATTGTGTGGCTTTGGTATAAAGCCGAAACATTTACAGATTTTTTGTAAACAACAGGGTTTTTTTTACTAATAAATAAGAGTTGTGTCGACTGAATTAAAAATATTATATTTTTTTTCGTATTAAAAAGTACAACTGGGTGCCACACACTAAGTTTAACAAAAGTTATGTGTAATGGGATAATAGCATGACCAGTAGCAGCTAATTTCCGTTATTTCGAACGAGATCATTTAAAGTGTATAATGTATTGTGAATGATTGGATAAAATCCAGCCGCTGAAAAGAGGGACAAAAATGCGATTGTCAGGTGTAAAAAAGGTAAAATTTTGCTCTGTAGACCGGGAAGGCATATGAATATGGGACCATAACCCCTCATTGCCGGCCTCTGTACACTGTACGGACCTTCAATTCTTCCCATGCTGCAGGCCTCAATGCACCGAAAAGACGGGGATGCATTTAAGTGTACAGTAAATTTAAAACCCCTTCCCCCCTAGGCAGTATTTGAATTAAGCGGCAGCATCTTTGATGGGTTAACATGGAGGAGAGTGGTCAACTTCACGCCACTACCTTTATACCCCCCCCCCCCCCCGGTGTTGCCTCCTTATATCTTTATGATACATAAAAAAAACCAACGTAAGCGTGTTTAAGCGGTGCCTTGTGGGTTACTTAAATAGCACATTTTGAATGCATACTTGACACTCTTAATAACCGAATTTCCTCTTAACTCCCGGCACATGAATTCTTTCTTAATGAATATAAACACGCATAATTAGTTCTTTAATGAAGGCGAACAAGCTGAATTTTCTTCGTAAATTCTGCCACAGTAATGCCTTTTCCTTCATCGTTGCTAATACAGGAACTTTTTCCATGAAATCCCCCTGTCGTAATATACTCCAGGTATTATGGTTCGGTAATTCTGAGAGTTTTGAGAGAAGTTAAAGAAAGTTGAAAGACAATGTCAACTACAGGCAATATTTTGTATGAAGGAAATGACGCATTAGATGCTAACGAGACAGCTATATAATTACGAAAACAAAACCACATGTTCACTCTTCAGTTATAGCCTCCAGTCCGACAGCAACGCAATTAAAAACCTTTTATATTCTAAGTTCTTACGTGTTTAGTAGTTTTCCACTTTTATTACACAAGTTTAGCTGACTGTCACACGGTTTGCCTTCAGGCTGCCTTAATGCCAACACTTTATTAGCTTTAATTCTGTTTATACAGTATATTTTACTCTGTGCAGGCTCAGATGTTGGTTATTTCTTTTACCACAGATATTTATGTTTCTGTAAAATTTAATATTCACTGTCGGTTATTTTTGACAACCCTACAGTTGTACTTGCAGTAAATAGATATGATCGCTAGTGATGGATACAAAAACGTAAAGAACACCTGTGGATATTCGCTGTATTCGAGACTGGAGTGCATCTTTGCAGTCCTCGTCTCGAAACGGTCATCCAACAAGAATCGTGGAATTTTTTTTTCTTTTAGTCGTCCTCTTCTACCTACTCCGGTTTCCCGTTTCAGTGTCGGGGTTTTAATTTCTTTTGATCACACTGAGAGACACACCACAGTCGGTAGGACTCCTCTGGGCGAGGGATCGGCTCGTCGCAGAGGCCTGATAACAAAACACAACACTCACAAGAGACATACATCCATGCCCCCGGTGGGATTCGAACCCACGATCCTAGCAAGCGAGCGCCGAAGACCCACGCCTTAGACCGCACTGCCACTGGGATCGGCATCGTGGAAGTACCATACAATAATTCTGTGATGTAGGTGGATCAGAGAACGAGCCTGATTTTAAAAACAATATATATTTGTTAAAAATGTACTTGAATTGAGCCTTTGTATGTAGCTACAATATGCCGGACTGGTTCTGCCTATTCTGTCATGAGTTATTTTTTGACTTCATAAAAAGCAGGGGAACCAACCTGTTGACGCAAAGCACGCTTTTAAAATCTCAAAACTTAAGAATAGCTTCATAATTTTTAGGTTGCAGTAGCACTGGTATTATTATTATTATTATTATTATTATTAAAGAAAAAACAAGTTTGCCGACAAACGGAACATTTATTTGTTCTTAAAACCACAGAACATATTAAACCTCGGGGGAGAATAGAAATACATATAGGGTTTTGGTGGGGATACCTGAAGGAAAGAGGTCACTTGGAAGACGTAGACGTACATGGGAGGATAATATTAAAATGGGTCTTAAAGATATAGGATGGACGGTCGTGGACCATATTCGTCTGATTCAGGGTCGGAGAAGTGCAAACTCTTGTGTACACGGTTATGAAACTTCAGCTCTCATAAATATGAGAGAATATTCTGACAAGTTAAGGAACTCTTAGCTCCTTAAGAAGGGTTTATCTGCATGGAGTTTTTTATTTTTTTTTTTTGTTTGTAACTTTATTGTTCTGTTAATTCTTTAGTTCATTTCGTATCTTCTAGTGTGCTAGTTAGTCTGTCTCTCTGTCAGTCACTCAGTTCAGTTAATTTGTTTGTTTGTTTGTTTGTTTGTTTGCTTGCTTGTTTCTTTGTTTGTAACTTCATTGTTCTGTTAATTCTTTAGTTAATTTCTTATCTTACTAGTTTGCTAGTTAGTCTGTTTGTCTCTCAGTCAGTCATTCAGTTTAGTTACTTTGTTTGTTTGTTTGTTTGTTTGTAACTATTGTTCTGTTAACTATTTAGTTAATTTTTACCTTGCTAGTTTCCTAGTTAGTCTGTTTGTCTCTCTGTCAGTCAGTCACTCAGTTCAGTTAGTTTGTTTATTTGTTTGTTTGTTTGTTTGTGTAAATATGTAGTCGAAGAATGATGTATTCGACTTTGTAGCACACATATTATTTATGTGCATTTTTCATATACAGAAAGTCTTTCGCTTTGATGTAAATTTATTACTGATACAAATTAATTAGAATGAAAATATAGTCTTACTGCGAAGCTGGTCAACGTTACAGATATACTCCACAGACTCATACTGTGCCATTATCAGGACTAATTAACACTGGCTGTATTAATGCTGCATAGAAACATACAGTATGTTCCTTTGTATTCGCTAAATATAAATCACGTACAAAGATATTTTGAACGAAAAACGCAGAGCTTAATTACGTGTAGATTTGTATTTTTTTTTCACGAGACAGTTAATTATTAAAGTTAAATTTTAACTTTAAGTAGAGAAATGATATTAGTGGGCCGATGAGCATAAAATTGAAATTTGCCGTAAAGCATTTGCTGTAGATTCCCAGCAGCAACTTAAATCGAAACGGGGAGATGAATTAACGGTACCAGCAGACAAGGTTAACACGGACATCTGCCGACGCTTTCATTTGTGCACTTTTGACAGGAGAGCATGAAGTCTTATTTTAGGCTACCGCCGCGGTGTAGTTGAGGCTTTCGCTCTTCAGCGATATTACACTTCGTAGATTGGTATTTGTTTACCGACGTTTCGGGACAACATATCTGTCTCATCTTGAAGGATCAAGCAGTTCGAGGCTACCCACCTACGCTGTCTAACATCCCAGAAGAGCGAATGGCTCATGAAAGAAACTTGCTTGTCCGTATCACTTGAAATTGTGCTTTTATAAATAGAATTCTGAGAACACAGAAGTAGAGCACAAACATCGTCATTCTTTCTTCGTATTTTAGATATCCGATATTTTATACTGAGCGTTTTCAGAAGGTCCCTAAGCCCCTCCAAGTAAGTGAAGCACTTTGCCTCTAAATTACGATGCCACATTATTTTCTCGTCCTTTTTGATCCTGCCATCTGACATTTCATAATCCTTGCATCTAATGAAGGTGGATTCAAAGTCAGTAAACTAGGCTGGAAGCTCAGCTCCAAATGTACATCAGACGCGAATGCCTGCATAAAGCTAAACTCGAATATCGATATCGTGCCTCAAATTTAGTGTAAGGAGTCTGTCTTGAAACGTTCTATTCAGAGAGTTTCGGTTTTCATCGAACCCGAAAGTCGATCGCCATATTTACAATAATAATCCGTTGATCCGTACATTGGGCCAGTTTAATTCCGTCCACGCCTACTTGAACTCTTGCTGTAAGATTCATTAAATATAATACTTTGATCTACTCCTAATTACCCAAAGTACTGTTTTTTTACCTTTGCTCGCTTTTCTCATGTGATATATATATATGCCGTCCGCTCCAGTGTCATTCATTTTAAACTTTATGTTATTTGTACCGTACATTTTCTTTATTACGTAAAATCTTGTTCCGACAAATGTACACTCTTTATTATCTGTTATTTAATACAGTTTATATTAAAATAGTCCTACATGTTTCGAACTATGTTAGTTCGTCTTCAGGGATTCAATTGTTTATTACAACAGCTATAGACGTATGGGCCGATCCCAGTGGCCGTGCGGTCTAAGGTGTGGGTCTGCGGCCGCTCGCTTACTAGGATTGTGGGTTCGAATCCCACCGGGGGCATGGATGTCTGTCTCTTGTGATTGTTGTGTGTTGTCAGGTAGAAGTCTCTGCGACGGGCTGATCACTCGTACAGAGGAGTCCTACCGAGTGTGGTGTGTCTAAAAAAATGTGATCGTGAAGCCTCGAAATATGAGGCGGCCTAGGCCCCCAAGGGGCTGTCGAGCCATTGAAAAAAAAATAGACGTATGTTACTCATTAAAATATATAAGTTAGTAGATAAAATGTCGCTAACTGTGTTGAGTTTGTGGTCACTGTATCTGCTGCTTTGTGTTCACCGTTTGTTTGTTAGTGGAGTACACACACATGTTCATATTCATTTTAATATTATCCTCCCATCTACGGCCTAGGTCTGCAATCGCCTTTTTCTGGCAAAAATTGTGTAGCAATGTGGAGATGCTAATCCGCCCACATTCCCCACGTGCCCTAGTAATCTTATCCTGCTTGCGTTACTCACATTTATATATAGAAAATTTTTGACGCCGACGTCAATGATGATAGATCGTATTTATTTTTTCGTTAATAAAATTATCGGTCTAACCAGACAGCCAATCCTGCGGTCCGCTTGTTACAACTCTCGTAATACCAACGTCAGAAAAAAAGAAACTCCTTCGCAGTTCACAACAAATGCGCTTATCTAGTCTTGAATCGCTTTTCACTGTCCAACGGAAATAATAATATTCGACTTGCTTTAGACTTAAATGGAAACAGTTTTTTATGTCGAAGCTTTCAGAGGCCAAACAAACACTGCTGCAAGTTATGTCCTTTAAATTTGTACCGCATGGCGGAGAACTGTTGTGTAACTTGTCAATAACTGGAATGAGACGAACATTTGGACAATCGAAGGCAAACAAGAATACAGATCGAAGTGATGGTACGGGCACACAAACAAGGAAATACATACATACATACCAGTTTAATTAAATTTATTTTGAGTGTTGTGCTTTCCTGTCAATGATAGCCGTCGATGGAACAACAAAATGTATTGATTTTACGTTAGTATGGTTTATTCAGTTCTGATGTTCCCAATCACAAGCACGAGGAGATAGAATATTTCATTTACGACACACACTTGATTGACATAAGTAAACGAACGTAATTTTTGCCTACAGATAAACAACCTGCTTTACTCATTCGATGGATTGCAGAGTCAGTGGGCATCAGCAGAAACGCTAGCAAACATATTCGTGTTTTTATACTGTAGACCCTCGAATTAACGGACCTCTTATGTACGGATTTCGGAAATAACAGACGAAATCTATTGGTTCCGAAATTTTCGTCCGCAGTGGGAATACGTGAAATTAGCGGTCTTTACTGTTAATTAGCGAAGCGGCCGCTACGTGGCGGACACGGACGCGCGCTCAGTCTTTGCTGACACTCGTGTGGAGGTGGTAGTGTATTGCTCTTTTCATAACCTAGATGGTGGATTTATTCTACTTATCTGAAGTTTATTAAATACCTATTAACGATGGCTTCCAGACAAAGAGACAGTGCTAACAGGACAGTTGTGTACAGTGTTATGTGTATTCGTTAGTGTTTATATATATTTTTTCCAATGGCTCGACAGCCCCTTGGGGGCCTAGGCCGCCTCATTTTTTCGAGGCTTCACGATCACACTTTTTAGACACACCACACTCGGTAGGACTCCTATGGACGAGGGACCAGCTCATTCGCACAGACCTGTACCTGACAACACACAACACCCATGCCCTAGGCGGGATTCGAACCCACAATCCCAGTAAGCGAGCGGCCGTAGACCCACGCCTTAGACCGCGCGGCCACTGGGATCGGCAGTGTTATATATACAGTACTATATTACTGTTTTGGCCACCTTTTATGCTATATATGTATATATAATTCGGAAGTACCGGACAATCGGCATTGTCGGACCAACCACTCCCCCTATTAGTCCGTTCATTCGAGGGTCTACAGTATGTGGTCGATGTCAACTGAATGCACTGTGGACTTGGCTGAGTTCATGAAAGGTGCGTCCAGACTACCCATGCTGTGGCTCGTGCTCGTATGTTCCGTAAATGTGGACGGTTTCTCGATCCGAGAGCGAGGCGATCACCTAAACCCTGGGCTCGAAGAAGGGGGGGGAGGGGAATTCTCCACAGAGGCATTACGTTGGAGGGTCTCACCAATGCGCAATCCAATTTGGATATTTGAAGCCACTGGTCTATTCACCACGTGCATCGCGAAACAAAGACAAGTACAAACTGAACCCGAGTAGTTTTGACCCACCTTAACCCTTTAAAGCCTCGTGGTTACTTTATGGACCATCACATATGTTTAACATTCAAAACTTATATACGTTCTGACCAAACAATGCATTTATATGTTGTGTTTGGATCTCAGAACAAACAGCGATTTTTTGTATACAACATTAACCTGATTGGTTATTATGACCGATACTGAATGTTTACTGCGCGGTACGAACTGGGTCTTTAAATATAATTAAGGTCAGTATTTGTCTATAAATTATTATTCCTCTAATGCTGCATACTCATCTTTATCTACATGTTTCTCATACCAGAAGAACAAAGGAGTGAAACCTGGGAACCTTCCAAAGAGCAATACTCTTTCGAAAAGTCTGGGAGCATTAGATATGAAAGTACTTTTACATTTTGTTTTCGTTTTAAAGAGATGACAGAGTGACTGGATTAAAAGAACGAGTTAGGTTGGAGCTGAAAGCGAGTTACGTCTCCTTGCTCATTATGGGTGTTCTCGTCGGACACACAGAGCACGCACTGCTGCCAACCGGCAACGTTTACAACTCACTGGTCAAGCCTGGAAGAGACCTGTCTGGGCAGTGCGTAACCTAGTGGATACTGCAGGGTACGTTCCGGTCTACTGCAATCATTAACTTGAACGTAGCAAAAATTAGCGTTACGGCGTCCTTGTTATCGTCGTCTCTCGTGTTCCCAACATAGAAACTTTAAAAAAGAGGATATGGACATGGCCTTTCTGAAGCCTTTACATCATTTATATCCTACGCACATAAAGCAGCTCATAAATGATTCTACCCAACTACCTGTGGGCTATGTAAGTTTAATAATTAAAACCCCAAACGAGTGCTCTTTCGGACGAAATAAAAACCACATTCTTGGCCCAGAGGTCAGCACGTGAAACTGTCACGGACTGAACATTATCTTAGTATGCGAGGTCTCTACTAGGCGTCCTCTTCAACAACTTACATTTCAATACTCCCGTCCCCATAGAAAGGTACATTTGAGCAGGGGTCCAAAAACGTTTTTTTTTAAACGCCAGAAGGGTGACATGAAATAAGTTCCATTGTAGGACCCACAAATATCAGGGCCACCGCACACAATTTAGCCGCCTGGATGACATGGTGAACGTGATTTGTACACCCCTGCATTTGAGTACTCCCGCCCGCCCCCCAGGGCTGATTTTAAGTACTCGAACCCCCCCCCCCCCCCCACGCCAATGACCCTGCCATATTTTCTGTTACCCTCTCAGATACTTCTAATCCCTAGGACCTCCCTAGTCTTCATATCATCTTAATTAACATTACTGGCCCATTATTTTGTGGATGCCACTGAGGTTTATCTGCGCAGAAAGTTCGGTCGAGTCCACTTTCATAAATGTACTTCACCAGGGGTGTGATCCATCAGTTTTCTGACAGCTTCATTCCACGACGTGCAGTTCACGGTATTTAATGTAATAATGATTACTGACGAGCATAAAAGCATTGGTTTTTAGAACGCCCTCCATAACGAGTAAACTAAACGCCAAAACTCTTCAGCATCATGTCAGGAAAGCAGAACTGTTAAACTCTCAACAGCAAATATCCCGCCTCGTACGTGTATTGTATCAAAAAAATATTATGGTAATTAACCCGTAATGAGGTACAATGTTACTACCTCTCCTTTTGCGACGGCTTGAGAATTCTCAACCCACCGCTCACCCCACTGTTCATATCACTCCGCCCTTTGCCACGAACCAGGAACCCCAATAAATACGACACTACCTCGAGGTTACAGGGTCTTATATTGACGGTTTACTTTTATACAGCTTTTCGAAACCTGATCTGTTATTACGACACCATAAATTAGCAGTCGTCACAAGAATTTGACATTGGACCACACGAGAATCTTGACGGAATTTAATCCAGTTTTCTTCCTTAAAACTTTGCGTGGTCCATTTTATCGCTTTCCAATTCACGCCAAAGTCTCCTCATAATATTTCTTTAAATTGAAATACGCATGGTTCTTTCCGCATGCGTTCAGCATTGTTCATTAATTTAGGAACCATTTCCTTCATTGATTTTGTCCATCATCTTGCTTTAAAAATAATAATATGAAATAAAACAATATGTTTTGGGGCAGGAGGCACCCCCCCACTCCCGTCCGTAGGATATAAATGTCGTTAAACCTACTCAGATGAGCCCGAGAAGAAAAACTATTCTCAAAGTTTGGGTAATTGTTATCAGACAACCTAGCTTCATATGTGTGCACAATATTCTGCAAAATGAGCAGTAGATAATAATAATTGTCCTAAAATTACGTCATTTACTACATAGGCGTATAACCGAAACAGAAAATGCAGTCGAGTTGTCGTAAATTCTGTCAAATGGAACCACAAAACCTGACCGCTATATATGTAATTTTGGTTAGATTTTTACGAATATTTACCCTGAGGACGGAGACCGTTCCTGGTCTCGAAGTATGTTTTAGTTGTTATTTAGCACGGGAGGATGAACTAAGTCGCTGAAGTAAATGATTCCAAATTTAATACAAAAGCGTTAGAATCTTACAGAATTATATTCACCATTTCTCTTTATTTTATTGCCCTAACAATAATTATTAGTCTTCAGCTTTTATGGACTAAGTCGACGGGGCTCTTCTATTTCAGAATTAACATATGAAACTGTCAGTCAGTACTCTTGTTTTAGACAGTTGGTAAGACTCTTTAGGTGCGGGATCGGCCCCATCACAAGGCCTTTCACACACACACACACAGGGCCAAACAAACACGAGTAAGTTCCCTGTGTAACTTCAAACACACGACTCTAGCGTCGGAGCGTATGCAGACGTGACGTGCCTTGGACCACACAGCCGTACCATCGACGTTATAATTCTTTGAAGAACCATTTAAACATAAGCTGTAAAATTATTTTATTGTAACTTTTAAAAAAAAAATATTTTATATCTTTTGTGGAATGCGTGGTTATTGTTGCGTAAAAAATATGAATTTCTATTTTGCCTTTAATGTCCCTGTTCGTTCTTTTTTTTTTTGTACATACACGTTTAAACATCAGAACTTCATGGAATTTTAGGAGGGTTAAACCTTTTAACATTGCCTGTGTTAGTGACTTTCAAAGTAAAGATACTAATTAGGTCACCTGTCAGAAAAGCAACCACTGCAAAGAAAGGGTCCTAAGTATGCGTCTGTCAACCAGTTGTTAAACGTTGAACAGACTCAATGTCAGCAATGACAGAATAATTTCCTGACACTAGTAAAAACTATACCAACACATGCACTTTTTATTAAAACATTAATAGTTTTAAAAAATCAAGCCCTACATATGTTTCGGGCCAGCTAACCGGCCATCTTCAGGGGCAACTAGCGTTTCACAGCATAATCACGTTCAATAGGTTTATCGTGAGGCGTGTGGGTGTTATATAAAAAATTTTAAAAACAATAAAGTTTTTCGTCGTTCTATTGTGGACCACATCCAATGGGTACTGTATATCACTAGTCGTGATCACTGTATTGTAAAACACTGCACTGGTATAATTTTCTGACGTTTAAAAAGTAGCTTACGTGCACTAATAAGCAAATATGACGAAATCATTAGAGCTTACGACGTATTGATGGCATAGTCTAGAACCCTTAAGGAAAATCTACCCATCCAGTACACCGCTTTGTTTTGGAACCCTGTATCGAGTTGCAGGTGTCTGTCCGTCCGATCCCGTTTCAGATTTCGATTTCAACACTCTGGTTGTCCGACGTGTTTAAATTTTGGAACACGACGCATGTAGGTGATTTTTAGCTTTTCCATCAATACAAAGTTGTCTGTTTCGAGACTTTACGAAGTGCGAATAAAACCAGCGTACAGAACATGACACTCCAGCGAAATTCTGAGGTGAGATCATTAGCCCTAACCAGAATATGTTGTTCAACTCCTATACAATGGGTACCGGGTCTCTTTCCCGGGGGTAAAGCGGCCGGGGCGTGAAGTTGACCACCCACCCCCATCTAGCGCCGAGGTTAAAGAAAGAGTAGAGCTATACCTCTACTCCCCCTCTGGACCTTCGTGGCCTGAACTTTACTTTACTTTACATTAGAGAACGAAGAGTAGAGGAACTGTTGTCACTCGTTTAAAGTAGCCAGTGGTTATTATTCTTATTATTTATTTATATGTTATTATATTTCTTGGTTATTTATTGTTGTTACAAAGTTTTCCCTGAGCATCTATGTTTCCTTCTACACGCCAGTTGTGGCTGCCTGCTTACACAGACTCCTATATTAATTACTACCTTAAGCTTTGCAGTCTAGTGAACTAATTTGTCATAATGTAGTTTGGTAGTAATCAATGTGGGCAGTAGGTGTCACAGGTTGCTGGTACCATCACATAAATGTACCGGAACATATTTTTGAAACCTCGGGCTGGACGACCAAGGAACCGTTATACTTTTCTAGGCAGAAACAATACTTTTCTTTTCTTCTGAGGTTCCAGACCGACTCTGGGGTCCACCCAGCCTTCTATTCACTAGATACCGGGAGTTCTATCCCCGGGGATAAGATGATCTCCATCTAATGCCGAGGTTACGAATGAGTGGAGTTATACCTCTACTCCCCCATATTCCTTCATAACGTGGAAAGGGTCATACTTAATTTTACCTTGGTCCCCCTAAACAGTGCTGGAACAGCAATTTAATCCTTTAAAGGGCAATGATTGTTATGGAACCTTCTGATTTGACATTACAAACCTAGTGCCTTTTTATCCACAGAATATATGTTTGTTTTTTATTTTTAGTTTTATTTAACGATGCGATTAATTGATAAGGTTAAATGGCGTCGGTAATACGTGAATGAGTGTTGACCATTGGTAGAATGATAATGATATGGAAATGCGTGATTACCCCGAGAAGACCCTAAACCGCACCCAGTGCCACTTTGCCCACCACAAATCCCAAACGCATTATGTGTTTCGTATGAATGTAGTTCCCTAATCATTTGCCATTTGCAATTGGGACGCGGTGCTTTTTGTGGGGCAGTAACTGAAGTTTTAAATGCGCAATATACAGATGGATTGTACGTCTGCCTTCATGTGTTTTAAGTGCGCAATATACAGAAGGATTGTACGTCTGCCTTCATATGTTTTAAGTGCGCAATATACAGATGGATTATACGTCTGCCTTCTTATATTTTAAGTGCGCAATATACAGATGGATTGTACGTCTGCCTTCATATGTTTAAGTGCGCAATATACAGATGGATTGTACGTCTGCCTTCATATGTTTAAGTGCGCAATATACAGAAGAATTGTACGTCTGCCTTCATATGTTTAAGTGCGCAATATACAGATGGATTGTACGTCTGCCTTCATATGTTTAAGTGCGCAATATACAGAAGAATTGTACGTCTGCCTTCATATGTTTAAGTGCGCAATATACAGATGGATTGTACGTCTGCCTTCATATGTTTAAGTGCGCAATATACAGAAGAATTGTACGTCTGCCTTCATATGTTTAAGTGCGCAATATACAGATGGATTGTACGTCTGCCTTCATATGTTTTAAGTGCGCAATATACAGAAGAATTGTACGTCTGCCTTCATACGTTTAAGTGCGCAATATACAGATGGATTTACGTCTGCCTTCGTATGTTTAAGTGCGCAATATACAGATTGATTGTACGTCTGCCTTCATATGTTTAAGTGCGCAATATACAGATGTATTGTACGTCTGCCTTCATATGTTTAAGTGCGCAATATACAGATGGATTGTACGTCTGCCTTCATATGTTTAAGTGCGCAATATACAGAAGAATTGTACGTCTGCCTTCATATGTTTAAGTGCGCAATATACAGATGGATTGTACGTCTGCCTTCATATGTTTAAGTGCGCAATATACAGAAGAATTGTACGTCTGCCTTCATATGTTTAAGTGCGCAATATACAGATGGATTGTACGTCTGCCTTCATATGTTTAAGTGCGCAATATACAGAAGAATTGTACGTCTGCCTTCATATGTTTAAGTGCTCAATATACAGATGGATTGTACGTCTGCCTTCATATGTTTTAAGTGCGCAATATACAGAAGAATTGTACGTCTGCCTTCATACGTTTAAGTGCGCAATATACAGATGGATTTACGTCTGCCTTCGTATGTTTAAGTGCGCAATATACAGATTGATTGTACGTCTGCCTTCATATGTTTTAAGTGCGCAATATACAGATGTATTGTACGTCTGCCTTCATATGTTTTAAGTGCGCAATATACAGATGTATTGTACGTCTGCCTTCATATGTTTAAGTGCGCAATATACAGATGTATTGTACGTCTGCCTTCATATGTTTAAGTGCGCAATATACAGATGGATTGTACGTCTGCCTTCATATGTTTAAGTGCTTTCCAGTTCATTGTTAACAGTCGTCTTCCTATCGATTACTAATGGCGAGGACAATCGAGAAAGCGTATTTGAATAAACAAGAAGGTGAATGAATTCTAAAAGGTTCTGACGATGGTGTATAACATTGAGAACCAACTGTCTTTTGGACTTTGTCCATCGTCCTAGATAAAATATAAAATATAAAAAATATAAAAACCACAACGTTTCAGAAGATGGTTCTTCGTCCGAAAAAGAACGATCTTCCGAAACGACGTGGTTTTTATATTTTTATTTTTTTTATAATTTATATTTTATCTAGGACGATGGACAAAGTCCAAAAGACAGTTGGTTCTCGGAAGGTGAATGCTGAAGTTTTCATTTCGCAGTTTAAATGATTTAGGCTATTTTGATAATTCCGAACCATATATATATACACACACGCATTACGTAAGAAGCATAGTTTCGTCCTAAAATTATGCACATTTGATCCGTTATGTTATTGTCCTAATTAACCTCTCTTTTTTTCTTATTTTTGTAAAAGACCGCTCCTCAGAATAGCATATTGCATTGTGCGACAGCGCTGTCGTCTTTACTCTATCAGTGTAGCTGGCCATATGCCTGATTATTTTTAAACCGTAAGCAGTATCTTAATATATACGAGGTGTGTATTTGTTGAATGAATTGTTTGTAACAGTAGCATAAAGAGAAGCACCAGTTACGGTGGACCACAGTGCCACTGTAGGCACAATGTACGCACGAGAATGGCGTCGCAGTAAAATGCGCTCCCCAAATCCACATATGAATAAAAGATGGGATTTCAATTGAGCATCGATTTCAGAACGTATACGGAGTGCGCGCACATTTCTCTATTTCCTTGCCCTTGACTGAAAATTGCAGTGACCCGTAGTCGAAAGTAACAACCCATTTGACACGTGGAACATGGTAACATAAAGTTGCGTAGCATAAAGAACGACCTTAAATTAGGCCTATATTACATCTTCTTTCAAGATTTTCTTCTTTTCCTTTTTCTTTTCTTCTTTCTTTATAGTTAAATCTCTAAGGTTAGATTACCCGGATATGAATATTTGGTGGGAAGGAAAGAGCTGCCTACATTTCCAAAGAAAAATCCTCGAAACGTGCTTCATAGAAAATATATAAAGTGGGAGGTAATTTTTTATTTAAGGGAGACAGAAAATGAGGATGTGAGGTGTGCAGAACTGTGCGAGGTTGCTGTCCAGTTGCGGAATTTCCTCCTCTTGGTGTTGACCTGTCGGGTTCTGATACCAGAGAGTTGTTTATTGCGACTGAGGTAAAGTTCAAATAGGTTGTCTCGTTCATGTGTTTCCCCTAAAACTGAAGTTTGCTGGTGCTATCAGTCTGAAAGCTGCTATCTTCTTTTGTATTTGTTTGTTTAACAACACTTTTTCTACCTCTAGCTTCATGTAACGTCGAATGTAAGGATGATTTTACATTAGCCACAAAATGACTTATTTTAAAACACCTTGCCAAAGCTTGTTTTGATGAAGTGAAGTAGGCCTTATAATAAAATTATTTTGGTCGATTTGGACACATAAATTTTAATTAGGCCGTTTGAATTCAAAGAAGTGCTGATCATTTTATTGATGCTTTGAGTCTGTCATCGTTATTTAGATTTTATACAAATTAGCTACACGAATTTTTATATGACAAATAAAATGTATTCTAAATTATTCAGACGTCGTGTGTCCGTACTACTGACCTGCACTGCACACTGTAACATTTCTTCCATATGTGTGTGAAAAATGTTTTATGTAATTCTGAAAGAGGCATTAGTTTGAAAAATGGCCCCCCCTTTTTTTTTTTTTTTTTTTGTCAAATATTTACATTTTTCTGTATCGCTAAAGTAAGCAAATAAAAGGGCACGTAATAATGTACACATATGACTTAGGGTGTTGGGCTTACGCACAAGAGATATTTCCGTATGCTTTTTCGTTCTTAACGCTTAAATTTCTTAGTACAAATAACGTCCAATTACAGACTAAGTACTAAGTAAATAAATGTTTTTTTTTGCACTAATTACCTTTGCCCTCCGGTTGCGCTGTTGGTAATTTCTTGGTGAGATCTTTCAGCATTGGGTTCTGCGTATGGTTAACAGTCTGAGTAAACATAAGCTTTCCTAATTAACTGTTGGAATGTTTACTGTGTTGATTCAGCGAACTACAGAAATTTCACTAATAGTCAGTGCACATATTTTCATTGAATATACAGTAATTAACCTGTTATTTCTGAACTGAATTGGTGTGTATTCTGTGAGTTAATGACCCTTTCACCTTCATGTCATGAGAAAGAATTTCATTGTTTATGCAGTAAATATTTTCCGAATTTTACAAGTATGGAAACACCATAAGGAGGGGAATAATTTCTCTCTCCTCATCCCCCTTCTACTTCATATCTTTTCCTCTTCTCTCCCTCCTCTCCATTGCCTTTTCCTTACCCTTTGCTCATGTAATATAATATTGCTTACGTTTTTAAAACTTTGGAGCCAATATATAATTTATTAGTTTCTTCCGGAAGAATATTGTAAATGTTAGTTTGCATGATGACCGTCGTAGGAACAAGACATTTCGCTATAAGATACGGGTGCCATTTACACACATTTGTGTGTATCTAAATAGTTTTTATTTTATAGTTATTGCAATTAAGGTAGGTCGTTTAAATACTGACATCATAGCAGTTCTACAACCCAAGTCTAAGCCAGTTCAGTCCTTACTGTCCACATGTAGCTTAATATCATCCTCCCATCTACGTCTTTTTTCCTCCAAGTGATTTCTTTGCTGGAGGTTTTCCGACCTAAATGATTTATGCAAAGCACGGTTCTTCTACCCTCGTAGCATTTTGTGTAACTGCGCAAAAGTCACATAATGGGAAACCATTAAAACTTCTAGACTACAACTTAAAACATAAAGCATTCCCTGTGGCACATGTACAGACTTCTATTCACAGTTTTGATAGGAAATTATTAATAAGCTTAAAGTGCCTGTTTAGATCCGCTTTTACGAAGTCTAAAGCTCCCAGTAGCATGCATATTTACAAGTCACGGAGCGTAACACTTGGTAAATCAGTTGAATTGTGACGTAACCTTAACTCTGTCGTCGCTCACGATACGTTCCTAGCGTCTGTGAGCAACATGACCAGTAGCCTGGCATTGAGTAGAGCCCGTTACGAATGCGCGCAACTCTTTGTCAACCTTTGTTATAAGCAGCTTGAAATTATCGAAAGACTCTTGACCCGTGAATATGGGACCGATACGTTGTCCCGAAACGTCGGCAAACAATTATCACACGACGCCGCGTAATATCCCAGAAGAGCGCAGATCTCATCAACATCGCGGCGGAAGCCTGAAATCAACGAAATAAATATGTTTGTTTGTTTACGACGGGATGACGAGTGATTTAAAGACAGAACAACGGCTTGGCAATTGACAAGCTCACCGTCAGAGGAAGGCACTTCTGTTGCGTGGAACTGCAATATGTCAATGCTATGAAAACAAAATTAATACGGTGCTGAGACGTCAATGTAGAACCGTGTCCTCCTCACCGTGATTTGAGACTTCCACAGCGATGTTGATAGATCTGCCCTCCTCTGGGATGTTACTCAGCGTCGAGTGGTAATCCTTTACCGACGTTTCGGCACAACGTATCGGTCTCATCTCCAAGGGTCAAGAACTCCTTTGACCCTTGAAGATGAGACCGATACGTTGTACCGAAACGTCGGTAAAGGATTACCACTCGAAGCTGCGTAATATCCCAGAAGAGCGCAGATCTCATGTCCTCCTCAGTTCTTCTTCGATCACTTGTCTCGTAATGTTCAGAGCGGAACGCTATGAGACATACCGTAGTCTACTCTGAAGATGGAGGCAATATGTATTTTTTTTTCGAAAAGACAGAAAGGTTTTCCATCGCTAAAAGACTTTATAACCCAGGAAATAAACACCTAAATTTCTGTATATGTTGTTACGTAAACCAGAATTTGGGGACAGTTAAATGGAAATTAAATATGATGAACACTTTCGTTGTGGATGTGACGCGCTGTAGCACTAATGTTTTAGAGCCACCTTCTACTTCCATCTGGTGTTTCCGTCTACCCTGAAGATGCAGGCAGCAGTTTTTCCGAAACGTTGGTGACTTCCTACTAGACTACACTCTGTCACGTGACAGAAGACAGGAACCTTTAGTCACTGCCCTCAGAACCTTAAATCTCAAAGAAACAGATCTCTCACTTGTGTATAATGAATATTTTCACATTAGCAGCCTAATGTGCTTAGTTGTGACATGTCACATTTGTCTCTCTCCATTGCTTGAGGTATTCTTGACACAAAAGAATGCCTTGCGTCGTTGGATAAAAGTAATACAGTGTAGTCTCGATTATCCGGGGTAATGGTTGGGAGGGGTGAACGGGTAATTGAGAAACACGGGTAATCCAAAACACATACTTTACTGAGCCACGAACAAAAAAGATAACTGTAATATACTTATTATATACGTAATACATATATATATATATAGCTTACGCATATTGTTTACGTAAATAATCCATGATTTTTTTTTGTATTTAGGATTTTGTTCGAGCACTCGGCGCCAAATCAGTTTATTTCCCCGTTTTGGTCTTTAGTCATTAGCAACTTACGATCCTGCACGGATAATCAGCAAACTGGATAATCCGCAAACGGATAACCGAGAGTACACTGTATCGTAAAATATATTCCGTTGGATCCGTTAGATCGAGCAAATATGTAACTTGCAATTTCTCTTCTAACAGCAGGAGATGAGAAGGGAAAGCAAATTGCAAAAATTTTAAAATTTACCATTTTACCTCTAAACAACTAGCGTACTAAACTTAGAGCCAAAATACATGAAAGAAACCCCTAATGTAAAGGGAGAAGACACGACCATACAACACATTTGAAAATATGTCATAAAACACTGAGGCATATGCTACACTTGCAGTTAGTTGCTAGCTCGTACGCTTTTGGGTAGAGATTAAATCGATCTGATGAATGTAACAGATTTTATAACATTCGTTTTTCCTGACTGACATAGGCACAGCTAGACTGTTTCAAGCAGACATAAGACAATGGACACTGTTCAACGTAACACTCTTATAATTAATTAGCCACTGTCACATACCTGTAGAGAATTTCTTTTTCCTCTTCGCACATCCTCACTGTGTTATAGAATCAATGTAAACACAGTTAAGTACACTCTCTGCACAACACTTTTCTTCTTTACTCCTTCGTACACAATACTTGCTACATGTTTCGGCCACTCTTTGTTGCCATCATCGGACAGTTCTCAAATAACATCCAAAAAACACATGAACACACATTGCTATCACTAATAGGCCTAGCGTCTGTACCGCTCAGTTAAAGCTGCTTTGATTTTTATTATATAAACTTATACTTTCAGTGGAGTAAGTTAGATTTTATTTTGCACTGTGGTTTTACATGTTCGAATCGCGCACAAAGGGTAGCTTATCTCCGTACTTTCTGTGGTCTATGACGTAGATCCTACGTTCTTTAGTCGCCTAACCAAGCAGCACTCTTATGTCCTAAAATCCACATTGTAATAGTGCCATATTGTCTACCGAGCATTCATGCTCACGGTGTCCCTGGATTGGTTAAAGAAACGCTCATACATATAAAAAATATTATACAATTCATACATCTCGTCAAAATAATGAACTGCGTCTGTATAAACTTAACTCCAATAAGCAGGATATCATAACAACAAAGATTATTCAGCTTTTAACATTTTAACCTGCTGTAAGACTTGATTTGTTTATGAAATGTTTTCGTAAGCAAAATTCAGCGGCCATTTCTCACCCAAGTCTCCTGACTGCCTGCCAGATGGCTCTGGCAGTCACATCAGGATTGAGTCGAACTTGTGCGGTCAGTGGGCTGGTCACTCACTACATTAAGGCACATGACCATAGAAACCTCCGAAAGGGGGCCCCTATGCTCCACGTTGGAGCGATAGGGACAAACAACAACAAGACTTGATTTGTAACATCGAAACAAGCAGTTGCTACATTTATTCACTTTTTATCATCTTAACCAGTGTATAACTCTATTGTAAAAAAGTTCATGTTATTCAGTTTTTACTATTTTAACCAATTGTACCATTGATGTAAAATATGTGTAATTTAAAATACTGAAGTCCCTGAAGATGAACCAGGATAAGGTTCGAAACATGTAGGACTGTGTTACACAATTAATAGTGAATAAAAGTGTATATTTGTCGGACAATAAACATATGTGTCTGTATAGTGTAGTGTAATGTAGTATAATGTAGTGTAGTGTGATGTGTAGTATAGAGTAATATAATGTAATGTATTGTTTTGGAAGTGAAATATTGATGCCGTGTTATTTTGTCCTACAGCCAAAGAAAATTTTTGACATCGGAATGTAAGGTACAGACCCTCGCTTTGGGAAACGGAAAGCCTGCTCTTTGTCGGACATTCCGTGCTTCAAACGCAGATAAATGAACCGGAACAACGGAAAGGCGAACTAGTAATTTGCCCTGTGGGCAGGTCTGACAGATGGCCAAAGGCATTTTCACACATCTAATATCAGACAAACTAATTAATACCATTTTCGCCCTTTGTGAATTGTGCAGTGTTAAATACACATCAGACTGCGGAAGATGGCTGACAGGAGGGTCGATTGTAAACAAGGGAAGCATAATGTGGTGGTGGAAAGGGGAGAAGGGGTCAACAGAGTTGAAATCTGAGTGTTGACCGCTCTAGGCCTTTTAGCCCTGTGCGGATTTTCATCCCAGTCTCCCTCACTTTTATTTTCAGCCAGTTGAAATTATCCACATGGCTCCCCTATAGGCTAGTTAACAGACATGTCGTAACTGGTGATGTTCAAATTGGGCGAGTCCCCAGAATAACACAAACATTTTCACATGCATTATTCAACAGAAATACAATGTTAATTAATTAGCAACACAAAATGCTAGGCAGTTTAGATATTCACAGCTCTCGTTACATGAACTAATTGCGTAGTTTGTTTTTACTTCACATGAATTCGCGCCAATTGATCACTGTTTAAAACAAATATGTATTGTTTTTTGAAACGAGTCACTGACTGCCAAGCCGTGATTTATCATGTTACGTCGGATTAAAAACCGCTCAAAAGCGAATCAAATTTTTGAATTGTCAATTAAAATTCAAACTCATTCAGACAATAATCTTAATGTAAGACATCCCCGTTGGCGTATCGTTCACAAGTATATATTTTTATTTAATTCTACAATCAGACCCAACAAATTGTTTTCAATACACGTTTTATTGGCAACTAGTTTCGGCTCATAAGTGAGCCATCATCAGGCCATAACAAAAAAAACTGTATGCTGGAAACCCATATGTTGTAGATCTCCCTGGGGGAGATCTACCTTACAGTTTTTGTTGTGGCCTGATGATGGCTGTCGTATGAGCCGAGACTAGTTGCCAATAAAAACTTGTGTTGAATGACTTGTTGGGTCTCGTTGTAGTGTCAAAGAAAAACTTATCGTTCAGGCAAGTTTAAGTACACCGACACTTAAAAATATGAAGAAGTTTTTAAAGAAATAGACAGTGTCATCATCAACACAGTCAGCATCATTCTGTACCCTGTACAGCACAAACCCTTGCAATTACGAAAAAATCTCCATAAATATCAATGATTCTAAATATAATGCTTATAGTTACAACTTACTAATCTGCTTGTTATTCTTTGTGAGAAAAAGCGGTAAAATTCATTATATGGAGTCTCCTATCACTTTGAGGCTTTTAACATTACGTTATAAGACGCAGAACACAAAATCGAGTCAGGTAGTGTTTTTATGCTATTTTGTTAATTTTCACTACTCTAATACTTATCAGTTGTTCATTGTTAATTAAATGCCAGGGGAGGCTCCGGCCCCCCAAAGTAGAGGCTCCAGAAGCTGGTAAATGGCACGGCTTGAAATAAATGTAGATCTTTTGTGTATAATTGTTGGAAAACTGAAAATAAAGCTCTTATAATTTAAAAAGAAACACAAAATCGATGACAAACGCACTTGCTGAAAGCCGGATCCAGATTCACGCTCCTATGTTTTGAACCGCCTGTGATCGGTACTCGCCGTAGTTTGAGCAACTGCAGAGTGCGATGTATGATGCCGTAGCGTCGTACAGTAACTTACACTAGTTGTGGCCGCCTGACTGATCTTGTCACAATTATTGAAAGTGGCTCTGTCCAGTGTCGAATTCTTTTATTTAAAACGTTTTTCGTCGCGGGTCTAAGGCTCAAAAAGCTTTGTTCTCCCTGGATAGCAATGTACAATATACGTCAGGAGAGATAACCGCGCAATAAAATTTCACTTTAATATTTATAATATAATTTGATTTTGATATTAAAAATTGAAGTATTCTAATTGATATGTTTAATTTTAGTGAAAAGTCTTACCCTTTTTTCAAAATGACTTGCAGCCTGCCTTAAATTAATAGACGGACTTATGGCGCGCATGGGGGAAAAATAGAAATTTATATAGTACTTTGATATGAAAACCTGAATGACAGAAGTCATTTTGAAGACCGATGTACTGTTTGGAGGATAGTATTGAAACAGATTTGAATGAAATAGAATTGGAAGTTATGAAGTGAGTTATAGTGTCACAGGATAGGTACAAATTGTGGGCTGTTGTGAACACGGTAATGAACCGTCAAGTTTCATAGAATGCGAGGAGTTTCTTAACTGGCTAAGCATTTGTTAGCTTCACCAGAAGGACTTTGGTTGCATGTTCATTGATTGGTTAGTTAGACACTCAGTACATATTGCACTCCAATACTTCAAACTTGTTTCATGAAGAGAAGATTACCTTGTAATTAAACACAATTCTGTAACCAGCGAACACACTCTCTTGATTTCAGGCTTCCGCCGCGATGTTGATGTAATCTGTGGTCTTTTGGGTGATTACACGGCGTCGTGAGGTAATTATTTACCGACGTTTCGGGACAACGTGTCGGTCCCATCTTCACGGGTCGAGATTCCAAGATTCCTTCGTGGAATCTCGACCCGTGAGGATGGGACCGACACGTTGTCCCGAAACGTCGGTAAATAATTACCTCACGACGCCGTGTAATCACCCAAAAGACCACAGATTAAAACACACTCTCCCTTGCGGGACTTAATATGTAAAGTGGTTCGCACATTCTAGGAACCTAAATGCCCAGTAGGAATGTAACTGGTGGGGGAAATTTTATATTACTTCCATAACGGAGTGAGCCGTTATTTAGTACAGTTTGTCGACTTGGACACAAATTCACATCCAAACGACTGGCATGCCGTGAGTGAGACCGTGAGGGTGGATAAAACACAACCCCCAACCAGCAGAGTCCACCAACCGTGAAATCTCGGTCAACGACCCTATCGCCATGAGAACTCAAATTAAAATTAATTGCAGATAGGACGATGTCGTTGCCACCAGCACCAAACCCCAAATCATCTCTCAAATAAAAATCGTATCGCGAAAACATCCTCGATCATTTGTAGATTATTTAATGCCTGTCTGCTAATTATATGCCTAGTTATTATGTCTAAAAATCAGGAGACTCGAGCCGTCTGAGATTTGACGCTATGCCCTTGGGTATTTTCCGACGTTTTGTAGGGACAGTTATGCCGTAATCTTCAGCGTCAAGGAATCGAAGACCCTGAAGGCGAAAGCAATAGATCCTTCGAAAAATCTGGAACTACTCACCCAAATACACGGCGTCACATCCCAGAAGTCTTGAGTCTTCAAACACATGGTTGTGAGAAACTCAAGTATCGCATTTGTAAGTCTAATTCCCAATCTATAAAGATGTATTTGAGTGTGGAGCTAGAACTTCGTGCGCACTGTACTTCTTGATTATTGAATATGGGGCCGATAGGTTGTCCCGAAACGTCGGTACAGAACTACCACTCAACACTTTGTAATATCCCAGAAGAGTGCAGATCAGACCGTGGCTTGTTTTAAAGTATTTTTCCATCATTTTCCTGATGAAAATCAAAAGAAATCCTATTTAAGGTAGCCAGTTTTCGGATCGAGATTCAAACCCGAGACCCCCCCCCCCCCAAATATGTAGCGCTGATCACTTAACATTGTCGTTCCGTTTGAATTTATGGACTGTTTACTCTGTTACTAAAATTGTCGATCAGCGGATATTTGTGACAGCGTGTCGCTTTAAATTTGTTTATATTATTACATGTACTGTGCCTGTGTTATCCGAATACAGTGATTCCGTTTAGTTTAGTGGTTGTTTGGTGTCACGAAACTTTCATCAAATTTGAATGCTAAGGACGCAAGCACCAGGTTTTGTTCAGACACACTTAGTTGTCAGACTGTTTGTATCTATGTCTAATGTAACCATCCTATCAGTAACCTGGAACAAATACCATGGTGTGCTTTGGAAAGAAGCCGGAAATCCCAACTGTAGCCTAACTTAAAGTACAATACCGGTACTTGTCTTTAGGGGCTGAGGGAAAGCACGAAAAATCTTAGTGAGCATAGTCGCTTTCCCACGCGAGATTTGACCAGGCGCCTGCTGAAGACAAACCATCGCACAATTTGCTCGGTTTCTAGATTTTTCTGTCAATCCAGCGACAAAATATGGCGAACCCCTGCAAAGTTTTTCCACTTCGCAAAAAACGCACCACTGGCGCTTGTGGCCTGCCTCGGCACAAGCCGTCACTGACCCGCCTTCTTTTTCGAATGCTGCATGCGTATGTTGGTTACACACAGTGGGGAAAATACGAAACGAGTAATGTATTAAATTCAATCGGAAGGATTGTAATTATAAATAACTGAAGCATCCTTTTTTTTTTGTTTGTTTCAGAGCCATACTATTCAGAATCTGGAAATTTACACGCAGTACCGTGTGTCTCTCCAAGTTTTCAACCCAGAAGGACCTGGCCCGAGCACGACAGTCCTCGTAATGACGGATGAAGGCGGTGAGTAAATAGTTCCAGTCTCTGATGGTAGATAGCAGAGTGTATCTGTGTGTCGTGCCGCGCTCTCAAGTGGCAGCCTCTCGAAATACGTGCCGAAACCCAAACCTGAATGGAAGGGATGAGTCTGTCAATACGAAAGGGAAATTGAAATTGGTCAGGGGTAACCAAATATTTTAGCATTATATACGTTTAAATTCTATTGACGAAAGATGCATATGCAAAACAGGGCACTGAAGCGGAATAAGAATATTGTATATGAAAAATGGATATACTGACAGGTGGTAAAATGCGGGAAAAAATTGTGTTATTCGGAACGACCTCACCGGTAAACAGGGATGCACAAACAGCGAAATGAAAACGCCGTAATAGTGGCAAATGTCTGAAAAGCAACGTTGAAGACGGAAGTGCAGACGCGCACCCACGACCTATACAGAATGTCAACAAATGTAAATTATATCTTACATGAATTTAGTATTATACTGTTTTTGGTTTAAATTCAAATCGAAGTTAACATTTCCTCAAGCATTGCTCTTCGTTGACAAAATTCAATAGTTCGCAGATTTAATTAAAGGTATAGAACTTGATTTTTATCTGACGTATTTTTTATTGAGTGTGTACGAATATTTAACAAAGTGTAAGGAAACTTGTTTTGTAACTCTTTGCAGTGTATATTAAATAGCTGATTCATTGTTACTTTATTTTAAAATTATTTTGTTCTGCCCATTTTTGTGACATTGAATGGTCGGAATATCTGTGGAAGTGAAAGAAGCGATTTTGTCTTATTGTAAGTTACTCCCCTTATATTTTCCTGGAAGTGCTGAGGAATATAACGAATCCCTTTAGGATATTCCAGTCTCCAGACCTACAAATAAATGCGGCACCTCCAGAAGACAAAGCAAGATATAATTGTAATGTATATTTCGTTTACGTGAATGAACTAGACGATTCCCCGTTATTAGAGCTGAAGGCATGCATTTCACCGATTGTCAGAGGCCAATTCTTTTTAGGAAGTATACACAAAAACTGCCCACACTTCTGGGCACCACATTCGTGGGTCATGTATTTTCTAACAGAAAACTGGCACAGCAACATGTGTTGGTTTGAATGTAAAATTGAGATCTCAAGAATATATTTTGATACAATTTTATACAGCGCCTGTTAAGAATTTTATAGTATAGTATTGGATATATGATATACACTAGTTATGTAATTGAAGGCTTCCGCCGTGGTCGTAATGTTTCTTAAAATTTTTTGGGTTGTTGCCCGGCGTCAATTTTTGGTGTATTACCAACGGTTCGGGAACACTTGTTTGTCATATCTTCAGGGTCTTAGGAAGACCCTGAAGATATGACAAACAAGTGTTCCCGAAACGTTGGTCATACACCAAAAATTGACGCCGGGCAAAACCCAAAAAATGTTAAGCTACACTAGTTATGTTTGTCAGTAATTAATTCCTTCCTTATTGAAGGTTGTGTTTGTTTTGTGTACTGTGATGAATGTTACGATGTTATTGACGTAGAGGTTGACGCATTCCAGATTAGTCACTTTCACGTTCCGGCCGCTTTATTGTCTGTCCCAATTTCATCGGAGGTCCTATCTTGAATCAAACTCCAGCCGTCTTTTCCGTAAGAGCCACGTTTCCTGACAACTATCCCGATTTATTACCCTCACCATAGTACCTTCAAATAAACCACGATCATTCGACAGTTCATAAATTGTATTAAACTCAAAAACACGATTTTATCCAGAACACTAAAGCAAGATTTGGAATAAATAATGGAGAATTTTTATGTAAAAATTTGAGATAGATGTGTTACGTGGTTTTGAAACGTTGCTACTTTATTTTCGTACAGCCAAGCCGGCGGTCACCATCGCCAGCAGCTCGCTATTAACGTTTCTTGTTACTGAAAATGGCGTACATTTGAAAGCTTTTCCGGTCGTGTGATGTCAGCCATTGTTCTGGTCCGTCGCTGACTGTACGTAACGTGGGAAGACTCTTTGATTAGATACCTTTGTTTTGGTTTTACACAACCTGTCATACTAGACTGCCTAATATCAGTGTTTTAAAAATAAAATCAATTGCAACAAAAATTGTTACTCATTCGACCGATGTATTTAAATAACATTACCTAATAAGATTGTAGACTCTGTTGCATTTAAATCGAATGTCGATTTCATTCGTGTTGCCCATCATTTTCTCTTTAAAACTAAGTCTTATGGTTTTGCGATATAAATATGCTCTTTCAGCTGCACGGGTTGTATAACATTCAATGAGATGTGAAGAAATTATGTGACTGGTAAGGGGATAAGAATTTGGAAGAAGGTACGAGTGGCTTTTCGAGTAATATCGTGATGTTTGCCTAGAATGGTAAAGGAGCACCACGAGAAACCTCTTAGAGCATATTGGGACTTAAATTCGAAATGAACAACAGCATGTGGACAACAGAGGTCATTCCAGCCTGCGCGATGTTACGTAACTTAAATTTTCATTCTGAAATGAAAAACAAATTTGTTTAGTGCTCTGTTAACCCGTTGCATGCTAGAGTGCCTGATTTTATCTCCTCAGTCTATAATCAGAAGCTGTAATCAGAAATCGGAAGTTACGGACGTGCACTACACAGTGCATACTTGAGTCACTCCTCAGTACGTCTCTAAGGTTGGATTATTTTATACTTTCCATTTGCCTTGCCTTTTTATGGTCTTTGTTTCTTCTTTTATTTTGTTTCTTTGCTAAATTTTTGCTGTGGGGCTTTCGTTTATTCAGCACATATTTATAATGTACAGAATATGTATCAGTCCAAACACAACAATATTTAGACAATAAAGTTTGTCTACAAGAGCAACATGTTTCGACCTATATATAGGTAATTTTCAAGCTCACAGCAATTCCAGACACCCATATTGAAGATCTTACCGAAACGTCGGTAACTACCAACCCACCCTGCGCAACATCCCAGATGTTTGAAGTTGTACTATGATATAAAATAATTTGTGAAGCGTGAGGCATGGGCGTGGGTTCATAAACATGATTTTTCCAACAATAAGGCATGAGCGTGGATTGATAACGATAAATGAAATGTTACGCGACAGAAATTATTACGCCCAATATTTTCGCTAATATTTATGAATATGTTGTCACGTGACTAACCTGCAAGACAGGTCTTGAGTCCTCATTCCTTGTTATCCATCAAATTGTCTCCGTTAGCCCACCCAGAAATCTCGCCAAACCGAAGTTCTCTCTAGTTTCAAAATCCAGCGCTTAGCTTCACGTGTTAGTGAATTACCGTACTTATTGTAAAGCACAGCAGACACATCTCCATGCGTATGCCTTTCGTCTCCTGATAACTTTAGAAACAATCAGTGAATAGTTATTAAAACTTATTGTGCCATAATTTAATTTGTTGCGATCCCACCTTAGTACTTTCTCTTTCCAGCATCTTCTCTACAATGTTCTGAATTCCTGAGGTGAAAGTGACGTTGGAGTCATTTAATATTCGATCTGAATATCTGTATTCTAATACGTCCTCGAAGAATATGCTGTTTCTTTTCCTATAATTTTTGTACATTATTAATGTCTCGCCGTTACGCCGTGTCCAACCCTTCTTGGAATGCTTGACCCTGAAGATGGACTACGATTTTACAAACGTCGATAATTATTTGTCAGTCGACCAGGCGTAACATCGCAGAAGGCTTGAATCTTCAGCAACATCGCTGTAGGAAACTGAAATGTTGTCATTCATGAAGCTGTTTGTTTGGTAGCGAAAACTGTTTGATAGTTGAAGCCAGGCATTTTTTTAATTAGGTTCAGAGATAAGTCGCAAGCACGCTTAAAAATTTCCTGTGGAGAAGTTTTTATATACTAGCGACTGCAGTCGTGTAAGGCGACAGAAAAGGACCTATTGTTTCTGATAATTCTTAGGTAGTTGTCATTTATCTATGACCCTGGGGTCGACTCAGCCTCTAACAGAAATGAGTACCAGGAATCTTTCCTGGGGGTAAAGGCGGCCGGTGCGTAGGGCTGACAACCTTACCACCTTCATTTGCCGATTGTCTAAAAACCTGGGTGCCTCGACCTCCTGGAGCCCTAAGGGCCTGCCAAGGCCTGTGATGGGACCGCTTTACCTTTACCTTTAGTTGTAATTTATGCTGAGAAAACTGTAGGCCTATAAATATCAAGTAGTGTCATTGCTGACTTACAAGTTAGGCTAACCATTCTTTATGCACAGACGTGTTTGAATGTTAAACTACGCGCCATAAGAATTTTTCATTGCTTGTTGTGTCTGGCGTAACGTGAATCTTACTGGTCTCTCCAGTTACGTTTGATGGTTGAAAAGGAAAGGAAGTTCTCAAAGACAGGAACTCCAAGCCACTGCCTTCCTTTCATGGTTCAGTTCACAATCATGATTTAGAACAGGATTGTCATTAATACAGACCTCAGGAAAAACAATACATATCAGACGTTCCTCCCCTCCTCCTCCTCCTCCCTATGGCTCGACAGCCCTATATGGGCCTGGGCCTCCTCGTTTCGTCGAGGTTTCATGGTCACACGTTTGAGCCACACCACAGTCGGTAGGACTCCTCTGGACGAGGGACCAGCCCGTCGCAGAGACCTCTACCTGACAACACACAACACTCACAAGACACAGACATCCATGCCTTAGGCGGGATTCGAACCCACGATCCTAGTAAGCGAGCGGCCGAAGACCCACGCCTTAGACCGCACGGCCACTGGGATCGGCTATCAGACGTTCCAGAAAGGGTTTATATAAGCAAACTTGAACACACATTTACATTCGTACCGTTTAGAGTGAACGTATGAAGGTTTTCCTACTCTGAGAGCTACACTGTCCAGAGTCAAACCAGACAATAAAATCGTGAATTTGAAGCCTCACGCCGAACGTGCACATTTCTTCACGTTTCTGGCGAAGAAAGGCTGCGTTCTATAATAGCTTTTCAGTAACAGGAAGCGCGAACCCTTTCTATGCTGCGAAGAAGAAAATGTATTTTCCTTAGCTGCGAACAGTTCTTGAATTTGGTAGTGTAAGCGAAAATGTACGTTACAACTGATTATCCAGAGACGCTTCGTCTTATCACAGAAGCGTAGAGTCCTCATTCTTATAATATTTTAAGGTTTTACGTCTGTTTACCTTTTATAAAATGATGATTTTCAGTTAAGCCTACTGTGGAAAACATAAGCTAAGATTCACATTTGTTTTCAGGATTAAACTCACAACGATAAAAGTAAAATTTCTCCTGTGCGCGCCATGAAAGCATACGGGGGAGTGAGCGGTCAGGATCATTCTCCGGCCGCTTTACCCCCGTTTTCCGGGGACATAACGACGATTACCCACTTAATATGAGGGAGGATGGGACCCAAAGACGGTTTGGACGCTTTGGAGAAGATAAAAATACCTTGCCTGAAGGTTGAAAACAAAAGAGCCAAAGGGACTCCGATCCCACATTTAGCATAATGATACTGAGTAAAACCACTGAGATGTTCTGTGGTTTGCCAGAGGCTTTAGCCTAGTGCAGCGATAGGTCCGTTCGCTGCACAAGTAAGTACGAACATTTCTACGTTCAACATCAGCATCAACCGTACCTAACGATTCTTCAATCCGCTCAAGACAGCGAAAACATTCAACGTCCAAAACGCATTTATCGAACAACGAATCAAATTTTAACCCTCCCCTATAAAAATATCACGCTGACTAAATGTAAGTTTTTAATGCTGCTTGTAATGCCAGTGAAAACGCAGGTCGTAATGGGCAATGAAATGTATAAAAAACAATTTTAAGTTTATTTACAAAGAATCTTTATGTCTTTTTGGGGGTGACTATGAATATTCTGTTGCAGATCCGAAATTACAATGCCATGGGCTTTTCTACAGAGTCACAATCTCATAGTAACACGCGCCACAATTCCATCTCGTAACCATGTAGAGGGAATTTATTTTTCTATAGAATCCCATAACTGCTATGAGCAGCAAAGTTTCCTTTGTCTCATTAGTATTAAGTGCAATTTTACGTGATGTGATTACATTTGCCAACGATAAGAACGACAAACATTACAATAATGTACGGTTGCCTATCTGCGTGACAAAGTACCTTCTTTGTAAACTTTATGGTTATCCAGTTAGTGTATTTCCTGCTTTTAAGGGACCCGAAGGTTCATTACCGCTTTTAAATAGCCTGTTTTTAGACGGTATTCTAAGCCAGTTCTGTCCAGTACATGTCCTTACACAATGCCTCCAACATCCGTTTTAATATTACCCTGCCATGTGACTTCGTTAAGTCGCTCACGTGACCTCTTGCGTTGAAGTTCTTCTTCTTCGATGGCTCTACAGACTCCACTGGTCCTTGGCCCGATATAGCTGCTTCTTCCATTCTGCCCTATCTGGGGTATACTGGATCTTCAGCTCCTTCATGTCAGTATGCACTTGGTCCTTCCATCTTGTCTTGGGTCTTCCTTTTGGTCTTGTTCCTAAGGGCATCCTTTTAAACAGTCTATTTACTAGACGTTCCTCCCCCATCCTCATAACATGTCCATACCACTGTAATCGCTGTATTCTTGCATAAGCTGAGATGGGAAGATCTTTGTATAGTTGGTACAATTCGTGGTTCCATCTTATTCTCCATTCGTCATGTTGATCTCTGACTGGTCCATATATCTTACGTAAAATTCTTCGTTCAAAAATGTCCAGTCTTTCTTTATTACTTTGATTTAATACCCATGTCTCACATCCGTAGGTTACCACTGGCCTAATAATTGTCTTATAAATTCTTACTTTGGTAGTTCTTGTCAGGATGTTACTCCGAAATAATCTCAACATGGAGAAGAACATTTTATTTCCCATTTGAATTCGTCTTTTAATTTCTTCTGTTACTTCATTATTGTTATTGATTTCAGAACCTAAATATATAAATTGTGATACAATCTCGAATTTCTACCTCCCAACTTCCCATTCATGTCTATCAGCCTGCTTCCGAGATACATACATTACTTTGGTTTTCTTCTCATTAACCACCAATCCTACTTTCCTTGCTTCTCTTTCCAGGGCAAGAAACATCTCCTTTAATGCAGCTTCTGTTCTGCTTATCAGAACGATATCATCAGCGTATCCCAAAAACTGCTTAGTCTTGTTATATATTGTGCGGTGCGTAGGGCTGACAACCTTACCACCTTCATGTGCCGACTGTCTACAAATCTGGGAGCCTCAACCTCCTGGACCCCTCAGGGCCTGTCTAGGCCTGTAATGGGGTTGCTTTACCTTGCGTTGAAGTTACCCGAACAAAATATTTTTATTGTGAGCCGGATTTATCCAGTACACGCCCTCCTCTCCCTTAGGAAGTAAATAAATGAAGCAAAAAATAAATGACAAGGAGGTAATTATTGCCTTTATCACCTTCTCACTCGGTCACCCTGTACGAATTTCACTGTGAGCAGTTCTTACATGTCATTGTCCTGGAAGTCCGATTTGAAGTAATGATTCCACTAAATACGAGCACGTACATTATGAAATTTAAATTTATATATAGAGTGTTGTTTTTGTACCCAAGACACTGAACTAGATATGTAACGGGGGGGGGGGGGGTGCACAACGTGGCTCTCGCACGTCCCTGGTGCGACTCGGGCACGTTGCCTGTAAACAATTATACTTATTTATATGCGGGCACAAGAGGCTGACCGTGAAAAGTGTTTCTAAAGATTTTGTAAAGAAATGAGAATCATAACTGACTGAAACCAACGTATTGTTGCATCAAGCAAGGAAAAATATCTTGCTTATGGCATTTTATTTTATTTTATTTTATGTCCTTAATACGTGGCTCCCGCCTAATTTGCCTCATGAAGTGCGGCTCCTGAAGCTAGTGGCGCTGCTGTGTAGAACTGTGGATGACCTGTCTTCGGCAAAGGTGGACACTGTAATACTGACTGAGTCCTTTCTTCCTCAGCCGCTTATTGCTGGCTCCTCCGAGAGAAGTGCAAGCCTTAGCCTTACATATGTAAAAGGTAAAACGTAAAGGTCACCCTAGAACAGGCCATGAAGATCTAGAGGGGAATTAGAGGTATACCCCTACTCTTTCTTTAACCTCGGCGCTAGATGGGATACCCAGTACCCATTGTAAGGAGGGTGGGTAGGCCCCAGGGCCGGTGTGGACCGGTGCTGAAAATCTCGCCCCCACCGGGATTTTTTTTTATTAATTCCTGGGTTTTCCCCTTTGATCCATTTGTACTGTTGAAGTCCTTTTTCTCCTGCATGTCATCTTATGTTTCATGCTATCGTCCATACATCTAACACAACACAAACATCCATGCTCCCGGTGGGATTCGAACCCACGATCCTAGTAAGCGAGCGGCCGAAGACCCACGCCTTAGACCGCACGGTCACTGGGATCGGCGAATTCGATCCCCGGACCGTCCAGCTCGTAGAAAGTCGCTATACCGACTAGGCTATCCCGGCCCACAGCCTTACATATATACATTTTTTAGATGTTATCCTCCTAAGTTTTGAAGATGAGTGTAAAGGCACTGAAAGCTGAACACTGTGCGTGTGTCCGTGAGCAGTGCGTGACAGCCAGCACAGCAATGACACATTTTTATCACGCGTGCTGCAAAATGGATACAAACCCCAGAAGTCTGTCTTGTAGTTCTTTGCCGTCTACAAGTACGGTCCACACACCACTGTTCGCATCTCCTCTACTGCCACCTGCCTCATCATTTCCGTTGACAAATGTATCCACTTGAAAAAAAAAAGGAGGGTGGGGGGTTGTACTGCGAAGAAGCACTGGGCTTATATTCGGATAGTAAAGGCTTGGAATGTAGCTGCTTTACCAACAGTCGTGGTTCAGAATTTATGTATCTCTCAGTCCCTTCCAGGATAGTTCCGAGGTAGTGCCGTAGGGAAGACATCGGCACTTTCATTCTGAAATGTTTTACCTGTTTACTACTCACGAACTTCCTCCCATCTCCTTCGACGCTCTATGGCTTCTGCAGCTGGTATAACGTCGTATAAATACAGTTTATTTTTGTATTTTTATTGCTTTATTTCCTTCTTTCTTGGGAGGCCGGATAGCGTAGACTATGAACTGGACGATCCGGGGTTCGAATCCCGGCAGGAGCAGGAGATTTCGTTTCTCAAAGCGCCCAGACCGACTCTGGGGCCACCTAGCCTCCTGTTAAATGGGTACCGGGTTTCTTTCCAAGAAGGCAAAGCGGCCGGACCGTGAAGTTGACCGCTATACTTCTACTCCCCCTATCTGCCTTCATGGCGTACAAAGGGACACCTTGACCTTTGCGTTTTTCTTCTCACATTCTTTGTATATTTAATATTTTCCTCCTTCCTTTTCTCACGTTTTCCTTTTTTTTTTTATCTCCCCCCCCCCCCCCCCCCTTCAACCTTTTTGTTTTCTGTTTCTTACTCTGTGCCTTCATCGCTTTTCTCCACAGAACCAACCAACCTGTACTTAAGAATGCATAACCTGCGGTATGCTGGAAGTTCTGATACTGACATTATCACACTGATTAATTGCAAGTTGTAATACCCCTTCTGGTGATGCGTCGGCCATTAAGAGTGACTGCGTACGGTCTGGACGATCATGATTCATTTCCTGTCAAGGGGAGGAATTTCTCTACTCAACCACGGTCAGACCTACTCTTTGGTTCGCCCAGCCTTCTGTACAACTTGTTTTGGTAACTACTTCCCCCAAGGATAAAGCGTGCGGAGCGTTGTGCTGACCGTTTAGCCCTACATATTTCAGTCGTCAAGGTTACACCTCCTGCCACGCATCAGGGAATATTTCTGCGCGCAAAAGAAGACAAGGGAAAACAGCAGGGTGGTTGTGATAATTTTATTTAACACGCAGGCAATATTAGACCTGTGTTTCAACATTCAATATAATCATTAGGAGATTATTTTTTTTTTGTACACAGAACCAAGCAGAAAGCTGTGCGCATCGTTCTACCAAGTGGACTCTTCCATCTGCGTGACTGCGCAGAAGAACGAAATATCGTTTCTGAATATATGCCACGTCTCTTCTAGGTCTAAGAAAGTGTTTAACTTTACCTCCACTCTACTTTAGTCATCCATGATTGTTGTTTAGGCTCAGATATATTTGCTTTATCTGTTACGTTAATTCGACGTATTCCACAATCTTTCGGATTACAAAACTAACCGTTGGAACCCCACAAACACTAGCCGTCGTAAACTAAACCACAGTGTTCTTGTATGGTAAATATGAAGTCCTCGTGTTTTTAAGCACCACGCCGTGGTGGTTTATAGGAGACGTGTAAATTGAGCTCTTTCGCTTACCAGATCTCTGCATTGACGAGCGTCGTTAAACATATCAGAACCCTAAATCAAATTACGCTGAACATTGTCCATTGTCTGACTATATTTTACTTAGGCCGTCGTAACCGTGTTAACGTATTGAAATTATTAATCATGTTACAGCTCAAATAAAAACATGCATTCAATGTTTTAACACATTAGTTCTCGGGGGGGGGGGTAATTAGTAGTGAGGTAATGGTGACAGTGGAGGCCATACTCGTTTCTTATCAAATGAAGAAGTTAATTGCCAGTGAGGTAATCGTGACAGTGGAGGCCATACTCGTTTCTTATCAAATGAAGAAGTTAATTGCTAGTGAGGTAATGGTGACAGTGGAGGCCATACTCGTTTCTTATCAAATGAAGAAGTTAATTACCAGTGAGGTAACGGTGACAGTGGAGGCCATACTCGTTTCTTATCAAATGAAGAAGTTAATTGCCAGTGAGGTAATCGTGACAGTGGAGGCCATACTCGTTTCTTATCAAATGAAGAAGTTAATTACCAGTGAGGTAATGGTGACAGTGGAGGCCATACTCCTTCTGTATCAAAGGGAATCATCGTTACTTTTACAATGAGCAGTGCAAGTATAGAAGCCGAAATAGCGTATTCAATTATATGACAAGACTACGGCCAGGACATCCGAGGAAACGTAGTTCGATTCCCAGCAGAAGCAACGGATATTTCTGTACTCCAAAGCCTCCAGATAGGTTCTTGGACCCACGCAGCCTCCTATTAAGGGAGTAGCGACAGTGCTTTTCCAGAGAGTAAAGCGTGAAGCTGACCACCAACCTCTAACTCCTAGTTAAGAACGAGTGGAGCAATACCTCAACTCCACCTCACGCCTTAATGCCGTGTACAGGAATAACTTTTATTTTTCATTGTAAATATTTTCCTTTTACTGGGTAAATGTCAATTCTTTGACATTTACATATTTTCAAATATGGCATTCCCCGAAGTCCAGTTTTGTTCAACTTCATATTTGTCGCATTCAGCCCGACATTGGCCTGGAACATGATTTTCGAAATATCCGACTCACTCCTGTTCAGGGCCATTTACTGGGAATACGACAAGGCAGAACTGAATTTAAAAATGTCCTTGTGGAGTCTAACATTGGAGCAGTATGTTTTCATCTTCCACAAATATCGGACTGAGATCTACGGAAGCAGTCGAACTATACTCTCTCTGTTCTTCCCGCCAAACCCCTCTCCCCTTCCCAGCTACGTGACATCTCGGCATCAAGCCAAAACGTGCCCTCACGATCTCCTGACTTCAAATCCCGAAAGACGAAACTTGAGAGCTGTACATAAGACATAATAAAACTTCATTCTTTAACTTGTAAATGTTATTACGGCCCGAGCCAGAAGCTGTTCGATCTTAATACAGGACGTCCAGAAAGTAGGACTGCCGTGATATAAATCGAAGTTAAAATTAGATTCCCTTTTCCTTCATTGTTATTACTATAACTATTGTTACATTAAACAATTTTTACACCAACCGATGCACTATTAAAACCACCTTTATTGTAGCTTTTGTAAATATATACCCCTACATATGTTTCGATCCTCAGATCATCGTCAGGGGGTTTTCTTTTTTGGAAGCCACTAACACTTCAATTACATAATTTGAAGGATCGGAGAGCACTTGTGTCATCGTGCATCGGTTGGTGTAAAAATTGCTTAATTAGTGAAGATGCACGGTGATAGTAACGTGAAATTGTTGTTACATTACTTGTAATTTGCCCTGTAGGTTTGTATGGCAGTTAACATTTGTATAAAATACATTGCAGAAAGGGAAATAAACAGTTGCTGTCGTATGAACATACAACTTAATGGTAATAAAGGTAAAGCAATCCCATTACAGGCCGGGACAGGCCCTGAGGGTTCCAGGAGGTTGAGGCTCCCAGATTTCCAGACAATCGGCACATAAAAGTAGTAAGGTTTTCAGCCCTAAGCACCGGCCGCCTTTACCCCCAAGAAATATTCCTAAGTTATTGGTAATAGACCTACATAACACTTCAGGGCACACCCAAAAGGGTGCGGGCTGCCGGGCTGCAGCCCTCCACCTATCGAAATTTAAAAAAATAAATTTTTTAGACACGATTATATTAAACGTCTTACTTGATTTACCCTTCAGCCGAAATCAGCCACTGAAATCAGCTGATGACTAGTTCATTAGAAGTTTGAAAAATAACATTAAAAAGTTTAGGAAGTCATGGATAAATTTAAAAAACTAACATTAGACATTGTGATTTAAAGCAGGTGAGTGAGTCATGGAACATGTAGTTATATTTGTGTGTATATAAATATATAAATATACTTGCAAACAGTGCTATGTTGCAGTTATACTCACGACATGATTTTTTATAACACAATTTTTAAAATTAAACATAGTTTATATATGGCCTCAGGGTCAACCCTCCCCCCCCCCCCCCCCCCCCGGCCCTATGAAAAATTCTGGGTGTGCATCAGTAATCAGTAATACTTGTAAAAAATATCTGATTGACGGGACACCTGCTGGAAAATGTGAGATTGAGCGGAGACCAGAATCACCGAGGTTGTAAAGTATTACAACGATATAGACTGAAGACAACCGGAATGATAGGCAGAAGGACGTGACGCAAAAATGCTTTAACTGGAAAATATGGAAATGTTTCTGTTTGTTCTTATATCATAGAGTAAGCGACGCCTGACCTTTTGGTACAGGAATAATATGAATCCAGTAGTTTATAGCTTCCGCGAACGTGGTTTGAACAAACACATTCACATATTCTTCCGTGTTTTCTTATTCTTCTTGTCCAGGAGCTTAACAAAATGGCACCATATTTTATATTGCTTTTACCGTGCATTTTCACTTATTATTCAGTAACCAACAAATGCACAGTTTGTGCATTTGTTGGTTACTGAATAAAAAAATGGCACCAATTTCATTCTGCAACGCACCTTTTAATTCAGACGAAGAGAACTCACATGAGGACTGTTAACCTGCAAGATGAAGAGAAACAGGACGCTGACGAAGTTGGAGATGACAAAGATGACGATGATGATGATAAAAATTATATTTTTGAAGAAGTTACAATAAAGAAGAAGAAAAGGATGATTATAATTATGATGGCGATAAATTGGTAGTTGAGGGAATTAATTAATTAATTAATTGCTTAGTGTGGAGACGCCGAAAACCTTGGAGGTTATGTTTGAATGAAGGATCTTATTCTTTATAGTGGCTACTAGTGTGGAAGAGCCGATCCCAGTGGCCGTGCGGTCTAAGGCGTGGGTCTTCGGCCGCTCGCTTACTGGGATCGTGGGTTCGAATCCCACCGGGGCATGGATGTCTGTCTGTTGTGAGTGTTGTGTGTTGTCAGGTAGAGGTCTCTGCGACGGGCTGGTCCCTCGTCCAGACGAGTCCTACCGACTGTGGTGTGTCTCAAATGTGTGTGATCATGAAACCTCGACGAAACTAGGAGGCCCAGGCCCTTATAGGGCTGTCGAGCCATAGAAAAAAAAAACTTGTGTGGAAGATGTGGTGCACTGAGAAGTGTTCGGATAGCTACCAACTGTCCGGGGCTTCGTGTAGACCCGGTTAGCGTCACCTAGCCGCAGGCCAACAAAAGGATAACTAATACAGTCACCTGGAAATCCCGACTCAGCATGAGAGTGTATGTGTGTGGCTCCTCGCATACTCCACAGACGTGAGGTGCGTCAGGACAGAGGAGTAGCCGGAAATTGCAGGAATAACCCAAAATAACAGCTTTCTGTCGCCCGTTAAAAGTGCTAAGTTCTCACAGTCACATCGTGCTTCATCATTGAGCTTTGTAATTAAGGTCCAGAAAGTTCAAAATCAATTTTTAATGATTTTGAATACTGCCAGCATTATTATTATTATTATTATTATTCAAACCAATTCAATATTAATTTATTAGCGTGCTGAGCCAAAAGCCTAGTGACCAGTAAAGGAAACAGCACAAAATTCAAACACGAATAACAAAGGACAATAAACAGGGCACATGTGAAGCAAACACAAATAGATGATGATGTATCTGGAACGCAGTAAGGAGTTTCATGATTTGTACTCCTCGTCAAAACTGTGTGATCAAATCAAGGATGAGGAATTGGATAGGAAATGTGGAAAGTATTGAAGGAAAAGAAATGCATACAGGGTTTTGGTGGGGAAACCTGAAGGAAGGAGTCCACTTGGAAGACCTAGCGTAGATGGGAGAATAACACTACAGTGCGTCATAAAGAAATGGGATGGGAGGATGTGGATTGGATTAATGTGGCTTAGGGCAGAGACCAGTCGCGTGATCTTGTGAATGCGGTAATGAACCTTCAGGTTCTACAAAATGCGGGAAATGCCTTGTCCAGCTGGAGAACTATTAACTTCTCAAGAACAACTTTGCGTCACGGAGTTGGTTGGTTCTGTAGACAGAATGCGCCTCTGATACTCCGGAAGAAACGTTTTGCTTTCTCGGCCGACAGTCATCTCTGTTCACCGATGTTTTCGTGCTATATCCTCCAGAAAATACAGAGTCATCTACGAATAAGTTGATGTTGCAACCGAGTCCTTCCAGGTCCTTTCAAACGCCGTAATTTTACTCAGTTACAAAAGCGGACACTTTTCAAATTTGGTTGTCATCGAAAGAAACATTTTTCTATTAGTGCAGGACTATTTCCATGGTTACGTAGAGGCCTTTTAATGATCGTTAGGCTATTGTTAAAGAAGCCATGAATGGACAGCTATAACCGCTCAGAGTGACGGAAGTGCTTTTTCTCTGATCGCCTAAAATTCAGTACGAACTTACAGCCAGATCAGAATTTCCATTGTTTTTAAGCGAGATATATTTCGTAGCACGTAAGGGCTGAATTGCAAAATAATTGGTCCATTATTTGTACACAAAATTCGGAAGAAACTTAAACAGACTACGATTAATTTTGAATCCTTACCCCTTCATAAACTCATGATCACATTTACATCTCATTCGATTGTTGATACTGAAAGAACGTCATTAAATAACCTACGAATTAGTCTGATGCCACATGCAAATGGTTATTTAAATAAATTGGCATAAAAGAACCTACGGACTTGAAATAATACACGAAAAGACTATGAAACACTCACACAATGTTTGGCAGTGCCATCTACAATGCCCTATTAAAGTTATGTAATATAAGCAGTTTCTCCGATTTTAATCCAACCGGAAGTTGCCACACACCGGGTTCTTCTTTTAGCCGTGACACTCTTCTTACTGACGTTGCATTGAAATAATTAATTACGTTTTCTGAACACTTCTCCGTTACCAGCTTCACTTTATGCAACCCATGAAACTTCTTGCATATCGTACGATGACAAAGGCTGTGAGAGCTGTCATATACATCTGAATTGGCAACTCGAATAGACGATTCATTATGTAGCATTAACCTATAAAACTGTTGGTTTTCTTCTAAAGTTGGAAAAACAGCGGCCGCAAGCTACTATTAGCATGGAACACTGGACGGACTTTTCGTGAAATTTCGTACTGGGGATTTGTACAAAAAATAACCCTGTAAGCCAAATTAAATTGCGATAAAGAGCTTACAAAAAAATACACTTTACATGAAGACCTGTGTAAATTTATGATATCTGGCTCAGTTCTTTCTGGGTTGAAAGAAACACTTCGGGGGGGGGGGGGGGGAATAACTGTAGAGGAAATCAGTTGCTGTGGCCTTAATGGTAGATGGTGAATGAGTGTGACGCTTTGGTGGAATGCTACTAACAGGGAAAAACTGGAGTATTCGGAGAAAATCCTGTCCCAGTGCCATTTTGTCCACCACAAATCTGACTTTAAATCGAGTTCTTCCAAATAGACCCCCCAACCGTGACTAGAATGAAGGAAGGAACAAATTTAAATTTTATGAAATGTTATTGCGTCAAAGAATCATTTAACTTTGGGACGTGGGGGAGATTCACGGGGCGGGTTGTCTGCTGTTAAACACCATGGTCACTCGTGTGCTTTATTTATGGAACACGTAGCTTTAAGAACGATGTGGCATCCTGGGTCCCTCACTGTCTCGTGGTCAATGCGCTTTTCCTCCACAGCACGAGCGCTTGTTCGTTAGCTTGCCGGTAGATGGCAGAGGCTGGCGTTGATCTTTGTCGCTTCGTTCAATGCCATTCCACGTGAAGCCAGTGGAATAAAACCCTAAGCGCCAAGTAGCCCTGGCCTCTGACTGGTGTGTGGAGTCCGTCCGTCCGTGGGTGGGAAGAAAAACAGAGAGTTAAGAAACAGCGACTGTAACAGCTTCCGTTTCTGATTATCATGGTGTTTGTGACATTTGCACACGTAGGGGTGTAGTATAAGTCGTGTTATGTGTCAGTGTGTACGCGGTTTAGGGAGGGAAGACAAAATGGTGATGCATATGAGGTAAAGTACTTGACCGCCGTCTTTCAAGACATGGAACACTTGCGTGATACACGGTGCACTAGGCGGTAGACGGGCAAGAAGAAACATGGATGACAAGAAAATATGACAAGTGTAGTTTCGTGGTATACAACCTGCTGACATTTTCGAATTACGTTTTTTGCTTGTGGTTTCGTATTTGGATCAATCATGAAGCTTCAGCTCTTACTTGCAGTAATACTTTGCCTGTTGCTTGTAGCTCATGCCGAAGAAGACGACGATGAAGGTAAATATTTATTTTCCTCGTCTATATTCCTTTTCGTGTTAAGGAATAAAGTAGGTCTAGTTTATTTCGTTTATCTGTTTTGATTATCGTTAATAGTGGCATAATGACGAACCCCCTCCCCCTCGTCATCTTTAACAAAGTGACATTAGTAATTACAGATTACGATCGCAGTTTTGTGAGCGAATGCATTAGGAACTTTGTTTATGCTTAAAGTCTCACCGAGAACCGATCAATACGTAGTCCGACCCGGCTTAGCTAGTAGTCGCGACTCCGGGGCAGGAATCTGTAGCCGGTCTGGGATGCCAGGGTGGCCCTGCAACTTTTATTTAGCAACAAATTCGGGGAATATGGCGTGTAAACACATACAGAGGTTTTCCTTTCTTAAATAATGCAGTAATTAAAAATATGACCTTTTATTGGTTTGTGCTAGAATGTGTGATGCCATTTTGATTTCAGTCACGATTCCTTCATCTTGGCAGATTTGGAGGAACTGTAAATTTGGGTCGAGGTTCGTGACAAAGATCCACAGTGATTTCCAGTAAGGATGTTCGGCATGGGGATTGCATCTGACACTATATATGGCATAAATAAACTCCCGTGGTGATAATTAGCAGTCCGATGGGGTTCGTGATAGTGCGGTGGTACAAATACGTGAAATCGAAGAAATCCAACCCGATGTGTTCGTAGTAAATTTTGATGTAATTAACAACTTGTAACGTGCCATGGCGACTTATCAGGTTTCACGTATGTGTGATATCGACACGAAGTCTTTGGTTAAGGATGAAAGCTGTGCAAGACACTGTTTTTTTTTGCCGGATATTAAAATTATCCAGCCAGTATGTTTTTGCTGTCTGTGCCAGTGTAAGTTGGCGACGCACGTGGCTTTAGTAAATATGTTTCGCAACAGTTCTGAAAACAATGGGGCAACAGACAGCTTCTCTAAACCATAAAATAGGTAGTTTAGTTCCTTGCGTTATATACAAAAAAATTATTTTGCTTTCTTTGTTTCACGTGTAAGCAAATATCTTCCTTCAAAACACAAAGTGTCTGTAACGTATTTATTAAGGTACAAAGGTCAGGGTAGTAATTAGGTGACACCGTCATGCGTGGTTATTCTTGAAAAGCTAATAGTTACCCAGTTCATCAAGACGTGGTCTTATTCTTGTACAGAACCCCAAAATTTATTACATATTTATGAGGGCCGCCATTACATTGAACTGAGTTTGTTCAGGTATATTTTTTTGTTTTAATTTATGTTCGATAACACTTGCCGATCCCAGTGGCCGTGCGGTCTAAGGCGTGGGTCTTCGGCCGCTCGTTTACTAGGATCGTGGGTTCGAATCCCGCCGTGGGCATGGATGTCTGTCTGTTGTGAGTGTTGTGTGTTGTCAGGTAGAGGTCTCTGCGACGAGCTGGTCCCTCGTCCAGAGGAGTCCTACCGAGTGTGGTGTGTCAAATGTGTGTGATGTGTCAAATGTGTGTGATCATGAAACCTCGACGAAACGAGGAGGCCGAGGCACATATAAGGCTGTCGAACCATAGAAAAAAAAAACAGTAGTACTTACAAAGAAAGATAGGTAAACCCCATGTTATGTCCTGTTCAGCCCTTTGAAGACAAATATTAATCCACGTTATGTATAAACATTTATTTTGTACCTCACAAAGAACATAATGTGCTTCCATTTTAAACACCAGTCGGTTAGTGCTGTATAGGAAAGCAGTCGCGTTTTACTGTGAGAAGTACATGAACCACACAAATACACTGTGTGTACAAATTTAGTGTGTTTAGTGTTCAACCTTGTGGTGCATACACAGGACTGATGTCTGTCAGCAGCAGTTCAGAAGACCAAATGGCGTTCCAGTTAATTATAAGTAACTTCATTTTTAAATCGTTTTCCGGTACATCTGTTAACAATTTTTCCAGTGGCCAACATCTAACAACTATATCAGTGGCGCGGCTTTTTTTTTTTTTTTTTTTTTTTTTTGCAACCGAGTCGAGTAATCAGAATGGCCATCTCAAACAGAAATTGTGAACTTTAAAATAATCACAACTACTTATTGAATTTCCTGTTATTTTTTAGCAGTATTTTAAAAATTGTTGAATGCCAAAAATGAAATTTTTGCATTTAAAGTATTCACTTCGCTGCCCATTGGACTCTGCTTCCCGGGGCGGCCGCAAAACTCCCCCCCCCCCCTACCCCACCTGCTATGCCCCCTGAGGTATTTAACTACAGAATTTTTCTCCCAACTCTTTCTGAATCCTGCCATTTCGAAACACCCTCCTTCCCCCATCCACCTGCAGGGAAGAATAATTACCCGCCATTGTATTAAATTTTGAAATCATCTAGGGTCCTTTCACCAGTCTTACCCATACACAAGAAACAATTCCTGTATTTATCTTCATTAAAACATCTGCTCGGGTTCTGTAGCGGGGTCACTCCATTTATAAACAGTGGATAATGGATGGATGGATGGATGTAAAAGTAAAGATAAGCTGTCCCTGTCCACGCCATGAAGGCATAAATACAGCTCTACTTCCTCTAGATCAGCCCTTCTTAACCAAGTTCACTGACCTCCTGAAATTTATAACCTGTATTTGAAATTTAGCTTTCCGTTCAATAATGAATGTAGGCAAAAAAGTAATTTATGGCCCCCAGACTCCAAAAATGCTTGTTTAACTTCAATACATCTCACTATATAAAATTATTATAGCCTAAGGAAGGGAAACCAGAACACTTTCACCTTCGCACTGAAATGTCTTTTTTTTAATGAAATTTATTTTCAACTTGCCTATCTTTTAAATTTATTTACTGTCTTGTTATTGTTTTTTTAGAAAGATTATCGTTTTTTTTTCATTTTTCCAAGTAATGGAGCACCGGTGAAATGAAAATGACAGGGTAAAACCGAAGTATTCGGGGAAAAACCTGTCCCAGTGCCACTTTGTCCACCACAAATCCCACATGGACTGACCCGGGATTGAATCCGGACTTCCGCGGTAGAAGGCCGGCGACTAACCGCCTGAGTCATGACACCGCCATGTTATTGATTTAATACACGAATAAAGACGCACGTACATTACCATATTGCATATTTGTTATCTTTTAATATTTTGAAAACTGTATTTGAGCATAACTGGTCTCCTTTCTAGTAGTCTGTAATATAGATTTAATACGTAGATATAGATTCTATATCTATGTATTTTAGTTCATTCATTTAAATAAATTTTCTGAGAAGGGGTCCGTAGGTTTCACCATCCTCAAAGGGATCCGTGGCACAAAAAAGGTTAAGAGCCTCTGCTCTAGATGGAGATGAGTGGTCAACATTACACCCCGGTGGCTTTAACCCCGGGAAGGAATCTCGGTACGCGTTGGTTAGACCGCTGGGTGGGCCCCAAAGCCGGTCTGGACGTTGCAAGCTGTACGTGATTTCAGGCTTACGCCGCGATGTATATGAGATCTACGTTCTGCGATATTACGCAGCGTTGAGTGGTAGTTCTGTACCGACGTTTCGGAACAACCTATCGGTCCCGTCGTCAAGGGTCAAGAAGTCCAAGCCCAAGGACTGTGTGTGTGTTTGTAGTAAGATAATCGCGTGATGACTTCATAAGGATATGAAAGGAAGCATCGTGCCTTCTTTTAACATACTGTTCCAGCATGTTCCTGGAAGGACTGGCTGAAGAAAGCTGTGAACAGTTTGGCTCTGCCTGGAGGTATTTTCATGAAATTTGATATTTCACTATTTTTCGAAAATCTGTCCATAAAATTCAAGTTGGATTAAAATCTGACAACAATAACGGTACTTTACATGAAGGCCCATGTACATTTATGATATCTTTCTGAATTTTTCTTATAATGAGAAGTGTTTCAGAGAAACGTTGTAGAGAAAGTCGAAACACAGTTTATTGTCAATATTTTTTTTTTTCGAAAATCGTGCCGTTTGTGAGATAATGTGGAAAAAGTGTGGTAGGGCCAGACAGGCCACAGATGACAATATAATACAGCGCATGCGCTCTGCGTGCTGGATAACGAAGACTACAGACACACATTCAGAATATGTAATACTTTTTCTTTCCACGGCAACAGTGGTTACGTGAACGCGCCTCACTGTTACGTTACACGTACATTGTCTTGTTGAAGAATACCAGGACCCAGGACTTCCCGAGCACAAAGCAGGAGTGTTAACCACTCGGCTAGTGCACTCGGTATGGCAGCTGTTTTCCGGATCGAGAGTCGAACAGCCGACTTGCCAAAAGTAAGACCGGAGTGCTGATTGCCGCGCCATGTAGTCTGCTGAAGGACTCGGATTAGCCTGGCTCCGTACAGGTCTTGCACGTGTTCCTGAACTGCTGTCTGCGATGACTGCCAACACAGCGCACCAAATCGGACAATCGATATCACTGTGCGATCGTCTGTACCACCAGCACGTTTCCACCTACGGATTCCCAATTGACTGTATGCCGTTAAAATGTCCAGTGTTCAGAATCACGTTAAGTATCGGATTATTAGCACTGAAACGCATTCCGTACGCTTTCACATACCCGCCCACGTTACAGAAGGTACTGACACATTCCAGTTGTGTGCAGACACGCCCGCGTGCTTAGGGTAGGGCAAAATACGGTCAAGAAACCGGAAGAAAAACTGATTATAGCTGCTCGTGGCTGTACTGTGATATTAATAATACAGTTCTCCGTCAGGTTGATTACAGGTCCACCTAGGTACTCATTCACTTCATTTTAGAAACCCAGGGCTCCGAGTTCGACGTTAATTTTCGCGGAAGTATGGCTGACCCAGACATACAAACTTGATGTGACTTGCTGTGATCTCGTCCCGTTGTGTAATGTATACAAACAGACCAATGAATATCCTACAAACACAACACTTGTTTATTAAAACCCTAGTATAGCTACACGTTTCGGCTTTTGTACAGCCAGAGGGTGGCTTAATACGAGCCGAAACCTGTAACTGCCCTAGTTTTTTTTTATTTTTATTTTAAGAAGGGCCCCGCAGCAGATGCTACTGACACACCGCAGCCTTAAGGCTTATTGTGCAACCCTGTGATGAAGATGAAGAGAAAGGTGATCAATTTTTTCATTTTTCCAAGTAGTGGAGCACCGATGGAATGAAATTGACAGGGGAAACCGATGTACTTGGGGAAAAACCTGTCCCAGTGTCACTTTGTCCACCACAAATCCCACATGGACTGGCCCGGAATCGAACCCGGGCCTCTGCGGTGGGAGGCCGGCTACAAACCGCCTGAGCCATGGCACAGCCGCCTTAGGTTTTTAATAAACCAGCGTTGTCTTAACCTTCTTAATAACCAACAAATACACTAGATAAAAATACGTGTATAATGTATATTAAAGTCTTTAATATACATTGCACGTGTATTTATATGTAGTGCTTTTGTTGGTTATCAAGACGATTGTGACGAGATGCACGGTGTATGTAATGTAAAGTAAAACACGTGTTGTGTTTAACGGATATTTAGTGGTCTGTTTTCAGCCATATAAGCTGTGAGGATTAAATGACGTATTGCAGTTGCGTAGTTTGCATAGTGTCGAAAGGTCGGATAATTTGGAATGTCGCAAGAAGTGGTCGTGGACAGTATTACTGCATTATCCCATCATGTTCTTGAAGGCACTGACTAGGATGTGTGCCCCTCAGATTACCCAGTAGGATGTCTGCGTAATGACGTCACACTCGTTGGATTGCCTTTCGCAACCTGTGGAGTTACTGCCAGCAGCTTCAACGCCATACGCGTTGACAGCGAGACCTGGTATTGATAAATATCATTCGCCGTTTAGAAGCGTGCAGAATCAATGACAACGCCAATCGTATTTCCGATTGCCTTTTCGTATGTCCATAGGTCACAGCTACGACGCAACAGTCGCACGCCTGCTTGTCTGGGTCTTGGCCGAGTGCAGTCTGTGATAACCGGTCATTGCGTAATCGGTACAGTCACTGGGCTACTGGCTGGACGTTCCCAGTTCGAGTCCATTCCCTGCAACGGCAAGATATGCTTGTCTACAAAATATCTAGACCAGTTCTCGAGCACACCCACCATCCTGTTGAATGGGTACCGGAGGCACTTTCCCCGGGTGTAAAGCAGCCGAAGCGTGAAGCTGATCACTCACCTTTGTCTAGTGCTGAGGTTAAGAATGAGTGGCACTGTGTCTCCACTTCCCCGATGTCTTCATGGCGTGCACGAAGATTACTTTGTTTACCTGTTCAGTTTATCGTCTTTCCTGCTTCTGCTGCAAGTTCGGTCACCGGCAGTTCTGTGCTGGTCAGACTTGTTACTCTCGCAGTGCCTGCACAGCACGGCACAGCCAGGTTTAATGTGCTGACACACGTATTTACGGTCACTCTTTAAGGCATATTAGGATATGGCGTATGAATAATTTGTGGTGGGTTGTCTTACAACTCTATGACTATATACAGGGTGATGCAGGAGGAGTTGATAGTATGGGTCATTGTAAAAAAAAAAAGTTCTTATGAGCGTGTGTCTAATTCTGCATGGTTACCGAGGTAGAGCTGTTTGACTCTACAAATACAAAAGCATTGTGAATGGTAATAAAGAAAGAGAAATTGCTTACTGACAGTTTAATTTTAATTTTAATTTAATGCCTAAATGACAGATTTGCTACACATAAATGACAGATTTTTTACACTTCACAATAAATGTTCGAAAATCCCACCGTCAGCCTCAGTGCACTTTGCAACTCGTGTGCGAAGATCGCGTGTTGTTCGTCTGAGTTGATCTTCACGTTTCTGTATGCGGTCAGCAGCATCCAAAATGCGAGCGAGCACTTCGTCTCATGTGTCCGCCTTTCTTTTGTAAACTTCACTTTTCATCCAATCCCACAAAAAAAAATCCTACGGAGTTAGGTCTGGAGATATACGACATAGCGTCTAATGCAAGATGATCTGTGAATGATGAATTGGAAAGGACGAACTGTCCCTGTGCACGCCCTGAAGACGTGGAGTGGTGGAAGTATAGCTCCACTTATTCTTAATGTTGGCATGAGGTGCAGGTAAGTGGTCAGTTCCACGCCCCAGCCGTTTGAGCCCCAGGGAAAGAGCTCGTGCTGCCCATTGTGTAGGAGGCTGGATGGGTCCCCGGGCCGATCTGGACGTTTTGGGGAGGAGAAATGTATCTCATCCCTTGCCGGGAATCGAACCACGATTATTACCACCCTCATGTGCCGATTGTCTAGAAATCTGGGAGCCTGAACCTCCCGGAACCCTAAGGGCCTGTCCAGGCCTGTAATGGGATTGCTTTATCGGTTCGTTAAGGAGCCAGCCTAATGGTGGTAGCAATGGGGATGATACGTACGTTCTAATGGGGGAGTGGTGAGCCGTACCTAAAGGACTATAGCAGGATTGCATCCACAAAGACCTCGTCATTATGCATGACAACTTCAGCGCGAGTCTCACAAACCTTACATTCTTACCTCAGTCATGTGACTGCAGCTGCTATGTAAGCAGACCAATACTGGCACCTCCACCGCTCTGACTGCAGAAACACACTGCTCTTCGCGCACTCTCCCGACTTGTGACATCAGCCTAGGCTGGCTAATGTTACCTGCGCCTGACGCTGGAGACGTTGTGGAATTAGTCCTGCTATAACCCGAAGTCGTAAAAAGGGGGCGAACCGCCTTTCCACACGATCCGGAATTAAGATGCGTGGCTAGGCAGACCTGTCCTACTCCATGTTGACGTCGTATTTCCGGTATTCTTAAAGTGCCAGGAACTTGAGTTGAAAGCCCGTATTATTCTTCCTTCGTTACAGTTTCTGAAAGAAACGATGTAGACATTAAACAGGAAATTGTCATTATGTTGTCAACTTTGTCGTGTGAATTTAAGCGTAGGCTTCTCCAGCCGCCTCTGTTTCTATTAGATATGAAGTTAGTCCTCCCGAGGTCACGTTATTTTGTATGTAATGTGGTTTCCAACATGGAGTAAAGCGAGAGGTGTTCAAGAAATACAATATGAACGTGAAAGTACATTCTCTATGAATGAAAAACAACAATGTAGAACGCATTGTTCACAAGATAGAGGTGGGCTGTCAGCTTCATGCTTCTGCCATTTTGTCCCCAAGGAAAGAGCTTCCGTTATCTGTTGGATAAGGAAGGAGACTGGCTGGAATCCAGAAAAGATGTGCGCGTGATACCGGGGTTATCTGAAGTACGGTAGCTCATCCCATAGGCGGTGACTTAACTAGTTCAGTTATGGCCTGTGTAGTTCATAACTTCCACCGTTGGAACGCTATAAATGTATCCACTTTTCATTTAGACTTGTATTGGAAAATTCGTTATTTGTTCAAAGCAGAAATTGACAGTACTTCTGAACGACACATCTCGTCCAACTGGTCACTGTTACTGACTGTGGAGTATGCAGTTGACCTTGGCAGTGGTTTGCACTGGCGAAAGCCGACCGTCCCTTTATATGTGACCATTAACCTATGTATTCCAATTAAAACTACACTGGGCTGAAGTGCAGTCGTGTTTTGTGCGTGTCAGAGAATACGGTCATTTTCTGTAGTGTTCTGTGTGTTTTCCTCCCACCTTCGTCGCGAGAGTTAAGGGACTCTACCCACGCAGTTCAGTCAACTGCTTTCTCTTGACTACGGACAGTACATAGTAACCGGGATTTCACGGCGGTTGTTCATCAAGTTGTGATCTTATGGGTTTCTATACCGTATGGTGGTTAAATGTTGACCCCAACACGGTACAGAAACCGAAAATAAGACCACCATATAGCTGGGTATAACCAACGATTTTAATCATGACACTAGAATTTGTTTAGTCCGCTGTGACTCAGAAGAGAAACGCTTCTCTCTTCTCTAAAGTTTTTAGGAGCTGTGTATAAACTGAAACCTGAAGGAGAGGGAACAAGTTTCCTTCATTAAACGGGCTGGAAAGTGAGCGGTCTCCCGCTGCGAACATTTCCTTCTCTTGTATTGTGTTATGTATTCACAGCAGTTCACAGGAGACACGGACTGTCCCTTTATTTATGGAAATTCGCAGTGTCAGTACCCACTCTTGTAACCAGGAAGGCCCACACTGTAGATTTATATCATTATCGTGGATAACAAGAAGAGTTGTGGCCCCAGACAGACTTGGGTAAGAAACAAGAAATGTGGCTGATGAGAGTCGGGAAGTTTGTCACTGTCAGTTCGTTTCTGAAAGACAGTGAGCATTCAGTTTTGAAATGTGGTGTTGGAGATGGACGGAGAAGATCAGTTGGACCGATCATGTGAAAAATGAAGTGTTACAAAGAGTCAAGGAGGAGAGGAATATCCTACATACAATAAGAAGAAGGAAGGCTAACTGGATTGGTCACATCTTGCGTAGAAACTGCCTTCTAAAACACGTTATTTAAGGAAAACGAAGGAAAGATAGAAATGACGGGAAGACGAGGAAGAAGCTGTAAGCATATAGTGGATTACCTTAAGGAAACGAGAATGTACTGGAAATTGAAAGTGGGAGCGCTAGACCGCACTCTGTGGAGAACTTTGGAAGGGGCTGTGAACCTGTCGTAAGACAGACTGCAGAATGAATGACTGAGTGAATGAGCCTTGTATGTTCTTCGTACATACCCAGGACGTCGCTGGTTTAGGTCTGAATTGCGAGTCCGACTGTAAGCTTACTTAAATGGTTCGTAGTTTTGCTGAGTTTTCTCCGTGCAAGTACACTATAAAACAACCCACGGCGGATCCTCCACAACAGTTTTTGTAAAACTATACTCATCTTAGTCGATCCTAAATGAAGTGTGAAGTTGCGAGTTTTGAGGTGATCGCAGTGATGTTGCCGAAGAGTCAGATCTTCTTCGATATGAGGCTATGTCGTTGGGCGATTATTGTCCGACACTTCGAAGAAATGTGTTGCCTTGATCTTCAGGTTCAAGTAGACCAAGAAGGATGGCCTTGAAGGTGGAGGCACTGCGATGTTTCGAAACGTCGAGAACTGCTCGGCCAACGACACAGCTTCACTTCCCAGAAGAGCCGTGAAGTTAATACCGTTTCTTTAGATAAGTTACGACCAAACCAAACGAATTCTGTGAATGGTGTGCCGAAAACCACAGAAAAATTTCGGATCCGTATTGCATTTAGGTACGGGCCGGGATAGCGTAGTCGGTATAGTGACCCGCTACGGGCTGGAGAGTCCGGGGATCGAATCTCGTTGGGGGCGAGATTTTCCGCACCCGTCCAGACCGGCCCTGGGGCCCACCGAGCCTCACGTACAGTGGGTACCTTTTTTCTTTCCCTGCGGTAAAGACGCCGGGGCGTGGAGTTGACCACCCACCCCCATCTAGCGCCGAGGTTAAAGAAAGAGTAAGCCATACCTCTATCCCCCTCTGGGCCTTTATGGCCTCTTCTAGGGTGAACTTTACTTTTTTACCTTTACGTTTGTTGTATTTAGGTACCTTCGCGTTCGACCTGACGAGTTTCGGCGTACCGAATCCATTGATTTTAGTTTCAGGGAAGGCGTCATTATAAATCAGCGCGTTATGGAGCAAGGCTAGCCGAATTCCTATTTATTAACGCAAGAATCAACAGTTCACATTAGTCAAATAATTTCAAGCTTATGTTTAACTTTATCTCGTGTTCACCATTTGTCTAGTTAGGTTTACTTTTTAGGCGCGTTCAGATAGGCGCGGAAAGCGCCTTTTGGCTTCGTCATGTCCGTCCGTTCGCATGTATCAGCACAGCTCCTACTGGAAGGATTTCGTGAAATATGGTATTGGGGACTTTTGTAAAAATCTATCGAGAAAATCCGTATTTGGTTAAAACCAAGCAAAATTATCGGGCACTTGTTATTGCGGGCGACATTTGATTGTCTTAAAAACGCTCTCTCGAGTAATATGGTGTCAGGCTGTTAGGATAGCCGAGGAGGTATAAACATTATGCGAAAGCGCCACAAAATGTTGCGTTATACTTAGACGCCTTAATTTTGCCTGTCTTGCTTAAGAATGGATCCAGTAACTCTGACTTCTTCGCAATGTGTGGGCAGATCGCAGCCAATGTATATACACCCATTACACGGCCAATAATATACACAAAGTTTTAAAATTGGGCTGCACTAAATATGTGAACCTGCGTTGATACAACGAACATGTGACGCAATATCCGGTAGAACTCGACGATTCAACACCGCTCTTACCCATGCCACCAGTCCGACCCTGAAGCAATTCCATCGACCTTCTAACCTGGCAGCCCATTTTCTGTACGGTATTCCATGTGTCATGTGTATCTTGGTCTCTGTAATTTAGCAGATCTTAATTATACATATGACCATTATAAAGCACGATATTCTTTCTACTGATCCTTTCTCAAGAGAATGCATTTGACCTGCACAGCGTGGGTAGAATCCCTTGACACTCCCGGTAACGGTCGGAGGGAAAACATACAGATCATATCAAAAATATAAGCGTCTATCTTGCGTGACCTGCTTATCACTGGTCGCCATTTATTAGGTGTTTTATTTGTAACAAGCCTGAAGTCAAATTTGTGCACAGCTCTAACTACACAGAACACTACAGAAAATAACTGCATTATCTCACGCTCACAAAACACGACAGCACTTCAGCCTAATGTATTTTTAACTGGAACACATCGGTTACTGGTCATAAACGGACCGTCCCACGCGCAAACCACTGCCAAGGTCACTTGCATACTCCACAGTCAGTAACAGTATATAATCTTCAAAAATTCTCAGTGATTCTCCACATCTCTATACAGATGTGTCCTTGAGGTCTCTGGTTTCATATGATCTCCTGTCTGAGTAAGACACCCATACAAAGGAAAAACAAATTATTTTATATATTTCAGTGTTTGTGAAAGAGATGGTGACTATTTCTTGGCAGTGTTTTGCCCATTCTTGTATAATATTCAGTTGATAACACTAGCTGTACTATAGTCCTGCAGATATGATAAGTGGACTACATTAGCTTAACGGTTGTCTTTTCTACGTTTATAAGCACAGAAATATCTTGACACCTCTGCCTCTTTATACCAGTGTAATTTTACGACGCCCCCTGCTTTTGCGTGAGCTATCTTTATCCTAGTGGAAGGGCAAGCTTGAGGGATAATGAAGCTGGAACGGAAGTAGGGAGTAATAGTCTTTAAATGTAAAAGCATTTGCCCAAAACACGCAATAACCTAACGTACAGGTGGAATTTAACCTTCGCCATGCTGTGTAAGATATATTTCATGTAGAAACATTGACCCTTGTGGTTCGTGTTTGTTGGATATTTGAGAAGATAAGTCAACGAAACCTGTACGTATTGTCAGGCAATCCAGGTATTTAGTCTTCTCCAGATTGGTTTATACTTAAATAAACGTTCTTGTTTTGTAATACATTTTCACCGTGGACTCCAATGTTGTCTAATAATGCAACTAACAAAGTACACAAATTTGTAGGTCACAAATATGTCATGCAACTCCTCCATGTTTCGGCCTTCTCGGTTATCGTGTTTATATGAGGTAGGGAATAAATTATACGAGATTTATGAAATTTTAGTGCGACAAACAATACATATTTTTAATTTTAGTTTAATTTTTAATTTATGTAAGGAGATATTGTTTTAATTACATTAGGATATACTGTAATTTTTATTGTAATTAAAAGAGTATGAAAGTTCAGAGGAACTTCCAGTAGTATTTAGAGTGGTTTCACTAAAGATGGCCGGGAAAGCCGAAACATGTAAGGGGAGTCGAATAATATATGTATTTGTGGCATACGAATTTGTTTACTTCGTTGCTAGCATTATTACGTAAACCGCCATATATTTCTCTGTTATCATGATAACGCATAACTTATGCTGTTCGAAAAGCCACACAGCTGTTGGCCAGAACTGTTGAAAGATCACAGGCAAGTTTCCTTCATAGGCCTGTAGCAGTGTGAATTTGGAAGTGAAATGAAATGAAGCAGTCGTGGGGCCTGTTTTAAGTTAGTGTCCATATCAGCGCCTGGATAGTTAGGAGTATCCACGAATAGACACGTCAGTCAGTCAGTCAGTAACTGGACCGACATTTCAACGCGTTCCTGCCAAGTTGCAGAGGCTAACCGCTGAACCTTGCGTTCGACGTGTAGTGGTAAGGGCCTGTTCTTGTTTAGTGTCAGTATTTTGTCTGACGAGTACAGTCATCTCCAGACTTACATCGTCTCGACTTAAACGTTGTTCCGCACTTACGTCGTTTGCCCCCAGACCCAATATATTAAGCCAAGCTCTCAAATTCGTACCCACGATGTTCAAGATTTCTTCGATTTACTGAACTGCCGTTATACGGATTTGCCGCTCGACCATCTTGTTGAAATTCGGAAGCAAGGCTCCTTTGAAGAAGGTGAGGAGACTGAGCCTGAGCCTAAGCAGAGGATCATGACGGGCTTGAAGTTGACTGAGCGGCTTGGAGTCACTGAAGGTGGCATCAGGGTGTTCAGGACAGTGATTAGAGCGAGCAGTGAGCAGCAACAGCTAGACAAGGAATTGTGAGGATGCTTGCTTGCTACAACGAGATCCTTTGGCTCGCCAGATTTCAGCGCTTGAGTCCTTCAATTCGTCTTCAGGGACTCGTGCATCGTCACCTGTGCTGTTGGACATTGCAGATTATGATACAGATGACCTGCTCACAGTTCAAGAGGAAGTGCCTCATCCTTAAAATGTCATTTGTTTGTCATTTCTTATTTCTTGTAAAGTTTTTCGTAATTATGAATATATCCTTTTTTCTTGGTCAAAATAGATTGTCAGGAACCTCCCTCCTCATAGCCTTTTTGGAAAAATCTCTCGTGACTCTCGTCTCGACTAACGCCGCTTGTCTCACAACCACCTACGGCGAAACGTCGGGGGATGACTGTATTCACAACGGTTTTATTGAGGGTTCAGGACTTCTGGGATGTGACGCTGTGTCACTGAGTTAGTGTATCCCGACCTTTCGAAGGAACCTAGTGCCTTCATCTTCAGGGTTTCTTGGGCTGTCAAACCTTGAAGATGACAAGACTATGTGCTTTCGAAACGTTGGGAAACACTAACCCAGCGACACAGCCCCACATCCCAGAACACCTGGCAGCTCGGTTAAATTTGATTTTATCGCAACATGCTAAGATTTTCTTCGCGTGATATCAAGGATGCGTATAAAAAAGACGGCGTGCTCACTCAGAATGCAGGGAGTTAAATAGAATTCTAATTATAAACAGTGTAACAGGAGTTGCGTGACTTGGTCTCGTTCCCATTCATTCCTATTCACAGTTTTCCTTACAGTATTCTTCGTGGTCCTAATTTCCAATTCAGCGTAAGCGTATATTGTGTTAACGATGCTAGTTGCCCCTGCCGTTCGTGACCGACACTCACAAGTGAGCACTCTTCCATGTATTCTTTTGTCTGCAACTTTTCTTATTTCCAGCTACTATTCTTTCAACATGTTCTTTTTCCTATTCGTATACAGGTTAGGTATTCCCCCACCCCTGTCTCCTTTAATTTTCACGTGACCAGTATCACCCACCGTTCAGTTTTCCCTTTAATAATACTACAGTTGCAATTAGAAGCTAATGGTTGCTCGTCTGATCAAGAACTTCCTCGCGATGTATGAATTTCAGAATCTCACGCCGCGTTTCCTCCATGGTCGAACTGGGCCGATTTTTGAGTCACTTTAGGATCCATTTTCATAGTATCCTCCCATCGACGTGTGGGTTCTCCAAGCAGTTTCTTCTCTTCAGGTTTTCTTACTAAAATTTTTTATCCATTTCTCACTCTACTCGTACATGCTGCATGCCCAGCTCATAATATCCTTACTGTTTTGATCTCCCTAATGATAGTTGCTAAAGAATAAAATAAAATATGAAGATCCTCGTTGTGTAACTTTATTCATGCTCCCGTTACATCGTTCCTCTTAGATCCAAATGTTCCGTTTTACACTTTTTTCTCTTTCTTTTTCAATGGCTCGACAGCCCCTTGGGGGCCTAGGCCGCCTCATTTTTCGAGGCTTCACGATCACACTTGTTAGACACACCACACTCGGTAGGACTCCTCTGGACGAGTGACCAGCTCGTCGCAGAGACCTCTACCTGACACACACAACACCCACAACAGACAGACATCCATGCCCCCGGTGGGATTCGAACCCACAATCCCAGTAAGCAAGCGGCCGCAGACCCACGCCTTAGACCGCACGGCCAACTTTTTTCTCTATCCCCTTCAAATGCTAGGACTTTTCACGGTGGAAGGTCTCACCTTCTAACACGCAAGCTGGATGAACGCCCCTTGTTGGCCGTCCGCGATTGCATATTCCTGGTCTTCGCCGCCACCCTCGATATCTGCCTTCTCCTCCATTCGCAGCCAGAGGCGCGCAATATTCTAGGAAAGGCCCTACTTAACTTGTAGATTAACACTTTGCATTGTTATTACCATCGAGTTTTATATGACGTACCTTCTCAGCACCCTTGGAATCTTTAACATGTGCCTTCTGATGACGTCAGTCTGAGATGGTTTCGTTTCATTTTGCCATTGACGGTTTACATTATTCTGGCACGTTTCCTGTCATATTTCTTACATAATTCTGTTTGTCACAGGGCCCTTCGTGAGATAAAAGTTTCCGATAGAGGAAGACAATGGAACTGCGTTTGGTATGTGGCATAGATAAGAGCCAACCAAGATAGACGTCTGTCTTTAGTCGACTAACTCCATGGAGCAGAGTACCTCTTGAGACGCTAATGGTTTTGCGCCTAATCAAGAAATTCCCCGCATATTATGGAACCCGAAGGTTCATAATCATATGCACAAGAGCCCGCTACTTGACCCAGTCCTGAGCCAGATCAATCCATTCCTCACCCCACCCCCCATCCTATTTCTTGAATATCAATTTTAATATTATTCGCCCATCTAGTCATTAACCAATTATTGTAGAAAAAGTGATTGGGTCTGTTGTAACAAGTAGATGGATTCCAAATCTTTTGTCATCAGGTTTGTCGAGGGCCCAAAATGAAATCCCGTCTGTGGTTGTCTTTTGACATTGACTAGGCGTTGCCGAGCAGGTTGATTGGTGCGGCGGTAATGCTGTAGACTTGCATGTGGGAGGTGGCGAGTTAGAGTCTCAGCTGGGACACCGACTATCATGTTTTTCATTACTTTTTTTTTCTATTAGCTGTTGCCGCTTCCTTCCCAATCAGTATTTCACTAGTTTTCCTACCATCGCTGCTGTGTAATCGGTGGTACAGCCAAGGCCGTGAAATTAAAAAACTCCTGTTGTTGGTTTTATTGTTGGTGGAAAACGTTATGAGAGGCACGTACAAAGAACAGTGGTTTGGTTACGGGTATTCGCATTGTAGAATCTTTTGCGTCATATGTCTGTCATGCGCGCTCTGCAGATAAGCTTCAGCAGAGATCATCCAGCTTCAGTAAGCAGTCGTCCACAATTGTTTCATGTCCACTGACAGTAGAAATGTTTCTTGCCTGCAAGAAAATACTTTGGATAGCTTCCAACTCTTCCTGTCATGAATTACGCAATAATGTTTTACTCTTTTCCTCGGTAACTGGCGTAACGACGTAAGGACTGGTTCTCATTTTGGAGGTCCGCGTATTGAATCCCAAGGTCAGGTTTTGTAACAGGTATTTCCCGTATTTAATGTAAGAGAAAGAATTGTGAAAGCAGTCAAGTTCTTGTTTAAGGTTTCAGGGTTTCACGGCTGGCGTTGTTCGAGTGACAGACTTCTGGGTTGTTACGCCATGCAGGTATAGTTTGTTCCTATGTTTCTGCCGAAACTGCTGCCTTCATGTTTAGGGTAACTGACTTTGGTTCAGGCGGTTTAATTTATAATCAACACAGTTCCTCCTTCCAACCACATCAGCATCCACCAGAACCATATTATTTCACCTTGAAGTCTGAGAAGTTACGGTAGTCCGGAGCATTAGAACAGTCTTAGTATTTAAGACGGTGTAACAACCCAGCAGACTGTCTTATGAGACAAGATCGTGTTGCCTGTCTTCATAATTCATTTGAAAAGTAAAAGTCCCTGTGCACGCCATGAAGGCGTATAGGGGAGTGAAGGTATAGCTGTACTCATCCTTAACCTCGGCACTCGATGTAGGTGAGTGGTCAGCTCACGCTCTTTCGCTGTACGCCCTGGGAGGCTGGGTGGGCCCCAGGGCCGGTCTGGACGCTGTAGAGAAAGGAAAAATCTCTTGCCTTGGGTGGGACTCGAACAGTGATTATTGGTTAAAATATGAGTGTAAAGTGTCACTAAGTGGCAGCGGCAGTATTGCGTCGGTCTTTACCGTGTAAACGCAATAAAAATGTTGGATACCCTTACACATTTTAAAGCAACATTTTACTTCACAAGGGCCATTTGAATCTTTACAGACAATGCGCAGGTCTGGGAGTAAAAGTCTTAATTTTTCAGGTAACATGTATATTATACTAAGCGAATAAAATGCCAAAATTAGTGTTAATTAGTAAAAGTTACTGTCGCCAGTAATTACGGTTTAATTTTTACGACTTGTATTTTTAAGAATGGAAGGACGTCGATGAATCTTGACCTGTTTCTTTGTCATTGATATTTTTTTTAAGATATGCACGGAAATCCGTTCTGTAAAAATGTGACTTAAGTGCATAAACGTAACTTGAGCGGCGACAAGGGCGAGCAAATGCCCCTCCAATATTTCTACGTAAAATAGTTTTTTTTTTTTTTTTTACTGAGTTGAAGAGGGGCAAATAAAAAGAGTAGTAATATTCTCTAAACTATTATTTGGGTGGTGTAAAGACAGAAAAAATGAAAAAACTTTTGTTGAAACGAATCTTTCTCATCTTTCTAACTAGACTCCTTCGCAACTAAGCTTCCTATTACCCATGGTCGAATTTTCCCCCCCCCCCCCAAATGTTATTAGCAAAGTTACGCCTATGCCGAAGTGTGCTTGCCTAATTGTCATTAGAACATACTTAAATCTGGCTCCTCCAACTGTAAAGTTTCAAACATAAAGATGTTTTCCTGTGCAGTGTGACACGATCTAGTTGAAACTTGATCATGTTTGCCAGATTTGACTGTGCGTTCGACGTTCACCAGATCACCAAAAAATGTGCCCTTCTTTCTGATGGGGGAGCATATGTTAAATGTGTTTCGAAAACTCCCGCGGGCCAGCAGATATAAGTTCGGTGGGCCACGGGTTGCCTATCACTGGCCGTACACAAAGCAGACCACTGGCTACCTCTGGCAAACATGGATGCAAATGAACAGCTGCGAATACGTGTACTTACTTTCGCGAGGTTCTGCACAGTGCAACATAATGTCTAGTTGTGTGTTATGTAGTATTTGCAGTGTTCATTAGTTTTGCGAAAATGTGTTTGTTTCCTTAGTAAATAAACGTGAACACAGATGAGTTATGTAAGAGTCGAAAAAAAAAAAAAGTTTTGAACACGATCTGCGTTGGTGGAGTCCGGATGGCCTTGCGTCGAGAAACACGGGCCTGCATGACGACGTGTTTCCTTCCATTGTCCATCCATTTCAGAATGGCGTATTGAATACACGAGAATGTGATCGTTTGTAACTGTATCACGTCTGGGAGTGCTGGTGCAGGGCAGAAAGAAATGACTGCACTTACCTATCGCCTGGTCACGTGATAGTAACAAGGTTATGAATAGGTAATTAGATGGACCCACATTACAGACATATCTCCTGCGTGAATTTGTAACGTCATTGGGTTGGGGCACCACGTGGGCTGTCAGATCAGACGGTTGTGTTTTGTGCTTTGACGAGAACTCTTGAGCTGCTGATTGTGAGACGGCCGTGTTTGGAGTCCTCCGACAAAAACTTCTGGTATTTGTCGTTCCGTCATCTTGACCCCCCACGTTTCGTATACGCCTTCGTAGATGCCTGTTATGTTTAGGTGAAGAGAACGTCCAACATATACTGCTGTGCTGTTTAGAAACTAGAAAATGGAGAACGAACATTTCAAATAAACAAGACAGGCAATGTACATATAAAAGTAACACTGAGGCGCGTTCGCGTAACCATTGTTGCCGTGGAAGTATTACATATTCTGAGTGTGTCTGTAGCCTCAGTTATTCAGCACGCAAAACACATGCGCCGTATTATATTGTCACCTGTGGCCTGTCTGGCTGTACCATATTTTTTCCACATTATCTCATAAACGACACGGTTTTTCGGAAAAAAAAAAATTGTTGAACATAACATGTGTGTGGGGCACGCGGTAGCGCAGTTGGTTGAGGCACGGCGCTACAAGCCGGAAGGTCGCGGATTCGATTCCCGATGGTGTCATTGGAATTTTTCATTGACATAATCGTTTCGGTCGCACTATGGCCCTGGGGTCGACTCAGCCTCTAATAGAAATGAGTATCAGGAATATTTCCTGGGGGGTAAAGGCGGCCGGTGCGTAGGGCTGACAACCTTACCACCTTCATGTGCCGATTGTCTGGAAATGTGGGAGCCGCAACCTCCTGGAACCCTAAGGGCCTGTCTAGGCCTGTAATGGGGTTGCTTTTGCTTTTTAAAATGTGTGTTTTGATTTTCTCTACAACTTTTGTCTAAAATATTTCTTGTAGAAAGAATTCAGCGAGATGTTACCGCAAATGTACATAGGTCTTCGTGTAAAGTACCCGTTATTCTTGTCAGATTTTAATCAAACGTGAATTTTCTCGACAGGTTTACGAAAAATCCCCAAGTATCGAACTTAATGAAAATCCGCCCAGTGGGAGCCGAGTTGTTCCATGCGGACAGACAGACATGACGAAGCTGATTGTCGCTTTACGCAATTTTGCGAACACGCCTAAAATTGATTGACTATTAATGATGGTATAGCTTACAAGAAAATAGTAAGCTGTACTGACAAAGTTCGGATAATAGACTTGGGCAGATATTTAGACAAAGTTAAATATAAATGGTTCAACGAGGTAAAAATTTGTAAATAACGTATGTATCCAACGGCGAATCCGGTGGTAACCGTTAGATAGTCCCAAGAATTAAAAGAAACTGAACTGAGTAAATAATAGTAGGTGGTGCTGGTCGTGGTGATGGTGGTGGTAGTAGTAGCAGTAGTAGTAGTAGTAGTAGTAGTAGTAGTAGTAGTAGTAAACGCCTTTATAACGTAACGCTTATGCATGGAGGACAGTTTGCCTTTTATAACACGAATTACCTATGGCAATCTCGATGTGCTTTCTTACGGTGCTTTCTCTGTGTGGCGACAACCGTAGAATGATTCACGAATGGTGACTTGGAAAGGATCTTGAAGGAAGCGACCGTGCAATAGTTCAGGGCGGGCGCACAAATTTTCCAAAAATCTAGGAGTCATCTCAACATTTTGGGCGCCAGAATGGAGGTGAAGAAAATCCCATACCGAGGACCCACAAATATTAGGCACCACTCTACAAAATTTAGTCGCCCGGGCGACCTGGCGCCCGAAGCTTGTGTACCCCTGCCCAAATCAACGTACCACTCCTGCATTTGTCTGTCTGTACTTAAGAAACCCACAAATCAGGGTAGGAAGGCCTGAATAAATGGTTGTTATGCAAAAGTACAAGGACTTTATGGTAGTAATCCACCTATAAATTTGTCAACATTTATACGGGGACTCCGACCGCCTGTCTACACCGCTATCGGAACAGAATTCTGCAGGCCTGCCTGTGCAGCATCCTGCTCCGTGTGTGGATTTTATATACGAGTGTAAACAATTGTGCAAATGTAGGTACTCTAGAACAGTGGTATTCAACCTGGGATACGCGTACCCCCGGGGGTACGTGAAATTAAAAAAAAAATATATATATTATTTCATGATAAACACTGAATCATCAGGGCCAGATTTAGGGTTAGCCACAAGAGACCCGGACGTAAGGACATGCGATTTGGGAGCGCCATTTTTTTTTCTCTCTCTCCTTTATGCGATTCTTATCTGGGCGGCTAGTTTCATTTTATTCCACATAGTGCATATAATTTTGCTTTGCTAAAATACCTTTGTTCCTTTATTAATTTTATATGATAGGCAATAACATATTTATTATTTAATGGCTTGATTCTCCTTTTTTCATTTAAAACTTATTATTTAATGCATTATTTTGGATGTAATTTATTTAACTTATTTTAGATGTAGATTATAGACTATGTATAACTTGAATTATGCACCAACAACTTTGGGGGTACAAAGTTGAAGAGAAATTATATGTGGGGGTACGCGAACAAAAAAGGGTGAATACCACTGCTCTAGAACACTGCTCTTCAACGTTCTTTTCCTCGCGTACCATTGTCACGAACAAAACATCTACACGTACCACCAGGTACCGAAAGTATTAATAATATACAGTTTCTACTTTTCTAGTTTAATTTCATAAATACTTCGTAAGTGTTCTTCTTTTCATTTAAGTACATTTTAACAATTTTAGTAATGCGATTAACATCTTCAAAATTTAATTATAAAGAACATTATAATTCCCAAACAAATTCGTGTACCACCAGACGACCCTCCGCGTACCACTGATTGAAAAACACTGCTCTAGAACGTACGATGCGTGTATCATGTTTGAACTCAAGATGGTTCACTCTGAATTTAATCCCTCGAACCCCGTCTTCAGCCCCAGTTTCTACTGTCTACGGTCCAAAGTACGCATTCTCAATAGCAGAGTTCCCAAGTCATCCTTCATGAAGGGGGGAACATGTACTTCAAAATCTCAGTCGAGTTGATGAATTCGCAAATAAAACGCGAATTTGACAAGTCATTTGTCTGTCTACACTGCATAAGGTTTTTTCTATTTGTTGCCACTTTATACCATGCTGGGGAAAAGCTGTTGGAAGTGCAGTTGTTTCTGTTAAAATGGTTAAATTATCCCATTAAATTGGACGAATGACCTCTACCCTCCTTGTTTTGTGACTGAGACATCCTGTTGGCACTTCCCAGAGCTCGACTGGCCACACTAAAACGGAAAGGAGAAAGAATAACACGCGGTGGCACAGTTGGTTGAGGCACTGCGCTACAGGCCGGAAGGTCGGCGGTTCGATTCCCGATGGTGTCATTGGAATTGTTCATTGACATAATCCTTTCGGTCGCCGGGGTCGATTCAGCCTCTAACAGGAATTATTACCAGGAGGCGGCCGCTGCATATGGCTGACGACCTTACCATCTTCATGTGCCGATTGTCTAGAAATCTGGGAGCCTCAACCTCCTGGAACCCTAAGGGCCTGTCCAGGCCTGTAATGGGATTGCTTTACCGATCCATTTCAGTCTTAGCATTTTGTCTCTCGCTTTTGTCATTGTTCATCCCATCACTTGCGCACGCGCTCTGTGTGTGTGTGTGTAATTTAGAACGTATGACAGCCAACTAACTCCATGGAGAAGGTCCCTACTAGAAAAGCTACTAGTCTCTCAGATGGTCAACAAATTCCCTCCATTTTATGGAACCCTAAGTTTCATAACCGTGTTCAGAAGAACCCGCCACATGTCGCCATCGTGAGCCACTTGAATCCAGATTACGCCTTCCTGTCCTATTTAAGATAGATTTGAATATTATACTCTTGATCTACGCCTAGGTCTTTTTAAGTGGATATACATATATATACAGGGTGGTGCAAAATACACTTGACACTGGAGGCAGCATGTTAAACACCGAGTGTCACGTGACTCATGCGCCACCCTGTGTATGAAAGCATAACGAATTGCGGAGACTGTAATAAGCATACTTCATGTGTACTCGGTTCCCCGTGATTTATTGGATTAAATGTTAGTACGCCACGTGCGTTAATGGTTTGGAGTAGCAGTATCTCTGTTTCTTGTGTGTAAATATACTTGGTGAAATGCTTCAGTGCCGATCCCAGTGGCCGCGCGGTCTAAGGCGTGAGTCCGCGGCGGTTCGTTTGCTGGGATTGCGAGTTCGAATCCTGCGCGGGGCATGGATGTCTGTCTCTTGTGAGTGTTGTGTGTTGCCAGGTAGAGGTCTCTGAGACTGGCTGATCACTCGTCCAGAGGAGTCCTACCGAGTGTGGTGTGTCTGAGTGTGATCGTGAAGCCTTGATAATGAAGAAGCCTTGGCCCACTAGGGGCTGTTGCGCCATGAAAAAAAAAATCCTTCAGTAATTTCGAATCCCTGTATGATTTAAAAGTTTAGTGTGCTTAGATGTTCGTGAAATTCTGATAGAGATATGTCAGGATCTCTCCAGACTGAGTGAACTGTTTTAAGCTCCAGTGTGAACCTGAATGTGATGGAATTATGTGGACATGAGCTACATTACTTTCGAAAAAACTGTTATTTTGTCGAAATCGGCCCAGTTTTGACTGTTTGGTCGTTGCATGTATATAACACAGAAATGGGTGTGCGTGTGGCTGCCTGTAACGTTTCGTAAATATACCACCAATGACATATTTCAAGACCCCACAAGCCCAGCCGCGAGGGGGGTGCCAACTGTACAGAATATGATATCCGGAAGTAACGTCGCTAATGATTGTATGAGGGACCCCGCTTATCGAGCTGACGGAGGGAGGGAATGTGGACCTTTTATCTGCGCTACTGTGTAACACCATAATCGAACTCCTCACTTCAGGTTGTCATGTCGTGAATTCAAAGTAATAATGCTCAGAATGTATTTTATCTTACCTTTTGTATTTGCTGTGTATTTAAGAAGGGAAATGCAGTGCGCCGCTTACCTGTGTTACCTGCCTTTCGCTTGCTGAAATTAGATTAAAATTTATGATTTTCCTTGTGGATATGTCATCGTACGGAGGAAATGACTATGGGCGTTTCTAAACAGACGTATGAATCACTGTATGAAAATGTGAGATATGATATTGAGTGCACGGCTAGTGAGTACTCAACGATACAGCGTATCGCGTATTTTGCTGTATTGTGTAGAGCAGTGGTTCCCAAAGGGGCGGTGGGATTACCGAAGTGGGCGCTAATAGGTACGAGAGGTGGAAGGGAGCGCTGTTATTATCACAGGGGGGCGCTAGTAGACATGTAGTACATTTATTTTTATAATAAAATTCAAATAAAGTAATTTTTGTGTTAAAAATAAAAAATTAACTAAATTTCTTAGTATTTTAATTTATGAATCTTATTCAAGCACATATTATTTTTTAAATAAACTATTGCTAGATGAATTATTGTCAATCATAAAAAATATAATAAATTTTAATTTATTAATTGACACATAAAACTCTTATAATTTTATTTAAACGATTTTTTAAATATAAAATAAAGTGGAAACAAAAGCGCATTTATGTTTTTTAAAAAAGGTAGGGGGGGGGGGCGCTGTGGGTGTGATTATGGAACCAAGGGGGCGATGGACCGAAAAAGTTTGGGAACCACTGGTGTAGAGTAAGAGTAAACTAACCAGTTTACTTTTCCACAATATACTATTTTCGTAGTCCCTAACATGTTATTACAGCCCCCCAGTGATGGAACTCAGCACACAGTAATTATATTGACTTGTCCCTCTTTCAGTTGTTGTTGTTTTCTCCCTCGGGTGTTATACCGTTTAATGTATAACTACAGGTTATACCAACTTAATTACAAATGTTATGTTCAGGTACTGTATAAAACTGAGATATTTTCAGTGTATGTGACATGTTTAAGCACTCCTGCCCTTTTTGTTTATGTAAGAGATGCATTCTTTGGGGTTTAGAAATTTCGAACTCCGTCCAGGGCTTTCGACACCACACCAGTTGCCGACAGGACTATTGGTACTATTGGCAGATGTTCCTTATGTCATTGGTGTTAGAGTTTGTCCATCCACCTCCTTTTATGAACAGTGTAAGCATAATCCCAATCCTCTGATCTGTGACATCGGAAGCTACACTCTCCAGGACCTACACGAGATGTACGGTTGTTACAAGCGCAAGAGAATTCGACACGTGTTGCTCTAAGTAGAGCCTCTGGTGTGGTAGTGTTTTTAAAGGAGCTGGTGTCCTAGTTTTCACTACAACTACTTTTCATTGGTGCACTGTACCTATTATGTTCCAAAGTGTAAAATGCACGAACCTCAAAATTGGTGTTAGGAACAATTTAGCCCATATTCTGTATACTGTTGTATGTACATGTCAAGGAAATAAAGCTATGTAAATTAAAAAAAAAAAAGTTTGTCCATTTTATATACATCGAGTTTATAGTGCGGGTATGTTCGTACAATTTTATTATTCTTGTTTTGAAGGACTGGTGCATCAATTGTAAATGTTTTTAGTAGGCGCGTTGGCAAAATTGCGAAAAGCGACTGTTAGCTTCATCATGTGTTTCTGTCCGTCCGCATAGAACAACTCGGCTCCCACTGGACGGATTTTCGTGAAATTTGATATTTGAGTATTTTTCGAAAATGTCGGGAAAATTCAAGTTTGATTAAAATCTGACAAGAATAACGGGTACTTTAAATATAGACCTGTGTACATTTATGATAGTATCTTGCTGAATGCTTCTTAGCATGAGAAATGTTTCTGACAAGAGTTGTAGAGAAAATCAAAACACTTTTTATCTTCAATAACGTTTTCCCGAAAAACGTGTCGTTTGTGAGATAATGTGGATATATATGGCAGAGCCGGACAAGCCACAGATGGCAATATGGTACGGCGCATGCGCTTTGCGTGCTCGGTTACTACGGCTACAATCACACACACTCAGAATATGTAATACTTATTGCTTTTACACGGTAACAATGGTTATGGGAACGCGTCTCAGTGTTATGTTTGTACGTACCTTGCATGTCTTTTTATTGTTGGTAATACTGACTTTGAGGTTTTGGACTTAATTCCAAGTGTTGCATTATTTGTTGGACTTTTCTCTGTGGGCGGTTTGTTGATGTATCTTAATTTTCTTAAATGGAAGCATGACTATGCTTTTGTTGCATGGAATTCTACATATATTTACTACCGACTCCAAAAATCCATAATGTATACAGGTATAGTTTTCATACCTTTACCACAGTAAAAAGGTAAACCAATCCCTTGACAGGCCCTGGGGGTTCCAGGAGGTTGAGACTCCCAGATTTCCAGATCATCTTTACATGAAGGTGGTAAGATTTTCAGCCCTACGCACCGGCTGCCTTTACCCCCCCCCCCCCCAGGGCCGTAGTGCAGCCGGAAGGATTAAGTCAACGAAAAATTCCAAACGGGAATCGAACCCGCGACCTTCCGGCTTGTAGCCCAGTGTCTCAACCAACTGCGCCACCGCGTGCCCCCCCCCCCTTACCACAGTAGATTGTTTATTTTATTTAGCATCATTATGCCCATGTAATAACATACGTGCCTCAGACTTCACACACCAGACGGCACCACTTTTGGGTAGACGCCTTTGTAAATATTAATGTAATGACTCAAAATATGTCTGTCAGTTGATATTATGCACGTACTTAGCAACACGAGGTTGAGAGTTCTTATCGATATGTTAGCAGAACTAGGAACTGACACGAGTAGGTAAAAGGTAAAGGTCACCCTAGGACAGGCCATGAAGGCTCAGAGGGGGAGTAGAGGTATAGCTCTACTCTTTCCTTAACCTCGACGCTAGATGGGGGTGGGTGGTCAACGCCACGCCCCGGCCGCTTTACCCCTGGGAATGAAACCGGTACCCATTGTACAGGAGGCTGGGTAGGCCCCAGGGCCGGTCTAGACGGGTGCTGAAAATCTCACCCCTACCGTTATTCGATCCCCGGACCGTCCAGCTCGTAGCGAGTCGCTGTACCGACTGCGCTATCCCGGCCCACTGACACGAGTAGTGTGTACTTAACTCTGACAGTCATAATGTCGATATTGGTGAGTTTCAGGCTCACGTTTGCTGTAGCCCCTGTCTGCCAGCCCCAACAGTACTACGAAGTACCGAGCTAAAAACAGCTACAGATACCTTCAGCGTCTGGGTCTTCTCCGTTGGAAGAAATAATTAAGTTACCCCAAGTCCAGGAATAACTCCGAATATATCCTGATGGCGCATTCCGTCGTCTCGGAACGGAATGCGTTAATAATTAGTTATCATTAGTTATCGTAACGTGACTCATCTCGTTGTGTTTATTATATCGAAACTAATAAATATCCGCCGAACACGACATTAGTTGCATTGTTGTACGTTACACTTTTTTCTAAATCCTATACAGCCTGATTGATGCCTTAGTTAAAAGCCGAAACACGTAGCTGTTGGTTCTGTATAACAAATATACATTATGTTGTGTCGAACGGATACTTACTTCTTTTTATCATTCATGTCGTAATGCACGTAAGGTAACTGGACGTGTTCCATTTCAAGGACATATACTAACTCTTAATATCCGGACTTAAATTAGTGATATGTCATTTCTGTACATTTCATTCCCACATACTTCAGACCTCCAGTAATCAGTTCCCTGTACTCGATTTGAAACGATATTTGTGAGCATTCCACCTTGAATTGCCGGCGAGTGAGACACGTGTCATGAGCTTTTGATAATTCCAGAAATAGTTTTTTTTTTTTTACTTGCAAAATTTCTTGGTAACCTTAAATGAAATAGCACCCTGTTTGTTCAGATACTATAACCTACAACGCTGGTCGTACTTGTATGCAGTATCATTCATTGTAACATACGGGCCTAGTAGACCAGAAAGCATTAAAAAATACATATCTTAGCTTTTATTTTGGATATTATTTTTAACTAGCAGCTGTGCCCTAACCAGTTCTTGGGCCCCCTTACACCTGTCCTGTAGGTGCCGGAGGCCTTTACCCAGAGTGCAGGGAACATGAAGCTGTCACTTTACCTGACGCTTTACCTCCATGCAGAGAGGAATCTGTCTTGACTCTTTACCGCAGTCTATAAAATCTTGTCGGGGAACAGGAGCAGTATTTTTTATTTCTGAGAGTTTTCATGGCAATAATTTAAAGGATATACTTCAAAATTTTACTTTCCTGTCCCATTGACACTGCTCCCCACCCCCCCCCCCACCCCCAAAGTCACGATGTTAACAACAGGTCCTCGAAGAGCATTGAAATACTTGAGATCTGCGCTGTTCTGGGATATTACGCGGCGTCGTATGGTAATTGTTTACTGACGTTTCGGGATAACGTGTTGGTCCCATCTTCACGGGTCAAGAGTCCACGAATTTACGTTATAGGTTGCTGGCTTTCTTTCTTTCTTTCCTACTCGGACTCTTGACCCGTGAAGATGGGACCGATACGTTGTCCCGAAACGTCGGTAAACAATTACCACACGAGGCCGCGTAAGATCCCAGAAGAGCGCAGATCTCATCAACATCGCGGCGGAAGCCTGAAATCAAGGATTGAAGTACGTACTTGTTTATAGGACTGTCAGTTTTTTTAACGATTCGTGGCGTTGTGTTTGAATATGAATTGGTGGAGCGAACTGCCGTACCTTGAAGCGTTTCCATTGTTAATTATGTAAAATTTTTCTTCCCATCCACCTTTATTAATAGCAAGTGGAGAGGAACACGGAAATGTTTTTTGAGCTCAACGATTCGTGCAATAGTCAAGAGCCCTTCCTGGTCATGGAGAACATTTTGTTTTTGCAAACAATCTGCGGTGGAATCGGTAAACAGTAAGAGGTAAACATACTGTCAACTAGTGAAAGGTGCGTTATTGATCTGTGCTGTACGCTGCTGACTGCACAGCGGCTTTCGGAACGAAAGAGACACGTAGGAAGAGCACGAAAGGAAAGGAAAAGTAAAGAAGACGATTACTTTGTGCTCGGCACGGTTTTCGTTAATAATTTTTTAGAACCAGCCGACCGAACTCGACATTTATTGCTTCTGTCACGCTACAGCCCAAATCGGGCCTAGGCCGCTTTGTATTTGAGGGTTGTAGATCGCAGTTACACACACACACCCGGTAGGACTCCCCTGAACAAGTGATCAGCTCGTCGCAGAGGCCGCTACCTAGACTACACACAAAAAACACAAAAGACGAACATCCATGTCCTCAGCGTTTTTTTTTTTTTTTTTTTTTTTTTTTTTTTTTTTTTTTTTTTTTTTTTTTGCCTGTCCGGGTTTTTTTTTTCCCCTTTGATCCATTTTTGTGCTGTATTAAATCCTTTTGTCCTTCATGTCACTTTACGTTCCATACTACCGTCCTTACAAACACAACACAAACATCCATGCCCTAGGCGGGATTCGAACCCACGATCCCAGTAAGCGAGCGGCCGAAGACCCACGCCTTAGACCGCACGGCCACTGGGATCGGCTTCGAACCCTCAATCCCAGCAATCGAGTGGCCGCAGCCCAATGCCTTAGACCACAAGGCCACGGGGATCGGCTTTCTTTTGAGACAGTGACGCAGTAATACGAAGTACTGTTAGTATTCCCCCCCCCCCCCCTTCCATGGCGCGACAGACCCTACTGGGCCGGAGCCTCCTCATTGTCGAGGCTTCACGATCACACTCAGACACACCACACTCGGTAGGACTCCTCTGAACGGGTGATCAGCCCAACGCAGGACCTCTACCTGACAACATACAACACAAGAGACAGACAACTATGCCCCCGGCGGGATTCGAACCCGCAATCCCAGCAAGCGAACGGCCGCAGACCCATGCCTTAGACCTCGCGGCCACTGGAATCGGCGCACTGTTAGTACAGGATCCTGAAATTCCAGATTCTGATTGATAATTGTTGGTATTATTATTATTATTATTATTATATTATTATTATTATTATGCGTCTTACTCCTCATCCTACTCTTTCATTTCTTCTACGGAATAAGAATTTTAGGCTGCCACGCTGTGGATTTAATTCTGAGACAATTAATTTCTCTTTCAGAAAATATGGACTCATTTGATCGGTGATCATCTCATTGCTGTTTATTTGGGATCAAAAGTGCAGAGAAACAGAAAACTTTGGGCAGATAGTCGCACACTTGTGGTAGACAGTCGTTAAATCAGTTAACTAACAAAACATGCATTACATATGCACCACTCGAAAGTCACAGATGCGAAACTTTGTGTTTTACAGGTCCTGGCTTCAATTCTGTGCAGTGTCCGGCAGTTAATCATTGTTTCTGTCACTCTGTTTCAAATAATGCTGGCACAGTGCCTAATAACAGGCCAGTATCGCGTCTCTCAAATTTAAAACTTTCCGCTTATTAGCCTTTATATTGCTTTAATATTTATTTTTAATTTTGGGAGCGGAGAGATTTTTCGATAAAGGCACGTTCCTGTTCAATCCTTGTTCCTACTTAAACTGGCTGTTTTTACTGTAAGAAACTTTTCTGATGACGTCCTCATACTGCCGAAACATGACTGTATTCGAGCCAGTCACGACTTGTGACAAGATTAAGTCCACTTACGTGTGTCACAAATTCATTTACCCTCCGAAAGCGTCATTCTGTTTCCATTTGTATTAATTAAGCCCCACATACAATTAATTTTTGTATCATATTTGACATCAGAGTGCCTGCTATGATGAGCTTGCATTGTAACGTGCTAAAGTTAATTCGGAAGACGTAGCAGAGACTGTATTCCCGAATTGAATTCTATTCCATTAAGAGTGCTTGAATGCAGTTGTTGCTGCAGCGATTGTAACTAGGTATAACACGGCCGTAGGCATTTCCGTAATCGATATTGTTGAATTTCATTGTTGTCCGCTTCGAGAATCTGTCAAGCCATAACATATTTCAGAAACACTTTCGTCATATCGTGTACTTGAATAGGGTTGTGTGTAATTCGTTTCTTCATTAACACAGGGAAGAACATGGACTGAAGGCAGTTGCAAGTAAATTGCTGTGGAGAATAGAGTCCTTACTTTATCTGACCATTATCGTTTGCCACTTATCATGGGTTCTTATGGGCGTGTGCTTTATATTTGCTGAATGTTTGTTCCCTCGTATTATCTTCACATCTTTTATCCTTCATTTCTCTTGCATAATATCAGTGTTTCATAACACACGGTCTTCATTATATGACGCTTCGTAAGCTTGGCGTAAGCGCGGAACTAGTCTAGGCCGGCTGTTCCCAGTGTCATAATTTGAAACCACCGTATCAATTTTTAATCCTAATACAGTAAAACCTGCCCATAACGGAACCGCAAGAGACCGAAATTGTTTCCGTTCCAAAAATGTTACGTTTAGTACAGGTACTTAAAATTTTCTTCGGGACTGTAACATTTTTCCTCTAAAGACAGGTTTGTCTTATGCCCAGGTTACGTTTAAGACAGGTTTCACTTATATTGTCTGTGATTCTTGTAATTTGTTCCTGGGTCCTAAAAATTTAATGTTAATTTTTCGTAAGAACTGTAATGCAGTTTACTAAAGAAATCGAGTAAGTGAAGAGCATGGCGGATTTTGAAGCATAGTCTGTGTGGGAGCCAGAACTCCGCTTGCACAGTCTATGACCGGCGCACACATCTGCGTATGGTTTGTGTGCGTCTCCTCGTGGAAAGCGTTGAAAGGTTGTTAATCAGTCGGTTGGCTAGCTTTACTGGTTCTGTTAAGTAAACAGAACCAAATAGGAAGTATAACGTAACTTCAAAGCGGGTTTGGATCCTGGCATCCTGGGCCCTTCTCAGGATGATCATACCACTTTACCCACTGCGGTCACACTTTCTGTTGTTGGTCACAACTGTGCACATATCATAGCAGAAATTAACAAATTTTACAGAAATCTAAGGAGCCTCCTCAAAATTTTGGGTGCCAACAGGGTGACAAGAACCAGGTTTCACGCTGAGGACCCACAGGTGTTAGGCGTCACGGTACAAAATTCAGTTTTGTTTATGCACCCCATAATTGCAGAATGTTGATGACTTATTGGGGGTCTGCTATTATATTTGTTTGCAGAAATTATTTATATGTCTCATTCAGTTTGTTAAATTTATCGGTCGTACATAACCTCAAATCTTTACCCCGTCGAAATATTTCGTCATTTCTGACGTCAAAAGCGATATTTCGTACGCAATTTGTAGGTATATTCTTAATCTTCATACCAGATTTTATATTCCTATATGTAAGCAGTAAACATTAAACATAATTGCGCGTTTTATTGCCCTTTGTTACGCATCATGTAAATCGCATGATGAAATAAGGCAGATTAGTGTCGATTAGTGTCCTTATCGATTACTATCGACGTCAGCCATTGTAACGCTAGTAACCAGAGTAGTCAAATATACAAAACTCTTCATGTCAAGTGCCTGTTATATATGTCGGATTTTAACTAAACTTTAGTAATCCAAACAGATTTTAGTAGAACCCCCAAATATAACATTTCACGAAAATCCGGCCAGCGGGTGCCGATTTCTTCCATGCAGACGGACATACCGAGGAAGCTAATAGTCGCTTTTCGCAAATTTGCGAACGCGCCTAATAGCAGTTCCTTGTTGTATTATTACCCTAAAGTTGATTAATTTTCTCAGTGTCTGGTCGCTCTTTCCTAGCAATAAAAGCAAGCTGCGGACCGTATATCTGACGGAAGGTTTCCGGTTAGCTCTTTTGCTCGGTTAACACCGAGTTGTTTTATTGTGCCATCTGCTTGGACGTACTCCATGCTAGCTGCCCGGAAGTATGACGCACACCCTTCGCAACCAGTTGCTTGCTATTGTGGCTTTTGTTCCTTCTCCGCAGGCCGCCTTATGTGCAAGTGGAAGCACAAGACATTCACATGTTACATTGCGGTAGCCAGGTGGAGGTTTCGATGGTCAGCTGGAAACTTGAAGCAGTTTTGTGGATTACGGGACGGACATAACACAGGAATCTACTCTTTAAAACATGTGCTTCGCTTTTCCTTATGTTTCTCGTGTGCCTGAACGGAAATGGAAGTGTCCTTCGATCTGTTGTAGTAATAAACGACGTACTGTTTTGCAGACACAAACGGGCACGAAAGTTTCTGTCCCTCCATTCGTGAGTTGTATTGCTTCTGGCGAACTTTAAAGATGAACGTTCTTAAGAACCTTATCGAAAACTTTTCCTTCACGAATTCCGTCACTTAATTTGCATATGTTCCTTCCATCAGCTATGTGGCGGCTAGGCCTCTGTCTTTGCAAGAAAAAAACGATTTCGGAACATCGCTGATGTGTATTTGAACTTCTCCCATCGTCACTGAATATACAAACACGACGTTCCAAAAGCAGGCTGCTTTCGTCTTCAGGTGGATAAGTAACAATCTAAAAGAACCAAAAACCTACAAATTCGTATGTAAGAGGCGAAATAATCCAGACCTCTAAATATAACAAGACTTTGTTTCCTGGTAAAGGCATCCAAATGCGTGCATCCGCAGCTGCAAACGAACACATTGCTTCGACAGCTACTAACTAACTAACTGCAAGGAACAGAGTCTTACTTTTGAAAGTTTATAGTTCCTCAGCTACTCGAGAAATTTCCCGCATTTTATGGAAACCGGAGGTTCATGACCGCGTTCACAACAGCCCGCCACTTTTTTCCATATCCTGAATGAGATCAGCCCAGTCCGCGCCCTCCCATCCAGGCGTAACTTTGGGGGGTGCAAGGGGGGGGGGGGAATGCCACTCCAATATATTTTCTTCCTAAGAATATTTTCTTTTTTTTTGTCTGCTGGGTTGAAGAGGGACAAATAAAGAATAGAAACATTTTCTAAGGGATCATTTGAGTGGTGTAAAGACAACAAAATGAAACCCCTGCCTTTTACGGGACGCAGAATGGAGGCATCTTAATACCCACGGTCGATTTTGCCCCCCCCCCCCCCAATGTTATTAGCCAAGTTACGCCTATGCCTGCCATTGTATTTCTTTAAGACCCATTTTAATATTATCCTCCCATCTACGCACATCGGCATTTGGTCATTGAAATGTTACATTCCTTATGAGAAAATTCTTATCGAAAGAGGGTTGTGTAGCTGTAACGTTGAAGGTGACTGTATGCAGTTCTAAAAGTATAAGGGGACTTTAGGGTACTGGGTCAGGTTCTCACAGCGGTGCTGATAACGTGTTGCGGTCTTCCGAAACGCCGGTAACTCGGCGTAACGTCACAGAATGCTCGAATCTTCAAGCATCCACTGCCCGACGCCGTATAACATATGTAAAATACAGTTGAACTCGGTTATAACGTCATGAAAGGGATTGAACATTTTGTGTCGTTATAAACGAGTAGTGTAAAGTTCTGATTAACAGTGACGAATTATTTGGCACCACAATATCTGACGCTATAGACGAGGTGTCGTATAAACCGATGTTGTTATAACCGGATTCGACTACAGTCAACATAAATGTTTACCATTTAGAGAACCATCAGACTTCGAAGACTGGAAGCGGGCGAATGTGGCCGATTTTAAATGTTGTTCCATCATTTACGTCTTCTGAAAGTGGTTATTCGCTTATTTGATGACGCTGTACCAACTTCAGATATTATGAGGCGTGGACTTTAATATAGGAAGATGGTTATGAATTATGAACTGAGAGATTTGGTAGTCCATGTGGGATTTGTGGTGGTCAAACTGACACTCTGACAGGCTTTTCTCCGAGTTCTTCGGTTTCCCCCTGTCATTATCTTTCTACCGGTGCCACATACTTCTTCCTTCATCTGTCATTGGCGCTACGTCAAGTTAGCCACCGACAGCGTCGGTAAATAAACACACATGCTTGGTCACGAGAGTTATTTGGGAATTAATTATGCTGTCCAAATGACATGGAACAAATTAGGGAAACCATTGAATACATTACAAGGTACTTCCCGTTGAGGATTTAACCCGGGTTAATCAACTTTTCAGCTTTAATGACCCCCCAATCCTAATATCTCGCTCACCCACCGAACCCCAATCCATGGTCTTATTTATGTGCAACGACAGAGGAAAATTACAATTTCTGGCATGTAGCACTCATATCGGGGGTTCACTGTGCCATCACAGCGAGTACTTCTTAATTAAGTTCTTCGTGTGCACACCGTGACGGCGTATTGGGATAGCAGTGGTGTATAGTTGCACGCATTGTGAAGCTAGACAATAGATGGGTATAAGTTGACAGCTTTACGCCCCGACCGCTTTACCGCTGGTACTCATTGGAGGCTGGGTGGCCCATAGAGTCAGTCTGGACGCTTTGGAGAAGAGAAGAATATTTTCGACCATGTCAGGAAATGAACCACAGTTCCTCAGTAGCGCGACCCTTAGCCTAGTCGCTGTACCGACTGAGCTATCCCATTTCTGAAAATTAAAAAAAGAAGAAATGTTTCGCTGAGCACCAGCATAGGAACACAATGTGTGAAATGCGTTCAGAATGTCTCCTCCAGCTGCTCACTGCGTTTCTTCTTTCAGTCTTCCCACCCCCCCCCCCCTCCCCCGCCCCTCCCGAGTGTCAGGAGCACCATATGGGAGCAGGTGTTTGCTTCTACAGTTTTTATTTACTTTCCTTTTGCTACCTCCACGTCCTTACGTGTTTTAAACCCGTGGGCCTTAAGTGTAAGAAAAAGGAAGAAAAAAGTGTGTAATTCTGCAAGCTTGTACATTAAACCAAGCAAAATGAGCAGTACTTTGTTGCCAACGTGCGACTGCCGTATATCCATCGCAGCAGAGTCATGAAACCTTCTGTAAACCTTTGATGAGAGACTAAGATGGTCTGTGTGCTGAGAGGCTGTGTATCAGTCTGGCTTGTATCTGAACCACTTCTGACGTCACTTCAGTCAGAATGTAGGATTACTAAGCACATCGTTAAATTTTGTAACCTTGTCGCTAAAATAGATTTTTTTTGGCAGGTGCGAAGTAATTCGCCCTTTTGATCTCGGTCCCTTACGAAGCCTCCCCACGTTCTGACTATGCTGAGGGCACGGAAAGAAGTCCCAAGGATGGTAGAGATGACGACTGTCGAGGCTTTTCCGTTCCTATCCACTGTTGTCTGTGCACGTCATGAAGGTTTATAGGAGGAGTAGAGGTATAGCTCCATTCGTTCTTAACCTCGGCAGTAGGTGGACTTGAGTGGTTAGCTTTACGCCCAACTTTTTTTACCCTCTGAGAAATAAGTCCCGGTAGCCATTGAATAGAAGGCTAGGTGGGCGCCGGAACCGGTGTGGACTTTTTGGAGAGAGAAAAATCTTGCCCCTGCCAAGAATCGAACCCGGATTCGCGTGTGTCTTTAATACCAAATTTCTAGAAATCCATTGCTTACTTCGCCAAGAAAAGGCAGGATCCAGTTTCCCATTATATCATTTATGCTCTTTATTTAAAGAACGCATAAAATCTTGAATCGGTGGAGCCGGGAAACCCACGAGTTTGGTTCGCTGAATAGTACTGCCCCTGGTTCATGTAACGCGCATTATTTTCCTGTTTATTGTACTTTAAATGAATGTTACCCAGTTCAAGTGCAGACGGTATTTCTGAACATGACGCAGTATATGAACATCATGATCACTGAGCACGCATATTTGCTTGGGCGCCACCACGAATTTTTTTCCCCCAAGTGGGTCACCCAGAAAGTATCCTTACAAGCTCGATTTTTTGTTACACTGGATTGTATTCATGACAGAAGCATGATATTTTTTTAAAAAATAATTTTAATTTTTGATATCAACTTTTGGCGTTACTATTTTTTCTTCGTTTTTAGTCAGCTTTGTTTCTTAATACGGAGAGGGCTGTGGCAGATGCCTGGCTAGCAGCGCACGTAGCGGCCAGCATCAGAAGTGCCCTAATACGCGGTTCATTAGTCTGTCTTCCGTACAGTCGAAGAATATGCAGCAAGGAATTCTTGGTAGTAGCAGAGCGCCACTGCAGTAGTGCGGTTTAAGCGATGCATTGTAATTCTTCTTCCAATGCCTCGACAGCCCTAGTGGGCTTAGACCTCCTCAATATCGAGGCTTCACATTCAGACACACCACACTCGGTAGGACTCCTCTGAACGAGTGATCAGCCCAACACAGAGACCTCTACCTGCCAACACACAACACTCACAAGAGACAGACATCCATGCCCCCGGCGGGATTCGAATGTATTGTAATTAGGGCTGTGATTAATGGGTAGTTGTGCTAAGTGGCGTTTGGAATCGCGCGTCTCTTTCTGGTACAACCATTGCTCATTGTGAAGTAGGCTTGCCACGTGTTGCATCTGGTGTCTTGATTGTGTTCATATAGAACAGGCATTTTTTATGGTGAAGGACCCCGCAGCTGAAGCTACGGACGCACCGCAGCCTTAAGGCTTATTGTACAACCCTGTGATGAAGATGAAAGATGAGTTTTTTTTCATTTTTACAAGTAATGGAGCACCGGTGGAATGAAGTTGACAGGGGAAAACCGAAGTACTCGGGGGGAAAACCTGTCCCAGTGCCACTTTGTCCACCACAAATCCCACATGGACTGACATTACACATGTACCAAAATGTTCCCGGTGAAAGGCATAAAAATCATGTGCTGTGTAAACATCGTGAAGGAAGTACTGGTCATTATTCCGGCTTTGGCCGTGATGGCTTGGACACTCCCTTATCTCCCTCTGAAGCTTGCAGAGGAAACGTATAGACATTGTCACGATCAGAGGTCTCTTATCACTTTCCACTGGTGGTCATTTGTTAGGTGTTCGGTTCGGTTTATCACAAGCCTATAGTCAAATTTGTGCACCACTCTTAACTAGATTGAACGCGGCAGAAAATTGTATCTCACATAATGGAATAAACTCGTCGTCACAAGACACAACTGCACTTCAGCCCAGTGTATTTATACCTGGAATACGTCGGTTACTGGTCATAAAAATGTAACGATCTGTCCTCCCTCTGCAAAACCACTTCTAAGATCAGTCTTACTCCTGAGTAACCAACAGTATGCACGTCTGTCTGCCTTCCTACCTCCCTCTCCCCTCCTTTCTTTTTATCTTTCTTTCTTTTTCTTGTTTACGCGTTGCACAGGCGACTTTCCCCCATACATACCCACGATCTCTGAACAAGCATATGTAGGCATTGTAACCGGCCAGGGTCCGTAGTTCAAGTCTCGGACTGAGCTTCAAGAAGATGAGACGATAAACTGGTTGTATGGCTATTAGTCAGTTTATGTAATGACACATAATTTAAATAAAAATTGCACTATTCAAAATTTGGAATGCTCGAAGGGTTTTTTTTCCCCAATGGCTCTACAGCCCTAGTGGGCCTAGGCCTGTCCATTGGCGATCACACTCAGACACACCACACTCGGTAGAACTCCTCTGGACGAGTGATCAGCTCGTCGCAGAGACCTCTACCTGACAACACACAACACTCACAAGAGACAGACATCCATGCCCTAGGCGGGATTCGAACCCACAATCCCAGTAAGCGAACGGCCGTAGACCCACGCCTTAGACCGCACGACCACTGGGATCGGCGCTCGAAGGGGTTTAGCAGTTCAAACCACTAATTGCTCTCCGCACTTAAGCCTTGTATGTCATTGAGATGGGTAGAAGTCTAACACACCTCATTTCCATTAAAGGCTTAAGTTCTCTTCCTTGTTATAGTGGCAGGCAGTTGCACGCAGGTAAGAGTTTCTTTTGTTCGAAAAGATATTTTCGGTCGGGCTAGCCTGCTGGCTGGCTGTTTTCTTGACAAGGGGACATTCCAGAATTCGTGGCATGTAATATTTGGCTTCTCTGAGGGTAGTACGGAAACAGACGGGAAGTGGTGCAGTTCACATCCTGAAAGCATTCATCTTAGGCGATGTTAAGTTTACCATGACTGTATTTGGTTTATTCGAATTGTGCAAACAGTTGCTGTAATTTTGTTAATACATAAATAAACGCAAGCTGTGTAATCTCTATAATATTATGATAGTGGCTACCCAAATGGCTCCTTATCCGCCGTATATTCCTTGGGAGGGATTCATGCTAACTGATGAGCATACAGCAGTACTGTAACAGATTGTATCAGAGTGTCGCCAGCAGTTGTGACTGAAAATATGTGTATCAGCGGACAGCTTCTCTTTGGAACTTCCCGGAGATGCCGTCTTTCATGTTTCGACGTTTCAGACTCTTGTACAGGATGTTCGGCACTGCATAATTGCGTATTCCTATATGCATCAAGTCAGCTTACCCTCTGTGAATAACGGGTGCATACCTGAGGCTGTCTGTCTTGTGGAATGTTGTGCGTAACATCACGGAAGATAGAGGGCCTCAGCTACACCGTGGCGGAGGCCTGTAATCTCGCAATATGCATACGTCGACACTGGAGAGGAGTGAAGGCAACATTCCGCGCATCATATATCTCGACACACGATTTGTAGGTGAATTATAAATTCACGGGGTAGCCGGTTTACCTCTGTATCCATTAGACAGGTGTCTGAGTGGAGTCTGAAATTAGCCCGGCCGAGGTGACGAAAACAAAAGTCTCGTCACCTGCTCGGAACAGCTCCCACTCTTGCAGCGCATAGCAAGTCACTTTACGGAAAGATAACCTTGGATAGCTCAGGACTAGGCGACGGGCTGGACGACAGTATCAGGGTTCAGTTCCTGACAAAGGGCGTAGATATGTCTCTTCACCACAGATTTGTGGTCTGTTCTGGTGCCTATCCAGCTTCCTCTCCAGTGACTACTGGAAACTTTCCCCGCGGGTGTGAAGTTGATCACTCACCTCCGTGTAGTACGGAGACTAAGAATGCTTGCAGCCGTAATTCCTCTTCTCCATACGTTATAAGCAACGGATGGCTGGCCTTTCCTGGCTGGAGCAACCAGTGTCATTTCGCAAGACACCTGTTTGAAGCCTGTTCCAAGTGGGAGTAATGGCAAACAATGTCCTTCCGCCTCAGGTTCGTTATTCCGCGGAAGTTGTTACGGATTGCAGCTGATAAGGACACCCGACAAGTCTCGTCGAGACACTGACTTGTCTTCCGGTCATCAGACCGTGAAGACATTATGAGCCTTGTATGACGTCCCTCATTTTGGGACTGCTGCGCCCGCTTGACACGAAGAATATGCAGTTGTACTTACGGGAACGCGGCGGAATATCAAAAGTGTATTGAAAAATAATCCAGTATGTATTGGCGACTGGCAACCAGCAAATTAAACTAAACACTGTATCAAGGAATCACTGCCTCACTCGACCATATGTCGTAACTACATTGTATAAGGTAGGGGTGACCACAACGCGTCTCGCGCACGTCACTGGTGCGGTTTGCTCAAGTTGCTAGCAAGAAAATAAACTTCACTACCACAGGCCACACAGTCACCCACAGCCAAGCCTCTGAACAACACAGCTACAGGATACAGACTCCTTTAAGAACGACCAGCTGCCAGCAGTTTCTTATTAATTTTATAATTTTAACCACCACCAACATTTCAACGACTACAACAGCCATTAACAACGTAACATCTTACAACGAATACGGAATATAACCAACAGTCGCAACATCAACACCGCAGCATCATACTACGTCACACAACAGAACATGGACTACAGTATAAACAAACCAACGTTTTAACTGTTTAACAACGTAAAATACTTTTTTTACATGCGACGATCTCATAGACAACAAATTTAACACTCTACAAAAGTGCAGTATATACATACTTTCAGTGTAAAATAATAACATCGACAAAACAATAATGAATTAACAGTGCCAAATTGGACAACGTAAAGTGAAGTGTATATATAATATGTTACCCCTGATGATGGCCACAATGGGCCCGAAACATGTAGGATACTAGTGAGAGATAATTAATTATAATACTGCAATCGTTGGTTAAGTGAGTGAATACTAAACTTCGTGTAGTATATATATACACACGAGGCTGACCGTGAACGGCGTTTGAAAATATTTTTGAAGAAAGGAGGCTTATAACGAACTGAAACTAGCCTGTTATAGTTGGACGAACTGAAATAATAAGTTATCAAATAGGGGGAGATATTTCGTTTTATTAATAGATGCCCTTAATTCCTTGTATTGCCGACAGAAAGCGTTGCTGTTCTCTCTCAGGCACTGAGCAATGTTGCTACCGTACGTTTGACTTGATAATTGGATACGTACCGCTTGACTAAGTTTCCTTCTCAAGCGCGACTAGATGGCAACACCTTGTATATTGTATGGAGTACAAAATACAAAGATACTCGTTAAATGTCTCCAGTCCTTCGTTACTGAATCTTATCTTGCTTCCAGTTATCTTATTAGCGCTTTATTTTCTAATACCTGCAGTCTGTCTTTCCCGTAAAGAATGGCTGTCCCGTTTATATGGGTAAAATTGTACTTTTACGAATTTCATCCTTCTGGTAGTTTTCACAGGATACCGTAAAATGAAAAAGCAAAGCTGCTTATACTGCTATTATGTATCTGAAGATTTTAATGTGCGGTGGATTTCATCATAGTGTCTTCCAGACAACACAGTTGTTTGAATATTGTGTATGTTACCAAATAAGAGACGATTAAAATTACAAATCCATGAATAAAACATCCAGGATTGTGACACGTTAAAGATATTTCGATAAGAAATGCATCGTTTTCCACACTAGTTCCAACTTTCACATGTGTCCCCCCTCGGGCTCTGTACAATGCAGATAGCATCCTGAGATAAACAGCGGTACCAACTGTTTCTGGTTTACTGTGTATTGTGTTGCCCATACTGTGAGTTACCTAACGTGCGAAGACATGATTGTAATTAATGGATTCACACTCCCCAGCATCCACAGACATTTGGAAGACAGAGAAAGGCAGTCTTAGCATTACAAGCAGTACTTTTAATAACAGGGGGTTACTGGTCTTTGTTACGGAAGTTCCGTATAGGCCTACGTCAAAGAGGAGTTGAGTCTGGTTCGAATTATGACACTGATTTTCATTATTAAATTAATTTTTCTGGTGGATACATACTGTAAATCAAAACACGGAAGTTCTAGTTAAAACCAACTAAAGTTGGTCTAGAAATAGACGCAGAAGAAACTAAATCTCTTTTCATACCTTGTCGCCAGAATACAGGACATAATTATAGTATAAGGATAGCTAGTAAGTTACTTGAAAAAGGCGGCGAAGGTCAAGCATTTAAAGGCGACTTTAATCAATGTAATCTGTATAAATTATATCCACAGCGAAATTAAATCAAATTAAATTTTGGATAGCCTGCTAATGTTCAGCTGGACGCGTTTATTTTGCCCGTGCACTGTTTAAGAAAAGGAAACTATAAATCAGAGGCTACAAAGCTGTAATTATATGCCCGCCGTTTTATGCATGTGTTAACCCTTCAGTGCAGGCCTCGGTACACTGTACGGACCTTTAATTCTTCACATGCTGCGAGCCTCGGTGCACTATAAGGTCAAAAATGCATAAGGGAATTACAAATTAAAACCCCCTCCGTCCTCGGCAGTTGTCTAAATTTGAATCCGAATGTCACTGAAGGTTAAACTAGATCATGGGTGTCCAACCCGTTGCCCGCTAGCTTGTATTATGAGGCCCGCGTCCATGTTTTTAAATCATGTATGTGCTATAAACATCACATGGTAAGTTAGGCAGTTAGCTATGCCACTTACTGTGATTTTTACATGTGCGGCCCGCGAACCAGCTCCCAGTAACAGTCGTGGCTCTATGCCAAAAAGGGTTGGACGCCCCTGAAGGAGGTGTCTGACGCTACGGAAAGCACACGGATTGAGAATGTTGGAGAAAAATTAAATTTGGAATAGTCGAATTCACAAGACAAATAGAATTAAAGAAGTGAAGGAAGTTGCACATTGAATAACGCCTCACCCAAATTAATTAACAGGGCTGAGATAGGTGGCATATGCAGCATTCGTGTGGAGGGTGGGAGGGGAATTAGTAATGGCATACAAAATTTTGGTCGCAAAAATTCAAGACACACCGTTTGTGAGAGTTTGTTCTATGTGTAATGATAGGGGCTTATGCTGGAGGAAGAGGTTGTGGAGTTGTGGGCTGGATTCAGCTGGCTAAGGATAGAGTCCAGTTGCGAGATTTTGTGAACACGGTGTTGAACTGTTGGGTTCCATGAGGGCAAGAAATTTTTTTTTAACATTTCGAAGAAGAGCATGCACAGTAGAGTTGTGTTGAATGCGATTATGCATGTATGAAAACGAAATTGGTCTTACAAATAACAATTGTTATGTTGTAGCTAGGCGTACGTCCAATCTATACTTCGCTGTTGCCGCGCGCGCACTGCTTTATGGGTCACATCACGTAAGGGCTATTTGCATTTCTCTAAAATTCTTATACATCCGGTGTACACAAAACCCAGGCGCCTAGTCGCTCGGTCGATTAAATTTTGTGCGGTTGCGCCTAATGTTTTCGGCATAATTATCTCAGTTGTTTCTGACATACAAAAATAAGCGTCATTTCACACGCACCGAGCAGAAAGCGCCAGATAACACAAGGTTCGCAGGTCAATCCAGAACGGTGGTTTCTCGGTATGAAACTTGCTTCATGTCTCACTTTTCTGGTGCCTATAATTTAGAGGTTCCTAGATTTTTGGAAAATTTGTGGAGCCTGGATATACATGTTCATAACCCTGTAAGAAGTAACTACCAGCGTACTGTGGGTCTAGCAGGGCCGGCCTTAGACCGATTGACGCAATCGGGCCCCGTCCTCATGAGGGATTCGCGCATTAGTAATTCTTAAAACTACGCAGTGTGATACCACACAAAGTTCTCGGACTGATTTTATAATGATTTTATGACTTTATGATTTTATAACATATAGTCACGTGGCGTGCCTTGTGTCTCGTATGATAAATAAATATCCCTTATTTTCCTAAACATTATTAACCGACTGGCCTTCAGAATAAATGCATCTGTTTTTCGTTGTGACGCAGGAACCGAAATCGGTATTCAGCCTATGAAAGCAGGTGTGAACAAATCCGAGGTGCCAGCTCGCCTGGCGACTAAACTGTGTATGGTAAGGTAAAGGTAAAGTTCACCCTAGTACAGGCCATGAAGGCCCAGAGGGGGAGTAGAGGTATAGCTCTACTCTTTCTTTAACCTCGGCGCTAGATGGGGGTGGTTGGTTAACGCCACGTCCCGGCCGCTTTACCCCCGGGAATTACCCGGTACCCTTTATAAAAGAGGCTGGGTGGGCCCTAGGGCCGGTCTGGACGGGTGCTAAAAATCTCGCCCCCACCTGGATTCGATCCCCGGACCGTCCAGCTCGTAGCGAGTCTACGGTAGCGCCTAATGTTTGTGGGCCCTCAGTATGGATTGCTTCATTTCACCTTAATGAAGATTAGAATTTTGAAGTGGCTCCTAGATTTTTGGTAAATTTTTGCGCCATTGTATGAAAGAGATTGTCAGCGCTGGGAAAGGTAAATGTACGAGACTACCAGGAATCTTCGAAGAAGCCGTTCACCATATTCGCGAAAGTCCTTCGTAGTCCAAACAAGTGAACAGGTGTGATACACCCTTGTCTTCGCTGTTCATATCGCACGAGTAGAGAAGTACAGCCGACACGAGCTCTGTAAGCTGCAGGTGGCAGACCGTATTACTGGGGCTGGTGTACAGACTCGGTCGGAATTTGCTGCGATAAGGAGAGATTACTGTCAGGAAAGTCGCATCTTCTGTCAAAGCAGCATTCCACACGTCTGTAACTGTCAGTATACTTAACTGTCGTTTTTGGAGTTGGTAGCAGATCCAATAGGCGAAGTATTTAGAGTATGAGTTACTTATAAAATTAAATGTGCGGTAAGCCAGGGGTGCACAAATCCCCGGCACTTAAGTTTTGTACGGTGGCGCCTAATATTTTTAGCCTAATCATTGCAGTTTGTTTTCTTCCTTAAATACAAAAATTTGGTCCTCAGTATGGAACTTGCTTCATGTCACCCTTTTGGCGATTAGAATTTGGTGGTGGCATCTAGATTTTTGGGAACTCTGCGCACCCCTGCGGTATGTGTATCCTGCCATAGAAGTAACAGTTTTCCTGCAGCAAAGATCATTACACCGTATATAGTAAACAACGTAACAAAAATAAGAGTGCCCCAAAACACCGCCTGTTGCCGAACGGATGCACTACATTTTCTAAGAAATAGAGATATTTTCCATCTAGTGTTTTAATAATTACACTTATACAATTTTAGCTATTAAAATGTATGCAAATACGTACGCGGCCGAAACATGTAGAGAAAATAAACAGTGCATGTGAAAAGTGTTGTGTCTACTGTGACAGAGATTGAAGTTAGTCGATCATATAAACAAAGGGATGATGAATCCAAAAAAAAAAAAAAAAATTAATAGTTTTCCCTCGAAGAGTAAAGAAGTACGTTACAGTTTTCTAGAGCCGGAATGCAGGACACATATTTGAGCATTATGGCGCACCCCCGCCCCTTTTCGGCAACACTGTGCTGCAAACACATTCCCCAGTTTCGAATTAAATGGATAGGTACAGACAGGACGTATTGCCAGGCCTCCGTTCACTTGATGGCGGTTCGTTATAGGTGGGGTGGCTATGTACAGATCAATGCGTAGTGCTGTGCGCGACGTTGCTACATCAGGACCAGGAATTCATATTAGGAACGAGAGGTCGAAACGCACAACGTAATGTGAATTACAGGTTTACAGAATTGCATATTTGATTGATTACCAGAAATAATAATTAGACTGTTCCTCTACATTGCTCTTTGCCTTACTGTACCACATTAAACGTAAAGCTATCCCTATTCAGACCCGGACAGGCCCTTATGGCTGAAGGAGGTTGAGGCTCCCAGGATTTCTGGGCAATCAGCACATGAAGGTGGTAAGGTTGTCATCCCTACGCACCGGCTGCCTTTACCCCCCAGGAGATATCCCTGATACTTATTTCTGTTAGAGGCTGAGTCGACCCCAGGGCCATAGTGCGGCCGGAAGAATTAAGTAAAGGAAAAATTCCATTGACCCCATGGGGAATCAAACTCGCGATCTTCCGGTTTGTAGTGCAGTGCCTCAACCAACTGCGGCACCGCGAACACTATAACAGTATTATAACATTCAATAAATATTTAAATTTTTCAATACAATTAGGCTGGAAATCCTACATAAATGCTGATTCCCGAAGGCCCCCCCCCCCTTGCCGCTTTAGGGGCCGTCCTGACACCAGTATGTTCAGTAACTGACGTAGCGTCGTTAGCTGCCTGGTATGAATTATTACCGCTTCTCACTAACGGGGCCTCATGTTTGCTACAGAAACCTTTGTTGTATTTAATTACGTGTACTCGTATGCTTTTACAGTTAACGGCATCGGGCCAGCACGTGTCGACCGGCAAGAAACAACAGACAGCCACTGCGTTGTTTTCGAAGTGTCGTCCATAACAAAATGTTTTCCCCAAATCCGGCCATTAATGTAGCGTATAGGAGCACAGGCAGTGACACTTTAACTATTGTCGTCTGGAACGTAAGCTACACGAGACATCCTTTGACGTGTTCAAATACTGATCGTTACTCAGGAGTAAAGCTTTGGCCTTGAGTCTGGGTGGGATCCTTTATCTCCGGGCGAAGCTTGGCAGATAAAACACATAAAACCCGTCAAAAACATAAGTCTCTCACTTTCGACTGGTCGTCATTTGTTATGTGTTCGGTTTATAACAAGCCTAAGAGTCAAATTTATGCATAGCTCTAAACAGATAGAACACGTCAGAAAATTGTCTCTCGTAAGGGAATTAACTCGCCCATACAAGACACAACTCCACTTCAGCCCAATGCGTTTTTAACTGGAGTACATCAGTTACTGGTCATAAACATCTAGCGGTCTGATTTCCCCCCTGCGAAAACCACTTCCAAGGTCAGAGCCGTACTCCTGAGTAACAATAGGTACCACTACCGAGATGTCACGGCAAGCAGATATCTCAGGAAAAGTAAGGCAGAGCGTGTATTGTGTGATAGGGATGTTAGAACATGATTCTAGCAGGAAGTCTGCTAGAATGTTTGCCAACGATCAGGCCAGGGGAATAGAAAGTGGAAGACTTACGAATGTTCGACGTTCTGTCCAGAGGGGGTGAGAAAGTTAATCCCCTTCATACCCGGAGTCAGTAGTGCGTTTTTAGTGCGTTCTTATATTTCCAGATCCTTTAAAGAGAATTCATTTGTACGCCATTACAGTGTTCTGACTCATTGATAGTTGATACCAGGATGTAACAAGATAGGCAACGTGTGTATAACGTAACGTAACATGTAACATGTCGCTGCCAACAATATAATAAGTTTTAAAGGCGTTGTCGTGGAAAGGCAACAATGTGTTCCCTTTTGCATTGTTGTCGAGCTACAAAATATTTCGTACTGCTGTCAATAATATAACCGTACTTAGGTCTTCATGTAAAGTGGCCGATATTTTTGTCAGATTTTGGCCAAATATGGATTATTCTCGGCAGATTATAATAAAAGTCCCCAGTATAAAATTTCACGGAAATCCGTTTAGTGGGAGCAGAGATGATACGTGTGGGTGGCCTGGCAGGCATGGCGAAGCTAATAGGCGCTGTTCACGAGAATTGCAAAAGCGCCTACAGATGAGCTAAAATCAAAATATAAACAGGAAACTACGGCTAGTTTGAAAACAAAATAAATAATAAATTGAGGGAGTCGTGTGGGAGCTACGAAATCAGGAAATGCTCTTTCATAAACAGGCGTCCGTGTCAAGTGAAGTATGAACGAAACGAGGAGGCTTGCCAGTAACCGTTTTCCTTTTAGTGGGAGAGGGAAGTTGCGCAGTTCTTTGTTGCACCTGACACAAAAGTGGGTACTTTTACTTTTCGAATGTTGGAGTAAGTCCTCCGTCATCTTAATACAGTAACGTTGGAGAACGCGCGTTTATGAAGTTGAATTGTCGAATTGTTATTACATTGTGATACTTCGGTTTAGTCCTGTAACTCTGCACTTGTAAATCCCTCCCCCCCCCCCCAAGGGGTTGCTACTAATAACAGCTTGAGGGATGAGGACAGGGGATTGTTACCCTTCGAAGTGAGAGAATGGATAAACAAAGAAAACACCACAGTATACACTGACCGCCTTTAGAACAGGTCCAGGTGGTCTCATCAAGTTTTCCGACTAAAATTTTGTATGCATTTAATGTCTTGTGCAGTCCCAGTTGCTGACTTTCTCGGGTCTGTACGTATGCTCTTCTTTCCTTCTCAAATAGCCTCAATCCGTGGTTTGCCCTCGGTTTGTGTGTAGCATTTAAGTACGTCCTAGGGCAGGGTACCCCGACGTGGCTGGCGCACGTCTCTGGTGCGACTTGCGCAAGTTGTCCCTTAAAAAATAATATTTCGGTAGTGTATGTGCTCATGAAGTACATAGTGAATGGCGTTTTAAAAGATTTTCTAAAGAACTGGGACTCGTAACAAATTAAAACCAACCTATTGTCGTTGGATGAACAGAAATGAGAAGTCATGAAGTAAGGAAAAAAATATTTCGTGTTGTCTGTTTGAATTAGTGGATTCCCCAACAAGAAGTAGTTCCCTTGTGTTCGCTAACAGAAAGTTCTTTGTAAAGTTCCGGGCGCAGGTGTCGTGTTTAGTGTCTTGAAAACCTGGGTAGTCAAACTGCAAGGTTCAGTGTGGAAGTGTCAGTGCTGATTATCACCTCACGTTCCCATAAAATAAAACAAATTTCATAAAGACTGGCAAAGTACAAGGGAATGCTGTTATGACATATAACAGTTTCATGCTTTGTCACAGAACATAGGAGCCCTTATTTGTGGGAGGAGGTTGATGTCTAATTTGCTGTTACGCCCTCATTTAGGCGCTAATATTGAGCTGACATCATGAAAATAATACCTATATATAATTCAAAACATATTTTGGTAAATCATGTAATAAATACTGTATGGCACGGTAGTGTTTGTAATTACTTAAATACTTACTGTTTATTTTAATTCATTCATTTTCATGTGTATGTTGCATCATCATCTGGTAATGCCTGAAAAGAAACAAATCGTAGGCTGTAAATAAAGAACTTTAAGGTGATTGTATTGATCATTATAATTATCGGCTCCCAATGGACGGATTTTCATGAAATTTGGTATTTGAATAGTGTTCGGAAATCTATAAAATTCAAGTTTCTTTAAAATCTGACAAGAATAACGGGTACTTTACATGAAGACCTATGCACATTTATGGTAATATCTCGTTGAATTCTTATCAGAATGAGAAATGTTTCAGACAAAAGTTGTAGAGAAAATCAGAACACACGTTTTACGTTCAAAAACTTTTTTCCGAAAATCGTGCCGTTTATGAGATAATGTGGAAAAATGTGGTAGAGCCAGACAGGCCATAGGTGACAATATAATACGGCGCATGCGCTTTGCATGCTGAATAACTAAGACTATATACACACACACACACACACAGAATATATAATACTTATTGCTTTTCCACGACAACAATCGTTACGCGAACGCACCTCAATGTTACGTTATACGTACATTGCCTGTCTTGTGTAATGTGCTTAACAAGCCACCTGGGTGGGTGATACTATGCTGATGTTTATGTTTTCATGAACAGGGTACAGGGCTTACATTGAGTTCAGAAGAAGCAGTTGTTGCGTTTTTTATGCTACAGATGTAATATTTGTGTGGATAATTATAGGTGCTCTAAGCACGCGGTAGCGTAGTTGGTTGAGGCAGTACGCTACAAACCGGAACGTCGCGGATTTGATTCCCTATGGTGTCACTGGAATTTTTCATTGACATAATCGTTCTGGTCGCACTATGGCCCTGGGGTCGACTCAGCCTCTAACAGAAATGATTATCAGGAATCTTTCCTGGGGGGTAAAGGCGGCCGGTGCGTAGGGCTGACAACCTTCCCACCTTCATGTGCCGATTGTCTGGAAAGTCTGGGAGCCTCAACCTCCTGGATCCCTAAGGGCCTGTACAGGCCTGTAATGGGATTGCTTTGTACCTAAGTAATTGGTTTTCCAGTTATTCCGAGAACGTCACAAATGTGGTTTGACTCTCATATTATGACTGAAATAAAGGCAACACTATAGTGACCACTGTGCCTTTACCAGAGGTCTTATTTAAGCCTAAAGAGGATGTGAGTTAATTATTTTAATGGTGTTCCTGTGAGAGACCACTGGTGATTGGTAACATGGTTTGTGTTTCCAGTGCCAAGCAAGCCACTGAATGTAACAGTTCTTCGTGTCACTCATTCATCCATCGAGCTGTCATGGAATGAACCAGAACGACCCAACGGCCAGATCACCGGGTACCGCCTGTACTATATGCATGCCAACTATACTGATGTGAAGACCATCCGACGGACAGACCCTCACATCGAATTTGTTCTCAAAGATCTGAGTAAGTTAAGCACAAAATAGAATAAACCTACATACTTTTATTGGCACTGCTTGTATGGGGAGCTGGGGTAGTGTAGTCAGTATAGCGACTAGGCTACAGGCTGGATGGTCTGGGTTTCGTATCCCAGTATGGGTGAAGAGGTTTTTCTCTTTTCTAAAATGTCCAGACCCAGCCTCGTATTCAGTGGGTACTAGGGTTAAACCTAATGTTTGGCATCCCATTGTGCTATCTTACTAGGTTTGATTCTCAGGGGAAAAGCGGCTGGGACGTGTAGGTAACCACTCACGTCTATCTAGTGCCGAGGTTAAGTATGAGTGGAGGTATACCCTACTCCTCCTATAATGCCTTCATGGCGTGGACAGGGAAAATTTTAGCTTTTTTTTTTACGTCGGTAGTTTATCGGTTATTCACGTAACTTATTTGGTATGGTGACTATTATGGGTTGGATGACCAAGAAATTGGGGAGGGGGGGGTAAATTTTTGGCAAGGGCAAAGAATTTTCCCTTCGCCACAGTTGCATACTTTGTTCAGGTTTCATATTCAATAATATCACTGCAATGTAAACCTGTGAAAAGTTAATCAAGTTTGCCAACACTTTTGTGACAATGTGCGAGCAAACATTTGCTTTTAAACTGCCACTCTGCTTAAAGTTCCGTGCGGCAGTATAAGAAGGCAGATTACTTCACTGACCCAAAAGTCGGAAGGTCGCAGGTTCGATTCCCGATGGTGTCACTGGAATTTTTCATTGACATAATCGTTCCGGTCGCACTATGGCCCTGGGGTCGACTCAGCCTCTAACAGAAATGAGTACCAGGAATCTTTCCTGGGGGGTAAAGGCGGTCGGTGCGTAGGGCTGACAACCTTACCACCTTCATGTGCCGATTGTCTAGAAATCTGGGAGCCTCAACCTCCTGGAACCCTAAGGGCCTGTCCAGGCCTGTAATGAGATTGCTTTACCTTTCATTATCAATATGCCATTATAAATAAACGATATTCTGTACAACCAAAGTTATATAGAAGTATGAGGTTCTTGCTTGAATTGCACTGTGCTGTGTGTGACTGACAATAGAATGTTATCAGATGTAGTTAAAGAAGTCACATAAAGTGTGTAATAAAATTGTTATTGCTGGCATATTTACAATTTATCTTAATTATTTTTGTGACTAAAGTAAGTGAACTGTTTCATCATGCAATACATGTTAAATTCATAGGGATGAGAGGTGACTAACGTAAAGTACTTTACTCCATCATGTCTTACAGCTTTGTTTTGTTTGGACCTTGTCATTAGTTGTGCTAAACCTTTGGCTGTACCAGACAGTTACTGAATTGTAAAGAAATAGCAGTTGTTTCGTATTCAAGACAGATATCAGATGAAGGTGTAATGTGAATTAAGTTTAGTTAATGTGAAGTGAACTGAACTCGTGCAATATAGGGTCCATTGATGGGCTGTCGTACTTTGTGGTATTGTCCAATTTTGCATTCTAATCGAAGATGGTTTCTTGGTTACTTAATCCAGTCAATCAAATGGTTTAGTTAATTTGTTGGGTTTTCTTTGTGTTTGGTTGTTCATTTTCATGTTAGTAAGTATTTTCAAATAAAATGCATTACACTTCTCAAAATATGATGTCAAGAGATCCCAAAATGTGATGATGTTTCGTTTTTGTCATATTGCAACTTGCTGTGTGGAAAAACTGGATTCTAGTAAAAGCTTAAGTGATTTTGTGATCCAAAACCTGATGTTGATATGTGGGTTGTGACTCTTATTTTACACCACCCTGCTTGGTCCAAGGTCACAAATTATAAGTAGATGAATTTGTTAATACTGCTGTAGGTAAACCTTTAACTGTAAGGAGGGTTTACACTTCTATAAAGAACATAATACATTGTAAGTGTAAAACAGTATGTTTCTTTCTTCTCTAGAACCATACACAGAATACAAGATATGGCTGAAGGCTTTCACTTGGAAGAACGAAGGTGATCCTTCAGAAGCTATCCGCCACAAGACAGATATAAGCGGCCCCAGTGCTCCACGCATTGTGAACTTAACGTGCCAGTCTCATGATACATTGTATCTTCATTGGCAGCGTCCACAAGAATATTTTGGTGTTATTGATCGCTACATCATTTCGTATCGTGATGAGAGATCCATGGAGTTTGAAGAGGTGATTGTTTCAGCATTGCCGGACCATCCCGAACCTTCGGTAAGCAATAAACATGTTTGGGGCAAGTTTCACTTTCACGTACAAGTGTACCTGTATCAGAAAAGTAACAATAATATTTGAAGATACTATAATGGAAATAATATTTAAAACTAATAACAGAGCTCAAACCTTTCTAAAGCCAAAAAGTGTAATATCTCAGTTAAGCGAATGGTGTGTATACAATAACGTGTCCTTGCTGCCAAAAAGCATATTAGAACACACAAAATGTATAAAATTAACAAAATGCTATACACATGGTGTGGGCAGCACAAGTTGTATTAGATGCATGGTGCAAGGAGTGAAATTATGACTCACAATTTTGAATATTTCAGATTTTGATTCCAAATCTTACTGCTGACACAATGTATGAGATCAAAGTTCGTGGAGTTTCACATAGTATTATCAGCCATGAAGATGTGCCAGGCCAGGTGTCTGAACCGCGGAAGGTACACGTTCGACCGAACTGTGACAAGATTCAGAACTTTAAACAGAGCAGTGCAAAAGAGCTCAGTGCAGGGATGATAGCTGGTGTTGTGTGTGCCTCATTTGCTCTGTTATTGGCGGTGATTGCATTTATACTATGGAGGTAAGTGATTTTTAACCACATAAGGAAGAATGATGATAATGCAAGACCAGACCTTATAACAGACTGTTCCATAGCCCAAATTGATCCGTAGGTTCTAATTCCTCATTTACAGGACAGCATAGAGAACTGCAACTATCCATGCTATGAATATGAATCAAATTTTTGTGTGTAATTGGACTGAACAATGTGTGCGTGAAACTATGTCACCACTAATACTGATGTCTAGTGGTTTGTGTCTCCAGGAGGTAATCAAAGCATTCTAAAAGCCATTCCTTTCTTCCATAAGTGCTTCACATGGAATATATGATATTTAGATGGCGCCTGTAACAGTGTGTAACTAGCTATGGAACTGCATTTGATGGAATCTAATGTGGATGTCACAAGGGTGGTAGATACGGTGATATTATTACTGAGTCTATGGTATAAATTTTTTTATGTCATGCATATCAATAAAACAAGTGCCAAAGTTACACATTCGTGTGATGATATTATACATTTTGACACCATGTAGTTTCATAAGTTGATGCAGGAGAAACATCTATGTCAACTTGAAAATCTACACCAAGTACCCACTGTGGAAGACGAAAAACATATGCGTACTATCTATTTTTCAGCTTGATTTTTTGACTGCATTATTTTGAAAATAAAATTTTGATGGTTATATATTTTGCTTACAGGAAATGTTTCCATGCTGCATATTATTACCTAGATGATCCTCCAAGAGCACCTCCACCAACACTGGTAGACTGGGATGCCAGAACAGAGAATGGTGGTGTAAAAACAGCCATTCCTGTTCATTTGTTTCCAAAACATGTGAGTGAACTTCATGCGGATGGAGATATTGGTTTCAGCAAGGAGTACGAGGCTATACAGGCAGCTTCTACACAAGAAGAGTATTCATCAGAACACTCTCAGCATCCTGACAACAAACAGAAAAATCGATATCTTAATATATTAGCATGTAAGTAAATGGAAGCCCTGTATGCATAAATAACCCTGCAGTTTACATATTGATATTGGTTTCCAAAATTTGCTATGGCTTACTTTCCCTTGGTTTAAGATTTTCATTGTAACAAGTCAATAAGGTAAAGGTAAAGGTAATGGTAAGATTTTCCCTGTGCATACCATGAAAGCATACAGGGGAAGTCAGGGTATAGCTCCACTCATTCTTAACCTTAACACTGGATGGAGATGAGTGGTCCAGCTTCTCCCCGGGAAGGAACACCCGGTACCCGTCGATCAGGAGGCTGGGTGGACCCCCAGAGCTGGTCTAAATGCTTTGGAGAAGACGAAAAGCACTTGCCCATGCCAGAGATTGAACCCCAGTTCATCCAGTCTAGTCTAGTCACTATACCAACTGAGCTATTCCACCTGTTGGTATAACTCGAGACTTTCAACTTTCTTGATGGAGATCTTCTCTGGTCTTCCCCAGATTCTTGAAACAATGCCTCTATAGGGTCTCCATTTAGAAGACTCATGCCTTATACAAGATTCATAACTAGAAGCCAGTAATTATGTTCCCATTTCTATCAGCATTATATGACCTCTATATTTGAAACTGCATTATTAAATAAATACATATTCTTTTTATTACTTTGTAACAATATTTGTTGATAATAACCTTACTGGATGATGCATATTGCATAGCTGAACACTGTATTTACCCAAATATAAGAAAACCCACCTTCACTATATTCAGTTTTCAGGAAAATGCCTGTGGAGAGTGTGTTTAATTTTGTATGCCATTATGAGGCAAACTCCCATTTTTCAGGTGATAGTTAAGAGCAAATTCTCATCTTATATTTGGGTAAATCAGTAACTATTGTTTGTCACGGTACTTAACTAAATTGAATATGTCTTGGTGATATTTCAGATGACCACAGCCGAGTCCAACTGTTGCCAGTTCCAGGACAAAAACGTTCCATTGATTATGTCAATGCTAACTATATCGACGGTTTCCAGAGATCACGGGCATATATCGGCACTCAAGGACCCCTGCCCGCAACATTTGATTGTTTCTGGCGTATGGTTTGGGAACAACGTGTAGCAATCATTGTGATGATTACAAATCTCGTGGAACGTGGAAGGGTGAGTGAGCAACGATATTTGCAGAGTTAAAAGTGGTTAGTTCATGCGCACCATTTGCTGCTGGTATGGTTGTCTTTGCATTTTCATCAGTGTGTACTCTTTGTTGATTTATAATTCTTTTGTAAGGTGTGGAAGCAGTATGTTCTTATTATCACTGTTAAAACCTGATCAGCGTTACATTAACCGAGTTACATGGTTCAAGATTTTGGTGCAGTCAGTGCCAGTCTCATGATGCTCAAGAATTATTTTCAGGTAAATGAGTTCATTGAGAATGATTGTGTCATCCATTAACAGTTATACTGTCAGTTACTGTTGTGATTCACAAGCAGTGTTCCCTGGTATGATAACACACTCACTCCATGTTAGAGATTCTCTTAAAACTTGACAGGTGAAGGTTAAGTTGTCTGTCTGCATGCCATGAAGAAGATGTACAGGGGGAGTGGAGATACAGCTCCTGTCATTCTTAACCTTGGCACTGGATGAAGGTGAGTGGTGACCTTCACACCCTGGCCACTTTACCCTTGGTACCCATTGTATAGGAAGATTGGTTGGCTCCAGAGCCTGTATGGACATTTTGGAGATGAAAAAAATTTCTTGCTACTGCTGGGTGTTGAACCCCAGATTGCCCAGCTGATTCACCAGTCTGACTACACTATCCCAGCTCAAAACCTGACAGTTACTTATCTATCAAGAAATTCCCATCTTGCATGGAAATGAAACATTTCAGCATTGTGTTCACCAGAGATTGCCAGTGAACTCATCAGTCCCTAAATCCAGCACAGACAATTTACATTCTGCGTCTCCAAGATTAATCTTTATATTGTACTCCCATTAATGCCTAGGTGTCATATGAGGTTTTCTGACCAGAGTTTTTTATGCATTTCTTGTTTCTGCCATGTATTTAAGCCAACCCTGGAGGCTGTCATGGCACCATACAAGAAGGTGCATAAGGACTTGCAGAAGAAGGCAGAGCAATTTCACATCACCCATTTCTTCACCAAGTCTTCCCTCTCCACTGTGCTCTCTGCATTATGTGATCGCCATGACAACTTTCAGCCAGGAGCACTGACATCGTTCCAGTAAACACCAACGCAAATACTTTGATGTTTATTAGTCATTAATTTACACATTACATATCATACTTTGTATATCTTTGGTTCTCATAAACCCTTTTTTTTTTATAAGGTCTTGACTTCATGCATTATGGTAGTACTGTTCACACCTGCATTTCTTCCTTCTGTGATGTTTCATCTTTATTGTGCCCTGATCTGTACCATAGTGTACATACTGTCCCTCTTGGGCCCTTTCCACAACTCTGGTATTCTTGCTTTTCATCATCATGGCACACTACATAACATCTTTGGAGATGATTGTTATCGCATATGTAGTGTTCTGGCATTCTTCAATGGTAGAGGGTTTGCCAGGTCTGTTTGATTGATAAAATTTTATGTTTTGTATAAATTCTCATGATCACATTTTCTTTGTTTCTTTCTTATCAGTTATACTAAGTCTCTAACTGTTTCATATGATTCCACATGCATAAGACCACATTTACTTCACCTCTTTCATTTTACATGTAGAATCACACCACCAGAAGAACAGCAGACAAAGCTTTGGTGACATCCCATGTTAAAGTGTGGACTCTGTAGCCACAGACATACGAAGTGCTACCCAAAAATGCCTGAAATTTGAACGTCACGTGGGAACGGGTTTTAGTACGGACTAGTGGCACCTTGTAACACTGCACGTATCCTTTGTAAACCAGTGTGCACCGTGGCTTCGGGCTGACTGCATGCATTCTTTTGATCTATGCATTTTCATAACGTGTTTATGTCGTTTTGCGATTTTTTCCCATGGAAATGGTAGACGTGAAGGAGCAACGTGTTTGCATCAAGTTTTGCTTTGAACTTGACAAGAGTGTGGCAGAAATTCACCAGATGCTTAAACAAGCATTTGGTGATGACGCTTTGGGTCAGATACAAACCCACGACTGGTTTAAAAATGGTCGAACTTCAGTTGATGATGACAAACGTTCTGGATGACCTTCAACTGGCAGAGCACCAGAAAATGTTGCAAAAGTGCGGGAAGTTATCCGCGAGGACCACAGGTGAACAATCCATGATGTTTGCAACATTGTGGGACTGTCATACAGGACATGCCAGCGCTTTTTGTCGGACGAACTCAACATGAGGCAGTTTGCTGCTAACAGGGTGCTCCATCACAACAATGCCCCCATGCACAGCGCTTTGGCTGTGCAGTGGTTTTTGGCCTCCAAAAACATGATGGTCATTCCTCATCCCCCCTTACTTACCTGATTTAGCCCCCTGTGACTTCTTGCTCTTCCCCAAGATGAAACTCAAGTTGAAGGTGTGATGATTTGACACCATAGAGGAGATCCAGGCCGAATCGCAGAAGGTGATGAAGACTCTGACACAAAAGGACTTACAGGACAGCTCCCAATCATGGCAGAAACGTTGGGATCGTTGCGTACGCTCCCAAGCGGACTACTTTGACGGGGGTGGTGGCGATTAGGACTTTGAGTGTGTCTACTTTTTTTTTTCTGATACATTTCAGGAACTTTTGGATAGCACCTCGTAGATACCTTATGCACACTTAATTGAATATGAACATTTAACTGAAGTTGTGCTGTAAAAAATAATGAAACCATGGAAACATCATGAAGTACAGAACATTTTGTAATTGAATGACAGGGCTCAGTTAGAAATGGAGAATGCTTAGCAGTTGTAATATCATGCCACATTTAAAGGTAACAGTAGGATTATGAGGCTTGTCACTTTTGATGTGTAAAAAGTAGGTCAGAATCCAATTAGTTGATATATTTGTCAGTGTTACATCTTAATTTAACATGCCTTTGAAAATGTGTGGAACAAACCATACCAAAAGCAAATGATCTTGTGCTCTTATTTACCAGTTTTCATTTTATGACAATGCATATGTACTGTAAATGCCATAAAGTGTCCTGTGAAGGGGGCGTGGGAGTTGCGAATCATGGAGGGCACAAATCTCTCACTACTGCTTGTGGGTTGGTAATATTTTGGTTTCATAAATGTACAGGTCATTTATTATTTTTTGGCCAGTGGACTATTCATGTGGAAGGCTTGGAGCAGGTCACTTATGCAGTGATAGTGATAGCAGATTGACTGATGAAACAAAACATACATGCTGCCCTTGCCACCTCACATGCAGAGTAGGGCTGTCTGCCAGCTCTGCTAGATGCTTCATCAGACAAAATGTAACAAATGACCTATGACATTCTTCTGTCTTATGACACTGTGTACTCAGCTAGGTGGGTACGAATGTTTCGAAGGAACGTACTGCCTGAAGATGAGTGAAGTACGTATTATGACGCACCTACCAGACTACATGGCATCATAACCCAGAAGACAACGATGTGAATCTTCACAGCCATGAGAGCCTCAGATCATTTTATTAATTTTAGTCATGTTTTTTTATGATGTTTCCCACTTTCCATTTGTTTTAAGATCAAGAATCTTAGTTTTCTAGCTTCAGCATTGTGACTCAGATATTTGTATGTTTTATAAAGTGGTCTCCTGTCACATAGCTGCTGGCCTTTATTTTCATTCTTGGCCCATGTAGTTTGGAATCCTCTACTTTGAGAGTCAGGTTTCTTGTGATAGTTGATGGTTTTCCTAGCATTCCATACAGTTTAACAACATGCTGTATGGAACAGAAGTCATGTTGAATGTGTCTGGAGGTGACATGTTAGAGTAAATGTTCCAGGTAGAAAGTTATTTGGCTACGAGCATATTATGCTAAATGCAGAGCAAACCATTGCACATCTGCTGAGAGTTTTTAGCATATTTATGTTTGTTTAAATCTGTGAAAACTCCAGTTGTTAAGTGGTTTGTCATACAAACCCATTCTAGCAGATTTGTAACAGTGGACCACTGTATTTCTGTCCCATCTACAAACACTGTGTGTTACACATCAGTAGTTATTACTGTATCAAAATTAAAAAGTCAGTTTTAGTTTATATGACACAAGAGTAGCATTTATGTTACAATTAGAGAGCGAAGCAAAAAGAAAACTGATAGGTGTTATTCTCTTCTTTTCCCGTTCATGCTGTCCAATAGGAAACTCTTAAAAGACAACCTAAGCTTGCATCCCAATGTCTGGAGGTACTGTATTTTGGTTTGAGCACTCTATCTCATTCTGTGTGCCTTGGTTTCCCATGATCCCAAGAATCCCATGAGCCAGTCCGCCATGTTTGATTGCTTGTAGCTGCCCGTAGAAGTGACACATCCTCGTTCTTTGGCTTTTCTTCCACTGTGTTCTTGGCAATTGAATGCAATATAATGACCTCCAAGAGACACCCAACTGAACTAGTGTGAGTTAGCAAAGGTGAAACTGAAGCATGCCAGAAACAAGATGTGGGCATGAGACTAACCTCAAAATGTTGAACTTGAATTGACGTGGCACGATTGCACGTTATAGGGATCCGTAACCTCTATGCCAAAACAACATCTGTCAGATGTGTTTCTGTCTTGTCTGTCCAAAGACTTCTCTTCAGATGATGAGAAGTGTAAAATGTTCAGACAATATTACCTAATACAAGTAAGGTTTTGAGTTGTTTAATGCTGACACTTGGAAGTGTAAGTTTTGGAGATGTTCATACCTCAGTCATTTGAATCTTAATGTTGTTTGGTAATGGTGAGCAAGCTTCAAGAAAGTGAGTTAGTCCTTCAATTCTAAAACAAAGTTTTGAAACAATCAGGTATTTCCACATCCTAATTCTTTGTAACATACAGTAACTAGGGGATCATAAGTAAATTTTAATGATGGAAGTCGATCAGTAACATTTTTTAAAATACATTAATCATCATACTGTCAGTAAATTAATTATAATATATTTCTGATGCTTATTTTTGTTTTTGCAGAAAGGACAGAGTTTGTTAGTCATGTGATGTTGGCCATGTTCAGACTTCAAACAAGTGAGCTGCTGTTTCAGAAAATTGAAATTGTCATCTACATACTTCTCTCCCCCATCATGTAATTTTGTAGTTTCAGGACCAGCAACCTTTTGTTGAAGTTGGGCTCTGCCTTTCACCACTTGAAAATCCATCCTTGATATCTAGTCAGATTCATGTACACAAATGTTTTCGGCTTGCACTGATATTAATCATAACACTGATTAATCTGTCGGTTTTATGCAACATTGTGGATGTTTGTTGCTTGCAAACAGTCCTCATTTTCTGAAATGTAAATGAGAACAGTCCCTTTATTTTATTGAAAGTTCTTAGTTTTGTCTTTGTTGGAAACTTGGTTAGGTCCTCTGTCACAAATTTGCCTCTTATGTGGTGAATTCATGTTCATTTGTATCCATGCGCTTGTGATTCACTTGTTTATACACTGCTTTTGTTAAACCATATTTCCAGAAGTTACATGCACACACACACACACACACACACACACAAGCACACACTGCAGTCATTTCAGAGCTATCACTTAGTTTGTGTCAACTCAGGCTGCCAGACCAGAGCAGTTGTGGAATCAACAAACTGAGAGTTTATACACATTACAGTTTGTTTTTATGGTAGCTCCAAAGCTGTGGAGCAGTTAGCGTGAAGTGAGCATACGCATCTTGTGCCAGCCAGTTATGCATAATCCATAGCCGATGCTATTGTAGCCAAATATGGAATACACACTGGATCAGCAAGTGTTCATGAAGATGCCTATGTGAAAAGTGATTGCCTAAAAGAATTAACATTTTCTGGAATAAATTGAGGATGGTCCAAATTTTGAACTATTTGTAGTGTCATAAATGAAGTTAGACAGACAGGGTCATTATTTGACAACAAACATGACCAAATCACAGTGCCAGATGCTCATTGAAGATAAATTTTATGAAATTGATGCTAGGCTGTAATGTTCTGGAAAATCCCTCTTGTGCTGTGAATGGGAGACCAGGCTTTTGAAACATCACCACAGGTAAGAAGAAGGTAAAATTGTCCCTGTCTTTGCCATAAAGGCAGACAGGGGGAGCAGAGATATAGCTCTACTGATTCTTAACCTCGATTCTAGATGGAGGTGAGTGGTTAGCAGCACGCCCCAGCTGCTTTACTCCTGGGAAAGAAGCCTGGTTTCCATTGTGCAGGGGGCTGGATGAGCTGGTCTAGATGATTTGGAGAAGAGAAAAGTCTCTTGCCCCTGCCAGGATTCGAACACCAGCTTGTCCAGCTCATAGCCTAGTCACTCTTGTGACTGTGGTATCCCAGCTCCCAAAAATCAGCACACACACTTCCAGAAAACTCCTGAAATTGAGATCATATAAGATGACAGTGATTGGCTGGCACCTAACATGTAAATTCACACCACAGTAGACATTCATTGATTTAGTGGGGCAATATTGAAGAGAAACTGTAATGTGTATGTGTATACCTTCTTGGTTTGTGAAACCTACTGCTAATCTGAGTCTTTTTGGCCTGAGTTGATACAAATTGCATCTGTATCTACTGCCTGCATTCTCCAGGGTCAAATGGACCCTGGAGAATGAGGGCAGTATATTCCTTTGATATGCTGGGAACCACTTGCCCAATAATGCAACATCACATCCCAGAATACTGGAATCCTCAGTATGTAGGTAGCTTTGAAATTATTGCCATGTACTGCCTTTACTTTTAGTCCATCATGATAACCACATGGTGGGATCAGTATGCTTCAAATATGTTATCTGTGTATATAATAGTCGTGTATACGCACATGAATTTATTTCTTATTGATTTTGTACATAAATGTGCTTCTTGTGAAATAGAAATTGGTGCAGGAATGTTAATATTTTCATGCTGAAGAAAGCATAACTGGTATGAAGCAGAATTTTGTCCAGTGGTGGGAATTGTTCGTAGCTGGGCTTCAGCTCCAAAAAATATTATGTAGTTTTACTCTCTCGTTGAGTTTCCTTGATGATCTAAGGTGAGTGACAATATTTCAGTGTTTTAGGTTCAGTCTGACACCAAGTCAGATATACAGTTTGTACAGTAAAACACAGCCTTTCATATTTGTTTTAAATTATATAAGAATTGGCATTTTATGCAGATTAGGAGTTTTTTTTATGGGCCAGTTAGTACTGCTTGAGAAAATTATGGTCTGAAAATGTGGAGAGGTATTTAGATGCTATAGATTTAAAATATAGAACTTTCACATTTACACAGATAACGTAAATATTTCAGCCTAGCAGATTTTCTCATTTGTATGTAGCCCTGGTATATCAGGTAAGCACACAATTATGGGCCCATATCCTATCAGGGATGTGCACTTTCATCACCGTTGAGCATCATATCTGTAGCCGTCCCTCCATACAAATTCTGGCAGAATGCTTTAGAATCGGTCACACCTGGCTCCTTTCACATATTTTCCAGTTCACACCATGTTACCATTCAACACTGCAACTTAAATCTTGTTAAAAATTGTCATTAAATAAATCAGGAATAGGTGTGGCTGCGAAGCCATTCTGCCCTTTCCCATGAGAAACCCCTTCAGGTATAGTTGCAGGTGCCATGAATGATCCAGGAAGAAACCATGGAGAGTAATAATTGTATTTGTAACTACTGTTACAACTCCCATAAATGAATTTGTACTATGTGTTTGGAAACAGTCAGGTGTGTGACACATTGCACTAATTGTACCTGCTTGCTTGCCACCAGTACCAAGCAACACAATGACCAGTTTGCACGAACAAATTACTAAAAATTCCTTCACAGCATTAAAAGTTACTGTTGCAATCTTAGGGTGTGCTGAATGTGTTTGTAGTAACTGTTTAAACACTTCTGAATTTTTTTTAATATAATGATTGAATCTAACAATGTTGTAAAGATAAGTCAATAGTTGAGCAGTGAGAGTGTTGAACCCCTTGCATAAAATACAAGCTTAACAGATACAGTGTCATTAAACCAGCTGTATAACTAATTTCAAACTGTTATGTCTGCATCGTAGCACAGTGCTGCTTTCAGGACAGAATAACATTAAAATGTATGTGATGTGTATACTAATGACTTTCATAGCATTGTGTTCGTGACATAATCCGTGAAATGTCGTGCATTTGATCTTCTTTACATGTTGTAGTATGTTACTAAATTATCAAAAAATTAAATTGTATGATAAAATGTTGGTACAGTTTTTCTGTGTCAGTAAATAATCATAAATATAATGTTTTGGCCTGCATATAGATACATAATTTTATAGTTTTCTTGTAATCAGTATCATTAAGTTTTAAAAACCAGAAGAATGTTTCGAATTTAATGCAGTGCAATATTATGCACTTTAAATAAAAGATTGCACAAATTTACTATGTCATATCTTAAAAATTGTCTTGATGTATGTGCATAAAAATGAAGTGTGCATTGTGCTGAAGCATTGTGTATTACTTTCAGAGAAAATGTGACATGTATTGGCCTAAAGAAGGGGTGGAAACATATGGAGTGATTCAAGTGAAGCTGGTGAAGGAGGACGTTATGGCAACATATACAGTTCGCACACTGCAGATACGACACCTACGGGTGAGCGATCACAGCTATATCAGAGTAATACTCCTTTGTAATACATATTATAATGTTTAGAATTAGGATTGTAATACGTATTAGAAATTAAGGTAATATTATGTAATTAATATGTGAAATCATGAATTCTGATCACATAATTGCTTAAACTGACTTTGTAACTTACCAATGGATCATGTGTCACGTTTAAGAGCTGGACTGAAATTTATGTGAGGGGGGGGGGGGGAGTCTTGGTCATATGCAAGGTGATTATAATGGGATATAAAGCTCCCATAAAACAGTATTAAACCCTTTAGCAAGAAAAGGCATGTGCCACATACTGCGTTTGTCACAGAGGTACACCTTTATTGTGCTTGAGTAATTTATGTATAACAGTTTGAATTAATGTTGTGCATTCATATTCATTCATCCATTATGTAGTCTCTTGCGACAGGTCCGTAGCTTCTTCCAAAGCGAGTTCTCCACAGGGTGCACTCTACTTCTTCCTCTTTCAAGTTCCAATATCTTCTATCTTTCCTTCAATAACGTGTTCTGGAAGGCAGTTCCCATGCAAGATGTGAACAGTCGAGTTAGTTTTCCCTCATTTTATTGTATGTAGGATGTTCCTTTCCTTCTTGTGCCTGTGTAATACTTTTTCATTTTTCACACAATTGGTCCAGCTGATCTCATTCATATTACCTTTTGTTAAACATTCTAAATCATTTACTGTTCTTTAAAATGATTACAGTTTTTTTTTAATTAGTGAAGCATACATTGCCATCCTTTTGGCAATACAAATGCTCAATTCATTTTCTCATTAGTTGTGTTATGGTAAATAGTTACCCGGTCCTGTCATTCACAGAAATGACGGAGCGTTATCAGTCACTTCACAGACAGCTGTCTCAACTCTAATTCTTGTATTAAAATGTTATTGATTGCCAGCATTAGTTTTAATCCTCATGTGTGTTATAACTAGATATTTAGTTCTAGTAATGTGTGCTCTGATACTCTGTGTTGTACTGACAATCTGCTTCCTTGCTCTCTTATGTCCTTTTAAGATACATTTTAATATTGCCCTTCAATCTATGCCAATCTCTTCCAAGTCATCTGGTTTTCCAACCACAAATATCTTTCGTACCCTCTATGCATGTGCTATGCCCTGCACACATATTCCTCCTTGATTTGATCTACTGTCTATTTTGTCAGATGTGTAACGCACGTTCAGGATTTTACATCTTTGTGTGATGTGTGCATGTGTGTACAGACTCACTCAAAACATAATTACATGTTGCAGGTTAAGAAGAAGAAACAAGTCCTGGCAGAACGCTTTGTGTATCAATATCACTACACAAATTGGCCTGACCATGGTACCCCAGATCACCCATTGCCTGTTCTCAGTTTTGTGAAGAAGTCATCAGCTGCCAATCCTGTAGATGCTGGCCCAATCATTGTCCACTGCAGGTAGGATTCTGCTTGGGGAACAAACTTTAAATTTAGAGCAGTTGACATGAAAGAAATTTCAAGTTTGGATAAGTTTTGAGAATAAACATTGTCTTTAGAGTTCATTATGTTCCTGTACTGGATGCTGGAATTCAAAAATCGATATCTAGTTATAATAAAATGAGATCTGTGACTGGCTTTCCTGACTGACAGGTTTCTTACTTATCCTCAGTCTTTGCCCAGTGCCATTATATTGTACATTTTTCTCCAGGTATTGTACCTGTGCATCCTCCCTCCTGATCATGGTTGAACTTAGGAATCCACATTTCAAATTGAAGTATGCATTAGGGTGAGATTTCCATTGTGCTAATGATGATAGGATGATGGTGAAAATTGAGATGAAAGCTGTCAGGGAGAAGTTACATCTTAAAATTGGGTCTGAATACAATATTTTGAGAGTGTTAACATGTCATAAGAATCTGTGTTCTGTACCCAAAGTCCAAAATTTGTCTAATATGTGGTGTGAAATAAAATTTACACACAAGCCCTCCATGATGGGATTCCTTGTTCAAAAAAAAAGGCAAAATTGTCAGGCAGCATGTACCAAGGCGTTTAGTTTTTGAGATACACGTCACTATCTGTTTCTAAAACAATACTTGGGAGGGCGCTGATTCCACAATAATGAGGAAGTGGAAGTGGCTGTTTGTGAATGCTTATGAATGCTGAATCCTTATTTCTACTGCAGTGGAAGTTTTAAACTCATGTTAAGATTGGACAGGTGTATCATTCCATGCGGATTATGTTTAACAATAATTATATTTCACTGGAATAAGTGAGATATATTTAACATTTTAATGACTTCCCATTTAATTTTTATGATCAAGGGAACAGTACTTGTTTTACATACATCACATGAAAGTATTTTATTTTAATATGTATTTGTGTGTGTTTGCTATTCCATAAACAAAAGCATGAAAGTAATGAGGGGAACTGTTATGTCTGGACGAGAATCTTTGTATGAATAATGAGAACAGATAATATTAAAACATATGCATGGTTTGATAATGAACAGTATGCGGTATTTTTTATTGAATTTGTTGCAGTGCTGGTGTTGGCCGGACTGGCACGTATATAGTTTTAGATGCAATGTTAAAGCAAATCAGAAGCAAAGGAGAAGTGAACATTTTTGGATTCTTACGACATATTCGTACACAGCGCAACTTTCTGGTTCAGACAGAAGAGCAGTATATATTCATCCATGATGCACTACTTGAAGCAATTGAAAGTGGTGAGACAAACATCAATCAAGCTTATCTTTCACGCTACATTCACAGCCTACAAGCCGGTGATGCCCTGGAAGAGAAAACAGAACCATGGAAAATGCTTGAGACTCAATTTAAGGTGAGTAGATAAGAAAAGTAATGACATGTAGACATTTTGCGCACAGAATGAAATTACTGTTTTGCGGAGAAGTTACGTCTGGTTTCCTTACTTTCATTTAGAACCAGTCACTGCTCACACCATCCCCTATATAAACACACGTCTACCTGTTCCTAGCATTCTGCTTGGACTCCTCAACCCTGAAGACTGGCTGGATAGGCTGTCCCAAAACTTTGGTACCCAGCTACCAACCTATGCTGCATAACATCGTGGAAGAGCAAACTCCTCACATTAAGTCTTCCTCTCCTTCAGTATGGCATGGCAAATGACATTTTATTGAAGCGATCCATGGGACTGGATGATATAATGAGGACAGGTTTCTGTTTAAAATTTATCTCCACTGATCACCTTCTTGCAGGTTGCTCTTGAATCTGCATTACATAAAGTAACTCATTTTACAAACCACTTTATTCACCGTAATAATGGACTCATCACTTCCCACAGTAATGAATTTGTCAAGCACGGTACTTTAGATGTGTGTTTTTGGGAATACCACGTCATTTCCTGGCCTGATTGCTGGTTATTTCAAGATGCTGTCACTTCTGACAAATGATAGAATGATAAGTAAACATTGGAGTGGAAAATTTGCGTGAGAAAGCAGTCATGGCCAAATTTGACATCCTGTATGTCATTTGCATGGAGGGACTGGGTGACACCATGATAAAGCTGTCATGGTGTCTGCATAGTCTCTGTTTTATTTTTCACAGAATGCCATTTTTTTCATAATGTTATCTTTTTCTGTTGAAATAATACTCCATTTTTCATAAACCATGTGCTAAAATTTAAATACCAACCCGGTCGTTTAAAGGTTAACAGTTTTATTATACAGATTGTGTTTTATTCATAGGACTGTTCACTGTAGAGTGGGCAACATTGTTGCAGCATAGTAGCCAATGACAGTGCGTGTTATATACTACTTAGTCTTGCTCAGTTCTGTCTTTAAAAAACTTATTTTCCTGTGCCTAAGCATAATGCTGTGAAGGCAAACTTGGGGGATGGGGTGGAGTAATTATTGACTGTGGTACATATTATAGGTACTGGTCAGCTTTACAGTCTTACTACATTACTGCCTTAGAAATAGCCTGTTGTACATCCTGATAGCAGGCTGAAGAGCAGATCTGGATATCCCAGCAAAGAAAATGTCCTTGTCTGTCATTAATCAGACCCCAGCCCTGAAGCCTGTAGTCAGTTACATTAGTGACTGGACTGTCTAGCATGACGTGCAGCAAGTTATGTAGTTAACAATAATTGATGTTTGATAATTTTTGTAAATAGTACAGTGTTGTAAACAAAATTAAGTTGAAGTCTTTTCACTTAGTGAATAGGCTGTGGGCTACATGTCTGAGGACTCATGATTTGATTTCCAGAATGGACAACAAATTTGTATCTTTGCTGAAGCATCTAGATCTGCTCAGGGCCCACCGTGCCTCATATACAATGGGTACCAGGGTTCTTTCCTTTGGGGTGAAATAGCCCAAACCTGAAGCTGACCATTCACACCCATCTATTGCTAAAGTTAAGAATGAATGGAGCTAGACTTCCTCTTTCCCATATTTCGTATATTTCTTCATGGCCTGTACAGGGGAAAATTTACCTTTACTTTACCTGTGAAGAGTCTTTTTTTCTTTTCAGCTTGTGACATCATTTCAGCCAAAGGATTTCAATCTAGTTTCTGCCAACAAATCTTGCAACCAACTGAAAAATCGTACACTAGATCTTTTGCCTGTAGAAAGTGCCAGAGTTCATCTGACTCCAAAACCTGGAGTTGATGGAAGTGATTATATAAATGCTACCTGGTTTCAAGGTACAGACATTATCATTTATAAATTAATTTCATTTATATTAAATTTATTTGGCTGAAGTTTATTTACATGAGCTTGGCATTGTCATGCTTTAAACCCAGACAAGAAACCTCTTACACCAGAGCTGGTCATGTTTAAGCAGTGGAGTACAGTATTGTTTTAAGAACAAATACTGCATCCTATTCAAAGCATATCTGTCCCTTTGGTGACCATGTGATGGAACAAGAGCACAAATTAGCTTTGAACATACAAGGTTCAAAATGGTTAACCTGTTGGCTACAAACAGTTGTTTATGGAAGGTCATAGTTGTATTTCAATTTTATGATTGTGTGTTACATGACACAAAAGCTGGTCAACATTTTTATCTTTTCATAAAAGAGTGTTCAAGTTAATACATAATTTGATAAAATATATTCAGATTATGACACATACATATCAGTTACAAATAACAAGCAAATGTTAAAAAGTATCTGAGTTAGACTTTTCATATTCGGTATAGTAACTGAGATACAGGTTGGATGATCAGGAATTGTAGTTCAATTTCTGGGAGAGGTAAGAGATTTCACAAAGTGTCCAGACCAGTGTTGGACCCATCCAGTCTCCTATTTAGGAGCTTTACTGAGGAATAAAGTGGCTGGAACTTTAATCTAACCAGGCACTTCCATCTAGTAGTACTAAGGCTAAGAATGAGTGAAGCCATACTTTCATTCTACTTATATGCTTTCATGGCATTCATGGGAATAACTTTACTTTATTTATGTCTCATGAGGTACTACATTATAAGTCACTGTTATAAACAGCCAAGTCTGAATTAATTAATATTGAGAGAAATCAGAGGGTAAAGTGTGTAAAGATTGAAATAGTAACAGTTCCAAGTATTTTATTCTAAAATAACCGTGCATTTTTCACTAATCAATGTTTTATCACCAACTAAATGCACTTTATTCAAAAAACCTATATATAAGGTTTCCTCAAAACATTTTAAAAAACCCTACACCCCTGAGGATGGCTTCAAGGAAGCCGAAACATATGTAGGGGTTTTTTAAAATGTTTTGAGGAAACCTTATATATAGGTTTTTTGAATAAAGTGCATTTAGTTGGTGATAAAACATTGATTAGTTCCAAGTAATTTATAGTGAAGCATTGTCCTTATTGTTTCTGTAAGAATGGTGTATGTTTTTTTTTATGAGGATAGACATGTGTACATTTATTTCTGTGGCTGAAGTTGTGTAAAGAGAAGTTTACTTGTGAATGGAAATAGCATTGAGACTTTGTAAGTTTCATAATGGGGAATGAATTTGGCATTAAGTTCGTATGTATTCTTGAATTGGATGCACATATCTCAGTGCAAAGTCAGTCACTATATATGTTTAGTGTCCGACGAGTGTACGTTCGTCGGACAATAAACATAGAAAAGAAAATGTACAGAATGAATAATATTAAGTTTATAAATGCCAGACAGGCAAAAGAGATCTATCAATACAAAAAGTGTACATTCGTCGGGCAATAAACATAGAAAAGAAAATGTACGGAATGAATAATATTCAGTCACTATAGTTTGAGAAAATTTCTTAAAGTACAAGTCTGAAAAAGTTGTACAAATTTCAGTACACATGCTAAAAAGTTAATCTTTTTAATTGAACAGCAAATAAACTAATATATAAGTATTTAAAATCAAATAGTTTAGTTGATTATTGTAGGAGCCAAACAGAAGTAAGCTGTGTGTAATGGGAAATTCATGATAAAAATCAGAATTATCATATGTAACCAGATTTTTTGTTTTATTAATTTACCCATCAGTGGCAGGGTTCAGTGCACTGTGCATTTGTGAATTCTTTTAAGGGTGGTATAAATTCAAACCCTTCTATCCGAGGCAGTACTCGTAATTTAAACTCCAGCATTAATGAGGGGTTAATAAACAGTGGCACTAGATGGGGGTGGTTGGTCAGTACCATGCCCCAGCCACTTTACTTCGTGGAAAGGCCTGGTACTCATTATGCAGGGGGCCGCTGGTCCGGTCTGGGCAGGTGCAGAAAATCTCGCCCCCACCAGGGTTCAAACCCCGAACGGTCCAGCCCATAGTGAGTCGCTATACCAACTATGCTATGCCGAGCCATGTGAAGTAAGATTAAATATAAAATTTAATGTCGTGTGTTCCTTGTTTTTATAGGTTTCCACAAGTTACGGGAATTTATAGTCACTCAGCATCCACTTGAATTGACTGCACAAGATTTCTGGCAGATGGTTTGGGATCACAATGCACAAACAGTTGTCATGCTGTCCAGTTTAGATGACCAGGTTTGCTAAAACCATTTTTCTCAGACACAAAAAGTAGGAGTAAGAAATGTCAGCTTCAAGTATCCTTCATTATCCCTCATCTGTTTCATCATAACCCACCACTCAACTTGAACTGTATACATGTTTCTGCATTGCTGCAATTTATTTTTCTGTTAAAAATGTTGCAAATAGTCTCTGTGTTTTTTGTCAATAGGTTCACCAGTCATAAAATAGTACCAATACTAATTCAGCTACTTTTTTTTTGGGGGGTGGGTGTCTGTGGTGCAACAGCCCAACTCAGGCCTAGGCTGCCTCATTGTTGAGGTTTCTAGATCACACACACCCAGTAGGACTTGTCTGAATGAATGATCAGCCCTCGCAGATGCCGCTACCCATACAACACACAACAAACTCAATAGACAAACATTCATGCCCTCAGCAGGATTCGAACCCACGATCCCAGCAATGAAGTGGCCACAGACCTATGCTTTAGACTGCGTGGCAACTGGGATCGGCTCTACTACCTATTTACTGACATAATTTATGCACTTTATTCTCCCCTCCCCCATTTCTCATTCGAAAGTTGGGAGTGCATAAAACGTGTACTGCTTTCTAGAATATCATTTTACATTTATATTCAGTTGCGGACAAGTTACAGCTGCATAATAATGAGAAAATTACAATTTTCAATATAATTTATTACCATCATTTTGAACTACACTGTATTACTCTTTGTATATTTTGTCCCTTTGATACACTTCAAATATTTGCTCATTACTGCCGCTGTGTTAACTGGAGACCATATGAATGATGTGTAGACCCTGATTTTATTAAGTGCAGTAAGGCACTGAGCAGAGGAAGTTCCACCCACAATAACAGATTAGAGTAATTCCTTAGTGTACGAGTGGTTGGGCTATGATTTTTCGCTGATACAAGGTGCACATATTAATACCTGTTTCTGAATTAGTTAATTAATTGATTAATTAAGAATTGGTTTCAGGTAATATTGTTTAATTGCAGTAAATAGACAGCTGTAAGCCATAATTACAGTTTGGTGTACACGGAGTGAGTTCAAGACATTTTACATTATGCTGATTTTAAGTGTTCAAGATTCAACTTCCTATTTCATTTCTTCTTCCCCCCTTTTTTCCTTCCCCTCTTCTGTGGTGCTTCAGCTCATTTTTGGATCATGGCTTCCCTGATCTTTCTTCATCTCCTATTTTATTTAACATTTGTTTTATTTTTTTAGTAGAATTTAGATAATAAAGTTATTTAGATTAGATTAAGGTTTGTGAACATAAGTATTTTAATGAAGGCATTTTCCAGACTGTTAGGTTGATAGGTTTATTTAAAATTAAAATGGAGTTTGGCTTTATACAAGGCACTTTCCACTGATTCACTGTCAAGAAGACTTCTTGAACAAGTCACACTTTGCCCTTGGAGGACAAGCCCTTGTTACAAGCATGTTCATTTGTGAGTCCGGCCTTGTAGACAAGGAAGTGATGGTGGCTGAGGTCTCATAAATTTGAAGCCTGCAATGGGGTTGGGCATGATTTGGCAGCAGTGGTGCATAAAAATTTCATTAGCAGGGCTAGAGACCTGGTGAGCATACTCCTGGATGTACCAAGCTTGCATGGTATTTCCTAGAAAACATCCTTAGTAGAGGGGAAAGAGGGGGGCCTTCCCCAAATTTCATGTACAGATTTTGGCAAACTTATATTACTGCTATTTGTTACAGAAAAAACTATACAAAAGAAACGTACCTTTTTCCCCATAAAGAAACAACATCAGTACCAGAATTTTTTGGTTTCGTTACAGTAATATACACACACTTTTAACAGAAGAAGCTGAATATATAACATGTACTTATGTTTTAAAATACATTATTAAATTCTTTGCAGGAATTTGGCATTTTCTGGCCGGTAGCAAATGAAGAAATGGAGGCAGAAAATTTTAGGGTGAAATTTGTGGATGAAGGTGATCATGGCGGCTATGCGACTCGTGACTTCACAGTTCATTCATTGCAAGATGACTATGAATTGCCAGTACGCATGATCCACTGTGCCAACTGGCCACACAACTGTAGTCCCATCACATCCATATTTGAACTTATCAACCTAGTCCAGGAGTGGCATCTCGAATATCAGAATGGGCCCATTGTAGTGATGGACAGGTACAGTTGAATAATACAGTTCATGTATTAATTTGCCAGTGTCTGTTTACATAGTCATCAAATATGTTTTAGTAGACTCATGTTGGAAACAGCATAAGATAGAATTTGTTAGGTGTTTAGTTTTTCATTTTCATTCTAAATTTTGTTATTTGGCTTGTTATTTGCCCTGGAAGTCAGGATAGCTTAGCTAGTATTGTGAATGGGTTCTTAGCTGGACAACTGAGTGCTTGTGGTTCAAGAGATTTTTCTCGTCTCCAATATGTCAAGACTGTCTCAGGGGCCCACCCATCATCATTTTCAGTGGGTACTAGGGGCTCTTTGCAGCTAAACTGGCCAGGGTGTGAAGCTGACCAGGCACCTCCATCTTGCACCAAGATTAAGAATACGTGGAACTATGCCTCCAGTCCGTGCTGTGCCTTGCGCAGGAACAACTTGACCTTTACTTTACATTGCCTTGGCAGCTGTCTGCAGAAGCCCTGTGGTAAGACATGAAACAGGGGTTAGAGATTGACTTACAGCTGTAACCATCTGCAGCCCATAATTGAATAGCTTTTCACATACTAACCTATACAACATACAGTTTGTAGTGTCATCTCTGCCCACATAGGGTACACTTACACGTGAGCATCTTCTTACTTATTTTAGGTATGGAGGAACTGAAGCGGCTACGTTCTGTTGTCTTACAACACTGGGCAAGCAGCTGGAGTATGAGAACCATGTGGATCTGTATATGTATGCCAAACTGTATCATAACAAGCGTCCTGGAATCTGGAAGTGCCAGGTGAGTTGAATTCACTTAGTCATCAGATTATAATGAAAGAATGAAATATCAATAAATATACAGCTTTGTTACATAGGCACATGATGAGATCCACAGGCGACATCTGAAGTTGTACAGCTTCTTGGCATATTTTTATTGTAACAGGCCTTGATTGTAGTGAAACTCATGTTTTAATGTCCTATAAACCAAGGATTTTATGTAATACAGAATATGTGGAATACAAAGGATGTAGGATACATTTTATTTTCCTTTATACATTGCACTTTGATACAGTCAAGCTTGGAAGTCCAGAAAAGTGTTGCCAAAAGTTCCATGTTTTGATCACGCATATTGCAAGCTAAGTGCATGGAGCAGAGTCCCACTTGAGATACTAATTGTTCCTCTGCTAATCAAAAAATTCCCCACATTTTATGGAACCCAAAGGTTCATTATCATACGTACAAGAGGCCACCACTTGTCCCTATCCAGAGCCAGGTGAATATCCAGTCCATGCCATCCCCTGTTATTTCTTTAAGATCCATTTTAAAATTATCCTCCCATCAATGCCTAGGTGTTCCAAGCAGTCTCTTTCCTTCAGGTTTCTCACCAAAACACTGTATGCACCTCTCACCTCTCCCATCCATCTCATCCTTCCTAATTTAATCACTGTAATATTATTTGGTGAGGAGTAAAAGTCATGAAGCTCTTTATTATGATTATTTCTCCAGCCTTCTGTAATATTAATTACTTCACACAATTCAGAGCATAACCATTTAGTTAAAAGAAAGTAAATTTTTCATGGTAGACTCAAACACATACAGAACTACAGGTGAGATACATAACTAAGCCAGGGCATGTTGCATGAAGTCATCTATCCATGCTCCACAAATCCCTACACACAGATTAATTCTGTGTATCACTGTTCCCCCTTCCCCCCTCCCCCCTTGAACATAAATAATTGCAGTTGTTTGAATTTTCAGGATGACTGTCTACTTCTGTACCGTGCCCTGGAGTCATTAGCTAGCAACATGGTAAACTCCATCCCTCCACCACCCCCTGCCCCCACCCCTGCCCCCCCAGATTTATACCTTACAGCAAATGGTCACATCAATGGCTTTGTTGGCAATGGAAATGGGCCAGGCCAAGGAAATGGGAGTGTGCGGGTGCCTCCAGAAGGCATGGAGTTGGGAGTCGGCGGACGTGGCGCACTTGCTTGAGGCGTTCCTGGGCAGTGTGTTTTCTGGTGATATATTTTAGTTGATAGAAGACTGTTAATTCAGTGAGAAACAAGGACCATGTGTTGCAGCATGCCTATTTGCCAAAAAAAAATATTAATATAAACATTTTTTAAAAAAAAGTGTTCAGAATTTCTTGTTGCTAGGAAAGGCCATACTATATTGTCAGATCGTAAAGCATTATTGTATTGACAAGTTTAAATGGATGGAAATTAACAGTGAAATTTGACTTGTAGCAGCCAGACATTGATAATGGTTGCGAAAAACAGCAAATATGTTGTTCTGCAGAATTAGTTGTTTGTTGGTGCATTTAACCTTAGTGTTGCATTTGTACGTACATATATCTTTGTGTACTGACTTTGGTTTTTGTGTTCCGGATGGCATTGTGTGTGATGTTGTGAATCTCAAAGGGTATACAGGTTTTCGTGTATCCTGTGATTTGACATAGAACACCCTTATCCTAACTAAAATAATATATACTTATATATTAAACACACAATGTCTTTATGTTCTGTTAGTGTTGTCACCGTTTATAGTCTGTGCACTGGGTTGCATATATCGGTAAATTAGGTGTCTCACACCAACTGTACTGGGTTAGTCATTTGTTGCAGTTAAGGAAAACCTTGTAGTTCTAGTCCCAAGATTGCTGGTGTATGCAAAGCTTTGGCCCAACAAAGGGGAGGAAATGCTAGGAGGGAAATGTGGGCCCAACTGACAAAGACAGCTGTGGAACTTGATGACATAGCATCATTTTCCGTGTCCATATTCAGATGTAAGTTGACCAACATCACTGTAGTCTTGTGTTAGGGTGACCGACTATGTAATCTCTTTTCAGTAATGAGCGGAGGATTGGGAGATTTTCAGATGGTAGACATCTTCAAGTTTAAAAGGTTTTGACAATGTTATATTGTATTATGTGACTGATCTTTTGGTACCTGGTCATCACCTCAGGCCCAAAAAAAAAAACACACACACACAATGTTTTGGGGACTGGATATGTCTCTCTCATCCAGTAGAAAGGCAAAAAGAAGGAGTACCTGTCCTGCTGGGTGTGTCACAAACATCTGTTTGAAGTGGACACACCAGAGAAGGGTCTCTCACCACCACCACCACCATTCACTGAAAAAAAAAGAAACCGATCCAGTCTCAAAAACATTGTGGGCTTTTGGCCTGAGGTAGTGGACATTGTCCAAAAGATCAATCCTCTTGATAGACCTCTTACTTTCCGTGAAATAAGACAACAGTTTCATTTACTCAGTACAAAGTTCATGTGATTTTTGTCGACATAGTATTCTTGTTATTTTGTTACAGTATCATTCATTCGTTTTTATTTTTAATTGAACAGGAACCTGATGTTAACTTCAATTCCATTTGACTCAAAAGAGTACAAGTACAAATGCAGTCCATATATTCCATAATGAGACTGGCATTCTGCTCTACTGACAGTTGAAGTGTAGTGGGGAAACATTCTAAACATTCATCATTGTGAATCATCTCTTGAATCCTGCCTACATCTTAGCTCTGTTATTAGAGTTTATTAAAAAAATGTGACAAAGTATCTTAATGCAACATGTTTGATATACAGTTCATTGTACAAAAAAATACAATTTGGCTTTTTATATTGGTGTAACCGTGAAGTTGTGAGGTGTGTCTGGGTCAGTGACTTTATTTTAGGAAGATGAACTTTTTGTCATTTTCCTTCTGAGTGTTTTATACTGTATATAGCTGTGTACATAATGGTTGACCTGGATGCCACAGTTCCCCATTGTCCATGTGTTCCTAGAATGACCTGTTGTAGTTTCATCTCATGTTAAGACAGTGAATTTGTTCCCCAATGCATTTGTACAGCCGTTTACTGGTGTGTCGATGGACTGTGACAGTGGTCTTATTCCAACTTCAAGACATGCTAATATAATAAAAGGCTTTATTTGTCAAATAATCCGTGTTGTTCTTATCCCATGTTCTTCTCTGTATCCTGTTTTGTCATATCTTAATTTCTCAGGTCACTGCAAGTATAGGCAGAGGTAGACTTGCTTTATAGTGAGCACTACATCGTGCGGGCATAGAGGAGGTGCTGAGGTAAGTGATCAGCTTCACACACTGGCCACTTTACCCATGAGTCAAAAAATGTAAAGGTAGAGTTATCCCTATACACACCATGAAGGCATACACCTTGGCACTAGATGGAGGTGAGTGGGCATTTTAAAGAGCCCCCTGTACCCATTGAATAGTAGGTTGGCTGGTCCACAGAGTCAGTGTGGACATTTTTGAGTTGCAATAAATCTCTTGCCACTGCTGGGATTTGAAACCTGGATTGTCCAGCTCATTGCCTAGTCATTATACCAACTATGCTATCCTGGCTTCAAGTAGCCCGTGTCACCCATTGAAATGAAAGATGGTTGGACCCTCAAAGCAAAGTTTGCTTACACATGTATGTAATTATAAGATAAAAAAAAGCAGTAAGCACTTAAAGACACCTTAATTTATCTTATCATTGTAACTGAAGCTTATAGATAAGGCAGTCTGGTTATGTGATTGGAGACACACAGGTGTTGTTGATTCACAGTGCAGCCCAAGTATGTTGGTCTACATAAGCCTTGCTATCTTTACAATATTGGTGATCAAATTCTTTCAGAAAAGAAATGAACCGTCTGCATTTGGAATATACCAAAAACCTGGAAAATGGTATTTCTTGAAATTATCATTAATGTTCCTACTGATAAAGGCGAGAAAGGTAATGTGTCATGAAAAATATGATTTTTATTTTACCTGTGCATGATTTTGTATCAATATAGGAATCCAGGATACACATTGCTGTAATGGGGAGAGAGGATATATATTCCTTCTACTTTAGGTGGATAGGGGATTTATGTCTTTACAGGAGCAACATTTGGAATTAACAGTTTGTCTAGAATATCAGTTTTAGTCTTTGAGTCACATCCTTGGTTCCAGTAAGTTTTGTGTGAGGGATAATGTAGACCAGTGCTTGTCAGGTCATACAATTTTTATACTTTTGCTTGGAAACATCTGTTTGTAAAGTTAACTTCTCTTGGTGAACCCTGTGTTTCCATGTTTCATCCAAGATATTTATGGCAATAACATACCACAGAAAAGACGGACCTTAATTAGTCCTTCAAGCGGCTCAGTTTATGAACAACTTCCTTTCCTGGTAGAAGAAGGATTTTTCTCATGTATGTTCCCAAATGGTGGGGACAACACACCCGGGAATAAAGTGTTCAGAGTGTAATGGGGACACCTATGTGCTTTATCTATCACTATTGTGTGATACTTAGCACAGAGGTGAAGAGACAACTACAAGGATGCTTTGTCTGTATAGAATATGCAGACTTCTAGATGTTGGAAATTAACTTCTGTCAGAGGAAGGTATGCATCGTAAACTGAGTCTTGCAGTAACATACTATTTGTACAATGTGCAAAACAGGTAAGATATGAAACATCTTTTTGATTTGATTCCAGGCCATAAATCGATGGAGGTTGCAACGGAAACGGGTCTGGAGTTCAACTGAAGTAGGTTATGGATTCAAGTCTCGTGCTTCACCAGAGGATATGGACAAGCAGCAGCCATTGTCTGACCATGCAAAGGTAAATGGGAACATTTGTAGGTACATAATAAGTAACATGAAATAGAAACTGGGAGTTACTGATACTGCTTCAGTGAAGCTAAGGTAAAAAAAAATCAGTTTAAATCTCATCCATTTTTCTCCATTTATGATCTGGTACCTAGGTGACTAATCAGTTTTTAGGCATGTTCCCATAATTTCAAAAAGCACCTGTTAGCTTAGTCGTATCCATCCATCGACATGTATCTGTGCGGCTCCCTCTGGACGGATTCTGTAAAATCTGTTCAAGGATGTCCAAATTTGGTTAAACCAGGCAATTCACTTGAAGTCATAAGTACTTTTTATTGTGGCTAGCGACTGTAGACTGCCATAAAAGTGCTCTCTTGGAATGGAAAGTTGTCAGGCAAGATCTAGGCATGTGAAATTACAATCATGGTGACATATGAAGTACTTTGATTTTACATCCAACAGATTTAACATACACAGAAGTAATCGAGCACCAATAATAATGCAAACCAATATTTAGGCTGGTTAGAAAGTGGGCTTTATGAGGTCTGCTCAGAAGTTCATCTTTCTACTTACATAGAACTCTAAAATTTAAATTAAAGTAATAGTAGTTTACAACTGAAGAATGTTAATGATATTAAAATTCTCACTTTACTGTATGTGACATAAAACATAATTTATTTTATTTTATGCTAACATCCATCAATAGGCAATTGATGCTGTATACTTTAATGCAGCGAGCCGTGATGGGTACCATCTGATTGTAGGAACTGCTCATCGACCACATGGGGTTGTCAATGGCTTCATGTTCTTAAGGGTGAGTAAAGTATAAGTAACTTTATGGCGTGTTTTTCTCAAGGCATTTTTCCCTTGATATCTTTCTAAGCAACATAATATATTGCATGTAACCTGAAACTGAAGGATGATTGTGAATGATGAATTATAATGGATTTGAAAGGAAGCATTCATAGCCTGTTTCATGGTTACATCTCTGTATATGCTTAGATCAGGCATCCAGGCTTGCTTAACCAGAAAGTATGAGAGCCATATTGCTCTAAAAGCAATAGATGTGGGCTACAGGGGTACATTCTAGGGGGAAGGGGTGATACTTTATTAATAATTTCCTCATTAAATGAAGTAAATAATTTTAATTGTTTTTATTTTTAATTATGAGTCATGGGAAAACAAAAAATCCATTGAAGTAAAATACATGCATTTTTCCTAATCACCTTTCAAGCTTAATGATGTATTACATCTCTTTTTGGCAACAAATTTGTCATATGCTGGGGTCATATATGAAGTGGATTTTTCAAAATGTCTTCCAAATGGCTGTTAGTCAGAGAAGAACATTGCTTCTTTTTGTTCATGTTTATGATGGAGAATGTTTTGTCACGTATGTGCTTCCAAAAGTGTTGAAGGTTTTCAATGCAAGTTCAGTAAGATTTTTGTACTTCTCACTGTCCAGACATTTTTAGAAGTCTACATTCCCTAGCTTCTATGCCCACAGAGCTGAGTCCCAGAAAATGGAGGGAATGACTGTCTCTTACTCCACAAGCTGCATGAGTTACACCATCACATGTACACAAGTCATCAGTGTAGTGCTGTTCAAAAGTCCACTGTGGATGGCAACATTTAATTTTTAACTTTCAAACAATTGCAATTTTTTAAAGAATAAGCGTTATTTCCATAAGTTGTTATGGGCCTCAGTGAGCCCCAGTGCATATGGCCTGTGGGCAATATGCTGTGCAGCCCTGGCCTAGATGGACTGAGAAAATTACTAAACACCTCAGTTATAATGGTCAGCCACTCGGGGGGAGGGGTGCTCACGACTGTAATATATGAACTCCTGATTATAAAACAAGTACTAATCATGACAGTTAATATTTGTTCAGTAATGGTAATCTGTTCCAGAATTCTTAAGCTAAATTTTATTTCTGCCCAGGGTACGAGATATTGTTTGTTTCTCAACAGGGGCAGAAGCTTTATCTTTTCTCCAAAGCATCCATACCAGCTGTGGGCCCTGCCCAGCCTCCTAAACAGTACATAGTAGGGGCGCTTTCCCCATAGGTAAAGTGGCTGGGGCATCAAGCTAACCACTTACCTCCATCTTGTGTCCAGGACAGTGGACAGAGCTGTACCTCCACTCCCCCATATACTTTCATGGCATGCACATTGACAACTGTACCTTTACCTTTACAGTGGATGAGCTCATCACAGAGTCCAGAAATTGTGTGTGTTGTGGTGATGATTATATCCAAAGTAAACAACTGAATAATAATATCTTTATGTATGGCATCCTTTTGTGATATATGAACAACAGTGAAGCAATACAGATCATCAATCACAACTGTGTTTATTTCAGTTGTATTGCTTGCAAGAGGTTTCAGCTTTTCTGGAAAGCGATCATCAGACAATTAAATATACACAAGAAAGACGATTTAAATATAACCCATAAGAATGATACTCCTTCAAATATCTCAGTTCTCAACTTTACAAAAATAGGACTCATGTAAGCCAAAACTAGGTAAAAATCGAGAATGTGTATTAAAACATTAAAATATAATAAATGTATATTATATTAAAATCTTAGTCCAGTACGTTGGGAGTGAAAATGAAGTTCCTCAGTAATAAAATGAACCTTGTGGGCTACAATTTTGAACTTAATTTTGTTTCTTAATTTTGATCAACGCTGGAGAGGTATGGTATACTATATAGTTTTTACCGTAATTATTTCATTCTTCATATCTCATCTAGTCAGTCAGTGGACACTAAAGTAAAAATGGTAGGTCGTATATATCTTTTATAAGATAAATAAACAAAATGAATAGACCTTCGTAGACTAGTAAGGAGGCTATGTTTCACTTATGTGTTCAGGAAGTACTGAATGATAAAACTAAACATAAAATTTCAGTTACAGAGACTGTGATGAAACTAATCATATAACATTACTTACTTCATTTGTAACAGGTACCAGATATTGGAGTACTCATGACGCCCAAACTCCCAGATACAATGACATTTCGCACTGAAGATGATGGGGAATTCTATGGGGCAGAAGGTATTAAACTTAAGCCTCTGGAACCTATGAAGTCATGGGATCTAAAGTATGATGGCAAAATGAAGTAAGTGAATAAAAGCAGTACCATAGCTTGAAGTAACAAAACAAACAATGGTACAGACATGTGTGTTACATATCAAATAATAACAATAATCTCAAGCCTGTAAGACAAACCTCTACCACTCTACTTCAGGCACTGAGCATCATGTCCGTGCATCCAAAAAGCTTGTAATCTGTTACCAGAGAAAAATGCAATACTGGAAACAGATTGTGTTTTTACTATTCTGAATCTTTTCATTTTCTGTATAATTCTTCTTTAAACATTCATATTTGTTACTTATATTTTTTTACCTTTCTGTTTTGTGTCTACTTTTAAACAGCATGTAATAATATTAGTTAAAAGTACATCATATGTGTATGTACATATATTGCATACATTCTACTGAGATATCTAAATTAAAAAATACCTCCTTCAGGTATGGAAAATTGTAAGGCGTGTGTGCCCCTAAATAGCCCAACTGTATAAATGTTAATACATCAGCTTTCTGTTGCTGACTAAACAGAAATAAGTACTTTAATGCAGGTTGCATGGTGATCCAGAGAAGGTGTATGATGTGGCACTACACATAAAATTTACTTCATCCTTACCATATTTTGACTTTGATACTGACATGGATGAACTTCCTGTGGCTAGAGGTATGGCTCTAGAACCATGGAGCCGGGAATATTTCAGTACTGTCAAAGAGTAAGTAAATGGATTTCATACTTGTATTATGTCATAAATATATTTTAAAAATTGTGCCAAGTATAATATTCTGCAAGGGATCAGCATGTCTCACGTTACTGTGTAACTGGCAGTCAGTCTATTTGAAATGTTTTCTGCATCTCATGTATGATTAATGTCAGAGAGATAACTGTGCTAGTATATTGCTACATCTTACAGATACATTTTAAACAACTGCAGTGTTTTGAAGAACTCTGGTGGGGGCAAGAGATTTTTCCTTCTCCACACCCATCCAGACTGGCCCTGGGGCCCACCCAGCCTCCTGTACAATGCTCTTTCCTGGGAGTAAAGCAGCCAGGGCATGGCGTTGAACACTCACCCTGATCTAGCACCAATGATAAGAATGAGTAGAGCTATACCTCTCTCCCCCAAATTGCCTGTATAGCATTTTATGGGTAGACCTTTACCTTTTACAGTGTTTGGAAGTTTCCAATACATTAGTTGTCCCACTGGTTAAACGTGCCCTGAAGATGTATTACATGAAAGTAAGTGGAGAGCTTTGCTTCCGTGTCCTAGTCCAGTACCTATTCAATAGGAATATAGCCATGAAGGGAAAAATCTCACCCTTGCAGGGATCATACCCCTGGCATCCAGCTCATGACCAGTCAGTGTACTGACTCACCTATCCCTACTGATAAAAGGTAAAATTTCCCATATTCCTAAGCATCATGTCATGAAGACATACTGGTATGGAAAATAAATATGTGCATTTGTAATCTCATCATTAGTTGAAGGTTAGCTGTCAGTTCGTACTGTGGCTACCTTACGGACAGTGAAGTAGCTCCCAGTGACCGTTAGACAAGTGGCTTGGAGGCTGGCAGGCCAGACCCAGCCTGAAGATAGTGGTGAAGAGCAAGATTCCTCCCCTTGTGAGTAACCACACTCCAGCAGTCCAGCCTTATCCATTCACTTCACTGACCAAACTGTCACAGTGTGCCATAACCTTTAACAGCACTAATTTTTATGATATTCTGAAATATGTTGGTAGAACTCTCATCACATCCCAGTTTGCAGACATAGTAGACAGCTGGAAAGCTTTGATTCAGACTGACAGATGTTATGTCTGTAACATTTCAAGGACACTATGTCAAAATGGCAACAGGGTGGGGTAAAGCAAATTTCTTTATCTCACTACAGAAGCCAGACCAAAGATGTGAAGCAGTCTGGTAAAACACTTTACATGTAAGAGTGAACTTTTCCTTACAGTATGTTAGAATGTAGGATTGCTTGGTGTCTGGACTTTGTCCATCAGCTTGCCATGGTCCACTAATAGAGAGTAGCTCTTTGTCCATCACCTTGTCTTGGTCCACTGATAGAGAGTAGCTCTTTGTCCATCAGCTTGTCTTGGTCCACTGATAGAGTGTAGCTCTGTCCATCAGCTTCTCTTGGTCCACTGATTGAGAGTAGCTCTTTGTCCATCACCTTGTCTTTGTCCACTGACTGAGAGTAGCTCTTTGTCCATCAGCTTATGTTGGTCCACTGATTGAGAGTAGCTCTTTGTCCATCACCTTGTCTTTGTCCACTGACTGAGAGTAGCTCTTTGTCCATCAGCTTATGTTGGTCCACTGATTGAGAGTAGCTCATCAGCTTGTCTTGGTCCATGATAGAGAGTAGCACTTTATCACTCAGCTTGTCTTGGTCCACTGATTAAGAGTAACTCTTGGTCCATCAGTTTGTCTTGGTCCACTGATTGAGAGTAGCTCTAGGTCCACTGAGAGCAGCCCTTGCTGTTGTCCTAAACTGAATAGGTGCTCCACATCCATTCACCTGAAGATAAAAACAGATCAGTCCCGAAACTTTTATGTTTGTTTCTCAGTATGAGTGTACAAAGTCCAAAAATCAAACAATCCCGTGTGTAATGTACCACTGTCAGAAACATTTATAATTGACTAATATGTTAAAGGTCAATTTTTTTGCCACCAGTTTTCATCAGACCCACTATAAGCAAGATGGATCTTTTGAAGGCCAGATAGTGATTGATGGTAAGAAATACCCTGTGCATCTTGATGGGTCCAGGGACCACAGTTATGCACATAAGCGTGAATGGAGTAACTTTCACCGTTATGCTCTTCATTTTATTACTTTGGAAAATGGAACAAGAATGAACATTGGAATTGTGTGTGTGCCATTGGTGTTCTCAAGGTAAACATGATGCTCTGCCATACAATATTTAATACAGTGTTGAAATACTATAAAATGCAATTGAGTGCTTATATCTGCTGAGAATTTTGTTAGTTTACTGCATTATTGAACTGATGACCAGTACATAAAATGAAATGTTAAACTTGGCCAGTGGTTAGACAGGTTGTAATACGGATACATTTTGAACATAACGAACTCTGGAATGAGTGCTAGTTTTTAGAAAAATACGTTTGTTTGCATTCCAGCGACACTAGTTTCTAAATGACTGACTGAGGATAAGTAAGATAAGATGGATGAGTATCATGTATTAGAATGAAGTCCATTTTATTGTTATCATTCTGTATCTTTCAAGTCTTCACTTTTCAAGAGGTTCAATACTAATACTTTGTATGTGTTTCTGGGTCTGTGTTTTGTGTTCAAGAGCTTCATCAACCATACCTCCAAATTTTATGTATTCTTTACACTAACACATAAATGAATGCAAAATGGGAAGGTCATGTCTGGCAGAAAATTGGTGGGCACCACTGGTTTTAACACATTTCAGACAGTTGTAAGTGCGGTTATACGTGAATCCCAAATGAAAATTTATTCAGTTCTTATAAAATTGCTCCTGGTATTAAATATCAGTGTGTGACACAAAATAACATTCATTTGAATATATTTTGATATGGTAAATATTTAAGGAAACTGAGGATCTGACAGCAAAAACCAGAGTTCAACACCACTAATAACATGGACAGGTCATCCAGGCCAGTGATTATTTCACTCATCCATTTTAGGAAATTTTCTTGTAATGTTACTTGTTGCTAGAATTGCTGCTTTCTGAATTAGTATGTGTGTGTGTATGTGTGTGTTTGTGGAGGTGTGTGCTGTTCTATTTACGAGTAAACTGAGGTCTTTTATGTTGCTGATATCCATGTTAAGTATCGAACCTGTGTTTGACATTGTCATTGTCATCGTCATTACTGTTGTTGTTGTTCTCTTTTTCGTTCCTTTTCTTTTCTTCCCCCACCCCCCACTCCCGGCCCAAGAAAATAAAATGATGTGTTTAAATCTCTGCCACGTGTGGCCATTCATTTTCTGGTCTTCATGACTTTCTTGGAATTTCCTTTTGATATGTTATTTTTCAGTTCAAAATTAAAAAACGTGAATGTGCTTATGTGTACATATACGTATGTGTTGTTATGTATGGAGACAGACACACACTCTTACTTGATTCATCATTAAATTTTCCCAAAGTACAAGTACTTTCTAAAGTGTTTTCTTTTATTTTTCTCCCCAACTTCATGCACTATAGGATATTTTGATTATGACAGTGCTGTGAAAGTAAGCAGCTGTTTTTATATTCTAATTTGTACAGCAAGATTATGATACAATTTTGTTCGTAGAATGGAATTGGGGTACATATACAAGGCAGATGGCACTCTGCTGCCAATTCAGTGGTGTGACTTGAAGCTTGAACATCATGGTGAGAATGGAAACCCACCCTTTGATTACAGTTTCTTCTTTCAAGCTGGTAAGTGTATCTTAAATAAATAATGTGTTTGAGATCCTGTATGTGTTCTTTAATGCATAAAATGTAGATAGACCACGTATTTCAAACACTTCTTCTTGTCCTTCTCCCTCCCCCTCCATCACTCCTGTTCTGCATCCTCCCCACTCTTCACTATCTCCTCTTCTTCCTCCTCCTTAAATTTGTGATTTAAGCAAACAAGGCTCTTCCAATTTCATACAGTCATTCCATCTTGTACAAGGTTTTCATCAGTCTGCATCCTTCTGGTTCATGCAGTGGCATCTCTTTCAGTATTTAAAATACATTTCCTAATAATTACAGATGATTAATAATAACATGAGGAGAGAAGGGGATTGAGGATGTATAATTTAATACAAAATTGTTGTTATATTTGATAAGCTTTATGAACCAAGTGGTAGGAATCAGTGATTTACCCATTAAGTCCAGTGCTGGAATTGGAAATTTTTAACATTAAAATTAAACCATGAAATCCTACTTCTGGTTTGAAAGCTTCAGTATGTTGGGTTAGATTCTGACGCAGAAATCCAGATTTTGTAATTTGTAAAAACAGTGTAATAAAAACGTGATGTGAATTGAATCTGGTGTTCATCGGATGGGCATTCTAGCACGTTAAACACAATACTAACGATCAGTTGTAAAACTAGGAGTTCTGATGAGAAAAAAAGAAGCTTACTTTCCTAATGCTTACATTTCCAATCCTACTTATCTTTTAGTATTGTTATTCCTTTTTGATTTTATATTTGTGAAAGATTTAGTATTTACAACAAAGATTCTGTAGAGGATACTTTTTGGATATAATCTCAGTTTGGCATGTTTTGACTTAGAAACAGCAGTTCACTCACATTTGTGTTCCTAACTGCAACAGTACATTAGTTGCCATAAAATGGAGAGCCAAGTAGGATTTGTTATTTTACAACCTACATAAAGGATACCTTGACAAAACTTATGCATTTTTCCAACACCTGTTCTTGTAGCCTACATTTTTTCAGGACCAAGATGTCAGTGTCACTTCTGTTGTTGCTTGTGCCTCATAATTTAATGAATTTATCATGTTATTACTACTGAATGCAGGAAATTTGAAATTATGGTGTTGGGTTGTCCTCTATTGCCTCAGTATTTTTACCAATTTTTTTTAATATTGGGAAGTGGTCATTTCCATACTTGCTATATACCTCACCCACCTCAGCATCCTTTTATGTCTTCATCCTAATGATATAATGTGAGGAGTAATAATCAGAAAGCTCTCACTGTGTAATTTTCTCTGACCACCCTCTCCTTCCTCCCATTTAAATCCAAATGTTCTTCCCCATACCCTGTTCTCAAACATGCTCAGTCTAATTTGAGACACCAAGTGTCACACCCATACAAAACAACAGGCAGTATTATTTTGTGTGTTTTCATCTTTACTGGAGACAATTCGAACAATGGACCTCTTGGATATAAGTGCAGTGTTATGGTTACACCAAGTTGCTTAGTGCTTGTGGAGATCAGAAGTATAAGTTTAATGAGAATGTTGTTTTATATTACTTCTATATATTTATGTAAATGGTGTGTTTCATGAATCAGAAATAATTTTATTTTGACATAAAGAACCATTCTCAACCACCACGTTATTATGGCAACCCCTCTTTATTCTCCCAGAACTTTACTTATTAAAAATTTTGAAGTATATACAAGTATATGAGGACTTACTTTTTGGGTCTCAACATGCTGAAGTTATTGTCTTCTTCTTTCCCGCAGGTGGAGAAAGGTATCACGTTCAAGTTGATGGTATTGAGTCAGCAGAATTGTTTATGGGATGGGACTGGGAGGCACGTGTTGTTGAACAATTTGCGCACTTCACAGTTAATGGGGTGAAGGGTTGGGGAGCTGTGGAGTGGGAGTATCGTCACCTGGGTGGGCGTCCGAGTGCAGTTGCAGCTAATGATCCTCCCTTTACTCATCAAATTTGTAAAGGTTGACCTTGAAATTCTTATAACAGGTAATAGGATAAATGTCTGGGAATTATTTAATTGTTCCTTAATCCTTTTATTGTCTTGAAGTTGTGTTTTGCGTCATTATCATTTGCATATGAATGAGACAAGTATTTTTGAGAAGTACAACATATTTTATCAACAAGATTTATGATGAACTGCCTGGGGTAAAAGTGTAAAACTTTTGTGAGATCTCGCAAAATGTCATTGTAACGCATGTTGTATATTTTATACATATGAGTATGACATTCTGTGAGATCTTGCAAAAGTTTTACACGTTTACCTTGGATTTTGGGTTTTTGTACTGTACACCTGATGATGATGGCATGATTCAAAACTGTAGTGTATAAATAATTATCAAATACAGGTTGTGTCAGACGGAACAAATGGTGATGTTTGTTTAAGACTATATGAAGAGTATACATTCCATCCAGTAGGAATGGTGGATAGACCAGCACTTGGAAAGAAGTGGTCATGACTTTGTTCGAGGTACCTTACGTGGAGAAACTGAGGAAGGTCACGAAAATTATATCGTGGCTCTTTTCTTCCTAAGCACAAGTCTGGTCTTCCCCACATCCTGGGTGGACCTAAAATCGAAGTGCGAAAGTTCAAGAACAGGCTGGTGATTACATCCAGTCTGCATCCTAGGGTCGAACTGGTGTCTTCTTAGCACTCAGCTAGCATAGGAGATGATATTTATGTAACCTTAATGACGTTGCTTGAGGAGGAGCTGGGATAGTCCAGTCGGTATAGCAACTAGCTGTGAGCTGGAAGATCGTGGGTTCGAATTACCGATCCCAGTGGCCGTGCGGTCTAAGGCGTGGGTCTTCGGCGTCTCGCTTACTGGGATCGTGGGTTCGAATCCCACCGGGGGCATGGATATTTGTGTTGTGTTATACGGTAGTATGGAACATAAGTGACATGAAGGGCGAAAAGGATTTAATACAGTACAAAAATGGATCAAAGGGGGAAAACCCCGGACAGACAAAAAAAAAAATCCCGGCAGGGGTAGCAGATTTTTCTCTTCTCCAAAACGTCCATATTCCTAATCAGTGGGTACAGGGGTCCTTTTCCGGGGGTAAAGCTGCCGAAGCTGATTATGAGTGGAGCTATGCCTCCACTGCCTCTATATGCCTTCATGGCGTTGAGAGGGACAACTTTGTCTTTTACCTTTCGACGTTGCTGTAGGTATTCTCGGAACCGGATGTCTATTGAACTTCTAACAAATCGCTACTTCATCGATTTGTATTGTCCACTCAACCTTTAGCCGAACATGAATCGATAGTTACTCGCACATTTTCGACTTTCTGTTTATTGCGTGTCGCCATGAACTTAAACACGATTCCAGCTATTTCGCATCAGATTACTTGTTGAATCGACCGGAGAGCCACGTAAGTTCGCCTCCTTACGTGCCTGCCTAAGGTACAGCTCCTGTTCAGTCAACAAGGACGAGTAGACAGTACTCATTCTTGTAAGTACCGTTGTAATATACGTTCCTTACAACTGTTGTAGAATTAGTTAGGCGTATGAAATATTAGTAAAGTGGGCCTATGAAGGTTAGGCATTATACGGGTTCCATCCATTTATTTACTATTGAGTCCGGTAAAACTAAATTTTTAGTGTCATAGTAGTCTCCAGGCTGAACGATGACAAAGGCCCATTTGACCCTAGTTCCTCTCGGTGTCATGAAATGCTTAGCTTTCTGTATTTTAAGTGCCAGGCACGTGTCAAGCTAAAACAGAAATTTGATACGGTGTAAGAGACTATTTACCTCTTCATATTTGGTTATGGCGCTGAAGTCCTGTCTGCTGTTCGTATACCATTCACAGAATATTGGGTGGAATCGAGGGTCATTCATTTTTAGTTTTTACAGGGCGCCTTGCCGTACCGACTGCGGTCTTGAGCAACCACGGTATTTAAACTACTTCACGATTATTAAAACCTCGAACTGTGACCACATCTAATATTCAGTATGCCTTTTGGTCATTTCGCCGTAATTAATTGAATAAATACGGAGGTGACTGTAAGTGTATTTAACTGTTGGGGCTCTTACATTGCTTACGTTTATTCAACAGCACTTTATAGTCTAGTCCAGGGGTGCACAAATCCCGGGCGCCAGGTTGCCATGGCGACTACATTTTGTACAGTGGCGCATAATATATGTGGGTCCTCAGTATGGAACTTGCTTCGTGTCACGCTGTTGGTGCCTAGAAGTTTGGTGTGGCTTCTAGATTTTCGGAAACTTTGTGCACCCCTGATCTAGTCTTCCTTGAGAACTAGACCTTAACATAATCCTGAACTGTCCAAAAGATTCCTTTTTATTATAGTAACAGCCCATTACCATCATCACAAAATTCTGTCGTTGGAATTATAGTGTGTTTATAATTGATATTATTCCAGTGCCTATCGGAGACTTCAACGATATCTCCTAATAGATTACTTGTTCTTTCGTTGTATAACTACCAGCAAAAGTTTGTTTAGCATCGAAAGAGATGGGAAGATGACTCTTACGAATAATGAATAGGCAAGGATTTGAAAGAAGGCAGAAGTAACTTACGCGGAGGAATTTTCTTGCTATATTCCCAGAAAGACATTTCGAGCAACTTGTCGGCGTACTCAGTAAAATGGCCGTGTGTCTCGCGAAAAGGCTTGCAAGTCCAGATCAGTACCACTGTGTTAACCCGCTGGGCTTTGTATTTAATGAAGTACAGGGTGGGTGGGAAGTACGTAGGCATTGATAAATGGTTATAACGTCTATATTTCCAATGCAAAGATAATGAAAATAATTTTTACATGTACCTTTTTAAATGGGAATATGGACGCATAGCTTAAAATTCAATGTAGGCACCGGCGGCATCTGAAGGTAGCGGTCGGCATTCATGGTGTCATGCAGAAGATATGGGCCGATGACCCTAGTGGCCGTCATCCCGCACCACACGGTCACTTTTGGACATTTTGCATCTTCTCCACCGTCACTTCGGGATCGTGTGCCGCCCAGTAATGGCAATTATGTCGATTGACGAAACCGCCGATATGGAAAACGGCCTCGTCGCTCCAGAGAATGTTTTCAAACAGTTGCGGCCAATCCTCGTGCGAACCCAGCATCAACTCCCCATATTCCATTCTGCGGTCAGTCTTCAGGTGTCAGCTCCTGCACGTAATGGAGTTTCCACGGGCGAAAATTCAAGTCTTTCTCTAACACCGCACTTATCGTGTGCCTCGACAGTTATTTAATGCCTACTTACTTCCCACCCACCCTGTAATATCAGTTACACAAAGTGTTTAGTTTTTATCAGTGTCTGTACGTTACAGACTTACTCACATGGAACTCGGATCGCTTGGATCATACTTTTCCAAACCATACGAAGGAATACACAGAACTTACCTACACATGTAATTAAAACCTTTGTTTTAAGTAGGAACAGATTTTATATACAGGGTGTTTCAGGAGGAATTTGCCATACTTAGCAAGCAAGTTCCTTAGGTTAGACTGGAGGGGGGGGAGGTATGGTGAGACCACCCCGGTCCCGCAATGTGAATGTTTTCAATGAAAATTTTCGATATATAGCGCTCAACATATTTTAAATTATTGAGCCAAATAAAAGGAAATTCAATAAATAATTGTGATTTTTTTTAAAGTTCATAACTTCTCTCAGGGGTGGCCATTGTGATTACTCGCCCGGATCGCCAAAAATCCTAGCTACGACACAGCCAATTTCATCAAAACATGTTCAACAGCTTTTCACAGACAAATGCAAATGTTGTACATACTCCATAAATTCTGCGGAATCATTTCTGGACCTACGTTTATTGGAAGTGGCATGTTTGATGTCGTGAAGGCCCATTGTTATGTGTGGCACACCCCTTATAAAGCAATGGCCAATGCCCGCAGTTACGATATCGATCTCCTTTGTGATGACTTGGGGATGTGAACTTCAAATCATACAAGACGGTTATTATTTATATATAGCCAAAGTGCGCTGTACCCTCTGTTATTGACATTTCTGCCTTGGTTGCACTGCTGCTGTTAATCGCAGTTTCAGTGCGGCGTAACCTCCACACCACATATATCTTTAATTCCGCACGCGAATTTGAATTACAAATTGTTTTCTGTTTGACTTGGCGTCGCCAGTAGACATTATACTAAATTTCTCCCAATCCTTCGAATTTCCACAAGTTCCACGAAACTTGAAATTATTATACTTTTGTTGCACGAAGCAAAAGACGCATGAACACAGAGAGGACGCGTCGAATGTCCGCATGTAGTAGGCCTACCTCCGAAACTGCTTAACACATTTCTATTAAATTTGGAATTTGAGGTCTAGAAAAACTGTTTCGTGAGTCCAAATTGTACCTTAAGCGACGCTTAAATAAAACTTTGCAATTTTCTCAGAAATGGCCCATGTTGTAGAAGAATTGGCATTGAAACTGTGCTACAAAATATAGGCCTCATTAAGATCTGCGATTTTTGTTTGAAGCATTTTTGGGTGCTATGAGTATTTAACATAATACACAGTACAGGGTGTTCTCCCATACAGTGTAAATTACTTTAAAATTGTAGGCCTAGATACATGTTAGAATCGGCGATGAATATATGGATGTTGGAATGCAACAAAAGCACATAGGTGTAAATTGGAATGAAAGATACTCACATAGACTTAAAGTGTACGTTTTAACGTAATTTTAACACCGCAGACATAGACAGCAAGCACCAGTTTTAATTATATTAATTTATACTGACATCTGGCAGGCACATCGTATACATATTTGTAGTACATATTTGATGATGTGTATTTTATGTTGCTTTATGTATGTCCTGTTTTTCTTTGTGATTGAGTCTCCCTGCAAATGGCTTATTTAAACTGAAACATATAGGGGAATATAAACCATAAAATTGTACAACATATATATGTATTGCTATAAAAGTGTTATTAGTTGGAATTATATACAATAAATATATGTCTAAAGCACAGAATATGTATAGTATAAAGATCATATTTCATTCAGGCTACAATAAAAGGAGGTCGGGCTCCGGTCATATACAGGTAACATATTTGAAGATGAACTTCAGGGTCTAATCGAATGATCCTTGGGTTCTTGCGAATAAAATTCTAAAATTTCGACCCACGCAGACCTATACCTTATGGAAACCGAAATCAATTGCCGAGTTCATAGTAGCCTATCAAACATTCACATCCGACTTATTTTAAGATGTATCTTAATATTATTCCCCCATATGCGACTAGGTCTCTGAAATGGTCCTTCCCTTTAGGTTTTCCAATGAAAATTCCGTATGCATTTCTTACCTCCGTAATGACCGCAGCTTGCCCCACCAATCTCCACCTTCGGTATTCCTGTAGACAGCCGGCAGCGAGGTGCAAGGTGGAGTGCTTCCGTGACCTTGAGATTGTGACATTTAATAATTTGTTAAATCAAACAATAAAAATCTACAACAACAAAACTAAATTTGGTACAGCTCCTACAGTTTTAGCCTAAGGATTAATTAAGGATTTCAATTAAATGACAGTTACATTACCATTTTGTCCATAATTGATCATTATAAAGTCTGGTCACTTAACATACAGGTAATGTGCGCCACCTTGCATAATACCCTCCCGGCCCACTTGCTGTAGATATTCCAAGATCCAAACACGATGGCATGTGGTTACATGGTACAAAACATTAGCGTCCCCCAAGGGGGCCCTCCCCTCAAAGCAACATTTAAAAAAAAAAAACAGATTTTTTTTACACAGTGTGGTATCGAAAGGTTTTACGTGATTACGCTTCAGCCTAAATCAGCCACTTGAGATCGGCTGATGGCTAGTAAATTGGAATATTGAAAAATATAATAAAAACTTACGAATGTGTAGATTTTTTCTTTTTCAGTTAGTTTTAATTTTACCTGTAACCACACTCATGTTATGCGCTGTTTGTCTAAGCTTTTACAAAGTGTGTGTGTGTATTATGTGTGTATTTAAATTGTTTCAGATATTCATTTTAATAACTCTTTCGTGTGCACTTAAATGAGAGCCGAACACCCTTAAAGCCGGATCATGCACAGACAATCTGTTGCTTTAGTTGTTAAAGATTTTAGTCGTTTTATTCGTTATATGGAAAGTATGCACGTAACGTACCTGTAGCTTTACAATATAAACCGGGCAACTCTCAAGCAGTGTCGCTAAACTGTCACCGCTGCTAGTCGTCACTCACCCACAGACGTCTTTGAATCCCGGAATAGAAATAACAGAATAAATTTTGTCTGCAGGAGATCCAGTCTTCTTTATTGGATTCTGGATTCCTTCAGGATTTAGCAAGATTTCGGTCTCATGTATAAAGGTATGATTCTTTGCTTTTGTATCCTTTACAGATTCCTGAAGTACACACAAATTGAAAGCAGTTTCTCGTTTCTGTTGTATATTCACATTCAGTCTCTTGAATTATTCACATCTCACAACGTTTCACCTATACTTGTATTTACTGTATTTTGTACTTGTATTTACTGTATGTTGTACTTGTATTTACTGTATGTTGTACTTGTATTTACTGTATGTTGTACTTGTATTTACTGTATGTTGTACTTGTATTTACTGTATGTTGTACTTGTATTTACTGTATGTTGTACTTGTATTTACTGTATGTTGTACTTGTATTTACTGTATGTTGTACTTGTATTTACTGTATTTTGTACTTGCATTTACTGTATGTATTTTGTTTTGTAATTGTGTATAGTTTGTTTTGTATTGTTATTTTTATGTATATTTATATGTCCATTTGTATTGTGTGTACTAGTGTAAAGACTACTGCCACCGGGTGAAAACGTTTGTATTGTGTGTACTAGTGTAAAGACTACTGCCACCGGATGAAAACCCAATTGCAGTAAATAATAATAATAATAATAATAATAATAATAATAATACATAGTTAACAGTAAGCGCAGTTAGGATCTTTTTGCAAGTTGGTGCACATTACATGTATGTGAATTGACTAGATTTTTAATTGTCAATACTGGACAATATATTAACAGATTTGCATTTAATTAAATATCCTTAATTAATCTTTAGACTAAACTTTAGGAATTGTACGAAATTTAGTTTTGTTTCATTAGAATTCTTACCCTTTGTATTAACAAATTATTAAGTGTCAAAATCGCAAAGTGATGCAAGTGCACCACTTTGCACCTCGCTGCCAGCGCCCCTGCTCATCAACAAACTGCTTAATAACTCACGCGGTTGCTGTGTGTGGTTGCCGATTCTTTCCATGATCTTATGTCATTTGTGTCATCTCTGTATTGCTCTAACACTGTGCCTCCTTTGGGCTGTTTCATTGCTTTAACTGCACAGTGATCCAGTATTTTTCTTTTTCTATGGCTCGACAGCTCTATATGGGCCTGGGCCTCCTCGTTTCGTCGAGGTTTCATGGTCACACACATTTGAGACACACCACAGTCGGTAGGACTCCTCTGGACGAGGGACCAGCCCGTCGCAGAGACCTCTACCTGACAACACACAACACTCACAAGAGACAGACATCCATGCCCACGGTGGGATTCGAACCCACGATCCTAGTAAGCGAGCGGCCGAAGACCCACGCCTTAGACCGCACGGCCACTGGGATCGGCGATCCAGTCTATAGACCATCATAAATCTGTGTTCCGTACTACTTAGAGACTTCCCGCATTTCTATGGATAAATAGGCATATTACGACCAACAAATTTCACTTTGTATGGGTTGATAAATCTTAAGATCATTGAACGCATGGTGCATGTTGTTGCAGACTTTTGGAAAATAACTTAATATTACGGCCGATTATGTAATTAGTCTAAGTGAAGGTGATTTTGTTATAAATATAGGCTAGGCCTATTGGTATGTACACTGCGCATAGGAACGTTAGAATTGATGGGAGTTAAAATGCTTTTAGGTTTCACATGCGGCCACCTCATCTGCTGGGATCGCGGATTCCTATCAATTTTCTGTACAGGGAGATCATATTCTTAATGCGGCCGGTAAAAATGTCAATTCAGTTACGGTTTACATCTTTTTTAGTATATAGGCTTATGGGAAAATCGTGGACTTTACTTTTCAAATAGGTCAAAGTTGTGTATTTCCACTTTCTCAGTGTTCACCACTCGTTTGCATCTTCCTCTCTCATTCGACGCTATATTACTCCTTAGCTGCAAGAGCTTGTGACATACATAAAGACTCAAACCGTAAGAATAACATTAAAACCACCAAAACATAACTTTGAATAAATAAAATAAAATGTACGCCTCCACATGGTTTGGCCCCATGGAGGTCATCATCACAAGAAGTTTCCTCGTCAGCAACCAATATAATTTATTAAAACCTTGTGACAATATACTGATCCAAACAACACTATAGATATATGTGTGTTCTAGGAATACATCAGCTGCTGTGTTATTGTAGTGTCGTGACCTTGATTTTATCAAGCTAATTTATATAATCAATATTCTGACACAATATTTTAATTAATTGTCTCTTATGTTACTTGTTGATCGTGAAAATCCTCCTGATTATCATTTCGTTGAGGCCAAAACATGTAGATGTATACTGTATATTTTGTTAGTATATTCGAAATTGTACTTTGCTACTTCTTGCTGTTGTCTGTGTGGCTTTAAAGATAACACAGTGGTATGGAAATAAAGCTGGATAGCTTGAGTCAGTAAGCACTTGATAATAAGAGAGCTTTTTGTAAGCACGTCTTGGGTTAGGTTTGTATGTAACGGCTTCCAGATTTGAAAGGTGCCTCAGACAGCGTTTAGTTATAAGTAGCCACGGACGGCCCGCGAAAGTTGTCGTGACTGGGTAGGGGGGTAATGGCAATTAAACTTAAAATAAGCTACTGGCAAGTTAAGAAACTTTACTGAGCCTCGGACGTGACGGGATTTTATTTTTCGGCATGATTTACACAGCGGAGAAAGTTGAATGGATTCAGCTGGCTTAGGATATGTGTCTAGTGGCGAGCTGTTTTGAACACGGCAAGGAAATTTCCTGTTACACGAAGTGCGTGACAGTTCTTAACCATCTGAAGCTAGCCATCTGTGTGTGAAGCTCTAAACGGCTCAAGAGTCCTAGGAAATATTATACAGGATTCAGAAAATTCGGGAAACAACTTACGTACATTGTAGCGCCTCGCCGACTTTAAAACTTTCCGCAAGTCTGGTCTTCCATGTTTACATAAAATAAACACTAAGGGTACTAAGTAATAATTTGGAATCACCATGGTAATTTAAGTATAAGTAAACGTATGTAGGTGTCTCTCCGATCCCAGTGGCCTCGCGGTCTAAGGCGTGAGTGCGGCCGCTCGTTTGCTGGGACTGCGGGTTCGAATCCTGCTGAGGGCATGGCTGTCTGTCTCTTGTGAGTGTTGTGTGTTGTCAGGTAGAGGTTTCTGCGTCGGGCTGATCACTCGTTCAGGGGAGTCCTATCGAGTGTGGTGTATCTGAATGTGATCGTGAAGCCTCGATAATGAGGAGGCCCTGGCTGTTGCGCCATGGAAAAAAAAATGTATGCCTATTAGTCTAATGTAAGTCCCATAAACACATTACTCAGTGTGACATCTCTCTGCCAAATACAAGGCTACTTATATTCTGAAAGTTGTACTGAGTCATTTATCTGCCTGCTTACAGCAAAGTAGTAATCACATTTCCGGCCTCTCTATGTAAAAAAGCATAGTTGGAGACCGTTAGGTTTATCACTCGACGCAGTGAATAACATAGGACTGTCACGTTTATTCTTAAGACAAATTAATACGACAGCCAAAACAATAAACAGGTAGCTCTATACATGACAGTTATTCGTGCTGCCGGATTGAAGTAAATAGCCATTAAGTAGGTGACATTTGTCATTTCAATACGCAATTGTGTCAACTGTCGAAAATAGCCGTGTGGGGGTGCCGGGTTCGATTCCGGTCTTGGAGGCCTTTTATCCAGACTGAGAGTTTTCATTAATTTCTTCAGGCCTTCCAGGAAAACCGCTAGGATATTACTTTAAAATAAATTTCCAGACATTCCTTCAAATAGAATTGTATAGTAAGAGAACCCAAAGATTCGACACTAGAGCCTAAATCCCTTCACTGGAAACTCTCCTCAGCCAGTTCGATCTCCCTTCCATCCTCACAGTCGGTTTCCTTAAGAGCCATCTTATAATTTTTCTCCCATCTCCTCTCGTTTTCCAAAATTTCCGTTTACAAGTACATTTCCCATCATAATTGTGTATGCATTTCTTTACTTCTCGATAGCCAGTCCATCTATTTAATAACCTCCTTTCCACAGTAATAATAATAAACGAGACGCACAGCCATCGCGAATTATGTGTAATTCAACTGTAGCTCATACTTCGTTTGTATGACCAGTAGGGTTAAGGGAGTGACTTCAGGAAACCAACGCCTTAGTTACGCCCTTTTATAAGTATCTTTACGTACAATAATATATCTCCTCTTACTATGATAGCAGGTACCCTTAATGAAGCCAATATATTTTTAGCTAAAATATTTTTGACATATCTTAAAGTGCAATGTATTTTTTTCTATGAAACTCCAGAAATTCACATGTTAAGTGTAATTACACTTCTTTTTGCAGGGGAATGAACATGCAAGGTTTGGTTTACCCATTATGGATCTAAACGAAGTCAAATATTAAAGCGGAAATTTTATTTCCCAGTAGCCACAAAAGAGCCCAAAAAATAAAGTGAAATCGTAAGTATCAATATATAAAGTCTTGCAACCTGAATGCATTAGGATATTAAGCATAGGGCTACACATTTTTAAAAATCATGGCTGACTAAAAGCGTAAAAGAGAAGAAGAATGAATGCTTATCTGTCCAACGTGCTAAGAAATTTGAAGGCTGAAAAAGTGAAAGTACTTTTCTATCCAATGCTCCCTGACCTCTGAAAGAGTATTGCCATTTGGAAGGTTCCCAGACTTTGCGCTTTTGTCCATCTGGTAAGAGCCAAGTGTAATTAAGATAACTATGGAGCACTGGTGTAATGACATTGACTGGGAAACCGAAGTACTCTGAGAAAAACGTCTCAGTGCCACTTTGTCCACAAAAAATCTCTTATAGACTGACCTGGCATTGATCTACGTAAAATTTGTGGTGGACGAAGTGGCACTGGGACAGGTTTTTCTCGCTGTACTTCGGTTTTCCCCTGTCAATATCATTCCATGAATACTCCATAGTCATATTTATCTACTTGTTTCTCTTACCAGGACAAAATACAAGATTTAAACCGAAGTATATTTAAGGATTTAGTTCGTACCGCGAAGTAAACACACTACGTCTCCGGTATAAAAGCCAGTCAGTTAATGCTGTATATGAAAATAATCGCTGTTGTTTCTGAGATCCCTACAAAGTACATAAGTGCATTCTGTAGGCAGAACGTAGAAGTTTGTGAGTATTAAACCTAGTGGTACATAGAGTAGCCATTAGCTTTTAAGGGTTTGTAATTGTGATATAAATGTAGAATATACAGGAGTAACATTCGAAATAAGACGCGCTGATTGCGGTTCTAGAGACTAATTTCATGATGGGCCTATGAATCTGACGTAACTCTGAGGTCCGTGTATGTTTCTTAGTTCGTCCAACGACATTTCATTAAATGCGAAATTTCATCCTGTCAAATTGGGGAGTGTTTGTGAAGGATGAATAGGGAAGGATATGAAAGGAAAACTCGTGACCTATTTGGAGGTAATGTGTGTTTGTCTGTCCTTCTGTCTCTTATTGTGAACGCCTTTCGTAAAACTCGATATAATCGTGCCATTAAAGTCTTCAAAATATTGGTTTCCAGTTGAGTTACTTCCCTCTGTAAAAGCATCATGGTGCTTCTGAGGTGGGAACGACACTGGTACCATTCATTCTATGATATCGAAGTACTGTACGGTAATAGGTCCTTCATCAGCCCATTTTTGAGATTCATTGAAATAAATTTTTTTTGGAAAATTCGATGCCCCCTGTGTAACGAAGAAGAGAATGTGGTTCATATGTTGCTAAAATGTAATGAGTTACAGAGGTGGAGAGAAACGTTTTTAGATTAGCTGTACGTAAATGAAGAGAAAGCATACAAGAACATTGCTGTAATAAGGTAATATGATTAAAAACTGTAGGTAAATTTTTATAAAAAGTAAAATGCAAAGTGGAAAATGGAAAATGAAGTGACAAAAACGGTGCAAGGTCTAGAGGAAAATGAGAGGGAAGGAATTGTAACTAGAACTATGTGACTATATATATGTATAAACTTCGATGAGGGAAGATTAGTAGTTTAGATAAATTTTAGACAGTAATATTAAAAATAACGGATGTATAGCGGCACACAACCGGTGTTACCAGTTACGTCCAAAGATGTAAACGAAACTCAACTAATAGATTCTAATTTGAATTTGAATTTTGGAAAATCTGAAACTAAAAACAGGAAGATGCGAGATGGCCTGGCAGGTTGTGATTACATTAAATAGCAAGTCGTTGACATGGTACATAAACACTGGTCATGACACGTTGTGAATAAAAATATGTGTTAATGCAAGTAGCACGGCGTATTTCAGTCTGCCAAGAGACCTGTTCTTTTAAACTTTAGAATGCGCCAAGGCCCAGTGGCGATGGGCTCTTAAATTTAATAATAAAATTAAATTAAAATCAAATTAATGCGACAGTCGTGGCAATGATGATGCAATGGCTGTCTTGTATTTCAGGCTAATCTTCAGTGGTACAAAAGAAACGTCGGTAATTATTTCTTATACAAGACACTTTACCCGAACAACTTAACCCTTTGAAGAGTGAATAATATGGCAGTCTTTAAAACAAAGGGAGTGTCTAGAAATTTAAATCGAGAGGAACTTGAAAGCCGCCTGAATATTTTCTTTAAGACGGAGGAAAACCAAGAAAAATCTGTGTTGAAATGGCCGGTCGCAGGACCTTCCGGATACTAACTTCTAGCCAACAGTTGTGTAAAGAAAACTAAACTGGTCTACTGTATGCATAAAAATTCAGTTCCCACGTCACAGAAAATAAACTCCATCTCCAATACAAAGAGCAATCAGTACGTGCTGTTTAGAGAAACTATTGGTATTGATTGTGAAAATAATACGAAACATACGTACACTTTGGACTGAATGGAGAGTATTTTCTGTTGCAGTAGGTGGTACAAATAATTACCTTTGGGCTTTGGTTAATTCAAGAGAAATCGATTCGTGTAGCAGCAGTAACCATGAAAGGTTTTCTGTTCTTGTAATATTTTATGCTATTGGTGGAAATCAATTTTGACAGCGCACCTGATAGTACGCCGCGCAACGCCCCCCGCACTGTGCCCGTGCGTATGTGACATGCAGTATTAATGTTGCAGGACTTAGTGGCAGTTGTGCAGAGACTCGCAGGCCAATGGGAGGTAACACGATGGACGATGAGGATCGAGACCCCAACAATCTAAACCAACATCTGCAGGTAAATTAAATATTAGGGATTTCAGGCTTTCGCCATTGTGTATTTCAGGTCTAATTCTTCTGGGATATTTCGCAAGAACCATGGGTAGTTTTTACCAAAGTTTCGGTACCGATATTCTGTCACCGAAACGTCGGTAACGAACAAGTCACTGGTGCTTTGGAACGTCCCAGAAGAACAAAGATCTCAAATTAAATTATGCATTATAAAACTGTTCCAGGCAGGTTTTTGATACAAACAAAGTGACTGATTCTTTTCTAGTAAGTTCTTTTTTTCCAAATAACTGGCTGTTTTTCATAAACTCTATATAAAAGAGTACCTGAACATGAAAGAACTCGTCTATCAAGAGCTTAGATTATGCACATTTACATTGTTTCTAAGTAAGCAGGGGTGCAAAAGTTTTCCAAAAATCTAGGAGCCACGTCAGAATTGTAGGAGCCAGATAGGTGGCATGAAGGAAGTTACGTACTGACAATCCACAAATATTAGGCGCTAATGTACAAAATTTAGTCGCCCGGGATTTTTGCACCCGTGTAGAAGCATTAATTGAAGCTCCTTTCCATTTTTTCAGGCTTCCTTTTTTAGTAAGCACAATTTGGGATTTTTTCCTCAATAGTATATCTGTGGTAAATAAAATATAAAGTTTTGAAATTGCTTAATCCGTGCGTTTTAATCAACTTATTTCCTTTCACTAAACCAACTAAACGCGCGTGCATTTATTTCGTTTAGTAAAAGAAAATAAAAAGGTAAAGTTTATGTCCACGCTATGAAGGCATGGAGAGGAAGTAGAGGTATAGCTCCATTCGTTCTTAACCTCGGCGCTGGTTGCAGTTGAGTAGTCAACTTGACACCCCAGCCTCTTTATCCCCCAAGAAATAAGCCACTGAATATGGGGCTAGGTGGGCCCCAGAGCCGACACTAGATTTGTGATGAGCCAGAATATCTTAGTCGTTATAGTGACTAGTCTATAGGGCCAGATGGTCAGGAGTTATATTCCCGGCAGGGGCAAGAAATTTTACTTTTCTCCAAAACGTCAGATCGGTAGTGAGGCTCACCCAGCTTCCTGTTTATTGGGTACCGGGAACTTTTTGCCAATGGGTTAAGCAGCCGGGGCGTGAACGTAACCGCTCTTCCCATTTAGTACCGAGGTTAATGATTAGTGGAGCTATCCCTCCACTCCCGCCATATACCTCCAAGACGTGCACAGGTTTTACCGACGGCTGTTTCCCCGAACGTGTCCATTTCCTTGAGTTTCCCCTGCTAATGTTTTGTTTGCATGTCTACGTTCTTTGCATATCTCATCTCACCTTTATCTAATCACCTGATCAAAGGTAGGCAAAAGGTATATATAATTCGCGCAACTACTCGTTAGGATTCCGTCTCCAGCCCCATAACATTCCCACTTTCTTACATACTGCAGTGCTTGTTCTCGTATAGATTCAAATCATATTCCATCCTCAGATAATATAAATTCTGTGGTTGTTTTTTCAGGTTCAGTGGGACGATGTGATTGGGGAACCAGAAGGAATTCGCAGCCTGGCCTGTGGCTGGAGACTCAGTGCATGGTGCTTTCGAAGTTCGAGAAACTGCTGCTACGTAGTTTTGTCTGTTTTACTGGCGCCTATAACAGGGCTGTGTCTTGGATGTGTGTTCGCCTGCCTTGCCTTTGAGGTAACAAGTAATGCTTGAGATTTCACTTTATATTCACCGTGTATCTCTGTATAATTGATTATTTCCTCCAACAAATGCACCTGGACAAGATTGTCACTGTTTTCTTTATTAAAAGAGTGCCCCAATACGTATTTCGACAATTATATTGCCATCATCAGGGGTTTTTTTTAAGTAAGTTGTTACATAGACCAATTCTTAAGTTACGTCATAACAGTGAGTCAATATTTGTTCTTACCACTTCATATAAATTTATATACCACTCGATTTTACTGTTAATTTTAATAACTTTTAGCAACTCAACAATACCACTAATTATACAAATTTATATGAAGTGGTAAGAACAAATATTGACTCACTGTTATGACGTAACTTAAGAATTGGTCTATGTAACAACTTACTTAAAAAAAACCCCTGATGATGGCAATATAATTGTCGAAATGCGTATTGGGGCACTCTTTTAATAAAGAAAACAGTGACAAACTTGTCCAAGTGCATTTGTTGGTAGAAATAATCAGTGCTTGAGATGTTTGGAAATGATTATCTGTTGCATGTGCTAACAATGGTACGTAAATTATTAATTTCCTTAGAACATTATTCTGCACAAATCCTTCTGCCTATCATTTGTGGTGTTACGAATTTTGTGTAAAGTAATCCTTGGATGTTTTCGAATTAAATTTGTCCTGCGGTAGTTCTCAGTTAAGGAAGGTGTAGTCAGTTGTCTTAATTTGGTGTCATGACCGTGAGATGGCAAAAACAAAAGTTTTCGTACTACATATTACCTTAGAAGTTTTATGAAAGATATAGCTGTTATTACAAGACTGGCTGACGGAATTCTGACCAATGTCTCCTATAGCAGCATCCAGACAAAATGTGTTTTTTATAACTGAAATCACTAACTTCACCCTCCGAAGATGAGGAATAATATGAATTATATGTAAAAATTCAGTCCGTACCTCGCAGAGAACACTATAAAAACCAATGTCTTAATGCCGCGCAGGGAAATAAATTCATTGCCGTGTTCAAGAACGTGCACTAGTGGTCCCTATGTTGTGCCAAATAAATAGGGCTTTTAGCAGATATTGTAGCTAAAATCAACAATTGCACGGTTATGGATCATTTAAAAAGGGCTTACAGCTTTGAATTCCATTTCTTTAAGATCTAACTTCGATCCTTCTTCTTCCGACCACAATAACACAGAGTGAATCAAAGCACATGGTGTAATTTTCTTGATATTATAATGAGAATATAATTGATTATATATTGATTAGGCATGTTGAAACTAAAATTGTGGTATCACAATATTGTCTTCTTTGACGCACGTTGTAATAATGACTGTCTACTTTTGAACTATTCAATCCAGTGACATCTGTGTCCATTTAGGATGTATTAATATACCGCGCTTGCGTGTATATATAGACTTCATTGTGTTTTAGTCATTAAAGTGACCATGTCGAACTTTCCAAATGCAGATATAGCCCGAGTGCTGTACCGTTTAGTGTCCTTGATCCAGTTAAGGAAGAAGTTACACAGGTGACACAGACTTGTTACACTTTATTGGAATGACTTGGTTGCATTTCATTAAAACGTACGTGAGAGTTGTGTAATATAAACTCCAATTCTAGAACATTTGTGAAAACTGTAAGTAGGTCTAGAAAGTAGAACATTCGCATAAATGATATAACACGATATGATGTGTCCAAATTCCACGGAACACTTCGCGGATCCATAAAAAAACTCTTATAAATTAAGTTAAAAATACGTCACAGAAAGTAAAGATAATAAATAGATGTTAAACAAAGTTCTGAGGTAAACATGTTATTTAATTTCATGCAGTATTTAAAAATGAAAATTAAATTTCATGTAAACGTAAAATGAGGTTCAAACTCTAGGTTACAGTTCCGTAACGAAAAGAATTTTTCAAAATATTGGTACTGTATTTATTCTGGTTTGAAAGAAATGGCGAATGAATAATTATTTATCAAATGAAAATAAAAAAATTAAGTTAAATTCATTATTATTATTATTATTATTTATTAATTGGGCCGGGATAGCTCAGTCGGTATAGCCACTCGCTACGGGCTGGACGGTCCGGGGATCGAATCCCGGTGGGGGCGAGATTTTTCGCAGCCGTCCAGACCGGCCCTGGGGCCCACCCAGCCTCCTATAAAATGGGTACCGGGTCTCTTTCCCGGGGATAAAGCGGCCGGGGCGTGAAGTTGACCACCCACCCTCATCTAGCGCCGAGGTTAAAGAAAGAGTAGAGCTATACCTCTACTCCCCCTCTGGGCCTTCGAGGCCTGTTCTAGGGAGAACTTTACCTTTTATTTATTAATTGAAACTTTATATTCTCTTCACGGAACCTCTCAACATTTTGGAAATTCTGACATCATATATAAAGAAACCGCCCAATTTTACACCCACACCACGCATATGCCGTCATAGCATCCCGATCTTCGAATTGTTGTATCATTGAATTTTGGAGGGAATCTTTAATTAAATTTTATGGTGATTTAAAATTAATCAACTGCCGGTCACCCAACGGGTCACCTTCTGACCCGTGGGTCAAAGTTTGTTCACCACAGACATTTAAATAACCCAAAAAGCACCTCATTCCATCTCCTTGTCTTCTCTTGCTCATTGTTGCATGTCATTAAAACCTACAGAATTTATTCGGTTGAAACAACGTCGTTAAATAACCGTCACTTTGTCCTGGCATGCAGAAATTGTGTCAGTTTTTGTAGTAAGCTTGTCACTTTCAACACAATCGAAAGGCACTTACAAACATTAACTTGTGATTTTGCACCATTAGAAGACACAATTGCACTTCAGCACCGCTACTTTAGAAGAATGAGCTCATTTTCAAAATACAGGGGTTAGCCAGTTTTCTGTTTTGGGGGTACAAAACCAGTGTTTGAGGGCGTATTTTTCGCGGTTGTTGTAGCACATCTGGTGTGTCGCCCCCTGTCTGCGAGTGTGCAAGATCTCCTGTGCTGCAACTCGCAATTTTCTTCAGGCATGCACCCACGCCACTGTCGTGCCATGTTCAGAAGCTCTCGGCTACTTCTGGTCCAGGATCAGTGTCAAAACGCAGAAGTTGCCAGACGCAACTGCCGAACGCAAAGACGACATTCTTGTCGTCTGAATGAAATCAGGACTACAAAGTGTGCTTAGAAAAGTACATTTCTTAACTTACGATATAAAGTTAGAGACTAGCAGTTCTTGTGACTGATCAGGAAATAGGGAAAGATTTTTAAAAAAATGGTGCCATAGATCTATTTTGTACGATCTTGCCGTAAGACCTGCGACAGTTTCAAGAATCGTAACTGTGAATATTTTAGCTGTCTGTGGTTTTAAGGTATTAGACCTAACGGTTGTTAGAGGTAAATATTAAATTTTAGGATGGAATAAATTCCCTCTAACATAACTCTATGTATTCGAAATGGGAAACTTCTACCTGGAACGGCCCAATTAAAATTAAAAAATTTTAAATTTACAACGTTGTAATTTTATGATTATTAAATTTGATTGTTTTATCATTTTAATATTTCAGTAATTTTAAGAAGGGAGACACAATACCTAGATTAGCTGTTGGCCTTCTTATTCCTTTGTTCTGAATAATCCGCTGATGATGGCACCCCGATGCCGAAACATGTAGGAGTTTTATAATTGCTTCTGAATGTATTTTATTAAGTGCACAAGTTGGTTGATGTATCAATTATTAAATAACCTGTGTAGTTTAGCTAGCACTTCAATGACGCTGGGGTTTAAATTCCAACTACTGCCCAGGACAGAGGGTTATTAAATATACAGCAACCTTAAATACACTCATGGCGTACCGAGGCCGGCGGCATGTGAGGAATTAAAGATCCGTACAGTGCACCGAGTATGGTATTGAAGGGTTAAAAATTATTATTTGTTTATTATATAGCCTTATCCCCACAAGAACGCTATTGAGGCGAAAGAGTGTCAATTCGCGTGGCGTGAAATGAGTCCCTTTTGTGGGTTATTTGTACCTGTTCCTGAAGACGAGCATAGGGATGATGATAGCCAAGGATTTACCGAAATGCTCAGAGAGAGAAATCCTTCCCAGTGATACTTGGACCTCTGTAAATCTCTGATTAAACCCGGGCCTCCGCTGTGAGAAGCCGGCGACTGGCCATGAGAGCTCTGGCAGAACAGCCTATTAAGATGAAAATAAGTCATTTTATGATTTTGTAAATAATGTGTGTGTGTGTGTGTAGGGTGTGTGTGTGTGTAGGGTGTGTGTGTGTGTAGGGTGTGTGTGTGAGTGTGTGTGTAGGGTGTGTGTGTGAATGTGTGTGTAGGGTGTGTGTGAGTGTGTGTGTAGGGTGTGTGTGTGAGTGTGTGTGTGTGTGTAGGGTGTGGATGATTTATGGAAGTGTGCAGGGTCGTGAGAACACCTGTATCATCCACACACTGCTTCCAGTATAACAGATCACCACACGAATATTTACCACCAGATCTACACATACAACAGACCAAGTATTATTATGTAATTGTTTTATGCAATAACGTCTGATGTTCCCCCTGATAATGGACCGAAAAGGTCCGAAATATGTAGAAGTGGAATGTTATTAAATATATTGTTATGAATCTGTGACAATTCGTGCGTTTGTTGGGTAATATTTAAAAAAATTAAAAGCTCTGTATTACAACCATCCCATCGCAGCTTGGGGCTCAATCGTGTCTTTTTTAGGCAAAAGTTAATTTTTGAATCACAAAATGCCGTTTAGAGTGGCTGTAAATTGCATTTATCACAAAATTTAATCCTGACGATTTGAAGCACTTCACAAAGAAAGTTTTTTGTTTTTAATATTCAGTGTGATTATGGTAAAGGAGATGGTTATAGAACAGGAAGGTTTGCTCGAGTGGTCTGCAAAATTCAGAAGGTTGGAAAATGCTGTGTTCCATCAATTATTTGATACATGGCTTATGTAGCAGCATTGCAGCAACTTCAATTACAGTTTATATCGAAAAAACCAGGAGATTATTCTGTTATGCAAAATGGCAAAGACGCAGAATGAAGCGATCGTGGCCTGTTTTAAGATATTTTTAATAGCCTGAAGGAACGGTCCATTCCTTCCGGTATTCGAACCGACTGCCTTCATAACGCAAGTCACATGTCTTGGCCATTCTTTCGGCTGCAAAACTGACTACATCGAAGTTAGTGGGTCTTCCTTCAGCAGTTCATAGTCAGTAAACTGGTCAAGAGATTTCCTAGTTATTTGGATTCATCACGGTGTTCATAAAATTCCGCCATTATACCTGTCGTAGAAAGTATAATCCTTATTTTTCTAATATATTTTAATATTCCCAGCCACGTCTAGGAGTCCCATATAATCACTTCCGTCAGGTGTTTCATATAATTTTTTTATAATATCTACTACAGTTTGTTCGCCATTACTTATAAACGAGTTTATTTTCTCTAGTGAAAATTCTATAATTATATACGATGGCCTACAGGCCTATATAGCCTTTCTTTAACTTATATATAAATCTCACATTACGTAACGATAAGGCCTAGTAACTTTCATTGTTTTACTGTATTTTATCCACTCTGCTATCTCGACACTTCATATAAGTCACACATACGCCTCTAGCCATCGCGTTATGTAATTCGTCCCACATGTTCAACTGATTAAAAGATTTTTCTATGTCCATGTTTCAGCTATTAATGCTCGTTAGTTGGTACGCAGTATTCATTTTATGGTTATTTATACTTGGAAGCGTTTCATATAAATATATGTATGAAAATTTGTGCCTGATATGTTGATCTGTGCCTTACAGTAAATCCTGACTTTTGAAATAAATGGTTTGTACTTTGTTCCAATTCTCCTGCCTGAATGAAAACTACATTTATCACAGAAAGAGGCAGGGTTGACCCAGCCCTACATGGCGCTCCAGGTGGTGATAGATTCCGCCCTTCCTCGGTTAAGAACAGCTCAGCTTTCTCAAAATGTCATCCTAATTAATAACACGAACATCGCAGACACTAACGGACATTGTGACTGGGGTGGTAATTCTGAAAATCGTTTTCTTTACAGTTTTACATTACATGTTTACATTGCTCAAATTAATGGTCACGATGTGAAAAAAATAGCAGAAGTGAAATTTCATGTAACGAAAAGAAAGAACATTTGTAAAATGCGCCAACCGGCGCGTCCGCTTAGTTCGCCCGTGGAACACCGCGACGGTACTGGGTAGGACGACGAGGCTGTTTCCTCCTTTGTAATGCCGACGCTATCAGCTGCAACACTAGAAAATCTGTGGCTGCAACCAATGGTAGCACCGTTTCAACAACTTCAGATTCTGCGTTGTAGATGGAGTAGTATGTACTAATAAGTGAAATGGAAAACACGTGCAGTAGTATCGCACTCATCGCGACGTCAGTAGTTACAACTGCCAGAACCTCTTACGTCACGAGCAGAATGCTCTGATCCTTACGTAGATAGGAAACTGTGGTAAACATGTTGCAACGTAAACATACACTCAGTGTTGGTGTTTAGACCCTGGACTGTTAAATGCGATTCCTAGTGCACAACGCTGTAGTATCACCAAGTGCAAAAATGTATGTAATGTGTTTATTTAAAAAATGCGTAAAAATTCAGCACTGTGGACGAAGTATAGTTACAAGTTTTCGAAGTATCCTTTTGGATCCACATCGAAACTGCAGTTCTGTAATGTGTTAAATTTGTTGTAGATTTAAGGGCAGTGTTATCATGTAGTTTGTCAGTGTTATGCCAATATATGGTATGTTTTCAGTACAACTTGCACATCTCTTTTATAAATGTATGTTAAGTGACCAATATCAATGAATGCCTGTATCATCCATTTTTAAGTATTGTTCTGAAGAAATTCCTGTACTCTTATTAGACTGTTACAGTGTTTATGTCTGAAACCAAACTTTAATATGTTTAATTCTATAGTTTGCACCAGCTTTAAACATTTCTTGTTCAAATTATGAATAGTAGATTTTTCATCTATGTGGTGTGACAGTATGCTTTGACAGGTAGCACGGTTTTATTAGCCAGTGAATATTTTTCAAAGATTGTTTAACTGACGTGCTTTTTGTAGATATTAACCAATTTGAGATTATATATATAAATAAATTGGTATAATAACACATGTTTTGATGTACCATAATTGTACTGTAATCAATCGAATGGAAAAGTTAGAATAATTTGTGTTTTATGGTATGTATTTATAAATTAAATTAAAACTAAGTCACTGGTTAGGTTATAACTGTTCAAATTCTGTTGACAAACTTATGAACAACAAAATTCACAGAGATCTGTATGTATTCTTACACCTCTTTTGGTAGAGTAGTCTGTTGACATAGGAACTTTGCATATTTCTTTGGTTTAAGAAACAGCAGAGTTATGTCACATTTGGAGACCAATAATATGATGCAGGAAATGGACAGTGGTTTTACCCACACCAATTTAATATATTCAAAACAATTATGTCTGCCTTACTTATCACTATGATTTCAGCATTTTTGGAAGATAATTTTGTAGGTAATTACAGTTTTTATGTGATCATGGCATGTTATATAAAAAGTGTTTATTGTATGTGGAATTATTTAATGGTGTTACTTAGGTTATGAGGTATTGGTTCAGAGATATTGCAGTCTTTATTGGTGTGTTGAGAGAGATGAAGGAGGAGGTACTGATGGGAAAATTGAATGTGTTACACCATAATTCACTGACAGAACATGAGGAAACTCATAAACTGTGGTCAGTGTAGCTGGAAGTTTGAGCATCTCACAGGTAGAAAACACTGGGATAATACACACAGATTTTGGATCTCAGTCAAGTAACTAGCTACCCAGTCTTAAATTTTCATGTTCTTTACTCTGTCAGTCAAAGCAAATGCTGGTGTACTGCCTTGAAACAGGCCACAATCTCCTATTTCCAGGTCCTACCTACTTACCATGTCATGTTCCCAGCACAAACACTAAACACCTTTACCAGATGAAACAGTACGTTAAAATAACAAAAGCCACCGATACATTTAATGCAGACCTAACGTAGATGCTGTGTAGTGGTACGATAATCATGTGATGGACCTTAAAATATAAAAAGATATGGCTGCAGCTTCGTCTACAAAGGCACCAGTCTCAGGTTAGCACTTTATTTTTTACTTAAATTGTAGAGGACTGTGTAGAAATCTAGTGTTTTCTACTAATTATTGTTTTCTTATGAACTTTCATAAAATGCAGGAAATTGCCTGGGCTGCTGTTAGCTTCTCAAAAAGGACTCCTCCATGGAGTGAATTAGATCTTCATATTTTGAAATAATTTGGAACTTACGTCTGGAGCCCCAAGAGCAATGCTTTGGTTACATAGATTTTTTAGTACAGAACGCAGTATTAATATTTTGTTATCAGATTGTCTTTTGTGGAGTGCTCAAAGCTCCAGTGCTGGTCACCATTTTCCAGATACTGATCCCAGAATTTTGCCATGTACTTTGTGTTCAAATGATTATGATGATAAATGTTCTTCCGTCATTTTGGAAGAAGACATTGGTCAGTTTTGTTGGATTGGATTGGACATTAAAAATAAATATTTTTAAAAAGTGGTGTGCCATGTAAGATTATCTATCCGTTCGGCATATACTGATAACACAAGGATGTAACTGATATACAAAGGAAGTTGTTACATTGTAAAATAGTTTTATCTGCAAATTGTTGGGAGTTCTGTAGCCTGGTCATGTGAGTAGTGCAGACATAACCCTTGGTTAATTTTGACCAACAGGAATTTTCTCATGGACAGCTTATAGCAATGTATGTTTGAACTCCAGCAAACATTGTGTTATAGTGGTAGTACTGCCCAGTGCTGGAATTGCAAAATTTTAACAACCAGAATGGTAAGGAAATCCCTTCTTTAAAGCTTGAATTTAGGGTGGTTGTATCAACCAGAACCCTGTTCCAGTGACTTCCAGTCCAGTTCGAGCACTGCTCCTACTTCCTATTTCAGGACAGCCCAAGTTCAAGTCACCCAGAGTTAGTTATCCTGGTTGAGTTCTTTCCTGGTTTTCTTCATTCTTTTAAGATGGCAGGATAGCACCTTAGAAAGAGACCACAATCACTTCTTCGACCTTCTTAAGAATATTAATAAATGGGCATGTCTGCTGGCTTCAGTACATTAGTTTTGTAACTTTTTAAAATACAAATGTTGTGAAGTTTGAGATTTCAATGGCATTGTGGTTGTGGTTCAGGGACATGATTCTGCATCACTGGGTAACAGTTCCCCACATTTTGAAGCAACGTGATGCTTTTAAAAATGTCAGTGACGCAGTGTTATATCCCAAAAGAAATTAGTCCTCAATACAAATGTTGTTTCTCAGTTTATTTAATGATGCTTTTCAGTGACATCACTTTTACAGTGATATATGATATTAAATGGGAAATGATTTTACTTGGTGGATTGGAAAGGATGCCAGAGGATATCTTCATGGCCTGTTTTTAGCTTACTAACCCAACATTTGCTTCCTGGACCAAGGAAATTCCTACAACATCTCAGTAAGGATAGCAGGCCTCTGGACTGCAAGTCACACCCCAGGCAATCTAAATACCATTTAGCTGCAGTCTTTGGTAAATACAAGTGTAGCTGCTTGTAGTCCTACATGTCATGAAATGTGTTGTTGTACAGACATTATTTTGATCTGTTGGCATTTTTGCAGCAAAGTTCAAATGGGAAGACCCTCTGAACTTAGAGTCACAGTTGACCCAGGATGAAATTATGATGCGTGACTCATTCCGCTCCTTCTGTGAAGAGAAGCTCATGCCTCGAGTGTTGCTGGCTCATCGTAATGAGGGTATGCAAGCTTGAGGCTGTCTGTAATGGATATAGAGAATTTGAGGAATTCAGATTCTGAGTTTGATATTGGTTTATCAACTTTTGGGACAAGATGTTGTGTTGAAGCAAAGTTTAAAGTTTTTGTGTGAACTATATTGTGTATGCACTTTGGAATTTATTTTAAAACTTATGAAAGACAGAATGTCAAAAAACACAAGCATCACTTACTGAGTTTCCTCTTTGTTGTAACTTCCAGTAGGTCTTTTAAGTAAGGTGGAATAAACAGTTTTCCTAATTACAACAGAACAAGTAAATCACTGGGTTCTTGCCTTACGCCCCTTCCCCACCCTTTAGAAGAGTATTGGTACTCAAATGTGATGAAAGGTAGGGTTATCACTTTTTATAAGACTTAACAAATATGAGTGTGTGAAGTATCACAAAAGGCATGTTGAATTTGAGACATGAAAATCTCCAGCGTTTCTATCATAGTGTTTCATTAATATATATCAGCAGCAGCAGGGTGTAAGCCATCCAGACTTCCTCCATCTTCATGTTTGTTGGTCTCTTCATGTTTTCCTTTGTTGACCTACATTTCTTGTGCAGGTGGGAGTGTATTCGTACACTGACCTGGGGATGCATGTATCGTTCAATTTTAGTAAATGTTGTGTCCAGGTGGCGGGCTCTTGTGAGTGCAGTAATGAACCTTGGGTTCCATAAAACGCGGGGAATTTCTTGACTAGCTGACGACCTGTTAGCTTCTCAAGTAGGACTCTGCTCCATGGAGTTAGTTAGTTATGTCCACTTCCATCTGTGATCCAGATGTCCACTAAACAAACAGAAGTGTAAGTAAGTGTATACATTGCTCCAGGGGAAAATGAAGCCCATCAGAGGGGATCCTTTGTCCTCTGTCTCGTATGGTCACTTATGCAGTTGTAAGTTCCTGTTGTGTAATTGTATTGAATTTTTTGTTACAGGTTGTATTGCATTTGGTTTCATATTTCATGTACTGTTCCCACATATGAAATGTGAAGTTAAAGAGAACTTTTTAAAAGTTTGCGTTGTTATTTCATAGCTCTCTTGCACCATTTTTTCTTCCAGATAGTCTTCTTAGTTATAAATTTATCACACATGCTCCCAATTAATCGTAATTTTAAGTTCTGCATTTTTGCATAATTCACTCTTCCAGTTTTTCACCGTGAGGTCATGAATGAATTAGGAGCAGTTGGTGCTCTGGGCTGTACTATACAGGGCTATGGCTGTGCTGGGGTGTCATATGTAACATACGGACTGCTGGCTCGTGAGTTGGAGCGTGTTGACAGCAGTTATCGTTCAGCGTTCAGTGTCCAGTCATCACTGGTTATGCATGCTATTGAAGCATATGGCTCCACCGAACAGAAGGAGAAGTACCTCCCACAGCTTGGTATGTGTATTTTTCTTACAAATTCTGCATTTTGTAACATTATTACCATGCAAGTTGGCTCAAGCAGCAATGCTGCTGGCTTGCATTGGCAAGGTGCCGGATTCGAATCTCAGCTGACTGTTTTGTTGGTGGTTTCCCTCAGGCCCTCTAAACAAATGCTGGTATAGTATGTCATCTGAGGTCACAACTGGTTTCTTCCACATCCTTTCCAATTCATTATTCAGTGTCTATCATTCAACGCTATACCATCTGAGTTGCTGATCGCACCATAAAATAAACCATAAGTAATTAAATATGGGTAGCATTGTTATTCATGCTTATGTACAAAATTAATGCTGTAGTCATATCTATCTGCATCTGAAACTGCTTAATGGAATTCATGTAAGTTGTGTTTTGCAAGTCCACACTAAAAGCAGTCAGGAGAATTTAACTTTAGTACATACCATTCAGTTATAATGCCTATTAGAATTGAAGTTCAACTTTGACTTTACCAGATCTCTCAAGTGTAGATCACTGTCGCAGAATTAATACATGGATTATTAATGGGTGTGGCATGTGACATTAATGGAGGAAATAAGATATTTATACAAAATTTGGATTGCAGAAGTTTCACAGAGACATAACTTTGGAGTCATATGAGTGGGTGAAATTATATTAAAATTGATATTTGAGCATAGGCTGTAAAGATACAAACTGGATCAGACTGTTTCACGATAGTTAACGATGGAAGGCTTTTATTTGTGATTATATTAGTGAGCTTTCTGGCTGCGTAACAGGGAATTTCTTGATAAGTTGAATAACATTTGACTGCTCAAGGAAGATCCTTTGTTGTTGCAGAATGTGAAGTTTTGCACATAGTTCAACCCAGAGTTAAGTTTGTGGTTAACACCATCAAAGAGGTATGATTTATAGCATCCAGATAAATCCCCATAACACGGATATTGTTTGTAGATGGTAAATGTGAACAATGGGGTTTCAGCACGTGGAGAACTGGTAGGATGTTTTGGTCTGACAGAGCCAAACCATGGAAGTGATCCTAAAGGCATGGAGACAAGAGCCAAGTATAATGCAGCACACAAATGCTATATTTTGAATGGTACCAAAACATGGTAAGGATGTGAATTCTGATTTTGAAAATTAGAAAGTGTGCCTGTGCTTTTCCCAGGTTTTTCTTAAAGTAACTGATATTGTTGATTGGATAATGACGTTGATTAGTATCCTGTTTGTTCATTGTAACATTGTTCTTGACCAGTGCCCACAGTGGTGCTAAACAGTGATTGCTTTTGCATTCGATATGTGGAATGAAACCACATTTTGAAGCTTCTGGAGACAATATGATGTAATTATGTAACATATTGTAGGGTGCCTGTAACTGGAAAAGCAAAGTCTGCTTTAAAAATTTATTGCAGCCACATATTTTGAGGTAGAGATCTGAATTGTTTTTATGCTAGTAGCTAATACAGTGGGCTGTTGTGCAGTGGTGAAAAATTTATGATATATTTATACATTTGAGGAAAAAATTATTCCATTAACTCTTGATATTTAATGAGTAAAGATATGCTCTTCTCCAAGATTATGCAACATACTGGTCTAGGTTTCTTCAAGAGCAATAAGTATAGTATGATAACCATATTTATAACCAGTGAAAAATATTATATCCTTTAGTTTGGGAAATGTGACATCATATTTTGATATAAGAAGGTTCATTATTAAAAATCACATGTACAAAGGTTTTCTAACAGTTCTCCAGTACAATAAATGTCATAATGTACCAAGCAGTTTAAAAAAATAAGGTAAAAAACACTGTGGTGCTGAGAACTTTATTGTGTCTTCAATGCATACATGACATGTAGGTTGGAGATGGTACACATGAGACCTCTACACAGTCACTATTGACATTTAAACATTTGTCCCACCATGGCACCAAGGCCTGTATCCCTGTGTAGGAGAAAACAGTGTCAAGTGTCTGTAGGCAGGAGGTGACAGCTTGCTTCACGTCCGCATCTGTTATTGCCCACCAGGTGTTTCTTAAGGGGTCCATTGAGATGATGATACCTTGTATACCTACATGTGCAAAGTTCTGACTTCATCAGATGTGAGGGAGCTAAAGGCATGCTGGAAATGTTTGCACTGCATCCATTTGGATGTGAATCCCAGGCCTTCTGTGCCAACGGACTTGGGCCAGCAGGCTGCATATAAAATATGGTAGAATCATGATAAGTGAAGACTTGGAAGGGATATGGGAGGAAGTGATGTAATTTTAGCTTCTATAGCAACATACTACTGGAAAGACCAAGAAAACCAATGAAGGCAGTTAGCATATCAGGTACCTGGCTTGGATTCAATCTGTGTACTTCTGGAACATGAGTTGGATATATTACTGCCTTGCGTCATTCCCGTTGCTTTCATGAATTACATCATATTACTGTGATCATTAGTGGTACTAAGTGTAATATTATGTAGTACACTCAGGAGGTTGGATTTGACCTTGGCAGTGGTTTTACAGGAGAGAGGCCAACCGCATGGGTTTATTACAAATAACCGATGTATTTAAGTTAAAAGTACATTGGACTGAAGTGCAGTTGCGTTTTGTGAGGTCGAGTTGATTCTATAAGGTGAGATAGAATTCTGTGTTGTGTTCTGCCTGGTTAGAGGTATGCTGGACTTCACACATGTTGTAAATGGAACACCTAACAAATGGCAACCAGCAGAAAGTGATAGAGACTTACGTTTTTGATAAGATCTCTTGTGATTTCTGCACAAGCTTCGCTTGGAGAGAAGGGATCACCACCCATTGTCAAGGCCAAAGCTTTACTCCTGAGTAACGATCAGTACTGTCATCAGTAATTCAGCATGAACGGCATATCTCCATATATGCATCATTTACAGGATTACGAATGCGTCAATTGCAGACGTCTGTCTTATCTGGGCAGTTTGTGAAGATGATAAAGTTAGAGGGTTTATTGTGGATAGAAAATCAAAAGGACTAGAGACTCCCAGAATTGAAGGAAAATTCTCTTTACGTATATCAAGCACAGGAATGATTCATATGGATGATGTTAAAGTACCTGAAGAAAACCTCCTACCAAATTCAGAAGGTTTGAAGGTAGGATACCACAGCTATTCTGTATGTTACAGTGCCTTACAGAAACCCAGAATTAAAGTTGCACCATGTGTGCGTGTGTGTTGGTCTTGTTTTACTCTTGTCCAGCATTTTCTGTTCATTGCTGGCAAAAAGATGTGTATCATATTTCACCAAATTTAATTTTCCCCCAGTATACCAATTTTTATATTTTGAATAAAAACTGTGCACATCAGTTGCATAATATTATTGAATACTTTATGAATACAGTAAACAACTATTTATTCAGACATTTTATTAGAATGCTTGTATATATGTGAATATGACAGTGATTTATTCCAGAAGCATTTGGATGAAAAATAAGTGTGTACCATATCTGAGCAAATAACGGTATTTTGGATATATTCAGTTATCAATGTAAGACATCAAACTGTGTTGCTATATTCATTTGGGTCTGAATGACGGATGCTTTAAGCAGAAATGTGACTTTTTTTTACTCCACCAAATATTCAGATATATCAGGGGCTATTTCACAAAAATAATTAAATTCTCACCTCCCCTCCCCCCCTCCTATTTCTTGTTATGAATCCCTCTTTGTAGGACTTAACGTTTTGCTGATCTTAATTACACCTTACTCCTTATATTTATGACCTTTTTTTCAGTTAAAGCTTCCATTTAAAAAACTCTCTGACACAGAATTTTTCAGGTTTTCTCAGGGGACCTGGTATTACCAACATTCCACTAAGAATATAGTTATTAGAAGTGAAATATGAGAAATTACTGTAGAAGAATTTGGTTCTTAGCCTGATGTGGAAGGTCAAAGTATGTACATGCATGCATAGATATAATCTAAGCAGTCACACAAAGCAAATTGTTGGTACACTAGCTCGGTATATGCTATGACTTTTGTCATAACTGACGTGACTATTTACAGTATTCATAAAAACACGTGTTCTCGATTCATGTTCCTACATAGGGGCCTTTTGGATGCCTGAACAATGCACGATATGGTATTGCATGGGGTGCTCTTGGTGCCGCAGAGTTCTGTATGAAAACAGCTCGACAATACACACTGGACCGCATTCAGTTTGACCGACCACTTGCAGCCAATCAGCTGATACAAAAGAAACTTGCTGACATGTTGCAAGAAATCAGTATTGGACTACAAGCTTGTCTTCATGTTGGTCGCCTGAAGGAAAAAAACATGTATGTTGATTGACAGATTTGATATAGATCCAGCATCTTGGTTTCTTTTAACACAATGTTTTTAGAATCTTGATCAGATACGTAGATGCGTATTAAAGGTCCCTACTCAGGAAGAGTTGGTCTCAATCACTGGACAGAAAAAGAAGTTTTAACTTCAATATATACACTGTTAACACCAAATATCATCAGCAGGAAATAAAACTAGAAACATCACCAATAAAAGTTATACAGAAATCACAAGGAAACAAAATTCATATCCTCTTTTAGGTAAAGCTAAAATTAATAAAGTGTGTGCTACAAACACCTAAGAAATGAGAATAATGAGATATGGATAAAGAAACAACTAAACTTCCAGTTGTACCCTTCTTTTGGGCATGAAGTATGTCACCAAAAGGTCTCAAGTAAGTTAATCAAGGGGTTCTTAACCAGTGGCCATGACAAATGTGTCATTGAAAATGGACAGCACACCGATAATAAAATAATAATAAGACTAAATGACCCCTAAAATGCATACTGGCAAATGTATAAATGAGTTATTACAGTAACCTCAGAATCTGTAATATGGACTAATTCGTGCATTAGTTGGCAAGACTGAGTAAATATCCTCTGTATGTGGACAGATTGCTCGTGGAAATGTATAAGCATCTAATGGATAGAAGAGTATCTATTGTCCATCTTTAATTTCTCGAGGTGGTAGCTCTACATAGTGGACCTTACACTTACATGTTGTCACTTCATGTTGTAAATAGGAAATTATGTTTGACAATGAAATTCCTGTAAGATTTTCATGAGAAAATTAGATTCCACTTTATACTCTACTGAAACTTGTATGGTGTGCCTGTCTAGTTTTTCAGCAGGGGCAGATATTGCCAGTTGAACTGCTATGTCCAGACCAACTCTGAAGGCCCCCAGCCTGCTGTCCCAACAGGTACTGGGTGCTCTTTCCATGGGTTTAAAAAACCAGAGCATAATCTGACCACTCGCCTCAATCCAGTGTCTACGTTAAGAATACATGGAGGTTCATTGTCATTTCCCCATACATCTTCATGATACGGTGTTAAAACGCAGGAACCAATTTACGTTTTAAAAGATTAAATGGCCACTAAAATACAGAGTATCAAATGGATTAATAACAATTTATTACAACAAATAATTACGTCTGTGTTTACAGGATAACACCAGAGATGATCTCCATTTTGAAACGTAATTCAACAGGCAAAGCATTGGAAATTGCACGGACAGCTCGTGATATGCTGGGAGGAAATGGCATTTCAGATGAATATCATGTAATTCGCCATGTTTTGAACCTTGAAGCAGTGAATACTTATGAAGGTAATCACTATACAGGATGTTGCCAAAGCAATTTATAGTATGTGAATTAAATTCAATAAATTTCCACCTATGGAACCAAAATATCTTCACCACCATCACAGAAACTACTCACCACTGGAACCTAATTTGATCCACTTCATATCCTCATGGTTAGTCTCTTAAAAGACCCATTTTATACAGTAAAACGTACTACCTGAATATTTTATCTGTTTCAGACAGGTTTGTGTTTAACATGCTTACTTATTTCTAACTAAAAAATTTTTTGTAAAATACAGTATATACCCAATATATTTATGTATTTATGACAGAAGATCACATACCAGAAAATTGTGCCCCATATGGACACAACTCTTACTAAGCAATATACAGTCTGAGATAATGTCATAAAGTTTTCATTGATTTCATCCTTCTAATCTAAATATTATTCTAAGCACCTGGCTTTTCAGTAACTGATGTTCTTTCCCCAAAGTAAAATAACATACTCTAGTCTTATAGACAGATGCATTGTCTTTGATGTCGATGTTATGAACTGCTGTTAATAATTGGTATGTTTTTGTTCATTGCAGGTACCCATGACATCCATGCATTGGTTCTGGGCAGAGCCATCACTGGTATACCAGCATTCAGCTGAACTGCCTCCTGAAAGTTACTGGTGTTACAATCGTTTGTGATAAGATGTGTATATGCTTTTATAAAGCCTGTATCCATTATATTACATATACTCTTTTCAACAAAAATTGTGCGTTACGTTTCTATCCCCATCTTTTCTTGGAGTTGTTGTAGGTTCTGAATTTATCAAGAAAAGTATGAGAGATGAAAGGTGAATAATACGTATTTTAGTATTCTCTAAATATATTAGACTTAACATGTTCGTAGGATGTGCTATAAATCTGGCGGTTGTACATCAACTTCTCACCGCAGTGGCCCAATTTTAGTCCCTAAACTATCCACGTGGGATTCATGGTGGGTAAGTTTTTCTTTGAGTACTTCACTTCTTCCTCCTACTGTTGCTGTTCCACCATCGCTTTGTAGTCATCCATTTGTAATTTGTAATTTTATTTAACGTTCCATGGATCCACAGTAAAGCAACAGGTAGGATATAGAACATGTCAAAAGTAGTACATAATACACAAGATAAATAAGATAAAATAAAATAAAATGAAATATAATAAAAATAAAATGAAAATTACTGCGTTTAAGTTTTATGATAGCCCCAGTCAGCCAGCACGTTATACACAACGTTGGCCCTTATTTGCAGTCTCATCTCTTTAACGAGCATGTACCTGGATATATAAATTTTATAAATGTGTCCGTACTTGGGTAAGCCACTGGTGGATCGTTCTGTACCTGTTCAATTAGACCGAGAAAGCTGCGTCTCCTACGGACTGCAATACGCAAGACACAGGTCACTGTGCATGTATGATTAATTATTCGTCTGTGTGCTCTGTGGCGCACAATTGGAAAGCTGTTTCATCACATTTTGTGCACATTGGACAGACGACTATTGCATTCAGTTTCAAGTTTATTTGATTAACATTGCAACACCTGGCAATGTTTAACTGTTTGGCCAGGGAGGGGAAAGTGCAAATAATGCTTCTGGTGTTAGAGCTGGACTGAATGGAAGAGAGGGGAAGTTCATTACATTCAGTGATAGTATTTTATACTCTTAACAGGAATTCCTACATCATATTTTTATACAGTAATGCAAAATTAAGCGTGGAAATTGTTTCTGTAATCGAAACATCACTGTAATGTCATCTGCTTATTAGCTGCAGATGAACCGTTGTCCAATTACCAGCTTCCATTTTTCATCATGTGTGAAAGTGCAATTTTATAATTGTCGTCATTTATGTTTCCAGTTACTTGTTTGCTAATGTTTTGTATTTTGCAGCTCTTCAGTGAATGTTTCTTGTACTGTTCTAGTTTTAACAATGTTCCCACTTGGTTGAACTGCATTAAGATTACAGTGATATGACAACAATTGTATATTCTCATGACTGAACTGTTGGGGCTATTAAGTCTGAACAGTTTGAAGAAGTTATTTTCTTTTTATCATTTTGTCATTTTTGCTCATGTGATTGCTTGCAAGCCATTCCTAAATGTCAGCTTTTCTCAATGCCACAGTCTGTTTATTAAAAACAGAATGATACAAGATGTGTGTGATTGTTACGCAGTTCGATGGACGATTGGGTGTACGCATTTTCTGAAACAACTTGGAAAACGGTTCAGAGTTCATTTCATTGTGATAATAACAAGTCGGTTTTTTTTTTATTTTTATTTCAGTTTATTATATACTTTCTTTTAGCCGGAAGAAACCGTCAACATTTTCAGTAAATCATGCTTATAATGCACACTAATAGAAATTTCTGCACAGACTATACATGCAGACGTAAGACAGAAACGCAAGGCGCAGACATTACCACCCACCACCATGAGACTTCCAATTTGTTTGCATACTTTCTGCATTTAAATTTAACATTTCCGGTTAATAAGTGACTATATTCGTGCTATTGTTCTTATAGAAGTGACAGTTGACTAATACTATTGTTCTCATGAAACTGCTGACTATGCATCTGGTGCTTTGTAGTGCTTCAGGGAGAGGAGGAATAAATAAGACCTATTTTGCAAACATAGGTTTGGATACTATTGTGTGTTTTGGACTGGGACAGCAGTTTTTGACTTTGTCTCTTTGAATTTTCTTTGGGCTTTTCTGCCTCCATCTTGATCCATTTTTGTAGTTTTCTGATCCTCTGTGCACAGCAGTAAATTAAAGCCACTTTGTTATGGTACTGTCCTGTAATTATGTAAGCAAGGTTGATAGATCAGTGGAAACACTTTTGTTGTACATTTAAAAGTGTCAGTTTTAAAGTCCATACTTGTTTTAGAGACTAATGATATATTTCTGTAATATCTGTAAGTCATTCAGATTGTTTGCTTGTGAATTACAGTCTTCGTTGATACATAGATTTCTTAGGCAGTATACAGTAATGTATGTTGTACTGGTATTCTGTTGTAAATAAAATAGGAGGTTAAAAATGTGACGCAATTTGAGGGAACGATGAAAATTAAAAGCAAGATAGGTTATTATTTTGATTTATGTTCGTAAAGCAAGTTCTTGTTATAAAAAATGTTATATTGTTAGCATCGGTTTATTTCGGTGTTTAGCTCAGTTGACCAGCTGTCATTTAACATGTTACGAGTGTCATGCCATCTGAACACCGTACTTTTTCACGTCCTGCAATAATAACAACATGGCGGTTGTGACGGTCGTAGTGATGCTCTCAGTTACATGTTAATGAAATATGTTTATATACATGTAAATGTATAAATTCAGGTGTGAGTAAGTTACGTTTAGTTGTTAATAATAAGAAACGTAGGTTTATGTTTGAAAGAGCATTGTTCAGTCCATGTTACAAATTCGGAAATGCTGGCTTACACATAACGTCCATTTTGTTTTTAAATATCTCGAATATCGATCGTGAGGTTTGCGGAAAACCTTATGGTTCATTCGTATCTACAAAATTTTTTCGAAAAAAAAAATTCGCCACGATTAATATTCAGGGAATATCGCTCGACATGCATCGAGAAGCACAGTATGTCGTCGTGTAAGGTGAATAAAATGATCCGATCGAAGTGAAAACCGAAATAACGCAACACATTTTAATAGAGCTCTCCAATATACAACGTCATCATGAAACTCCATCCAATGGGTTTGGAATTGTTGCATGCGCCTAGAAGTACAGAGGCATGTTTCTAAAGTGCTTGGCAATCTAGATGTCCTAAATACGAGGATTTTCAAAATTATGTTGCTGGGAACATACTTATACAAGCGATCCGGCCTAGAATAGTTCAGCTCTCGTTTAATGATGTCGTTTCAACTATAGATGTTATTAGAATGAATGAGGATGGAACTCCTGGCTGTGTTACCGGATTCTGTGATTTTTTTTTCATTCCCTCCAAGCGAATGCTAGGATAGTAACTTCCGTTTATGGCCCTCTTCCCGTCTCATTCGACACTATATAAACTGCGACATTGAAACAGCGTCATTAAAAATAAAATACGAATCATCGATCATAGCTTCTACACAGGGCAGGTGTCATGTGTGGTTAATTTATTGTACTTCCGTATTAATCTTCAGGAGTTATTTTTATGTGCTTTTTTTCAAAATAAACTCTTCCTAAATACTTTCTGACAAGTACAATATACAAAATTTGTATCAATCAAAACATAACTGTATTTAGACACATCAACTCTGTTGTCTAAATATAGTTGCGTTTTGACTGATACAAATTTTGTATATTGTACTACCGTAACACAACGGGATGCCACATATAAAGACTTCCTGACAAGGCTGTCATATACTTTCTGGATTTTACCGAGCAGTATAGGTCATCTGTGACAGATTCTAATTGTATTCGAGGGCGGTGGTATCCGGTCCGAAATTCGGCCCGACCGTCTGCTCTCTCAGAAATGTTTGGGTTGTCCTCCTCAAACCGTCCGGGCGAATTCCACGATAATGTAGAGAATTAGTCCAAGACCGCTTCTCCCTCAATCCTTAACACTTTAGTGTTCATGACAAACGTTTCGTCTCGTTTGACGGTACGCAACCTCGTACTTGATAGATTAACATACACATCCTACTTCAAAACATCTCTGTTTAGTTGTCAGCACTCTTAGTTCGTGTTTTGCAGATGTCTTGACTCGAATTTCTATTAAAGATAGGCGATCGTGTGGATGTTCGCGGTGTTCAAGTCTCCTTCCTGGAAAAATGCCGTGATATAAACTTCGTTTGCTATGCCTGTGCATTGGATAAAGTGGAGATAATACATGTGTTGCGACAAGAAGCAAAGTTAAACATGAACCGAGTATTGTAAAAAAAAGATATCGCGAAGTTCTTAAGGGCACTGGTTCCGTCCAACCACCGATCACCGGCTAAACTGCAGCTGTTTCGCTGTTGACGTACGTATTAATTTGTGCTTCCCTGCCTCGCGATCTGCTGTTTTTTTTTTTTTGTGAGGGGGCCCCGTAGCTGATGCTACGGACGCACCGCAGCCTTAAGGCTTATTGTGCAACCCCTGTGATGAAGATGAGACAGTTTTTTTTACCAAGTTTTACAAGTAATGGAGCACCAGTGGAATGAAATCGACAGGGGAAAACCGACAACTCGGAGAAAAACCTGTCCAGTGCCACTTTGTCCACCACAAATCTCACATGGACTTGACCTGGGATCGAACCCGGGCCTCCGTGGTGAGAGGCCGGCGACTAACCGCCTGAGCCATGGCACGGTCGATCTGCTGTATGAAACAGGGCCGTCGCTTAAATCACGATCGCAAAACAGCCGACTGGCGGTCATTAGAGGCCAGCGTCTCGTCGTCACTGTTTCAACCTATGTTTGCCACTTCAAAGACATCATGAAAGGAGGACAGTACTCAGAAGAGACTGTAGTTCTTTCCAAGTGTTTTCCAGTTCACTCTTAACTGTAGTCGAATGCTGGGGTAAGATCTGTCTCCGAAACGTCAGACTTCGCATCGATACGGCCGATCGCCAAGTAAGAATTATTGCCTTCACTTGCCATGAAAACTGAAATTTTAATTAGTCTTTGCGTTTGATGTAACGTCATGAATTAAATCAAGCTGTAGAAGGCCGTGCCATGGCTCAGGCGGTTAGTCGCCGGCCTTCACTGCGGAGGCCCGGGTTCGATCCCGGGTCAGTCCATGTGGGGTTTGTGGTGGACAAAGTGGCACTGGGACAGGTTTTTCTCCGAGTTGTCGGTTTTCCCCTGTCAATTTCTTTCCACTGGTGCTCCATTAATTGTAAAACTTGGTAAAGAAACTGCTCATCTTCATCACATGGTTTGCACAAAAAGCCTTAAGGCTGTGGTGCGTCCGTAGCATCTGCTGCGGGGCCCTTCACCATGTAAAAAAAAAAAAGCTGTAGAAACAAGTTTGTATCCAACGAATACAAATTAGTTTCTAAAAGTGTGTGGGCAGCAGCATGTATCAGGTCAGACCGGTCCTGAGGTCCTGCATTTCTGGAGCAAGACCAGTTCCGTGCAGCCCACACCTGGTGGGCACAAGGTGCTCTTGCCGCGCACTGCAGTCACACGTATAATTTGCATGTTCGTTTCGTCTGCTGCATTTCTTTTAAGCCGATACCCTGCGGTCCAGCGTCTTCGTTTGCAGACACAGAACATATGCTAAAACAGGGGTCGCCAATCCGTCTTGTATGACGGACAATCAAAGAAAAGTTTATTAACTGTCACAGCCACTGTATGAATCTACCGAAAAAGAAAGATGCGCTTTGGAAATAGTTAATTACAAATGGCTTTGTAGCTTGTGTTCTCACATAAAAAAATGTCGTTTTGGTGCAATTTATTTTACAAAGTACCTAATGAGTTTTAAGATATTTTTACGGAAACATCACATACCATGAGGCTTGTTCACACCGCGATACTTCAATTAATTAGCCATCAGAACACAATATAATCCTTCACAACTCGGCGCGGGCCAGATTTTCGGTGTATACAATGGAAACCAACACTGCATATGGATCAACCACGTACAATCTTGATATTAAGACTCGTAGCCCCATTGCCAAGGACTCCGTCTAACACTCTTTCCTGCAATACCATACAATGTAATATTCTATATATGTTTGTCACAATATTCTTTTGGCCGGTTCTATGTTGTGCTCTCTAAAACCCTCAAGCCACGGAATTGTTATGTCACTATAAGATACACCAATTAAGACAGCACATTGTTTAACCCTTTAAAGTTTAGTGGCTTTTATATATACCACCAAGTTTAACATTTAAAATTTTCACACTTGCGCCCAGAGTGCATTTATGTGTTTTGTGTAGAGCTCGAAAAAAACAACAGTAATTTCCTAATCCAGAATTAACCGAGAATGAAAGTGTTTACTGCGCGGTACGAACTGGATATTTAAGTATAATTGAGGTAGTTTCGTCTTCGAAGTGTTAAGGGTCTTATTAGGTACCGTTTGCCAACACGAGAATGAACATAGATTGTTTCTGCCAAAGCCTAATTATGTTAGCTTCGAATACGGTGTGTTTTTTTTCCCCAATGGCGCAACAGCCCTTAGTGGGCCAGGGCCTCCTCATTATCGAGGCTTCAGGATCACAGACACCCCACACTCGGTAGGAATCCTCTGGACGAGTGATCAGCTCGACGAAGAGACCTCTACCTGACAACACTCAAAAGAGACAGGCATCCATCCGTCGGGATTCGAACCCGCAATCCTAGCACGCGAGCGGCCGCAGACCCACGCCTTAGACCGCGCGGCAACTGGGATTGGTCACGGGTGTGGTGTAGTCAGAACCAAATGAACATCGAATTTCACCAAGACTCAGTGAGAGTTTATTGTGCACTAAAATGAATGCACAGTCGATGTTATTCACGTGCGGGGAAGATATACATGTGTTACTGATTGCGTGCAAGGTGTAGAGTGGCAGTGCGTTATCACTTTCCGGTGTCTTCGTGAAATAAGCTAATTCCGTGATGCAGGGTGTTCCATGGGAAGTTTACGCTTACGTACCCGGTTAATTAAACAATTTGATACTGATAACCCCGAAGGTACCGACATCGTTGTAAAATAAACCACTTAAACTTTATTAAATTAAGTTATAAACCAACCGATGCACACTAAAACCACTTTTTAAGTAGCTTTATTATAAAATTGTTAAAATTGTAACCCTACACGTGTTTCGATCCTAGGATCATCGTCAGGGGGGTTTATTGCTAAAAGCTACAGTCACTTCAACACATGATTTAAAATATTCTATCTGCACTTTGAAACATAAGTTAAAATCTTGTAAAAAGATTCTCTAAAAGTTGTAAAATTATAAAAGCACTGTAGATGGTAGATTGTGGAACTGCTGGCGTGTGGGATCGTGGTATTAAAAGCATATGAAATGTTTTTGCGTGGAGCGGAGTGTACTACGTGTTGTGCGGTGAGGAGTACTACGGTGGAGTGACAATTTTATAATAAAGCTACTTAAAAAGTGGTTTTAGTGTGCATCGGTTGGTTTATAACTTAATTTAATATGACGAAGATGCACGGTGTCAACAGTGTGAAATTTGAACTTTATTGTTCACGCAGACCCCTTTCACGCTTCCTCTCAGGCTCAGCCCAGTGGTCAAACACCCGACATTGCGTATGCTGTTAGGGCGAAAGTGTCGGAAGGTGTTATGCAGCCAGCAGCACAGTCTGTCATTTAACTTGCTGCAGTTACCAGTCTCTACTGTGGCACTTCTACTGTTATGGCCACGGATCGCTGACCCCACATCATGCAGGACGCCCACAAAATAACCCCGCACCTGCTTGTTATTTCTGCTCCAGGAGGCGCCTCGTAACAACACTACGCCCGTCTCCACCTGTAACACACATTTCACGCCACAAAGTTGCTGAAATGTTTAAGGCACACTTCGTGCAGTTTTTGTTTTTTCGGATTTCCCTGGAGTTTGCTCCAACCTGGTAATTACTTCTCAGAGTTAAGCTCTAAGTGCTTTATGTGGATGAAGTAAGGACCCAAAATTTGGGGAGGGGGGGGGTGACTTTGTGTCGAATAAGGTACGAACATTCATGCCATCTCCAGAATCGAAATCACAACCCACCATAGGCGAACCCAGAATTTTTCTTTTGGGGGAGGGCTGACCCTGAGGCTATATATAATTTATGTTTGACTTTAAAAACTGTGTTATGAAAATCATGTCAGAATCTCTGAGCCGACATGTAGTTAGGTTGCAGGTAAAATTAAAAGTAACTAAAAAAAGATAAAAAATCTACACATTCGTAAGTTTTTATTATATTTTTCAATATTCCAATGTACTAGTCATCAGCCGATTTCAGTGACTGATTTAGGCTGAAGGGTAAATCACGTAAAACCTTTGATATCGTCGTGTCTACAAAATCTGTTTTTTTTATTTCGCTTTGGCGGGGGGGGGGGGTCTGTAGCCTGGCAGCCCCCCCCCCCCCCCCGCTTGGGTGCGCCAGTGCGACCCACGTTTTGGCTTGGTCGTAGGCCGTCAGCCGCGTGACCACAGGGATCGGCGAGTGAGAATATTGACATGCAGCCGTTACAAAGTACTAACTATCTCTCGGCTATTTAGAGGGAACAATACATTTTAGAGATTTTGTTGGCCTGTTTCTGTGCCACATCCTACCATTTTCTTAAACTGAGCAACCATAAATCCTTGCCTTCATGTTTTGCTTATTTACTTGGTGTTCTTTAGAGCAGAAATGAAACGCAGCGTAATTAGGAATTACGATTAATTTTATTTCAATCCAACAAATGCACTACACTTTCTTTCAATGATTTCTTATCCCTACATATGTTTCGGCATATCTTGTGCCATCCTCAGGGGGGTCGTGAGAGTTCACAATCTTCAATACATCCAATTGTTTTTCACTCACTTTCACAACACATAATTATTGTAAGTCACACACCTAGATACATTCACGTCACAGTAAATGGAAACGATCAAGTGACAATAATTGTGTTGTGAAAGTGAGTGAAAAACAATTGGATGTATTGAAGATTGTGAACTCTCGACGACCCCCCTGAGGATGACACAAGGTATGCCGAAACATATGTAGGGACAAGAAATCATTAAAAGAAAGTGATTAATTATCAAAATGCACAGTATATATATAATAAAGTTAGGAATTGCGAGTTGGGACACAGAGGTAGCGATATCCGGAATCTGTGGAAATACGGGGTGGGGTGCTACCGTGCCAATCGCCATGTCTGGTCTTTTACGTTATTAAATTAAAATATCGTATGTAATTTCGTTTCCTCTACAGAAAATTGATAAATACATGAAATGCAAGATCTAACGCGGTGACGTAGACAAATAATTCTACACATTACACTGTCATGTACAGGGAACCAGTAACTTTACGCACAGTGCCATAAAGCTTCCGCTTCCATTCTGGCACCGTTCCAACAGCAGATTGTGGTCTGCGGATCACAGTTTGACATGCATTAACTAATTAAAATGACCAATTTTAGGAATTTCGTTGCATCATTGTAATTTTCATTGTTTTCATGTCCGAATTTGGTTTCAGTTGTGGTAATATGACATGAAAATTGTGCGTGTCGATTTATTTCGGATAGGTTGGTACCACCAGTATTCGCTTATCTGTGAGTGGGACTTGGCGTCAGGTAAGAAAAGAAATGGGGTCTCGCATTCTAAGTCAACCCACAACACCGAAGCAAAGGTAGCATACACTCGTGCTGTGTTGAACCTGGTGTGGTTTGCTTTGCCTTGTCACGCCCCCCCTATTCCCCCCACTACACAACGAGCCTCGAGAGAGAAAGTGGTCGACCATCTCGCATCTCAGTTGCCCTGGCGATGTCGACCTGTGTTGTGTTAACGGATTAGTAGTTACCAATCTTTAAAAGTACTTATTCCTTTCTACTGATTCAGTGGGTCAAGGATTTGGATAACAAATGTGTGCGATTTTGAATGATTCTTTGCGTGTGTTTGAAATATACAGTAAATATCGAGTGAAATGGCGTCAGCTTCGTTAACAGGTAGGTTTTGATGTTCATTTAATAAACTTTTGCCTGATATGTAGAATGAAATATGTCAAGCTCATTGTTTTGTGAAACACCAGATGTGTAGCCTGACATGTAATTGAGACCAGGCCTTGATGTAGGCAAGTTGATAATGATGTATGTGGACGAGTAATTGCATATGGTAAACTTAAGGGGCTGTAGCATATTTGGTTAGTGTGTTTGTGTGTGTGATTGTTATTTATTTGTGCCTGAGGGCCAGAATCATTCAAGTCCTGGTTTACGGTGTTCTTGGTCAGTTTTAAGAATCTAAAAATGGACTACATTTTAATCACCTTTTTTGCACTAGGAGCATTTACAGGTGTTACAGCTTTATTTCTTCCGGAAATTTATGAAACAGAATCATGCATTTAGTTATGAGTCTTAGTTGTAAAATGCTGTATTCACAGTTTGCTTACATATTACACTCTTTCCTACATTGCACCTACATCTTCGAGGCTTGTGTGTTGTGTAGGCATAAAACGCGATCGTGGGCGAGTCGCAGACGGTTGAGGGCTGTGTTCAGTCTGCCTTTAATGAAACAGTAAAGGTAAAGGTAACGTCATTTGCATCCCCATGGAAGCTTATGGGGGATTGGATGTATCGCTCCAACCATACTTAATCTCGGCACTAGATGGAGATGAGTGGTCAGCTTAACACTGGCCGATTTATCCGGGGAAAGAGCCACCAATACCTGATAGGAGGCCGGTTGGACCCACAGCCTGTCTGGACGTTTTAGAGAAGAGAAATGTCTGGTTAACTTTTAGCCTTGACGTAATTCTTAGGACAGGGGTACACAAATCCTGTGAACGCGGTCGCCCTGAAGACTAGATTTTGTACGGTGGCGCTTAATATTTGTGCGTCCTCAGCGTGGAACTTGCTTCGTGCTACCCTTTTGGCACCTTGGATTTTGAGGTGGCTTCTAGATTTTTGGAAAGTTTGTGGACCCCTATTTTAAGATGTTTTAAACAGGATAAGTTGAAGCTGGTCGCTCTTATCCAGGGATGGGTAAAATATGATCCACGGATATAAAAATTGAAATTTTGACGGTAATTGGAACTTTTTTGAACATTTAATGCTTTCATTTCGTAAGGCAAAGTTGACTGGGGCGCCCATTCAAATCTCAGGTTAATGCGTTCTTCATCACCAGATTCTCCGACCCGCGGTTGCTGTGAATCAGATAATGCAACCTAAAGGTAAAGTCCCTGTGAACTTCATGGAGGCGTATAGGGAGAAGAAAGATATAGCTCTACTCATTCTTTACCTCGGCAGTATATGGAGGTGAGTGGTCACCTTCACACACGTTGCTTCACCCCCGGGATAGAGCCCACCGATACATATTTGATAGAAGATTAGGTGGGCCCCAGTGCCGGTCTCTTAGTTTTGGAGACGAGACAAATCTGTAAAATCTGTTGCTCCTGTCGGGAATCGAAACAGTTCCTGCTTTTATCAAGGAAGCCGGGATAGCTCAATAGTGACTAGGCTACGGGCTGGACCGTCCGTGATTCGAGTCCCAGCAGAGGAAGGAGACTTGTCTGTTCTGTAAATATCCAGACCGGCTCTGGGGCCCATCGAGCTCCCTTTTCAATAGATGCCGGGGTTATTTCCCGGGGGTAAAGCGACCGGGGCGTGATGTTGACCACTCACTTCCATGTAGCAGCGAAGTTAGGACTTAGAGTTATGCCTTTGCTCCCCCATACGCCTTCATGGCGTGGACAGGGACAACTTTACCTCTTCATCTTTTACCCTCTTCTGACTATACCCCTCCGCCGCCCCCACCAATCTACTGGAATATTTCGGATAAGCTGCTCAACGGTACGTATTGCAAGGTTTAGTCGCAGGGCCTGCGGGCTCGTCTGCGCCAACCAGCAGCACTAACAACGCTGATCTCACGGAAGGTGCGCCGAAACGAATGTCATGAGGTCGAATGAAGAAGAGCTGAAGGCTACGGCAGGGGCTTTCATGTAGTGCCTTGTTTAATTCTTCATTTGGTCCGGGAAGTGAAATTGCAGAAATTTCGCTATTTTAAAACATGTCTGCAAATCTCACATTTAACATTACGCTGTAGTTGAAGTGACTGGGTACATAAACTATGTTTTAGTTGTCGTTTTTAGTATGTTTTTGTAATTGAGGAAAGTTGAAAATGGGTGTCGTTTAATATCGCAGCCATTTTTTTTTCAATGGCTCAACAGCCCCTTGGGGGCCTAGGCCTCCTCATTTTTTTTTTCGAGGATTCACGATCGGTAGGACTCCTCTGGACGAGGGACCAGCTCGTCGCAGAGACCTCTACCTGACAACACACAACACTCACAACAGACAGACATCCATGCCCCCGGTGGGATTCGAACCCACGATCCTAGTAAGCGAGCGGCCGCAGACCCACGCCTCAGACCGCACGGCCACTGGGATCGGCATCGCAGCCATATAGCATACGTTAATCTCCTGCCGAGCAATCGCCAGACAACGGACTGAGGAATGCTGCGTATTTCGTATCCAGTACTTGAATTCTGAGTGCGTCGTTACACATTACAGTTTGTTACATGTCGCAGACACTCAGGTGCAGAACAGGAATACTGCGGATTCCATACCCAATACTGGAACCTGATTTACCCTATAATTCGTGACGCTTCTTTATTCATAGAATGCATATTTTATCACCCTTTATATTTTGTGAAATACAGTCGGAACTCAATTATAACGTCATGAAAGGGACTGAATATTTTGTGTCGTTATAAACGAGTGTTCTTCTAACCTAGGAATATAATGTTACGGTTAAGAGTGAAGAATTAATTGGTACCACAGAATATCTGATGCTATAGACAAGGTATCGCATTAACCGATGTCATTATAACCGGGTTGGACTGTATTTTAAGTATTTGAATCTGAATTACACATTTCGAAGGGATTCAACAATTAAACCAACATATGCACTTTATTTCTTAGTTACGTTCATTAACCCTACACAGTGACAGCCACACCAACAACACACAAATAACGAAAACGGCCACGGACAACAATATTTGTATACAAACCAATTGCCAGCAATTTTAATATTTAACAAATTTTAACGACGTTGTATTATCAACTTTTGCGTTTTTAACCCAAGACGAAACCAACCTACGCCAAACATTTATAAGATAAGGTTGTATAAACGGAAATAGTGAGTGTTACCAACTGTTAACAGAAAATTGACATATATTGTGGTGTATAAGTGGTGATACCAAATGGAACAGTGAATGTTGAAGTGAACGTGACCTTGAACCCCTGATGATGGCTCTGTTGCAGCCGAAACATGTGTAGGGTTAATGAACGTAACTAAGAAATAAAGTGCATTTGTTGGTTTAATTGTTGAATGTTATCAAAATGCACGGTGAACACAATGTAAAATTTCGAAAGGACAAAACCTACTCATTCATTCTGTAGTCTGTCTTACGACAGGTCTGTAGCCTCTTCCAAAGCGAGTTCTCCACAGGGTGCGATCTAGTGCTTCCTCTTTCAATTTCCAGTATCTCTTCTTTTCCTTAAGGTCATCCAGTAGCTGCTTACGTCTTCTCCCTAGTCGTCCCGTCGTTTCTATCCTTCCTTCTAACTTTCCTTCAATCCGTGTTTCAGAAGGCAATTTCAACGCAAGTTGTGACCAATCCAGTTAGTTCTTTTTTATTGTATGTACGATATTCCTCTCCTCCTTGACCTGTGTAACACTTCTTCATTTCTCACACGATCGGTCCAACTGATCTTCTCCATTCTTCTCCAGCACCACATTTCAAAACTTTCCAGATACTTCTGATCTACTTTCCGAAGTGTCCACGTTTCAGCACCATACAAAGCTATGCTCCAAATGTAGCACTTTACTAGTTGAGTCAACACCTTCTTAATGCAGACGATCACTTTGAAGGTGCCCTATGGGAATGTAATCCAGAAATACGTTTCTACAACCGCTAGAATATAAGTAACAAATCCAAGACATCTCAAAGTCTGGTTTTGCAAAAGAAATGTTCACATTTGGATGCACCAAAAATTCTTCTTTAAGATGCTGTTGGTCGATAATGGTTAAAGTTGCTTCGATGTCATCAGCGTTCGGATATGTATTTTTTTTTAACGGTTGTGACTTTCAGGTCTTATTCGTATTGAAATCAGTTTTTATAGCGATGTTGGAGGTCAGCATGCCCTTGTAAGACGGAACAAAACGCTGTTTGGGAACTACTGAGCTAAACGAACTATTGCGTCATTTGTCTTGCCGACGGTGCTTGTTGGCGATTTCAAGGACAGTCCTAACGGCCTCAGTTTGACAGGGTGTACCCTAATATTACTTTAAATGTGGCTACTTGATGCCTCACGTGTCTTTTTAACGTTCGTTAGTCACAGACGCTGATGTTGCAGGCCACACGCAATTTGAGTTAAGCACAGAATAATCCCAACGATTAGATGCCAGTAAAATATTTTAAAAACCTAAAATTAAGTAAAAATATTAGCTTTTATAAACCTGAGGAAGAACATATCCTTATATTTTAAACAGAATATACAGTAAACGTAAAGTAGCCGCTGTGCAGGTCTATGAAGGCATGGGGTAGGGGAGCAGAGGTATAGCTCCATCCATTCTTAACCTCGACACTAGTTGGAGATGAGTGGTTTGCTTTACGCCACGGCCGCTTTACTCTCGGGGAAATGGAGGCTGGGTGGGTCGCAGAGACGGTCTGGTCGATTGGAGAAGAGAAATGTCCCTTGCCTTTGCCGGGAATCGAATTACAATTTGTTGGTCGTGCAACCCGTAACGTAGTAACTATACCAACTGAGCTGTCTCAGCTGCAAATAGAATATAGAATAAAGCAATAATGAATTAATTGCTAATATTCTTTTGGAATAGACATTTTTTTCGTTATTTTGAAACGGCAATACAATTATCACATTCATGTTTAAATTGACATAAAGGCAAATCCATTAAATTACTGTGAACACCCATATATATATATATATTATATATATACTGCAATTGGTTTTCACCGGTGGCAGTAGTCCTTACACTAGTACACACAACAAATTTTCCCGTGGCAGTGTCCTTACTAGTACACATACAATGTTTCACCGGTGGCAGTAGTCCTTACAGTCACACAATACAAATGGACATATAATATACATAAAGTAACAGTACAAAACAAACTAACAATTACAAACATACATACAGTAAATACAAGTACATACATTAGAACATCGTACACACATTGCAAAACATCCACACCTTAAAAAATACATACCTTACAAAAACATCCACACTTACAATACATCCACACCTTACAGAAATCACCCATACACATACAAAAAAAAAATACATACAGTAAATACAAGTACACACATTAGAACACGTACACACATTACAAAAACATCCACACCTTACAAAAGCATCCACTCCTTACAAAAGCATCCACACCTTACAAAAACATCCACACCTTACAAATACATCCACACCTTACAAAAAACACCCATACACATACAAAAAAAAAATACGTACAGTAATTACAAGTACACACATTAGAACACCGTACACACATTACAAAAACATCCACACCTTACAAAAGCATCCACTCCTTACAAAAGCATCCACACCTTACAAAAACATCCATACCTTACAAATACATCCACACCTTACAAAAACACCCATACACATACAAAACAAAATACATACAGTAAATACAAGTACACATATTAGAACACCGTACCTTACAAATACATCCACACCTTACATATATATATATATATATACATATATATACATACGTCTTCTTTCCTGAAAGTTACGGATGTACGTGTTACTGGTTACTGTATTTGAGTCACTCAGGAACACGGATTGAATTCACTTCTTACCGAAGCGTCGAGAACGGTACTAGCATGTAACAGAATTAACAAATTAACGAGTAAATTAAGAACATTACGTGACGGAGAATTTCCTAATTTGTGCTGTTTCCCAAACATTAGCGTGGATAAATGAAGATGCTAAGGTGAAGTTAACGTTGTAGCAGGTATTGGAGACGCCATGGAGGCAGCTTAAGAAAACAAGGTGTATAGTAGAGGATAATATTAAATTGAATCCTAAGAATTAAAGTTATGAGTAAATTGGCTGATTACTGGCTGGGCAGCGGCAGGTCAAGCCCCGGTATGTGGGCGTTTGGATTTCTGTTGTCACTCTGAACTCCAAACCAGGGGTGGGGAAAAAGCGACTCGCGCAATTTGTCTCTTAAAAATAATATTCATGTATTACGTTGATAATTGACCGAGCATTTTCAAAAGGATTTTCAATAAAAAGCACGTAATGCACATAAATTTTACACATAGTTTATTTGATAAAAAATGACCACTAAATACGTAAATTGTGTTTATAACCACCCTTAGGCTAAGATTGCTTCAATATGGCTACGAACGCTGACTAGGTGGCCACCACCGAAATACGTCATAGGGAATTGAATAACTTATGCCGATGTAACAGAGTTTACCTCATCAATGAAAATTGCTGGGGTAAAAGCATGACAGGAGCTTGCCCGATTGAAATTCAACTTTACCACCACTCTTTTTATCCCCAAATTAGCTACGAGCCTTTAACCAGGTTTTATCTTCTGTAAGCTGTGAAGATTTATAGTTGGAAAACCTGAAGGGAAGAGACCATTGGGAAGACCTAGGCGTAAATGGTATCATAGTAATAAGATTGAGCTTGACGACACAGTGGTGTGAGAGGATAGAGTGGACTGATCTGGCGTAGTGCCTGGCTCTTGTGAACATACTAATCAAAGAATTTAATTTGTATTCATGCTGACCCATCGTATTACAAAATGTATGTACCTCGTACCATGGTTATGTTAAATAAAATGTCAATGAATTGTCTGAGGCTGTCACAATGGTGCTGGCGAAGAATCAGGTCTTCTGGGTGTTAACGCCATTTAGACCAGTAAATAGTTCAGACGTTCCAGAAACACTGCATTCACCCGAAACGTCGGCAACGTCCCAGAAGACTTTAATCTTTACAGCAATGAAACGAGCCGTGCCATAGCTTACTGCACAGGTCCGGGTTCGATACTCAGGCCAGTCAGCGTGGGATTTGTGATGGACAGAGTGGCACTGGACATGTTTTTCTCCCAGTACTTTGGTTATCTGCCGTCAGTATAATTCCACCAATATTCCATATTCATTTATCTGTTGGCTCTGAAAGAAGAGGGCCCCATCTTAGGGCCGTATGTTGCCTCTGCCTATATATGTGAGTTAACTAACTTGATAATCAGCATTTTAAGACATTGACCGATATGTTCATAGAATTTGGAGTAAGCAAGCGGTGTGCCTGTGGTGGCCGCAGTTCTCGGCACTTACATCGCTGTTGCTAACAAAATCATTACAATGATCACGCAGATTCGTTAGGTGACCATACTGCCATTCGTTACAAGAAACTGAACCTTTGTACGATCATCGCAGAAGCCCGTGATGTCATCACAGGCTTGTCCGTGTAGGTTGTGTGATAGACAAAATGGCACAGGTTTTTCTCCGAGTTCTTAAGTTTTTACTTGTTGGTATCATTCCACCAGTGCTCCATATTCATTCATTCACTGACGCTATATAATCTTAGTAATTGATAGCGTCATTAAATAAAACACTAAAACAGTAATGAAACGCCGCGTTGCACAAAGTTTGATATCGGCTGTGGACGTCTGAAGCACTGTGCTGCGTTGCACTGGTTTGTTGTTTGGTTTTGTGAAATGTGAGTAGATTCACCAGCCCCAGTGTAGGATCAAGTGGCAGGGCGTTATAATGACACAGCAGGGAAAGATTTCGGTGGGCAGCGAAATATCGACTGCTGTACTTTTGATATCTAGTTTATTTATTAACATAGACGATGTACAGTGGACCCTCGAACTTCGAACGGTTTGATGTTCGAACAACTTGAAACTCGAACAAAAAATTCGAGGAAAATCCAGGTTTGAAACTAGAACAAAAACTCGAAAGTCGAACAAAGAATCACGTGGTCGTCACGTGGTCACCTTCTCTCTCTGCTTGGTTCAGATGAAAGAAGGGTAATTCACCTTCCAGTGAACAGTAATATCCCTCCTACTATTATTATTGATTGATTATTATACAATATTTTTTATGTATGTACTATTATAAATAAAAATTTTCAATTATTGAAATTAAATATACTTGTTTTATCATTATGATATTTTGAAATAGGCACTTAAAATGTTTTATATTGGGTAAATTTTGGGGTCTGGAACGGATTAATTCAATTTACATTATTTCTTATGGGGAAATTTAATTCGAAAGTCGAACAACTTGAAAGTCGAACCGTCTCATGGAACGATTGTATTCGAAGTTCGAGGTTCCACTGTATTATAGAAGTAAATGACATGCGTTGTGGGTCCATTACGAATATGTTTGGAGACTGCCAGAATGTCGATCCTTCAACAGTCTGTTATCACAGACACTTTCTGTAACAGACTGTGTCTTATTGTATTTAGTTACGTCAATAAATAATGCCCCAGATCTTCAGCGCTAACTTAGATATAAACAAATTACTGCTGTGTTTGTTTATGTATTGCACATACGTCGACGTAATTCACAAACGCCTGATGCAGGAACCATGGAATGCTTTGTTCTCGTTTCAGTAGATTTCCAAGTCGATGGTACCTCTACCACATCATTTTAAGTCCATAGAAGGCATACTATTTCAGTTGAGCAATATTGCGTCGTACGCCAGGTGCAGTTACGTCACTATCCGTATGTTAACGTATCATTTAACTTTCAGCACATGGGCATAGTAAATGAGATATGAATGTGTAAGTAAGGTAAATATAAGGGAAAAATTTGGTGGAAGACTTAATAAATTCTAAGAGACTAATGACCCTTTGAATGAGCTCTCTTCAAAATAAATTTTAGGCTAATTTGTAGTCTTCAGACCCCCTCTTGTAACACACACGATATATAATAATAATAAAATATAGATAAAGATAAAGGTTTTATTTAATGATGCTGTCAGTTGTCAAGAGAGATATTGCACCTGTGGTAATATGAATTCAGTCTGGCGCATTAGTGGACTGCATGGCCAGTGTAAGATATTTCTGGGCCCAATACATAAATAAATTTGGGGGCGCTACCTATGCGTAGTCGTCAACTGACAATGCATATAGGGCAACAGACGGCTCTGGGGACCACCCAGCCTGCTAGTCAAGTACCGGGGGCTCGTTCCCCGAAAGTAAAGTGGTCAGGCCGTGAAGCTGACAATTCATTCGCATTTATAGCCGGGGTTAAGAATGGACCTGTACGTACACTCCCCCCATACGCCTTTATGGCGTGCACAGGAACGAATTTGTTCTTCGTTTTACGCAAAGACTATTCGATGCAACACTTCTGTCCCTCTTTCCTGTTGCACGCAGCGGAGAGATTATTAAAGAAGACGATTCCGACATATTTTGGCCACGTTTTAAACCAACCGGTTAAGTCTTAAAATCCCGGTAGGGGCAAGACATTTTTCTGTCCTCCAAAAACGTCCAGGCCGGCGCTGTGGCCCACCAAGCTTCATATTCATTGATACCGGTGTTCTTTCCAGTGGGTAAAGCGGCCGGGCGTGATGTTGGCCACTCACCTACATCTGGATCCGAGTTGAAGAATAAGTGGGCCTACATTTCTAGTCCGCCGTTATGTCTGTATGGCGTTTACAGCGACAACGTTTACCCTTTTTACCTTAAACGCAGCTTTACCACCCTCCAGAACATTCTCGATTTAATTCAATTTCGTAGCAGAGTCGGTAAGTTAATATTTCGATCAACACTTTGTCTTTCGCCGTAAGGTGTAGGAAACGTCACACAGAGCCGCAAATAGTTGTGATGTAAACTTGGAACTGGCAAGGTACACTGCTTTGCTGTTGTAATGTGTCACGGGAACCAGCGTGGTTAAGTTGTCTAGGGAGAAACCGGACCATGTACGAGTATTAGCTGAATTAATTCCAACACGCTGAAGCTGCTACCGGATTGCAACATTTGATGTAGTATCGACCTATGATCTTTGCAGTATAAACCATACCTGTGAACATGAATGCAACCAAGTCATGTTAAAAGAACGAGACTGCCCACCTTCCTAACTTTGTTGGCAAATTTCCAGCACATGTCTGTACATTTCGCTTGGAGATACAACATTTTTGTCACATATATTCAGAATGTGCGTAACATGCGTGAAGTAAAAGGTAAAGTTGTCACTGCCCACGCCATTAAGGCATATAGGGGGAGTAGAAGTTTAGCTCCACTCATCCTTAAACTCTCCACTAGATGGAGGTGAGTGGTTCACATCACGTCCCGGCCGCTTTACCCCCAGAAAAGAACCCCCATACTCATTGGATAGGTGGCTGCGTGGACCGCAGCGCCGGTCTGGACGATTTGGAGAACAGGAAAAGTCTTGCCACGACAGGGATTCGAACCCCGGACCGTCCAGCCCGTAGCCTAGTCACGGTGCTGATTACGCTATACCGTCTGCACGTAGTATGCGTGTATTTTTTTTTTTAAAGTTTAGGTATGTTACTCTGAAATAACGGGTAAAGAGGCCTGTGGAGCACGGAACAATATTTTGCTGTGTTACGTTTATATATCGTTATTAATTTTCTCACGAACGCCATCATAAAATAACTTTCGTTGGAGAGGAATGCTTAATTTCTTCAGCTAAGATTGATATGCAAATAGTGCATTGCACTCAGTTGAAATACGGAAGTGCTCCATTGTGTCTAATGTGCGTACTTACGTTTGTTACTGTGATCTGTGGTCCATATCCATGGAGTGTTAAATTGTTGCTTGGCATCTTTGAATAAACAGGTGACAAGTAAACGCTTGAAGATAAGTAGAAATTGTATGAGCCACTGGTGTTTCGTATCCTCTTTAAAGCAAACTTAATTTTACGTATTACCTGCTGACGTACTTACCGCTTTAATAGGGTTGTTTTCATTTTTTAATTTTACAGCTATTATTTTGACGAATATCATCCCGTTGTGTTTTATAGACATCAAGTGAATGTGAACACTGTCAAACCAAACTGCAGATATATTGTAGAGCAGTATTATTTTATACAACGCGCTACATGTTTCGGCCCGAAAGGGCCATCATCAGGCTTTACGAAAATATAAAAAGAAGGCATTTTTATTTCTTATATGTTATAAAGTCTGAGCCGATCCCAGTGGCCGCGCTGTCTAAGGTATGGGTCTGCGGCCGCTCGTACTGGGATTGTGGGTTCGAATCCCGCTGAGGGCATGAATGTCTGTCTTTTGTAAGTGTTGTGTTTTGTCAACTAAAGGTCTATGCGTCGGGCTGATCACTCGTCCAGAGGAGTGCTACCGAGTGTGGTGTGTCTGAGTATGATCGTGAAGCCTGGATAAGGAGGAGGCCGTGGCCCACTAGGGGCAGTTGCGTCATTGAGAAATATAAAACCTGATGATGGCACATTCGAGCCGAAATAATAAGCGAGTTATGAACAATAATATTATTTTACAGTAAATTTGTAGTTGTACAGCTGAAGAACACGGTGATTTGTGTGATGTTTCGAGACAGCGTTTGTTGTATTTTCTTCATGTGCTTCTATGGTATCATTAGAGTGGCAGACAGTAATAGTGTATGGACTTAGCTAACAAGGGGACTGCAGGTAGTGTGTTTATTTCATAGAATCTGATACGTATGATATACAGGGCATACACAAAAGAATGGTGCGGTTTCAAAAGTGAATAAAAACTTTATGTCTCATATTACACGGGCACAACATACACCTTCAGTGGCGGCAACTGTCCAAGTTTCTCAATTGGTAATTACAATCCTTCAATGTGTGCACCCTGGGTCACACGACACACATCCACACGGTAATCAAACTTATCCCAGACCCGGTGTAGCATGTCCGCTGTAATGGCCTGCAGTGCATGCGTTATCCGTTCACGAATTTCAAGGGCAGCAAGCACGAGAAGCGAACTGCTGGTAGCGCATGAGAAACTTGGACAGTTGCCGCCGCTGACGGTGTATGTTGTGCCCGTGTAATATGAGACATAAATTTTTTATTCACTTTTGAAACCGCACCATTCTTTTGTGTATGCCCTGTGTATAGTCATTTAGAGATGAGACACAAGTCTCTGCATGATATCAGGATCGAAGCAGGCAGAGAAGTACAAATTTTATCATGATTATTTTAAACACGAGTGTTAATTGAAACTTTATTTTAAAAATAAAAACAATAAAGATAATCATTCTTGTTTGAAGGCCACCTTTTCAGGTCGACTTTTAATTGTATTAGTCTTTTATGTGTTAAGTAATGTACAGTGAAACTGATTATGTTGTCACGCAAAACAAAAGAAACTGGTGTGTCTGGAAGTACATAAAAGCATTATAGGCCTACGTGTTCGGACACAGGTTATATGTTTAGTGTTGATGTAATCTTCTAAGACCGCGCCTGGCATCGCGAAGCTTAAATAACAGCGAACAGGTTGCATCATTTACGTAAGTGGTTTGGAGAATATGGAAATTGTTGCTCAGTTGGTAAGGCAGTAAAACAACGCCACTATTTGTACCTTCTTATAAATATCTGTACATACGGACGTCGTATTATCGCTCATCCAAGTGCCTGGGGTTCGGTTCTAGCTGTTTCGAAAGGCGAATATCCGTAGAAATTTGATTGCACTCGTTCGACGTAAGTGAAGGCGGGACGCAAATAACAGAACGATGACTGGTTGGATTGTCATAACGAATAAACTAAAATAAGCTAATCAGTTACTTAGGAACAGATTTCGGAGCGTAGTGATAACTTTCTTAGCCAACGGAAATTATATTCAGAAGATTGTACTGCTGCTGCTGCCACTACTACTACAACTACTACTACTAGTAGTACTACTACCATCACTACTACTACTGCTACTACTGAATCAGTACTAATACAGTTCTTTATTTATTTACGTATTAATTTGTTAGTCTTTTGGCCGGTTTTTTCTGTGGTGCAACAGCCCAAATCTGGCCTAAGCCGTCTCATTGTTGAGGTTTCTAGACCACACACAATTAGACACATACACACACATTTACACACACACACATCCGTAGGACTCCTCTGATCGAGTGACCAGCCTGTCGCAGAGGTCGCTACCTACGCAACAGACAGCAAACACAAGAGACGAACATCCATGCCCTCAGCGGGATTCGAACCCACAATCCTAGCACGCGAGCGGCCGCAGACCTACGCGTAGACTGCAAGGCCAACGGGATCGGCCTTCTAGCCGATTACGGAGCCATAATGATGGAAAATATGATGAATATACTTAATACTAGTAGTGACAGCTGTATTGAATTCAATTTATTAATAACATTGTTATAATACCTGCATTAATAATAATAATAATAATAATAATAATAACAAATGAAAAGTGCAAAAGTAGTAAATGTATAGGCCCTTATTTTATCTGACAATTGTCGTTTGTCACTTAACCGCCGCTAGTTCGCCGCGCTTTTGGGTTAGAACGTGTCAGCAGTTTAACGAGACAACGCAGCGCAAGACAGCAGGATGATCAGCCCTAGATATGGAAGAGTTCATGAGTACAATGAGAGGGTCTGCATAAAGTTGCGTTTTAATATGTGTAAAAAGTGTGAATGAAAAACGTAGGAATGTACATTTCGTGTGCACAAAATTGTGGTAGTATCAGCACAAACGGATGTCACCTTGTAGACATAGGCGTGAACGGATGGCTAATATCGAAATTGGTCCTGGAGAAATTGGTTGAGAATGAGTTGTCCGATACGGCATTTGATGATAATCGTGTGTGACGACAGCGTAAATACTTGTCTTATACAGTATAAGAGAATTTTCTGAGTTACGTAACCATGGTCATGTCACGATGATATTGTGGGGGGGGGGGGGGTTACTTAAGATGTGTATCACACAGCAAATCCGATGTGTCTTGGCTAAATGATGTTTCGCTCTTGCCTCGAAAGAAACAGAAATTAATTCCAAGGAGTGGCAAAATTAGTTATAATGCCATGTGTGCTGGTCCAGCCAATCCCGGTGGCCATGCGATCTAAGGTGTAGGTCTGCGGCCGCTCGATTACTGGGATCGCGGTTTCGAATCCCGCTGAGGGCATGGATGTTCGATGCTGTGTTGGCGTAGTGTAGGTAGCGGCCTCTGCGACGGGCTGATCGCTTGTTCAGAGGGGTCCCGTTGGGTGTAAGTGTTTAACTGCGGTATTTAGCAACGTCACAACGAAGCGGTCTAGGCCCAGTTTGGACTGTAGCGCCACAGAAAAGAAAGTGTTCTTGTCCATATCCAACAAAGGTTTATGTATTCTGTCTTTTAACCTGGAAGACAAATTCTTTTGAATGAAAAGTAGGTGGTTTAGCCTAACAACGAGATAGTGTTATGTTTTTCTTACAATATAAGTTAAGAAGAACTGATTGTTATTGAAATGACGGACTCTGCTGAACCGTTGACGGCGGGAAGAAGCTAAATATGAGTTACTGACAAGTCGGCGCCGTGGCCAGACATTTAATCGAAGTGTCGAGATTTGTTAAAGCAAAAAGTGCAAAGCGTATTATGCATCACATACGAGCTTGAGGGCTACAGAGGTCGTACTGAAATATATATGCCGAAGCCTATCACTTTTTCTTCAGCTCTTTAAAGCCTAGTGGTTACTTTATGTACCATCAGCTTTAATATTCCTAAATTTTGCTTTATGCCCACGCAGTGTATTCATTTGGTATGGATCTCAGGACAAACAGCGATTATTTCCCTATGCAGCATTAAGTGCTTGGTTTTCGTAGCCGAGATGGAGAGTGTTTACCGCGCGGTACGGACTGAATCTGTAAATACAATAGGATTAAGCTTAGCCTTGAAGGCCGTGTCATGGCTCAGACGGTTACTCGCTGGCCTCTCATCGCGGAGACTCGGGCTCGATCCCGAACCAGTCCGTTCGGATTTGTGGTGGATGAAGTGACACTGGCACAGGGTTTTCTCCGAGTATTCACGTTTTCCCTTGTCAGTATCATTACAACAATGCCTGATGCCGATCTTTATCTACATGCTTGTCTTACCAGAAGGACAAATGGGCGAAGCCTGGGAACCTTTCAAAAGGTAATGTTCTTTCCGAGCTCGGGAAGCAGTGGATAGAAAAATACTTTAAATGATTAGCAGGAAACAAGGGTTTGAATTAGGTCTATTTTATTAAAACTGCATCGCCTTAAATCCAGTGAAGTTGTTGTACATTTGTTTTAATCCAAATTTCTTCCCTTGTTGCTTCTTCTCTTTCTTTGTTATTTTTCCTCCTCCTTTTTGTTTTTCCACTAAATTAATAAGGGAAGGAACTGCGGGCCGAATGTCCGGATTTAGATTTCGGACAGAATATTTCTCTTCACCACGGACTTCAAAACGGCTACAAGAGTGGCCCAATGTCTCTTTGCCTCAGTTTAAGACGACCGGAACGTGAAGCTGACAACTCATTTCTCTGCCTTTTGTGTTGTAATAGCACAAAATAGATCATGGTGTTAGGAGGGTATACAATGAATTGTGTCTAGAGAATTTAATTTCTGACCGATATGAAATCGGAAGTTCTTACGAATCCTCTTAAACTTTATGACGTAAATGTATGTGTTATTATGATAGGCAGCAAGGCTGTATTATTTTAAAAATGTTTTTTGGTGTGATTAGCATTTAACGAAACACAAGAATAAAATTATTTTAATCTCTGTGCTTTGTAATGTCTGTAGTTGCAGTTAACCCTTCAGTGACGATGGGGTTTAAATTTTAACTACTGCCCAGCATGGCGGTATTTTAAATTTATAGTACGTTGAAATACATTCACGTCCATGTGGTATATCAAGGCCGGCAGCATGAGGCGTCCTGAAGGTCTGTACACTGCACCGAGACCGGCATTGAATGTTTAACACTGGACTTGTGCCCTCCGGAAAAAGAAAGTCAGCAACAGTGAATTACGAAAAATTGCGAATAACACTTTTTAAATATGTGTTAAATATGTGTTATTCAGGTTCAAGTTCCCCGCACTGTGTCAAATATCGAGATTCAAATGCACTGTGCCATTATTGGTGTTTGTATATTAGTGTTTGTATATTGGTGTTTGTATATACAAACATATACTCTTTAATTGATAATTTTTTTATTTAGCTGCTACATTGTTTTAACTGTGTTAGGAGGAAATTGTCTTATTATGCTTATTCTAGTTGAGAAGCTTTTAGAAATTGGCCGTGGCCTGTTTTAAATTACGTCTACTGTGCCAGAATTTCCCCGTAACGGGGCCGACGAATAAAGGCCGAGATTTATACCCGTATATCCCGAATAAGACGGGAGACGCCTAATCGTGAAACCTACACCTTGACACTGGGTCAGTAAGATAATAAATCTTGGCTCTGACGAAGATCCCATTTTATACAATGTGTTCAAATAATTCCGTTCATATCTGTGTGTTACGCAGACGTGTATGCTGTTGTTTACAAGAACGGCTGTCAAGTTTATTTTAACGCTTGACATGTCTATTAGAGGACGCCATCTTTAATGAAATCACGGACCTGGAACCTGTTGCTGCTAGTGCCATTATTGGTTTAAAGTATCGGTTGAACGCTGAAGACAGAAGACAGTCTCCTTGTAGCAAGTCACTCCGTGCAACGTCTTGTAACGGAGAGGCTACAGACAACAAAGCATTCCTTCCGAACTAAAATAATCCGAAAGTATCGTCTGAGATGTGAAGTTCCTCAAATAGATGTCATGGGGAGAAACAAGTGAAGGCAGCAGACGTATCGCACACAGGAAGTAATCCGTTCTTACGCCGTCATTTTTACGACGTGTTTGCCAACCTGCGCGGCGCCACCCCAAGGGGAAACTAATTTCTTTAGGATTTTATTACCATGTACATAACAATTTTCTCGAGTGATGTAATACAGACAGATTTGCGCAAACACGCCGTCCAATAATTTGTAACGGCGTAATATAATAATAATAATAATAATAATAATAATCACCACCACCGACAGCAATAATATAAGCCTTTATGACCGCGGAAACCTAAGTTTGATCCCAGGCCAGTCCTTACCGTTCATATTCTGCAATAGAATGGCGCTAAGACAGACTTTTCCCCCAATAATTCAGTTTATTCTATCAACTACCATTCCACCAATGCCCCATAGTTATTTATCTACCACTGACGCCATACTGGTTTAGCTACTGACAGCTTTGCTAAAGAAGCTAGACAAATTAAGAACAGCAGTATAAGTTACCGTTTATATTTGTGCGTTTCTTCTTCCCTGCTTCATTTTTCTCCCCTTATCTCTCTTGTTTCCTTCCGTACATTTTTTCTTGCAAACATCGTTCCATTCAGAACATATTATTCCTGGCACAACACGTAAAGATGCTTAAGTTGCCCTTGTGCCCTATCGTTGTCGTCGTCATAAGTTTATAACCGAATGCGGTGGCTTCTTTTTGCCACGGTTTTGAATCCCACTTTGGTTTTTTGTTTGTCCTGTAATGAGCGAGGGTCTGTCCCCCATGCTTCCAAGAGGCCTTGGCGCATCTCAGGAAGAGTCATTATTCCAGAGTTTATTTTGAGACGATATCTTTGAGAACTGAAAAATTAGAAGAAGCATATGCGTTATGCAAGGAGTGGCTTTGCAGCTTTGACAGCATGGAATACTGTAAAAAAAAAACAATCCCTCTAGAGGCCTGGACAGACCCTGAGGGTTCCAGGAGGTTGAGACTTCCAGAATTTCTAGACAGTCGGTACATGAAGGTGGTAAGGTTGTCAGCCATACGCACCGGCCGCCTTTATCTCCCAAGAAATATTCCTGGTACTCATTTCTGTTAGAGGCTGAGTCGACCCCAGGGTCATAGTGCGGCCGAAAGGATTATGTCAATGAAATAGAATACTCTACTGCCATTAATTACATGACCCTGTTACATTTCTATGCTAAATAGAATACTCTACTGTCATTAATTACATGACCCTGTTACATTTCTATGCTAAATAGAATACTCTACTGCCATTAATTACATGACCCTGTTACATTTCTATGCTAAATAGAATACTCTACTGTCATTAATTACATGACCCTGTTACATTTCTATGCTAAATAGAATACTCTACTGCCATTAATTACATGACCCTGTTACATTTCTATGCTAAATAGAATACTCTACTGCCATTAATTACATGACCCTGTTACATTTCTATGCTAAATAGAATACTCTACTGCCATTAATTACATGACCCTGTTACATTTCTATGCTAAATAGAATACTCTACTGCCATTAATTACATGACCCTGTTACATTTCTATGCTAAATAGAATACTCTACTGCCATTAATTACATGACCCTGTTACATTTCTACGCTAAATTTTAGTGGCTTTTAAATTTTGATATATCACATTTTCTCCCGCTTTATGTTTTTTATAAAAGAATTGAATTTTTTTATGGATCTCAGGGATCATGACTTTGGAGCACATCGAATAAGCACTAGACTCATATAACAAGGAAGTTAATCTCTACACCATCAGTTTCTGAGTCAATAGATTACTCGAGGCGAAATAATTTTGTGGCTGCCTTGCACGCTGAACTAGACTAGAGTTACAGGTATTCGATAAATAGAACCTGTTTTAGCCATCCTTACCCATAAATGTCAAATAACTAAATGCAGATGTCTGAAACCACCACAGTGGATGGCTGTTACGTCACTTCCTAGAAGGGACAATATTGCGCACACGGCTGTTGCCATATTGAAATATAGCAATTAAAACTTGCTGTGTCTGAGTATGTTACAGTAGTTTTTAATTGATCGTAAATACGACGGTCCTTGAATCAGTAAAATGATTATTCGCCTCTAAAGGCTAGAAGACGGAAGTTCAATTTCAGTGCAGCAGGGCGGTTTCTCGCCACCACTTTTAAATTGCCGCTGAGGCCTCACCCAAGGGTACCAGATAATCTCTGTCCGCACCCCAAAATTGCCCACTGAGCTCAAGGTCCGAATTTAAAATATGTGTAGATTACTCTACCCCCCCCCCCCCCCACGCCCCGTTTAAACTTCCTTAATGTGGTAGTATACTCAGGGACAACTGTATCTTTTACCCCTATTTTGTTACATGTGTTGACACTTTGTATTTATCTGACGAATAATATAAATTCATACCAGAAGAGTTTGTAGATCTACTTATAAGCCAAGATAGCTCGTGTGTAGCATGGAAAGGGTTAACCAACCCGTCCTGTGCACATTGGTGCAAGAATATCGTGCCACTAGAGGCAACATGTCAACTGAAATATACTGACACAATATTTACATTTCTTGATTATTTGAAATGTTCAAAATTTCCAGAAAGGCTTAGACAATTTGTCAATATAGAAGGAAGACACTTCGCACATTTCAAATAGTGAATAAATGTAAGTAATGTGTCAGTAAAATGTAATCAACATTGTGCCTCTAATGTCGAGTAATTTTTGCGCCATCCATTATGTTTGCAGTGCGGTTCGTTTCACAATCGAATTTGACATTTCCCTTCCCGAAATTCCATACCGGTGTCTATCTGGGATGCCGATAACTCAGTATGACATTATTGCTGAAAAAAATCTGTGTGCATGTGTGCATAAGTTTGCTTATTAATATCTAGATCCCTTTTCTTCTCATTTTATCGAAGACATAGGCCTATTAAGTCTTAACTTCTTATCGGACACACATAATATCAATGCAATGTTAACTGTACAGAATAATTCAAATATCAAGTATCGAGTTCAGGATCTTATATCTGAAAATATTGCTAGTCATAGATGTCAAAAATATAGAAATATTGCTGGAAACGTATGGATATATTATTAGCTGAATATTGCAAAATAATGAGCCGAGTATAACTTGTATATTCAATGTGTTTTTACACCAACTAATGCACACGTAAAATCACTTTTTTGTAGCTTTCATTATAAAATGTACCCCTACACGTGTTTCGATCCTCGGATCATCGTCAGGGTTTTTTTTTAAAAAAAACCACTAGTTGCTGTAAAATAAATTGAATTAGTGAAAATGCACGGTGACAGCAATATAAAATTTATAACTTGTATAATTTGTTTATCGCAGCGTTTACAATAACATTTAAATTAAATTAAACTTAAAAAATCAATCATTCGATCAATTGCTACGTACATAGGTAAAGACGTCCTTATGCTTGCCATGAAGGCGTATGGTGGAATGAAGATGTAGCTTCACTCATTCTTTACCTCTGCACTAGATCGGGGAGAATGGCCAGCTTCAGACCTAGGCTGTTTCACCTCCTAGTAAACAGCCACTGGTACCCATTGAATAGGAGGCAGGGTGGGCCCCACAACCAGTCTCGACGTTTTGGAGAGGAAATGAATCTTTTTTTCTGCCGGAAATCGAAGCACGACACATCTGTCACCCAGCCCATAGCCCATTCACAATACCGAGTGAGCTATCATGGCTTATGTTACGTGTATAGACAGTTACGGAATTACAAGTTAAATGTAAAACTGTCCCTTTGTCTAAGCATCGAGCCATAAAGTCGTTTAGGGGGAAAGTTTCATGGTTACCATGTGGAGGTGAGCAGATAGCTTGACGCTCCGGACATTCATCCCATGTGAAATCATCCCTGACCCCACTGAGATAGGTAAAGTTGTCCACGTGCATGCCATGAAAGCGTATGGGGAAGTGGAGTTATAGTTGTACACATTTTTAGCCTTATTACTGGATAGAGCTGAGTGGTCATTTTTAGGGCCCAGTCATTTGAACGCCATTACCCCTTAGAAAGAAGGCTGGGCGGGCCCCAGCTGCGGTTTGGATTTTTTGAACAAGAGAACATTTCATTCCCATGCCGGGAATGGAACCACGATTCTTCTGGCCTCCAGCCCGCACCCTGGTCGCAATACCGACTATGCTATCCCGGGTGCTGTCGTTAAATAAACCGTACTTAAATTAGCAAAGAAATGGGACCAAGGCGTAGATGGGAGAGCGACATGAGGTATTGCAAGACAGGAAATGTACGTATAACGTAACATTGAAGCGCGTGCGCGTAACCATCTTTACCGTGGTAAAGCAATAATTATTACATATTCTGAGGGTGTGTTTGTAACCTTAGTTATCCAGGATGCAAGGCGCATGCGCCGTATTGTATAGTCATTTATGTCCTGCCTGGATCTACCATATTTTTCCACATTATCTCATAAACGGTACGATTTTTGGAGAAAAAAAAGTTATTGATTATAAAATGTGAGTTTTAATTTCATCTACAGCTTTTGTCCGAAACATTTCTCATTCTAAGAAGAATTCAACGAGATATTATCATAAATGTACACAGGTCTTCATGTAAAGTAACCGTTATTCGTGTCAGATTTTAAAGAAACTTGAATTTTCTCGACAGAGTTTCTAAAAATACTCACATATAAAATTTCATGAAAACCCGTCCAATGGGAGCCGAGTTGTACCATGCGGACGGACAGACAGACATGACGAAGATAACTGTCGCTTCTCGCAATTATGTGAACGTACCTAAAAATGGACTTTAAAGGAACAAGGTATGAGTGTGATGACTGCATTTGTCTGACTCAAGACAGCACTCAGTTTGTGATTCTTGTGAATACGGCAATGAACCTTCCGGTTGTTCCATAAAAGGCGAAAAGATTCTTAACCACTGGACGACTGTTAGCTTTCTCCATGAAGTTACATTTGTGATAGTTCACAGACGAACGAACAATCTTGACCTCATGCGGTGCAATTTGAAGTTGCCTTTTCTGTGCACAGCATTCTGTTAGTGTAGTTCTGCTAATCGTGAGGATTGCAATTAAGGTTATTAACGAATGGTTTTGCAGAGTGCAGTGTATTCTGGTCCGGCTATATTCGCCAAAACAGGAACTGAAGGACAAACAGTGGTTTGAAGAGAGGTGCGAATACACCCACGTTCACTCCAGCAGTCGTAAAGGGGAATGCGGTTCTTTGTGCCGTGGGTGGAGCATCACCAGAAATGTGGTACAAAATGTCCTTCTGCGTTGTTTATTTGAACCTAAAACTCCTCAATACTTTTTTTTTTTAATTGAAGGGCCCCGCAGCAGATGCTACGGACTCACCGCAGCCTTAAGGCTTATTGTGCAACCCTGTGATGAAGATGATTGATTTTTTTTTCTGTTTTTCCGAGTAGTGGAGCACCGGTGGAATGAAATTGACTGGGGAAAACCGAAGTACTTGGGGAAAAATATGTCGCAGTGCCACTTTGTCCACCACAAATCCCACATGGGGGACCCGGGATCGAACCTGGGCCTCCGCTGTGATAGGCTGGCGACTAACAGCCTGAGTCATGGCACGGCCCAACTCCTTAATACTTATAAAATAACTTGTCGTTCGGACACGCTAACAATGACTGGAGAGGTAATTCAATTCTGTCCTCGTGTAAAGGAGTTTTCGCATCTCCAAACTGTCCGGATCGGTTTTGAGGCCCACCCAGCCTTCTATTCAGGGAGTACCGGGGGCTTTTTCTTGGGAGCAAGGGGCAAGGCCCCGAAGCTAATCACCCCATCCTATTTAGTGTAAAAGTTAAGAATGCGTGAGACTATACCTCCATTCCCGCATATGCCTTTAAGACGTGGTGCTTAAATAACCGCAGGGACAAAGTTACGTTTACTTGGAAGTGACGGGCCAGGCTTCATACATGTATAAAAGCAACAGTTTTACATGCCGTTGAAAATGAAGATTCGGCTCTTCTGAGATGTGACCTGTGTCGTTGACCGTACAATTTCTGACGTTTCGAAGGACTGTAGTGCCTTCATATTTATCATCGAACAGTCCAAGAATACGAAAGCACTTTCTTCGAAACGTCGGGAGTTGGCCAACGATGCGGAGTAACATCTCAGAAGAACGCGGTTTTCAGCAGCACCGCTTTCAGAACCTAAAATCCCGCATTACATGTTGTTAACTTATTTTAATCTTCGGCTTTTACTTACTGGTGGGCGGGGATAGCTCAGTCGGTATAGCGACTTGCTACGGGCTGGACGGTCCGGGAGCGAATCCCGGTGGGGGGGGGGGGGCGAGATTTTCGAACCCGTCCAGACCGGCCCTGGAGCCCATCCAGCCTCCTGTAGAATGGTTACCGGGTCCTTTCCCGGGTGTAAAGCGGCCGGGTCGTGGCGTTGACCACCCACCCCCATCTAGTGCCGAGATTAAAGAAAGAGTAGAGCTATACCTCTGCTCCCCCTGTGGGCCTTTGTGGCCTGTTCTAGGGCGAAGTTTTATTTACTGGATGGGAAACTACAGGAATTTGAAGAGAGCAATGGCAGTCAACATATGTGATGGCTTCAGCGTGCAGACGGTCGCATATGGCCAAGTACGGGTAATGAGGAAGCTTGGAATTTATGTCCAGCCCACAGTCATTATCGGATAGGCATTTAGCACGTGCACCAGATGCTGTCGGCTAGACAGGTATCCTCCATGTAGGCAGAGATGAGGATGCTGCAGGGGAAGGAGGGGAAACTGGTAACAAATATACGTGACAACATTCTTAATACGGATGATACAAAGAGCGTGGTGTCTGCGGAATCGGACTTCCAAATGAAACTCGGCCTTCGACGCAGTGATGTAGGCTTAAATGTAACACCGCATAAATTACCTGGGAGAACTGAGGGAAACTATGAAGTTGCTGTCAGGATAGCCGATAATCCGGCACCATCTCCGGATTACATGCCTGCAGCATCACCGCTGCACCAATATGTCCGATTCTTCTGTAATGAATCCGGAATCAATAGGAAGAAAATATTTTATCTTTTTTGTTTAAATTGTGCGAAGTTTGTGCTCTGTGCTATAGTACTGTAATGTATTGCGGTAATGGAGCCAACATTCCAGTTAAAATCCAGTTTTGTTCACGGTTGTTATGTATTTAGGATCTGTAATTGACTTCCTCATTGACATTCATGAAGCGTTACCTTTTGTTTTGTTCTTGACATATGGTGTCAAAAATTGGGTAGGTACTTCAGGTCGTGCCATGGCTCAGGTGGTTAGTCGCCGGCCTCTCACAGCGAAGGCCCGGGTTCGATCCCGAGTCGGTCCATGTTGGTTTTGTGGTGGACAAAGTGACACTGTGACAGGTTTTTCCTCGAGTACTTTGGCTTTTCCCTGTCAATTTCATTCCACGAGTGCTCCATTACTTGGAAAAGTGAAAAATAACTGATCACCTTTCTCTTCTCATCTTCATGTAATGCACTATTTACATCGTTTGTGATATCTCGCGAAATTTATTTACACTTTTCACCTCGTTTTTCAGAATTCTGTATTGAAATACCTGAAGAGGATTAGCTTCTGATCGAAACATGTAGTGTTTAAAAGAATAATAAAGGGTTGTGTCTGACGGAAAAAAAAATCCCGGGTCGGTCCATGTTGGTTTTGTGGTGGACAAAGTGGCACTGGACAGGTTTTTCCCCGAGTACTTCGGTTTTTCCCTGTCAATTTCATTCCATCGGTGCTCCATTAAAATGGAAATGCAGAAAGAAACCTCATCATCTTCATCACAGCGTTGCACAATAAGCCTTAAGGCTGCGGGTGCGTCCGTAGCATCTGCTGCGGGGCCCTTCAATAAGAAAAAGACCCTTTGAACGTGTGTATGCTCTGAAATGCGCAACAAGTAGAGCTCAGAATGATACAGTTGTTCAGAATTAGGGTTACTTTTAATATTTCGAAGTACCGTAATGATCGCACCAAACAAGTTTCTCAGTTCAGTTCAAGTAAAGCAAAGTAAAATTGTCCCAGTTCACGCCATGAAGGTATGAGGGAATGGAGGCATGGCTGAACTCATTACTGACCTCGAAACTAGGAGGTGAGCGGTCAGCTTCACGCCCCAGCCACTTTACTCCCTCGAAAATGGTCCCCGGTACCCATAGAATAGGAGGCTGGGTGGACTATGGTTACGGCCTCGATTCAAATAGACTCGTATAATTTATTGGTTATAATAACATGAAACGTATTTCGCGTCCTAGCCGTGTTAATTTTTCTCTTACGAAAATAATACGTTAATAAGAGAGGCAAATTTTCAGAGATCTGCGCAGCACATTTTGGCAGTATACATTCAAGTGTGCTTGTGTTGCGTCACACGTTCGCACGGCCGCAGTATTTGTCACACAGACCAATGCCATGTTGGGAGAGTCCCTAATGGCATTATGTTAGTATTAAGTCTTATAAAAATTAGTAAATTAGTGCCTGCAGTAATGCATATTTTAATTAAGGACAAAGTGAATAGACACTCGTAGGCCTAACGCACTATTGGGTTCGCCGTAACTCTGCAGCTCGAAGTAGAAAATATGGCAGTACTTTAGTGGCATTGAAGTGACGTCATGGGAGAATAGGTTTTATGTGACCGAACACACACGTGTGTTATGTATTCAAAAGAGAGATAAGGCTCGCGCTCACTTCGTTATCAAACTGTATGAATTCAGCGACCGGTACCACCGTAACATTACGAAGCAGGACTTAACAAGAGATTTCATATTGACTGTGACTGAGTAAAGCAATACGATTACCAGCATTGTACTGTTCACACGGTTCACTTACCGCGGACTACAAAGTGGCACCACTGTGTCCAACATCAGGTCGTTTAAATGTGTTTTAAAATGAAGCATGTGATGAAGGCATGAGAAGGATTGTAAGCAAAGATCCAACAAACATTCGATATTAAATGATGGTGAATGAGAGGCTGCCGATCCCAGTGGCAGCGCGGTCTAAGGCGTGGGTCTACAGCCGCTCGCTTACTGGGATTGTGGATTCGAATCCCGCCTAGGGCATGGATGTCTGTCTGTTGTGAGTGTTGTGTGTTGTCAGGTAGAGGTCTCTGCGACGAGCTGGTCCCTCGTCCAGAGGAGTCCTACCGAGTGTGGTGTGTTTAAAAAGTGTGATCGTGAAGCCTCGAAAAATGAGGCGGCCTAGGCCCCCAAGGGGCTGTCGAGCCACTGAAAAAAAAATGATAGGCTGCACTCCCCGGTGGCTTCACCCCGGTACTCGGTACTCGTTGGATGTGACCCTTAAGGAACCTCAAAACCACCCTGAACGTGATGGGTGGACACAAAAGTTGTTCCTGTGCTAGAAAACAAGCTGGAAGTAATTATTTTCTAAGTATTATACCACCAGAAATTTCTGCAATGAATAAATTAATTGTGCATATGAGTTGTAAAAACGTTTCTCTTTTGTAGCTCACACCATGTTCTGTGCATAACATTATTAAAAACATAATACAAAGGCGCGGACTTTAATGCAAAGTATGGGCCATTCGTGGTTTCACCCACGTTATTTGTAGTATCTAAACCTTGATTTGAGTGTGCTGTTGTGAAGTCGCGTTCACTACTGTGTAATACACGATCCGTAGGCCAAGGCTATGAACCTTACAATTAGCGTGACGTCATATAAACACACAATTCTAAACGAAATTAATTTTCACGATTCGGTTTTTTTTCGTCCTCAGAGCAGTATCAGGATTACAGTATTTCATCATGTGACTGTCGTGTTGCGTGGAAGGTAGATACGTTTCGGAGGAACCTGTTGTTATATTCTTCAGGGTAGACCTGAACGTCCCTTGTCTGAAGGTTCCGAGGTTTCGCCCGCTTTTTCGTCCTATACGAATAGTATTGAGATGAAAATTAGTATGGAGCATTGGTTGAGTGATACTGACGGGGAAACCAAAGTACTGGGAAAAAACTTGTCGCAGTGCCACTTTGTCCTCCATACATCAGACATGGACTGGCCAGTTTTCTAATGCGGCCCTAACTTCTAAAGCTTGAGTTCCTGCCTCGCGGAGAACACAGCTCGTCTCCTTTAGAAAGACAAACCGGTTAATGCTGTTTAAGGAAACAATCGTTGTTTATTGTAACAATTATAGGACCCATAAGTACGCTGTTTGAACGATATGAAGGGGTTTCTTAATGTGTTAGCAGGTGGTACATACAATTACCATTGGGCTTTAAAACTGTAAAACGGTTTGATGTGACCGTAAAACGTGTGTTTAAAGTTATTCGCTTTCATTATTTTCCTACAGAGTTTGACGACGCAATTTTTTTTTTTAGACTTGACAAAGGTATTTGTGTCTGTGTGCTTAATTTTATGCTGATTTGTGAATGACGAATGGAGAGTCTGTAGCTTACTTAACAAACGTTCCTGAATTTTTCTCGGGGAGGTAGACGTAAATTTCCTTTTGAGATTCGAACGACAGTCGACTGGAAATGGGGGAGTCTGATGTCCATTTCTGTGAATGAATTGGGATAAAGACACCATTAATATCTCACCGGAATTTCTATTACAATACATATGATTTGTAAATAAAAAGAAGAAAGGCCAACTGGATTGGTCACATCTTGCGTAGAAACTGCCTTCTGAAACACGTGATTGAAGGAGAGTTAGAGGAAGGATAGAAATGACGGGACGACGAGGGAGAAGACGTAAGCAGCTACTGGATGACCTTAAGGAAAAGAAAAGATACTGGAAATTGAAAGAGGAAGCACTAGATCGCACTCTGTGGAGAACTCGCTTTGGAAGAGGCTACGGACCTGTCGTAAGACAGACTACAGAATGAATGAATGAATTGTAAGGGTCTATGCACACTTCACTCCTAGGGTTAAAACCTTCGTTTAAATATCTTGAAACTCTTTTATATCGGTTAGACATGAAAACAAATGATTATTTGGAGACAGAGAAGCTTCGTTACGTGAGAAGATTTCCCCAGTAGAAAGTAGAGGCACGTTTCGACATACAAATTACCGCCACATAGGTTCCTGGAATATTCTGTCTGAATACCGACATGTCTGTAGCTACACTGGAAATAATTTATGGACAACTGAAATGTGTGCAGAGTTTGTGTTACGGAAATATCGAAGGACAAATCACAAATTAAAAAAACCAACAAATGCTATGTATCTCCACATGTATAGTCTAATGCCCCTACATATGTTTCAGCTTTACCAAGCCGTCATCAGGGGGTCCAAGGTGTACATCAGAAGTATATGTAAGCCTTGGACCCCTGATGACGGCTTGGTAAAGCTGAAACGTATGTAGGGGCATTAGACTATACATGTAGAAATACAGTGCATATGTTGGTTTTTTAATCTGTGATTTGATATCAGAATGCACGGAGAATATAATGTGAAAAATGGAAGGACAAATTGAAATCTACGTTTGTCTTAACGTTAAACTAACGATTGTTTTAAAAAGAAGACCAAATCATAATAAAGCTGGTAACGCTAATTTAGGTAGGTCAGTTTTCATATCACATTTCACTAACTTATTCAAGATCATTAGTACATTAATTACTGTAAATTATAATTATAATATTTTGTTAAATACAAGCATTAAACACCCACCATAAACTAATTGGCCTATGTATGTATGTATGTATACGCCTGTACATGCTACATATGATTTAAACCGTAAAGCCTAATGGTAACTTTATATACCACATTAACATTTAAAAAATTCGGCATTTTTCATAGGATACTTATGTGTTCTTATGATTTGCATGGTCAAAGTCGATTATTTTCTTACATCATAACCGGTTTGTCTTGATAATGGGCCCAAACTGCTCTGTGTCACGTGGGAATTAAATTTATATGTATAATTTAGAGGAACCTGTTTAAAACGTGTATTTTATTGCATTCACAGGCGTATCAATGAGATGGTCGGAGGGCACTCCTACATATGAACTGAAGTAACACAACACAGACACAGGGTCGCCAACTTAAGCTTCATCAACAGTAACCATGTCGAAGGCTGCGGAGTGTTCCTTAATTCATAATGGGAATGGTAAGTGTAGGCAGTCTATATCTATGAGTTGAAAATACGTGTCTGTTATGATTAATAAAAGCTTTTTCACTCACTCTCATCTAGCGTTGAGATTAAGAATGAGTGGAGCTATACCTTCACTCCTTCATAAGCCTTCATGTCGTGATATTTAAATAAACACCGGGAGAAATTTACTTTCTATTTCACTAGGAAGTTTTTTAGTTCCGTCAGTGATTGCTTGACATAGTTTGAAGAATCAGCTCTTCGGGGGGGAGGGGGGGGGGGTTAACGCCGCCGAGAAATAAATAACCGTCCACGCCATGAAGGAATATGTTGGGGTAGAGTTATAGTTCTACTCAGTCTTAACACCGGCACTAAATGGGGGTGCGTGGTTAGCTTCACGCCCCCGGTCGCTTTACCCCCGGCTGATGAACTCCCATTACCCGTTTAATAGGAGGCAGGGTGGGCCACAGAGCCGGTCTGGACATTTGAAGAAGAGAAAAATCTCTTGCCTCTGCTGGGAATCAAACCACGATTCCTGAGGTGTCGATACAGTAGCCTAGGCACTATATCGACAACGATATTCTGGCTCTTTGTTTATTGCTAAATAATTATCACCGTTTCGACTGAGCGTAAAGCCTCCTTCTTCAGGGTTATGCAGTCCAAGAAAAGTGTCGTTTTGAGAACCTCAAATCCCGCATAACATAGTGTGCTTGGTTTGTCAGCAGTCCATTAGGTAACACAGATTTCCTTCTCTTCCATGTTTTCTCCGCCTTGTGTTCTCTGCTTCAGAATTGTACGGCAAAATGCGATTTTCAAGAAGTTACACGGCATTGGCAATCCTTCATTAACCGCCAAGTTTCACCGTTCAGGAATGTCAAACAATTTCTGAGGGTTTGCATGTGGAACAGAGTATCTTTTAAACACATAAACGCTGCAGATTGCATGTATCTTTTCTGTTTCGCCTTCCGGCGGACCTTTGAGGCCGTCGTGAGCGGTGAGAAGAAATGCTAATCTGCACGTGTCCATGAGTACACATAGGCTCCACCCACCTGGCATACATTATAAAATGTTACGTGTTTCACATAGAGTAAATTAATATTTGTGACGAGAGATTATGACGACAGTGTTTGTAGAGTGTGTTGCCTTATGGGATATGACGTCATGTAGTCTGGTAGCTGTTTACTAGACTACACGGCGTCAGACTCCAGAAGACAAGCTTCGTGATATTTCAGTGACTGCTGAGTATTGTGATCCAGCAGCAATAAGTAGATAAATAAATAAATCCTGCGCATTAAGCCAGTGGAGCAGACTGTTTCTTGAGAAGCTAAAAGCCCTCAGCTAGTCGTGATCTAAGAAATAACACTCCGTCAGTAATTGTCACTATCCCATGTACTACCCACACTTAGCGTTATTGCCAGTACCTAAACAGAGACCCCTACCAACAAGAGAGGCAATGTACGTATAAACGTAACATTGAGGCGCGTGCGCGTAACCATCTTTGCCGTGGTAAAGCAATAAGTATTACATATCCTGAGGGTGTGTTTGTAACCTTAGTTATCCAGGATGCAAAGCGCATGCGCCGTATTTTATTGTCATCTGTGGCCTGTCTGTCCCTAGCATATTTTTCCACATTATCTCATAAACGGCACGATTTTCGGGAAAAAGTTATTGAACATAAAATGTGTGTTTTGGTTTTCTCTAAACTTTTGTCTGCAGTATTTCTCATTCTAAGAAGAATTCAGCGAGATATTGTCATAAATGTGCAAAGGTCTTCATGTAAAGTGCGCGTTATTGTTGTCAGATTTTAATGAAACTCGAATTTTCTGGACAGATTTTCGAAAAATATTCAAATATAAAATTTTATGAAAATTCGTCCAGTGGGAGCCGAGTTGTTCCATGCGGACAGACGGACGGACAGATGACAAAGCTAATAGTCGCTTGTTGCAATTCTGCGAACGCGCCTAAAAAACATTTACTTTGGTATGATATCTCGTCATAGAGCAAACAGTTGGTGGTTTATGACGTATATATTGATCAGTTATTAGTAAGTGGCACGGACATATGAAGGAGGGCAAATTTAAACAAAGAATTGTGTTTATAATCTGCAGGCCTACTGCGATAAGGAGTTTAATACCTGTGTTAATGTTTATGCGTTGTACTGTGGTATGAAATACAGTAAAAGTTTGTTACGTACAAGTAAAATGTTCTTTACGTCGCTAGGTACAAGAAATGTGGTAACATTTTGTGGCTGTTAATTGTAATTAACAGAGGAATTAAAGGGGAGTGAAAAAGATTTTGATGCAGAATTTATCAAGGCTTTTGTATTGTAATTCCTCAGCCAACCTGGGACCATCTTGCTTCTCATTATACAGTGGGAAAAAATTGTTGCTGACCAGATCTGTCTCATCAATACTGTCAGCTGTACAGGAAACAAAATTTGATTTTTTCATGTACACTTAACATTAGGTGTTCAAGTGAAATACCAGTCCCATTTTATCGTCAGCGCTAAAATCGATACGTTCTCATTGACTATTTTTCAGTGTGCGAGTAGAGAACTGATAAAAAATCTTTTGAAGATTCAAAGGCGCCGCAGACACGTATGTAGCAAGGTCCGTGTTGTCAGAGAGGCGTTATTTACAGGAAGCAAACAGTTTGGTTGGCAGTGTAAATAGGAGTTGCAGATCTTCACACACTGAATTTAATGCGCAGTAAAATAGACATGCTCGAGTCATGCGTGGTTGCTTAGAAGAGTTTGCTACTTGACGCGGAACCCGCGTAAAGAATGTCCATTAGCAGTCTGTGTTAGGCAGTGTAATATAACTTACCACATCTTAAAGCGGGTTTTGGAAATGACTGCTTTCAACTGTCAGACAAGCTTGACACTGGTGAACGCATTATTAAAAACTGTTGGAAGTTGTGTAGTCATTGCTAGAAAATACACCCAACTTCACAGAACCGGTTACAAAACCGTACTCTCGCAACACACTCTGCCCCCTGTTTTTTGCGCAAATGTAAATGTGTACGATTTCAATAGAAGCAATTTTGTAGGTGTGTATACTGGATGCGCCATTTTCGCAGGATATGTGTCTTTAAATACTTTCAAACTCCGCTTTATTATCATTTAATTTTCTTCTGAAAGAACGAGTCGTTTTTGCTGTCGTGTCTTCTATAATAAGGAAACTGTTAGAAATTTGTTCCCGAGTTGATATGTTGATTTCGCAGGGACTGAGACACCAGAAACCCGATTTCTAAACTTATTGCGAATCTTTATACAAGATTTCTTCTTTACATATTTTTCCACAATAAAATTCCTCTGTGTGTACATTGTAGGCTAATTCATATTCACTACCAACGCCACGAACAAGATTTCACGTCTGATTGCGCGCGTGTAATGAAGCTGGAGTGTTAGGAAATCTTGCTGACATGGGAATAAGCACTCAGGTGACGATGTGTTGGGGAAGGCGCGGCTATGTAACTGCCGGACACTAGTCACACACCGATATCCTAAAACTGAAGTTTCTAGTTTCGTAAAGCAGGTGTCTCATATTTGACATTTATAAAGCCGTTCACAAATTCTCCTGTCGTTACTGCTTTAAAATAACCGATGATTTATTACCGTGTTCACACCTGCATGCCAGTGGACCCCAAACCGGTTTCACTTCCCATCAAACTCCACTTTTTCGAATATTCATTCTTATGCAGTCATCACATCTGCTCCTAATTCCCCACGTGTTCTTTACCTTTGAAGTTTCCCCACCACCGTTGTGCGCAGTTTTTGTTTCAAAAAGCTACAAGGCCCTCTCATCTCATTCTCATTGCTTTAACCACGAATAATATTAGATGAAGAGTCTAACGTGAAGAAAGTAAGCCTGTAAGTGATTTTCTTCTGCTAATCCCGGTCGTTTGTACTCTGCGGTTATTTAATTTATATTCTTTCGCAGATTGGTGTGGATTAAGGGGGATGTTATAACGAATATATAATCTTTAAATACAATTCTGTAGTATTCATAACATATCGGGAAGTAACCAAATGAAGCTATGGTATATTAATATTCGGATGTTTTGCAGGTGTGTCGCAGGTCCTGCGATCAGAAATGGTGCCACAACGGAGAAGTAAGGACCGGAGTCGCTACCCTCCTTGCAATTGTTGTCCTTATGGCTATCACATCGACTTGGATTTCGTCAGGTACTGCGAAGCCTTGTCTCAAGGCAGTGAAGTGTCAGCCAGCAAACAAAGAAGGCGGCAACGACGTCTTCAACGCCAGTCGATGGAAGTCCTTCTTGGTCTCACGAGCCCAACAGTATGGAATCTGGAGCAGCAGTTACCGAAGGTAGGTGCTAAAACTTGTATTCGCCAGATTTGTTGGTCACGACTCATATGGACTGTATCCGCCACCGTAATGAAGGGTATAAAAGAAAATACAAATAATACGTAATAACTCCAACACACTTTTGCATTAGAATATAACAGAACTATACATAAAGGATTCTGCACCTTCCAGGATATATAGATTGCTGCTCTGAGGATGACCTCTATTGGCCGAAACATGTAGGGACAAGTATTAACCCTGTTTAATTGTATTTTATATTATTTACTGTGTTGATTATGCTGTAATAAATAAATTAATAGGCAATAAATTAAAAATATATATGATCAATTGATATGGTCCTGCAGGAAGAGACAGAAAATTGTGCCAAATATCTCATGGAGATATCGCGACCAAAGTTAAATCTGTTTTATTTTTATGTACACCGAGAGCGCTATAATCTTTGTGTAATAAACAACATGGAGGTTTCGCAAACAAACACATCTTGTGGAATGAATCGTTCAGTTTCTCGCCACATAATCATTCACCCTGTTAATGGATATACTGAGGACCTCAAATCTGAGGTAACAAAGAAGAAACCTCTAAAGAGAGACACCGACAAACAGGTGAAGAATGTGAGAGGAAAAGTAATGAGATGAAATAAAGACAAAATCCACGGCAATGAACACAAACATAAGCACAAGGACTCTCTATAACATCTCACAATACCAGATATGAACCGACTGTTTAAGTTCCTTACGTTCGTTAGCAATACTTCTAATTTCTAAGAGCGGCGCCAAAGATTCGGGGCCAATTTATGTGTATCTTTCATCCGCGATGACAGGAAAGTCACGTTGGGTGCAGTTTTGACCCGTTTTTGGTGGTCCTGCTGCTTACAGATCCCAGTGGACGTTTCTCCATCGTCTGCGCCACCGGATCCGGCCTATACCAGCGCTATGGTTCGTGATGCCTTACATAAAGCCGTTATGGATTTTGAAGAAACTCTCCAGCGATCACATTCTAAAAAATTCACCTACACGACCTTTCAGACAGATGTTACAGGGCAACCCACAGCGCTGGAAATGACGGATACCGGTGAGTTTCCATCGATGTTGATGGAGATCTTCAGTAGTTGTATGTGCATTTTGTTGCGTGTGCTATTGAACGAGTGTGGGAAAGTTTGTGTCATAATGTGTGTAGCTCAGCTGAAGAGAAATCCACGCAAAAGTAATTTAGCCCGTTTGTGAGGATACAAATAAACTTGTATGCACCGTCCTATGATTGACGTCGAAGGACTGTTACCCGACCCTGAATCAGGAAGCTGCAGGCAGTACAATCCAAATGTTTTCGCATGGCGAATAACGCACGTTGGTACCTTAGAAGTAAGCAATTTAACGGGAATTTGGAAGTTTCATTTTTCTCCGCCCGCATCAAAGAACTAACCGAGGTGTCGATTGACACTGATGTGTGGAACCCCCTAGTTCTGCAGCTTGGAAGGCGCTTGTGCCGACCGAGGGCTGAACAAAGTCGCCTGAGGTCGTAGTCGAAAGCGACCAGAAATCGTTAGGCCAGTCGAAACTGTCCATGAGAAGACGGCCGAAGGAACTGTGCCTGGCACCGTTCTACAAACCTGACTAAGGTTTGCCGGGATTGTCCTGAGTTGTGAGGTGGGTTCCAAGGTGTAATTACGGCCCGCAACCCGCCTACCTCCCAATCACGCAGGCTTTCGGCAAAAGTGACACCCCTACCGTCAGCCTACGTAACCAAGCCACTTTCAAGTTCAAGCACTAGCCATCAATCCCAAGAAAACTTCTTTCCCCCAACCCCCTTCCACGCAAAAGGACGTCATGCCATTAGTATCCCAAGTTCTTCGTATGACTACGTCAAGGCCCTTTGCCAAGACGGGAAATCGCTAACTTAGGCATAATCCACTTTTGCAGTGTATCTCTTATCGGTGACCTGAACACCGCAGCTGCGGATACAGGCTTGTTATGCGGTTAAGCTGCTGTGCCCTGGTCAGCGATGAAAGGTACTGTCTGTAGTTGCAAGTTATCCGTGCCGTAGTCCAGCGATGCATTTCTACGCAGCAATCGCCGAACGGTCTATGGACGTCGGCTAGCTAAGCGTAAGCCTTCGCCCGTAGCTTTTTTGGTTTACCCAGAAGATGGATCGTAGTTACCTACCAGGCTACACGGTGTCACATCATAGAGGATGTCAGGTCTTAATCTGCTTAGCAGATTCTGTTCATTGATTTTTTGTTGTAGCTTGTACACAGTCGACATCTAGTGACGGAGTTTGGAACTACATAGTGAGCTGTGTAATGTGAACTATGTAATCAAACAGTAGATGGCATTACTGGCGTTGTCCAGGCCACGGTTACTGTTACGGAAACAATACACCGTATTGGTTAGCAACCCTACTTCGTTTTTGTAGAGGTACCAGTTCGAATCTACCCCTGCAAATGTGGAGGTAATGGAAAAGCTAATTTTCACCCTAGGACCTGCCATGAAGGCCCAGAGGTGGAGTAAAGGTATAGTACTACTCTTTCTCCATCTCAACCTCCTCCGAAAGGTTTGTACCTAATTACAAATCTACATGATGTCATATCCTAGAATATCTTAATATTTTGGTCCAGTGGTACTTTTTCCATCCAGTTTATCATCACCCTGTCACTTCATGCAAAACGCAGCATAGTCTAGATAGGCATTAATGCTCGTAGATATTTTGTCTGACCTACAATGTAAATTTATTTTGATTTATAAAATACTGGTTAAGAGACACTTAATATAGAAAACTGGACCATTGTTTTGTATATCCTGTTCTACCGGTCTGAGGTTGTTGTATCTGGGTAACAGCCTTATAAATATTTTGTATGATATAAAGAACTGGTATAGAATTTGGGCGGTGAAACCTGTAACGTAAAGGTGAGACTCTTGCGTTTTGTTATTATTATTATTATCATCATATATATATGGCAACAATGTTTGGTCGATCAAAGGAAAACAACAAGAAATATACATGGTGGCGCAAAATCGCTTGACAGTAGTGGCAACATATTAATTGAATTTTACTGACACAGCACTTAATACTGAATATTTGAAATGTTCAAAGTGTCTTCCTTCTAGTCTGACACTTCAAGGGTTAAGAGTCGAACATTTTTCTTGGACTTCTTGACACTCTAATGTGGAACCGATACGTTGTCCCGAAACGTCGGTAACCAACTACCAACGTACGCCGCGCAACATCCCAGAAGAACTAAGACCTCAACTCTACCGCGGCGGGAGCCTGAAATCTCTCAAATCCGAGTGAAACATTGTTAATTCTGTAACTTCTTTGTACGATGGTGACTGTTTGTGATTCATTCATGTGACGGCGACACAGTGAATCATGCAGCACTACAAGATTGAGGTACTTTGTTGTCCAACAGTCGCAAAGTACTGCGCACTGATAACAGCCATTATAAAATTAAGATGAACACAGCCGATACTGAACACAACTAATGTCAACGCCTGCCGCAACCTTTGTATGGTCGCTTTTCCGCAGTCATTTATCACCTCGAAACCACAAATACGATAAGCGTAAGTGCGCGCACACACCAAAATCCTATGTGCTTATGTAATTAGAAAGGAACGCATTTTACAAAGATCCACAACGATGTGAAGTTTTCTTAAAAATCGTCTTTACATGAAAAAGAAATCCTGTGTCCTCTTTACCATAGTGTTCAGAGGTTTTAATTAGCGGACGTGAAGTTCGCACGCCGTACAAATAACGCCACGTTCCAACGGACAAGCATAAAGACAGGTTGCGTTTTACTTAAATTGCCTTTTTATCACGTATCACAATGAGATCTCATCCAAGCATACTCGGCAGTTAACGATCGAGTGAAATTGTTAAATGGAATCCCGCAATCATGATACATATCGTGTTTAGTTCAGTGCTGTCCAAATAGTTTGTAGATGCAGAGGATTTTTTCTTCGACAAGCCCGCTTTGTATTCCAAAATGTGTGTGCATATCAGCGTGCGTGCCAATAAATCTGAACGCCATTTCTGTCAGTAAAGCAACCCCATAACACGCCATAGGGGGTACACACGGAGGTACAGGTGTAACTCTAGTAATTCTTATCCTCAGCGCTAGGTGGGGTGTGGGTGATCAACGCCACGCCCCGGCCGTTTTACCGCTGGGAAAAAGACCCTACCTATTGTAGGTGAGACTGGGTGGGCCCCAGGGCTGGTCTAGTCGGGTATGGAGAAGAGAATTTCTCTTACCCCCACCGGGGTTCGAACCCAGGCCCGTTCAGCCCGTGGAATACCTGTGAAGGAGTGGGAAATAAATATTTGGTTTGTTAATCAGAATTTTCTTTCTTACTTGGTCTTACCTCTTCTTGTAGGTTTAGAGAGTTATTGTTGCATGTGATCATACTCAAGGAAACACACTCGCTAGGACTCCTCTGGACGAGGGATCAGCCCATCGCAGAGACCTCTATCTGACAACACACAACACTCACAAGAGACAGACATCCATGCTCCCGGCCGGATTCGAACCCACAATCCCAGGAAGCGAATGGCCGCAGACCGACGCCTTAGACCGCGCGGCCACTGGGATCGGCCTGTTAATCATTCTGCCGTAATAAAAGTCGTGTGAATTTATGTTTATGTTTCTAATTATGGCGCATGTTTGATATGCGTTATGCATTGCTGCATGCACGTAGAAACGAATTCGTCGATTGTTCTTGATTTCAGAAATCTGAAACAGAACACGAGATGTTACAAACTAGGCCTACCTTAGATGAAAAGTTTTGTAGAAAAAGGGCATTCACCGCACTGGCCTAAGAGATGCGGACTCACTGCTTGTTACCCACTGACACAAATAGTTAATAGGCCATGTTCTGAAGCACTGAAATGGAAGCAGCTTTCAGAGAATTAAATTTACCTGCTCACCTCATACAGTTTTCTGCTTATCATGTCATTCCATTAAACAAGGTCCTGTGCTTGTTTTTTTTATGTTGCTTTTGGAAATGTAAGCGTGTAGTTAAGCCCAATCAATTTGTCTTGACATCTTGACACTACGACACGGTGATAAATTGGTCTGCGCACTGCTAAGTGAAAACTTTAACCGTAACGGCAGGACACAAATTTCTCGATAGTAATGAAATGAAAAAGTTTTGGAATAATTCTGAAATAATCTACATAAAATAAAATAATTTTATGTACAGGAAGATAGTAAATGTATGTATGAGGTAACACTGAGGCCCTGTCCGATCTTTGCATCATACAAAGATGCTTAGTACTTTTAACACACGCTGTTAAATTTTCTTCATACCAGTAGATTCACAATCGATACTCGATATTTACAATTGATTGTGCTCGATGCTCAACTGTTTCTTGCGCCTTGGCTCGTACCCCACAGCTATTGCAGTCTCGACTGTGACAACTGTTTCTTCTGCCTCAGCGCGTACGTTACATTCTCATTTATGAATAATACGCGTGGCGAAGGATTATAAATATACGCAGGTCTTCATGTAAAATGTCTGTTATTGTTGTCGGATTTTAACGTTAATCGGAGTGTGTTGACACATTTTAGTAAACGTTCCGTATAATAGCTTTTACGCAAATCCTTGCGGTGGGAGTCACCCTGATACATGCGGATGGAGAGATAGACTGGCTTGACAAATGTGTAGTCGCTTTTCGCATACGAACATGTATAAAAATGGCAACGACCAATTTTTGTTTGTGCTGTGAGCTGTGGTAAAGTGCACAGACTTCTTTTTTCGGGGCGAGGGAGGGGGTGCGGAAGTTACCGGAATTATCTGCCGTGATATGTCGAAGTTGTGGTTCATGCCCCGGCTGCCGGAAGACAAACGAATTGTACTAAAAGGTTCTGACGACGGTATGTAACACTGAGAACTAATTGGTTTCTGGTCTTTGTCCATCATCCGGAAATCTAAAATCACGACGTTTCGGAAGATGGATCTGCTTCCGTCCTCAGGTGAAGGGGGAGGGAGACACCTACTCAGTTGGGTCCCTTAGACAGAGCTAAGGGACCCAACTGAGTAGGTGTCTCCCTCCCCCTTCACCTGAGGACGGAAGCAGATCCATATTCCGAAACGTCGTGATTTTAGATTTCCGGACGATGGACAAAGTCCAGAAACCAATTAGTTCTCAAACCAATTGTCTTTCAACGTGGCGGAGCGCCTCCGCACACCCACAGTGAGGTGACTTTTTGAATAGGCAGTGGCCTGAACGGTGGTTCGGCTGAGGGGCTATCCTTCCTGGCCTCCACGATCTCCGGACCTGACCCCCTAGACTTTTTCCTTTGGGATATTACGAAGGATTAAATTTACTTTCTGTCAACCTGAACAACCTGAAGGATTGAGTACGAACCACAATTGCAAAAATCGAAAGCCTTTATTGTAAAATTTTTGGCACGTAGTCGAATACCACCTGGACACGTGCAGGGCAACAAATGGAGCACACAGGTATGGAAAACAAGTTACTGAGTTCCTCTTTAGGAAGGTGTGCGTTTAATTTAATTATTGTTATTTCTATTTTCTTACCCATAAATTCTTGTAATCTCTCGCATATAATTGCGATCAGTATATGATCAAATAATCCGGAAATCGATAATGACCTAGGGAGATGTTTCTTAAGTTTGCTTTCAGATAACGACTGAAGGTGTACGTTTAATTATTGTATTTCTATTTTCTTACCGATAAATTCATACAATCTCTCGCATATATTTACAATCAGTATATAATCAGATAATCTAGAAATCGATAATGACGTAGGCACATGTTTAAGGCTGCTTTCAGATAACGACTGAACACATTCCGTAGTGGATTGATAACTAGTTTATAATTTGTCAGTGACTCTTTTGTTCAGTTATTAGCCTATACATTCAATTTGGTCTGGAGTTAGAGACAGTGCTTTAACCTTCGGGATTGCTTGATCTTGAAACGAGAACGTAAATTAGTTTTCAATTCTATAAACGAGGTACATATTAGCGTAGTTCTTAAGAGTTTCTGTGTGCAAAACTTTCACGTTGGTTCGTCAGATAACTGGCGTATAACTTCAAGAGCCTTGCATTTTGTTGGCGACACTGAAAACCAACGAATAACGGTGGTGTTACTTCTACTGTGGAGGAAGACGTATTACCGACTGTAATTCAAGAAGATTACAACCATCTAATGTTTTAGACAAGAAAATGCCGCTACCAAAATGTAGGTTAACCTTCCTTTAAAGATAGCGAGGATGTGTTGCTGTTGTTATATAAAACGACAGTCCAGGTATAAGTTATTTGTGTAGCATTCATCTCCTTCAGTCAATCGAAAATATTGCAGATTTTAAGGGATTTATGCGCAATAAATAACGCATGAGTGTACGGTATGTGTTACAGCGCGCATTGAAAATGTGGAAGACAGACGTGTAAAGTGTATGTGTGTGATATGGGGGTTCTTACGGGGTGGAGAGGACATTAATTGCACGTGTATAGAACCTATTTCTGTTATGTCTCCATAGAATTTCAAGAAACTTTATTCGTTAGTGACAAAAATACCATCACCTTAAATTAATGCATTTTCTCTGTTGCAGACTACACTGGGAAACAACCTAGCTCGAAGTATTATTTGCTTTTACTGACGCTTTCCAAATTAGTAATTTATACGGCGTCAGGTGAGAGGATGGTGTTGAATTGTGGCGCGATCAGCTGGAGGGGTGCCGGGATGGTGTAGTCGGTATAGGCTCTGAGCTGGACGGTCCAAGGTTCGATTCTCGGAAGGGGAAAGATGTTTATTTCTCTCGAAAACGTCCAGACCGGCACTGGGGCCCACCCAGCCTCCTATTCAATGGGTACCGGGGAAAATGGACTGGGTCCTGAAGCTGACCGCTCACTTCCATGTAGTGCAAAGGTTAAGAATGAGTGGAGCTATACTTCCATTCCTCCTCCTTGTCTTTATGGCGTGCACAGGGACTAAACTTTTTTTTTAGCTTTGTGTCGATCAGCTGGAGGGATTATGTAGGCCACTGAACTTTTGTTGAGGTTTGATGATACGATTAATCGATAGGTATTTGAAATGAAGCGATCGAGTTCTGTGTGACCGTATTGCAGTTGGGGCTGTGGAATGTGACGAAGTGACTTTACTACCAGACATATCACGTTATAGTGGTCGGCAGTCCTGCTTATTGTATGCTGGATATCCGGAATGAGTCTTTGTCACGGCTTTCCTTAGTCCTCTTCACGAAATCCCGGGATATTATTTTAAAATATACCACGACCACTTCCTTCTACATTATTTCAAATTTATGATTCAAAGTCCTCGTCTCTTTTAACGGTGTGTAAATTGCGCAGTGGAGAATGATCGTTAAACAGTACACAGACATCTGCTACTCGTCTTGTAATGTCCTTGGTTACCTGATGGTCTTGGAGTATGGCGTTAACCTTCCTTGCTTAATTTTTGGGTTCCAGGTTAACCGGGTCCAGTGCGTCTGTCAAAACTTGTGAAATTGGGGGCCAGATGTCTTCCTAGTTCTGTCTTCCGATAATTACTAGCAGTCTTGTCATTGACTTTAATACAAAAATCCAGTACATTAGATGGTTTTGTCAAGCCAGGCGGGCAGAGTTCAGGATAGTCACAATATCACATTTGAAACATTAACCACACACACACGTACATTCAAACTGTGTTAACAAATAACAATGAAGAGCGGAAAACAATCACTATCATAATAACGAGATTACAGCTCGAGGTTTTGATACCAGCACAATAATTTTTGTAAGTGTACGCGTGCTTACCGCATGGTATCCAAGTCATCGTCCAGCTATAAGAGGAAGTCTCGGATATTCTGTTATGTCAAGTTCCATGCAGTGGGTTCTCAGACCTGGGGTCACCGGTGCGTGACTCAAGGGTATTCCTCCTTCTCGTTCGTCCGGTTCACAGCATACATGCGCAGTACTTTGGTTTTCTTAAATAATTCATCGCGTGCAGCGATGACGGTTGTTGTGCTCGTCTATTTCATTTCAGAAAAGCCTTTTTTTAAAACTACTACTACTTCTATTCACGACTCAGATAAGTGAGAAATATATGTGTATTACCTGTGATGTGTGTAGACTGTAGTGTGTTGAGTGGTCCAATATTACTCCTTCAGTGCGATGTTAAATTTGACAATATTATTCTCGGGTTTATGATTCTAGTTACAATGTTTCTTCTACCAACATACTCGTATATCGTATTGTTTTTTAATTTATTATGCAGAGAACGTGCTTCACCAGAAACGTATTGTGATGGCGTTTCTGTGAGGTGTAGACCTACACCCACATATCATATGTGACGCCAGTATATAAATTACTTGTAGGTACAGCACCCAGACTTGGTGATCCACGGAGGCCTTCTCGAGGCGTCTCTGTGCTGCAGTGTTGTTATGACGAAGAGAACCCTCGCTTTTCTTAATAGTGTTCGTGACGACATAAACCGTTATACTGCTGTTCTTTACCTGGCCCGTGTTGTGTGTACTTCGGTCAAGTGGAAGGAATGCACCTGCTAAATATTTCTGGTGGTTTGTAAAGAATTTTAGTTGATGTCTGTAATAATGTTATACGAATTGTGACCAGCGATCTTGTAGTATGTCCTACGGACGTGACGTGTATGTAACCAAACAGCTCACTCACTAAGTAAGTAAGTAAGTAAGCAAGGACGTAAGTAACTCATTCCACGGAGAAAAGGCGTTCTTAAAAAGCTAAGTGTTTCTCGGCTAGTCAGGAAATTCACCGCATTTCGTGGAAACCGAAAGTTCATCGCCGCATTCATAAGGTCCCGCGACTTAACCCTATCCTGAACTAGATAAATCCAGTCCGCGCCTTCCCGTCCAATTTCTTGAAGACCTGTTTTAATTGTGACGTGTCTGTGGAAGGTAGCTGCGAATACGTTTATTGAATAAGAAGTCGCGGATGGCCAACATGTGGCAGTCCTCCAGCTTTGGAGGCAGGCGAGTTGCTAACAAATCCTCGCCATATAAACGTAACGTATTACAAAACAAAGCACAAGCTCTCGGACTTGGACAGATCCAACATGTGTCTGTATGGTATGAAAATCCGTCGTTTTAACTCATTATTCCGAGTGTATAGTATAGTGTTGTGTTATGTTAATCCTGTATTCTTTGAATGTAGACGGACCTGGGCAAGATACGGAACCCATGCAACGTGCAGAATCCGTGTCTTCGGTGTCCAGCATGTCTGCGGCTTCCGTTTCTCTGACTCCTGTACAAAATGGCAGCAGTCAGCCGATCGCTAATCACTGCACAATGCATGATGAGTCAGGACTTGTGCAGGACTTCGACGTCGCCAGTGTTGGAAGTGCGGCGTCCGGACTGAGCACAGGAACTCTCCAGGTAAATTCTGATATAGTAACAAGTACAGCTTATCTTTGTCCTAACTTATGTTAAGGACTGGGGTACGCGGTGGCGCAGTTGGTTGAGGCACTGCACTACAAAGCGATGGTGTCATTGGAATTTTTCATTGACATAATCCTTCTGGCCGCACTATGGCCCCGGGGTCGAATCAGCCTCTAACAGAAATGAGTACCAGGAATACTTCCTGGGGGTAAAGGCGGCCGGTGCGTAGGGCTGACAACCTTACCACCTTCATGTGCCGATTGTCTAGAAATCTGGAAGCCTTAACCTCCTGGAACCCTAAGGAATTGTCCAGGCCTGTAATGGGACTGCTTTAACTTTATGTTAAGGATTAATTTGGAGATTCAAGTCATCTGGAATGTGTCCCTTTGTGGGGAACTACACACCCAGGGACACAGCGACACGTTCCAAAAGATTTGAATCTTCGGCAACTCCGACGTAAGAACCTCAAATATCGCAAGGATAGTTTTATTGTTGTAGGCTGTGACGGATTACACTTTGAGGACTGCCCAAAGTTTATCCCAAATTCATGTATGGTTTATACGAAAAAATGCCCATCCTAAAGCCTCTATCGGCACAGAAATCTACGGGCACTTTTTTTTTGCCTCCATGACAGAGCGGTATTGGAACTCATTTAGGCTCTAGTCTCTTCCGCTTATGTTTCCCATGCATGTGTCATGGATGTCGTAACTAATTAGCCGTGCTGTAATCACCCTATAACAAATTTTCTATAGGATGGAAGGAGGCGTGCACTGGATTGATCTGGCTCAAGATGGGGATAAGTGGCGCGCTGTTGTGAACACGGTAATGGATTTTAGGCTTCCATAAAGTGCCGGAGATTCATTGACGGGCTGAGGAACTATTACTGACACTGACCGAAGAGTTTGCAGTTGACATTGGCAGTTGTTTGCGCTGGGGAAAGCCGACAGTCCCTTGTTTATAACCAATAACCGATGTATTCCAGCCAGAAACACAGAGTGGATTGCAGTTGTGTTTTGTGCGTGTGAAATAATATAGTTTTTCTGTAGTGTTCTGTGTGGTTAGAGCTGTGCATAAATTTGACTTTAGGCTAGTTTTAAACGGAACACCTTACAAATGGCGACAAGTGGAAGAAGGCCATGCGATGTTATAGGCTCATGTTTTTGACAGGATCTATATGCTTTACCCCGATCATCCTGGCGAGTGTTAAGGGACTCTGCCCACGCTGTGCAGGTCATCTGCATTCTCTTGAGCATGGGACAGAACGTTTTAACCCTATAAGGACGAAACGTAATCTGTTTTATGTAAGGAGCCAGGTCGTACCGCGCAGTAAACACACTCCGTCTCGGTAATAAAAACCAGTCAGTTAATGCTTGTACAGGGAAATGATCGCTGTTTGTTCTGAGATCCACACAAAACACATAAATACACTGTGCGGGCAGAACGTAGAATTTTGAACATTATACCTCATGTACATATTTACTGTATATAAAATAACCGCTAGGCTCTAAAGGGTTAAAGAAGGTCTCTGCTCCATGGAGTTAGGAGTTATAACAAAATTTCTCTAAGAAAAGAAATTACGAAGCTGCGAGTTTTGAGGTCTCCGCCGCTGTGTCTGAGGACGCCGTTCTTCTGGGACATGACGCTGCCTCGCTGCTTAATCGAATCCCGATATTTCGACCCTTGAATATGACACTTCGTTGCCTCAAAACGTCGGGATCCAATTAACCGGCGACGCAGCGTCGTATCCCAGAAAAAAAAAGAAATTCTTAAATTGCGAAACTCCTATTTGTTATTGCAATTAACCCAGAATCTGAATATATTCCTCTTTCGCGCTAATTCCTATAGTGGAGTCGTGATGTAAAATTAAGTTTCCTGGTTGCGTTGCGTGTTTGTTACTACAAAGAAGTAAAGAACAAGAACACAAGGATTTCGTAGAATTACGGTGTAGATATAATTGGGTCGTCCGTTTCGTCTGAATTAATAATGCAGACGTCTTCAGTATCGACACTGGTTTGTCGTCTTGTGCAGTGACGTAAGCTCGGTCCCACTGGAGAGGTCAGCCAATGCATCTGTAATTGTTTATTTATTAATTTGATTCTCTTATATCTGTTTATGCTTTTATTTATTCATGTCTACATGCAGTATTTTTAGAGTTATTTACATATTCATGCATTCACCCGTACTGATCCTCACAGTACAACGGTTATCGCAGTCCATACTAGAAAGGCCCTGGTTCGTATCGCTTGCTGGAGAGACTTGCTGTAATACTGAGGTTACTTCAGTGTTTTTGTTTGTCACTCTAGCCAAATATACCTTGGTACGTAGCGCATTGCCGATCCCAGTGGCCGCGCGGTCTAAGGCGTGGGTCTACGGCCGCTCGCTTGCTGGGATTGTGGGTTCGAATCCCACCGGGGGCATGGATGTTTGTGTTGTGTTTGTCTAAGGACGGTAGTATGGAACGTAAAGTGACATGAAGGACGAAAGGATTTAAACAGTACAAAAATGGATCAAAGGGGAAAAACCCGGACAGGCAAAAAAAAAAAAAAAAAATCCCGCCGGGGGCATGGATGTCTGTCTCTTACGAGTGTTGTGTGTTGTCAGGTAGAGGTCTCTGCGACGGGCTGGTCACTCGTCCAGAGGAGTCCTACCGAGTGTGGTGTGTCTGAGTGTGATCGTGAAGCCTCGAAAAATGAGGAGGCCTAGGCCCCCCAAGGGGCTGTCGAGCCATAGGATCAAAAAAAGTAGCGCATTAATACTGACGATGGCTGCTTTATTTCACGATCTTTTCAAATTCTTCTTCATCTAGTTTCGGGTTAAGAATGAGTGGAGCTATAATTCCACTCCCCCTATATGCCTTAATGGCGTGTATAGGGATAGTTTTACCTTTTTTCCTTTACTTCACATTCACAGTCAACCTCTTATTTCCCGATACAGGTCTTACAGACCCAGGACGTAGCTAGGGAGGGGAGGGGGGCGTGTGAGAGTGCAGCATACAACAGATTTTTTGCGCTCAAAAAAAAATTGTTATTCAGACAAGTAACAGAAAATTCAATAAATAATTGTGATTTTTTAAAGTTCATAATTTCTGCTAGGGGTTGCCGTTGTGGTCACTCGCCCAGGACGCCAAAAAACCTAGCTACGGCACTGTACAGAAGTAACCTGTGCACAGTAAATAAAATCCTTTAGTAAGAAAAATATTGCTCAGGCTCCTTTGTTCTAATGCAAGCCTTTAAGCTTCATCACCTCAGCCAGTTAAGTCATTCTGTCCGTCTCTTTGAATTGGGGATAGACCGTCGCCATTTTGCGAAGCATCTAGTATATATGACAACAGAAATAATGCTTTGAACGAGGTTAAAACCTGTGATCGGCCGAAGAGACGTGACAGTAAATGACCTGTCGCAGCTTCAATTTTAAAATACGGTCGACCCGATTATAACGACATCGTTTTATTCGACACCTCGGTTATAGCGTCAGATATTCTGTGGTACCAATTAATTCCTCACTATTAACCATAACATTATACCCCTCGGTTATAACGACACTCGTTTATAACGACACAAAATATTCGGTCCCTTTCATGGCGTTATAACCGAGTTCAACGGTATATGTCGATCAGTCCTACAGCGGAGCGGATGCTGAATCAACTTTAATTGATATCCGAGACGCGATATGCGCCAGAGAAAGTTGAAGTGAAAAGCAGGGGACAGAGAATTAATGTTACTAGCGATTATAAAAACATAACCGACGTTTACGCATGCCAGTATTACTGAAATCTAGACTACAATGTGTGTAGAAAAGTCTGTGTTCGATCAGGAGGCGTCTTTGTTTGCGATCATTTAGGGACATAGCCACCACATTTTCCACTAAGTTAGTCTCTCATAAGTCTTCTGTACTGGTAACATCATGTACCCCTTTAAGGCGGAAATTAACCTGAATTTTGTTTAAAGATTAAGTTCGTACCGCACAGGAAACACACGTCTCAGTTATGAAAGCCAGTTAGTTAATGCTGTGCAGGGGGATAAATCCGTACAAATCACATAAATGCAGTGCATTGGCTGTAATTTGTAACTCTGTAAGAATCAGGCCGTATTACCTGATAAAGGACGGTACACACTTCACTTCCATCATTCTGGTTCATTATGAATGACTCCTAATGCTCACTTTCCGTTTTAGATGACGTATTGACCTAAGAAATTTTTCTTCTCTTATAATTCTGCCACGAAGGGAAGAAACTTCTTGTCATAACCACGAAAAGCAACTCGAAAGTTATTGTTCAGTACAGTAAAACCTGTCTAAAATTAACCTGCATTATACGGGTTATTATCGTGTCTGAAAAATTCTCCAGTGCCATGATGAATTCACCTATAAAGTAAAAACTAACGCAAAGTTACCTGTAAAAAATTATTTCCGTTTGATGTGGAACCTACGAGCAGAACTTTAACGGTACAAAGTTAGGTTTAAAATCAACTTACACCTGTCTTGAACGTAAGGAAGAAGATCCTCTGGAATTCCTTCTTAAGTAAGTATGTACCGTTTGTATCTTAAATGTTAATGTTTCGCAGAGATGATATTTGATGACTGTTTGTCGACTGGTTAAGCTTATTTTATTCTGATTACCGGCTGCTATGACAGGCAGTGCAAACCGTACGAGTGCCAGTGTTTACTTACGAGTACAAATGTTTGTGTAAATCTGCTGTCGTTAGCAGTGCTCGGTTATAAGGAAGGCAACGTGACTGTTGTCAGGTAGGTTCCTTATTCCGGCACTGTGATTCGTGAGCAGGTGATTTTGGTGCATCGTGTCATTTTCAGAAAAGTATTCATTCATACAGTACAGGGATGTTTGTGAATGGTGAGTGGTGAGGAATGCGGAAGTGACTGTGGTGTGTTTTAAGGTGTGCTCCAACATCGTCCCTGAGAACTGAATTGCAAGTGGGTGAAGAAGGAAGGGTTGGAGGGGTGGGAGGAGCGGTCATAGCGTAGACCGTGGAAATACCTCAGCATTTAACTGAAGGAATTTACAGACCGTATTTTAGGTTAGGCTTAACAACTCTTTCTTTTTGCAGTATGTGTGTTTTGATGTTTTTGTATTATTTAATTTGTGGGGTTGTTTTTTTTTGTAATGTGCCTGTCTTTTGTTTGTATTGTGTGTGGGTGTTTTTGTAAGGTGTGGATGTTTTTGTTAAGGAGTAGATGTTTTTGTTAAGGTGTGGATGTTTTTGTAATGTGTGAATGGTGTTCTAATGTGTGTACTTGTATTTACTGTATGTATTGTTTTGTAATTGTGTATAGTTTGTATTTTATTGTTACTTTTATGTATATTTATATGTCCATTTGTATTGTGTGTACTAGTGTAAGGACTACTGCCACCGGATGAAAACATTTGTATTGTGTGTACTAGTGTAAGGACTACTGCCACCGGGTGAAAACATTTGTATTGTGTGTACTAGTGTAAGGACTACTGCCACCGGGTGAAAACATTTGTATTGTGTGTGCTAGTGAAATGACTACTGCCACCGGGTGAAAACATTTGTAATGTGTGTGTACAGTGTAAGGACTACTGCCACCGGGTGAAAACATTTATTGTAGTGGAATGTAAGGACCTACTGCCACCGGGTGAAAACATTTGTATATGTGTGTACTATGTAAGGACTACTGCCACCGGGTGAAAACATTTGAATTGTGTGTACTAGTGTAAGGACTACTGCCACCTGGTGAAAACATTTGTATTGTGTGTACTAGTTGTAAGACTACTGCCACCGGGTGAAAACATTTGTAATGTGGTACTATGTAGACTACTGCCACTGGGTGAAAACATTGTATGTGTGTACTTTTGTAAGTACTTACTGCCATGTGATACATTTGTATTGAGTGTACTAGTGTAGTGACTATGACTCGGTGAAAACATTTGTATTGTGTGTACTAGTGTAAGGACTACTGCCACAGGAGTGAAAACATTTGTATTGTGTGTACTATGTGAAGGACTACTGCCGACCGGTGAAAACATTTGTATTGTTGTGTACTAGTGTAAGACTATCGCACCGGGTGAAAACATTTGTATTGTGTGTACTAGTGTAAGGACTACTGCCACCGGTGAAAACATTTGTATTGTGTGTAACGTGTAAGGACTACTGCCACCGGGTGAAAACATTTGTATTGTGTGTACTAGTGTAAGGACTACGCCACCGGGTGAAAACATTTGTATTGTGTGTACTAGTGTAAGGACTACTGCACCGGGGTGAAAACATTTGTATTGTGTGTCTAGTGTAAGGACTACTGCCACCGGGTGAAAACATTTGTATTGGTGTCTAGTGTAAGGACTACTGCCACCGGGTGAAAACATTTGTATGTGTGTACTAGTGTAAGGACTACTGCCACCGGGTGAAAACATTTGTATTGTGTGTACTAGTGTAAGACTACTGCCACGGGTGAAAACATTTGTATTGTGTGTACTAGTGTAAGGTACTACTGCCACCGGGTGAAAACATTTGTATTGTGTGTACTAGTGTAAGGACTACTGCCACTGGTGAAAACATTTGTATTGTGTGTACTAGTGTAAGGACTACTGCCACGGGTGAAAACATTTGTATTGTGTGTACTAGTGTAAGGACTACTGCCACCGGGTGAAAACATTTGTATGTGTGTACTAGTGTAAGGACTACTGCCACCGGGTGAAAACATTTGTTGTGTGTACTAGTGTAAGGACTACGCCACCGGGTGAAAACATTTGTATTGTGTGTACTAGTGTAAGGACTACTGCCACGGGTGAAAACATTTGTATTGTGTGTACTAGTGTAAGGACTACTGCCACCGGGTGAAAACATTTGTATTGTGTGTACTATGTAAGGACTACTGCCACCGGGTGAAAACATTTGTATTGTGTGTACTAGTGTAAGGACTACTGCCACCGGTGAAAACATTTGTATTGGTGTAAGTGTAGACTACTGCCACCGGTGAAAATTTGTATTGTGTGTACAGTGTAAGGACTACTGCCACGGGTGAAAACATTTGTATTGTGTGTACTAGTGTAAGGACTACTGCCACCGGGTGAAAACATTTGTATTGTGGACTAGTGTAAGGATACTGCCACTGGTGAAAACATTTGTATTGTGTGTACTAGTGTAAGGACTACTGCCACCGGGTGAAACATTTGTATTGTGTGTACTAGTGTAAGGACTACTGCCACCGGTGAAAACATTTGTATTGTATGTACTGTGTAAGGACTACTGCCACGGGTGAAAACATTTGTATTGTGTGTACTATGTAAGGACTACTGCCACGGGTGAAAACATTTGTATGTGTGTACTAGTGTAAGGACTACTGCCACGGGTGAAAACTTTGTATTGTGTGTACTAGTGTAAGGACTACTGCACGGGTGAAAACATTTGTATGTGTGTACAGTGTAAGGACTACTGCCACGGTGAAAACATTGTATTGTGTGTACTAGTGTAAGACTACTGCCCCGGTGAAACATTGTATTGTGTGTACTAGTGTAAGGACTACTGCCACCGGGTGAAAACATTTGTATTGTGTGTACTAGTGTAAGACTACTGCCACCGGGTGAAAACATTTGTATTGTGTGTACTAGTGTAAGGACTACCCCGGGTGAAAACATTTGTATTGTGTGTACTAGTGTAAGGACTACTGCCACGGGTGAAACATTTGTATTGTGTGTACTAGTGTAAGGACTACTGCCACCAGGGTGAAAACATTTGTATTGTGTGTACTAGTGTAAGGACTACTGCCACCGGTGAAAAACATTTGTATTGTGTGTCTAGTGTAAGGACTACTGCCACCGGGTGAAAACATTTGTATGTGTGTACTAGTGTAAGGACTACTGCCACCGGGTGAAAACATTTGTATTGTGTGTACTAGTGTAAGGACTACTGCCACCGGGTGAAAACATTTGTATTGTGTGTACTAGTGTAAGGACTACTGCCACCGGGTGAAAACATTTGTATTGTGTGTACTAGTGTAAGGACTACTGCCACTGGGTGAAACATTGTATTGTGTGTACTAGTGTAAGGACTACTGCCACGGTGAAACATTTGTATTGTGTGTACTAGTGTAAGGACTACTGCCACGGGTGAAAACATTTGTATTGTGTGTACTAGTGTAAGGACACTGCCACCGGGTGAAAACATTTGTATTGTGTGTACTAGTGTAAGGACTACTGCCACCGGGTGAAAACATTTGTATTGTTGTACTGTGTAAGGACTACTGCCACCGGGTGAAAACATTTGTATTGTGTGTACTAGTGTAAGGACTACGCACCGGGTGAAAACATTTGTATTGTGTGTACTAGTGTAAGGACTACTGCCACGGGTGAAACATTTGTATTGTGTGTACTAGTGTAAGGACTACTGCCACCGGGTGAAAACATTTGTATTGGTGTACTAGTGTAAGGATACTCCACCGGGTGAAAACATTTGTATTGTGTGTCTAGTGTAAGGACTACTGCCACGGTGAAAACATTTGTATTGTGTGTACTAGTGTAAGGACTACTGCCACCGGTGAAAACATTTGTATTGTGTGTACTAGTGTAAGGACTACTGCCACGGTGAAAACTTTGTATTGTGTGTACTAGTGTAAGGACTACTGCCACGGTGAAAACATTTGTATTGTGTGTGTACTAGTGTAAGGACTACTGCCACCGGGTGAAAACATTTGTATTGTTGTACTGTGTAAGGACTACTGCCACGGTGAAAACATTTGTATTGTGTGTACTAGTGTAAGGACTACTGCCACCGGGTGAAAACATTTGTATTGTGTGTACTAGTGTAAGGACTACTGCCACCGGGTGAAAACATTTGTATTGTGTGTACTAGTGTAAGGACTACTGCCACCGGGTGAAAACATTTGTATTGTGTGTACTAGTGTAAGGACTACTGCCACTGGGTGAAAACATTTGTATTGTGTGTACTAGTGTAAGGACTACTGCCACAGGGTGAAAACATTTGTATTGTGTGTACTAGTGTAAGGACTACTGCCACCGGGTGAAAATATTTGTATTGTGTGTACTAGTGTAAGGACTACTGCCACTGGGTGAAAACATTTGTATTGTGTGTACTAGTGTAAGGACTACTGCCACCGGGTGAAAACATTTGTATTGTGTGTACTAGTGTAAGGACTACTGCCACCGGGTGAAAACATTTGTATTGTGTGTACTAGTGTAAGGACTACTGCCACTGGGTGAAAACATTTGTATTGTGTGTACTAGTGTAAGGACTACTGCCACCGGGTGAAAACATTTGTATTGTGTGTACTAGTGTAAGGACTACTGCCACCGGGTGAAAACATTTGTATTGTGTGTACTAGTGTAAGGACTACTGCCACTGGGTGAAAACATTTGTATTGTGTGTACTAGTGTAAGGACTACTGCCACCGGGTGAAAACCCAATTGCAGTAAATAATAATAATTTACTTAGAATTTAAGACGCAATCTAATTTAAGGAGTACTCCACTTTTAAAAAGGGATTTTATATTTACTACTGTTTTAGCGAGGCCATTTATACTTCGAGGAATACTCGTAAGGTGTTTCTGAGACTTTCGAAGAGTGAAAAATAATACCTCGAATTTAAGACGCACCCTAAATTTTAGTTCGGAAAAATCTGAAAAAAAAGGACGCGTCTTAAATTCGAAGTAATATGATTTTTTTTTCGCAGGCTATTTATAGACGTTGTACGAATAGCGGAATTATTTAGGATTGAAATAGATTATAGGGTATCATACAGTGCCTTTGAAAGGAGTAGAAATTAAACTTGTGGACTATTTTAAGGCACTAAACTCTGTATTGTACCGAACGAATGGGAAAAGCCAAGAACAAAAATACAACTTTGGATCGTAAATAATCCATTTATAATGTGTATCTTTCTTTCAAATTTAAAGAATGTGTAGTCTGTACCTAAACGTGTGAAAGCCTAGCGATAGAGAGCAGATTGGACTGGAGCGTAGGCCATGCAAATCGTGCTTCAGAGTTACTTAATTACTATGGCTCAGCGGAGTTTACAGAAGCATGGAGTTTAACTGCGTGAGAATGCAGTGGGATTAAAATAATCACATAGAGTACTTCAATGGGCAAGTTTATTTTACCTGAAATATAATAATAATAATAATAATAAACGAATTTAGCTTGTAAATGAAACGATTTTTGTCGACTGAAGTACTCGATTTACGTGAATTTTTACACAACAGGGTGACCCAAGTACAATTTTTTCAGAGTAGCTGGATAAATTATTACTCGCTGCCGTGGTCAAAAGACGCTGTACAACAAGTGACTGTGACAGGTAAATGTCTTTGTGCAACAAACACTTGTCAAACGGTTCAAATTTGTCTGTAACATTGTTTCAGTTTACTAGTCGCTTGCCACTTGTCGTTCTGCGAAACAGAGTCCAATCATAATTGTCATTCTGACTAGCATTTACACCTGTCATGACAGGACTTGTCGCTTCGTGAAACATGCCCCAGGTCGAAATCCTGAGCCTTCTAATCCGATAAATTTCTAAGCTTTGACGATGGCTAGATCGTAAAACTTGCCAGTAAGTCTTCTCAGTACGCAGAGCCTTACCAGCTTCAGCTTAGTCGCTCCTGTATAGTAATGCATTGGCTGACCCACATCATTGTTTTTTCATTAATTGTCATTTCTTTTTAATGCAGAATATTCGAGAGCAAATGGCCATCAGTCTGGAGCGAATGAAGGAACTAGAGGAACAAGTGAAACTAATCCCAGTTCTACAGGTAAGTAGAGAGGGTCGTCTATGCGACATACACCGGTCATGCAGTAAGCCAGGCCCAAGTCCGTGCCATGGCTCAGGCGGTTAGTCGCCGGCCTCTCACCATGAAGACCCGGGTTCGATCCGGGGTCAGTCCATGGATTTATGATGGACAAAGTGGCACGGGGACAGGTTTTTCCCGAGTACTTCGGTTTTCCCCTGTCAGTTTCATTCCACCGGTGCTCCATTACTTGGAAAAATGAAAAAGCTGATCATCTTTCTCTTCATCTTCATCACAGGGTTGCACAATAAGCCTATTGAAGAGGTTCCCACCACGATCTTACCGTTGAATGTTAAGATTATGAATTAATCATTCTTACATTTCATTATTCTGGGATTTTACGCAGCGTAGACGTTTCGGGACAACTTATCGGTCCTATCTTCAGCGGTCAAGCAGTCCAAGAAGAAGATGGGACGATTGGTTGTCCCGGAAAGTTAGTAACACCAGTCTACGCTGCGTAACTTCCCAGAAGAGCGAAGATCTCATTTATACCGCGGCTAAAGCCTAAAATCGCACGGTTATTGAATTATTGAGAAAAATAACAGGAAATTCTGTATATAAGTGTGATTTTTTTAAAGTTCATAATTACTGTTAGAGGCCGTCATTGTGATTAATCGCCCCGGGCTCCAAGAAACATAGCTACGCCATTGTCAGGCGGTACCTCTCTTCAATCTCGGTTTCCCGACTACTCAGACAGACGTTTGTGAAGGTTACTGTTTTCAAAGATGTGACACTGCTGTATCCATGACCATCTACCCTGATAATGGAGACAGAAGGACCCTCTAAAACCTCGGAACACTGCTACCAGGCTTGAAGTTATCACATCTCATAAGATAGCTCTCTTGTTATTCATGGCTGTGAAACCTCAAATCGCAGTTAGTTTGTGGTTTGCCGTACGAGCCTCATGCAAAAGCCTGCAGAATACAGTCGAACTCGGTTATAACGTAATAAAAGGGAATGAATATTTTGTGTCGTTATAACAGAGGAGTATAATGTTATGGTTAACAGTGACGATGTAATTGGTACCACCGAATATCTGACTATAGGCGAGGTATCGTATAAACCGATGTCGTTATAACCGGGTTCTACTGTACTTTGAAATACGTCGCGACACATTCACGATCCTCTTGCCATACCGTTGACACTGTTTTAACTACTGAAGTTAAAGAGCGTTGTTAAATAACCGGAAAATTGTTATCGGTTCAGGAAAATAACGGACTAAATAGATACATTGAGTTTTAAAAGGTTCTGACGATGGTATATGGTATTCTGATCCACTTGCTTTTTTGACTCTGTCCATCGTATTTAATGTGAATAAAATGTGATAAAATGTAAAATACAAATATATAAAACTCTAAAATTCACAACGTTTCGGAGAAGGGATCTTACACCTGAAGACGGAGGAAGATCCCTTCTCCGAAACGTTGTGAATTTTAGAGTTTTATATATTTGTATTTTACATTTTATGTCACATTTTGTCCACATTAAAGACGATGGACAGAGTCAAAAAAGCAAGTGGTTCAGAATAAATAGACACATGCTGTGCAGCGTTCGCGGCTACAGAATTCATTACAGTCTTCTCTGGCTGACAGCCCTATCAGTCGGTCACTGATACGTCGTATATATGAACCACCTGACGTGGCTGTCAGTCCGAGATGATTCCACTGAACAGATACAGTTACGTAAATTCCGCTACTAAGACGTCCAGGATAAAGTGATGTGTCTAGACACAGGCCAGTTTCCTCCTCCATTTCTGGCTCCAGCTTCAGAAAGACCACTTTGTTGCGACGTTTCGAATTCAGATGCGTTTCTATGCCTTTAGCGATAGTTCGCAAATTCACAGAACGTTTTACAGCAGTGAGATGTTCTTCAACTCTGTCTTGTCGTCTCATCTTATTTGTGCCGCTCTTTGTTTAATCACTCAACTTTTTTTACACATGGCACTTTCCAAGACAGTCCTATTTTATCGCTGGTCCCGTTTCTTGCTTGCCATGCTTATTACTCATTCCTAAGTTTTAGCTACTTTATATTGTTTTCTTTGAACTTAACGCACTCTAGTACCCGCAAATGAAGGACAAAACAAGTGTGAAGAATGATATGAACATATTTATTTATCATACCAACTCATGCACAATTTTTCAATATTATTACTTCACCCCTATACGTATTTCGGCATTCATTGTGCATCAGTTGGTATGATAAATAAATAACTTCCAATTGCTATAGAATGCACGGTCAATACGAGTATAACGTAAAGATAGGAACATAGTTGATGTTTTAACGCAAGCTGACACACCGGCATGCTACTCATTCATGCACGTACCTTTGGAGTGTTACATCACTTTGTGTGTCCTGGGACACACCTGTAGTATTTTATTATGCCGCCGTATGGGTTTGACCGAAACAACACTACAGCAGAGAGCGAGATAAAAGAGAGAAGATTTGAAGTAGTTGAAGTCAAGTTGCATGTTTGTATGTGTTTACTGAGCGCTTGCGTGAAATTGCAGGTGCAGTTGTCTGTTCTGAAAGAGGAGAAACGGCAGATGCTCTTACAGCTTCGACTCGAAGAAGCTGAAAGGAACAAGAGAAATGTCTGCAACGATTCGTCAGCAGATGATATATCGGGTAAGATGAAGTAGACGTCATAGTGAGTGTGAGTGACAGTTGCATACGGTGAAATTAAGTCCCATCAAATCACATAGGCGCCTCAGAATACTAGAATATCGGAAAATGGGAGGTAGAGGCCTCCCCCCCCCCCCCCAGCCCAGTTACATGTAACCCAACGTTGTTATCCAAAATGTGACCCTCAGATTGAAAATTCTTTCGATGTCTCCATGTAAAGTGATCAAACAGATAAGACTAGTCTTCCTCGAAGTTTCTTCCTCACTTCAGCTGCTGGTACTTTCCCCATATTCCGAAAACAAATCAATTTTGCTAACGGTTCTTAAAATGTTTCTGACGAGCTGACAGCAATCCTTTCTGCTCTCAGGTAAGGGCAGCAAGAACTTGGAAGGAGATCCTTCAGTGAGGGTACGCTCACATTCATGCTCAGAGAGCTCGGACAAGAACTACCCTCAAAGCCATATTTTCAAGTCGATTAGAAGCAATTTACGAGATGTTGGAGTCACGTGCACTGTCGTAACCCGCGAAGTAGGAGTGTCGTCGCAACGGCCGAGGGTACGCAACGCAAAGACCAACACACGCACGACCCTTCGACTCTTAGGCATGAGCGGCGTGAAGACCGAGGATATTCCACCTGATGACTCTCAAAGCGTGCCGACTGCAATCCGCCCCTTGACCCAAGTGCAGACAAAACTCATAAAAGTCTCCCCCGTAAGCAGTATCAATATTGAGTCTGTTCTCAAGACTGCCGTCACAAAGACGTCTGCAACCAACACTGACCTTCTCAAAGATAACGTGTATTCAGACGTTGAATTGGATCACCACATCACCAAAGCAATTCAGATGTACGAGAGAACTTTTAGTAGTAGATTGCGTTCAGAGGATTCTAGAGACATAGGAGTTCAGACACAGAAGACGCGGGAAATTGCACCTGTTTTGTTGATCATAGAGCGACGCGATGTGGCTGTCCAGTCCGAATATAATTACTACTGTCAAGAAGCCTTCAGTCAAACTGAAGATTTACCGCGACGGCTCACTGAAATTGGCGTTTTAGCGAAGCCTCGTTACGTCGAAACTACAGTTCAAGTGAGACCCAAAACCAGAGATTTTGGTTCTTCGGAAAACAGTGTCAACGACGTAGTTTGCGATAAATGTAAGGTGAAGAAGCGAAGTATTGGTGTCGGTCACCGTTCTTACAGTAATCTCTTAGCCGATGATGAGGCGTCAGTTTCTCTCAGCAACATTGGTATCCTACAGAATAAGCCTTCGGATTATACCTCACCGCCAGCGAAAAAAGAAACGGCCACTAAATCAGTAGGCTGCGGAACGTCTAGCAAAGACCTCGTCTCCCAAGCCACCGATACCGACGATCTTTGCGCAGGGAGAAGTCGTGATGTTGGAGTCAACACAACGAAAAAGAAACTAGTGGATGCAGCTGTTGGAGATGCTACGAGACGCAGAGATTCTGGTTCCGGGGTGTTTGTGTGTGATAAATGTGATGTGGCAATTCAGAATGTCGCCAAGGATATGTTAACACAAAATTCGGATTCGACGAATCCTATTCCAAGTGTTACCGGTATCGTTACTTCACCAACCACAAACGCTTTGAAAACGAGTCCGAATGCACCCGGTTCGCGCATTCCCAGGCCCGCTCCCGCCCGTAGTGCTACTTCCATGACTGTGCCTACAAGTGCCCAGTCTCAAGTGACAGTGCCCGAGAGACGTCGCGTTCAGAGACAGGATACGTACACGAAACTGCCAGTTGGTGCAGAAGACAGATCCAGCAGCGCGACGCCGACGCAAGAGAAAAGCAGGTAAATATAAGTGTCTGTTACCCCTTGTATTTTAATTGATGTCAAAGTACATAATTGCATAACTTTGCAGCATTGCTTTTAATCCACTGGCATACCCTGATGTCTGAACGACACCGCCCATCTTGATGATAGTAGGTAACCTAACGGCTGTGAAACGTCGTCGGATGGAAGTTGAACTGTTTTACTTTACTACTTACGTACATGAGAATTTCGCAATAATTCAGTGTTATATTTATTTTGAAAATCTTGGATTAGTTTTTGTAAATAATTTCATTGTAAAAAATACAATACTCTGGAAATTTGTTGACAAGTTGTAAAGGTGAAATCGTAATGGAAATATGAAGTGAAAATGTAATAGTATTTTACAAGGCAACTATATTGATCCAAGGATGCGTACGTATGTCACACATTTTCAAATGTTTATATATGTCTCCTTGAAACATTAAACATGCATGAATATTATTGTCAGGTAATTCATGTAAAGTACTTGTACGGTTACACTGATGATAGCTTTATGAAAACCGAAATGCGTCAGTCGTAGGTTTCTGGCATGTGATAAAGGGCTAAAGCTGGTGAATGTACACGTTGTGTATTAAATTGTTGACGTATGTTGAAACAATTCACGATAAAAAAAATGTAGGCCTATATCTGTGTGTGTTCGCCGAACATTCGCGCGTGTCAAGAGATTTCAACAACAGTTGTGTTACATGCCGTTCTAGAACTTGGAAAATGTACTGCATTTGGATGAATGGATGCTCAGTTGTTATCGAATATTATTTAGTTTGCCTGAAAGGAAGACCCGTGATTTGAGAGTTGACATCCGCTGGTCCTCTTGTTGCTAGGCTCTCGTAGTGGGATCGTTCCTCGCTCCGAGTACCGATCGATGTTACGGTGTCAATAAGGAATGCACCCGGAATGTTTGATGCCAAAGTTTCTCATACTGTGCCAAACGTGTGTAATCGTAAATGGCTGCACGAGGTTGGGTTGGGTGAAATGCTTGTGATGGAGAACCGAAAAATCAGAAAACGCAACTTATGATACAAGGAAAGACAGGCTTGAATACACGGGATCCTAGCGCTGTATGTTATGAGGAAACTTCAATAAGCCCAAGGTCAGCCTTATATTTTCGCAATTTTAGAGCTAAATTAATGCTCGAGGTAGAATGGAGTGTGCCTAACTACCTAGTTCTACAACGAGAACAAATTTGTTTATTGAGAATGTTGATTCGCTCATATTTTATTTTTGTTTCGTGTACAGGAACGTGTTAACAGGAGTGTACAAACATTTACGGGATTAAAATGATTTTTTTGCCAGAGGAAGATGTTCAGCCGTCATCACACCATCATTTGTGTGTGTGTGCGCGTGCGTGTGTGTATTTGCGTGTGAGTGCGTACGTGCGCCAGCGCGTTGGTTGCATTCATGCAGTATGCGAATACATATCTTAAACACAAACAGCACTATACTGCTTGGTGCCGTTTGCGCGTAAATTAAATTCGATCCGTGAATTGAATTGGGTGCCACCGTGATTAATTTTCAAGTGACACTGACTACATATTTTGGATTTTTTATTAGGGTGACCAAGTAACGATGAGATGGGAAGGGCATGTAGCATGTATGGGAGAGATGAGTAATGGGTGCAGAATTTGGTTTTAGAGTCTGATGAAGGGAAGATATGGCTTAAGATGTAGGGAACTTGAGAGGATAATATTGAAATGGATTTTAATGTGGTGTAGGGGTATGGAGTGGATTTCTTAGGCACAGGATGGGGATCCATGGCAGGATCTTACAAATATGATAATGAACCTTTGTGCTCTATAAAAGGCAGGGAATTTCTTGCACTGCTGTGTGATGTATCTTCTTCAGAAGAGCTGTATAGAGCCAGTATGTAAGTAATATTCTTGGCACTACAGCCTGATTAAAGAGCCGTCTCTGCTGTAGTGATATTCTGAATCCATAGACATTTAGTGTTCTGTTGTTCTAGGTGCAGATCATTACACAATACAGTCTCATTTTTAGAGTGAAAATGATGGTGTGACTCTTAAAAGCTTACAGTCTCATGTTTGCTTATACTGATGGTAAAAGAATGCATACTAAGGTAATGGTATCTGTCACCTGGATCGTCTGCAACTCCTATGTTATCATACAATGATCTGGGTTATGACACCATAGTCTGGTAGGTGGTTCAGAGGAATATTCAGCCCCCATATTCAAGTATGAGTGTGTACTTCTGCCCTGATAATGTAGGAACTATGTCCCTCTGAATCATTAGTACACTGTCGTAACTCAGAAGATATGATTTTCAGTGCCAGAAAAGACTCAGTTTTTACTTATATCTGCCAGCTTCTATACTGGTACATGCCACTGCCCATGGTAGTGGAGGCAACAGATGTATGCCAGCAGTGGCAGAAAATATAGACTTCTAATTCCTGAAAATTAAAATGTAAAGAAATTAATTTCAATTAGTAAGTAATCAAATTCAGTAGTAACTTTTGCATGTATTGAATATTTGGAGGCTATCACTAGAAGAGTTGGGGTGCTTATTACAAAAGAGTGATTTTTATATATGAAATTGTTGAAGACTGATCAGTTGTTATTGATGAATACTACAAGGTATGGGCCTCATACCAATCAGAAAGTTAGAGAATTGTTGTGCCATGTATACATGTATGCCTCTGAATCTATTTCTGCAGGTGTGAAACGTCACAGCCATGTCCTGCAGAAAGTTTCTGGCAATGCAAGCAAGTGGGTCTCAGGAGCAGGAGTGCAAGTGCATGGCAGATCATGGGAGGGGCTCGAGTAGTTCAGGGGCTGAAGACAGCAAGAGAGAGAGTCCAGATGAAGAGACACATGTCCTTATGGACAGTGGCCTCTTTCAGCCTATACAGCCTGATGCAAGAAAGAAGTATGATAAAATATTTTGGAACTGTTTGTCTTATTTCAGTTACTCTGATTCAAAATTATCTTATGTGTATTTATTCTACCATTTTGTCCTTGTCTAGCTACCTAGACATGAGTGTGTTTATTGTTGCTTTATAAAAAAAATTGGTTGTAAGTGCATTAATATTGTTTTACTAGGAGGCTCCTCCTACACTCAGTTATGTAATGACACATGTGACAACTACAAAAAGCTGTTTTTGAGCTTTCTAGCTTATATTGTCAAACCTGTGCACATTTATGCTTGAGCACCTACATTCAGCCAGTGTTGTCTAAAATGTCATGACATGAGTAGGTATTGTGGAAGAGATTTTTAGAGGAGATTGTAGTACTTGAGCGGGACACGTGGTGGCGCAGTTGGTTGAGGCATTGCACTGCAAGCCAGAAGGTCGCGGGTTCAATTCCTGATGGTGTGATTGGAATTTTTCATTGACATAATTATTCCGGCCGCACTATGGCCCTGGGGTTGACTCAGCCTCTAACAGAAATGAGTACCAGGAATATTTCCTGGGGGGTAAAGGTGGCCGGTGCACAGGGCTGACAGCCTTACCACCTTCATGTGTCGATTGTCTTGAAATCTGGGAGCCTCGACCTCCTGGAACCCTCAGGGCCAGTCTAGGCCTGTAATGGGATTGCTTTACCTTTTACCTGTAGTACTTAAGCAGTATACTGTAAAAGGACTGTAAATACCTTGATTTTTATGTTATTCTAACATGAATACATTCTTTTCTTACAGAACAGAGCCAAGTAAGGAGATGAAAGCAGCTTTAAAAGTTCTGAATGATTACTTACGGAAATCTCCAATCACAAGCATACCACACAGTTTAAAAAATGCTTCAAACATTGTTCAGCAGGAATGGTTTAAGGTAGAAACATGTTTGTAGCTGACAGTGGTTAGCATGAATTATTGATTCTTTGAAGGTTCTGTATTCAATTTTTGGCTTAGAGATTACTTATTGTAACAGATTTTTACTCACTTTACCTTATAATAGGCCACAACCACTTGTAAATCCTTGACAGGTCATTGATTGTCATCCCAGCATTCAACTTGATATGACTTAAGCAGTAAACTCGGCATCATTAAGTAAGCCGAAATATTAATCAACTTGGGATACTAAGAAGTTATTTTGCCCCTTTGCTATGTTGGTAGTCATTGTTTTTGCCATTTGTCACTGCTTAGTGATATTTGAACATCTGTGCCTCTGCTCACCTGACATGGTGTGTGGGTTCACACTGTAGATGGAGCAATCAATCAGATGCTCAAGTTTATTCCACATATGATAATAGTAAGCGTATTGGTGGAAGTCTGATATGCCTCACATTTACGAAGGTTTGATTTTGTCTGAGATGAGGAAAGGGGTAGCTTACAAGAAAATCCTCACAGTTCCAGCTGTTCATGAACTCAAAGACATGACACATCAACTTAACTTCTTTGCCTTGGAATTCTAATTGTATATAAAACACGAAAAGAAAAATAACATTTGTCAGTCCTGCTTATGTTAGTAATAAGGCAATGGTTTTTATGTAGTTTGTTTGCTTATATATGCTTAGTTTCTTTTATGAAGTTATTTCAAGTCATGTTACAGCACAAAAATGACAGTGTACCTAACTTTCAGTGAGTATTGTTGGAAGTTGGTGGCATTGCTAGGCCAATGGAGAGTATGAAGTACCACAGCTATACATAGGTGTCATGTTGGATGCGTTAGATCTGAAGTTGACAAAATCTTGCCGTGTGTGACTGGATAAAAGAACCGTGATCTTAAAACTGATATTCATGGAAAAATTTTTTGTTCCCTCATCACTTTTAATGCTGTGTCAGATTTTTGCGCCACTCAACTGCCTACTGTCATTCCAAGATAATGAAGTGCATGTTATTACAGTTCTTGTGTTGTTATTGTCTTGATAACAAATATAAAGTGAAGTTGTGTACAAGACAACCAACCACTCTACACAGCTCAATCTTCAGGAAACTGCTTACACATGTAGACCTTGTTATACGTCTTTTTTGCTTTAATGTCCCTTACCAATTTACACCACTTATTAATTTACACCCTCTCATTTTTGGCTTAACGCTGTTTGGCTGGCTGCATTCTATTATGCTAAGCCCTTATTTATGAAGGGAATATCATGTTTGATTTATGCTCTTTTTTTCAGGAATGCAACTAGGGCATAAAACAAGGCCTTGGTGTACAGAATGTGTAGGTGCATGACTATTAAGATGACCCCCCTCAGATGATGAATTAGAACAAAAAAGATTCTCATCTTGTTTTTGCATAACTGCAGTATATTGCTTAGCAGTAATATGGGAAGCTTGTATTTGGCAGGTGTACAGTTTGAATCTTGGCTGTTATGTGGGCTGTTGTGACTGAGAATTTTCATTGTTTTCCTCAGTCTCTGAAGGCAAATTCTGGTGATGTTACACCATAATCACTTTGTTCCAAACCTTTACAGTTCATCAGTCATCCCACCAGTTGACACTGTAGTCTTGAAATACTGACAGTGCCATGAAGTTAACCAAAAAGAAACAAATTGTGTTTCATGAATTAAAAATTTCAGTTACTATTACAATTAACTGCCTTAGAAACTTCTATTGTATGCCAAAAGTGTACAGATTAATCCCACATGCTTCAATCAGGTATAGAGTAGAATCTGACTGTGAAGATATAATATCATTTATTCTTCATATGTTTAATTTATTTTTGTTTGTTTTTAGATTTCAAGTACAGCTGCTGCAAATCCTCTTGATGTTGAGGATTACCTTGATTGCTTTGAAGAGATGTCGAGTCTATTGCTGGAGTATGTTGTCAATATGACAGACATGAGCGTAAGTGTAACAATTTCTTTTCACGAGGGAAACTTTGTGGCCTTGTAGTATTTCATTGCATTTTGCCCCTTTTCTGTTCTGTATAATATGTACTGTATGTGTGACGACATATAATTAATGTTTGTCAGTTAATTGTATCCGTCAACTATAATACAGGGACTCCCCGACTTAGGAACAGGATATGTTCTGAACACCTGGTCATAAGCTGAATTTGTCGTAAGTCAAAAATACAAAATGAGGTTGAATATACACCCTTCAACTTGTCAAGGGGGATTCAATAAGTAGTCATTCTGCTGCAAAATATAAGAACAGACGTTGGCCAAATAACAGGTGTTGTGATAATTAACACTTTGTGCACACAGTTTGAGGTGTAGTTGAAAATGAGATTTTAATGGCATTTTTGTAGTAGTATGAATTTACATTTTCTTAAGCAAATACTGGTCATAACTTTGGTTGGTGGTAAGTGGGATGGTCATAAGTCGGAGAGTGGCTGTATAACAAACGTGTTTTATTACAGGGAAATACTGCAATGCATTATGCAGTGTCTCATGGAAATTTTGATGTGGTCTCCATCTTGTTGGACTCTAAAGTGTGTAACATCAACAGACCAAATGCAGCTGGTTACACTGTGTGATGCTCGTGTCATTGGCTCAAGTTCGTTCAGACACACATCGACAGGTGATCCGTCGCTTGTTTCAACTTGCCGATGTCAACGTACGAGCAAAACAGGTTAGTACTTTCTTTTATGTTCAAAAGTGGTAGAATTTGAGAAAACTAGAGTGCCGCTGTTCAACAGGTGGTCACAGTTTGAGTCTTGGATATGACGGATTTGTCACAGGGTTTCCCACAACTCATTTCACTCAAATGCTGGAACAGTAATATTAAAATAATCTGTAACGTCCATAACCAGCTGTGGTTTCATGTTCTGTGCTTGTTGTATCCACATTTGATATGTCAGGTCACACAGCTACTGCTACTTGTTTACACAATTTACCATTTATAATCATACTTTTATATGATACTATACTATGTGGCCTCTTCATCTCGTACAGAATTATCAGATATCCCGCAAAGAAGTATGTTATTATTCTGTTGAACCCAAATTGGTGATTTCATTTTATTATTATTTATTTCTCTTGTTTGTTAAAAATAAAGAATATCATAAATGGTTCTTTTTTGCAGCATGGTCAGACAGCTTTGATGCTTGCTGTTTCTCATGGACGCCTGGACATGGTGCGTTTGCTGGTTGAAAGTGGGGCAGACATGAACATTCAGGATGAGGATGGCAGCACAGCACTGATGTGTGCCGCAGAGCACGGACACACTGAAATTGTGAAACACCTGTTAAACCAGCCAGACTGTGATGCTTCTATTACAGATTGTGTATGTTCAATTATTGAGATAACCTTCATGTATTTTAATATTAGAAATGCTATGTCAGGCAGTATTTGGTGAGACAGAATTGCGTCTTAACTAAAAGTATGTCCAGTATATCAAGTGTGGTAGGTAAGTCCTAATGTTTCAGTGGGTTATGCTGCCTCCTTGTCCAGGGGCAGAAGAAGATGGAGGTAACATCTTGCTCTGGCCAAAATGGCATAACATCACATCTCATATTCTTTTGTCGTTATACTTTGGGACTCAATTTAGTAGTCATAGAAGTTGGGGGGAAATGAATGGGTAACAGAGCCACACAGCTCAGTCTTAAACTTTACATTTCTTCTCATCTTCTTCCTCATCATCATTTCTTTTATTTCTTACTCCCCTCTATCATCTTCATTACCTTCTCCTTCCTGTTTTGCTGAATGTCCTTAGCATAATGTTGTGTGCTTTACTGTAGTCTGTGGCATTTATATTCGTTTTCAATTCTCTGATTGAACCTACACCTGATATGGTCACCTTGCTGATTTGAAAAATTTGAATTATGTGTTGTCACTGTTCAATTGTGGGAACTGTTATAGCTCAGTCAGTACAGTGACTAGGTTATGGGCTGGTGGGGGCAGAGATTTTTGTCTTCGCCACAGCTTAAAGATTTGCTATGGCACGTCCAGCTGCTTATTCAAAGCGCACTGTTGGCTCTTCAGGGGTAAAGTGACTGGGATTTGAAGCCAACCATTTGCTTTTACCCAGTGCCAAAGTTAAGCATGTGTGGGACTATACCTCAACTTCTCGTTACATCCCCATGTTATGGTGTTTAATTAAGCGCAGGGACAACTTACACAACTTTTGCTGATTGAGTACATAAACATAAAAGCCATTAGAAATTTTCAGTAATGCTGTTTAGTTTTACACAGTTCGAAGTGTGGATAAACATAGTACGTAGGTCATTTCAGAAGTTTTGTGTATGGTGGCCGCACCATGTAGTGCTTCATGTGACTGAACTCAAATCATGTGTGTGGTGCTAGTGGCGCTATTGCTGCTGTCACAAAGGTGCACTGTCTTTGTGACATCAGTTGCTGTTTAGCTATGGATCGGGAAAGATTACAAGGAAGTTTCTCGCGGACGGACATGAGAACATTAATAAAATTTATTTTTCTGTTGGGTAAAAGTGCTCTTATAGAGTGTTACAAGTCATTGAAGGAAGGTTTGGGGACACATGCTCCTTCATATGAAGCTGTTCGCCGATGGATAAATTCCATTAAGAATGGCTGGGAACAGACAGACGACGCCCCTCTTAGTGGAGCCTCAACGGATGAACGCCATGTGAAACAAGTGAAATCTGTCCTTGAAGGTACGCGCAGCAGTTCATGCACGGCAATTGCTACAGAAGTCGGAATCTCGCCAGCAAGTGTTTACCATATCCTCACCAACGGCTTGGGGAAAAGAAAAGTTTGTGCACAGTGGATTCTACTTGTGCTCAACGATGACCAAAGAGCCATGTGTGTTCTTCTCGTGACACCCACCTGCAGCATTGGAGAAATGAAGGCAATGCATTCCTCAATCGCATTTTAACGGTTGATGAGTCATGGATGCATTCATTTGACCCTCAGCTGAAGCGACAGAATACTGAATGACACGTCCCAATGTCACTGAGGAAGAAAATTGCACGGCACAGTCAAGGTACTCTGAAAGTCATGCATGTCATGTTCTTCAGCCGAAATGGGCCTGTGCTTGACCATCCTGTGCCAGTTGGCACCACGGCCAATGGTCCATATTACTGCTTACTCTTGCAGGATAAGGTGAGGCCGACTCTTCACCGTAAACAACCAGAACTGCCGAGTGTGGTGCCATTTTGCTCCAGGAAAATGCAACACCTCATCGCCATCATGATGTGCAAAATCTGGTGCAATGTTGGAGCTGGGAGGTGTTGGCACATCCTCTCTACTCTCCAGATCTTGCCCTATGTGATTATTGGTTGTTTTCACTTGTGAAAGAATGTCTTCAGGGAAAACGATTTGAATCAGAAGACGATATCAACACTGCTGTCACTGCTCTTTAAAGCGTCCAAGCAAGCATGAATACAGAGCTGCAATTGATCGTTTACTATGTAGATGGGAAAAGTGTGTGGACAGTGCTGGTGATTACATTGAGTAGAGGACATATGTGTAATCATTCAGGAATATCAATTGTGTTTTTATCTAGTATTTTGTTATTACAATAAAATCATACACAAAACTTATGAAATGGCCCACGTAGTTTGCATGGTGTTCATGAAACAAAGTGAAAGTCGTCTTATACTAGGAGTAGGCAAGGCTATCACAGAACACTTACTTAGACATGTTCACAAAATTGCAAAAAGTGACTATCAGCTTTATCATGTCTGTCCATCCACATGGAATAGCTCGGCTTCCACTGCACAGATTTTCATGAAATTAGATATTTATGGGTTTTTCAATAATATGTCAAAAAAATCTGACAAGAATAACAGGTACTTTGCTTGAAGACCTGTGTACATTTATAATACCCTCTCCATGAATTCTTCTCAGAATGAGAAATGTTTCAGACAAAAGTTGTAGAGGAAATCAAAACACATTTTATGTTCAATAAATTCTTTCCAAAAATTGTACCCTTTTATGAGATAATGTGAAAAAATATGGTAGAGCCAAACAGGTCACAGATGAGAATATAGTATGGCATATGCGCACTGCATGCTGGATAACTAAGGCAAGAATACAGACACATGCACATAATATTATTACTTATTGCTTTTCCACAGCAACAGTGGTTACGCAAATGCACCTCAGTATTACGTTATACTTACATTGCCAGGCTTGTGAGTTTTCCTGCATGAGCTATAAAATATGAAGGTATTCAGGATCTTTTGACAAAGTAAAGACTTTCATTCATTTTTATATTTGGAAAGTGTGCTGTAGCTGATTGTTTTATTTACAATTCATTTAACGTTAGCGTTAGCGTATGTCCTTGTAAGTATCTGGTTTCTGCTGTGGCCTGAGCTCTGTTGAGTTTAAGTACCCCCTGTGGGACAGTGTTTTGTGTTTCAGATGAAAAGGATGTACATTTAATGGGGCAATATTGTCCCATTTTTCCATAAAATGTTACCTATGTAATTGGTTGCTAAGACTATACAAAGTCAAATGGTACAGTGAATTGGAAACATGGTAGGAAGCAGTCATGAGCTAGTTTAAGTTACTATCCCATCATTTGCCGGGAAGGGCTGACTAAAAACATGAAATATTGTGTTCATTTTTACGATGTGTAAAATATTATGTCGAGATATGTGAAAGCTGTTCTGGAACGTCATGATCAGGGATAGTTCTGTCTGGTCAATCACTATTTTCAAAGTTAAGAGATCTTGGTATATGTTCGGTCTATGTCGCTGTACTCAGCCCGTACCACAGCACATACTTTATCTTAGAACACAGCTAGTACTTCTCACATCTTCTGTAATTCATATATTGATTAATCATTGTATCATTTGATCTTATATAATCTGCATAATAGAAAGCACCACTAAATAAACCAAGAATGAATGAATAAATAATGGTGAAACATGTTAATTACACAGCCAGGTTCAGCGAGATGGTTATAAGTTTCACGGAAAAGAATGGGCATCACATATCTTTCTTGCACAACTGAATGTTATGCAGATGTAATTTTTCTAACCAGAATCTAAGAAGTAACATTTTATCCTTGATAGCAGAATTGACATGTTTTACGTGCTGTACATTTCAGACATTTTTATATGTAAATTACACAAATAAACACAGTGATGTATTTTTGCAGGAAAGTAAAGTTTGTAAACACTGCGAGATTTGAGGTCATAACTAGTGTTGCTGAGGATTCAAAGTCTTCTGGGACATGGCACTTTGTTGTTGGGGGAGTGGTTCCTGACATTTTGAAGGATCCTGGTGCCTTCATAGTCAGGGTCAAGAAGTCCAAGAACTGCTGTGCATTGTGTCTTAAGTACACCTGAGAACTCACTTTGTCATTTCTTGACTCTGAAGATGAAGGTACTGTGATCCTTCGAAACACTGGGAATCAGTCAGCCAGTGACACAGCATCACATCCCAGAACACTTAAATCTCCCAATTAAATGCTGTCAAGATAGTGTGTTATTCTCAAAGTAAAACGCTATCAGAAAAGAAATTAGAAGTGTTCCTTTGCACCTTATGTCCATTTGTGTAATAGTATGCTTTGCAGTGTGTTTGCCACAAACAATTTTCTTGTTGTAGGATGGCAGTACAGCATTAAACATTGCAATGGATGCAGGAAATAGAGATATAGGGGTGCTTCTGTATGCTCACGAGCACTTCTCCCGTGGGAACTCTCCATACACATCATTGCGACACAGACGCTCCAAGAGTGCCACACCCACGATGGTGTCAGGTACTCCCCCATCTCCAAGTCCAGTACGGGAGAGGGTGCCACGTCATGAGTAGGCAATATGAACTGACTTATAACAAGACAATGCCTTCAAGAGATCTGTCTTTACTGTAGTCACATGTTATAGCGGTCGTCATATTTACTCACTTTGGAAGCAACATGGAAGCTTGTGAGCATCAAATCTCCTCGTTATCACACGTCTTCTAATATTCTACAGTTTCTGATTGTGTGTGGAATATTTTAAACGGCCCTGGTGTAAAGTTCTGTTATAGAAAGTTGGATTGTTTTAAATTTTTATTTCCAAAATGTCCCTCCATGTTCCATTTAATCACTGTGGTCTTCCATAACCCATGCATATGTATTCTACAAATTAGGAAATTAGAAACTATTTTTTTTGATAAATAAAAGACACTGGTTGAACCTTAGGCTGATGTAGTATGGAACATTGCAGTGTACAGTAGAATCTCCATGTAGGTTTTACAGTTTAATGGCATCACTTAGTTTTTCTCTTTTCCTTGAACTTGTTGACTATTGGAATTTATTAATCTTATGTCTGAGGTTTGTCTTAATTTTTCAACCAATTCCACGGTATTTGATAAACACCACTTACCTTTTGTGTGGCAGTATGCACTGGTATGCCATACTGGTACATCTTTTTTTATAAGCCGAAAAACCTGAAAAATATTGATTCTGTCCAAGTATCGGCAGTGTTGTTTATAGAAGAATAATGCCGAGTAAAACTTCATATTCTGCAGATTTTAAATCGGTGACCCTGTATTAAAATGATAAAGTAACAAATTTTTATTTTTTATACTTTGAGTTCTCTTGTTTTATCTTATTTCACTGAAGGATGTTAATTTGTTCGCTGGATTTGGATTAAAAGTTTTGTATGGTTTGATTGTATTTTAAAGTTGTTAAGAGGAGTATTCTTGTACACAGTCAGTTATGTAGCCCACACTACATCATGCCTTTACTGCATGTAAGTGATGGGTCATGCAGTTTTATGTTCTGTTGTGAAAAACATGTCAATTAGTGGTGCTGAATATTATTATTATCATGAGCCAAATCTCTTCAAAGGAAAATAAAGCAAAGTTAGAATGTAACTATATTTGTGGTACTACAGATGAGATGGGCAAAAAAGCTGTGTTTTGCAGAGGTGGAAAGAGTAGAGACTTGTGCAGAGTGGTAACAAGTTTATCACTATTCAAGGCACTACACGTAGGCCTTGTTTTACCCCTGTTTGTTTTACGCTCTTTTGCTTTAACACCCTTTACCAGTTTACACCACTTCTTAATATATGCTTTGTCATTTTCGGTTTAATGCCCTGCAGCTGGATGTGTGCTATTACACTGCCAAGAATCTGTGAAGACTGGGAGGTAGTACACTAACTGGAAACCACCTTTGATCCATGCTGTAAACTGTGTCAGTCACCATGTGTGTACTGCTCATTTGAGGTTGCTGTTGGGTGATGTGTTTATTTTCCTTAATTTAAGTATTTTTTACTTATTAAATGAGTGATAACATAAGTCTGCATCTCCCAGTGCAACTTTGATTTAAAAAACAGAGAAAGACCATCGGTATTGAAGAGAAATTAGAGTAAGAAATCGGCTTGAAAAAGGTGAACACATTGCTAATATCTGCCATGCTCTTGGCCCCAAATGTGTAAAATTCATTATAATTCTGATAGAATTAAAGAAAGTGTTCAGAGAGGAAATAAAGCGAGTGCTAAAAGAATTTTCTTACTCAAGAACTTCTACTATGGAACTTAGAGAAAAGCTCGAGAATCAGAATCAATGCTATGTGCCTGTAAGCTAGCTTTGGGTTGAAGCCAAAGCTCATTCTACTTATGAGGATCTATCAAAGGATAATGATAATACTAAACCATTTAATGCAAGTTCAGGTTGGTTTCTTAACTTCATGAAAAGATATAATTTTCATAACATTAAAATGAGGGGGGGGGGGGGGCACTGCTCCTGCTGACACTGTGACTGCTGAGGTGTTTGTTAAGGAACTGCAGCATAGTTTTGAGAGAGGAAGTTACTGACCTAAACAACTTTTCAAGAATGATGAGACTTGTTTTCTGGAAAAGGAAGCCTTCTAGGACTTGCATTTCTCAAGAGGGAAAATCTGCATCCAGATTTGAGGCTGCCAAGGACAAATTTACTCTGCTTTTAGATGATAATGCTGAGAGGGATTATAAATTGAAGCCAGTGCTGATGTACCACTCTAATATCCACGTGCTCAAAAAGGCTGTGTGAAACATCTTTCACCTGTGCATTTTTATTCAAATATCAAGGGGTGGGTACCAGGTCCACTCGTTATTGACTACCAAACATCAAAACTTGAAGGTGAACTGTGAGAATACTGTGCAAAAGAAGCTGTGGCCTCTTAACATTCTCCTCATTGATGACAATGCCCTTGGTCATTCTACAATTCAGGATCTATGTGAGCATGTAAAAGTAATGTTCATCACTCCAAACGTGACGTCTCTAATACAACAGATGGATCCAGGGAATGATGTTGCCATTTAAGACCTGTTAATTGAGGAAAACATTTGATATGTTGGTGAAGGCTGTGGAGAGTAAAAACATGACTGTAAAACAATTTGGAAAATTTTCGGTATTAGAGATGCTATAATACTTGTTGGTGAAGTGTGTTACACGTTTTTGTGTGAATGGAGTTTGGAAACAAATGTGCCCTTATCTGGTGCTTGATTGTAAAGGGTTCGTGTTGATGAGGATTTGAATCAAATGAGAGAGGAGATTGTAAATTGGCAAATGTAGTTGGGTTCAATGAGGTCATTGTCGATGATGTGGATTTATTAATGTCTGACAAATAAAAAATTATCCAATGAAGATTTAGTTGAACTAGAAAAAGAAAGCAGGAAGGAAGCAGGGGAGGGGGTACAGAAGAGGTTGAATGTGTGTAAGCTCACAAACAAAAGCTGTCGGATGCACTGTGAATCATCGACTATGCTCTAGCAATTTTTCACGGAGACTATCCAAACACATAGAAGTTCTAAAGTGAGAAGAGATGTTTCAGCACCAGTGAGATGTTATTCAAATACTGAAATAAACAAAGATCAAAGCCTCCTAGAGGTTTTTCGATTCTTACTTTACAGTGAAAAAAATATGTAACACCTGAACTCAGCTGTCGTCCTCTGGCCACCCATCAGCTGGATGCAAAACCATGACATCCCTTGCATTACCACCACCACTGCCTATTTTTTCATCTAACACAGATCAACTCCTCCCTCTCCTGCAACTCTAACCCAGCTACTATCATTGTCATCTGACCTAGCCTACCACTTCCCCACCCCCCATCCCTTAACACAGATACCGCCAGCACTGCCAGCTTCCTTGAACCATCTTATCCAGCATTTCACGTAAGTGTACGCAAGTTGTTTACAATTCCTTTCCAATTTATGTAGGCTAAAAATGTATATTAAACGTTTATTTCTTTAGGAATATCAGTAACACAGTAATAATATAGTATGTCTATATACTGTATATGCAGAGGCTGTCATTATTTCTTATGGGAATATTATTTTTGATTTATGCCCACTTTTCAGGAGCACAATTAGGGCATGAAACAAGGCCTTGGTGTACTCATTTTAATTTTGTGTGGAAGTAGGTTAGCAGTGATATCATGTACTGACATCCATGCCTGATTTGCATTATTTTCTGCATTGTTCACAGCAGGGTTACAGTATGCCCCCATATTAACAAATAGTCATGCCCATATAATGCAGACTATCTTGAAATGTCATATAACGTGCCTTGTCCCGGTAAGGTGCATAGTTACACCTTATGAAAGGAAATTACTTTTTGAGCATTACCAGCATGAGTCAAATGGGATGTAATGTCTTAAAATGTAAACTTTCACATATATCATGCATAGGCCCATCCATGTTACTCAGTTTTATGAATATTTCTTTAACTAAACTCTTGTAAAGAAACATTCCATTTCACAATGTTTTAGATATCTTGACACCATGTACAAACTAGAACTGATTTTTTATTGTAGTGGAAATCTTATGAAATAAAGAACACCTGTTACATTGTCTCTATGATGTACCAACATACCATTGAAGTTTGGCGTAGCAATTCAGTCTTGCAGAAGATATGTGCTGTTACGGTTTTATGTTTGCTGAAGTTAAATCATTTAAACTTTATTACTTTAGGAAACTTATGACTGTTTGTTGCACACAAAAGGAATTAGTACCTTGATTGCTTCTGCTATTTACAGTTTAGGGTCACTACAAAAGCAAAGAGCAGGAATTGAAAAATATTCAGTCTGCATTTCTCAAGTGGTGGGACAACATGCATTCCTAATTTGTCACATAATTATGCAGTTACATGTATTTCTAAACATGTGCTATTAAATTTCACACTGTTATCACCATGCATTTCTATGAATCAAATGAAATAAATAGACCAACCAATGCACTATTTAACTACTTTAATGTAGTGTCCTTCTTGTATCACCCTACACGTGTTTCGGACCTAAAGTCCATCTTCATGGGGTCTCAGTGTTATTAAAAACTACTAAAACAAGCACATGTTTACACAAACGTACAGCACTCGCATACCACTATTGTAGTAGAGTTATCTGGATAAAATTGTAAAACATAAAATATGTATATATTTAGTTAAAACCTTATCCCACACAACGTAAGTTAAGCCATTCGTATAATCATAATCTTTATTATATTCTGGCTCATTTGAATAACCGCCAATTGCCAGATAATAAATATATGCTTCAGTCCCTATATCGACGATTTATTCACTTTACAGAATACGCATCACGAGACGTCAATCCACAAAAGCCAGTATTTCCGCATCAGTGAACATCATATATAGTAAAGCAACCCCATTACAGGCCTAGGCAGGCCCTGAGGGGTCCAAGAGGTTGAGGCTCCCAGATTTGTAGACAATCGGCACATGAAGGTGGTAAGGTTGTCAGCCCTACGCACCGGCCGCCTTTACCCCCCAGGAAATATTCCTGGTACTCATTTCTGTTGGAGGCTGAGTCGACCCCAGGGCCATAGTGCGACCGAAACGATTATGTCAAGGAATTAATTCCAAGAACATCATATATACATCTCATAATTTTAATACGGTTTTAACAGGTTTTTTACAAGAAGGACACTACATTAAAGTAGTTAAATAGTGCATTTGTTGGTCTATTTATTTCATTTGATGTGCTATTAGTTTGAAAAGCATACTAATACTAGTAGTGAGATCTTATTTGGCTCTGTATTATGTCATAAATTTGTCTTGCAGTTTCTTGTTAACATGTTTCTATCTCAAAATTTATGTTGTCAAGTGACAGTTAATAGACGGCTCTTGCAAACCAGATTTGATGCATTTCAAACAAACCAGGACAAGCTAGACCTAAGGTTATTCCAGATATCACCTTATAAGCTCGGTGCTGAATTGGTGTACTGTGTTCAGTCCTTCTAACGTTTCTGAAGGACTTAACTAAGTATCTTTATATTGTGAATTTGTCCTGCATTGTGCTCACAAGACATGAATACTCAGTTTTCTTTTAATTTACTTCTAAATCAACTTTCACTGGCAGCTGATGGAGCTGCTGTGTTCTTTATAGCATATGTGTTTTGTCCAATAAACCAACATCTTGAACATAGACAAGAAGACAAGGTGTCACACTGTAGTCCCTTCTGGTATGCTTGAATCTGCCTAATGGCATATTCTAAAGTCAAGTTAAAAAACAGTTGTATAAAGCATTTCCTTATTTCTGAGCTTTCAGAGTAGGTTACTTATCCAGCAAAAGTTGGACTTTCTAATAGGTTGTATTTAAACTCACTTTAATTAACCTCGCTTGTTCCATGGGTGTACCAGCTCAAGAATATTATACAAAACCTCTCTGCTAATTGAATTATAGGCTGTCTTGGACTTCATAAATAGCTGATGTGCAGTTGCAATATATTCCCATTTTTTTCTCCAGTGTCTGATGAATGCAGAATATCTGATCATTGGTTTATGTCTTGTGTAAATCCACACCGATGATCACCTATAATTATGTCTACATATGGAGTTAACCGTGAGCACAGAATGTTAGATGGCATTTTGTATGTAGTAGGTAATTGTGATATGCCTCACGAATTAATATAGGCAGTTTTACCGCTTTTGAGTAATGCTTGGTAATTTATATCTTTTTAAATTTTCAGCAGCATTCTTAACCTCAAAGGAATTTTTGGCAAGGGTACTAATGGCACAGTTGTATGTATTTTAGCCTAAATGAATTCAACAGCTGACAGAAATGATTCTTCTTCCTGTTTAAATACTGCGGGAATGTGGAAGTAGATCAGCCCTTTTTATGTTTCATCAAGTTGGCTCTACAAGGTAAACCTTTCGTAATCTGTTTATGCCTTGTTACACATTTCTGATATTCTTGTTCTTGCGGTGTCATGCTCAACATTTTTATCTCTCAGATATTCCCTCTTTTTGTTCTTGACATTTCTGCTGATTTCAGGTAGATGTAAAATTACAGCATTTCTGGTTGAGTTTGTTGTCATCATAAGATGAAGCAGTCTGGTATTTCACAGGATAGGACCCATGTGTCCTACATCTATTTACATTCATGATGATGATGATAAAATTACAGCAAGAGCATCTTTGGAACATGATGGTGCATCCTAATATTGAAGAAAGTAAATTACATATGGACATAAGGAATGAGATAAATATTTGCAGTATTAGCTGTGAAGTAAATGTCTGACAAAAGAATTGGCTATGGCATGTGTATAGAATGCAATTCAGGCATCCAAATTCAAAGACAAATAGATGCTGAATGCCTGAAGAATAGGTGGAGAACCAACTGAATCTAGAGGGTTGGCAACAGACTGTTCAGTCATATCATGCATAGTGCATATTGATAGTGTTCCCACGCATACCTTTTCAACACTTGTGCATGTTGCAGAGCAGCCAAATTAGCAGTTATGTTCTGATGTTGCAATGTAATGTTTTTTTCAAATGTGCCCAATGAGAAATAATCATTTCTTTCGACCCTGGTGGAGGTTTATGTATATACTTTCATTCTCCTTGTAACTGGGGGATTTTGATAGAATACCTGGTGAATATAGATCAGACAACAGGATACTAGCAGAAAATTGGGAGACAAGAATTCCACATAATATGCCTGTGGTTTCAGACCTTTTGAATCCTTTATTATGGTCTCAAAACGCAGTGCTTTGTAGGATTATACTCGGACTTCTCTCACACACATTTGTAAAGCATAGCTGAGGACTCTGTTTGTATAGGATATAACACCACATCACTAGATAATCGATTACCAGAGTTTTGAAGGAACCGAGTGCCTTCATCTTTATGGACCTCTATTCCCTTGAAGATGAATGCACTATGGTTCTATGAAACGTCGAAACCCCAGTACCCACTGACGCGGCGTCATATCCCATAAAAATGAGTTCTGAACCACACTGCCGTTCCCAACACACTACATATTAGGTTTATGAAGATAATTGTGCTTGGTGATTTGAATGAAACAAAGATTTGACCATGTCTTGTATAATGTAAACAACTAGCATTTAACAAAATGTAATGGATAAAGGTAAGACATTTGGGTTATAGGACAAACTTTGTGTCATAAATCAAGCTTTTGGAAGTTCCATTTCCCTTTTTGACCTATGGATCATTTGAAATTGCGGTTTTTTGAACGCTTCCGGTCGAACAGAACACTTGTTATCTATTGGTCCTAACCTCGCCGGAAGACGACTGTCACGTGTTTCGGTGCCGTGGAGGCGGAATCGTCCACTATGCATGGTTCGAAATTGTGGTTTAATGAAATTGTCATGATTTAGGATGTAGAGTTTGTTACATTTTGTAGTGTTTCCGTGGTGGTGCTATTGTGTGTTTAAATGTGTTGTCCTCATCTCCACTACAGCGCCTGAATCACTGTTTCTTACATCGTCATGTGTAAGGTAAGCCCCGGTCTCTTCAAATGGCCAGCAATCGTAACTTCTAATTTCATAAAATGTTGTTACACATGTTATATATGTTCCTGCAGCGGCTTCAGAAGAAGTGTTTAAGCCATTATATGGGTTTGAATAATTGCGGGGTATTGGAAAGATATCGAAAATGTTCGAAATAGGTATGTGGTCATGGTTTACCTCGTTTATAGTTAACCATTCTAGAAGCGATTGGAATATTTGTTTGACTCACTAACATGTACATGAGTCGTTTATAGCATAAAATGTGAAGGTGAAAGCAGTGTCCCCTCAAGTGGGGCCATAATGTGGTTATCAGGTAAAATGATGTGTGTGTACATTCTGCCCTGTTGCTCTAGTTTTCGGTGACATTTATGCAGTTTAAGACGGAATGTTTGGCAGAAAACCATCTCAGGCTTAATAACAAGTTTCTGTATATTTACTAAGACTATCGTGGAATACAATTTTGTGGTTAGTTTACCATTGTATCTCAGACCCCATGATTTGGTATGAATTACAAATATATTTGTTTTTTTTGGTCATGAAAGTTATAACTCGCATATTATGTAACATTTTATTGCTATCATTACTGGTGAAATCGGTTTCTGTGGTATTCTTTCTTTATTTTTGCTGTGGTATTCTTTTCTTCTCCTTTATTCCTTATTTTCCTCCTACCATTTTAGCTGTTCTTGTGCAAGTTTCTATATGATTTAATCTATTAGGCAGTTTATAGAACACCTCATTGGCATCATTCCAAGGCAGTACAAGGCTGCATTTATTGAGAACATTGCATAAAAATACTGACATATCAATTCCTAAAGTGTAATAAACTCTCAGGATACCTGATCTTCTGGTTGGGCCTTGAACTTGGGACCTTATAGATACAGAACAGGAGTGATAACTAATACACTGATGTCTTCTGTTTTTATGGTGTAGACAGTCAGGTGATAAATTGATGCATTGTTCTGATATTAATCTCTTCACTGTTCTACTGCATTTAATGCTTTGATATTTTCTGCTTTATGTGTACTGCTGTATATTTGCAGTCCAGAACATAGTGTTTTGTCCTGACAGGCAAGGAAATTATATGATGAGTACAACAGAGATACGATACAGCTCCTGTATGTAAGCAGATGTTTACTTTGAACCTGGGTCTCATTGCAACACATCTTAAGTAGCCCAACTAGTTTCATGGGTATGTAGTATGTGATCAACAACATTTCTGTCACTCCTTGTACAAGCATGTTACATACCTTGCTGATGCCAGGCATCGGTGGCAGTATGCACCTTGGGAATAAATGGTATAGCCCTCATGAGACATAAACTGTAAACAGATTTTCCTTAATTTGTTAGTAACACACTTTTTTGCAACATATCCAGAACAGTTATTTTGTATTGCATCTGTGATGCCCTTGAAACATTCAGGCAGTATTGTAATCAAGATTGCCTCTTACTCCCCATTTGTGCAAACTTGATGATGGCAAGAAGTATTGAAGAGGCAGTTGTCATATTGAGTTTCCAAAATTAGTGATTCTTATTTCATTTATATAAAAGAAGACCAGTTTTCTTTACTCTGAAGTCCTGTGTCTGATCTGCAAGGAACCAGGAACAGTCATTAAATAATATGATATGGATAGGCATTACTGAACCAAACATTCTTAGTATGAGAGTGTCCAAGGCCAGTTGAGAAATAATAAGTCAGATAACCTGAAAAAGAGATTAAGAGAGCAGCAGACATTTTTAAGAAAATGTAAACTCAAAATATTGCGCAGGAAAGTTTTTTGTTTTGTCAGACACATTATTGTGAAACATGCGACATTGTTCTCATATAATGAGTTTTTCAAAGAATGTCTGGTCACCATTAGTTTTCTTGTCGTACAGTGACAGGCATTTTTGGAAGTAACAGAAGGATGGAAAACATTATGTAATGAGAGTCATATTTTTGTGTTCTCACCAAGTGTCATTAGGATAGTCAAATCAAGGAGGATGAGGTGGGCAGGGTGTGTGGAACATACAGGAGAGAGGAGAAAGTCATACATGGTTTTGGTGAGAAAACTTGTAGGAGAGACCTCTTGAAAGACCTCGGTATAGATGGAGCAAAAAATGTCTTTTAAAGAAATGGGATTGGAGGATATGGATTAGATTTATTTGGGCCAGGATATGGACCAGTGACGGGCTATTGTAAACTGGACAATGAACTTTCGTGTTTCATAATGTGCTGAGAATTTCGTGACTAGCTGACGATCTGTTAACTTCTCCAGGACTGAGCTCCATTGAGACAACTGATCGTCTAGTATTGGGATTATGGTCGGCAAGGTTGAGCGATTTCATGTAGTTTGCATAATGCTCGCTAGATGGCCGACGCGTTGGTATTTTTAATACGGCATGGTGTCACCCGTGCCCAGTGGTTATTTTGTCCACCACCAGGTTTAACATTCAAAAATTCTAGTTTTGCCAACAGAGTGTATTGTGTTTGTTATGGATCTCAGAACAAACGGTATGCAGCAGTAAGTGATGGAGTTCCTAAAACCGAGACAGAGTTCACACTTCGTGGTACAAAGTTAATCTTATGCACAATTTAGGCTAATCACGGTCTTTCAATGGCAGTGCTATGTATCAGGCAGTCGCCGGCGTCTCACCGCGGAAGCACGGGTTCGATCCCAGGCCAATTCGTGTGGGATTTGTGGTGGACAAAGTGACACTTGGACAGGTTTCTGTCTGAGCACTTCGATTTTCTCTTATCAATATCATTCCACCAATGCTCCGTCGTGATGCATTATGTTCTCAGAAGGACAAGCGGACGAATCCAGGGAACCTTCAAACATGGCAATGCTGTTGTCGGATATCGGGTAGCGTTGGACAGAAAAGTACTTTCACATTGTTTCGTCGTTAAAGATGCTTCAAATTGTTTGAATCTCCCTTTGACAGGTACATTCAAAGCCTTGTAATTGTACGTTCCGTCTAGCTTCAATATAACCTACACAAATACACATTAACCAGCTCTAGCCTTTATAATCCATATTACACATTTCTGACAGACGCTTTTCGGCCCGACTGAGCCATCCTCAGTGTCATAACATAGTCATATGAGAGCCATGCCAATAGTCGTGGGCGTAATGTTAAAAAGTTAAAATGATGTGGTATAAAAATTGAAATTGTGTAGTAATACGTGTTGGTCAAGTATGGGTCAATTAAAAACGTAAAGGAAGCTATTTTTGCTCTTACCTGCTTGGATCCAGAATTATTATTATTATTATTATTATTATTATTATTATTGTCGTTGTTGTTGTTGTTGTTGATGTTGTTGTTGTTTATTCCTCATCATCATCTTCAGCAGCCTTTCCAGGCGTGTTTCGCCTTCATGGGTGTTGGTCTCTCCATCGTTTCCTTCGTCGACCTACGTTTCTTCTGCCGTTCGGAGTGTTTTCATACACGAATCTGGGAATGCGTGTATTGTTCATTCGTAATGCTATATTATTTCCTTTAATATTTTTATGTGCTATAACTAGGTGTTCACGGATTAGTAGAAGTACTTCTGACAATACGCTGTCCTTGTTGTTCACATATTTTCATGTTCGATGCGCCGTTCATTGCATTGGCTTGTCCAAATTGATGCTGTACACTGCGTTTTTTTTTGTACTTTGCCTCGATGTTTAGGTCAGCGTGCACAAATTTTCCAAAAATATAGCAGCCACCTCAAAATTCTAGGCGCCCGAAGGGTGACATGAAGCAAGTTCTATACTGAGGGCCCACAAGTATTAGACGACCTCACACCCCGCATCTATGCACCCCTGGTTTGGGTGTTCCTTTGTGACATCTGGTGTTGTCCCAACATGACCTGATCATGGAGGGTTTTGTGGTGTCCCAATACCTTAAGTGTTCTTTTTCATATCCTGTAGATACATGGAGTGTTAAGTTGGCCGCACCTCTATACCGGTAATGGAGTTCATAAGGGGAAGAAAGTTTCCACTTGCAGATCTTGATGTACAACGTACAGTTGTTCCCGTGCGTGCCATGACGGCATATGGGGGTGTGGAGTTATAACTCCAGGCATTCATAACCTGGACACTGGATATGAGTGGTCAGCTTCACGCCCCAGATGCCTCAGTCCTGGGTAAAGAGTCCCCGGTACACATTGAACAGGAGGTTGGGTGGGACCCATACACGGTCTGGACACTGTGAAGAAGAGAAAAAATATATATGCTATGCTGGGAAACGAACCACGTCTCGCCCGTAGCTTGGGTCTGGAGGGTAGCTGTTACGAAAGTTGTTAACAGAACCTTGATATTTAATGGATTCTGTCCAACGAACATGACCACGTTTGGAAAATGTGATACGTGAATACAGGTGTGTAAATTTGGGAGGCTGGCGATTGTTACGTCAGCAACACGCGGATGACAGCTTGCTCTTAATAGAGTCGAACTCGGTTATAACGTCATTAAGGGGATTGAATATTTTGTGTCGTTATAAACGAGCGTTGTTATAACCGAGGAGTATAATGTTATGCTTAACAATGAGGAATTAACTGGTACCACAGAATATCTATCGCTATAGACGAGGTGTCGCATAAACCGATGTCGTTAAAACCGGGTTCGACTGTATTTTTGACTTCTCTTTAATAGTTACACAGGTATATAAGATCTTAATAAAGTCCGTGGAGCAGAGTTCCGCGTGAGAATCTAATAGTTGCTCAGGAAATAAGAAGTTCTGCGGTTGTTATGGGACCCGAAGGTTATTGCCGTGCGCTCTGTAGTCCTGTATTGGTTCCTGTCCCAAACCTGATAAATCCAGTCCTCACCCTCCTGCCTGTTTCTTTAAAGAATCTCCTGCCTACACCAGATCCTCGTCCTGGCATTGTGCGAGATTTCAGGCTTCCGCCGCGGTGTAGTTGGGTTTACGCTCTTCCGGAATGTTTCGGGGCGTAGATTTGTAGAATAAATTACGAGCGACGTTGCGTAACATCCCAGAAGAGCGACGACCACCACCGTCTATGATACTCTTTTGACGCTGTTTACAGATTTTCACGAACTTCTGTGGTGGACTTTGTTGATAACACAAGAAACGCGTCATAAGTACAATAGAAGGCAGGGTGTGAAATTGAAGTAGGCGCAATACGTATGTCGGGGCTGATGAATTCGTGGTACCAGGCAACGTAGAGGTATGACTTCGAGGTGTATATGAACAGTTAGTCCGTTATGTGTAGGCTTCTTTATAATTTATGTCTGTTATAAAAGCACGACTTCCCAAATGCAAGAAAACCAGTGTGAATAAGTTAGAAAGTGTGCGTGTTGGTTTTGTTCAGGTGACCTCAGTACTGTATAGATCAGTAACAAAGATCAAACGACTCGATTCAGCAAACAGCCAAGCCCAAGCTAAGATTTCTCTCTGCAAATTCAGCTCTCTCAAGCTAGACTGGAATTCACGTACGCTCGTGTTGCAATACCTATAGAAACAAGGCACTGTGCCAACAACAGCCTCAAATATTAGGCACAGTTTATGTACCTCTGCCTTCCCACTCCTTTTTTTTTAGGCGCTTTCGCAAAATTGTGAAAAGCGACTATTAGCTTCGTCATGTCTGCCTGTCCATCTGTCCGCATAGAACAACTTGGCTCCCACCGGACGGATTTTCATGAAATTTTGTATTTGGGCATTTTTCGAAAATCTGCCAAGAAAATTCAAGTTTCATTAAAATCTGACAAGAATAACGGGTACTTTATATGAAGACCTATGTACATTTGATAATATCTCGCTGAACTCTTCTTAGAATGAGAAATGTTTGAGACAAAAGTTGTAGAGAAAGTCAAAACGCACATTTTATGTTCAGTAACCTTTTTCCGAAGATCGCGCCGTTTATGAGATAATGTGGGAAAAATATGGTAGAGCCGGACAGGACACAGATGACATACACAAAAGAATGGTGCGGTATCAATAGTGAATTCTTTTGAAACCGCACCATTCTTTTATGTATGCCCTGTATAATACGGCACATGCGCTTTGCATGCTGGATAACTAAGACTACAGACACACACACTCAGAATATGTAATACTTATTGCTTTTCCACGGCAACGATGGTTACGCGAACGCGCCTCAATGTTACGTTATACGTACATTGCCTGTCTTGTTCTTTACTGCTGGAAGATGACATTTACTTTTTTGTGGAGATTTGTAGAAACTGTATGGACCCGACCAAGTGAATGGCGTGTCGGTACACGCAAGTAGCAACTGCCGTGCGTGAATTCCGAAAGCCGCAGTTACGCGAGTTGTTCCAGTTCAACACTGTTACAGAACGGGTTGTTGAAACCATTCTCATCTACTTGAGGGCAAGTGAAGAATACGTGGAAATTAGTTGTTGAGCTGTAGCCATATTTTAAGTCCCTTCGCGGTAAATAAAAGGTCAAGTTGACCTGTGTATAATGAAGCATCACGTATAATGAAGCATCACGTATATTGAAGCATCACGCCATGAAGACATGTTGAAGACGGACGTGTAACTGCACGCGTTCTTAATCTTCGCATTCGACGAAGGTGTGTTCAGATTCACACTCCGATTACTATACCAACGGAGGAAGTCCTTCCGATACCCGTGGAACTGGTGTGGTATGGTGGCGAAGAGAGACGTTCGTGCCCGTGTCTGGAATCGAAACCCAGCCGCTTGGGGAGACGTCAAAAATATTTAGGAAGCGTCCCAATAAGTTTCAGTTGAACCATGTCCATTATTCAGTTCGATAGTTAGCTTAATAACAGAGAATTCGGCTTGCATCCTTTTCTTGTGATGTCGACACTCCGACGAGGCTCTTTCCTTGTTTCTTCCAGTTCCTTGTGACCACTGCGTGGGATATTGTCTTGTCAGCCAACAACCGCTTCCTTTCGCATTTCCTTTAACTCAAAATTCGTAATCAACATAGCATTTCCTATTTCACGCAGTGCCCATATATGTAAACAGAAACAAAAACGAGGATCCGAACCCATGTACTCAATAATAGAATGTTACCACGGAGCTAATTTGGTAGTATCAAGGGTATTGTGCCGTTGGTGGTCTAGGAGTAGGGTTGGTGTGTCTGATGTCTCAGGTTCGAGGCTGACCGAATGCAGTTCACACTGACCTGCATGCAATTTCCGTGTATAGGAATATCTGCTCCTCTGTAATCTTCACTGCCATTCAGTTGATAAAACGTGCACTAAGCGAAAATAAAAGTAGGGTTGTTGCTAGTGTCAGTGGAAACTAGAGAAAAAGCAAGTTACCTGAAGTTAGTGGTTAACGTTCGAGGATCTTCTAACGGCATATCCTCGTACCAAATACAGTTAGTTCTTGGAAGTTCCATTGGCAATGGCGCTCTAGAACTGTGGATCTAACTGTCACTGATTGTTACGTGGATTTATGTCCGTGCTGTACTCTTACCGTCATGAATTCGGTAGTTTTAAGGACGGAATTTAGAGAACTGTCGAGTGTCAGAAGAATGTAGAATTGTGAATGAGACGATATGTATATCGTCGGAGTCCAACATTTCTAAGGAGCCTGCTTCCGCCATCTTCAGGGTAGGAGACGGAAGTTTTCACGGAGAAATTATCTGTCAACCAAACTACACGGCGTCACATCCCAGAACGTAATTTTGATATTAACCGCTGTGAGAACCTGAAGTTTCTCATTGTTGTGTTACAGTTTCCTTTGATACTAATATAATTTTGTTTAGGGGGTGTGAGTAGTTCTTTCGATATAACTGACTGCATGGTGCGAGAATTTATGTGAACTCCCTAGTTCTTGAGATCTGCGCTCTTCTGGGATATTACGCGGCCACGTCCCGAAACGTCGGTAATCAATTACCACACGACGCCTCGTAATATCCGAGATAAGCGCAGATCTCATCAACATCGCGGCGGAAGCCTGAAATCTCTAGTTCTTAATTCGTCCAGTAAGTATCTGCCTATGTAGGACATTAAAAGTTGATGAATCCATTCTTCTGGGATATGACGCTGTATCAGAGGATAAGCCCTTCCCTGCATTTACAAGGATTGTTACCTAATCTTCAAGGGTCTGGGGGTCCTAGATGTAATATTACCGAAGAACGCCTTCCTTATCCACACCGCTGTGAGAATTCCAGAAACATGAAAGTTGATTGTCAAGTATACTTAAGTTTGTAGTTGGACCTTTGCTTGAACCAGTTCAACGTAGGTCACTCCCTCATGCCGTACATGCGTTAAGACATTTTCGGCGCGTTCGCATAATCGCGAAAAACGCCTATTAGCTCCGTCATGTCCGTGTGTCCGCACTTATCAACATGGCTCCTGCTGGACATATTTCCGTGAAACTATGTTGAAGACTTTTATGAAAATCCGTCAGCAAACTCCAGATTTGGTTAAAATCGGATAAAAATTTCGGACACTTTACATGAAGAGCTAAGTATGTTTCATTGTTGCCGGCGACGTAAATTCGCCATAAAAGATTTTAATGCTACACTTAATTTTTTTTTATCTTGACAGTGATATGTAGTTTATCAGTAAACTCAGAACGCATTGTTGCTTTTTCATTGCAACAGTGGCTACGCGAACGCCCCGTAATGTTACGGTATTGTACATTGCCTGTCTTGTTGTGTCCCTTGAGGAAAGAACACAGACTGAAGATGTTGGAGAACAGAATGCTGAGGAGAATATGTCTTTAGGTAGGAGGAAGTAACAGAAGGCTGGAGAAAACTGCGTAATGAGGAGGTTCATAATTTGCCCTCCTCACTAATCATTATTAGAGTAACCAAATGGAAAAGGATGAAATGGGAGGGGCTTGTGGTATGGAAGAGAAGAAAAATGCATGCAGAGTTTTTGTGGGAGTATTTGAAGGAAGAGACCACTTGAAAGAACTATGTGTAGTTGGAAAGATAATGTTAAAGTGGATATAGGATGGGACGATCTGGACTGGATTCGTCCGGCCCAGGAAACCTGTAACGATCCTTCGGGTTTCAAAAAAAGGCCTGGGAATTTCGTGACTAGCTGAGGAACTGTCAGCGTCTGAAGAAGGGGTCTGACGCATTGAGTTAGTTGGTGCTACGCCTGGATCGCAGGAGTCATCTGCCCTTGAGGTTTTCCGGGGAAAATAAAGGATTTTTTGACACGTTTTCCGGTCATGTTTATCTCGTTCTGTTTTGGAAAGTATGTACATACTCATTTAAGCAATTCATGTCTGTGGTGGGTGAAACTGGTAGTCATTCTCGCCCGCCCGCAGCCTTGCATGAACAGGAAGGTGGAGTCCCGGTATTACGTGTGCCTTGTGTACTTGTATGGAAAGTGAAAGTACGCTAGGCAGGAAGAGCTTAACAACACAGGAGCCATGTCTTCGCGTGTTTATCGTTATTGCTCAGTGCTTACGCATCGCATCGCATAGCGCAGGTTCGTAGATTTGTTAATGCTCGTCTTTCTTCCGCTGTCCATTCCTTCCAATAATAACTATGCCTTACGTGATTAATTTATTAACCGGCCGAACTAAGCTTTTAATACAGTAATTGTTAACAGCTTTATTTCATCATTTAATCAGTTCAAGACGTGCGGACTTGCGTCATTTGTTTTCGAAGTTCAGAACACAAAGTGTAACTGATTAACCAAGTGACTGTATTTTCGGGTAACATAACGACCTAAGCCCAAGATTTATCATCGTTAATACCAAAGTCAACCATTTGACACTACCCAAAGTCATTCATGTCCAGTTCACATACCATTTCCGTAAGATCCGTTTTAATGTTATCCTTCAGTTTGCCTTTAGATCTTCGAAGTGGCTACTTGCTTTATCCTTCCAATACAACTGACGAGAGCTGGGTATAGTGACTAGGCTACGGGCTGAACAGTCCGGGGTTCGAATCCAAGTAGGGGCAAGAGATGTTTCTATTCTCCAAAACGTCCAGGTTGACTCTGGCGTCCACCCTGCGTCCTGTTCGGTGGGTATCGGGTTTTTTTTTTCTGGGGGTAAAGCGGCCGGGTCGTGAAGTTAACCAGTCACCTCCATCTATCTAGTGCTGAGGTTAAGAATGACTGGAGCTATACTTCTGCTCCCCCTATATGTCTTCATGGCGTAGACAGGGAAAACTTTACATTTTACCTGTTATTACAGCTGACAGTCAGAACCTTATGAATACGTGACACACCAGAATCCCACAGCAGTAGCTTCGGCAGATCTTCACCGACGACTGTAATAATGAGAAGCAAATTAGAAGTCACACTCTGTAGGTGGTGTAGTTTAAAATGAGTTTTGTTGGAGAAAGAAAGATAAGGTAAATAACGGGCAGCTTGATGTTATATGCACTTATGCGATAACAGAACAGGTTTAAGTCCACCGTACTGCGTTTGTCTTCTCTCATCTTGATCATGCACATCCCGGGCTTGTACCTTAAAATAAGCCACGGTCTTTTCTTTCCATTGCATCAAGTTCAAAATTCGTAATCCAACTAACTAACTAACTAACTAACTAGCTTCATGGAGCAGAGTCCTTCTTGAGAAGCTAGCAGGTCCTCAGCTAGTCAAGAAATTCCCCGCGTTTTATGGAACCCGAAGGTTCATTACCGCATTCACAATAGCCCGCCACCTGTCCCTATCCTGAGCCATATCAATCCAGTCCATGCCCCTCCCCCATCCCACTTGATCCATTTTAATATTATCTTCCCATCTACGCCTGGGTCTTACAAGTGGTCTCCTTCCCTCACGTCTCCCCACCAAAATCCTATATGCACCTCTCCCCTCACCCATACGTGCTACATGCCCCGCCCACCTCATTCTTCTTGATTTGATCACCCGAATAATAGTTGGTGATGAGTACAGATCATTAAGTTCCTCATTATGTAGTCTTCTCCACTCCCCTGTTACCTCGTCACTCTTAGGCCCAAATATCACAATTCGTAATCATTACCACAAATAAGTAGAAGATTGTCAGTGATCGTGATTAAAGGGAAGTGGTTGTGTCCCACTTCGAGATTGAGGAACTGTGGCAAACAGTGCAGCATGGTTAGTCTTCCACCACCTTTGATCATACTGACGTTAGATACGACTTTAAATTACCTGTGCAGTTGATAGAGCGTGATTGAAATACCACACGACACACTCAGTAGGACTGGTCGTTAACCAAACGCTACGAAGTCATAACACAGTTCGGTGCCTGAAGAGGCTCAGAGTGTCACGTGAAAGTAGGTCCATAAAGGCAAAGTTCCTGTCCTCGCTATGTAGGCGTGTAAGGTAAGTGGAAGTTTAGCCCCACTCATTCTTTACCTCGGTAAAACTTCACGCCTTAGCCGCTTTATCTCCGGGGAGAGAATCCCGAACCAAATGAATAAAAAGCAGGGAAGGAACCGAAACTGGTTTGGACGTTTTAGAGAACAGAAAAATGTCTTGTTCCAGCGGGGACAGCCCGTAGCCTGGTCACGACACCGAATACACTCTGTCCGCTCCGAAAGTAGGCCCGTACTAAAATTAATTAAGGTATTGAATTCTTAGTTGTTAATCAAGTGTCAGCAATAGTATTTTTTTTTTGCGTTTATCGCTTTGAAGACTGAAAACAAATGTGAAAGTGCCTGTCTGTTCATTGCTCCCAGTTATCCGAAAGAGCGTTGCTTTGTTTAAAGGTTCCCAGCCTTCGCCCGCCTGTATATATGATAAGAATAATATTAATATGAACATGAGTATGGAACACTGATGGACGATACTGGCAAAGGAAAATTGAAGTACTCGGAGAAAAAGTGTCCCAATGCAACGTTGTCCAACACAAATCTCACATGGATTGTCCTGGGATCGAACCCGAGCTTCTGCGATAAGAGGCCGGCAACTAATCGCCAGTTTGAAGGCTGAAGATTGAAACTCGTGTACATTATATGTAAAATGTCAGTTCGTACCTCACAGAGAACAGTCTTTATTTCCACTGTAAAGAGTAGTCAATGTTGGTCAGGGATAATCTGTGTTTATCGTGAGGGTAATGTCAGTCGTATAAATACACTGTCTTGGCAGAATACATTGCTTGTAAAAGTTAAAACAGACGGTACGTATAATTACCACTAGAGTTTTGAATGTTATTAAGAACTTCTTCAAGAGTGTTTTTCCACACCATTGCCTGTTGTGATTACGTATAGGGTTATTGCCTTCGCAGTTTAGTACAGGAAGATGAGGTTGCTGGTTGTTTATGACTCAGTTGATACAGTAAGTAGACTACAGGCTGGACAGTAGAAGAAATGAGGTTAGATTTTCGGCAGGAGTAGAGATTTTTTGACTACTACACAGTCCGCTCAACCTTCCATTCAGTCGGTACCGGGGACTTTTTCCCGGGGCGTGAAGCCAACAACTTTCCTTCGCGAAGTTAAGAATGCGTGGAGCTAGACCTATGTTTCACCCTCTCATAAGTTTTAATGGAGTGGTATTTAATGAAGCACAGGGATATCTTTACTTTTTTAATGACTGTGTTTTAATTGCAAAGGTTATTTCGCCTGTTAGGCCTATTTTGAGATACTATCCCATGTTTCGATTTGAGAGATTCGGGAGTTGAAATTCAAGATACCATAAGATTCGGGAGTATAAGATACACCTTGGTTAGGATGGCAATATTCGAAAGTTACCGTGTTATCTTGTGAGCTAATTGGCAACGAATGGTGTGTGGTGTAAGAGGAGAGTGGAAAATTATTTTTTTCTCAACAGTATACTTCTCGGTCCGATTTTAAGCTGATAACCGACGTGATTGTGCCTAAAATGGATGTGGTAACCTTTGATGACTTAGCAGGCACTGTTCTTTACTTCATAATCCCATTATAAAGATATGTGGGTTTATCATAAAAAAAATAACAAATGGCTCAAAATGCAGACGGGTATTCTTTTGTTCTAACGTTCATTAACCCCGAAGTGAGAGTTTCATTCTTTCAGCATATTTTGTTAATTAACACGTGGAAAGATCGATGAGATCAGTGTATAGCAGTGTTCATAAAAACTGTTAGATATTAAGTAACGACTGTTCCAGCCTACAGTGCATTTTCAGAGGGCACGTTAGACCTATTTATGTAATGCAGCAGTGATCACAGGTGACGGAACCCAGTACAGCTTCTGATGTACCGAATGGAACCACCAGACGACACCTGAATAAGTATCCCAATTTGTTTTACAGATTTAACCCTCTGACTAACTAACTAACGAACTAACATCATGGAGAAGAGTTTTTCATGAGAAGCTAACAGGTTCTTAGCTAGTCAAGAAATTCCCCGCATTCTGTGGAACCCGAAGGTTCATTACGGCATTCACAAGAGCCCGCCGCCTGCCCATATCCAGATGCAGATCAATCCATTTCATGCCCCATCCCACTTCTTGAAGACCAATTTTAATATTATCCTCCCATCTACGCCCGGGTCTTCCAAGTAGTCTCCTTCCCTCAGGCTTTTCCACCAAAACCCTGGATGCACCTCTCCTGTCCACCATCCGTGCTTCATGCCCCGCCCAGCTAATTCCTCTTGATTTGATCACCCGAATAATATTTGGTGAGGAGTAGAGATCATAAAGCTCCTCGTTATGTAGTCTTCTCCACTCTCCTGTTACCTCGTCCCTCTTAGGCCCAAATATCTTCCTCAGCACCCTGTTCTCGAACACCCTCAGCGCATTTTCCTCCTTCAATGTGAGAGACCAAGTCTCACACCCATACAAGACAGGCAAAATTATAGTTTTGTATATTTTACAGACGGAAATTAACCTGAATTTAGAGACTCTGTTTGTACTGCGCAGTCAACACACTCCATCTCGGTTATAAAAATGAATAAGATCTGCGCTCTTCTGGGAAATTACGCGGCGTCGTGTGGTAATTGTTTACCGACGTTTCGGGACAACGTATTGGTTCCATCTTCACGGGTCAAAAGTCCGAGTATGAAAGAAAGCCAACAACTTATAACGTTATAGATTGTCCCGAAACGTCGGTAAACAGTTACCACACGACGCCGTGTAATATCCCAGAAGAGCGCAGATCTCATCAACATCGCGGCGGAAGCTTGAAATAAAAAATGAATGCGTTAATTCTGTCTACGGAAATAGCATTGATTATTCTGACATCCATAAAAATCATAAAATTACTCTGTGAACGGAATTTATAATTGTCGAATGTTAAACTTTGTAACGCTTGCAATGACCACTGCGCTTTAGGGAGTTAATCTTACTGATTGGCAGATGCCCCTAACTTGTAGGCCTCCCAGTCCCAACCTACTCTGCATATTCGACTGGGATCCCAGTCACCTACCTGTACATGTAATGTTGCCCCTATGCTTAATTATGCACCACGCCATGACAGCTTAGGAGGGAGTGGAGGTTTGGCTGCACGCGTTCTCTACCTTGGCACTGTTAGTGCCAAGTAACTGCTGCTGTTTGGAAAACGGAAATGTAACCTTAGTAATATAACGGCATTTCGTATTTTCACAGCATGTATGGCTATGGAACAAACTTTGTCATTACTTTCCAGTTAGAGCCCAAACATAAGCTGTTGTCGTGGTGTACGGCATACATTAGCCTTCTTTCGTACCTAACCGCCAACCTCCTGGTTACCGCGTCGTTATGTCTGCGGCCACATTACTGGACGTCTAAACTAGTGGAATCCAAGTTTGTTTTTTTTTCAGTAAGAGGTCACATGATCAGAAATTCACAAATGCCCTGGCCTCATTATTTTGTTATTGATAACAGTGGTGAGATATAGCCTGTTTGTTGTTCAAAAATGTGGAATTGTAGCTGCAATACAGAAGCAGTTCAAAGAACAGTTTAATCAGCTTCATTCTTACAAAAGTGCGCAGTTGTTGGCCTTATGCTAGTCATGAGTTTTAATGCAGTCAGTGAGTATGCTGGTATTTAAAATGCTGATTTTTTTTTTTTTCCCAGTTGGCCTGCTAGGTATTTTGTGCTGCCTAATGACGTATAATTTTATTTGCTGACAGTCTCAGGTGGACCGAATGTTGGAAGCTTTGGAACTAACCAGTATAGTTGCTAGACAGTGTCATTAGGACGGTGGCGATAAATAGCCGATCATCTAGTAACTTCTGAGATTGATTTTTTAAGACAGATGAAAAATGCGTACAAAATTTTGGGTTAGAAAGTCTTATGGGAGGACCTGGGTCATAAATATATAGTAAAATGGAACTTAGAGAAAAAGTGTGTATGGGTATGTGGATTAGGTTAAGTTTCCTGAGGTTACGTTTCAGTGGCGGAGTTGTTTGAACACGGTGTGAACCGTCGGGTTGTATTAAGAGAGGCGGGGTGGGTGGGGGTGTTGATGAACTGGATGACTCTTTGTTTCTCACGGACTCTATTGTGTGGTGTTACGTTCTACATTTATATCACAAATTTGGGTAGATGTGTATGAATATGTCCGCCGGATTTCACAATGTAGTGTATGAGGCCTGTATTTGTCCTTTTGGGGTGTGGGGTTCAGTGCAGCGTTGTACAGGGTGATTCAAAAGTCTCTTTATATATGGATTATATGGTATCTGCGTGTGACGTTGGTTAGATCGGCGGTTTACAGGTCATTGGATTGGTCGCCGTGGTCCCTTTGAGTGGCCTCCGAGGTCTCCAGACCTCACCCAACTTGATTTTTACTTTGGGGGGGGGGGGGTTTGAAGGCCATGGTGTACCAGGTGAAAATACAAAACATGGACTACCTAAAGAAGCATTAGAGATGCATATGCGCATAAGGGAGTTCGCCATGAGTGGGAGAAACGCATCCGTATGTTATCAATGTAATGGTGCCGTGTAGATCACGTTTTGTAAATAAACCATTTTCCACGTGTATGGAGACCTTTGAATCATCCTGTAGATGCAGTGCATGCGTTTGTAGATCAGTCTTTGAAGTGTTGATATCTGTTATCTTCAAGTGTGTGTTTGATATAGACACCTTCAGTGCCAACTTATTACCATGTTCCGTCAGCACACTGGATAGTTCATCCATGGAAAAACGATCAACGTTCCTGTGCCCCTAATGAGTCTACGATCAGCGCGCCGGTTCTGAGAGTGGGTGAAGTTTTTGGTCGGTATTCAGCGTTAACCATGGTAATGTCAAGCCTGATGCAGACTTCTGCAAAATGAACCGAATTGAATCCTCACCCATACCTCGGTAGCTGGCGCTTCAAGACGGAATTGTACAAAACAAGGTTGTAAATGGCTAGGTGTTGCAGTGTAATGTCTGCCGTTGACGCTGCATGCGTAAAGGCTGCTGCAGCTTCTGCGTTATATGAAGAATCCCAGTTAGAAGACGGCTATGTTCGAAGGCGTAGGAGATTGGGTGTGTAAAATGCGCAAAATGAGGAGCAGTGTCACAGACTTCTCGCCACCATTAATACGAGATGATGGGAAGTCCCAGTAGTACGACAGCAGGCCTGCTTAACCTTTTATGTGGTGCGGGCAACTTCTGTAAAATTTGGTCTGCATGCGGGCAATATGAAATTCAATATACAGAATGAAGAATGAATAAGTATATGTATAATTAATTATATGTATAATTTTACCTGTGTGTTTTTCTGCACATCTTGTGCAGTAAAATATATGCTGATAATAATAGGCAACATTCATAAAATAAATGCAATTTTCAGCCTGGGCTAGGGTATCCCTATTTTTAGCTCATTTTTACAGAATGAATTAGGAATGTAATGTATGTCTCCATACATACACAAGTCATGTCTTCAAAATTGCTTCGATTTTCTATTTCGACTTTGTGAGGAAACTGTTTAAAGACGTTTTCTGATTTCAAATGTCCCCGCGGCCAGCATAACACTGTGTTGCGAGAAACAATTGCTCGCGAGCTACGGGTTGGTCGGGCCTGTGATATACAGTGCCTTATGAAGTGTGTCATGTGGCGCCGCTTCAAGGGTCTCATCTTCGACCGTTGAAGAGGAGACCACTACGATGTCTGGAAACATGGGTTACCCATTGGCGCGGCACCATATTCCAGAAGAAATGAGACCTCAACTGCACATCTCGCACGTCGTATGAACAAACAGTTCCTTAGAGTTTTGGGCATAATTTAGTCAGAACTAAAGAAAGAGAATCTCGCTTTTCGGGAATCTCGAGTGTGAATGGATATGATCATAGAAGGACTTGGAAAACGTTTGCACGTATTGGGCAGTCAGCGAAAGGGGAAGGGTGGGGAGTGGGTTCCCGGGAAATTAATATTAGACATGGGGCAAGCTTCCCTAGAAACTGAGGATATTATGCAACAAACTAAAGTGTTCATAACACAGGTATAAGTGTCAACATTTGTACATACAGTTTAGGAAACTGTTAAAAAGACGGTGAAAATAAAACCGTAGAATAGTTTTTAAAGAAAACTGGAAGTAGCTGTGTACAGTCGTTTCTGATAATAAGACCACTGATCAGACGTCAACAGACTTACGTTGTTCGTGTGAGCATCAGATAAACCCAGACGAACAAAATAGCACGTATATACCCGTAGTTTCTGCAGCCGAACAGTGTGCCATTTACAGAGTGTATTCGTTCAGCTCCATCTTCTTAGCAGTAATTCCCATGCTATGCAGTCGCCATGGACACACAACCCGACCTTCCGGTTGTTATCGAGGTTCTGTAGAGGGTGTCCCATCTCCATAAGGCAAGGAAAATCGTTTGGTTTTGCAGATTACCTGGCCATACGCGCCTGCCGGAAAACGGAAGCTGCCGATGACACTGCGTGACATATACTTACCTTCAGAATGAGCTCTTGGAAGAGATTTTCTCGCTGATCTCTTTCTGCTGTTTTGTCTGCCTTGCAAGACAAATTGACCCATACGGAGGGCAGCAAATTGCCAGCTGTGAAACCGGCTGTGCAGGTGTGGCGGTTCCCCCCCCCCCCCCCATCTCAGTCAAGAGGACGGGGTCATCGTTGCGCTTCTTTGGATTGGTCACACTCGCTTGGCACCCGGACGTTTGTTGCGTGGAGTGCCGGCGCCCCATTGTTCACAGTGCTTGCAACTTTTAGTGTTTTCCACATTCAGTAGAGTGTTAGTTTTATAAGTAAGAATGTCTCACTTTTCAACTCCACGTCCCGTTGCGCGACATCGTGGTAGATGAACCGCTGCTACGTTTGGAAAGCTTAGGGATTCGTTACCAGCATAAAGCGTCTGAAGCTTAGTTAACTTGGTGTCCGTTCTTCTGGGGTGTGAGGCCGTGTCACCAACGTTTCGGATGAATTTACTGCCTCTATCTTCAATGTAAAAGTCCTGATTTGTAACTCATACTAACTTTTCAGTATAGATGGAAGCGTTTGAGGTAAAACAGTCTTCAGACGTTATGTCCATATCTTCATGTTGTACGCTTAAAGGGGTTTTATTATACATGAATTATGAAAAACTAATGGAAGACGATTTCAGTTGAAAGGATGTAACTTTGAAAGACGCTGATGAAGTCCGAAATAATGTCCACTCTTCTTTCAAGAATGGATATGTCAACATCTATGTAATTGAAGGCTTCCGCCGTGGTCGTAATGTTGCTAAAAATCTTCTGGGTTATTACCCGGCGTCATTTTTTGGTGCATGACCAACGTTTCGGGATCACTTGTTGTTTCTTTTCCTAAGACCCTGAAGATGGGACAGACAAGTGATCCCGAAACATTGGTCATGCACCAAAAAATGACGCCGGGTAATAACCCAGAAGATTTGAAGCAACATGTCAACATCTGTCAGCATTCTGTATTTATTTCATTTTGGTTTGTCGTGTGTTTAGCAGACGTGGGTATCAGTGTACGCATCAGACAGGTCTGTTTACACTGTGTATTATCATCGGTTTATAGTTGCGCAGTACGTGCGGCATGGTGCACTACATTCGTCTTTGGAATCTACAGTACCACTGTTACAAATTGTGGTCTTTCGTATGTTGGTTGAAACGTGAAGCTCTGCTGTGAACGTACGTTGTTGAACTTTTCGTGCACTACAGTCCTAACCTTGGGAAGAGATTGTAATATTTTGCTACAATGACTCGGAATTAATGGGATGACGCAATCTCAGACACGAAGTTGTAATCCATTCCTAGCGTCTAATGACGTCAGAGATTAGGAAAAAAATAACGCGCACTTCGGAATCCCTCAGTTTGTGTTATCCTTGTTTCAGACGTACAGTTCAAGGCGTTAGAATGCACAGTACACTTAGCAAATAGCGTATTCGTATGGATCTCGACGTGTTGTGTCGTATTTATACGAATTTAATGCGTATAATGCTGTATTTATGGAAGGTCATATCTTGGCACGAGTTTAAAAATTACGTCGTCGTAGAAATCGGGCTCTTGGGTGTGCGTCCGTTCACGAAGAACCTATTTCCACTTCCTCCGTGGCATCCAAGTGCTGCTTCAGCGGTCCAGACAAAAAGGTGGATGGTCCAAAAATTACCAGCGAAACGACTGCAACAATGTGCGCTGTGTGGGTTGCATTGCACCTCGAGACAGATCGTTTGTTTGGTCGCTGATGTAACACCTGGAATGTCGCTATTCCATAATAATGAGGAAGTGGAAATGGCTATTCGTGAATGGTTGCGAGCCCAAATTCTGCCTCGTCGGAATTTTTGTGCCGAGGTGGGACAAATGTATCAATGTGCTTGGTGTTTATGTTGAAAAAGATGCTTAATTGGATTAAATGAGTTGCATTTAATGTTTATGACCTAGGGAACACTACTTTACTGAACATTTCTCTTATTTTCATATATAACTTGGCGTAGTACCAGTGTTTAATGATGCAAGCATGTCATTTTTAATGGCTGGACCTGTTTGTCCTTTCATGTAAATTTCTTTCGATTGTTCCTCGCATGACTTTCGTTGTAGCCATATAGAGATGTGGAGTCCGCTGAAGCTGATGTAAACATCTGTGAGCCAGCGATTCGCGCACGATATCACCAATTTCATGTCCAATAAATAAGTGGGGTAATTTTGTTGTTGAAAATCCTTTACATTCATACTTATAACCTGCTGTAAGTTAAGGTAATGGAATTTTCTCACTCTTTGATGTATTTTGTCGGAAATTAGTAACAGTCTTCTTGATAGGTCTGTTTTAGTTGTAAAAAGCTCTGTTTTCTTAATTACATGGTCACAATGTGTTTCTGACTTTTAAGTGTTACGTGGAAAATGTTTGCTAAAGAACCACTGGTGCAAGTCGTGGCTTATGTTACAGGACTTTGGCGAAATTTTAGACCAAATGTCCGACAACCCTTAAAGCTAATTTCGGCATGGGGGATTTTACAGATTTGCCTAAAAAATAATAACCATTAACTTCGTGGATTAGGTCATTTGGCCTGTTACGGCTGCAAGATCAATTCTTCTTTCTTCTTCTTCTTCTTCTCTTCTTTCTTCTCTCTTTTTTTTTTTTCTCTTTTTTTTTTTTTTTCGTCCTGTATTCCGTCTTCCTTTCGGTTTGTAGGAAAGTAAATCTAAAACAATAGACCCTTGTTTCATTATAACTGTTGTTACTTATATTGTAATAGCAAATTGTCTTCAGGAAATTAAGAGCCGAATATTGGGATTACTGTGTTATTAAAATGTTGTACATTTCACCTGTATTTAATATCGGTGACAATTGAATATGATTCTGTATGTTTGAAGTTTCGGTTTCTGCTGACGTCATCAGAACGTAATATATTTGAATTTATCATGTCGTTTTCAGGACCACTCATTCTTGTTAATGACTTATGGATATCGCATAAGACCTCAGGCATAGTATTTTGATAGTTATATAGATTTGAGTTGCATAATTTTTCATAGTGTAAGCGTATGATAGAATACAGATTGTCACAAAATGCTTCCACGTTTCGTACATTGACATCAGGCCCTACCTCCAGTAAGTTACATAAACAAAATGCAAGAAGGCTCATTTAATTTTAACTGTTTTGAGTAGGCTAAACTCCTTATGAAATGAAAGTGATTATGTGAACTTCGATGGATTTGGGGAGAGGCTGAACTTAACTGTGCCTCGCCCTGTCACTCGTTCACTACATCTTATAGGTTCTTTTCGCCTCGCTGACAATGCAGTATCCAGAGGCTTAATCCACCGTAACCGCAGAACCGACGGCATGGTATCAGTGTACGACGTGATAAGTCTGTGTCCATTCGCATAACCATTGTTTCCAGCCGAAGGTTACAGGAGTATATGAAAGTCACTAAGCCATTATAGATGCTAAACGTTCACGAAATATGTACAGTCGAACCCCGTTATAACGACATCGGTTTATGCGACACTTCGCCTATAGCGTCAGATATTCTGTGGTACCAATTAATTCCTCACTGTTAACCATAACATTATACTCCTTGGTTATAACGACACACGTTTATAACGACACAAAATATTCAGACCCCTTTATGACGCTATAACCGAGTTCGACTGTATTTGTACATATGTTACGGGTAAACTGCGAGATCCGACGGTTGCTGAGTTCAGCTGAGTAATGTGGGCAGTAGCTAGACTCTTTGGATTGTGTCAGTTAATAACAATAGGCATAAAGCTTTTTTTTTTTTTTTTTTTGGTGGTGAAGGGCCGCGCAGCAGAAGCCACGCACCGCAGTGTTGACGCTTATTGTGCAACCCTGTGATGAAGATGAAGAGAAAGATGATCAGTGTTTTTTTCGTTTTTCCAAGTAATGGAGCACCGGTGGAACGAAACTGACAGGGGAAAACCGAAGTACTCTAGGAAAAACCTGTCCCAGTGCCACATTGTCAACCACAAATCCTACGTGGACTGACCCGGGATCGAACCCGGGCCTCCGCGACTAACCGCCTGAGCCGCGTAGAGCTTTCGTTATTTATCTTATTTATGTACACACTGAACACCAGGACACGGCTAAATCGTCCCTAGAATGTTACTTTCTCAGGAAAGTCAAGCTCCTGATTTCCCGAAGCTTATCCACCTTTAATCGAGTTGAACCGGGATGGATAAGTTTATGTATTTTTAATCTGACGCTGATGTCAGTAGTCCATACTGTATAGCGTCGAAGGTTAAGATGAGTCTAGTGAATTTGAAGGGAGGTTTGATGGTGTACTATATACCAGGGGTGGCCACAACGCGGCTCGCACAAGTTGCCTTTAAGAAATAATATTTGGTTATTGTACATGCACACGAGGCTGACAGAGAACGGCGTTTTAAAAGTTTTTTTTTTTTTAAAGAAGGAGACTGATAAGTAACTGAAACTCACCTATTGGTCAGATGAACAGAAATAGAGAAGCCGTCAAGTAAGGTTAAAATGTATTTTATTTTGTTAATGCATAGTTCTTGCTTAAGTTTTCTCGTAATATACGGCTCCCGATACTTGTCAGGTTGGCTGCCCCTGCTGTGTGCAAAGGAATAACGTGGGTCAGGAAGATTGAAGTTTTGTCAGATTGTCTTTAAAAAGCGTCAAATTATTCAAACAACTAGACTGTCGTTAAGGGATACGTTCTTTTATTATGGCTACGTAAAGGCACTCGCTGTCGATCCCAGTGGCTGCGCGGTCTAAGGCGTGGGTCTACGGCCGCTCGCTTGCTGGGATTGTGGGTTCGAATCCCGCCTAGGGCATGGATGTCTGTCTCTTGTGAGTGTTGTGTGTTGTCAGGTAGAGGTCTCTGCGACGGACTGGTCCCACGTCCAGAGGAGTCATACCGAGTGTGGTGTGTCTAAATGAGTGTGTGATCGTGAAGTCTCGAAAAATAAGGCGGCCTAGGCCCCCAAGGGGCTGTTGAGCCATTGGGGAGAAAAAAAGGCAGTCGCTAGTGTCCGGCACTAAGCTGTGGACAGCTGTGTGAAGCAGAGGCTGCCATCCCGAGCACGTAATTCAGATAATGTTCATAAAGTCAGAAGCATTGGCGTTGATAGGAGCAGTGGTAGGCACTTGAACCTAAATCTTCAAAACGAAGCATAAGACAGGGAAGTCACCTGCGTTGTTTTAATATATACAAGTACACTGTCGCAGCTGTCCGGGTATGCGAAATACAGGTGCGGGTAAAACAGTTATTTTAAAAGGTAAAATCGTCCCTGTCCACTCCATAAATGTATATATGTGGAACAGAGGTGTAACTCCACTCATTCTTAATCTCGGCACTAGATGGAAGTGAGTGATCAATTTGACGTCTTGGCCATTTTACACCAGGGAAAGAACCTCTCTACCCATTGAATAGGAGGCTGGGTGGGCCCCATAGCCGGAATGGACGTTTTGGCGAACACAAAAGTCTTTTCGCCGATTCCAGTGGCCGCGCGGTCTGAGGTGTGGGCCTGCGGCCGCACGCTTGCTGGGATTGCGGGTTCGAATCCCGCCGGGGTCATGGATGTCTGTTGTGGGTGTACTGTGTTGTCAGGCAAGGATTTCTCCGACGGGCCGATCCCTCGACCAGAGGAGTCTACCGAGTGTATGTCATTGAGTGTGATCAAGTGCAACAATAACCCTCTACACCTACAATGAGTAGGTGGAAAGAGGTCAAGACTAAGAAAGAAAGAAAGAAAGAAAAGTCTTTCTCCTCCGCTGGGTATCGAACCCCTTATCGTCGATCCCGTAGCCTAGTGACTATACCGAACACAGTATCCCAGCTCCCACAGTTATTTTAAGCGTTTTATTATTTGCTAACGTTCATATGATGTTTTTAAGAACAATGATTTACAGATAGTTGTTCAGCTGTAGAACGTAACGATAAATTACAACTACGCTAGCTGTTACCTTGATGACCTGTACGTTAGTATGATGATAGCCGTCTGCAGGTTATCAGCTGTTTTAATCTCTCCTAGGGTCGATATATCACCTCGTTGCACGAATCTTGTTAACTAGCTGCGTATCCTCGTAGGACGGTGTCTGGACATGGGCTTCCAGGGTGTGTGTAACGGGATGCCAAATGATGGTACGTGGAATCAGTAGCAACCGATGCTATGTATCTTAACGATCCGCGCCGTCGTCAAATGTCATATTTAAAAAATGTGTATCAGTAGGTTAGAATCTGCAGTAGCGTAGTCGGTATAGCGACTACGCTTCGGACTGGACGGTCAGTGGTTCGAATCCTGGTAGGTGTAGGGGATTTTTCTCTTCTTCAAAACGTTTGGACCGGCTCTGGGGCCCACCCAGTTTCCTATTCAGCGGGTACCGGGGTTATTTTTCAGGAGCCAAAACGGCGTGAAGTTAACCACTCATCTGGTGTCGAGGTGAAGATACACCTCTGCTTCCCCTGCATGCCTGCATAACATGTACAGGGAAAACGTTGCTTTTTTATACCAGTATGCTGCTTTGTAATTTGAGTTATAAATATGCATAACCATTATATTTTGTTGACAGTTTCGTGGTAAAGTTTATGTTTAGCTGCCATAAAATAATGGCGGAATCGATATCTCATCCTGTCGTAATTGTAAATATCGCTGACAGACCTCCAATACTATGAACATTTGAATTGTACCTCGTATTTACACTTCACAGTTTATAAGTGATGCTGTTGTTACTTCGGCCTTCGTATTACCAAAAACTTCAAGAGAGAGTTCCTCACATCAAAACAAAATAGTTCGTATAAACATATGTCCGGAAATGAGTGATTTTGAGTTTAATTGAAAGATTACATGTAACTGACATAGTAAATTTACAGTACACCTTTCCAATTTAATAACTGTTCGGTTCTTATTGTTTGTCAAGCCACAATTCACAACAGATACTCAAACTGTCCTCCATCTGATTCAATGCACGCATGGATACGTCTGATCATGGACTGTCGCACACTTTCGAAGGTCCTGGGGCGGTTGCGAATGATTTGACAGGCATTTAAAATGCTTTAGTGAAGTGTGTCTCTGTTTTCAGTTGCAGCTGAATACACTAGGGTTTTTAAGTGTCCTCAGAGATAGAAATCTAAGGAATTGAGGTCAACACGTTAAGCTGTATCTCGAAAACTGTTTGCGGATGTGTTGATATGAACCTCTTTCGTTGTTTTGGCGTCGGAAATTCATGTCTGAAATTTGCTCAAGGAAATTAGAGGCACTCTGTATTATTATATATATATATATATATATAATATATATATACGGGGCACGAGGTGGCGCAGTTGGTTTAGGCATTGCGCTACAAGCCGGAAGGTTGCGGGTTCGATTCCAGATGATGTCATTGAAATTTTTCATTGACATAATCCTTTCGGTCGCATTATGGCCCTGGGGTCGACTCAGCCTCTAACAGAAATGAGTACCAGGAATATTTCGTGGGGTGCAAAGGCGGCCGGTGCGTAGGGCTGACAACCTTACCACCTTCATGTGTCGATTGTCTTGAAATCTGGGAGCCTCACCTCCTGGAACCCCAAGGGCCTGTCCAGGCCTGTAATGGGATTGCTTTATCTTATATATATATATATATATACGTAATCATATGTTCTAAATTGTCGTAATTCGTGTAGTCTCAGTTTTTCGGTCATTCGAGGCTACAATCGTCCCGTTCGTCTCGAACAATAGAGATTCTTCTGTACTCATTTTGTCGTCCCCTGGACTCGGCCGGCCGCACCACTTTCATCCCCTGCGCCCCTCCCCCCCCCCCCCTGCAGCTGCGCCACTGATGAGAATTTTTTCTTAATCGAAGAACAATTCGTGGACCCCCACGTATTAATAATTGTACTTATGCGTTCCGTTAATAGGAGAAATACATAATGACAAAAACTGTTATAATATGAGAACCGTAGTAAATGAATTCACATTTTACTCGTAATAATTCAATTCAAATCAATTCTCATTTATTAAAGTGCTAGTTTAACAGCACAATGGCCAATTACAAAACCATCACAAAATAATTACAACACAAATTACACAAACACAAACAACACAACAAAACAAGAAAAAAATTAATAGTAATGACAGAGAATAACAGCAGAAACCAAACGTCGGCTGGAGTAACAAGACTTACTGCGAAGTTATGGAATAATCCTGCGGCCCCGAGGGAGTTTGCGGCCCACAAGTTGGGAACCACTGCTTTATAATATTTCATTTTATCTTCTCATAATACTTGTATATAAAACCACTTCTCATTCTCTGTTTTCTACAAATGAGTTTGTCAGTTAACTCGTGAATCGGGATGTAGGGCAAGTAACTGTTGATTTCCTGTACATGGCTGTGACGTAAAAGGTGGTTCTGACCAATGGTTGGAGGGTTTCCCCGAACTCGATTTTTGCGTGGGTCTCGTGTCGTGCAAAGTGACGGGTGAACTGCTGCGAGTATAAAGAGTATTATGAATGACGGCTTGCATGGCAAAGTGCTCTTTTGAACTTACACGAAGTTTGGTGTTACATGTTATATTAGTACGCGGTTTTTGGTCCTAATTACTACTTCCAATAAACCTTACCCAGTGATGAATTGTAATACAGCGCGTTTTTTTAAATCGCTGACCCGAGCACCACAACTGTTACTGTATGTCGCCGTGGATGTAGGCTTTCTGTGCGACAAAGCTGCCGTGCTCTGGTGAACGATAAAAGAAACACTCTGTACCCCGTATATATGTCGGTACCCCAGCAACATCTCCGATTATCTCACTCGAAGAAAACGAAGTTTGAAACATTTCATTTAGTGCTAAGATTCAATGATGGTGCAGGAACAGGGATACAGCAGTATTGTAAAGAGAGTACAGCGATCTAAAGCACTTTGTATATAAACAAATTTTGAGTTCCCGCTCTATCAAAAATATATTTTTTTACCACGACCGTAAATTTTTGACACTTGATTTTCTGCAGTCGGAAATTTTGAGTTGTTGCTGTATTGAGATATCGATTATACCATACTTTGTATACGATGTTTAGTCGAAAATTTGAATCTAGGTTTAAATAGAAAAGGAACTGGTACACGATGGGTGGAAAAAATGCCGTTTATACTTAGCACCTAGTATTCATGCAACACAATTACCAAAACCTTCTAAACATGCGTGATGTGTGGCACGCGTGACATAAAGAAGAGTCTCGATTTTTGTTAGAAGTCCAATGGAAAATGACGCTATTGACACTCAGGAAAATAATAAGTGGATTGTACGGGAAAAGGGGATTTGTACAGGAAAAGTGGATTCGTACAGGAAAAGTGGATTTGTACGGGAAAAGTGGATTTGTACGGAAAAGTGGATTGTACAGGAAAAGTGGATTCGTACAGGAAAAGTGGATTTGTACAGGAAAAGTGGATTTGTACGGGAAAAGGGGATTTGTACAGGAAAAGTGGATTTGTACGGGAAAAGGGGATTTGTACAGGAAAAGTGGATTTATACGGGAAAAGGGAATTTGTACGAGAAAAGTGGATTTATACGGGAAAAGGGGATTTGTACAGGAAAAGTGGATTTTACAGGAAAAGTGGATTTATACGGGAAAAGGGATTTGTACGAGAAAAGTGGATTTGTTAGGGAAAAGGGGATTTGTACATGAAAAGTGGATTTGTACGGGAAAAGTGGATTTGTACGGGACAAGTGGATTTGTACGGGAAAAGGGATTTGTACGGGAAAATTGGATTTGTAAAGGAAAAGGGGATTTGTACATGAAAAGTGTATTTGTACGGGAAAAGGGGATTTGTACGGGAAGAGTGGATTTGTACGGGAAAAGTGAATTTGTACAGGAAAGTGAATTGTACGAAAGTGAATTTGTACAGGAAAAAATTGTACGACTGGTAACTGGAATGTACTGAGCAGCATCCTGGCCGACGAGTGGGCATTCATGATGATAGAGCCGAACCTTTTAATTCCATAAAAACGGTGAATTTTTTTCATGTATGAATATCCGTAATTTTTCCTGTCATGTACTGTTTGTTGTAAGCAAGAGACAGACCAAACAATAAAATGCAATGGGAATAGTGTGCATGATTCGTACCGGTACCTATATTAGTTAACTACGTATACCGTATTTTCTGGTTATAAAACACATTAGAAGTATTACACAGAGTCAAGGAGGAGAGGAACATCCTACATACAATAAAAAGAAGAAAGGCTAACTGGATTGGTCACATCTTGCGTAGGAACTGCCGTCTAAAACACGTGATTGAAGGAAAGTTAGAAGGAAGGATAGAAATGACGGGAAGACGAGGAAGAAGACGTAAGCAGCTACTGGATGACCTTATGGGAAAGAGAAGGTACTGGAAATTGAAAGAGGAAGCACTAATCGCACCTGTGAGATCTCGCTTTGGAAGAGGCTACGGACCTGTCGTAAGACAGACTACAGAATGACGACACACTGCCTTGCTTCACCTTATTGCCCGAAAGGAGTAGGGAAACATCTGAAATTACTGAGATTTATCTCGTGTATACCTGGCCACAGAATTCTTGCCTCACGTTAAGATGACTTGCAATGGGTAGGGGAACAGACAGACGCGGCTTGAAAATACTGATTTATTTATTGCTTAGTAATCCGTGTCACAATTCCGTTCACATTTCTGTGGGAGGTAAGAATCAGAGATGTTAGAGAAAGTGAGTCATGTTGACATCTATCCTTATACAGTAGTGTATGTCACGGAGTTGGGCAGAGCGCGTTACTAAGGATTTGTTTGTATTGTGTGTAACTTTACGATCCTAACTCAATACAAAACGGAAGTGGGGTCTGTATGCTGTATGATCAGGTATGATCAGAGGTTTCAATAAGAGCGAACGAGGCCACAATCCCCTGTTTATTATTCCGAGATACACACAGCTTACGTTTATACGAGTATATAGATGTATCTATGGGCGATGTAGCCTATCTGAACGATGCGGTTTCAAGAAAAGTGACAATAGTGGTAGCATATTTCTTCTCGTACGTTCTATTACGTGTTATAATAATGATGATGATAATGTCTCTTAATAGACATTGCAGTTTCAGGAGATACAAATGTGATCAAGAAAGAAGCGGAAAAGATTTTAAAATATAAATACCTTACAATAAAAATACAGCGCATGTAGAATGTAAAAGCAAAAGTGATACCGGTAATAATAGAACAAACTGGAACAATTTCAAAATCATTCAGAAAGTATCTGTGCAACATACCTGGAAAGCATGAAATCACGGAACTACAGAAAACAGCCATATAAGGCACTGCGCACTTCGGAAAGTGCTAATGTAAAAGTGTAAAACATTCAATATAGAAAATGACATTACATCTATCATAGATTGTAACCACAGAATAGCTGCAACATTATATACCCTAGAGACATGGTTTGTTTCAGGTATATAATTGTAAATAATTAATACATCAACCAACTTATGCCCTTAATAAAATAATTCAAGAACAGGGATAAAACTCCTACATGTTTCGGCACCCCGGTGCCGAAACATGTAGGAGTTTTATCCTTGTTCTTGAATGTACTGTATTAAGTGCATAAGTTGAGTGATGTATTAATTGTAAGAATGTGCGGTGTGAATAAAAAAATTTTTAAACAATGTGTATATAATTGTAAATACTGCTACTCAACTAATAATAATAATAATAATATAAATATTAAACAGTAGTAGTATACTAGTAGTAATTTCAATTTGCTTTTGGGTTCGGATTCGAAACGTCGGGAACCAGTGACCCAGCGAAACAGCATTACGTCTCAGAAGAAATGAATCCTTCGAAACGTCGCTGTGAGAGCCTCAAGTCTCGCGTAGTAGTAATTTAGTAAAAGGGCGTGATCGTTTAAGGTCGTCATTACCATCGTCATCGTGCGTGCTATTTATTTTACTGATTTATTTATTCTTTCGTCTATGCTACACTTGTAAAATGCACAGTCGAACTTTATCCGTGCTGTTTGGGAATGACTGTCCGTCCTGTGATTTCACAAGTTCTTCCCGTCACAGCAGAGCAATAAATGGAATTAGGCCACAGCCGTGTCGTCTGACTCTGCATCCGATTTGCAGTTCACTGTCAATTTTTCCGTTCGCTGCCCAGCAACAATCGAATCAGCGCCAGTGAACGAAATCTGTAAAATCCTTGGCACAGTGAAGGCACTGGTATCGTGTTCGGAGCCCGGAACGGTTCCACCTCAATGTCCTTCTGTTCATTATTCTTGAATTCAGCGTTGTGACATTCTCTCGAATTGAAAACCTGAAGTCCAGGTAAGATCTCATGTTTCAGATGCTCGAGTCTGTCTGGCAAGGATAGAGGAATATAGAAGTGACAGTGGTGAATTTAATATAGTCGACACACCTAGTGTGTTTTAGTATTGGTATTGAGCTGCGTGTTTCGGCTATACACAAGCCATCATCAGGCTAAACGTTCTTCTATGTCAGATTAGTAGTAAACGCAGAGAGGCAATTGTCCTGTAATAAGTAGAGAGATTACAAGTCTTAAAAATGATCTGTGATTTAACTAAAACGCTGAGAATATAAATTGTATTACAGAATTAGAAAATTCGATTGTAGAAACCTGCGTTGTCGTTTTGTCATTCCGTTTAGACTCTCTGTCGCACATTATTCTATTTTGTGTATGCTGTTTTCAACATTCAACAAGAAGAAAACTCTTTTCTCCAGCAAATTGTACTTAAACTTAAGGAAAAAACTATCAAATTGCCACATTTGGAGCGTAGCTTTGTATGGTGCTGAAACTTTGACACTTCGGAAAGTTGATCAGAAATACCTGGAAAGTTTTGAAATGTGGTGCTGCAAAGGGATGGAGAAGATCAGTTGGATCGATCACGCGAAAAGTAAAGAAGTACTCCGTAGAGTCAAGGAGGAAAGGAATATCCTACATACAATAAAAATAAGGAAGGCCAACTGGATTGGTCACATCTTGCATAGGAACTGCCTTCTAAAACACGAAAGACAGAGGGAAAGATGGTAGTGACGGGAAGACGAGGAAGAAGACGCAAGCAGCTACTGGATGACCTTAAGGAAACGAGAGGATACTGGAAATTGAAAGAGGAAGTACTATATCGCACTATGTGGAGAACTCGCTTTTGAAGAGGCTATGGATCTGTTTACGACGGGCTACGAAGTGACTGAATATGATCATATGGTCGTTACTTAAAGGTACACGTACACCAGAGTTCCATAAATTTCCCCAAAACGTAGGCGCTACCTCCAAATTCTAGGTGCCAGAAGTATGACTTGAAGTAAGTTCCATACTGAGGACCCTCAGTTCTGGAGTGGTTTGTGAATGTTACTGTGACCTGGCGCTTTGTGTTCAGTGCATGTGAACTGTTACACATTTTTGTATTCATTCATTCTGTAGTCTGTCCCACGACAGGTCCGTAGCCTCTTCCAAAGCGAGTTCTCCACAGGGTGCGATCTAGTGCTTCCTCTTTCAATTTCCAGTATCTCTTCTTTTCCTTAAGGTCATCCAGTAGCTGCTTACGTCTTCTCCCTCGTCGTCCCGTCATTTCTATCCTTCCTTCTAACTTTCTAACTTTTTGTATGTAAGGAAAAAAAACCTGCAGTTATTATGCTGAAAATATTAGGCGTCACCGTACGAAATGTCGCCTGGGCAACCAGGCGACCTGGATTTGTGCAATCTTTGCGTAAGCTACGTGTACTTTACATGAAGATGTGTATCTCACACACGCACACCCTTGCAAAACAAATTGCGTCTTTTGTACAAATAGAAAAATACGAACGTAAAATCAACACGAATAGCGGAATACAGATTGAAAAGGGGCCTGGAACTTCATCTAGAACTAATAACAACAAAATTAATAAATTGGATGTTTAATTCAGGAGGGAAAGGAAAACGTTTAACTCACGAAGCAGCGCAAGTTCTTCTTGTAAAAACATAAGCGTGAAGATGAGGTTCGTGTACAGTGTACTGTTAGAATAATGAATACACGATGATACACAGTATAATAATAATAATAATATAATAATAATAATAATAGTATAGTCTCAGTCTACAAAGAATGGTTTTACGACAATACGGGTTTCTGTAATCAGGTTTTAAAATTTTATGATATAATTTGTGTTCCTTTAGCATTACAATTAATTCACATAAATCAATTTGTAAATCTTATGATCTATAATTGTTATAGTCCAATTAACACTGTATATTGACCATTATTTTTTTACGTAAACGAATGGTTAGCCTGAGATCTACGCTCTTCTGGGATATTACGCGGCGTCGTGTGGTAATTTTTTACCGATGTTTCGGGACAGCGTATCGGTCCCATCTTCAAGGGTCAAGAGTTTTTTCATTTCTTCCTTTTTTTTTTTTCTTCTCCTCGGACTCTTGACCCTTGAAGATGGGACCGATACGTTGTCCCGAAACGTCGGTAAACAATTACCACATGACGCCGCGTAATGTCCCAGAAGAGCACATCTCATCAGCATCGCGGCGGAAGCCTAAAATCACGAATGGTTAACCTGATGATGTTTTGTGTATAGCCGAAACACGTAGCTGAACACCAGTAATAAAATGTATTAGTTGTGCCGAATGTATTAAATTGAACTTTGCGAATTGTGTTTCAATAAGTATAGCATAACGGGATGTATTAATTACAGATGGCGAGGCAACTGTGGACTGTAAAGAAATCCACACTTCAGTGATTTATTTTTGTGGCTGTGTATAATCCACACTTAAGTGATTTATTTTTGTAGCCCTGTATAAGCCACACTTAAGTGATTTATTTTTGTAGCCCTGTATAATCCACACTTAAGTGATTTATTATGTAGCCCTGTATAATCCACACTTAAGTGATTTATTTTTGTAGCCCTGTATAATCCACACTTAAGTGATTTATTTTTGTAGCCCTGTATAATCCACACTTAAGTGATTTATTTTTGTAGCTCTGTATAATCCACACTTAAGTGTTTTATTTTTGTAGCCCTGTATAATCCACACTTAAGTGTTTTATTTTTGTAGCCCTGTATAATCCACACTTAAGTGTTTTATTTTTGTAGCCTGTATAATCCACACTTAAGTGATTTATTTTTGTAGCCCTGTATAATCCACACTTAAGTGATTTATTTTTGTAGCCCTGTATAATCGCCACTAACACTTCAGTCAGTCCGGAGTGTGTAACTGCAGTAGCATGTCGTCTGCTTGTAACAATGCTGAGAATGGTTCGTACAAAATTTGTACCTTACTTTATGACGCACGTGTCTCCACACACAACTTAAGGCATCGGCTCTGTTGCTGCATTGTTATTACCATAAGCCTGACATCTAAATATAGATCTCGCGTGACCGACATATTGGTGTTATTGATGTCAGAGAATGCAAGTATAAAGGTGACGTGGCCTGTACCGTCATGATGTTCGTGCCAAGGTTCACGAAAATCAATCGATTATTTCCAAAATTACTAGAGGGTAGAAACATAAAGACAAAAGGATCGATATGGTTACTCTGTGTCTATGTTTTCTTATACAATAAGGAAAGTAGGTTAAGTACCTTTTTGGTCGTGCTGTACCATGAGCGACATGTTCGGAATGACCTTTGTTTTCATCTTTTGAATTCTTAGTTGGGCTGTGTTGAAATATTGCATTAAAGCTTCGGAGATAAAAATATGAGTTTGGATGTCATCGGCCTGGCTGTGTTCTTGACCTGAAAGATACTGTAAATGCGACTACGGTTCGGATATTCAGCTGATAAAAATATTTCAGATAAGAGCTACGGAAATTTAAAACAGCCCCACGGTCTTGTCTTAAAATATACACATAGTAATATTTAGATGTTCACGAAGCTGTTCATTTATATAGAACCCAAATGACCACCACCGTGTTCCGAAACGTCAGTCCTGAGACGTATGAATTCACTTCAGGGGCGTAGTTTGGGGGGGGGCAAGTTGTGCGGCCGCCCTACGCGTCAGTGTCCAGGGGGCAACAAAGTGGGGGGGGGGGATGAATATTTTAAATGCATAAAAAAATTGGTTTTTTGCGCTCAACAGATTTTTAATTAGTAAACCAAATAAATGGAAATGGAATAAATTGTTTTGATTTTTTTTAAAGTTCATAGCTGGTGACCACTGTGATTACTCGCCCCGGGCGCCAAAAAATCCTAGCTACGCCACTGATTCACTCCACATTTTCACACTATGTATCTGAGATTAATTTTAATACATTTTTCCAGTCTACGCTTAGATCTCCACCCTGTGTCAAAACACAGTGCCAAATCAAGTGGAAAGTTATATTTTATTGTCATTGTATGTCATTCTGAGGCGCGTTCGCGAAATTGCGAAAAGTGACTATTATCTTCGTCATGCCTGTCTGTCCGTCCGTCAGCCCGCATGGAGCAACTCGGCTCACACGGGACGGATTTTCATGAACTTTGACATTTGATCATGTTTCGAAAATCTGTCAAGAAAATTCAAGTTGCAATAAAATCTGAGAAGAATAACAGGTACTTTACGTGAAGACCTATGTACATTTGTGATAATATCTCGCTGAATTCTTCTTAGAATGAGAAATGTTTCATAAAAAAAAATTGTAGAGAAAATCAAAACACACATTTTATGTTCAATAACTTTTTCCCGAAAATCGTTCCATTTATGAGATAATGCGAAAAAATATGGTAGAGCCAGACAGGACACAGATGGCAATATAATACGGCGCATGCGCTTTGCATCCTGGATACCTAAAGCTACGGCAATAGTGGTTACGCGAACGCGCCTCAATGTTACGTTTATACGTACATTGCCTGTCTTGTATAGCGTTGGTGAAGGTGTCTTTATTTTCTGAAAAACCTTCATGTTTATGCAGAGAGTGTTGCCTTTGGTAAGCTGTAAACTGGATAGTGGCCTATTGAATGCGAGAAATGATCGCAAAACTTAGACAGTTTCAGACGTGGGAGGAAGCCTAGAACCTGAAGACATGATTGAATATGTGTTTGTTGTTACAAATTAACAGATAGACATATTAGCGTTATTATAAATGGAGTAAGCATGGTCAGTGATTTAGGTTGCACAGCGACAGAAGCGCATTCTGTCGGCTGTACGTATGGGTCAGGATGCTCCGGCACATATTCACTTTAAATAACGTAGTGTACGGTATGCCATTCTTCAGCATTTTTCATCACAATCCGGCCTTCCCGATACTAATCTTGCAGTAGACTAAGGCGATGGAAAGAAATTTAACAACCGCGATTGTCTGCCTCAGGAGCGCTCAGTCCCCGGTCCTTACTGATGTCAAGTGGATTAGTCGTATTGTGACGCACAGTGAGAACTCTCCGGACCCACTCTGTCCCCTCCCCACATACCTAGTTACCTACTGACATGTAATTTAACTCAGTGGGTTGTTACTGAATGCATTTAGTTTAGTTCTTTTGTAGCTTTCACGGATTAGACCCTTTGACCTGTTCCAATTTAGAATCAACTTCTGAAACGAAACTTCTGTACTTTTGGTAGGACTCTTTGGACGAGAGGTCGGTCGTATGCCATGTTTGCGCTTATACAGGATAACAGAAAGGCCGACTTGCTGTACATACAAATCCCTTGTAGCATTTGAACCCATGATCCCAGCGATCGAGCCGACGAAGGCGGTATCGTACCTGAAACTGCATAGATGTCGTTTAACGTCGGTAATACTGTTGAAAACGGACATGGAATGGTGACGTGACATGGGAGAAAACTTCTCTAAGTTAGCACGTAAAGGGTCGATTGTTCAAATATGTACATGGGGGACCGTTTGTGTAATGTTTGTTTAAAAAAGGTAAAGAAAAGTAATGTATTTTCCTGCCCACGCCATGAAGGCATATAGGGGTAGCAGAGGTATAGCTCCGCTCATTCTTAACCTCTGCAATAGATGGAGGTGAGTGGTTAACTTAACGTCCCGGTCGCTTTACCCACGGGAAAGGAACCCGGTACCCATTGAATAGGAGGATGGGTGGGCTCCAGAGCCGGTCTGAACGTTCTGAGAACAGAAAAATCCCTAGCCCTGAGCGGGGGGTCCCACTTTTGTTCCCGATACAAATGGAGAAAAATCACCACTGTATTTTACACGTAATGGTACGGTTAAATTTGAGAAGGGAACGGTGTCAATACTTGTCTAGTGGTAAGGCCACGACCGTTTTTTTTTAGGCACTGTAGTCTGAATGTAATTCTAACGAACAATATCTGTAACAGTCTGTTTTGCTGTGTAGCGGATCGAGACCTGTGGGTCCTTCGGTGGCATCGACATTTTCTTCAGTTTCTTTAGAAACATGCATAACCAAGCTGTATTGCAAATTCCCACTGATTCATTAATTGGAAGCGAATGATGTCTATGAGCATATCGACACACACGTTTTAATGTTACAGAAAATTGCATAATTTGTACTACTTACCACGCATTATCAGGGCAAGAAGGATGAAATGGACGGGGTAAAGTTGCACGCGCGGGAGCAAGAAGGATTGCATACAAAATTTTAGTCGGGAAATCTGGAACGAAGATTTCATTCGGGAGGTCAAAGTTTGGTTGGAAAGTAATGTTAATGTGTAATAATATAGTAGAACGTTATAGAGTTTGGACGACTGGATTAATTTGGCTCAGGATCTGATACAATGTGCGTTCTTTTGAACACGGTAGTGAACCTTCGGTTTCCAAAAAAAAAAAGTGCGTAGTTTTCAGACTATCTGAGCGTCTGTTCGTTTCTAAACGACTGTACTGCACGTAAGCTTTACTGCGTTAACCCTGGCATTGGTGTATCCCACATTCTTTGGAGTAATTTGAACAACGCTAACATTTACGTATTGGTTGTCTAGCGTGACTGCGTATCTTACCCAGAGGTGTATAATGTATATTATATTGACTTTAGACATTGTTCAGCATGTCGTGTTTGTCCCTGCATTACGTGCACACTACAAACGCTAACGCTCCGAATTGCATGAAACCCACATAACAGTGCCACGAAATCTACACAGTGGGAATGTCGTATTTAACATGCCTTTATTTCTAAGGAGATTTTCCAATTTTGGTTTATACCAGCAGTTCCAAGTTGTAGTCTCAGTACTAGGCCTACCTTCAATTAACACTTTCCGCATGATTCTGCTTTAAGCTCAGCACAGTGATGAGCTTTATGATCTGTGCTCCTCACCAAATATTATCCGGGTGATCAAATAAAGCAGAATGAGATTGGTGAGGCATGTGGCACGTATGGGGGAGAAGAGAAATGCGTACAACTTTGTTGTGGGAAACCTGAGGGAAAGAGACCACTTGGAAGACCTAGGCTTAGGTGGGTGAATAATAATGAACTGCAGCTTCAACAGATAGAATGGAAGGCATGGACTCGGATTGATGTGGCTCAGGATGGGGAATAATGGCGGGCTGTTGTGAACGCGGTGATGAATCTTCGGGCTCCATACAGTGCTGGGAATTTCTTGAATAGCTGAGGAACTAAGCTTTTCAATAAGGATTCTGCTCCATGTAATTAGTTAGTTTCATCTGCTTTCAAGGCCTCTTCGCTTCAGAATTAGCTCCGAATCTATGAATCTTTTAGACTTTTTGTGAATCCTTGGACGGGTGATCTGCCCATGACAAGGACTCTGCCTACACAGGGAGAGACACAAGAGACTAACGCAGACATAAATTCGTGGCTGGAGTGAGATTCGAACCTTCAATACCCGTGTTGGGCGGTTCCCAGATTTCATGTCAGCCACTCCCAGTCTGCCACCTTTCTCTTCGATGATCTCAGTCGGTGTTCTGATGGGCGCCAGTAGGATTTCCTATCTTAACTAACACTGATAATTGTCAAGAAGTGGGGGATTTATAGCACGGTCAGTAGAAAAGTTCGGCTAGCTGGGTCAGTGATACAGCAGGGCAGAAGGTAGACCTTCTGGGAGGTGCTCTCCCTGATTTCGTCGCAGCAGGTCGTCCGCCTGGGTCGAATCAGCAAAACCTCTTTAACAGATGATGTTTATATTTCGTAACCCACGGGTAACATTCATCATAACCTCCATTGATTTTATTGTTTTATGGATGTTATTCGCATACGAGGAACTTCAGATGCTGTCAATAGAATGCGAAATAATCACGGTGTTCCGATGGTCTCCAGCCACACTTCAACCCATTGACTGAAGACTTCGGATGTGGCCCTTATGAGCCCGATGAAGACGTAGGCCTATTATGCCTAGGAAACTTTACGTATACGTTGAAAATAGCAGTGCGAACATTCTTCTTCTTCTTCTTCTTCTCTTCTACATTCTTCACCAGCACTCAGAAAGAAAGGTCCTTCGAACACTGCCATGACATCAATATCAGAGGAAGCAGCGTTGGTCACTGGGTCGCCGTTTAAAAGACAAGTCGAGGAAAGTCTGACCAGATACTCGACATTGAAAACAAACGTCAAAATCGAGGACAAAGACAAAGGTAAAGTTGTCCAATAAAGGTAAAGTTCTCCCTTTGCACGTCATAAACGTATATGGCGGAGTGGAATTTAGATGCAAGCGCTCTTCATCACGGCACTAGTTGGATGTGAGTGGTCAGATTCAAGCCTCGGCCGCATTACCCCCAGGCCTACCCGTTGAATAGACAGCCCATAAAAACTGATTGATCCGGACATTGTGTTGTGTCCGGTATAGGGCCCCACTATTATTTAGTATTAGGAGCTACTTTTTTTATATTAAGAAATAATTTTTGGTTTTCGAATTTTTATGAATTTTATGTCTTAAAACTTATTCTTGACTATAACAGTCTAGGTTTATGTTCAGCGACAAATGCCAGTAACAAACCAACTCCATGGAGTCTTCAGCTAGTCAAGAAAGTCCCCGAATTTTATGGAACCCGAAGATTCATTTCTTCGTTTATAAGAGCACGCCACCTGTCAGTATCCTGAGCCGGATCAATGCAATCCACGCCCTCCCCCCCCCCCCCATCCTATTTATTGAATATCTATTTTAACATTATCCTCCCATCTACGCTTGTGTCTTCCATGTGGTCTCTTTCCCTCAGGTTTCCCCACCAAAATCCCGTATGCGCCTCTTCTCTAACCCATACGTGCCACATGTCCCGTCCATCTCAATGAACATAGAATGATTTTGCAAGCAATGAAGTTTTCTTGTATTTATTTGTCTTCAATAAAAGTATCCGATAGTCTGGTATTTCACTGTACAGTCCGTTCCAGTTTGCATGTCTCATTAATTATGAGTAAGGTAAAGGTAAAGGTCTCCCTAGAACAGTCCATGAAGGCCCAGAAGGGGAGTAGAGGTATAGCTCTACTCTTTCTTTAACCCTGGCACTAGATGGGGGTGGGTGGTCAACTCCACACCCCGGCCGCTTTACCCCCGGGAAAGAGACCCGGTACCCATTGTATAGGAGGCTGGATGAGCCCCAGGGCCGGTCTGGACGGGTGCGAAAAATCTCGCCCCCACCGGGATTCGATCCCCGGACCGTCCAACCCGTAGTGAGTCGCTATCCCGGCCCACCATTAGTTATAAGTACATGTTAATTTCAATTTTGGTGAAATAATTAGCATAAACAAGCTCTGTTGATAGGCAACTAATCATAACCACACGACTGATGTTGATATCCAATCATTTCAAGGGCGTGGGATCAAGACAGATAAATATAAATTGGGTTTGTGATGAAGTACTAGAAGTAGAAATTCTGGATATGCAACTTATTATTTTGATTAGTGTTCGAAAAGTGTTATCGTCTTGTGTACATTACAAATTTAATCGTGTAGACAGGCGGGCAAACGTCTTGGTTGTGTGATAAACTCGTGTAAAGAACGCATAGCAGTTCTTTTTAGAACAGCTGGAAAGAGATATTTGTTTATAGAATGCGATCTCACGACAGCAAGTTCGATCCATGTTACAAAACTGTGCTTTACATTTTTGACTTGTAAAGTGACTTACCTTCACGAATCGTGTGTTTTGGTGGATATGTTATGTTGCCCTTCCCTTCGAAGAGAGATGTTCCAGTCGTTGCCATTTGCTGACGCCATCTTTTCCGCGATCTCGTGTGATCTGGCTGGCGGATAAACACCCTTTAACACTTTAAAGACGAAAATAAATCTGGAATATGTGTGAAGATTCAGTTCGTACGGCGCAGTAGACACTCCGTCTGGTTGTAAAAAACCAGAGAATTAACGATCTGTATGGAAATAATCGCTGTTTGTTCTGAGATCCATACAAAACACATGAACACAGTGTGGGTAGAACGTAGTATTTTTTAATCTTAAACCTGTTGGTACATATGAACCGCTGTACTTTAAAGGGTTAAGCGTTTTGCAGCAATTTAAATTCTGAGTGAAGCGTTCCTGATATGTTGAGAACTTTTTTTTTTGTGGTCAGACGTACGAAAGCTCCGAAATTACGCTGTGCTGTTAATCGTTCCGACATGGTAGGAAAGTTCGGTAGGGCGTCACCACCGTTTTGGCAGTCGTGTGAATATTAATTTTGGTCACGATGACGTAGATGTTTTTAGTGTTTATTCTAATGTGTGCCTATTTCAGAAGGCTTGTTTTAGAAGATACTGGTTCTGATGCCTGCCTTTTGCGCAGAAGGTTCAAATTTTTTTGTTCGGTATTTACTGATTAAGGTATCACCAAGGCTAATGGTTATTCATACATGTTTATTTATGAAGTATGAGCGTGTTATCTCTTTCAAAGCAGCCTTTTTAACACTAAACTTTTACTGACAGAAGCCACTAGTTAACAAGCGAAACCGATTAGACCATATTTACATCCCACCGTTGTGTCGCATAGAACTATCGGTGCTAATAAGTCTAAAGGTTCTGACGATGGTGTATGATATTGAGAACAAATTGTCTTCTGGACTTTGTCCATCGTCCGGATAAAATATTAAAATATAATATATATTATATTTCAATATTTTATTGTCTTCTGGACTTTGTCCATCGTCCGGATAAAATATTAAAATATAATATATATTATATTTAATATTTTATTGTCTTCTGGACTTTTCCATCGTCCGGATGAAATATTAAAATATAAATATATTACATATTATATGTTATATTTCAATATTTTATTGTCTTCTGGACTTTGTCCATCGTCCGGATGAAATATTAAAATATAATATATATTATATTTTAATATTTTATTGTCTTCTGGACTTTGTCCATCGTCCGGATGAAATATTAAAATAAATATATGTTTCATTTTAATATTTTATTGTCTTCTGGACTTTGTCCATCGTCCGGATGAAAATATTAAAATATAATATATATTACATTTTAATATTTTATTGTCTTCTGGACTTTGTCCATCGTCCGGATAAATATTAAAATATAATATATATTATATTTTAATATTTTATTGTCTTATGGACTTTGTCCATCGTCCGGATGAAATATTAAAATATAATATATATTACATTTTAATATTTTATTGTCTTCTGGACTTTGTCCATCGTCCGGATGAAATATTAAAATATAATATATATTATATTTTTAATATTTTATTGTCTTCTGGACTTTGTCCATCGTCCGGATGAAATATTAAAATATAATATATATTACATTTTAATATTTTATTGTCTTCTGGACTTTGTCCATCGTCCGGATGAAATATTAAAATATAATATATATTAATTTTAATATTTTATTGTCTTCTGGACTTTGTCCATCGTCCGGATGAAATATTAAAATATAATATATATTATATTTTAATATTTTATTGTCTTCTGGACTTTGTCCATCGTCCGGATGAAATATTAAAATATAATATATATTATATTTTAATATTTTATTGTCTTCTGGACTTTGTCCATCGTCCGGATGAAATATTAAAACATAATATATGTTACATATTATATGTTATATTTCAATATTTTATCCGGACGATTGACAAAGTCCAGAAGACAATTGGTTCCTATCCTGTTGTTTAATGTCTTTCTGTATTTACAGTTTATGTTTGTGTACGTCCTGAAGGACTTTTTTTACGTAGAAGGGTTGTCAGGCACAACCCAACTCCAAAGCTGGAGGGCTCGCCCTTGTCGGATATCCCTCACTGTTTATTCAATACAGGCATTCACCTTCCATTGCTCCTGTGTACGAGGTTGCGAGGTCTATGCCGTGACGACGATGCACCCACGTAAAAGTAAGCTTGTTGCTGTCTACACTATGAAGGCATATAGAAGGAGAAGAGGTATAGCTCCGCTGATTCTTAACCCGGGCACTACATGGAGGCCGCTTTACTTCTGGGAAAGAACGTAGGTACCCATTGTATAGGGGGATATTTGGACCCCAGAGCCAATCTGGACGTTTTGGAGAAGAAAAATCTCTTGCTCCTGTCGGGATCCTTGATCGTCCGGCCCGTACCCTAGTCCGTATACCATATTAGGCGAAGCCTGGGTGCAGATGGGTGAGACATGAAGGAAATGTGGTGTGTGAGTGTGGTTTGGATTCATTTAATTCGAGTTTCTGGTGGCGGGCTTTTGTGAACACGGTAATGAATCTTTTGAGTTCCTTAAAAGGCTGGAAATGTCTTAGCAACCGGAGGATTGTCAGCTTCCCAAGGAATCTGCTCAGTTAAGTTAGTTTGTTGTCATTTTTTAAACAATCGAAACGTTTGTGAAACGCTCCTGTGGAAACGGAGGATGCAGCAATTTTATCTGATTACGCTGATAATGTTGGCACTTTTCCATCTTCGCTCCTGAAAAACTGGTATATGACGAGCGTCAGGAGCTACTAATTCGGCGTTCTCCGTCACTGTCTACAAGAAAGCAAGAAGTGAGTCGAGAGTTCACAGAATCCGTTGTGACGTCACGTAGGCCAACTTCCTTACATGGCCAGAACGTAGAGCTTGCTTGTCAGCAGCGTTGCCACAGTTACCACAATCTTGACGATTTTAAATAAACTCTTATGATCGATAAAATATTTGTAGGCAACATGGAATTCACAAGGACCTCTAGTTAATAGCATACGAGATATTGGGTTCTCAAAGGGGTACTGACGATTCCAGTCTTTTGGGATGACATCGTGTAGATTGGTATGGAGGTACCAACTGGATTGCCCTGAATATACAGGCAGTATGTCATACATTTGAACTTTATCTTACCATATATGCCGAGTTTTGTCATAGATCGGACATGTTGTATGATTTTATTTTTATTGAATGTGCTGTTTAAACTTCCGAGGTTATAATGTATGGCATCGAAGGAGACTGCACGTATTTCAAGGCATTCGTCTGCACAGACAGACAAATTATGTTAAACGTCGGCATATCCACTACTCCAGTCGAAATTCACATCGGGTGTTGGTGGTCATAATAGTAATTTGTATTCTTAATATATTAAAAAAGGTAAAACAATCCCATTACAGGCCCGTAGGGTTCCAGGAAGTTGAGGCTCTCAGATTTCAAGACCATCGGCACATGAAGGTGGTAAGGTTGTCAGCCTTACGCACCGGCCGCCTTTACCCCCCAGGAAATATTCCTGGTACTCATTTCTGTTAGAGGCTGAGTCGACCCCAGGGCCATAGTGCGGCCGGAAGGATTATGTCAATGAAAAATTCCAATGACACCATCGGGAATCGAACCCGCGACGTTCCGGCTTGTAGCGCAGTGCCTCAACCAACTGCGCCACCGCGTACCCGCATTCTTAATATATTACGAAACTAAAACATGTTAGATGTAAACCTAATAAATATTTATGCTATGTGGGATTTGTGGTGGACAAAGTGACGCTGAAGCAGGTTTATCTCCCAGTACTTCGGTTTCTCCATGACACTGTCACTTCAGCGTTTCATAATCATTCATCAGTCCATCATCGACGCTATATAATCGTGGTAAGCACTTGACTCTAGAGGCCGCATGTTAAACGTTGAATGTTAAGTGACTTTTGCACCAGTGTGCATATTCATTCGTACCTCGCATAGAACACACCGTGCTTTCATTGGAAAGACCAATTGGTGCTGTGTAGGGAAACAATCGCTGTTGGTCGTAAGAATGAGGCGGAACACGTGAATACTCGTACACTGTGTGAGCAAAATGCTGAGTTTTTAGTGTTAAGTCTGGCGGTACATATAGTAACCACCAGGCTTTAAATGGTTAAGCAAGATTTTGTTTGTTTACGAAAGTTAATTTAAAACTGCTTGTTATATTCCAATATTTGTATTTGATATAGTGGTAGATAACAAAATCGTGAGGATGCAATTTCATTTCGTTCGTACTCCATTAGGAAGGAACGAACAGTGGCGTTGCTGTGGGGGGTGGGGGGTGGCCGCCCAGAGTCCAAAGGGCAGCAAAATGAATAATTTAAATCAAAATAAATTCTGTGCCTAACAAATTTTAAAATATTGAGCCAGATAAAAGGTAATTCAATAAATAATTGTGACGTTTAAAATTCGTAATTGCTGTTACGGGCGGCCATTGTGATTGCCCCGGACGCCGAAAAACCTAGCTACGCCACTGGGAACGAGAAACCTCGGTCATTATTCATCGTCCTGGGTAGGCAACGAACACCGCGCTGCGGCCTCGTTTTTCTTTGCCTTTCCGCTGTAAAGTTGTGCCTATCGTATAAGTCCTTGCCCAGGTTACGAATTCAGTATGACAGGTGGAACATTCAGGACAGCGTAGTTTCAATGTCAGTTGTTCTGTCGTCCGATGATCGCGAACTGCATGTCATAAGATATTCCCGTGTCTCATGTGTCAATCAGTAAATTAATGCACGATAGCTCAGCGAAGTTATTAAAGAATCGGGCACGTGTTGAATTCTTTTGGTTTTCTGATACGCAGTAGGCTTTCATGGCCAACTGTAGCTGCGAATACGGTGTCGCCTGGTGTAATGGATAACCTCACCGATGGAACTGGTTTGGGTGGCCGGTAATATCCACAAAACTCCTGTTTAAACATCGGAAAGCGAAGAAGCTGGTACTGAACGAAGTCAGTGTCTGTTTATTGCGTTATGACCGCGTGAAACCGTTTGAGTATAGTTGTCTTTAACGTTTTTTAGGCGCATGCGCATAAATAGGGAAAGGCGGCTGTTGGCTTCGTCATGTCTGGCCTTACGCCTGTCCGTCCGCATGTATGAACGCGACTCCCACCGTACGGACTTTTGTGAAATTTGGTATTTCAGACTTTTACGAAAAATCTGTCGAGAAAATCCAGATTTCGTTAAAATCGGACGAAAATATCTGGCACTTGACGTGAAAATCTAAGTATGTTTTATTGTTTCGGGCGACATAAATTTACCATAGAAGCATTGTTGTGCAGCGCTCAATATTTTTGTATTGTTGACAGTGATATATAGCTTAATAACACACATAATGCATTGTTGCATTTCCACTGCAACAATGGTTACTCAAACGTGCCACAGTGGTACGTTCTACGGACATTGCCCATCTTGTTTCTTTTTTATTTCCGCAGTGTCACCACGGTGTGAACATAGCTTCTTTCCCAAGACGTATATGTTTCTCGACAGATTTTCGTAGACGTCCCCAATATCACATTTCATGAAAATCCGTGCATTGGGAGCCGTGCTGGTACATGCGGACAGATGGGCATACAAACTTGACGTGGCTAATAGGCGCTTTTCGCGACTTAACGCGAACACGCTTGTTAGTGAATGAAAATATTAACGAAAATCATCCTTGCCGAAACAGGCTTCGAAATTCATAACATATGTGCTGTTTTTGCGTTCCTTCCACGCCTTTTGCCGCTTAGACAAGACACTGACGTTGTTAGACCTGGACAGTACCTCTACTACCCACATTTGGCTACGATGTGTAGACTGCTATCAGCAGGAGAGAGGGTGAGCCTTGTTGGTACAGGTATTGTAGACGTGTAATGTCGGCAAATAAGCTATGCATAAGCTAGGAAGTATGTCCTATCAGATACAAAGGCGGTTTATAAAGGCCGCATTGCATGCATGATTTGTTGTGTTTTCAAAAATGAATAACACAGGCTACTCGCGCGGTGTTTGTGTGTAGTGTGTGCGCAGGCGTGACTGCTGTGACGCACGAACGTGTTTATATCTTTGTGCATGTGTGGTGGTGTGGCTTCTAGCAGATCGCCTTGAACAGGTTCATTTGATAAGTAACGCGTAGAAAACGAGTAGGGAATAAAATGGCATCTACCTGTTTAGAGTTTAATGTTATTCTCCGAGACGTCCAGACCAGTTCTGGCGCCCGCTCACCTTCCTGTTCAGCCGGTGCCGCTGTTATTTGTCCGACGTAAAGCGGCCGACGCGTGAAGCTGATCACTCAACTCCATCAAAATGTGGATGTTAAGAATGGGTGGAGCTATACCTTTGCTTTCCCTTCTTGGCTCTCACAGTGACAACTTTACTTTACCTTTTACTGTTCTTAAACGTGTTTTAAATGGCTGATTCTGTTGGCATAATTTTATTTTCATTTTGAAAAGTCTCTGACAATGTCGAATACAGATGTGGAGAGCAAAAATATTTTATTTTGATGTTTAATACAGAACATTTCTGCATCGGGTCTTTATAATCGCTTTGATTAATGATTTGTTCTTTAAAATTGTGTCTGAAAGAGATTAAGTAGTCTTAGTAACAAGTACTTATTGAATGAAATGCATTCAAATTTATGTAAATATACTCCTTTTGGTCTCCAACGAAGAGGTTCCTTCGTGATTACAACTGGTGGTCTACGGCAGGGGTGCACAAACCCCGGGTGTCAGGTCGCCCGGGCCACTAAATCTTCTACCATGGCACCTAATATTTCTGGCTCCTCAGTGCTGAGCTTGCTTCTTGCCACCAATTTGACACCCAGAATTTTGAGGTGGCTTTTATATTTTTTGGAGAATGTGTGTTCCCCTTGTCTACGGGTAAGTCGCTGATATTCTTTGCAATATTTCTCGCGACTCGTTCCCTACTCATGTTCGCATGCTGTATTCGTGTGTCAGTTGTGATAAAGTAAAAAACCTCTAAATGTAAGATCTGGAGGTCACGCCGTGATTCGGATACCCTGCTCGGATAAGTTGCTTATGCTTTCATCCGTTCATTTATCTAAGGCGATCTCGTTTATTGCAGGTTATAATAGAATTGAAGTTTATTTTTGATAGTCAAGGAAACATTTGGCTTATGTTATCTAATCCATCCAGTAGATAGTTTGTCGATAAATTAACCAAAGAGAACATTCTAGATGTCTAAATATTTTTCTAGGCTGTGCCATGGTTCGTGATGTTAGTCGCTTGGCGTTTCACTATGGAGGGCCAGGTCTAATCTCAGGGCAATCCATGTGGTATTTGTGGTGGACAGAGTGGCACTGGGACAGGGTTTTCTCCTAGTACTTTGGTTTTCCCCTGTCAGTATCATTCCACCAATGACCCATACTCATCTTCTTCTGTCACCAACGCTATATAATTTCAGCATTGACAGAGTCGTTAAGTAACGTATTTAAAAAACTAAAAAGTGATCTATTTAGTGCATAACATTAATGTAATATTACAATTCTGATGTGAGAACCGAACCTGTTCCGTTCGACGTCCATGTCACATGCAGAGCAGCGCGTTGGGAATGGAAACAGGGGCAGTGGGTTAGTTGCTGGTAATTAAGGCGATGCGAAGTTACTGCAACACAGTATGTACACTCTGGCTGCCATTACGATACGCCAGATGCTCGCGTGCTTGACAGCTCTTTTACCTTGGACTGTTTAAAGACGGACATCTAGTTTCGCGTTACTGCTAACGGTTTTTACGTATCTCGACATTTGAGACCATTCCACACTTTGTTTGATGTCAGGGTTGGACAGAAATTCGTTGCTTTTGTTTCTGCTTTTTTGTTCTGAATTTAATGTCTTTTTTTTTTTTTTCGAGAGTCAGGAAAGGCCGAGTTGAATGGCTTAGATAAGATACATGCTTATACTGTTATCGCTGATGATAAAGGTGAATAGAACAAAAATAAATTGCTTTAGAACAGGGGTGCACAAATCCCTAGCGCCAGGTCGCTGTGGCGACTAAACTTTGTATGGTGGCACCTAATATTTGTGGGGTCCTCTGTATGGAGCTTGTTCCAAGTCCCCTTCTGGCGCCTAGAATTTTGAGGTGGCTTCTAGATTGTGGACCCCTGGTTTCGAAGTAAGTATAGATGGAACTGATTGTATCATGTCACGAAACTAAGTCATAACACAGGGGTGGCCATCTAGACGAATTTAGAGAGCCACAATTAGGAGCAAACTTAGTGAATAACCATGTCTTTAGTACTTGTCAAATCAACGTTCGGTAGCAACACTGCTAACTGCGTCAGGTAACGCAGCCGGCGCTTTTTGTTAGCGACACAAGGAGCTACTGCTTGTTGGGGAATTCACCAATCCATGTATAGAATAAAATATTTTGTCCTTATTCTACGGCTTCTTTTTCTTCTGTTCTTCCAAATACAGTAGGTTAGTTTCAGTTAATTATGAGTCTCCTTCCTGACATTCTTTTAAAACTCCGTTCTCGATCTGCCTTTTGAGCATGTTAACTTCCTGAATGTTATTTTTTTACATTATACTTTTCGAACCACACCACACGTGTGTGAGCGCGTTGTGGTACCGCTGTCGTAATATAATTACTGCTTACAAATAATACAATTTTTTTTTTCAAAGTAAGCATCTGTGAACAACACTTACAGGTAGGAATCAGGAGAAGTTTGACATTATTTGTTACAAAAACTGATTCGTCCTCTTTGCTTTATAACGTCCGTAACGGGTCGTGTTGTCTTCATATCCCACGTGTCCCCCGGGAGTTCGTGACGGAGGTACGAATAGGACGATTTTTCATTTTTGCAAAACCTGCCCTGAGTCCAATTCCACGTGTCAGATACACGAAACGAGATCGCCGTCACTGTGCTGAGTCACGGCAGTAAATAATGAAAGTTTGGGTCAATGGAAATATATATTCATAAAATTGTTCTGCAGGTTTATTCTTTCAGCACAGTTCACGTGCACTTCCCGTAAATTTCCCTTTGTTCAGCGGTATTATATTTCGTAAGGTTGTCATAAGGAATAAGCAGTTTCATTACTTAAGTGGAGCATATTTTAAGAAAAACATCGGAGAAGGACAGTTGCCTGCACTAGTAATGTATAAACATCGCCGCTGGCCAGATTAACACGATGTTCTAGATTCAATGTTAAAAATTAGTATAACACAGTATGAGATACTTGGTGCAACGTAATAATAATATTGTAATAATTATTAGTCGGCAGCAAGGAACAGAGAAGGTTGGAGGCAGGAGATCGGGAAGGCCATGGCCAGAAAACGGGCCAAAGCGCCATATAATTCAATTCAGTTCTCTATTACTAATGTGCTGGCACAACAGGCATAAATCCAATTACAGAGACAGCGCAGGAACGTAAGAGAAATACACAAGTAACAATAAACGAAAAGAGATAGTAAGGCAGGCAATGTACGTATAACGTAACACTGAAGCGCGTTCCCTTAACTATTGTTGTCGTGGAAAAGCAATAAGTATTATATATTATGAGTGTGTGTTTGTAGCCTTAGTTATCCAGCATGCAAAGCGGATGCGCAGTATTATATTGTCATCTGTGGACTGTCCGGCTCTACCATATTTTTCCGCATTATCTCATAAACGGCACGATTTTCGAAAGAAAGAAAAAAAAAAAAAAGTTATCGAACATAAAATGTGTGTTTTGGTTTTCTGTACCAACTTTGTGTGAAACATTTCTCATTTTACGAAAAATTCAGGGAGATATTATCATAAATGTACATAGGTCTTCGTGTAAAGTACCCGTTATTCTTGTCAGATTTTAATGAAACTTGAATTTTATGTACAGATTTTCGAAAAATACTCATATAACATTTTATGAAAATCCGTTCAGCGGAAGCCGAGTTGTTTCATGCGGACGGACAGACGGATTACACGAAGCTAGTAGTCACTTTTCGCAATTTTGCGAACGCGCCTAAAAACAACATTACTATCCTAATATTATAATTGTTAAGAGAGATCATTGTTCATGAATTGTTTATAGTACAGTTCCATTCAGTTCAATTTATTGACATGCAGGCTTAGCAGCGCAGGGCAATGTTCTAAATCAGCATTAGAATACAACAATACACAAATATACATGATGATGATGACGATGATAATAAAGTTATAAGTGAAGAACCAGTGTCACCTTGATGATTTAGGAATATATGGTACTGTGCTGCTACCTGTCTTGGTGCCTCGCCATAGTGAATTTGCACCTGGTCACTCACTGTTGCCATTTCAGCAGTTGCCTGAGCCTGCAATGCCCCACAATGTATCCTATTCAGCAGGGGGGTTCACAAATGGAGGACCTGGGAGCCATTCTCATCTCAGTCCCAGCCCAAATTCTCCTATGAGTAGTGTACCAAGCCCTGGAAGCACCCACTCCAACCCACAGAGCCCATATGCGAGCAATGGCCTACCAGAAACTCCACCCCCTGCATACAGTTCCCCTGAAGAAAGTCAGCATGGCCAGTCTACAGCCCTGACAGATCCATCAGCAATGGACACAACGAGCAACATAATGTCTGAGGTTGCCCCTGTTTCTTACCAGGAACCTCTCTACTGGGCCGGTATTGCATACTACGAGCTCAACTGCAGGGTAGGGGAGGTATTCCACTGTCAGACAAATGTCATCATAATAGATGGCTTCACAAATCCTTGCAACAACTCAGATCGATTTTTTTTTCGTAAGTTCGTGATTCGTAAGCAGGATGTATTAGTGCTGTTCGATTCGTGCATTTTAAATTAAGATGCATGATAGTAAAATGTGGCCATCACTTGCAAAATGAATGAGCAGCATGGTCAGCAGTCTGGTGGGAAGGTGCTCGTTATGCAGCACTGTATGCGTCCGGTCAAGAATTCGAACAATAGCCACAGAAGAGTTACGCCACGCATTGTTGGAATTCAGTGCCGGAAAACTTCTTTTGTAGGAGATAGTTGCGTCAAATCTCAGTTCACAGCTGTGCACTGAGGGTCGAAGCATACCTGCATTGGAATCTTCTTTACTTTTCAGTCACGTCTGTCACTTTAAAGGAAGAACCCAAACAGGTTGTTTGAGGACAAAGTGCCAGAGGAGAGTGTTTGGACGAAAGAGGGGTGAAAGAACAGGATGAGGAGCCTCATAGTCTGTTGTTAAACTATTAGCCTATAGTTTGGGATTGTTAGATATAAGTGGGTTACAAGTAAGGGATCGCGGGATCGATTCCCGATGGTGTCATTGGAATTTTTCATTGACATAATCCTTTCGGTCGCACTATGGCCCTGGGGTCGACTCAGCCTCTAACAGAAATGAGTACCAGGAATATTTCCTGGGGGGGGGGGGGGGGGGGGTAAAGGCGGCCGGTGCGTAGGGCTGACAACGTTACCACCTTCATGTGCCGATTGTCTAGAAATTGGGAGCCTCAACCTCCTGGAACCCTAAGGGCCTGTCCAGGCCTGTAATGGGGTTGCTTTACCTTTACAAGTAAAGGATATGTAGCACAGTGGGGAATGAAGAGAATACGGAATTTTTTGGAAGACTTCAAAGGAAGAAACCAATTTGAAGACATCGGCAGGGATATGAAGACACGATTAAAATGGATATCACGGAAATACGTAGTGTGGGTGTAAGGTGTACGTAACGTCTTCAGGATATGATTTAAAAATGGTGGGCCTTTGTGGTCATGGTTTTCAGGATTTCTTAAAACCAGGGAATTTCTTGACTAGGTGACTGTTAAGTGGTAAAGGAATGCTCTGTCTTAGGTGGTTAATTTGCTTAACCAACAAATTAACTACCTGATACTTGATTTTGATTATGATTATGTGTTGGATGGAACTGGCTCTTGATTGTGTCTAACTCGTGTAAAACTGGTTTAGTGTAAACGGTGTTGACCCTTCGGGTTTTGCCTTCAGAAAGATGGTGTAGGTAGTAAGGTGGGTATAGGAAGAAAGTAAACATGGTCATTGTTACCTATTGGAAGGTAGGTAGTGGGTAGAAGGAAGGGAAGTTCTCAACTTCGTGTTCCAAGTTAAGAGAAGAAGATAAGCTGAGATATTCGAGAATAGGGCACTGCCAAGATGCTGCACAAAACTGCATATTGAGTAGCTTCATGGTTTGTACTGCTTGTCACCAAATGTTGTTATAGCAGTAAAATCAAGGAAGATGAGATGGGTGGACATGTGGCATGTATGAGGGAAAGAGAAATACATAAAGGGTGTTGTGGGTTGCACTGAAGGAAAGAGATCACTTGGAAAACTAGGCGTAGGTGGGAGGATAATACTATAGTGATGAGAGGCATGGGCTGGATTCGTCTGGCGTATAAAAGCGACATGTGACAGGCTCTTGTGAAGACTGTAATAAAACTGGGTAAGGTAAAGCAATCCCATTACAGGCCTGGACAGGCCCTTAGGGTTCCAGGAGGTTGAGGCTCCCAGATTTCTAGACAGTCGGCACATGAAGGTGGTAAGGTCAGCCCTACGCACCGGCCGCCTTTACCCCCCAGGAAATATTCCTGATACTCATTTCTGTTAGAGGCTGAGTCGACCCCAGGGCCATAGTGCGACCGAAATGATTACGTCAATTCCAATGACGCCATCGGGAATCGAACCCGCGACCTTCCGGCTTGTAGCGCAGTGCCACAACCAACTGCGCCACCTCGTGCCCCTGCATAAAATTGGAGGGAGGAGCATTTTTTGACTAGCTTTGGAACATCTTCTTCTTCTTCTTCTTCTTCTTCTTCTTCTTCTTCTTCTATGGCTGTTCGGCCATTTTTCGGGCCATGGCTTCCCCTTTGCTGGGATGTCGAGACAGTTGAGTTTTAACGTGTTGAGGATAAGCTAACTTCTCAAAGAGGCCGCATGGAGTTAGTAGTTAGTTGAGTTGAGTTGAGTTGAGTTGAGTTTGGTTAGTGAGGGGAATTGTTCACTCTTCTAAATTAGTTGGCAAGTCGGTAAGTAGGTAGTAGGTAGGAAAGTAAGCAGTTGGTTGTTAAAAATAAACAGAATTACGGTCTGTTTCTAATTAGTTGGTATGCTAGAACGTTTTTTTTTATTATGAGGTCGCATAAACACAGAAGAAAATCGAAGATGGCTGCTCCGGGATGTGATGCCTTTTAGTTTGGTAGCTAGGGCCTTAGAGACCGCCATGAGAACCAGAAATGTCACAAAGAGGAATGTCATTTGTGGCAGGAAAATAAGAATTTGGGCCACCGTAGACGCAGTGTACTTGCAGTTGGATTGACGTTCCGAAGTAAAGTGTATCGGAATTTTGGAGGGTCCTGCAGCATCTTTAATCAAGGTGCATGATGACAGCAGTGCTATTCTGTGGCACATCGGTACACTTATGCCAGACTGTACGGTGTCACGTCACAAAAGACAACAGTATGTTGCCTCCGTCATCAGGGTAAATGATGGAGCGGTAAGATGCTATGAAATGTTGGTTCAGACTTTCCATTGTAATTTTAACTGTATACTGTTACGGCTCATTCCAGTTCAGATCTTTGCTGCTTTGTAATCGGGAGCTCCAAGGTTCGATTCTAGGTATGGAGGTCGGTCGTCTTGGTAGGTTAGCTGTATGTTTTTTATTCCTCCAGGCTAATACTGGAATAATAGCTTAAGGTAGTCTACGACGGCTGTTTCCACTCCTGCCAAATTCATAATTCACGGTCATCGTACATATTGAGTAACAAAGTGTCGTTAACCGTTTAAACACTAAAGTGAACCCAAATTTTATGTAAAAATTCAGTCCCTACCCCCCAAAAATACACCACAGTGACCATTATAAGAATTAGTCGGTTAATGCTGCATAGGAAACTAAGCGTAGTCTGTGGGCAAAGTGCAGAATATTCTAAGCCTTCAGACGCCGGGGTTTAATTCAAACTACTGTCCGGGACGGATGGGGTTTTAATATGCAGTACCCTTAAATGGAGGGGAGCACAAATCACGAGCAGCAGGTCGTCCGGGCGACTAAACTTTGTACGGTGGCGCCTAATGTTTGTGGGTTCTCAAAATGGAACTTTGTCATCTTTCTGGCACCTAGAATTTTGAGGTGGCTCCTAGATTTTTGAAAAATATGTGCACTCTTGCTTAAATAAATTCATGGCCGTACGGTGTACCAAGACGGGCAGCGCGTGAAGAATTAAATGTCCGTACATTGCACCGAGACCGACATTGAAGGGTTAATGTTAAACGCTGCGAAGTACATGTACTAACCACTGAACGTTTAAGGTTTAACTCTTCGATATGCAGGTATGTAAATAAAGTATTAGTCAATTTTCGAAATCCAAATTTCGTCCGGAGATTCTGTGTTATATGATTCAAGATTTTCCATTCTATACGTATGAACTCTACTTTATTACAAGCTGGTGCGTGTGCTAGAATTGAAACTGGAACATGCAGGATTACTATGCTTGATTTACTCAGTAGCTGGCAAAGCTTGTTTAGCAACTTAAATAAATCCCCCCCCCCTCCCTCCCACCTTCTCTCAACTCACGTTTTGTCGCCCTCGCGGCCACCGCAGGGCGTTGCCCTCCCTGTGTTAGCTGTTGTGTATTGCTCGTTGTGCTTGGATACCTGTATGCCACGAGTTTGACTTTTACCACATTCTAGATATATGTATTGTATAACGATATGTTATGATTTATGGCGTCTATAATCGGGAGTGTTATTGCAGCGGATCTTCTGCCCATACCAAAGTCCTGAACCAGTGATAAGTAATCCGCGGGTCTCTCGTTACCTGCTAGGATCGCAGCTGTTGCCTCTTCGAGCGAATTCCACAAACGATAAACCAAAAATATATTTTCGGTGAATCAGTAAGCCAACAAATTGCACACCCGTTTTGAAATACAACTTTATTCTTTCTCGCACAATTTTTTTTTTTGCCTTCTGAAACACGTGATTGAAGGAAAGTTAGAAGGAAGGATAGAAATGACGGGAAGACGAGGGAGAAGACGTAAGCAGCTACTGGATGACCTTCAGGAAAAGAGAAGATACTGGAAATTGAAAGAGGAAGCACTAGATCGCACTCAATGGAGAACTCGCTTTGGAAGAGGCTACGGACCTGTCGTAAGACAGACTACAGAATGAATGAATATACGGCCATCTTCAGGGGGGACATTTATGAAATATAGACACAGCAAGCACCCAAGTTTACATAAGTAAATGTAACTTAATTAAGGAAACGATTCTGTATACCAGAGGCGAGCACAACGTGGCTCGCGCACGTCACTGGTGCGGTTCGCTCAAATTGCTTGTAAGAATAATATTCATCTAGTTTACATGTCTACGAAGCTGAACGTGAACAGCGTTTGAAAAGTTTTTCGAATGAAAGGGGACTTGTAACTGACAGAAACTAACCTACTGTAGTTGGGCGAACAAAGATAAGAAGCCAGCAAATAGGGACAAATATATATAATTTTATTCATGGATTCCCCAACAATCAGTAGTTCCTTGTGTCGCTAGCAGAAAACGCTAGCTACGTTGTCAGGCAGTGAGCAGTGTTGCTACCGTACGTTTGACTCGATAAAAAAAAAGACATGGCCCATGCCTAATTTGCCTCCTACAATGCGACTCCCGAAGCTCGTCTACCTGACCACCCCTACGGTATACTCATTCGCTGTTCTAAACATACAGAGTTGCTTAATATGCCCTGAAGACACTAAAACGTAATCATAACTGTTTTGACTGTTTGGTTAATGAAGTTGAATTAACCATTTGCCTCGGCTCCATATTTTCCATTAATATTCCAACCGTAATTCTCACGTAAATTTCAACGAAGTTTCTTCGTTCTGCGTTTCGTACTTAACCTGTTAACTCCATGGAGCAGAACCCTTGAAAACCCAATAGGTTCTCGTCTGGTTAAGAAATTCTCCGAATTTTGTGGAACCCCAAGGCGCATTACCGTGTTCACAAGAGCCCGTAACATGAACCGGTTCTGAGCTACATGAATCAATTCCACCACCGCCCATACTATTTCTTTCAGATCCATTTTAATATTATCTTCTCATGTACTTCTAGGCCTTCCGCGCGGTCTCTTATGGTTTACCCGCCAAAGCCCTGTGTGCATTTCTCTTCTCCCCCACGCCTGCCACTTACCCTTAACCTGCTTCTGACATAATTGTCATTCTTTATCCACGTTCTAAAAAGTGTTCCAGGTGTGTGGCAGATGTATTTGCATTTTCTCCACACTGCTGGCGACGTATCCTAGCAATATAATTCCTGTGTTTGGTTATTAGTTGCTCACGTCTTTAAGTTTTCGTATTTAATCCCTTGTTAGGTTGGGTTTATAACACTGAAATTTTTGGTGCTTTATCGACACATCCTGAATACCTGTGACCCGTCTCTTTAAAGTTTATTGAAGATTAGGTCTACTGCAATATGACGCCATGTCGATTCAGACCCTGAATATGGAGGAAGCAAGCTCCTCAAAACGTCAATAAGTAACTGTTTACCATTCGCCACGGGTCATATTCAGAAGACTTCAATCTTCATCAACGCTGTTGTGAAAACCTCAAATCTCGCAACATCAAATTTCCTTGTTGCCTGCTGCAATTTCTGTAGGTCTGTTACTAATATGATCTGTTACAGATAACCTGTCGTGCGTTCCCACCAGATTTTGAAACTTAAACGTTTTTCAGGCGAATGACTGATATAACTACTGACCTCTTAAAGCCTCTGACCTTTCCCATTTTTCTGCAATGCCCATTGTATCCTGAGATCTTTAAAGAAATCCTGGGTTTCCCCTGTTTTTCATCCCATCTACATCTAGAACACGTGTCCATAACACTACCACGTGTTGTTGTCCTGTGTCCACTTCTTGACGCATAGTAGTCATTGCCTCCTACCTGCCGGCTCAGTACTCGTCGTCACCCAACCTAGAACACTGTATTGCAGTTTCCCGTTCGTGTTTCTGCCACGGTAAGACTTTTTTTTTATGTGAAGGGCCCTCGCATCACAGCCTGAAGGCTTTTTGTGCAACCCCAATGAAGATGATGAGGATGAGCAGTTTTTTTTACCAATTTTTACAATTAATGGAGCACCAGTGGAATGAAATCGACAGGGGAAAACCGACAACTCGGAGAAAAATCTGTCCCAGTGCCACTTTGTCCACCACAAATCTCACATGGACTGACCTGGGACCGAACCCCGGGCCTCCGTGGTGAGAGGCCGGCGACTAACCGCCTGAGCCATGGCACGACCCACGGTAAGACTTACTAATGATAAAAAGCGGTTACGTCTTTTACGTTGTCAAAATCCGGTAGCACTGAGAGGAGCCGGGATGGCATAGTCGCTATCGTGCCAGGCTATGGACCGGAGATTCCCGACAGGGTCAAGAGATTTTTTGCTCCAATACGTACAGACCTGTTGTGGGGCCCACTGAGCCATCTGTCCAGTGAATACAAGGGGATCTTTCTCCGGCGTTAAGGTACCAAGGCGTGAAACTGACTACTCGTCTCTATCTAGTGCCGGGGTTAAGAATGAGTGGAGCCCTACCTCTGCTTCCCGATGTTATCTTCATGTGCACAGGGACAACTTCTGCGTTGTTGCTTCCTGTTTTGCGTGCGTAGTCTCCGTGCCGTCATCTTTGATCTTCGCTGACGTTGCTGTGTGTGACGTATCTGATGCATGTGACGTACTTACCTGTCCCCTCCACTCCCTGTGGTGTGACGTACTGCCACCGCAGCGCAGCTATGGACCGCTGTTGTAGGCTCCGTGCATGGCTCTGTTCCCGTGTTCCTAGATTTCCGGTTACCGGCTGTGTCATATTCTTTACACTGCAGATCGGGTCCTCCCAGTGGAGTCCATGCCTGCTCGAGGCTTATAGTCGGACTTCAAGCTTTAATCCAGCGCAATCTAAACGCTGTGAAGGCCATCTTGTGTTTCGCGCATGGTAGGGTGGGTAGGCTATGTTACGAACTATGATGAATTTTTCAGTATACAAATTCTGTAGTCGTGCAGTTAAAATGTGTCTCGATCATCACTTTCCTTGTCAGTGGATCGGTCGTGGTTCGGAACGTTGGCCACCCAGATCTCCGTTCCTCTGTCCCATTTTAGATGCTTCAAACTCAATAAACGACTATCTTATTGAACTGATGCGAGCTACATGCTTGAGTCACAGACGTGCCTGAATGTATATTGAGGCTGAGGATGAACATTTTTAACATTTGATATAAATGCAGTGATAAACCTTTTATATAATTAGGCCTACGTGTTTGCTTATTATTATTATTATTATCAAATTTTCATCATCATCATTATCATCATCATCCATCAGTAGTTAGGCCTTACTAGACCTGTTCCTGCCTCGTCTAATAGTCTTTTCAGAGGTCTTCCAAGTCGTCTCTGTCTGTTTGGGTCTATAATTCAGCATTATTTTGGGCATCCTGTTGTTGTTCATTCTTGTTACATGCTGTAGTCAATTTGATTTGTATCTTCTTAGTTTCTCGGCAACTGGCTTATTATCATAACTTTAATATTCAGAAAATGATGAACCCTGACGATAAGACCAATGTTTTATATGATATTTCTGACTGGCAACACCCCAAGGAAGAAGCTGCTGAAGTTAAAAAGTCATCAAATCACGAGTTACTATGTATATTTTATTGTAATGTGCTACAACTGAGTTAGTGAAATTGCTGTGGAGGACAGTTTGGTTGGTTTTTTATTTCCAGCACAGGCATGAATTGTTATTGTCGCTACAATTGGAACTCGCCCAGTCTCCAACGACATTGGTACCGAGAGTTGTTTGTACATCCGCAAAGCGTGCGGAGCTTTTGAAATAGCGACGCTTTCATATAATATTGCGTGGGCACAAGGGCAATGGTACATCTATCATTAACATAGTGAGTCGCTTCTATATTCCATACCTATGTGTTAAATAAACTTCCGAGCTGTTCTACGAAAATGGAGGACTGATAAGCAGACAGATACATTAGAACTGAAATGTCAGTATGATTTATGTTCATAGTCTGATTAGATTGAAATTAAATGTATAAAACTCATTACATTTTATGGATTGTTTGGTTGTTCCACAAAATTTTTTGACACCCGCATTTTTTTTTTTTGTTTAGAAACAGCGTGTTAGAGGACATAATTGTACGGGCGCCTACATAACGTTAAAGAGAATTAACGATGACTTGCGGAACCTTCGACTTTTCTTCTGTACCTTATTATTTTCTGGCGTGACAGACGACAAGACTAAAAGATGGAATCGGTTTTCGATAAGTCTGTGCATAAAGTTGTTTCCAGTTTGTCCAATTGAATTTAAATTTTCTGCTGTGTATAGTAATTACCTTGGAGAGGTTCCTGGCATCACCAGCGCCAGTTTGCCGTGACACCATTTCTCTCACACAGGAGGTAGTTTGGCCAAGGCGAGACCTGGATCTCGCTTGCCATCCACTGCAAATAAATATGTTTATGTGACGTTGCTGTGTTAGTGACAGTGCAGCAGAGGCTTAGCCGTAGTGGGATACTTTATTTACATATATTTATACGAGACTAGTTTCGGAACCCGAATTCGTATCGAAGAATTAGTAGATAAGCAAATGCCATTAATTGCGGATACAAATTACTGTCGCAGGACAAAAGTAAGTATTTTTTTTTATTAGAAATATAAGCCTGTAACATTTGTGTATTTCAAATTAAACAGTAAAATCGATATAACCGGACACGCGGCTTCAGTTTTTCGCAGTTCACAAGTCAAGTAACAAACCTTTATGTCATTAATTATAGATAAGATATGAGTTTTAGTTCCTATCGTGATGTGTGTATTAGTCGTTTTACACTTTTTTTTCCCCCAGGGGATTGTTTTTATTTGGATGAGGGGGATTGTGGGAGGAATTTTCAGATTAAATTTGTTTAGAGGTCAAACCTGGAAGGGCCACATTGCTACATGATACATCTAATGCATTTTTATCCCATGAGTTAATATGTGTTAATCAGTAGGCTTACCGTTTAATCAAAGAGTTAAATTACTTGAGAGAAAAAAATGGAGTTTGTCAAAGGATCTGGAATAGAGAATTTTCGGAAGAGATCTACGCTCTTCTGGGATATTACGCAGCGTAGAGTGGTAATTCTGTACCGACCTTTCGGGACAACTTATCGCTCCCATTTTCAAGTGTCAAGGACCTGACCCTTGAAGATGGGACCGGTAGATTGTCCCGAAAGGTCGGTGCAGAAATACCGCTCATCGCTGCGTAATATCCCAGAAAAGCGTAGATCTCATCTACATCGCGGCGGCAGCCTGAAATGACGCAAAGTTTTAAAGGTTCACAGAGCTTAAGAGACGTACCAATAGATGTTTCTATTACCCAGATTTCACATTTGTTATTTATTTATTATTGTTGTTGTTATTATTCCTGTTATAATATTTTTCCGCCAGTTTTCCCTGCCAAAATAATGCTGTATTGCTAACTGCTTTACTTGTTTTCGTGTATGTGCTTTTCATTCCCTTCGGTTTTGTTCATTTCTGGCTGCAGACGCGTGTCGTATTGTTGGTGGATTGTTATTGCTAACAAGAATGCTTTCTTTCGTTATTTTTTGTTGAACGCTACTCTTGACAGATGGAGCGCAGGAATTGGTGAGGCTCATTTGTTGATGTGTGGACATGTGATGATATAACGCCCTACTTGATATGAATTCATCTGAAGTTTAAAATAGGTTGGTGACAAATGTGATGTTGTGTTGTTATTTTACGTTGCACACAAAAAGTGATTTAACAAATACTGTGTGCTTTTATATTTTTGCTTCTATTGTTATTGCCAGGACCGTTTCAGGGTCACACAATACTTCGTGCGAGTGTTACTGCAGAATTGAGAGTTGACCGTAGGTGCCATTCGACGAAAGTAACGGAAAAGAACGAAGAAGTGTGTGGAATCTGGTGGAATGTTCCTCGAAGATGTTGTGGGATCTTGGGGGGGGGGGGGGGGGTGATGGACGTCATACCCAATTTCATGAAAGTAAAGCTATTTCAAAAGAGAGCTACGCACATATAAACGATACGACAAACCTGTCACATGTTATGAAATAATTACAAATGAAAGTGTCAAGCGGATTGTTAGATGGGCGTTACAGAATTTTCGTCTTTGAAGCTCGGTGACTGTAGGAAGTGGTATTGTGCGTTGCAAAATCGGTTATAAAGTGACGTCTGCCATGTAACATTGCAGTTGGAAGATGGAGAATTTGTAGTTGTTGCTCAATATATCATAGCTGTAGAGGATCTGCTTAAGGCTGGTATTCTGATGCAGATGACATCCATGTTACATCGGTTTATTTAGTATAACACCATTGATAATCCGGGAACATGTGGTAGTAGTTTTTAGTGACGTACGGTAAGTCGTGTGATGTCATGGTGTACGCAGAATCCTGATGTTCTTTACCTGATTTTAAGGAAGCGAAACGTCTGTTGAGAAATGGGTGACAAAGAAGTAATGACATTTGGTTACCGTCCTGTCTTCCGCGTAATTAAAACGAGGTTCGAAAGGACTCATAAAGCATAACTTTATTTTGCATTTATTTCTAGGTTTTATTTTATTTTTATTAAGAACTTATGATGGGTGAGGTAGAGGTACATACAGGATTTTGGTGGGGAGACCTGAGGGAAGGAGACCACTTGGAAGACCCAGGCGTAGACTGGAGGATAATATTAAAATGGTTCTTAAAGAAGTGGGATGGGGGGCATGGACTGGACTTTATGGCTGAGGATAGGAACAGTGGCGGGCTCTTGTGAATGCGGTACTGAACCTTCGGGTTCCATAAAATGAGGGGACCTGTTAGCTTCTCAAGAAGGACTCTGCTCCATTGGAGTTAGTTAGTTACTAAGAACTTATGTGTATGTTAGTTTGTTATAGCGTAGTCGGTACAGTGACTACGCTACGGGTTGGACGATCCGGGGTTCGAATCCTTGCAGGGGCGAGAGATTTTTCTTTTCCCCAAAACGTCCAGACCGGCTCTGGGGCCCACCAAGCCTCCTATTCAATGAGTACCGGGGTTCTTTACCGGGGGTAAATCGGCAGGGGGTGGTAACATACGGAGCAGATATCTTGGACATTGAATAAGGACATTGCTAAAGGGCTGGCAGTTTTTGAAAGAAAAATTTTGAGAAAAATATTTGGGGCAATTAAAGTAACTGAAAATTGGAGAAAGCGACATAACGAGGAACTAAAGCAGGTGTTTGGAGATTTAGATATACTGTCATTTGTTAGAATAAGTCGGCTCAAATGGATTGGTCATGTAAACAGAATGGAGAATAAAAGAACAGTAAGTCAAGTATTTAATAATAATCCCCAGGGAAGTCAACCAAGAGGACGACCAAGAAGCACATGGTGGAATTGTGTACAAACAGATATTAAGAAGTGTAAAATTAACAACTGGAAAGAAAGGTCAATAAACAGAGTGACTGGCAGAGGGCCATTAAGGAGGCGAATGGTCCGCATTGGACTTAGTGCCACCGAAGAAGAAGAAGAAGAATAATCGGCAGGGGCGTGAAGTTGACCAGTCACCTCCATTCAGAGCCGAGGTCAAGAGTGAGTGGAGCTATGCCTCTACTCCCCCTGTATGCCTTCATGGATTGAACAAGGACAACTTTTTATGTGTTAATTTTTTTTAGATAAAATCTCAAAGGTTCGTGTGTCTCCATACGCTTATCATCCATCTATTCATATTCCAATTTTCACATGTCTAATACTGGGCTGAGGAAGAGTATTTTAAGACTCACTCAGCCTACCATATCGAAGCTGGTTGTGTGGTTATTTTTTTTTTTCGTTCTTCCTTTGTCTCTTTATATACGCATGTATGTATATGTAATGTCTGAATTGAGTTTACATGTAGGTACATTGTGTGCTGTAATTACTCGTACTGTTTGTCTACCAGAATGATTTATTGCCTTGGAGCGTCGTTGTGTTTCACTGTTACCATTTCCGTTTGTTTTTAATGTAATAGGCCCGATGGAAGGTCATTACTTTTGTTCGTGAGTAGCGGATCCTAACACCAAACATTTCCACACATGGAGGGACAATATCGTTAATACATTCTGCTTGTCATTTGTCTTATTTCCGGTTTGTCAGCGTTATGAATACAGAGGAATTTTGCCTTGAAGTCAATCTTTTGAGCCCTTTCTGACTCTTTTAAGATCTGGTTTAATATCGATTTCTTTCGAGCCTAAAAGTTGTCAGTGAAATTTGTCACTCTGTTGGGACTTCGAAGAAAAATTTCTTCGGTGTTTCAAGCTACGACTGAACCGCAAATTGTATGTAAAACGTCACGCCGACAAGTTGAATGTTGGCGATCTTTTTTTGCGGGTGTTATTTCGGCCTCTGTGAACCCTCCTCTGCCTCTTCTTCCGTTTTCGGTAGTTTTCTTGCTTTTGTGCGTTAGTTAGTCTCGGTATCGCGAACCTGTAAAAAAAAACAGCGCCGATGTGACCCACTATGTGTACCGAAATGTAAGACGTTAGATGGTGAGAGTGTGAAAATCGTAGGTGATTTTGACATGGCCGCCATTTTGGCAGATTTCAAGATTTTTTGATGATTCTTTTTTTATCGTGTAGGTATATTCCTTACCTTTCAAACTATGTATCGTTCACTGCTGTAGTGGAAGTAGGCGCGGAGCACTGTGAAGAAACGTAGGTAACGCGAAAGTCTGACACCGCGAGCGCCGAGGTGACCCACCTATGTGTACCGAAATGTAAGACGTTTTACGTCAAAAAATTTTATGTCGTACGTTGATAAAGTATCATCAGACGGAAGTGAAATGTTGGTAAATTTTCCCCCTTGTGTCTGCGGTAACGGCTTGTAGCCGTCACAGTACACGTTTGAGTCAAGTAACACGCATTGCTATCTAGCAAGAAATTTAACACAAATATAAAAATGTATTATTGTTTTCCAATGCTTTCCATGAGTTTGTATAGTGTGCTGGCTCTGATGTTTCTAATTATGAGTACAGAGGGTATCACGCTACACAGTGTAGGTCTGTTCATGAATAGATGTTCATTATATACGCTTACTTCCCTAGATATTAATCATATTGAAAAATGTTTGAAATGGAATTATAAATTTTAACGAATGTAGTAATTTACTGTATGTCGCATTTTTTTTTGATGATGATGAATTTTTCTGGGAAATGAGGAAAACAAGTTTCAATTTCATGCAGAGTAAAGGCAATGTTGGCCTGATATCATTGGAAATTTACAGATTCCCTACATCAAACGATGACTGACACGATCTGTGCCGTTACACATTAGTTTTTGCTTCTTCCGCCGTATAAACAGCATGGAAGTACGAAATATTATATAGCTTTTAGTAGGGCTGTTTGTCCCGAGGTTATCAGATCACATCAGTGTTCAGTTTTTAATGTATATTCATGTATTTTAAGGTCACCCAAGATCATTCGATGTAATTTAATTTAACATCTCTTAGTAATTGAAATAACACGAGTTTTCATGTCAGACAATTGTAGCATGGCTGGGCCTACCTACTAATTCTGTTCATGAGTTCATTAACCCACTAGCGTTTGAGTACGGAGGAAAGTATTTGAACAGAGCTGCCGTGAACAAATACGAAGCTATTCACCGAACAGAACAACGTAGGGCCTATGACCCGCAACACAACAGATACTCTTATTTATGTGCATAATGAAGTACTGCGTATATTGTACACGTCATCAGCAATATGTTTAGGGCAATTAGTTCGAGGAGCATGGGATGGGAAAAGCATGTAATTCTTATGTATGGGACGATAAATGTGTACAGAATTTTAGTTGGGAAATCTGAATGGAAAGAGTACTAAGAATGTTGAAATGGTGTGTAACAATTAAGATCGAGAAATGTATCAGATTACCAGATAAAATCGAACAGGTGACGATAGTACCCATAGTCCTTTCAGAAAATGACGCGGTTCAAAGATCCTGAGCAATAGTTTGAAACATAGGCGTAACTTGGGGGGTACAAGGTCCGGGGTTGGGGGCAAGTGCCCCTCCAATATTTTTTGTACCTAAGAATAGATTTTTGGCTGCTGAGTTGAAGAGGGGCAGATAAAAAAATTGAAATGTTTTTCTAAAACACTATTTGGGTGACGTAAAAACAGAAAAAAAAAAGAAAAACATGTGTTTTGCGGGAACAGAGAATAGAGGCATCTGAGTCACCCGTTTGTAAAGGAAAAGAGGCACTGTAAATTCTCTGTGCTCTTTGCGTAAGGTCATTGTATATTAAGGACTGGTTGAAACGAATCTTTCGTATCTTTCTAACGACTCCTTTGCAAATGAAAGTTCCTAATACCCGTTGTCGACTTTGCCCCCCAAGTGTTATTAGCCATGTTACGCCTGTGGTTTGAAACTTGTAAAGCTGAAAGAAGGCATCGCCAGCAACATGCAAAGGCAGCAGTGCTTGGACTTCTCATCTCAGGGTAGACAGCACAAGGTTTGAAGGACAGGAGGTCTACAGTAGGAAAGTAGGCATATTAGTGTTGCCCTGGGACCTTGTTTTTTCACCAGAAAGTTACCCTTTTTTTTAGTCCACTGGGGGGAGAAACCGAAAAACTGAATTATGACGCTGACTGTAGCTAAACATCCACTTCTTCTTGCAAACGCACTATTTATAGTTTTGAAATCACACTTCAACTGCATCACTTCTTTCTTCTCCTGTGAAAGGGCGTTCACATCAGTAACATTAAAATGTTACACGTTTTTCTGTAGAACAGTGCTATTGCAAAAGGTCTTCAGATTGTTTAACGTTGCCTGAAAATATATTGCATGCACTTAAAAAATAGTCCTTACTCTCGGTAAGGTAAGTTGATATTTACTGAATTTGTAAAGAACGTTATCGTATTTACAGATCCTGGCCATTTTTTGCCATGTTGATTGAGCCCCTTGAATCTAGTCCACACCTCGCGTCTCGAAGACACAGTGTAATAAATATTGCCCTGTCCACGTCTAGGCATCTTCCCTTTGAGGTTTCCCGATGGAAATTCTATATACCATTGTGTTTCTCTCGTGCGTGCTACGTGCCCCGATCGTATTTTCCTTGGTTTAATCAAGCCTAGCAAATTTAGACAAAGTTTATCATGCACCTGGTAATTTGCGTCTATTTGTACGACTATTTGTCTTTTTTTAGGTCTGTACATTATCCTCAGCACGTGAGGTCTCATTTCTTCTGGGATATGTCGCCGCGTCACTGTGTGATTGGTACCCGACGTTTCGAAACAGTGTAGTGGTCTCATCTTCAAGGTCTTACCTGTAAGGTTTTACCTTAATAAAGGTAGACCACCACACAGTCTCGAAACGTCGGGCGCCAATTATCCAGTGATGCGGCGACATATCCCAGAAGAATGGACTTCAACTGCAACACTGAAGACTTCAGCTGAACCACTGCGAAAGCCTAAAATCTCTTCAGCACTTTTTTCTCACCGTTAAAGGAAATTCGCTTCCTGTATTTGGATACGTGCCCCTGTCATTGCTTGTCTGTCTGTAAACCTGACATTCTAGGGACGAACGGTTGATAAGCTGTACTGTCAACACTGAAATGTTTATTTTCCGTTTATTATTTCCGTATATAGGTGGTATACCTTGAAAAATAACTTCGATGCGTTCGCGTAAATTAGTGAGCATGGCCGCTATATACGAGTACTTAAATCGCGCCAATCATGTCAGTGATAAGCACATAAAATGGCGAACCTTAAAATGTTCAAGCTGTATTTGGATTCCGTTCTTTTGACAGAGATTATTTTGGATCCTTGTTACGAGATCTGGGAGTAACTTCGCTAATAATTACAGGGGGCGCCAGACCGATTATCTAAACGATTGGATGGAGCTAAGCTCCACTCATTTTAGACTTCGGCATTTGGCTGCATAGAGGCAGGTGGTGAGCTTCATGCTCCGGTCTGAATTTCCGGGACCCCGGTTGGTTAGGAGGCTGGGCTGAAGACTTGTGCCGTAATCTGCTGCTTCGAAAAGAGAGAAGGTGGAATTGTGTGGCGGTTCCGCGTGTGGTATGTGCGCAGGATGTTTGTAGTTCGAATCTCGAATGAGGCCTCTGTTATCCTGACAGATGTCTGTCTTTCTCAAGACGCAATCTACATTTTACTAAGCTGTGATCAGTCCCTCGGAATTCCATATCATAAATTATCATTAGACTTCATAACCTAGCAGTTCTAAGTAACATAAGAGTAGAATTGGCACTAAATAGTCACTTCAGTTAATACAGCGTTGTTAGCTAGTTCAGTGGCATCACTGTGCTGCAACGTCAGTCCCAGTTGTATTGGGTTTTCAGCTTCTTCATTACTTGCCTTCCTAAAAATGGAAAATGCAGTCTTGCGAGGTCACATTGCGTGAACTTAATGGGGTAGGGACGACATTTTTAATTTCATTATAGGTCTTGGAATTTATGTACAGTAGTACACCCTACGGAGATATGCGGCTTATGTTACGGTAATAGCTTTGTGAAAGGCACAGTACGAGTAGCTACATGTGAACAACGCTGTATACAATATCTCTTCGTTGCCTCTTTTGTCGGTTATTTTCATCCATTAAATACAAACTATAGAAGCTTTGTTACAGGCGTAACAAGTGACGTTTGAAACTACGAATACTATTTTGACTCAGTCGACACAAGTTGGTAAACAAATCAGTAATGATGGCCTTTGTATAAAAGCCGAAACTTGTTGCTGTTTATTGTGAACAAAAGGAGTTTTTTTGTCCTGATGCTGTCATTGGTATAAAAGCCGAAACATGTAGCTTTTTATTGTAAAGAAAAGGAATTTTTTTACTCTGATTATGGCGTTGGTATAAACGCCGAAACATGTAGCTTTTTATTGTAAAGAAAATAAATTTGTTTACCAGTAAAGTTGTATCTACTGAGTTCAAGAAGTGTTTGTAGTTTCATATTAGGAAACGCAACGCGATGCCACTCACTAAGAGTGCCATTTGAGCAACTGGCATCCAAACTACATAAAAGCCAAATAATTTAAGTGTTGTTCACAATTGCAGCAGCAGCAGCAGCAATCTGCTATGCCACTACGCCCTGTTTTGTTTCATGTGAAATGAGGCCAACAATGAGATTGCTGAATTAAATTAATTGCGTGATTTCTTGTCCTGGTTTGGTAAAGTGAAATGTTAGCAAATCTTAACCCGTTCCATGCTACGAACGATTTTACCCACCTACCCTGCGGTTTAAGACGTGTTCAGGATTCGATCCACGGACGAGTTACGAGATGGTTTGTTTGTACGTACTGTTCCGGTTGAAGTAATGCGGTTGTAAGACCCGCTTGAAGTTGAATCGTTGACCACGAGATTGCTGTAGGCTGCGAGTTGGGTTAACAACCGGTCATGAAACACAGTGAGAGGTCTTGCCAATCAAAAGACGGAAGAAACGCTGCCGCGAAGCGCTAAAAGCAAAAGGAATACATACAACTTGGCATTTGACAAAATCTTAAGATTGTAATGTCTAATTAGGGCTCTGGTTGTGATTTATTTTTCTAAATCTGAGAGACACCAGATCTCACTGTGGATCGACTGACGATTCTCAGTCATGATTTTAGTCCTTTCAGTTCAGTGTATTTGCTTATCGGCTGGATTTTGAACACTTCGTATTGACTAGTGCAATGCTTCAGATCTAACACCTACACACAAATACGTGCAAGTGACACTACTTCTACGCGGGATTGCATTTCTGAAACTCGACGTATTGGCCTATAGTTTTTTTCCTTGGCGCCACAGCCCTTAGTGGGCCAGGGCCTCAGGATCGAGGCTTCACGATCACACTCAGACACACCACGCTCGGTAGGACTCCTCAGCCCGACGCAGGAACCTCTATCTGACAGCACACAACACTCACAAGAGACAGACATCTATGCCCCCGGCGTGATTCGAACCCGCAATCCCAACAAGCGAACGGCCGCAGACCCACGCCTTAGACCGCGCGGCCACTGGGTTCGGCTGGCCTATATCACGCGCATGTAAAATGCGAAACGTAGGGGTTGCGTTTTCGAACGTACAGAGTTCCAACTTCGTCGACTAAATTAAACATCACTGCACTAACTTTGCGTGCATCTTAAGATGAGAACAGTCAAGAATGATGCAGATCACAAAACAAGTAAATGATGTGTAAATTTAAGATTAATGTTGATCATAAGGATACTGGAGCTGTGTCCTTCTTAAGGCTGCTGGCTGGATCGTCAATATCAGCTTGCCATGATCGCGAATAGGAGAAGGTGAAAGGCTAAAATAAAACCGCGGATAACGAAATTCTCCTGTACTCAGCCTTCTTATTTTTAACTTTTCTTTCTTCTAATCAGTCAGTAAAAAAGATAAAGCAATCCCATTACAGGCCTGGACAGACCCTTAGGGTCCCAGGAGGTTGAGGCACCCAGATTTCCAGACAAACGGCACATGAAGGTGGTGAGGTTGTCAGCCCTACGCACCGGCCGCCTTTACCCTCCAGGAAATACTCCTGGTACTCATTTCTGTTAGAGGCTGAGTCAACCCCAGGGCCGTAGTGCGACCGAAAGGATTATGTCAATGAAAAATTCCAGTGACACCATCGGGAATCGAACCCGCGACCTTCCGGTTTGTAGAGCAGTGCTTCAAAAAAGAATTTTAAATTTTGGGTTCGAAAATTATAAAATGAGAGGATCTAATAATTGGGTGTGAAGGATTTTATTGGCTTGAGCTTGCAAAGGACATCGTATTCCAATAGCGGGTTTTTATTAAAGCAGCCACGGACCCTCCAGTTTCATACAAGTAGAATATTTCTTGACCGCTTGAATAATAAAGTGTTCAAGGAAGCCCGGGGGGGGGGGGGGGGGGGGGGTCTTTGACATAACATGTGTGTTTTGATTTTCTGTACATATTTTATCTGAAACGTTTATCTCCCGTTTACCACACGGTTCGAATAGTTGATATTTCTCTCAACACGCTACAGTCCGATTAACAAAATAATTTTTCCATTATACGACAAGCATCTGGTTGCATGATTTAAACGTCGATCCCAACATCACAACTATGTAATTCGAAAATTAACAGAAGTGAAGCAAAGTGTACTGAAGACGGGAATACTGTATCGGGAGGGGTTTTCTGTCCGTTATTAGTGGCCGGAAGAAGCAGGGGAAGTCGGCGTCACTGGGTTTTATCTGACGTCTGGTGCCAGATCCGGGCTATATGCTTCAAGCATCACAATGAGTTTCAAGTTGATCGCTCACCGGAAGACAGTTCTAAACGCGAAGTGGTCTCACGCTCTGACGGAATAACGTGCATTGAGAACGTTCGAGTTGAAAGTGATAGGGAGAATATTTGGACCAAAGGGAGTCGAAATAACAGGAAGTGGCGTACGTAAATTACACAATAGGCAGCTTCATAATTTATATTCTGCACAAAGCGATGTGTGATTCATTTGAAGAATGTTGACATGGGCGGGGTAAGAATAACGAGCGAGTAGAGGGAAGTAGGAAAGACGAACAAAATGTTTGGGAAAAACGTGAAGAAAATGGACTACTTTCAGAATCTTAGTGGAAGAATATTAATAGCTACGAGTATGAATACTGTGAAAAAAGGTTACGAAGGTGTGATCTGGATCCGTCTGCTGCGTTCGTATACTCGCGAAAAGCGCCTATTAGCTTAGTTCATGTCCGTCCTTCCGTCTGTCCGTACGTGTCAGCTCGGCTCCTACTTGACGGATTTTTGTGAAAATTGATACTGGACACTTTTATTAAAATCTGTTGAGAAAATTCAAATTTGGTTAAAATCGGACAAAATTGTCGGGCAGTTTACATGATGACTTAAGTACGTTTTATTGTTGCTGACGTCATAAAGTCGTCATCAAGCGCTCTATTCGATTGCATGGATCGCCGAAGAGTTATAAACATTACGAAATGTCTGTTAGCTTGTCGACAATACTAAAGCGAATGCATTGTTGTTTTCGATGTCAAAGCGTTCAATATTTATATTTCTAACAGTGACATATTATGTAGGTCAACAGTACATGGAGAACATATTTTGAGTTTCCACGACAACAATGGTAACGTGAACGCGCCACAGTGTTACGTTATAGGTACATTACCTGTCTTTTTACAGGATATAATGACGAGCTTTCGTGAAAGAGTGACAAACTGCGGGACTCCATGAAAGCAGAAGCGCTCTTGACCACGTGAATAACGTATCAGCTGCTTAGAGAAGATGCTCTTAGTGCAGTCTGGTAGTTCCTGTTTTGCTTGTACCGTTCTTCACTAACTACGCAGCTACTGTGTTGAATGGCTTAGTACGTGTACTCGAATAACCGGACAGAACCGCTGAAGATTTTCGTACGTTGTATTTTCCTTCTGCTTCTGTTACTCTTAACACGAAATATGTCGTTGTTTTACGTGCATATTAATGTGGTATAGGAATTTAGACATAGTAAAGTAAAGTAAAGTAAAAGTAAAGTTCTCCCTAGAACAGGCCATGAAGGCCCAAAGGGGGAGTAGAGGTATAGCTGTACTCTTTCTTTAACCCTGGCACTAGATGAGGGTGGGTGGTCAACTCCACGCCCCGGCCGCTTTACCCCCGGGAAAGACCCGGTACCCATTGTATAGGAGGCTGGGTGGGCCCCAGGGCCGGTCTGGACGTATGCGAAAAATCTCGCCCCCACCGGGATTCGATCCCCGGACCGTCCAGCCCGTAGCGAGTCGCTATACCGACTACGCTATCCCGGCCCCTAGGAATATTAGACATACTTTCAGTAATATAGCAAACTGTAATTAATTCCAATGAGTATAGTCGTTTTTGAAAAGCTGATAATCGCCAAGCTGGTCAAGAAATTTTCGCGAAAATTCATTATCGTCTCCATAGACACCGTATGTACTACTTGAATCGAGCACATGTTTTGTGTTTAAAATCCATTTTAATACAGTTGACCTCGGTTATAACGTCATGAAAGGGACTGAATGTTTTGTGTCGTTATAAACGAGCGTTGTTAATAACCGAGAAGTATAATGTTATGGTTAACAGTGAGGAATTAATTGGTACCACAGGAAATCTGTCGCTATAGACGAGGTTGTCGCATAAACCGATGTCGTTATAACCGGGCTCGATCGTACTTTGTTCCCCGCTTCGTTGACTCGCCCTTTTTCCCCCGTGACATATAGGCTTAGGTAGTTTTGGCACCTTCGTGTGGCTAACAGTGAAGGTGATCAAGGTAAATTTGTCTCTGCTCACACTCTGGAGGCATGTGGGAGAGAGAAGATACAGCTGCATTCATTCTTAACCTCGGCATTAGATGAAGTGGTGGTCAGTCTCACGCCTGGGCCGCTTTATCTCCGCGGAAAGAGCGCCTGGTACCCCATGAATAGGTGGATTGATGTGCCCCAGAGCCGGTCTTGGCGCTTTGGAGAAGACAGTAATCTCTTGCCCCTTCCCGGAAGTCGAACCACGTTTGAGGATAATATTGAATTGGATCTTAAAGGAAAGGGATGAGAGGACGTTTACTAGGTTTATCTGGCTCAGGATAGGCACAAGTGGCGGGCTTTTGTGAACACGGCAATGAACCGTCGGATTCTATAAAATGTGGGGGTGTTCTTGACTGGCTGGGGAACTGTTAGCTTCTTAAGTAGGACTCTGGTGCATGTAGTTAGTTAGTAGATTATGGGTTGTGACAATGCTTCTGTCTTGTGATTGTAGCCTGTGTGTTATGGCCACTCGCAGTTTGTCAGCTGTCTGCATTATAGGTGTACGATATTACGGGTTTCCTTTGTCCCCTGCCTACTGTCTAAGCTTCCAGGCGTTATCTGTTGTTCATCTGGTGGTCTTGTGGGTAATAAGCTTTGTATAATAATCTATTGTGTTATACAGAAACTTCCTGTTTTCTTACATGAAGATGGAGTAAGTACCAGCCTCCCATAACGTCTGACACATTTTTGGCTTTAAAGAGTGTCCTGCTATATAGATCTGTTGACGTGGATTTTCGTTAACGCCTTCACTGAAAGTTTCAGTACGTATATTGCATTCAGTAGGTACGGATTGTTTCGCTAAGAGTGGTTTCAGTTCTGTATTGCGCTGTAAGAACAGCCGACGAATGATCAAACCATGCTAATATTAATCTCTGGCGTCGGTGACCGAGAATTATGTTTGGCTGACAGAAAGTCTGTGAATGTCAATGTCATGTGACCGCCGTCCGTTTTGTGTGGCACCCTTTCTCCTGTGATCAGCTTGCTGATTCAGCTAGAATATCCATTGTTATTTCTCGGTTGGAAGGGTAGTTATTGCGCCCAGATGTGGCAGGAAGGGGACTTTACATCCTGGTTTGTGGGAATCCCCTCTTCATATGCAAGTCGTTCCCAAGCGGGAGACAGCCAAACTTGTAGCTGTATCCTGCTTAATGTGAAACACAGCTGTGTTAATTCTTCACAGTTGGCACTCATGAAGGTGGTGAAGCGTGTTTTCGACAGGATAGAGGCACGTACCTAGATTCCGTACATGTATGTTCATTCATTCTGTAGTCTGTCTTACGACAGGTCCGTAGCCTCTTCCAAAGCGAGTTCTCCACAGGGTGGGATCTAGTGCTTCCTCTTTCAATTTCCAGTACTTCTCTTTTCCTTAAGGTCATCCAGTAGCTGCTTACGTCTTCTCCCTCGTCTTCCCGTCATTTCTATCCTTCCTTCTAACTTTCTTCAATCACATGTTTTAGAAGGCAGTTTCTACGCAAGATGTGACCAATCCAGTTAGTTCTTTTTTATTGTATGTACGATATTCCTCTCCTCCTTGACTCTATGTAATACTTCTTCATTTCTCACACGATCGGTCCAACTGATCTTCTCCATTTTCTCCAGCACCACATTTCAAAACTTTCCAGATACTTGTGATCTACTTTCCGAAGTGTCCACGTTTCAGCACCATACAAAGCAATGCTCCAAATGTAGCACTTACTAGTTTACATATATACTTTTATTTATTTATTTATCATGTAATTGATAGCTTGCAAAGCGTAGTCGGTATGATGGCCGAGCTACGGGCTGGACGATCGAGGAATTGTAGTTGATTTGCAGCAGCGGAACGTGATATCCATTTTCTCCGAAAATCCAGACCGGCTCTGAGACCCACCCACTCTCCTACTCAGTGGATACCGGGGGTGAAGTGGTCAGTGCGTGAAGCTGACCTCTGAACTTAATTTAAACTCCAAGGTTAAGAATGCTTGGAGCTATACCTCCGCTCCTCCTATACGTTCATTACGTGTTCAGGGACAGCTTAATTTTTACACTAACTACGTGATTCTTAAGTGATTACTTTTCCCCGAGGGTAAAACGGCCGGAAAATAAAGCTGAGGTCTGCCATCCAGAATCGCCGTTAGTGCGTGTGTGTGAAGATACACGTGATGCGTCCTCACTTCGTGTACAATTAAGTTTGTGCTTAGGCGCAGGGCATTACGTTTGTGTGAGTATCGCTGCGTCAAACTGAAATCAATAGACAAGGGTTGAAAGTGGCATTCCTTTGGAGTAATGACATTTGTCAGATGCATTCTTTGCGAATTTGCTTAACTCACCGCCTGTGGTGTTCATCAATTATACATCTTTCGTGCAATGTACATGTATGACTTGAGTTTATTTCCAACTTATTGCACTAGTTCAAATATATAGAGGTAACTCCTACTAGTTTCGGCCATCTTTTGTGGCCATCTTCAGGGCGTACGTATCACACAAAGGTAATACGTAGTTAAAATATTACAACGTCGCTGGTAAATGGTAAAATATGTAAATTGAAGAGTGTTATATGTACAGTACATACATGATAGGATTGTGACGATTGCATCCATGCATCTTCTCTTTCGATCAAATTTTTGAGTGTAAGTCTGAAATTATAAATTACTCCCTGAAGATTGCCGAAACATGTAGGAGTTACCTCTGTGTATTTGAACTAGTGCAGTAAGTTGGAAATAAACTCGTATGCGAATCAAAGTTAGCGAAACCAAAACGCAGGACGTGTGACGCTGTTGATACTTCCAACTTCGCGTTCTTGTATATCCTGAGGTAGGGTGAGCCATAGCTCAGTCGGTATAGTGACTAGGCTGAAGGCTGGACTACCGAGGAATCGTGTTTCGATTCTAGGCAGGGGCAAGAGATTTTTCTCTATTCTGTTGCGTCCGTATTGACTCTGGAGCCCACTTAGCCTCCTAACCAATGGGTACCGGAGGCCCTTTTTCCGGGGTTAAAGCGACCGGGGCTTCAAGCGTATCACTCACCTCCATCTAGTGCCAAGGTTAAGAATGAGTGGGGCTAAAACCTTCACTCCCCATGTGCCTTCATGGTGTGTACAGGGACATTACCTTCGTCACGTAGGCTGTACAATAAAAAGGTTTCAAACGAAGTTGAGATCTTTATGTACATTGTTTGTCGTGTAGGTGTACTGCCGACTCGTTTATGGGGAAATTGATGTCATGCCCTCGTTCCACAGAATGACTACTATTTACGGGATGTTATGAACCGACACGGACCAGAATATTTTGCGCCCTTCAAACTTTTATGTCGACTTCCACAAATACCTGATTATGCAGTGCTGACGGGGGGTGGGGGGTTTAAACCGGTACAAATTATCGTAGCTTGGCGGTCCGGAAGGGGGCGCGGGGCCCAACTATGTTACATATGTTTTTATCTTTCTCAGTAGTATCATTGTCTGTCGATTGTACAAATTAACCCTTTCAGACCAAGCCCAAGTCACTCTGCAACTGAGAGTCAGTCTTTCTGGCTTAGTGTAAAGAGTTTTAGCCCGTCCGCCCTTGCTGGGGGACCCGAAAAAAAATTTCTCTTGGCTCCGAACTTACCCTCGGCGGCCTCGATTCCATGTAACTTGGGTGGGTCGTTTCAGAAGTAGGACTTGGGTTTGGATGGACTGTCACAACGTACCCATTATTTGAAGATTAAAGTCTTCTGGGCAAACAGTTACGAACGATTCGAACAATCATAGTGCGTTCACCTCAAACAGTCCAAGAAGAGTATTCTCTTCTTGGACTGTTTCGAAATGTCAGTAACTATTTCCCAGTTGACTCCGCGTAAATCCCGGAAGAGTTGGATCTTCAGCAACACCGCTGTGAGAACCTCATCTTGCATCCCCATTATCTGTTCATTAAAAAACTGCGTAGTAAAGTTTTTATGCATTTCAATGTACGGTCTAATGACATCAATAGATAAAAACACATGCGAGGACAAGGCAACGTATTGCACATCGATACGGGTCATAAGGACGTCCGTTATCAGGTAGATAGGAAGCAATGCACGATTTGTGGTTCTCTAGTTGCTATGCGTTATGTCAATTTAAAAATTTTCAACCAAAGTAAATAGTTAATTCCCTGGTACAGGGTTTTCTTTTATCTTTTGTCCGGTACAATGAGCTACAGCGCTATTAAGACATTGCCTGTACGACGGACCTTCATTGTCATCTCAAAGGTCCCGCTGAATTATACGTGTGATGTATCAGCACTGTAACATTTCACTCCTATTTGTAAAACGTATCACGGGTTCGAATCTGGTTTTGTGTGTGTGTGTGACGTGCGCGATGTCACATCCAGGATTTATTACTGTTTTGTGTGGGGTGTTCTACAAAATAAATATCAGTTGTTGTGTTTTTTGCATGGTTGTTTGCTTCAGTTTAATTGTGACGGTGTCCTTGACAGAACGAGTTCTGATGTAAACTGTACAGTTCTGGTAAACGTACAAACAAGACTTAAGAATTGTTGGGTTTTTAAGTTTGATTTCAGGCATCCTCCGCGATGTTGATGAAATCTGCGGTCTTCTGGGGTATTACGCGGCGTCGTGTGGTAATTGTTTATCGACGTTTCGGGACAGCTTGTGACCTGCCGAACAGATTATGGGACTACACACAGCCTCAGAAACGTTTTGAACAGTCGTATCGTAAACATAAGCAAGGTTGATTTACAAAACATGGCGATACAGCGTAACACATGGCTTTGAAACCCGCAGCCCGCGTGTCGTATGCGGCCCGCGGCCACATTTGTAAATTATGTGTATACTATAAAAATTTCACAATAATTTAGGCTGTTAGGTATACCACGTATTGTTATTTTAACAAGTGCGGTGCGCGAATCAGCCCACGATAACAGGTGTGGCCCTTTGTCGTAAAGAGGTTGGACTTGAATCAGCCCACGATAACAGGTGTGGCCCTTTGTCGTAAAGAGGTTGGACTTGAATCAGCCCACGATAACAGGTGTGACCCTTTGTCGTAAAGAGGTTGGACTTAAATCAGCCCACGATAACAGGTGTGGCCCTTTGTCTTAAAGAGGTTGGACTTGAATCAGCCCACGATAACAGGTGTGGCCCTTTGTCGTAAAGAGGTTGGACTTAAATCAACCCACGATAACAGGTGTGGCCCTTTGTCTTAAAGAGGTTGGACTTGAATCAGCCCACGATAACAGGTGTGGCCCTTTGTCGTAAAGAGGTTGGACTTAAATCAGCCCACGATGACAGGTGTGGCCCTTTGCCGTAAAGAGGTTGGACTTGAATCTTCGAATCGTTCATACTTGCGTAATGAGATGCTCTGGTAGCATGCTTGTCTCCGTTTACTTATTTCTTTGTTCATTTTTCTTTCAGTCATTCATTCATTTATTCATACATACATACATACATACTTGCATAATTTTTATTATTTGGAGGCGGGATAGCTCAGTCGGTATAGTGACTACGTGGCGGGATGAAAATCCGAAGCATCCGTGTGATTCATGACAGGCTCAAGATATTTTAATTTGACGCTATCCATTCCGTTGTGTATATATAATTACGTAACACTGCGTATTCCGTCATAGTGTTATGTATGTAATTCAAGATAGTTTGCAACAATCCACAGCGTACAGATCAGCTATGTTTCCCACCTGGCCTCATGTCTAATGGCTACGGCGGGTAAAGCGGCCGGGGGCTTGAAACTCACCCGCATCTAATTTCCAGGTCAAGAATGCCTGCAGCTTTACCTCCACTCCTCCATATTCATGGTGTGGTGTTTAATGAAACACAAAGGTGACTTTACCTTTTATCTTTGCCTTTTTTTCTTTATATTTTCTTTCTTTCTTTCTTTCTGATTTGACAATGATCAGACGACCTTTCAGCTAGTGCCTTGCACTGCTGTACTCCAGTGTTTGTGTGTTCCATTGTGGCAAATGTATGAACCAGTACATCAGACAGTATCGATTGTTCACTGTTCATAAAGAAACATTTATGTGTGTCTTTTCACTTGGTTGGCAGACACCGTAATGGAATGTTTGTTCATATTTTAAGAAGAGATGTCTCCGTAATGTTTGGTGTCAAATTGCACTGACTGTGCATGGTGCATGATGACACCAAAATAAGACGTTAGGAAACAGAATGGGGACTCACTGAAATTTTTTTTGTTGTGAAAATGGCATTTGTAAAATTGAATATTATTATTCGTGGACAGGGAAAGTACAACGGGTGGTGCATTGTTTGACCCCTTCCTTTATTTTACCAGCTGTATTACCTGCAGAGTTTATAAGGCATTCAGATACAGCGTAAAATATTAATTGAAAGGGATGTAGAAAGAAATGTAAATTTTATGAAAATGTCAGGATAGCTCAGTCTCTCTAGTGAGTAGAGTACAGGCTGAATGACCGGGCAGTCGGCGTTCGATTCCCGGCAGGGGCAGAAATTGTTTTCCACCGCGTCCACATCGGGTCTGAGAACCACCCAGCTCCTATAAACTGGGTACCGGAGGCTCGTCCGCCGGGTGTGAAGCTGACCGCTTACCTCCCTCCTCTGCTGAGGTTAGGAATACCTGGAACTCTCCTTCCTCTTTGTCGTATATCTTCATGGCTTGGTGCTTGGTTATGCGCAATGGCAGCCTTGTATCAAGTCGTTCCTACAGGGAACGAAGTGAATCACGAAATACCACTCGATACGGGACGGAACTTCATGGTCTGGTCTGTGACTCGAACGTAAGGTGAACTCTGTCCGTCCAGTGAAAGAAACGTTGTTTAAACTGCAGTAAAAATGAAGGTGTCGCCGGGGAGTGGAGGTTCAGCACCATGCATTCCGAACCTCCGTAGTAGATAGAGGTGAGTGGTCACATTCACGCTCTTGGCCGCTTTACCGCCGGGGAAGAGCCCCAGTACCCCTAGAATGGGAAGTTAGGTAGGTCCCAGAGCCATTCCGGAAGATTTGGAGTAGAAACAATGTCTTGCGATGGACGCAATCTTTGGCCCTCCAGGTTGGGGTTTCGGCGTGGGGTTGACATCCTCGTATCGTAAAAACTCCAACTGTCTCGAAACCCCGACAGCGGGAAGGGCATGGCCCAAAAATGATCCGAAGCGTCATACAAGAAGAAGAAAAGAAGAGAAAAGAAGACGGAAATGTAATCCCATCGCTTAAGCATCACGTTACCAGAAGGATAGGTTACGAAGAGACAAAATTTCTACTGTAGAAGTCTAGATAAGGAGTGTCCAACCCTTTTTGGCAAAGGGACACAACCGTTATTGTGAGTTGGTATGCGGGCCGCACGTGTACAAATCACTCTGCAGTGGTTATACAGTCGAAGTCGGTTATAATGTAATGAAAGGGACAGACTATTTTGTGTCGTTATAAGAGTGTTATTATAAGTGGGAGTATAATGTTATGGTTAGCAGTGAGGAATTAATTGGTACCACAGAATATCTGAAGTTACAGACGAGGTGTCGTATAAACTGATGTCGTTATAACCGGGTTCGGTTTTATTTACAAATGTGGCCTCGGCCGCATTACACAAGCTGGCTGACCGCGGTTCTGACCCCCCCCCCCCCCCCGATCTACATAACGCTGGAGAAGTGCGTTTGATACTCATTAGCTGGGAATCTGGGTATACTCCAGTGGCGTTAATATGGTGCAGACGGTAACAGTTCACAGCACCCGGGACCGAAACCTCTGCGTCAATGCGGATAACCGAGTAAGCTGACCGAAGCAGTAACGTTTCTGAACTGTATTCGGGTGATGCCTGGTTTGAATTTCGATTGCCGCACCGAATATCCTGACCGAGTCTTCTTTGAGATTTTTCTCAATTTCTTCAGACGATTGTCGGGGCAATATGGCCGCGACTGATTCCTTTCACGCCCATCGCTATTAATTATTCGCTATCATCCGATCGTTCAACGCTGCAGGGTCTGTGCAACATGAAGTACAAATAAATGAACAACTAAATACATGAACAGCCCAGGAAGACGACCTCACGGACCGAGATAGTTCCTGCTGAGTCGGGCAACAGCGACTTTTTAATCTTTTCATTTTGGTGCAACAGCACGATTCAAACCTTGACCTCTGTATTGCAGCTAAGATAAAAAGTTGTCCATGTGCGTACAAAGTACCACACCGCTAATCAAAACTGCATTCACAAAGAAATGTAGAAGACGTTAGATTAAGGTAATACTTAAGGCCGTGCCATGGCTCAGGCGGTTAGTCCCCGGCCTCCCTCCGCGGAAGTTAGGGTTCGATCCCGGGTCGGTCCGTGTGGGATTTGTGGTGGACAAAGTGGCACTGGGACAGGATTTTCCCCTAGTACTTCGTTTTTCCCCTGTCAATTTTATTCCACCGGTGCGTCATTACTTGGAAAAATGAAAAAAACTCATCATCTTTCTCTTCATCTTCCTCATAGGGTTGAACAATAAGCCTTAAGGCTGCGGTGCTTCCGTAGCATCTGCTGCGGGGCCCTTCTCCACCCAAAAAAATAAGTAATACTTGCTGTCGTTTAGTTAACGTTTGTATTTCCTTCTGATGCCTATAAATTTTGAAATACAGAGAACTGTAATTTTCCAGTCTTTTTTTTTGTGGATGTGAAACTTGATCTCTCGCCGTAAAGACCGGCTGCAATTGACGGTGTTTGAGAATAGTGCTGAGGAGAACATGTGGATGCTTTAGAAAGATGAAGAAAATTTCATGGTGAGGAGATGCCTGTTTTGAATTTATCTTAGTATTGTTTTAGTGAACAGATCAAACTAGGATGAGATGAGCGTGGCATGTAGCACGCATAATAGCGATGAAAAATGCATACTGTTTCACAGTTTTGGTGGGAAAATCTGAAGGGAAACGACCATTTGGAAAACCGAAGCGTAGATGGGGTGATAATATTACAATGGATTTTAAAGAAATGTAATGGGTGGGTGTAGACTGTATTTATCTGGCTGAGGACAGAGACCAGAGAGCTGTTGTGAACACGGTACCGAACCTTCGGGTTTCATAAAATGCTTGAAATTTCTTGACGAACTTATTATCTCATAACGTTTGAAGAAAGACAATGCTTCGTGGACTTAATACTGTACTACTACTTCTACTGCTACTACTTACTTGTGCCTAAGAGGGACGATATAACCCTGGACTGAAGAGATTGCATAATGAGGAGCTTAATCTTCATCAGATGTTAGTCAGGTGATCAGATCGTGAAGAATGAGAGGGACGGAGCTTGTGGCAGGTATGCGGGACAGGAGAGGTGCATACAGGATTTTGGTGGGAAAACCTGAGGGAAGGAACCACTTTGAAGACCTAGGCATAAATGGAAGGATAATATTAAAATGGATCTTGAGGAAATAGGAAGTAGGGACGTGGACTGGATTGATCTGGCCTGGGGTAGGGCAAGTGGTGGACTGTTGTGAACACGGTAATGAACCTTCCGGTTCCATAAAATGCGAGATTCTTGACTAGGTGTGGAACTGTTCGCTTCTCAAGAAGTGGTGCGCTTTATGAAATGATTTACTAACACTACAACTGCTGCTGCCTCTACTACTGCAAATAATAATAATAATAATAATAATAACATAATGTTTATGTTGCAGGTGAGTTGCGTTCATCTACCACCATCGGAGTTATCGCCCAAGGTAATGTCGTTGTAGTAAGTAAATAAAGCATGCTTGCTGCGTATGCGTGTAATAACATGATACTGTGGGCTCCTTTGGGCAGTAAGTTGATAGATAAGATTACTTCTTATCGCTCTGTTTGTGTGTTCGAGGTCTTCCGTTTTCCGCAAATAGTGTCGGTGGTTCTGAAATATTGTTTTGATTGGAGTGTAATATGCTGAGCTAGTGTTGCTATTGCAACATATTTTGTTGCGTGACTGAAGATGGTGAAGAGAAGTGGAAGACAGTGTCACCCCACGATCAGAATACGACGTACAGCTCCTCTCATTCTTAACCTCGGCACTAGATGAAGGTGGGTGGTCAGCCTCACGACCCGGTCGCTTTATCTCCGCAGAAAGAGCCCCCGGTACCCACTGAGTAGGTGGCTGGGTGGGTCCCAGAGGCGGTCTGGACGGTTGAAGAAAATTCTCTGATCCATGCCAGGATTCTAACCCAGCATCCTCTAGCCCGTAGTAGAATTAGTAATGAATTGGAAAGGACACGGAAGGGCCCGTTCGTGGCCTAATTTGACGTAGATCCCGGCTTATGTCTGGAGGGCTGCCTTGCCACAAGAACGCAGGAAAGAATTATAATATATTTTTCATGGCTCGACAGCCCTAGTGGTCCTAGGCCTCCTCATTGTCGAGGCTTCGTGATCACACTCAGACACACCACACTCGGTAGGACTCCTCTGGACGGTGATCAGCCCGACGCAGAGACCTCTACCTGACAAGACACAACACTCACAAGAGGCAGACATCCATGCCCCTGGCAGCATTCGAACTCGCATTCCCAGGAAGCGAGCGGCCGCAGACCCACGCCTTAGACCGCGCGGGCACTGGGATCAGCAGAATTATAATATAAAGAGCTAATAAATCTTCCGAAGTTGTGGCAAGGTTAAAATATTTGACAACAGCAGTAACTAGCCAGAATAGCATGCGGAGAAATTAGGAATGGAATAACATGGGGGAGTGATGAAACCAGTGGTTTGAGATCATTTGTCTTTCCGTCTGATACCTAAATTCTTAAAAATTTAAACTATATAAATGGTCACTTCTACCGGTCGTTTTGTGCGTATGTGAAACTTAGTCTCTGAATTTAAGGGAAGAACATTGATTGAAGGTGTTTGAAAAGAGCGCTGATGAGAATTTTGGACTTGAGCGGGAGGAAGTAATATGAGACTGGAAGATATTTCATAATGAGCTTAAAATTTGTTATGTTTACCAAATATTATCAGGTTTATGAAATGGAGATTGAAGTGCGTGGAATGTACAGTACGTGTGGGAGAGGTTGGATATGCGTACAAAATTTTGATTGAATATCTGAACGGTAGAGCTTTTGGAAGACCTAGGCGTGGATCGAACTATGAAATTACTGTATAGCTTAAGAGTATGGACAATGTTAATCTGGACTGGGATGGGGAATAACAGTGGAGCTGTAGGCAACACGGTAGTGAAGGTTCGGTTACCGTAAAGGGCACAGAATTGATTTTTGAGTATCAGCGATAGTTACGGTCTTGGGAGTGCCCCCTGTCATGGGGTTCGGTAGTGTGTGCGCTATGGAAACCGCGTGTTGTGTTAATGGTGCAGACTGTCTGTCCCCTCGCGCTGTACCTTCTGTCTGGCACGCACAAACATATTTGCCTTTGTCTGCGGCCCTAAATTGCGTGCAGCAGAGCTTAACCAAGCACTCCCCTACATCAGGCTTGGTGACGCCTGCCTGCTGTGCTTCAGTGGGGGCAGGAACATCGAGAAATAAGAGAAGGAAGAATGCCAGCGTTTAACAAAACATCTCGCAGTGCTGCAGGCCGGGGAAAAATGAAGAATTTCTTTCTAACGGTGAAAACAAAGCACATAACATGGATCCAGATCAGAGTTACACAATGGTTTTCATTTCTTGTTTTGTGTAAAGCAAAGGTCATGGTAGTTGGGCTTTGTGTTTCGTGACGTAAACGTAGGCCGTGTTCTTATAAATCAGTTTAAAATATGCATGGTCGTTTTAGAGGTTTGTCGCACATTTAACGCTTTATTTGTAATGATATTTGAAGGTTTCTTCGTTAATTTATTGAAAGACGCGCAGTCTTCTGCACTTCTGCGAACGTGTGCTTCCATTTCGCGTTACCCAAACACATTAATCTCAGAAGAAACTGAAAAAAAAAACAAAAACTTTACTTTTACCCACCTGTTCCCCATCCCCTCCAGAAATAAAGAATTTTTGAATTTTTAATGTGTTTCTAACAGCTGTAGTTGAAGGTAAAGATTAAGGGGTGCCTGGTTTTAGACATTATTCCATGAAACAGTGGGGGGGGGGGGGGGGCAGCGGATGTAAAGCTATACCCATCCTGAAACCGTGGAGCTACGTGGGAAGGAATAGTGAGCTTTGCACTCCAGCCGATTAATCAGCGGGGGAAAAGCCCTCGGTATGCAGTAGACGTGAGGTTGGGCGTTACATTTTCGTGCCTCTTTTCCAGAAGAACAGCCCACGGATCTTGCCGAATTTGGCGTAAGGTATTGGGTGCTAAGAGTGCTCATCACCTGGGTGTAATTTTTTGCGATTTTAACACCTGGAGTGCAAACGAATAGATGTAAACTAATATCGTTAAATACATTAAACAAGAAAAGTTAAACGTATTGACGTAAACACATGTTCGCGTTTTAATAAATCATGAAAATTCACTATATTTAGAGAAAATCCCTGCTGGTCTGTTTGATTGTGGTATAATTAGACCAGTAAGTTTGTTCCTATATACAGGTGTTTAAGGAGGAATCTGCCGTTACTTCGGGAGAGCGTTCCTCTGGTTAAATTACATCGACATAACCAAACGTACCTATATCCGCTGTTGAATGGTTACAGAGAAAATGGTGACAAGAGTTTTAAAGAATGAGACCTGTTATACACTTATCGATTACCAAATATATATACATTAAAACGAGGAGGAATTTATAGTTCTGTAATGTTAACACCTGTACTTAACATATGATTAACATCTGAGTGACATAAAGATATTAATTAGACAAGAAAAACTCGCACTATTTTCGAAAATATCGTCCATATGTTTCCAAGCATTTTACGTAGAACACTCACCTCCGTATGGCTTAGCTTGGCTGTGGGCTCAAGGACCAATCTGCGAAGTGTACAGATAACACATGTTAAACAGGTATAGGGCGTTGAATCGAAAGAAGGCCACATTTTTTTCGCGTCATTATCTCCGTAATCGTTGAACTTCGGATATATGTATGTTTGGCTATATCGATGTAAATTAATCTAGGGAACGTTCTCCCGACGTATGACAGATTCCTCCCGAAACACCCTGTACAGTGTATTTTGTTCGGAGTTTGGTATAATACAGACCAGTACGAATTTTCCCCGTATATAGTGCATTTTTTTGGTTGATTTATGAAGAGGCTGAATTATAAATACACGAAAATATGCAGCACAGCAAGAAAATATTTTCACATATTTTATACTAGTGGAAATATATGTTAATTCATTTGTTAATCTTATTTGCTTAATACTCTGCATGGAGCTTAGTTTGTTTGTAGGTAAGTGTGTTATGGCCCTTATAAATCACGATTATCTTGTGGCCCAGTTTCGTCCAGGCAGCTCCGCTAAAGAGATCGATAGCTCCCGTGGCAGATTAGAGTGAACTACTGAATGTTCCAATAGCTGCAGCGTAATGCTCGTTCTTGTCTGTTTGGGGCCCCGTATTAACCTCAGCATTTACGGCAACAGAGGGGCTGTGATTCACGTTATGGAATAACGGGTCAGGGTTTTGTTTTATGGGGACGCTTTGTATCTGCAAATGGAAGCGGCAGCGCAGTGAGGTTTCCTGATTTGCGAAGGACTGATGATGAATACTGATAGACGTGACCTGGATGGTATTCGAACCTCCGAGTAGGCGACTGGAAGACTGGGATCACAAATCCGTAACTAGTTTACCTACAGAGTCATTTATGGTGTTTAATGGAGCTAGTTAGAAGCCGTGATGGCGTAATAGTATATCGATTAGCTACGGGCTGATTAGTCCGGGATTCGAATCCCGGCAGTGGCAAGGTATTTTCTCTTCTCCAAAACCGTCTAGAACGGCTGTGGGGCCCACAAAGCTTCCTGTTCATAGGGTTCTTTCCTGGGGGTGAGTCGGCCGGGGAATGAAATTGACCACTGACTTCCATCCAGCGCCAAAGTTAAGAATGAGTGGAGCTAACCTCATCCCCCCATATGCCTTCATGGCGTGGTCAGGGACTTTACTTTTTTTTTTATAATCGAGATAGTTAGGGCGTAAGCTTTTCTAAATCAGAAACAGTTGTAACAGTGTAACATTTCTGTGTATTTATTTTACTTACGTGTACAATCGTCACAAAATGTGGTAAATTACGTTTAGACGACCGAGGTTTGATTCCCAGCAATTTTACCCCTGCGCCACCAGCTGGCTATTAACTTACCTGGTCTTCTCTTTAATGGATATCAGAGGTCAAGCGGACAGAACTTGGAACTGACCACTGACCATTCACTTGTACCTAGTGTTGGAGTTTGGAAAGCAAGGAGCATGTACCTCCGCTCCATCCATGTGCCTTAAAGTCGTGGTCCTTAGGAACGGGGATGACGTTACGTTGAGCTTTACGATAAAATACTTGATAACGTGTTAAAACGGGGTCTGCGTATTTTTGAGCAATGGGTATGAACCTGCTAATACAAATCTATACGTTCAGCCTTTCTCATAACTTAATCCAGTTGGCTTTTCAGCCGGTGGCACGCGGAGAGTCGTCTGGTTGTACTCGCAGTTATTTTGGAATTACCATTTTTTTTGTCGTAATTCAATTTGAAAGGTGTTAACTGCATTAGTCGCCCACGGTGGACTATCGTGCTCGCCACTGGACCCAAGGTTCGCGGGTTCAATCCCGGCCGAGGTCGATGGATTTTTAAGGGTGATAAAAATCCGTAGCACAACTTCCTTCGGAGGGGAAGTAAAGCCGTCGGTCCCATGTCGTTGATTTACGGCATGTAAAAGAACCTTACGGGTATGAATCGAGATGTTTCGTAAGCAAAATTCAGCGACCATTTCTCACCCAAGTCTCCTGATTGACTGTTAGATGGCTCTGGCAGTCATATCAGGATGAGTAGAACTTGTGCAGTCAGTGGACTGGTCACTCACTACAGAATGCACACCTCCAGACCAAGAAACCTCCGAAAGGAGGCCTTATGCTCCGCAAGGAGCGACAGGAGGAAAATAAAAATAAATAAATAACTGCATTAGTGTTTTAATGTGTATTAAAGAAAACAAGGTAATGTATAAAGTGTATACCAAGAGACTATTTTATTGTTCCGGTGTAAATACAGATTGCGGTCTGTCGTTTAATCGCGACTGACGACGGAATATTATAACATGTTTAAACACATCAAGCAGCATGCTCGAGGAACTGAGGACCGCAGATTGTCATAATTATCCATTTTGGCAATTCAGTTACATCTCTAAGGTGGTGACTTTTGAGGGAAAACTACACAGTCATAAAACGTTACAGTGTCGCTACCTGTCGGTGGAGCCGATCCCAGTGGCCGTGCGGTCTAAGGCGTGGGTCTGCGGCCACTCGCTTACTGGGATTGTGGGTTCGAATTCCACCGGGGGCATGGATGTCTGTCTCTTGTGAGTGTTGTGTGTTGTCAGGTAGAGGTCTCTGCGACGGGCTGATCACTCGTCCAGAGCAGTCCTACCGAACGTGGTGTGTCTATCAGTGTGAGCGTGAAGCGTCGTAAAATGACGAGGCTTAGGCCCCCAAGGGGCTGTCGAGCCATAGGAAAAAAAAAAAAACCTGTCGGTGGAAGGGAAAGCGGCACACTAACTAACTAACTAACCAACTCCATGGAGCAGAGTCCTTCTTGAGAAGCTAGCAGGTCGTCAGCTTGTCAAGAAATTCTCCGCATTTTATGGAACCCGAAGGTTCATTACCGCATTCACAACAGCCCGCCACCTGTCCCTATCCTGAGCCATACCAATCCTGTCCATGCCCCCCCCCCCCCTCGATCCCACTTCTTGAAATAAATATTAATATTGTGGGAGAGAGACAAGCCGAAATCTACTAATCTGAAATTCAACTGGTTGGTGGGCAGTAGCAAGCAATACTTATTTGTGTTTTCTAAGAGATTTTATAACCAGTTTGAAAGTACTAAGCCAATGTAGCCGTCTCAATAGTGTGATCTTTGTGTCATTGGTATTAACACATACAGTGCAGGTTTAACAAAAGAGGCATGAAAACTTATGCGATTTTGTGTTTTATTATTTTATTTTAATATTTTAGTGGTACATTAAAGTGTTCTATGTTTTATGTTAATTGTACAAGAAGGTAAATTACGAAAGCAGTAACTGCATGTTATTAGTATTTTCGGTATCTGGTTGTACGAGTAAATTTTGTTGTTTGTTACTGGGACGCAAGGAAAAAAAGTTGAGAAGTGCTGACTTAAACCGTTGAATTTACACACCATCGAGAAACGTTTCAGATAAAAGTCGAATGTCTTAAGGTTTTTAACGTTTCATTTAGGTCCCAACAGAGAATGACTGCAACATGCCACATTTGATACTCATCTTATTCCCACATTTGCACACCTTTTATCTTAATAATTTAATAGTAGCTGACCCTTGTTTATATCATCCCTGTAGCAACAATAGGCAACCCGGATGGTTTATCGACCTTCATTTTTAACAAAGGAATCAGGTGATGTAAGGGTGGTAGTCTCCAGTATGTCATTGAGGATGTAGCCTGTCGGTCGAGGGTTGGTTTTTTGTTAGGGTGGAAGTTTTTTCTTTAACATCCCCTCCTAGGAACAGCTGACAGGATGCGGTGATGCCAGATGTTCACTGTAAGTGCACGTTTTGTGACGGTAATTTTGCCGACTTGACATTCAAAATGCCAGATGAGAAGTGATGTGCATTAAGTTATTTTATTACGACTGGACCATTGAATAATAAATGGCAACAAATAGCTTGCTCTTCGAGCTTGTTTCCTAGCGTCATTTAATGGCGTTTTGTCAGCCGCTACAGAACAGGCGACTTTTCGCGTCAGAAATGTTTGTTGTCACGCCAAAGTGACTTGGGCCCATATACTGAAAATACAGTTAACTTTTATGTATCGGTATTTTTCTGTTGCTTTTAGAAAGATATGTTTTGACAAGAAAGGCTTAAAGTTTTTTGTTTGAACTGATGCCGTTATGGCGTTTGGTGACGTGGTTGTAGAACTCCACGCTTTCCAAACCTTGGTCCTAGATGAAAGTGGCGAGTGGTTAACTTCAGAGTCCAGATAAAGCGCCACTGTATCCGTGGTATAAGAGCTGGGAGGGATCGAGGGCTGTAAACCAGTCCCGGTTTAGTCTAACATATTTTGACATTGTAACCAGTAAGTGATAAATTCAGGTATGACAGTTTTCTTCTTGTAAGGCAAATACAGGAGGGAAATACTCAAGCGTGTCCGTCAGGAGTTTCTTATCAAGGTATTCCCCGAAAAGTTTTCACTGTCCACATTTCCTGTTCGTTCTGTTTTCTTCGGACCGTATTCTGAACAAGTTTTAGTCACCTTACGAAAACCCTTTATTGTGTCTGTGTACAAAGCATGTCAACCTTATACGTGTTTGTATAATTAGTAAGACGTTGCTATGCGCTTGCAAGCTGTATGCGATTGCTTCGTACATTCCTCCAGAAGAACCGTAGTCAGATGGAATCGCTGTCGGACACTGAAAGACGTCTTTACTTGCTTTTCTCAGACCTTCCACCCTTGTTGTGATAGTTCCTTGACACTGGCCAAGACCATTTTAGACCCATTTTTTTGTACTAGGGTAGGCACCCTCGGATCCTATTATATACCAGGAATACTCCATGATGAGGTGGCGGTGGTAGTGGTCACAGTTTAGGTTAAGGTGCTGCAAGTACAAGGTTGCGGAATGTTGACATATTAGCTCTTCAACTCCCCCTCACTGAAACTTCGAAAATAATCGCCAAGGACAAATGTAGGATCACAGCTGCCGAGATGGAATTCTTGAGACGGGTCGCAGGACACCTCCACGTGGGAAAAATACAAAGGCACTGAAACATATTTTGAATCACCTGAACACGAAACCTGCAATAACCCAGGTTTGAATTGTAGAAAGGAGTGGGTGTGCAATTTTTGTAGACGGACAGAAATACTCTCAGAATTATGAAATAGATATTGGAAAAAGAAATAGTGATAGAGGGGAAACTCAGTTGGTCCGAAATGCTTGATGGCATAATAATAATAATACGATAAGAGTAGCAGCAGGGTCTACCAATAACGCCATCTTGTTACGTCTGACAAATGTTCGCTGTTGCCCATTTGATATTTTGCACTGTTATGGAGTCCGAAGTTTCTTCACCACGTTCATAGAATTGCAACATTGAATCATATGTTGAGCCACTTGAATCCAGTTTACGCAGACCCTGTGTTTGATATTATCTACACCTACGCCTTCCAAGTGAGCTGTTCCTTTGAGATTTTTGGGAGAAGTGCTGTATGCATTTCTAGTCTGCCCCTGCGTGTTGCATATACAGACTAGCCCTTCCTCGTGGATTTAAGAATAAATAATAATAATAATGTTATTTATTTATATGGTGACTCATCAGTCTAATGACCAGTTTAGAAAGTCAGCACGAGTACACAAAAAACATAGCGGAAATAATAATAATTATTATAATTATATAATAAATAATAATAATAATTATTATTATTATTATATTGTCTCTTGTCACAGGCCTTTTCTCCCTGGTACGTCTCATGAACCAACGATGATCCCCACCGCTCAGGCTTCAAGTTTCAGACTGCAGTACTTTCCGTATTTATTATTATTATTATTATTATTATTATTATTATTATTATTATTATTATTATTATTATTATTATTATTATTATTATAACCTACCTACCCTCCAGCCAGTCTGCCTTGCAGGAAACCAGTCCAGCGTTAACACACGTTAAGGGCGTGTCATTATACCAGGACATCCTGCATTTAATAGAAAGCGTCAATAAAACAGAAGCCAAGAAGTTATCCTGTAGAGGCAGGGTGGAAGCTGCAAACCACGAATGCTGCATGATAACCAACCAACATCTGCCCTAAACATATGTAAGTATCCCCATTCAAAAGATTAAATCCGGTACTGCAGCTGAGACAAACACGACGCGTGCTAGCTGAAAGTTGGACAGTGTATTTTAGAGTCCGTCTCTTTAGTAGGGTATTTGATGACTCCGTATCAATTTGAGAGGACATGTAGTGTCAAATGGCGCTTGTCATGATAATTACGAATGGGAAAAAGAAAATCACAAAGTACAAAAATTGCGTTCTGTCGCGAATGTTAAAGTGATCGTCAGCCAGGACCGAAACATGGTGAGGGGGGAACAAAACTTCGGAAAACTTTTTTTTTGGGGGGGGGGCTTTATTGTTGTTGGCTTATTTTGCGATGCTGTCTTTCAGTGCCTCAGACTGTGTAGCGTCGAATTGTATTATGATTAGCGAATGATAAATTGTAAGAAAGCGATTTTGGCGTAATTGAGGTACATAGCCCGGAATTTGCCGTACGGGACGGAAGAAACTCCCGAAAACCTGAGTTAAAAGAGCCGGTAACCCGATCGATTTCGAATCGGCGACCTCCCGAATACGAGTCTGGAAAGTCGACAACAGTCACTCGGTACCGGGCGTCGTGAGTAGTCGAGAATTATATGTACAGTGATACCTCGGCTAACGAAGATAATTCGTTCCGGAATCACATTCGTTAGCCGAAACGTGAGCAACTTTCTGCTTCCCTTGGGTTTGTCGCTTACTTTTTTTGGTTGGTGGGTCTCCCCTATGTGATGTGGTCAGCTCATTTCTTTGTCACACACATACAGACGGAAAAGATAAGCTCCTGGAATGGCCCGACCGTTCATGTTTGCTGCTTTATGTTAGCGCGAGCATCCACTAAAACATTCGTTAGCCGAATCCATATTCGTTAGCCGAGTCCGAAAAACAGCGAAAAAAATCTTCGTTAGCCGAAAAATTCGTTAGCAGGGTCACTCGTTAGCCGAGGTATCACTGTATTCGATAGAAGCCAGGACACAAAACTCTTGAAAGGCAAATTTTAAGAAAGATCTGTCTATAGCCCGGTGGGAGAGGGAGTCTGGCTTATGAGCTCTAAAAATGAATCACACCCTCTTTTTAAACAATCAGACATAGCCGTCGTGATTAAGGTTGCAAGAATGAGATGGTTTGAGCATGTCACGAGAAAGGATGAGGCAGCTATACCTAAAAGTCTCCTGTTTGTTGAATCCTGGGGGTCACAGACGAGCAGGGGGACCAAAATCTACGATGGTTGGATTGTGTGACAGACATGACAAGTGTTGGCGTTAGGTACTGGAAAGAAAGAGAGCCAGAGACTGAGAACAATGGTGAGAAAGTACTGAATAAGCAAAGCCCCACCTAGGGCTGTTGAGCTGATGCTGATGCTGATCGAAGCCGGTACATTGCTTGCACATAACCGTGTAGCTTGGAATATTCACTTACACCATCTTTTCACAGCGTACACGAAACGAATGCACAGTAGTAAGCTAATATAAGGCTCATATTTATTTGATAAATGTAATTTGCCACTCCCCGTCGTCCCCGTTGAGAAGGTAATAGTTTTCTTCTTGGTCCACTTGACCCTTGAGATTGAAGGCAACACGTTCCTTCGAAACGTCGGGAACCACTAACCCACTGACGCAGCGTCAAATCCCAGAACACCGGAATCCTTTGTGTCAAAGGTCTTCAGTCAGGAAATTTTCCGCGTTGTATGGGACTCGGAAGGCTCATTACCGCCTTCTGAATAGCCCGACAGTTGTCCCTATCCTGGGCTAGATGAGTCCATTCCTCGCCATTCCGTCCTATGTCTTTAAGATCCATTTGTTGTCCAGATGAGAGAGAAATGCGAAGCCACAAAGAACGCTTCTGGAAGCTGTGTCGTGTACAGTCTGGTATACAGAAGTTTTTCGCTTGTGACCCTTATTTGGCTTCCTCTTTGACACCGAAAGCTGCGTGCATTTGGTCCTCCATAGACTTGTACAACTGCACAACATTGTTAGCATCTCTGTAGTTGTAATAGATGATGGGCCACTCTCTCGTTTTCCATTGTCTGTTGGCTTGGCGTTACCCTTCTGCCCCCCCCTGCCGAGGCCATGACGTCAGCTCACGGTTCATCCAGCTGTCCCCCCCCCCCCCCCATTATCACATGCGGTATAACCATAGCCATGTAGGAGGCCTGCTGGCACAGAAGTGGCGTGACCTCCCTTGTGGCTAAGTCAGTATGCAGAGCTTGTAGAGATGAAGGCTGTAATAGAAGTACGTTTATGTGGATCAAGACAAAATATTTTAGCATGAAAATAAACGTAGCCCTGACATTCCTGCCCAGAGTTATTCTTAAACTGAAATAAATATTTTAATATCCGTACGCCTCTTTGTGCTTCATTTTATACGTCAGGACATTATTATTTGTTTCTAAATAGTGTACAAATGTAGGCCAGTATGATCCATGACACTATTTTGGACACACTCTGGTAATTTACAGTTTGAATACAACGAAATTTAGAGAGTTTGTATTATTTGACAGGGGTTTAAATTAGCGTCTAGTGCAGGGGTCGCCAGTTGTACTCTGACCCATACAGAAAAACTGTGAAAGAATAGCATACGGGGGCAAAAGTCCACACCGGAGCCGGGATGGCGTAGTGTAAGTAGTGACTAGACTAGGGGCTAGAGGATCCGGGGTTCTAGTCCGTCAGGGGCAAGGGGTTACTGTCTTATGCAGTACGTCCAGACTGGTCTGAGGCTCACCTGCCTTCCTATTGAATGGGCGTTTAAAAAAATAGTGCTGAGGAGAGCACTGTTAAATTAGGAAGAGGTAGAAATACTGCGATGGTGAACATTTCATACAAAATTTTGGTTGGGCGTGGAAGAGATGAAAATGCGAAAGGAAGGTTCAGGCAGAGTGTGAGGGCTTGGACTGGATTCAACTGGCTCAGGATAGGGTACTGTGGCGATAATGAACCTTAGAATTTTATTAGGGCTGGGATGTAGGCCGTCTGTGCAATGTCACGTTTCAAAAAAGACGGTCGACTAATACAGTTATTGATACCGTTCTAATATGAACAGTTATTTGGAAACCTTGTTCACCGGAATTCCGTGTGGCGATGTACTGCATGTGGTTTTAAGCTGCTAGGATTATGAAATGTCACTTCCGGTCACTGTGACTCCGTTTTATGTCCTGCAGAATATCAGGTGATACTGCAAAGAGAAGGTAATCTGAGGATGACAGCGGCTCTTTGTTGTCGAACCTTGCAGTTTGTTACCGGAAGTGGAGGGTGAGGTCAGGCCTTCACTCGACAGCTGGTGGCCAACCTAAGTAGTTACACCGTTGCGAATTACAGACCCACACGTACTGACCTCAATTACTGTTGTCCTTAGGTAATATTTAAAACATTGCCATCGACTTTCTGAAACGCCAAAAAGTCAATTTGTTATTTCAGACGCAAATTTGTTTTCGCGAAGCTACATAAGCCATTATAAGAACATGTAATACCACCAACTCATACACAATATTGAAGTACAATGTAAAAAACTTTGTAACACTGTTTTTACATTTGTTTTGCTATAATAAGTACGTACACGGTATGAACAATTTTAAATTTGTTAATGCCAAACAGGCAAAAAGGCTTTATGAATACAAGAACACGAAAGAAAAACTTTTAAAAAAGAAACATAGCCGTTGGGAGTTTATAATTTTTTTTACATTGGACTTCGATATTGTGTACGAGTTGGTGGTGTTACATGTTGTATGTACAGGGTATGGACAATTTTAAAGCTGCATAAGCCAGTATAACACTGCATATGTTCAAATACTACTACCTTTTCATTAAATAGTTACCACATCTAATATGTTCCAGACAAGCGTGTAGTTCACAATGGGATTGTGGAGTTATTAATACGATATTCCAGTAAGGCGGGAGCCGGGATAACATGGTCGGTATAGTAGCTAGGCTGCGGACTCGGTGGTCCGGGGCTCGAGTCTCGTTATAGGTCAAGAGATTTTTCTCTTTTCCAAAAACTTTCAGACCGTCGTGGGGCTCACCCAGCCTCCTACTCAATGAGTACCGGGTTTTTTTCGGGGTAAAGCGGCGGGGATGTGAAGTTAACCACTCTCCTCCATCTAGTGCCGAGATTAAGAATGAGTGCAGCTGTACCTCCATTCCCCTTATATGCCTTCATGGCGTGGACAGGGACAACTTTACCTTTATTATTTCAGGTTTGGGGGAAGTTCTTAACGTTGAAGTTGAACTCCATGGAGTAGACAAGACTGTTTAATGTGATAGCGTGGTAATGCATGATGGAGGATGTAGAAACTAAGTTGATCTGTTTTAGGTAATATCCTTTATTAGTCATGGGCCGGGATAGCTCAGTCGGTATAGCGACTCGCTACGGGCTGGACGGTCCGGGGATCGAATCCCGGTGGGGGCGAGGTTTTCAGCACCCGTCCAGACCGGCCCTGGGGCCCACCCAGCCTCCTATAAAATGGGTACCGGGTCATTCCTGGGGGTTAAGCGGCCATGGTGTGGCGTTGACCACCCACCCCCATCTAGTGCCGAGGTTAAAGAAAGAGTAGTGGTATACCTCTACCCCCCTCTGGGCCTTCGTGGCCTGTTATAGGGAGAACTTTACCTTTACCTATCCTTTGTTAGTCGCGAAAGCAAAGACATACTTACTGTCAGGAAGGATAGGCAGTACTAACCAAGATTCGAACGAAATGCCGTAATAATGTGACAGAGACACATCACTGCGGTGCTGACCCACTTTGTAATGTCTGATGTAGAGGACACAAAGCTGTCTGACATCTTTTTATAAATATGGCGGAAAGGATGGGTCTTGTACAGTCGCTGGTTGTTGATGCCGCTAGAGCTTCGTCAAATTTTGATTTAGTCGTGTCTATTGTGGAGAATTTCTGTATCTGAAGTAGTGCATACGTTCATATTTCTTGGAGAGCGTCTCAGATGCTGGAACAGCACAGGAGAATTCAAACACCCGTATATAGCATAGGATTCAAACGCACGGCTCTATCGATGCAGTATTCACCAAGCACTGGCAACTCCGGCGGGAATATTTCATAAAACATAAAGGTAAAGTTCTCCCTAGAACAGGCCATGAAGGTCCAGAGGGGAGCAGAGGTATAGCTCTACTCTTTCTTTAACCCTGGCACTAGATGGGGATGGGTGGTCAACTCCACGCCCCGGCCGCTTTACCCCGAGAAATAGACCCGGTACCCATTGTATAGGAGGCTGGGTGGGCCCCAGGGCCGGTCTGGACGGCTGCGAAAAATCTCGCCCCCACCGGGGTTCGATCCCCGGACCGTCCAGCCCGTAGCGAGTCGCTATACCGACTACGCTAACCCGGCCCACCATAAAACATGATACTGTTGAAAGTGATTTAACTTTTTGGCCCCCCCCCTAGGTCTCCCCCCCCCCCCAAACCTCATGTTTATTACTATACTCTTGTTCAGTATCTTATCTCAGGCTTTCAGTTTGTGTATGAGGCAGATAATTCCATAACTTGGGCTGCACAAGCCTATGCTTGTCTCAGTTCTGATCAACATTCATTTCACAGATATATAGTATTACATGGCTGTTAATTAGTATTATTATTGTTATATAGATTCTCCTTATGTTAAGTTTGTCTGATGTAATGTTAAAGTTTTGCATCGTCGCTGCGTTTGTAGTTGTTTATTTAGAAGCAGTGTTCCGTATCTGATGTGTAGGCATGTTTATGGTCTGTCTTGGTATCACATGTCACATTCTGACTGCAGCATTCTGTTGATAAACATGAACTTCCCACGTCCGCCACTTTACAAAAGTTTGTGTCAGTCATTCCTAGTAACGTGTGTTCGTATAAAGCACCAACTGCCTCTTATCACAATTATTGTTTTTGTTATTTTTGTCTTGTATTTGTGTTTTTATTGTCTTTGTTTCTTGTTTGCCAGCTGTTTGTTTACAAACGTTTATGAACAAAAGTTGAACTTTTTGCCAGTTTTAAAGTTGTCCATTCCGTGCATTTCTGATCAATGTGTTCGTTTATTACACGAACCAAATGCACAATATCAAATACATATAAATAGCAGACAATGCTGCGACATGTTTCGGTAAAAATATACCGTCCTCAGGAAATACATTGTGCCAGTATTGAAATCAGCAACAAATTGTGAAATAATATTTACAAAGTTATAAAACTTTGTAAATATTATCTATATGTAATTTGTGTTGTGCATTTGGTTGGTATAATCAACGAATACGTTTTTCCCAATGCCTGCTGTTGCCCGAAAATTAGTGTGGAAATATTTAGGCAAATTCGTGGACATACTCGTAGACAATCGTCTGATGATAAAAAGGGAACAAAACTTAATAAAACAACAAGTTTTGGGACATGATCGGTTTTCCTTCTCAGACTCAAAGTATGGTCAAAATCTCCCGCTGTTGGGCCCGATCGGCAAAAGTGCTCTCAATATCGCTCCTGTTTCACATGTTTAAGTTTCAGTTACGGTTATCAACTCTATCAACTCGCTGAAAATTTGAATCGTGAAAGCAAGCAGTCTGATTGGTGAGGTCATAAATGTAATTTTCTTTTCCCCTTGTTAGGAAGGAAACTGAATATTCGTGTGTCAGTAATACGCACATAAAAGGAAGCTAAGAAATCCTGAATATTCATTTCTCTGTACTGACCTTGTGTACGTCTAATCACTGACGTAGGCGTGTTAAGAATTTCGTGAGCATAAACATTTACCATAATAAAAAGAATGCATGTTACACAAGGGTGCACAAATCCCGGACGCCAGATCGCCATAGCGACTGAATTTTGCACGGTGGCGCCTAATATTTGTGGGTCCTCAATGTAGAAGTTGCTTCGTATCGCCCTTTTGGCGCCTAAAATTTTTCGGTGGCACCTAGATTTTTGGAAAGTTTGTGCATCCCTGATATTACGAAATATCACGGAGTCTCTCTCTGATAGGTTCGTTGTCAGGACATGGGGAACAAAGAAGTGTCAGATTTTGAAGTAGGAACGTCGGAGAAGTCCACTGAAAAAATAGTCACGTGTTTTTAAGGCAATAATTGAATTTAATTCTTGTGTTGATGGGTGGGACATATGAGACGTATGGTGGAGATGGGAATGCATATATCTAAGGCAAGTCTGGAACACCGAGGAGGTACTATTGACAGACCTGGGTGTAGATGGGTACCAATAAAACCCATTTTAAAGGGATGAGGTGTGAGCCTGTGCACTGGGTTCAAATAGCTCGTCATAGGGTCTAGTGGCGAATTCTGGTGAATAAAGGGTTGAGTCTTCGGGTTCTGTAGTAAGCAGGTTAGTTTTTGGACAGAGGAGCAAAGAGTAATTTCTTAACAAAGACCGTACTTAACTGTGTTCGTTTCGTTCGCACCAAAGCCTATATGCAAGGAATGTCGTCTGTGTTTAGCTTTGTGTTTTGTGTTACTAATGAAGTGAAGGAGAAGACTGAGTGTCGTATTTGTGAGTTATTTTACGACGCTGTCTGTAACTCGCACTGTACGACGCCGAACAATAGGGCAGGGGTGCACAGATTTTCCAGAAATCGAGGAACCATCTCAAAATTCTAGGCGCCAGAAGGGTGAAAGGAAGCATGTTCCATGCTGAGGATCCACAAAAATTAGGCGCCACGGAACAAAGATTTAGTCACCCGGACGATCTGGCTCCCGGAATTTGAGCACCGCTGTTGTAGGACGATTCGTGAATGAGTTGGAAAGGATATCGAAGGAAGCAGTCGTGACATAACCGACGTACTTTCCCGGAATATGCGTGGAGGCACTGACGGAGACCACCTGACAGGATAGCCGATGACACGGCCGAGATTCCAGCAAAATATCCGCTATATGTAAGTAACTCCGAGTCATAAACAGTGTATGTTACTTCTTTCTTATACACAAAAACAGCAGGAGTTACAATATAGTCTTCTCGGGCAATCAGCCGCGTCAACTGATTTAAATACAACGTTTCGGGGACTTGCTGCGTCCCTATCCTCAGGCAGAACTGAGGATGGGGACGGAGCCAGTCCCCGAAACGTATTTAAATCAGTTGACGCGGCTGATGGCCCGAGAAGACTATATTGAATCATGTCTCCGCGACAGTTTTAAAACTTATAGCAGGAGTTACGTTGAAAAGTTGTCTGCTCTGGTACTGGATTGGGCTGGACGATCCGGGGTTCACATCCTGATAGGGGCAAGAGATTTTCTTTTCTCCGAAAGCGTCTAGACAGTCTCTGGGGCCACCCAGCCTCCTGTTGAATGGATACCGTGGTCTTTTCCTCTCATCTCTACCTAGCGCCAAGGTTCAGAATGAGTGGAGCTGTACCTCTGTATCCCCAATATGCCTTCATGGCGTGGGCAGGGACAACTTTACCTTTTACCTTTACCTGGTATTGGATTTTGTTTGTACGTATATCATTGGTTATAACTTTATGCTCATATTTCACTTGGGACACACACCGACGATATTTGGAACTTTGACCTACTTCTGCAAACATGAGAATAATAAATTCAGTGCATTTTGGAAATGATGCTTCATATCCTTGGCCATCTCCTAGCCATATCTGTGCTTTCATCCATTTCCTAACCCCCCCCCCCCCCCCCGGGTGCTTCAACTATCCCCCACCCGCTCCCGCTGGTGACAGTGTTGCCACATTGCTTTGTTGTTTCTCCTTGGATCCACCGTAGAGGACGGGCGTGACTGTGGGATTTTTACTGGCTCGTCTAAAAAATGGCAGAACAAAAGCAGTAACAATCCAGAAATGGCCGCAGGACTACATAGAACCCAGAAGAATCTGTTTTGTTTTGTTCATAAGGTTTCTCGAAGTGCGGGCCTGAGTGATGAAGGTTATGTGCAAACAGTCAGAACAGTGTGAACCATTCTTAGAACAGGATAGGTGAAAGCGGAACTTTGGTTTAACGCTAGCCGAAAAGTTTGGAATCTGACGCTTGGAAATCCATTTAAAAGTGAAATACGTGGCTATTGTAGGTTTAACTTATGATTGTATTATTTAAACATTCCTTCATTTTCACTTTGCCAAAGTACGCGTAGGGAAACTAGAAATTGTGCCTATCCCCCTTCTACTGTAGAGGTAATGGGAAAGTTGTCCCTACGCACGCCATGAAGGCATATTGGTGGGGAGTGGAGGTATATCGCTACGAATGTTCTCTCTAAGCTGCGCGAGTGCGCGGCCGCGCAGTAACTGAAATGCTCCCGCGCACACTGAATTGTTGCCGCTCAGCTGGAATTGTTCAGTTTTCATTGTAAATATTCTTATTACGAATATCACAAAAAAAAAAAAACTTTTAAAGTGCCGCGCAGTCGTCAGGTCGTGTAAAAACTTTCTGCTCATGGCAGTAGCAGGTCTGTGCAGCTGTAAACAAAATTAGAGGGAACGTTGATCGGCGCTCATTCTAAACCTGGGTACCGGATAGGCGCGAGTGTTTAGCTTAACGCCTTGGTCGCTTTACTCCCGGCAAAATCCCCCGGGAACCCGTTGTATAGGAGACCGGGTGGACCCCATATCCGTTCTGGACGCTCTGGAGAAGTGATAAATGTCTTATCCCTGCCAGGAGTCAAATCACTAACCCTCGCGTAACCTAGCCACTGTAACGACTGAGCTATCCCGGCTCCCTGCGCCACTCCAACCTACCATAATATTGATAAAGGACAGCCCTTTTATCATCACATTGTGTACTGTGTTCGTGAACAGGTGAGGTGACCCTAAGGACTGAATACACTAAGGGAACCTTGATTTCAGGCTTCCGCCGCGATGTTGTTGAAATCTGCGCTCTTCTGGGGTATAACGCGGCGTCGTGTGGTAATTGTTTACCGACGTTAACCGTGAAGATGGGACCGATACGTTTTCCCGAAACGTCGGTAAACAGTTACCACACGACGCCGCGTAATACCCCAGAAGACCGCAGATTTCACATTAAGGGAAGTTTACTGTCGAATTATTTTTGTTTGCCTTGTTTCTTTGCTTATTCTTTCTTCTTCTTTCCACCAATGATGTATTATTGATATGTCTCTACCAATTTAAAAATCACGTGTAATCGTCATCATTTACCCTGGTCACGTATTGACGCTGTGTAATATACAGTCGAACCCGGTTATAACGACATCGGTTTATACGACACCTCGTCTGTAGCGTTAAATATTCTGCGGTATCAATTAATTCCTCACTCTTAATCATAACGTTACATTACTGTGTTATAAAAACGCACGTTTATAAGACACAAAATATTTAGTCCCCTTCATGACGTTATAACCGAGTTCGACTGTGTTTTATTGTACGACGGCGCAACAAACAATTTGTTTGTTTGTTGTGATGTGGATAAGAGTTTGTAGGAAAAGTTAAAAGATTGATATCGTTTAAGGAGTCGACCGTGACAGTGAAATAACGAACAGTGAATGATAAAATAGTACTGAAATGTGAAATGGCTGTTCTGTATATAACGTTACCTGTGTGTGTGAAATGTAGTGTGATTACAAAGAGGAGGGAAACGCGTAACTGAAAGCATAATGAGCGATATTTGCTGACGTGTCGTGATAAATTTATATCATAACTATGCCTACACAATTAGATAAACGCCAACGTCACTGTATTTTTCTAATCAGAGCATAACGGTTCGAACAAAGAAACAGCAGTGCTGGCCAACGGGATGACAACACCGGGCTGATAAATGTGTAACTACAGTTATCGCACCCTGTCAGATGTGTGTACTCGTAGACACGTACTATTTATGGAGTTTTGCGGCACACATCTCACAAGACGGCTGTTAATGTGTGTGGAAACCCTGTTCTCATCCAAAATCGTGTGTTTACTCAAATGAAAAAAAAATTAATTATTTATTAAACGTTCAGAGATTTAGGATTCAGAATGAGATCCAGTTTTGGACAGGGCACCATCTGTCCTAAATGAAGCCCGTCGTAGTGTCATTCGAAGAGAAGCCGCTATAGAACGTTAAAATAAGCCACTGCAATTGCCGCCACCTTATTCACAATATATAGGCCTCAGCTTTCTCCCGTTTCAACAAACTCTACCTTTCCTAGCCATTTATAGCGTAATAATAATAATAATAAATGACAGGCCCAAAATAACTGCTCGAACCATCCATAACAATAGACCGGACATAGTTATACTTGACAAAACCACCAAAGAAGCACACTCAATAGATGTAGCAATTCCCAACAGTCAACCTTCACAGCACCATCACCTAGAAGCTCCAGAAGTATTCAGACTTGAAAGAAGAGCTAATAAGAATATGGCAACTAAAATCGGCCTGTATAATACCACTAGTTCTGTCCAAAATGGGTATTATTCCCAACAAACTACACGAAAGTTTAAAAGTGCACAATCTCCGCCCTGCTGTATACATTCTAACGCAGAAAGCAGTAACACTTAATACATGCCGTACAGTCAGTTTTTGGCAGAACAGTGAATAAGAAGTGTTTGTTCAGTGAGACCCGTAATCTTTTGAGAACCAGCTAAACTGCTGTGAAGTAAGCAATATGGATGATGATAATGAAGTCCCTGTACACACCATGAAGGCGTATAGGTGAGCAGAAGTATAGTTCCACTCATTCTAACCTCGGCGCTGGGTAGAGGTGGACAACTTCACGCCCCGGCTGCTCTACCCCGGGAAAGAACTCTGGTACCATTGAATAGGAGGCTGGGTGCGCCTCATGGCCGGTCTGGTTTTTTGGAGATGAGAAAATATCTTGTCCGTGCCGGGATTTGAACCCCGGACCGTCCAGCCCGTAGCGAGTCACTATACCGACTACGCTATCCCGGCTTCCCATCATAAATATTATATAATTATTAGTAGTAAGGGCAACAACAAAACGATTTTTTAAGTGTAGACATGCACAGAGAGCCCCTTTAAAAGACTAAGATTAATCTCAGTTATATTTAAAGACTGAGCTCGTACCTCACAGTAAACACACTTCTTCTTAGTTATAAAAGCAAATAATAATTGTTTCGGTATAGGGAAATAATTATTGTTATGGGACCCATACGAACATACACATATATTAAATACCATTTGTGGGCAGAACGTCCAATTTTTTGTATTAAAGCTGGTGGAAACTAACTTAACCACTAGGCTTTAAAGGGTTAAAGGGATCTCAGTAGTACCTTTCACGCATTCATGTAGAAACGTCGAACTTTCTTTCCTCACGATCACGTTACTTCCTCATGTTGTCTAGGCCTACATGAGAAAGTTAAAAAACACAGCCGGTCGTTAAATTCGCGTTGGAATTATTAGGCCATATTTCGCAGGGGATCAATGCTGAGACATCTGAAAGACAGAGTCACTACTTGGCTTTGTTTTGGACGTTAAGAACATCTTACAGTGCGCGGTCGATATTAATTATTTCGCCCGGAAATTAATCCGATACTGATATGTTAGATGTTCAAATGCAGATCAGTTTATAATTTTACTGGTTCTGTTTGAAATTTCCGTAGTCGGCATTTTTTAAATTCTTGTTTTCATTTTACGTTTGTTCCCATGGCAACATCGCTTTCTCGCTATGCTCGGCTAATCCATTGAGTACTCTTTTTATTTTTTTATACTGCGTTACGAATGGCGTGATGGCAACACTGCTTCTCACTACTGTCTGGAAAAGCCATTGTGAATGCTGTACAGTGCAGGCGGAATTGTGTGACGCCATCTTGAAAGAAGAAGAAGGGGAAGTTTATTATTGAAGCCGCCCCCCCTGCGCCACATTTGTTCTTGTCATTGTTGTCTTTGGTACTGAATTGTAGCAACTTTTCTTTCTATCGTTGCTATATTTTTTAATCCCTGATGAATCATTAGATACATATAAACTGTAAGTAAATGTACAGAGACGGTTAACTCCGTGTTATTACGTATCAGTTTGCTTTATGTTTGGGCGGAATCTGGTTGGAATCGCGTCTTGGACCGCCTTCATAACAGATATTTTGTTTTGTGTGGCAGTGCCAAATTGTGTTGTCTTGAAGAACATTAGCTCCAGGAAAAGGATGGGTTTGAAATTTCTTATGGTGACAGGTATCATTGCAACAACTCGCTTCGCAGTAAATTTTTAGGAATTGGACAAAAACAGCATGGCGTCCTGTGAGATTTCTTTGTTGTGTCAATATGACTGATTATTTTAAGTGCACGTACTACATTTTCATGATGAATATGCAGTTCCGATCAGTGGCGTGCGTCTAAGCGTGGTCTGCGGCCGTCGCTACTGCATGTGGGTTCGAATCTGCCGATCCGGGCCCGGTCTAAGGCGTGGGTCTGCGGCCGCTCGCTTACTGGATGTGGTTCGATCCTGCCGGGGATGTTGTGTTGTTTTTTTAGACGTAGTATGACATGAAGACAGAAGATTAAAGTTAATGGTCAAGAAAACGACAGGAAAAAAAAAAAATCCGGGGGCATGGATGTTGTGTTGGTTGTTGTAGACGGTAATATGGACGTAAGTGCATGAGGACAAAGATTAAACGTCAAATGATCAAAGGGAAATACCCGGACAGAAAAAAAAAAAAAACGGGCTGTGTTGTTGAGTGTTGTTGTTGTCAGGTAGAGGTCTCTGTGACGAGCTGGTCCGTCGTCCAGAGGAGTCCTACCGAACGAGGTGCATTATTCATACCTTCTTGACAAATGGACTTGTCATTGTTGGAAGTGTGTTATATAAATTGTGATATATTTCAGTGGATTGGTTTTATGTTTACTTTCTGGCAGGAACAAGAGATTTTTATCTTATCCGAAGAGTCCAGAGCCACTCTGGGGGCCCACCAAGCCTCACATTCAATAGTACCGGGATCTCTTTCTCCGGGGCTTAAGCAAACGACGAGTGAAGTCAACCATTCATCACCATGCAGTGCTTAGAACAAGAATGCGTGGAGATGTTACTCCATTACTCCATGTGCCTTTAACGCGTGTTACTTAAACACGTGTTCAAGTTTTACTTTACCTTTTTAATAGGTTTTATGTACTGCTAGGGTGTACAAATTTTCCAAAAAAAAACTGGAATACCTTAAAATTCTAGGCGCCATAATGGTGACATGAAGTAAGTTACATACTGAGGACCCACACATATTAGGCACCATAGCACAAAATACAGTCGCCCAGGACCTGACTCCTGGGATTTGTGCACCCTGGTTACTAAGCACGTGTTTAGAATGGTATGAATTGTTATGGCGTCTCGGTAGAAATTGTGCTTCACTCTTCACTTCCGATTGTTTTATTTGCTCGTTAAGAGATATTTGCATACAGAAAGTGAACAGTATATTACGTTCTGTACCTAAGCCCTTGCAGTCACTCCGTTGGTATGCATCAAATGTGAATCTAGCCTTTATTTCATTCCCCTAGCATTTAATTTCGGTTAGCCGTTTAAAGGCAAAAAAAAGTGGAAGTACTTTTCTATCCAATGATTTCCGATTTTCGAAAGAGCATTGCTTTTTTGAATGTTTCCAGGCTTCGCCTTTATCCTTCTGTAAGAAAAACATGCAAATGAAGATGATTATGGAGCAATGGTGGAATAATACTTAAAGGGGAGAAACGAAGTACTCGGAGAAAAACCTATCCCCGTGCCACTTCGTCCACCATAAATCTCACATAGTGACTTGGTTTCGAACTCGAACCTTCGTGGTGAGAAGCCGGCCGCTAACCGCCCGAGCCATGGCACGGCCTTTAAAGACGAAAATTAACTGAGTTATATTTTAAGATTTAGTTCGTAACCGCGCAGTAAACACTGTCCCTCTCGGTTATAATAACGAATAAGTAAATGCTCTATAGCATGGGTTTCCAGCCCGCGGCCTGCAGTCCACATTTGTAAATATGTATGTAGTATAAAAATCACAACGATTTGGGCGGTTAGGTGTCCCAGTTATTGCTTTTTTCGACGTGCGGCCCGCGAACCATCCACAATAACGTGTGGGGTCCTTTGTCATAAAAAGGGTGGACACCCATGCTGCACAGGGAAACAGTCGCTGTTTGTACTGAGAACGTACAAAATACATACAATATATTCCGCCCCCCCCCCCCCCTACTTACCCAGCAACTTAACACTGGAAGGTGTTAAGACATGAAGTCTGCATAAACACTTGTATTTATAGGCTGCGTCTTATCTCTTGTAGCGTCTTATGAGGTGGGAAATGTGGTAAATATTGTCTGTGGGCAGAACTCTTTTAATTTTAAAGCTGGCGTACATAAAACAGCCGGGGCTCTAAAGCGTTAACTTGTGACGATGACATTATAATAATGAACATGTATAATGGGGTACAGTTAACAGGACCAGTAGATTTCAGCCCCAGTTTTAATAGGTGAACTTGTGTTTTACACAAACGCTCTTTGTTGTGCAGCTCAGCCGCGTAATTGCTATTTTCAGAATAAATATTTGAATGGGCTTGCAAAGAATGACATGAGCTGTCACACATTTCTTAATTGTCACTGTATTCTTGTCCTCTAGGAAGTATGCAGGGGATGTTGGCAGGTACTGCATGTCATGGGGTTAGATTTCAGTGATTTATGTATAATGCCTTTGTTCGTCTGTGCCCTATTACGCGCTAGTTACTGTCCGTTGTAGGACACTAAATTGGATCATTTTTGTTTTCCAACTGATGACTTTATATCTTGAATGAACGTTACTGTTTATCCCATTTATTTAATTGGGATTTTGTTTTATTTTAATAGGGATTAGTTTTAAATTTTGTTGGCAACACTGTGCTCAGTCGCATACTGACTTTGTTTACTATAATCATATGGGAAATATGGCGGTGGTGGGGATATCAATGCTAAGTGGGAGTGTCCGTGCGGCCATTGGTTGGCGTGCGCATGACGTTGCTGGTTCCTGATTCAGCTCTGACGTGGAAGTTTTCGCTTGAACAAAGCGAGCACATAACATAGATGGGAGGCAGAACGAATGGTTCGTAGCAGAAAGTAGGCTGAGTGTACGTAGTGGATTGTGAGTGTTTCATTGTGACGAGTTGTGTATGAGGTTAGGGAAGAACTGTGTGTCTGTGCAACGGGAAGAACACTTTCTTATATCTGTAAATAGTATGTGTACAGATTGACATTACAAGACGTGTCGAAGGAAGTTTCCATTAAAGAAATCTCTTGTGTTTGCGAAGTACAAATATGCGACTCGAAATTCACTCTGCTTCAAACTTTCTGGTTCATCTTCTACGACTACATAACAATGGTCTGACTGAATCGCAGCTTGAAATGTTCAGGTCGTCGTTAGCAGATGTCTTACGACGACGATACCAGGAACATTGGTTTCCAGAGAAGCCGGCTCGTGGATCTGGTTATCGCTGTCTCCGAATTAATGGTAAGATGGATCCTGTGATCGCCCAGGCAGGTACTGCTGTCGGGCTACCCTCATCGTATTTACACAGCTTGTTTCCATCAGAGTTGACCATGTGGATCGACCCAGCTGAAGTGTCGTATAGAATTGGTGAGAACGGGTCTATATGTGTCCTGTACGAGGATTCGAACAGCGGCCAGGGCTCCGAGGACGGGGGGTTCGAGAGAGTGACAAAGGCTGAGGTACAAGCGGGTCCAGTGGCAACAGCGGCAACGCAAATTCCACGACGTCGGGCTGTAAGGAATCCATGAGAACAATCGAGTTTCTGCTTGATCCTCGAGGAGTTCAGCCTTTCGAGCAGCTGGCGGCATTTGTATCCAGTTGAGCGAATGTTCACAACATTCCCTCAGCCCCATTTTTCGTCAATCTCCCCACCGTACATGTTTGACGATATACCTACCCCCCCCATGCCCCATCTCATCTCCCGCCGTAACCCTGCCAAAATTTGTATAGCCCTGGTGATCTCATTGTGATTCAGTAAGTCTTATTTTCCCATAGCACCCATTTGACTCCTGCCGCACACCAAACGGCCCACTAGGTAATGAATGGTATAATGAGGGACCAAAGTGTTACTCTAAATGATGTTTGATTCAACGAAAAATGGCAGTGCGTGTCAATGCAAAATACTTATTTTTTTTTTTCCCCAGAATTTTGTACGATTGGAAAGTGTGCTTGAATCTGTAAATGCAAGTCAGTGGACGTGCGATAATTTGATGTTTCAGCACTGTGATGTGTAATGAAAGATAAAGCAGGGCTGGCTGTTTGACAGGGTAAAAGCGACATGTACTTACATTAATATTTTACAGATATAAATAAATGTATACAAACTCGATTTTCAACATGACTGCCATAAGGAAAAGTAGAGTCCTTTAAGCTTAAATCATGTGAGATGTGAGAAGACTGCAGAGGAGGACTTGAAACTTTTCAGTAAAAAGGTACAAAGCTGTTAACAGCAGTCTGTGATTTTTAAGTTTTGGTTGCAGTATTTTTTATGTTCAAAGGAGCTAGCTCAGATTTCTATATAAAAGTCATGCTTCGGTCTTTTTTTCTTTGCTTTCATGTACTGAAGTCAATAGGAGTTACAGAAATTAATATTATATGATCTATGTTGTATAAGAAAATTTATTGGAACACACTAAATGTAAAATAAGACTTCTTTACTTGTACATAAAATTTGTTCTAAAGAAACGTCGTCTATTTCAGTGCTTTTTTTTTTTTTGTATAAATAAAGCGATGTGTCGCAAAGAAAAATGAAGTCGCAGTACCATTTACAGATTTCCTAGTGCTGGAGCATTCATGTGTGTTGATTGTGGGGTCTTGATGGTTGTTGATTTATGTGCTCGTTTGAACCCAGCTATGTTCTGTCCCGTCCTATCCTTATGTGAGGCACGACACTGTTACGTGTTTCAGGAAGTTGTGTTAGTTGCAGGGTTTGTTTCATATCTTTTAAATTTTGAAGTGTGTGGTGTCCGGTACACAGTGCAGTTTCTGTTCACGTATGATAATGTGCAGTGAAGGGGCGTCTTTAATCTGCTATTTTTTTTATGAAATTGCTGATGCCCCATTTAGGTCGTTAAGTGTTGTTAATTTCAAACAGTGGAAGGTAATCTGCCAGGATTCAACATTGCATTTTGGTACTGTGGAATATTGTTTTGGATAAGCTCCATCTCTTATTCAGGTATGTTATGTTTTCTTGTTAAAGCTTACAATTTGTTGGTATGTTCGTATAGTTAGTCGTCAGGCGGTGTTATTTTAGTAAATCGCGGTCGCTTGAATCGATGCCTGTGTTCAGGCGTATTAGGAATTTTTGCGTGGGACATCCCGTTGTGTGTCAGTGATATTGATTCTACCTATTCGTATTAGGAATGTTGCGGTACACATATCTAATTTCTCAGAGTGCAGCAGTTTCGTGGTGGGAGTTTTTGAAATTGTTTTTAATCCTATAAATTTCACCATCTGATTTGAGACAAGTCGCATTTTTTGTCAGAAGATTGTATTAATGGTTTCCATATTAAAACAAACGGCAACTATGTACAGAGCGTCAGTCAACTGGTTTTTCTAACGAGGGTCTGAATTTTTATGTCATTTATCCAAACATATGCCTAAGTAGGATAATGAGTGATCCGTGTGTTTGATTCTAGGGATGTAACTTATGTTTCAAACATATACGTTATATTTATTGGAAAATTAGGTGGTACTTGTAATTATATGAATGGCAGGCATGAGGCATATGTCATGATTCTCGTGTTTGTAAATTCTGCTGCATGTTCTACAGCCGAATCGTGTCATTGCGATTTTTTTTAGGTAGTAACAGCAAAGGCTGTGTTCAGAAAAATATGGAGTACTTCAATTGGATCAGTGGCTCATACTCCAGTTGTCCGATGAGTGTGTTGTATATTAACAAAATTATAGAAGTACATACTGCAGACGATCGGTACCCCTTACCACAAAGAACACCGCAGTGACAGTTCAACAGCCCTTTAAACGCGATAGTTTCATTTGCATATACTCTGTGTTTGTTAAATGTAATGGACTGTCATGCAGTTGAATCGTATTGACCCAAGTTCTTTTTTATCAGCCAATACAAGCTGCAGCTCTCTCACTGATTCTTTTCGGAGTTTGTATGGATTCCCTTCTCGGTCTTACTGTCAACTCAGCAGTATTTAAAATTGCAGAGAATACAAAAGATTGTGTACGTGGCCGGAAAGTGATTTCTTTCGCACAAAAAAAAGCTACGTGGTGAAAGTATGAACATTGTTGTTTCGCCAAAAAAGAAAAATACTAATAATATGCATCAAACAGTTGTGCTTGGTATAGTGATATATTGCTGTTTTTGTTTGTGTAGATGTATCCAGCATTATTCTGAAATCAAGCTGCAACCTTTGACATTGTAAAGGAAATAGCCTGCATATGGTAGATTCTCAGATTTTGAAGTACATCTCAACACATACAACATGAGATACGAGTCTGCATGCTTGTATCCCTTCGTTGATACACAAATTTCATTGAATACAAGAAACGCCAGGATACATCGTTACAAGCGCTATACCGAAACCTTCTCCACTACTGTATTGGTAAAGGTAAAGGTGAAGTTCACCCTAGAACAGGCCATGGAGGCCCAGAGGGGGAGTAGAAGTATAGCTCTACTCTTTCTTTAACCTGGACGCTGGATGGGGGTGGGTGGTCAACGCCACGCTCCGACCGCTTTACCCCCGGGAATGACCCGGTACCCATTGTGGTCTGTACGGGTGCTGAAAATCTCGCCCCCACCGGGATGCGATCCCGGGACCGTCCAGCTCGTAGCGAGTCGCTATACCGACTACGCTATCCCGGCCCACGTGTCAGTATTGGTGATACCAGAATTCCCCCTGCAGTTTCTGTTAAAATTAGTTGCAAATTTCGTTATTCTGTTCGTCACGATTAATTCCAGTGCGTTGGTTATTAGTAAACAAAAGTTCAGAACAATTGTCAAAACACAATAGTGTGGCGGTTCAAACAATGTTACTGGGAGATGATGCCACGTTATCAGGTTCGAATTTACCAGCGTTTTAGAGGAACGTATTGCGTTCAGTTTTATAGTAGAGGGTCCTTCCATCCTGAAGACAGAAGCAGTAGTTTTTAAAATTACTTCGTATGCATCTGACTTTGTTCTTACGCAGTGAAGTAATGATGTGAAATATCTTAAAGTGCCGCTGAGACTGTGCGAGTTTTTAGGCTCACAACGGTGCGGGTGAGGCCTCCGTTCTGGGATATGACGCTGCGTCATTGGATGATCGGTGCCTGACGTTTCGGTACAGCGTGGTTGTCTCGCCAAGGGTCGAAGTAGCCAAGAACTGATCATTTTGGTTCTTGAAGATGAGGCCACTATGCTATCTCGAAACGTCGGGCGCCAGTCACCCAGTGACGTGGCCCCACATTCCAGAAGAAAAAAGACCTTAAGAAACCGCAGTATTAATAATAACTCGTCTGTTGTGTACATCAGGATTCAGTAAATAGTTAATTAAGAAATCTATGAACGATCTAAACAGGTCCGAGGTTTGAGGTTTCAGGTCCTGTGGGTTGGACTGAGTAGCAGGTTATTGATTCCCGACGTTTCAAAGACGGAACTTCATTATCTTCAAGGGTCAGTGAGCCTTATTCATCTAGGATTCCACCCTTGAAGATGAAGGCGGTACGTTTCTTCGAAACGTCAAAAATAAATCCCCTCTACTGAGCGTAACAATGGTGCCGACAAACGTTTGATGGTTACTGAGTTTATCTTAAAAACACGCAGAACTTTTTGTGCGGTTAAATTCGGCGTTTTGAAACATGTTGCTTGATCACTATACTGAAATATTTCTGTTAATATGATGCAGAAAGACTGTAGTGGGTTTCTTTTAAGGCAAGGAGACGAGAATACTTCTGTAGGTTACGCATGTACATAGTATATTATATGTATGAGATCATGTCGCCCCTGTTTTGGAAAAAGGGGCTAACTGCCACTCTGATCCAAATTGAATTGTGTGTAGCAGAACATTCAATTATATGTATAAAGAAGACAACTCGATCTTCAAGAATAACCAAGATACGTGGGGGATGTCCAACCTCTCAAAGCATTTGTGATGTATATGAAATGGTGCCACCTTCTTGCTTCTCCTGTAAAATTGATATTTTGTGAGTTGTCCCCTTTTTACAAAATAGGGGCGATATGATCCCATACAGTGGGTTGAGGAAAGCGGTATAGCCTGTATTGCCCCAACATTCACAAGGAATACTGAAGAAAATCATGGAACACTTATCAGGATAGCCAGTACCCAAATTGCAATTCCTACTAGGCAGCTTCCAAATGCGAGCAGGACATTGCTACTGTGTTAACCTGCTTAGTCAGTGGAAAGCTGCAGTCTTGGTGTCCGTTAGACAATTTTTAACTTCGTATTAGTGAGGTATGTGCTAAATATAAACAACGGTAATAGTTTATTGACACGTATTTCAGTGACGCAAATTAATAGTTTTTAAGAAACAGTTATTTCCTGATTTTCTACCATAGACCTGCTGCAAATCACAAGGGTCAGCCTTTTTTTTTTTTTTTTTTTAATTTGGTAGGCCTCATCTTGCATAAACAGAACTTTATTATCTCTCTCATTGTTGAAGAAGATATACATCCTTCAGAACTGCAGTAAGAAAATGTGGCCATAAAAACGTCTGCCTTATGTTTTATGTTCCTGTTTGATGGGTATACATGTGACCTGCTTTCAGCAGCATCATGTCACTGACATGTACATTGTGTGTTGGCCATTTTATATCCTATTGTAATGTTTCACTGCGTTCAAACTTTCCCTCGATGCTCGTGCACCGCATTTGAGACACCTAGTCAGGTACTGCAACTGTATTCTTTCCCTTGCAGCATTTAAGCATTACACAGATAACTCCCAGTGACTTAAAAAGTATTTTCCCATAAAGAAATGTGCAGGGGGAAATTTTCATCCCATTAAAAACAAGAAATCTATGGGGAGAGAACTTATGGGCCGGTTGTTGTTTTTAAAAGCGTTAAAAATGAACACTGAGCAAGAATACTGTAGGGAGAGAAGACAAGGGTTCACTGTTGCGTGATGTTTTGCAGGGCACTGTTTATGGGGGATTTTTTGTTTATATTAGGATGGGAAGGCATGGGCTGAATTGATCTGGCTCAGGATAGGAGTAGGTGGCAGGCTCTAGTGAACACGGTATTGAACCTTGGGGCTGTTCCATCAAATTCGGGGAATCTCCTCGATAGCTGAGGCTTTTAAAGAACTGTGCTGCCTGGAGTTAGTTACCTTTCCATCACATTTTCCCCATGACGCATATTTTTGTAAAGTAGTGCAAACCAACACGCTGTTCGGTGAATGAATGTGACAGGCGTCATGGAAGCGTCTGAAGTCCGTTTGTAACGAGAGGTGACTGAACAGTGAGTTCCAGCCAGCCGCCCAATTAATCAGCGGCAATAATCCAGCCACAGTGTCGGCAAACAAGCCCACGCACACCGGGTTTGTATTTGCTCACGCGGGGAGACACTGGCCAGACGACCACGATTTGTAAAGGTAAGGTTGAAAGGGGGGCGAGGGATGAACGTATGAAATAAAATATTTCCCCCTAGAGACTGAACCTGCGCATGCGGTGAAAGGTCATTACCAAAGGACAGGGATATGTTTTATGTAAAAAATGAAAAGACTACTTTGAATATTTAAATAGGCATTATAGGACATGCGTGATACAAAGAACTTCATAATTTGCACGGTTTACCTAATACTAAAATGATTAAGCCAAAGAGTTTATACTGGGCGGGACGTGTAGATTTCATGGGAGGGGACAAGATATTCAAGAAGATGTGTAATATCAAAACCACAAGGACGCGGACCGTTTTTTTTTTTAGAGAGTTGTACATGGAAAAATAATACTAAAAGTAAATTTTGGAGGTGTATGATTGAGGGAGTAGACCGAATTGAACTGGCGCAGTATGTAGTCTAGTGATGGGCATTTGTAAGGGATGTTATGCATGTCCGCTCTTTAATACATGTGGAGAATGTCTGACCAGTAGAACAACTCAGCTTTTGAAGGCTGGGCCGGGTTTACTCGAGTTACTTTATTCCAGGCTGGTCAACAAATGTCAGAAACAGCAACACACGTCTTCGCAGTAAGCGAGTTTTTCTACGGACGATGAAATTGCTAACAAATCTTCATGTTCTTTACGGATTTCATTCGTACAGTTCTGAGACTTTACTTGTGCGCAGATTGTATCTATTTGATTAACTGGGTAGTCATTTCGTAATTGAAAATAAAGGAGTGAGGTTTCCTGTCGAAGGTGATTCGACAAATAGGTAATTCGTATTACTTTACACCTGTAGGGTACAAGCGTTTCAAGAATGTAATGGCAACACTGTATTTATTACTCGAAAATTAATTCAGTCAGTACCACAGTGAGCAATTTTGTCGTTCCCATGAGCGCTGCAACAAGTGTCACAGAAATCTCATAGCGTAGGAGTTCTATATCTTCCGTGAAATTTAGATTCTCTGTTTTCCCTGCTGGGAAAATACAGGGAAGAACATAGGCTGGGGTTTGCGTTTCTGTGTGACAGTGTCCTTGACTGAAAAATGCCAAGTATCTTAGCGCTTGACTTATTTCTCTTTCCAGGGACAGAAAATTCTCTCCATCATTCGTCGGAAGTGAAATGCAGCCTTGCTGCGGCGAAGTTATCGTGTTCCTGAGGAAGACGGTTCATTTTAACGGACCGCAGCTGCTCCGTGCGTAGCATGGACGTACGTTAAGTACGCGTACTGTCCACGGACCAGGAGATGATCCCTGCTGGGGATGCGATAGATGCGCATGCGCAAGATTTCGTGGTGAATAGCTAGCTGCTACTACCCGTCCTGAAAGCATTCGCGAAGTGCACCCGCTCACTACAAGCTACTCGAAGTGCTTGATGTTTTCTCTGTGTGTGTGTGTGTGCGTGCGTGCGTGCGCAGTAGTCTCCCATATAGCCAGCAGTCCCCCGCACCGCGCCAAACACGCTCATCCCACCGCGGCGATCATGTCGTGATCTGTGGTCTGGAGGCTTTGTTGAACGTAGGAATGTTTTCCTCTAACCAAGTCAACAAAAGTGTCTCATGGCAGGATTTTCGTTTTGTTGTAGAGTAGGGAAGATAATTTGGAATATGATCGACTGACCCTTCGATCGGTTAAGGTCAAATGACGAACGATTTTGATAAAACAGACATTAAGACAGCATAAAGAAACTCGGTGCGTGGAGAAATATCTTGTTTAGATTGTCGTAAGTGTTGCTGGCACACGACATGTTTCAGTGCGTTGAAGCGTGCAGTTTTAATGGTATGATCAAAAGTAAACGACAGATTCTTTTAAGATTCTAAATTTTAGACTTCCACAACTTGAAAATGTTTTACGTAGAATGTGAAAGAATGGAAATTTGATAAGTTACGGCGTAGTTTAGAAGAGGTTACGCTGCTTTATGGGGTTTGCTCTTGAATTAGACTACAAAATGGAACATGTTGCCGAAACGAGCGTGCTGATGTAAAATGCAGCAGTGTGTAAAATGATGATGGTTTTGCGAGAATTAAAAAACAAAAGTCAAACAGGAGTTAAATTCAGTTGTTATGTTATGAATCATTGAACATAAATTTGATGTGTGTGAAATAATTTTTGTTAAGGCAAGCGTAATATATCTGCTTATTGAAAATTTTAATCCGGGTTCCTATAAATAATTAAAATATTTCAGATTATATAACAGTTAATGTTATTCGCCGTGTTAGCGCTGTACATCGATGATTACAGTGTAGACATTCACGTTCTCTCTCGTTCCCGACTGAACAGCGCAAATTTCACAGAATCCAGAATTATTTCTAGGTCCACCGAACTGTTTGTTCGCACAAACTAGAACTCTGAGGGTATAGGTGGTCGGCGCTGGCATTCTGCCCCTCCCCCACTCGATTGTAGTAAATAATGTGATTGGACGTCGCTTCACATTTGTTGGCGTTCATACTTTTTGTTCAGTAAAGACCGAATTTGAATTTTGGTTTGGAGACTCAGTCCTCAGGGAAGTTCTGAGGAACTTCTGATGTATCGTATTTTATCATCATCCCGTTTACAGGCAACTGTGCAGTTGCCAAAATTTTGTCTTTATGGATGCATTTGCTAGAGAGGGCCGGTAACAGTAGTGCGGGCCAGGGGAGAGTGGTGCGACTGCCCCGGGCGGTGAATATTTTAAATGAAAGAAAAGAATTGATTCTCTGCGGTCTCCAAATTTTAGATTGTTGAGCAAAGTAAAAGGAAATTCAGTAAATGATTATAAAGTTCATAAGGTTTGTTAGCGGCGGCCATTGTGATTGGGCGCCAAAAACCTCGCTACGCCATTGGTGCGGGCAGTGTGGTGTTCATGGCGCAGGGAGCTGTAGTGGTAGCAGCGTGAGCGCGAGTACGTATCTGAGAAACATTTCAACACGGCTTTTGACTGACCGTTGCTGGTATCTGGTTACGCGACCTTTAACTGGCCTGTATCTGAGTGGAAAACATCCCATAAACATGCGACATTAGACTTCAGGCTGGCCGCTGCTGGCCTCTACTCATTCGTGACACGACACGTCGCATTTAATACAGTGTTGTCTGTGTAGCGACTAGGCGATCCGAGGTTCAGATCCCAGCAGGGGCAAGAGATTTTTCTTCCTCAAAACGTCTAGACGGGCCCTGGGACCCACACAGCCACTTATTCAATATGTACCGGTGTTCTTTTCGGGGTCTAAAGCGGCCGGGATTTGCAGTTAACCACTCACTTCCATCTAGTACCGAGGTTAAGAATGAGTTAATACCTCCACTTCCCAATACACATTAATGGCGTGTACAAGGACAGTTTTATACGTACTGTACCAGTGAATGGCCACTGTAGCTGTCGACCCTCGGCAGTAACCCTTTTTCTCTCCCCATACATCCCTAAAAAGAGGTAAGTTGATGATAGAGAACTACCGAATAGGCTTAACCAGCGGGGACCGTAAAATAATAGGACAGTGGTTTGTTTCATTGCAAAACATGCAGTTATCCATGGATGATGTATTTCAGATATGCGTCCTTTTTTTACTGACACTTTTTAATCTGCATGGGCAGGGCATGTGGCACGTATGGGAGACGGGAGGTGCATAAAGGGGTTTGGTGGTGAGACCTGAGGGAAAGAGACCACTTTGAAGACTTAGGCGTATATGGGAGGATAATATTAAAATGGATCTTCAGGAAGTGGCATGGGGGCATGGAATAGGTTGATCTGGCTCAGGACAGGGACAGGTGGCAGGCTGTTGTGAATGCGGTAATGAACCTTCGGGTGCCATAAAATGCGGGGAAATTCTTGACTAGCTGAGGGCCTGTTCGCTTCTCAGGAAATACTCTGGTCCATAGAGTTTGTCATCGGCATAGGTTGTATGTACGCAAAATATTTTCCGAGCGCCCTAGCAAACGAGAACAGCTGCTGTGAAGCATAATCGTTCTGTGCATTATGGTCCAGCCAACTGAAGATCCAGAGCCGTCTGTTGGTCTTAATTCTTTGTGTTGTGCTGTACTTGACCTTTGAGATAAGTCTTCACCCTGTCGAGTTGTTTTCTGTATCGAAATGCCACGTGCGAGATAAACACACACACACGCAGGAACGAGTGTTATGTCAATGTTAGACAGGCCTACATAGTGACAAACAGTTCTGCAGCAACAAGAAGTAAGAAGAGTCCGGCAGAAATTTCGGGATTTTTTAGTTCCACATAGAACTACGCATGGGAGCCGGAATAGCCCAGTCAGTGTAGTGACTAGGCCACGGGCCGAACGATTCTGGCTGGGTCAAAGATTTATTTATTCTCCAAAGCGTGGTGGCGGAGGTGAGTGGCCAGCTTCACGTCCCGGATGCTTTACCCCCTGGCGATAGAAGGCCCGGTTCCCATCTCGGTGGGTCCCAATCGGTCTGGACGTTCTGGAGAAGAGAGAAATTTCGTCTGCGCGGAATCGAACCACGATTCCCAGCCCGTAGGGTAGTCTTAGGCGCTGTTTTCAGGACGCATTTCATGTGAAGTATGCCCAGTTTTCGGTCACCAGTTTTCTGTTAACTTTCCGTTTGAATGGTTTCACGTGGAGTGGAATCAGACTTACGTTACTGCTTACATCATACTCGGAGTTCCCACTGAGGTTGATAGGCTTTACAATGCACAACGCCAAGTTGACGTTTAGAGACGTAAGTTAGGGTTCAGTGCTATTTTATCTTTGGCATATGTGCGCTTAGTGATAAGAGTTGGCGTTGTATTGTCATTGGGACACTGAGTGATGGTTATGGGTAATGAGAGTTGTCAAATTTCGCAGGCCGTCTGTTACAAGTGTCGGATCATTGTGAACGAGGTTTTAAATTCGTGGAATCCTATTTGTGCCTAAATTACATAAATTCTGTAGCCTTCGTAAAATATACATGAAGTTCAAAAGGTCGGCATCTGGCCGCCTTTACCCCTGGAGCAGGAGATTGGGTGGGCTTCGGAGCCATTCTGAACGTGACGGTGATAGTGGAAATTAGAATGTTAGTGCCAGTAGTAGAACCCCGGCCTTCGTTGCGTGGCCGGTCACTGCAGACTGAGGTACGTATAAAGAGTAAGCGTAGTTACGATGAGCTGGATCTGTAACGTCGTTTGATGGACAAGAAATGAAACGAAATGAAATGTTCGTGGGGAAGCATGGATTGCAACCACGAACGAGATGAAGACTGAAGTGAAATATTAAACTGCATCTTTGGTAATATATATTTCGAGACCTGAATTGTGTTGCGTGGAGAACTGGCATGACGGTGTTGAGCCTGCAGGTTATGTTACCGCAGAGATGCAACTGCAACTACGAAACATTGAAATTTACACACATTAGCTTTAGTGAGATGCGTCAAAGAAATGCACACACACACACATGTAACGCATATTGAACACGACTGCATAGCAGCACGTGACGCCATGTGAACTGGTATATAGATGCCAACGTTTTGGAGGAGCTTGCTGCTGCTGTCTTCCTTGTTCTGACCTTACTCAATATATGTTTCTCCATTAGTCTCACCTTCCTGCACTTGGTAGCGACTTAAGCATCCCGGGGCCGGTTTCACCCATGTGTCCCCCTAAGCTCCTCAGCGTTCTCTCTCCCCCCTCCGTCACGCTGTTTCAACACTATTGGCTGTCATCACGCTAACTGATTATCAGTCCCCGCCCACACTTTTCTGTGTATAAGCTGCGTAACGTCTGGTTGGCTTTCTTTTCTTTTTGGACTTCTTGACCCTTGTTGGGACCGATAAGTTGTCCCGAAACTTCGGTAAAGGATTACCACTCGATGCTGCGTAATATCCCAGAAGAGCGCAGAGCTCATCTTAATTTTTTTTTTTGTGAAGGGCCCCGCAGCAGATGCTACGGACGCACCGCAGCCTTGAGGCTTATTGTGCAACCCTGCGATGAAGATGATTGTTTTCGGTTTTCCTTGTAATGGAGCAGGGGTGGAACGAAATTGACAGGGAAAAACCGAAGTACTCGGGGGGGGGGGGGGGGAAACCTGTCCCAGTGCCACTTTGTCCACCACAAATCCCACATGGACTGACCCGGGATCGAACCCGGGCCTCCGCGGTGAGATGCCGGCGACTAACCGCCTGAGCCATGGCACGGCCTCATCTTCAGGTTGGATTATATGTAGGTGTCAGCGTATCCTTATTGGACTACCCTGCCGTTGGAGGCAGCAAGCTCCCACGAAACGTTGCTAGCTGTATACCAGTCCACACGGTGTCATCCCAAAAGACTGGGCTCTTAACACCGCGGTGATAGCCTCAAATCTCCCAGTTGTTTCGGCTCTACTGCAAGGCGAGGATGTGTGCTGAGCGAAACAGGAACCGATCAGATGCCATACAGAAAACCTGTTAATTGTTTTAGTATCTGCAGTTCTTGTGAACGTGGCAGAGAAAGTGCTGTGGTGATGTTTGCTGCACAGCCGTAATGTGTAGAAATGAAGATGCTGTATGAAATTCCTTCTGGTATAAAGTAATGTCCCAGTGCACGCCATGAAGGAGTATGGGGAAGTCGAGGACTAGCTCCACTCATTTTTTATCTCGGCACAAAATGGAGGCGAGTGGTCTAACGGTCAGGTAGATTTACCCTCGATGAAAGCGCCCCCCAGTATTCGTCAAATAGGAAGGTGGGTTCCACAGTCGCACTGGACGTTTATAACTTATTTTTAATTTTGAGCGAGAGAGAGAGAAAGAGAGACGATTTCTTTTGTCGAACCACAGGTATAATCTGAACTTAGGAGTAGGTGTACTTCAGTACTAACATCGCACACCTTCTGCTGCCTGTTTATTGCAACCATCTTCTGTTCCTATTCATAACTCCTTGTTAACATACACAGCGACATAAAAATATTTAGCTTTATATATGTTGCATGAAGAGCTGATTTTCAAAAACATCTGTCGCCACTTTCGACAGGAATTACGCTGCGAATGCACCAGACCGAGGAACAAACACATGCATAAAACAAAAGCAGGAGTTATCTAACCTACAGTACCGGAACTAACCGAGCTTTAATTACATTATTTGCATCCGGCACTGGAGGCCTGTATCATGCACGTTTTCTGATAGATATCACAATTTTTGTCAGAGTGGACATGCATGTTTTTGGAAAATATGCTTATAATTCCCGGATGTTGAGATTCTTGCGTATCTTAAATGGGTGTAGTAACTAGGCTACGGACTGGAAGTCCCGGAAAGGACCGGCTCTGGTGCCCACCAATCGTCCTATTCAGTGGGTACCGGGGGGCTTTTTCACCGGTGGCGAAACGGCCGGAGCGTGCATTTGACCACTCCCCCCATCTAGTGCCGAGGTTAAGCAATGAGTGGGGCTTTACTCCACTCCCACTCATGCCCTCATGTCTTGGCACACGGAGAACTCTACCTTTGTCAAAATTTAATGTCGTGTTCACAGAAGGCCCATCCTCTGAGTCCTTAGTCCACTCCACACATTTATACCCTTTTCGTTTATTTTTATCCCCCCCCCCCCAATGGCTCAACAGCCCCTTGGGGGCCTAGGCCCCCTTATTTGCCGAGGCTTCACGATCGCACTTTAGACACACCACACTCGGTAGGACTCCTCTGGACGAGGGACCAGCCCGTCGCAGAGACCTCTACCTGACAACACACAACACTCACAACAGACACATCCGTGCTCCCGGCGGTATTCGAACCCACAATCCCAGTAAGCGAGCTACCGCAGACCGACGTTTTAGACCGCGCGGCCCCTGGGATCGACCCTTTTCGTTTATGGTTTATCGTAATGTTCGCCACGCACATGTAACTGTTTGTCCCAAGTGTTCTTTTCTCCTGAAGTTTTCCAGCTAAAACTGTGTATACGTTTGTCACTGTTAAAGCATGTGCAATGCTCCATGTTTATTAAATTATGCCGAAATTCATAGTTGAGTGTTTAACATTCCCGCCAAATATTTCGGAGGTCTGCTGTTCCATTCTACATAGGGGTTAAATAGCCTGGATTTTTATTATTTTCTTCAGTATCTGAAGGCAAATGCTGGTATGTACTATCTTTAAGCAATTAATTTCTCCTACGATTAAAGAATGTAAGATTTGCGATACTGCTTAAATTATTTGCACTTCCTTTAATCAGAAGTAAGAGTAGGAACTGGTTGAATTATTTTTTTCCCCCCACTTGCAAATGGAAAGTGAAATGGCACAGCAGTTTCTGGCTTTAATCTTCATTACGACTTCCTTCGAATACGTGAGAGTTCAAATATTTGGGAAAGAGACTAGCAGATGAAAATTACATGCATGAAGAAATTAAAAGGTGGGTAGATTCGGAGAATGCCTGCTGTCATTTCGTCCAGGAATTTTTGTCTTTATGTTTTATATTGAAGAGCATAAAGATTAAATTTATAATAATAATAATTAACCAAGGCTCAACAGGCTCGGGCCTCCTCTTTCCGAGGTTACTGGTGACTGGACAACTGGCCGCGCTGCTGTTCTATCGATCCTGATGTGACCGCCAGAGTCATCTGGGTGAGAAATGGAGGCTTTGAATTTAGCTTACGAAACGTTTCTATTCATGCCCGTAAGGTTCCTCCGAAGGAAGTGGTGCTCCGGATTTTTATCACCCTTAAAAATCCATCGACCTCGGTCGGGATCGAACCCGCGAACCTTGGGTCCAGTGGCGAGCACGCTAACCACTAGTCCACCGAGGTCGACATAAAGATTAAATTTACCCAACCATAATTTTGCCTTTTGTTTTATATTGATGTGAGACTTTGCCCCTCACATTTGGTATAAACATAGGCTGAGGGTGTTTGAGAATAGTGTGCTGAGGGAGCTATTTCGTCCTAAGAGGAAGGAAGTAGCAGGATACTGGTGAAAATTGTGTAGTGAAGAACCTCATGAGGTTTACTCCTCACCAAATGCTTTTAGCTTGATTAAATGAAGGAGGATGTGATAGGCCGGGCATGTGGCAGGTATGAGGGAGAAATGCATAAAGGGAAACTGGAGGGAAGGAGACCGTTTTCAAGACCTAGGAATAAATGGGTGGGCATGGACTGCATTCACCGGGCTTAGGATAGGTACAGGTGGCCGGATGTTGTGTACATGGTAAAGAACCTTCGGATTACGTAAAATGCGGGGAATTTCTTTATTACTTTAGAAGCTCTTAGCTTTTCAAGAAGGATTCTTGCTCTGTGAGTTAATTAGTTACGCCTCCTTACCTTGCGTCCAGCCTTAAGCACTATTTACGTGGAAAAAGTACAGTAATTCTGTGAGTTAAAATGTACCGACACAGAATGTACTCAATTTCCTGAGAGCATTTGCAGAATAATGAGCAGCTTATCTCGTGCTGTGTTAATGCAAAATTTGTGTTGACTTTGTTTAGGGTTTGTTTCTTGTTATTGTCCGACTCGCCTGCATAGTCACGGAGCCGTGCGTGTCTGTACAGGATTTTGCTGCTGTGACGTTTTTCGTGTCGCTAGGATAGTCCTTGTAACGATCATAAGTACAATGCAAATTGTGTTCTAGAGACTCAGATTTGGATAGGCTTGACCGTTGTGGTGTGCGTGCGTGAGAGGAGTCGTGCAGTGATGTCAGCAGACGGCAGTGATAATCAGTGACCCACTGCTCCCGAACAAACGTGACTTTACGACTTCCGCGTAAAGAACCAACGTATCTCGTTAATCTATAAGGGGTGTCACTGAGCTCCACCGAATTCTAGTGAGGAAACATTGTGAAAACGATTTTGAACCTCCTCTTTCTCATTATTGCCATCATCGTTAAAGCATTTGTCCACAGTACAGTGTCTTTGCCGATCCCAGTGGCCACGCGGTCTAAGGCGTGGGTCTACGGCCGCTTGATTACTGGGATTGTGGGTTCGAATCCCGCCGGATGGCATGGATGTCTGTCTCTTTGTGAGTGTTGTGTGTTGTCAGGTAGAGGTCTCTGCGACGGGCTGATCACTCGTCCAGAGGAGTCCTACCGAGTGTAGTGTGTCTAAAAAGTGTGTGATCGTGAAGCCTCGAAAAATGACGCGGCCTAGGTCACCAAGGGGCTGTCGAGCCATTGGAAAAAAAAAAAAAAACAAGTGCTTTTACTTCACCCAGAACGACGTTCCACCAACATGTCCCTGTCTCCAGTATCCTCTTCTGTCAGTCCATGGTTAGTCAAACTCCGTCTTACTCCACCCAGCCATCTTTCTTTGGGTCTTCCCTTCCTTCCTGTTCCCTCTGGTTCCCATTCTAGGATCCTCCGTGACAGTCTGTTTCCTGGTATTCTCATTACGTGTCCAAACCATCGTAACCGTTTGTCTTCAATTGCTCCTACTAAAGCCTTCCCTACATCAATAGCTACTCTGATGGTGTCACTTCGAAACTTTTCTTTCCCTGATTTCCTTGCGCATCGTCTCCAAAAAATACATCGCAGTTGTAAGTAGTTAATTAGCCTGTTGTGTGTTTTAGTTTCCGTGTTTCTGCAATATTGAAATTTAAATTTTATGTTGTTTGTTCCGCTCACTGTCGATGGCCGATTCACAACACGCAACCAACAAACTGCACAATGTTCTTCGTCGGATATTTATATTATATTATAACACTGAGTATTCCTACATGTTTCAGCCCACAAGGGACCATCATCAGGGAACAAGTATCATTATTGCATAAAATTTAATTAGCTATTTTTACACATAATTAACATTGAGTCAGGTAGTAAAATGTAAACAGTTCTTTGTAGAATAGCTGTGTACGTAAGTGAAGAGCAATTTTGATGTATCGACAATTAATGTAAACGTAGAACGATGCTTGCGAGGTACGTACCTCGCAAGCATCGTTCTACGGTTCACATATTGTACATTTATATAATTTAAATCCTTGCTTATACCTATATTGTAATTATTTTAATGTCTTTAACATAAATTTTCAGAGCACCCAGATGCCACCGTCTGGAATGGAGTGCTGAAACACTCAACCCAACTAACAAGACGTACCCGATTCGTCGCCTCATTACAAAATCTGTTGCAGCGTAAGTCGACAAGCTTTCTTTTAATTCCATCAAATTTACACGAATCCGTCGATGATGAATGATGATGACGACGATGATGATGCTACACGAGAAGTCAAATATCCGACGACGACCCCCCCCCCCCCACCCCTCAAACAGATACGTGGATCGACAATCATTTCATGTACTGCTGGCGTCACCAAATCCAAGCACGGGTACAAAATGAACACAGGATATGACTCACGCTATAGGACAAGGTAAACGAAAGCGGCACCGATATGATGTCGACAATCCCGGTTATTGTTGATATCGAATAACACAGTACTCATGTTATCCTTCGTTAAGCACCTAGGCTGCCTCCGAGATTATGGTATAACAAGATCCAGTACACTCATACACCTACACTACAAAGAATTGTCTACATTTTAACTATTTGACACTTTTATACCATGTCTACTGTGTACGAGAATACTCATTTAGTTTTATACAGTATTGCTGTAGTTGGTTCCCCGATGATCGCTTGGGGACCGAAACATGTAGCAATATTCTATGTGATATTGTAATATTAATATCTAAAAGGTAAAGCTCACCCTAGAACAGGCCACGAAGGCCCAGAGGGGGAGTAGAGGTATAGCTCTAGTCTTTCTTTAACCTCGGCGTTAGATGGGGATGGGTGGTCAACTTCACGCCCCGGCCGCTTTACCCCAGGGAAAGAGACCCGGTACCCATTGTATAGGAGGCTGGATGGGCCCCAGGGCCGGTCTGGACGGGTGCAGAAAATCTCGCCCCCACTTTTTTTTTTTCCCCCCCTTCCTTCCTTCCTTCCTTCCTTCATGTCACTTTACGTTCCATATTACCGTCCTTACGACAAACACAACACAAACATCCATGCCCCCGATGGGATTCGAACCCACGATCCCAGTAAGCGAGCGGCCGAAGACCCACACCTTAGACCGCACGGCTGGGATCGGCTGGGATTCGATCCCCGGACCGTCGAGCCCGTAGCGAGTCGCTATCCCGGCCCAATATAAATATCTAAGGGACAGTATTGTGCATTTTGTTGGTCTGAGTGTTGCGAATTGGTTATCGGCAGTGCACGGAATGGACAATTTAAAATGTTTATATCGACTTTACACGGTTCGAGCTACGTTCGAATTTATCTCCGGACTAGTCGAGGAAGGGCAAACTACGCCGACCCTATTTCCGTGGTAGCGGATGTACCAGACGACTGTTTCTCCTTTCCCTGCAGATTTCGTTTTACGATCACGGCATCGCCTGCGTATGATTCGTAATTTCGTAATAACTGTAAAACCAAACCGGTGCAGAAAATAATTGTGAAAAAGAAGCAACATAACCTCACAAAGACTGGCCTATATTATGAATCGACAAGGCGGGTTCACCCTGCACGGCATACTCTGATTTATTGTATACCTTCCATTTGAGAAAAAGCTTGAGTGGTAGTACATTTGTACGCAGTTTGGTCGCGTTCTCAAAACAATCGCAAAAAGCGACTATTAGCTTCGTCATGTCTGTGTCCGTCCGTCTGCATGGAACAACTCGGCTCCAACTGGACAGATTTTCGTGGAATTTTATATTGGGGATTTTTACTAAAATCTGCCGAATAAATTCGAACTTGACTAAAGTCGGACAAAAGTAATAGGCACCTTACATGAAGACTTACGTACATATGTCATTGGTCATAGTGGACAGTGTTTTCTGTGAGCTACACCGAAGAAGCAGTTGACGATCTAAATACTGTACAACAATTGAGCATGATCGACTCTAAATCCATTAAACAGAGCAAACTGTCGCTAAAAATGCGGATAAAATTTATAGGGACAATAAGAGAACGGATAGGCCAGAATGTTACGCCTGCGTACATTTTCTAAATTGTTAACTGCTATGCTTAAATCCCACTGAGCAGCGTTAATACTCAGGAAATAAATACTCGTATTTACAAACCGCAGTCGGCAGAACAATACTGTTGGGATTATTTGCGAGTGTTTGCACACGGGTTTTAAACCGGCATTTAAACACACAGAGTAAATGTGTAAAGTTAACCTAGAAAAAAAAATCGATATCAATGTAATAAATGTTTTATTATTAGTCTTCAAAGCACGCACTGAATATTGTGTGCATGAAATACCTATAAATCTTATCCAATGAATTTCGACGGCCCCTGCAAGTAAAGGAAGCTAAAGATAATACAAATTTACAACCACTGAACAAAGCCCTTCATGTGGAAGCTCTGCGTTACTATGCTACAGCACAGGGGCCTGCTAGTCTTTCTACAGGGTGTTTCTGTATCTTACAAATATCGTTTATTACGTCCTGCTGCGGTCGGTCGGCTGAGTGGGTTGGGTTAATACACTAAGAGAGCGGGCATGAAGTGACAAACGTTATTTGTCAGATAAATAAATACCTGTACGTAATTCGTAAATACAGTAAGCCTAATGTAAAGTAACTTCACGGACCGAAGTTCTTCTTGACAAACTGTCAGCCACACAACCGCTCGAGAAATTGCAGTATGTTGTAAAACATTAAATTTAAATTCACAACACTGAAGAGCAATAGGCCAACCCTTTGCTTATCGATTACAGTCAGTGTTAGGCCCGTTATACACTTTTAGTTAATTGTGCAATAAACTTGCATGGAGGTGCGGTTATGTAATACAGTCGAACCCGGTTATAACGACATCGGTTTATGCGACACTTCGTCAATAGCGTCAGATAGTCTGGTACCAATTAATTCCTCACTGTTAACCATAACATTGTACCCCTCGGTTGTAACGACATTCGTTTATAACGACACAAAATATTCAGTCTCTTTCATGACGTTATAACCGAGTTCGACTGTATATTGAACTGCCAAAAGTGGAAATTGTGTTGGAAGATTGACAGGCATGGCGTTTTGTGGATACTTGTGCAAATTGTGCACGTCAGTTGTGCGCATGTCGGTAGTGTTGGCTGTTCGCTCTCTCTTCTAGGTTTGTGACACCGAATTATAGTTTGTGAAGTGGTAAGGCTGGAGATGGAGGGAGTAATGCTATATCACCTGAAGTGACTGAGGAAAACGATATTGGGTACTGTACCAAATGTACGTTGTAACTGGTAATATGAAGGCACAGATCTGTTAAATTTTTACACAGATTTGTTTTATAATTAAGATATGCCTTTAAAATATAATTTATACAGGGTGTCTCTTTTATCATGTTCCTGTCACGAGTTGTGCTGGCGGATGCGCTGGTCTTTCTATTCGATAAAGCTGTCGTGCTGTCGGGGAAACGTTAAAAGAAATACCCTGTATATAACAACGAGGATTTATTTCTCTGCTGCCGCTCCGAGACCGGCTTTGAAATCCACCCAGCTTTTAACATGAACCAGAGACGTGAGAACATCATTAGTGTCTGTCTAATAACAGTATGAAGAAAGCATGGAGCTTTACTCCCCGCGTACTGCTTCATGGCGTGGTGTTTATCTTTTCTGTGTTGATGAATTTTCTTTTCGGAGACACGATGTCTGTTTTCTGTACATTTCTGTGAAGTGTAATTTACCACGACACTGCTCACATAAGGGTCATTCAGAATAGAACGCCTCTTTCTAACCGAGACTTCCAGCTTAGCGCAGGGGTGACAAGCAGAGGTGTTAACTTTACTTATACTTTATGATGTACGTTTGGGCCTATATTTGTTCCAAAACGTGTATACATTTAACATATTGATATTTTAGTAGTTTGAATCATGTCGCTTTTCATACGGTAACTAATTAAAGTGCGTGTAGAATATCTTGACCTAACAGGAAGCAACAGAAGAACGGTAAAAGTAAAGTTGTCTCTTTGCACGCCATGAAATCGTATGTGGGACTGGAGGTATAGCTCCATTAATTCATAACCCCGACGCTAGATGGAGGTGAGTGGTCAAATTCACGCCCAGGCCCCGGGAAAAAACCACGTTATCAGTTGACTAGGAGGCTGGGTGGGCTTTAGAGACTGTCTGGACGGTTTTGGAGAAGAGAAAGTCTCTTTTCCCTGCCGGGATTCGAACGCCGAACCATCTAGCCCGTAGCTAGTCGATGTACCGAGCTCGCTGTCTCGGCTCAGAATGAGGCGTATTTCAGTTAGAAACTGAGAGACTATCGGTTTCCCGAAGGAACGTAGTGTATGCAATTAGTTTGTCAAGAGGAAGACGCGTTAACTAGTTGCTTAAAACAGCTGAGTCACTTCGAGAGCTGTAAGCAAAGAATTTGTATTATGTCGAATCCGCTGCGATGGAAGTCCCACCACCACACAATACGAAACTTCTCATACGCTTAACCTCCGGCCGGAGGGCATGTAATCTACTCGGCAGCGCAAATGGGTATTGCCGTATCGTTTCTAAGCTCTGGCCTGCCAGAATGCTATTAGCCACTGAATGCAGGAAACTATCAGTCAGGGAACGACACCATAGTTCCGGTCGTGAAAGGAGACCTCGGTAGTGCCTGCTACAGTGTGACCTGATTACCAAGCAAGCACAACAGCACCTAATTAATGGACGCTTTCTCAGGATTTTAAGTTGATCGTAGTGTGTTATTTTTTTGGAGTGTCTTCGGCCGGGGTTTACTAGTTGCGTCCCGCGGTCACTTTTCAGATAAGAGCTGTGTATCAGTTGCGTCCCGAGTTGTCAACCCCCCCAGATAAGGCAATGTATTACTTGCGTCCCGCGGTCAGTTTAAAGGTATAAACAGTTGTGTAGCAGGCTGCTGAGGAAAAACCGAACGGCTGTAGTGTCGAATCGGGTCCAGGGTGCCTTGGTTCAAAGTCCGTCTGTGACGCTGTACAGTGGGTCAGATTAAGCGAGACCTGGCCACAATTACAATTCTTCGACTTCCACAAAATGCTTAAAAATCTGCTTGAGGGGCAACAGGAAGTTCTCAGGGTAACGTAAGTTTTATGACATTTGGGGTGGATATATTTTCGGTAGAGGCAAACAAACAGAGCGTTCTATATTTATAGTCCTACAAATGTACATTTTATTCACTATTAGTTGTGTAACACTGTCCTACATGTTTCTAACCATATTCTGGCTCATCCTCAGAGACTCAGTATTTAAAATTACACATTTTTACATCAATTGGTACAGTTATTTAAATAGTAAAAACTGAATAACATGGCTTTTTTTTTACAATCTTGTTTATACACTGGTTCAAATGTGAATAGATGTAGCTGCTGTTTATTTCGGTGTTATAAACCGTCTTATACGGGTTAAAATGTTAAAAGTTGAATAATCTGTGTTGTTATGATATCCTGAAACATACACTATTTAAGATAAAATTGATAGTCGTATTTATGTTAATGTGATATGATGTGATTAAACATATGAAACATTAGAAATTTTACGTTGTATTCACCGTGCATCTTGACATCAATTTTCAATTTCTTCAACCAACTAATGCACCTTTTTTTATTTCATTTTTTCATTTCTTTTCCTTTTTTGGTTCAAGAAATTGAAAGATTACGAAATGTCATGCACTTCAGGTATACGTGGTCGTCGAAACCGTCGACAACTTAGGAGTCGGGTGTGTGTGTGTGTGTGTGTGTGTGTGTGTGATGTCCCTCGCTGCTCTGCGGGTTCGCTTCCCGGTCTCTTCTGGAGGTTTGGTCATGTCTCTGTATGATACACATGCAGCAGAGACCTTGGGACGCAACTGATACATTGCCTTATCTAGGGGGGTTCACAACTCGGGACGCAACTGATACATTGCCTTATCTAGGGGGGCTGACAACTCGGGACGCAACTGATACGCTTTCTTGACCGCGGGACGCAACTCGTACGTCCCCGTCTCGGCTACGTAACTATTTTCACCGTTCAAGGACTGTTGCTTGTGATCACGAAACCCGTCATGAAACAGACATGTCAAAAAATGTAGGTCTTTTTCTTCTTCTTCTGCGCGCGCTGAAGGTAATGTGAATAAGGTCTTCAGTTACTCTGTTTATATAGGCCTTAAATGTTCATAGGCATTTAGTAGGCGTCTCTGGATGGGAGATCGGCCCGTCCCAAGGTTTCATCAGACATAGAGAAAACGTAGACATCCATAAGTGTGTACCCTGAGTGGGGTTCGAACCGATTATCAAATCGGCCAAGGGGCAGAAGACGCCTTGGGACTGCTATGCTGGTAGTGTTTTCTTTTGGATGGCGAGTCCACGTTTGAGAAATGTTATAAATTCGATATGCGCGTCATATAATAAATGCCGACGAAGGGGAGGGGGGGGGGGGAAGCCGGTACAAATTACCGGGGCCTCACTCTTTCGCATGTTTTTGTCTTTCTCGGTAGTATCAGATGTGCTTAGATAGTGATTTTTCGTGTTGACGGCACTTGCGGCCAGCGGCCATCTTGCGTACGGCGCTGTCTACTTTGTTTCCTTACTTTCCCCCTGCCGGTCCGCCCTTGCTGGGGGGACCCGAAAAAAATGTTTTGACCGGGGCCCGAACCCGCTCTCGACCGCCCTGCATATAATGTATGGGTTATACTGGGCATGTAAATTCTGATCACAATTTGTAGCCTGTGTCACGAGTTCGGTAAATTATTGCTAGTGGACGACCAGTTCTGACACATCGTGCCCGTTTTCAGTTTTATGGATGGAAGTGCGGCCTACAGATATGGCCGGTGTCTGCAGTCGACAAGGGGTGGTCCTGCAGCTTGAGGGTTGGGCGAGAGGTTAGAAACTCCTGATCGCAAAAAAAAAATCTGTATTCCAAAATTTTACACAGGGCGTCGGAATGGACGGTTTCTTTGGAACGGCCTAAACAGTAGGATGAAACGGCTTCGACTGGATTCATCTGGCTCAGGTTAGGAATAAGTGGCGTGCTCTTGTGAACACGGTAATAAACCTTGGGGTTGTTCCTGTGGGGAATTTCTTTAGTGACCGAGAAACAATTAGCTTCTAAAAAAAAAACGGACCCTACTCTATGGAGGTAGTAATTTCATAAACGGAAGTACGTGATTTGGACAATCTGTACATACGAATGTTGTCAGTTGCAGCATTCAGAAGTTGCGCTACGGGTCATTGAGTATTCGTGGCTTGCCACCGGTTGACGTCACTTGCCGTGTGCTTTCGGCCGACTGGCTCTTGTCTGTTGTCTCCACGCATGTAGCTTTCACCGCCCAGTGACTGGAAAGGTGACACGTTCTTACGTCACGCACGAATTGGGTGTCTAGACCCAAACAGCAGGGTTCGGGCAACACCTGAGTTTTGTCGCAAATTGATAAATTCCCTGTGCTGTGTTTATAATATTTCAAGCAATATGATCGTTAGTGGAGCATACACGGAGTGTTTACAAATCGAATTTTCCACTTCATTAAAAACCCGAAGAAAAATTCACCATCACAAGATGGTTGGATGCAACATTTTACACTTTTAATGCTCTTGTTGTATGATAATTTTAATACAATTTTAATAATACGGTTGAACCCGGTTATAACGACATCGGTCTATGCGACACCTCGTCTATAACGTCAGATATTCTGTGGTACCAATTAAATCCTCACTGTTAACCATAACATTATACTCCTCAGTTATAACAACACTCGTTTATAACGACACACAATATTCGGCCCCCTTCATGACGTAATAACCGAGTTCGATTTTACTAAACATTATTATTGTGTAGTAGAGTGACTTTGTATATTTTACACTTACGATCGACAAGACACAACACGCTGTAAATGCCTTTAAAATGTTGCAGTTTCCTGAGGATGGCTACAGGTTGTAGCCGCAACATGTAGGAGTACTCTGAATCAAATATTGATGCAATTAGTTTGCAATAAACTTGTTTATGTGCCCTCCCGTTTTGAGGATATTGATTTTCAAAATGAATTTGTTACGGTTTTGCGTTTGTTATTGGTTTCCATTTGATTGTACTTCAAAACCAATCGGCAATCAAGACAGCTAGTTAGCAATGCAGATATGTCACGACGTAAGTAATGCATTCTGATGTGAGGTTGACGTCCTCAAAGTGGAGACGAAAGAGTACTCTTCTGGAATGTGACGCCGTGTAGTTTGGTGGTGGGTATGTATACTAGACTACACCGCGTCATATTTCAGAAGGCAGGCTTTGTTAATGGTGATCAAATCAAGAAGAATGAGGTGGGCGGGGCATGTAGCACGTATGGGGGAGGGGAGAGGTGCATACAGGATTTTGGTGGGGAGACCTGAGGGAAGGAGACCACTTGGAAGACTTGGAGTAGATGGGTAGATAATATTAAAATGGATCTTCAAGAAGTGGGATGGGGGGCATGGACTGGATTGATATGGCTCAGGATAGGGGCAGGTGTCGGGCTGTTGTAAATGCGGTAATGAACCTTCGTGTTCCATAAAATGCGGGGAATTTCTTGACTAGCTGAGGACCTGTTAGCTTCTCAAGAAGGACTGTGCTGCATTGAGTTAGTTAATGAACTGTGATGTATGCCGAACTAGCGAATTGTTCGCCACACAAGCACACTTTTCCTTGGCCCTTAAATACTCCTATGCGAAACATAGAAAAATGTAAGATGAACTAATTGTAGGCCCATCTTATAATCCATACTATGTAATATACCGTCGCCCTCGGTGGACTAGTGGTTAGCGTGCTCGCCACTGGACCCAAGGTTCGCGGGTTCAATCCCGGCCGATGGATTTTTAAGGGTGATAAAAATCCGTAGCACAACTTCCTTCGGAGGGGAAGTAAAGCCGTCGGTCCCATGTCGTAGATTTACGGCATGTCAAAGAACCTTACGGGCATGAATAGAAATGTTTCGTAAGCAAAATTCAGCCACCATTTCTCACCTAAGTATCCTGACTGACTGCTAGATGGCAGTCACATCTGGATTGAGTAGAACTTGTGCAGTCAGTGGACTGGTCACTCACTACACCTATGCACACGACCAAAGAAACCTCCGAAAGGAGGCCCTATGCTCCACAAGGAGCGACAGGATAAATAAAAATAAAAATAAATATAATATAACAGCGTTTCCTGGAATGAGTGAAATTGTTTACTTTTTACGTAAAGTCCCAAGTGATGTGTTCTGTTTCGGTTAGATTATGCTAGGCCTGTATAGCGTAAGGTGTCCCTGTGCACTGTCAGTTCATATGGGGGAGGCGACGTGCGTTCATTTTGGTTGGTTTATGTCATTCCGCCTACTGTTAGGTTGCGTTCGGTTTGGGTTGTATTTTGTCAGGTTAGATTGTATTAGGATTCAGGTCTTCTGGGATATGACGCCGTGTCGCTGAGTTTCCCGACTTTGCGAGGAGCGTACCACTTTTATCTTGAAGGGTCCGTGAAGAATGGATCCCTCAACGCTTGAAGATGAAGACAGTACTTTCCTTCGAAACGTCGGGAAACACTCAGCTACACGGCGTCACATCCCACAACACCTGAATTCTCAGAAGTACCACTGTGGAAACCTCATATCTCGCATAATTTGATAAGCTTTAAGCAAGCACATTTGTGAACTTGAAGAGGGTGCTCTGTTTGTGGTGTAGACATAGCACCGAGATTTACTTCTGTTTCTGTAAATAAAGAAAGGGCGCGCCTACAGCGTGAGTAGTGGAGGCGCTGGATTTGAGGTGTGTTGTACCAAAGATAGTTTTGACTGTTAGGAACTATGCACGTTAATCTGATAATGGTTAATTCCAAATTCGAAGCTTTGGTAGTCGTATGTCCTGCACCCATTGTTTAGAATGGTTTGGTACGGGAGTGGAGGGAATGTCGGGGGTGGTGTTATGAACAGCGGCGTATATGCAACCTGAAATGCTGAATATGATTATGTAAAACGAGGAGATTTATGTTTTATGCTCATCATCAAATATATATATATTTTTTCCCTATGGCTCGACAGCCCTATATGGGCCTGGGCCTCCTCGTTTCGTCGAGGTTTCATGGTCACACGTTTGAGCCACACCACAGTCGGTAGGACTCCTCTGGACGAGGGACCAGCTCGTCGCAGAGACCTCTACCTGACAACACACAACACTCACAAGAGACAGACATCCATGCCGTCGGTGGGATTCGAACCCACGATCCTAGTAAGCGAGCGGCCGAAGACCCACGCCTTAGACCGCACGGCCACTGGGATCGGCCGTCATCAAATATTATGAGGTATTAAATCAAGAATACGACGTGGGTGGTACAGGTGACATACGCGGGGTAGAAAAGATATTCATACAGGAATTTGGCGGCGAAACCTGAGGGAAATAGACCACTTGGAAGACCTAGGCGTAGGTGGGGAGGTAATAGTAAAATGTATCTTGTAGAAAGAGATTGGGACGAGGCCGTGCCATGGCTCAGGCGGTTAGTCACCGGCCTCTCACCTCGGAGGCCCGGGTCCAGTACATGTGGGATTTGTGGTGGACAAAGTGGCACTGGGACAGGTTTCTCCCCGAGTACTTCGGTTTTCCCCTGTCAGTTTTATTCCACCGGTGCTCCATTGCTTGGAAAAACGGAAGACAAGTAATAATCTTCATCACAGGGTTGCACAGTAAGACTTAAGGCTGCGGTGCGTCCGTAGCTTCTGCTGCGGGGCCCTTCTCCAGAAGAAAAACAGGGTGGGGCATCATTTTCTGAATTAATCTGCAACTATTAGCTTCTCAAGAAGGACTCTGCTTCTGGCAGGTAGTTGGTTAATGATGAATATTAATGAAGTACAAAACATAGGTGAGAGTATCTGGTTTTACGTACCGTAATGCGGTGTCTGTAGCGCGAGTGGCTTTACAACAATGTGCTTGTAAAGGGAAAGATAATCATCAGGCAAGCGAACTCAGAAAGGTCTAATTTGGAAATAATTTGTGCCCCATTGAGACAAACTTGCACCTTTCCTCCTGTGTTATCACAGACACGTATATTGTATGCGTTGGGGTAATTAAGTTTCGAATCGAAGTTTCCACTGTAATTTTGAAGCCTGATGTTCTGATTTATTTGCTTTTTTTTTCGTTTCGCTGGATGGAAAGTGTCTCCCCCCCCCCTACAGGACACGATGCTCCCCCTTGGTCTTTGTCTCCATATCAGGAACATCTGCTTCCCGAATAGTTCTGCTAACGGGTATACCAAAAGTTACATTCTGCGACCACCTGTCCTGCTTTGCACCTTGTTGCCACTGCTGTCCTAAGGTAGGCCTTTCTTTTATGAAATGCACATTCTTTTTTCGTATTGTTGTGAATGATAAATTGTCATCGAAGGAGGCGAACGTGGCCACGTGGCTGACAGAGAAAGACGATTATAATATTAAAATGAATTGTAAACGAATATAATTAGGACGGGCGCAGTGTCGTTCAGACTTCTATTAGGGTAAGCATATATTTTGTTAGTTAATGCTTTGAAGTACGGCCGCTCGTTTGCTGGGATTGTGGGTTCGAATCCCGCCGTGGGCATGGATGTTTGTCTCTTGTGAGTGTTGTGTGTTGTCAGGTAGAGGTCTATGCGACGAGCTGGTCCCTCGTCCAGAGGAGTCCTACCGAGTGTGCGATCGTGAAGCCTCGAAAAATGAGGCGGCTTAGGTCCCCAATTGGCTGTCGAGCCATTGGGGAAAAAAAAGCCCTTGAAGACTAAATTGAGTCTACGTTATGTATAAAGATTCAGATTTTACCTCACAGAGAACACAGTGTGCTTCCGCGAGGAAGCCCAATCAGTGACGGTGTTGATTGTAAGAACTGTACGGAACACGTAAATGCTTTGTGTGAGCAAAATACGGAGATTTTAATGTTAAACCTGGCGGTTTGTACAGTAACCACAAGGCTTTAAGCGTTAATTAGCGAGTTACGTCCTTATTTGCGTTATAATATTGAGACAGCGAACCTAAACTTACTGTTATAACAACAGGCTGTCACGTCTTTGTCCAGTGTTAGGATAATGAATTATATGACCCGAAAGAATAGCGGTAAAGAGTGTAGGCCCCCAATGGCTGTACTAGATAGAGTATCCCGCATATAGGTCATGCGTTAGTTGTTGGCCGGTGAGGGACCCCGGCGGACGTGGCGGACCGGCCTGCAGTTTATGTGACATCGCAGGGGAGGGGTATGTGTTTCGTTACATCCGCCAATCCGGAATCGCTATTGCTGTGCAGGTGACTTGCTTCCAGCCTTCTGCTTGAAAATTTTACTGCCCAAAATCTAACATATGCCCTAGGACGTAAATAGTTAACCACACGCCGGGGTGAAGGTGTGCGTGCGAAAGGCGTTTTGGCACTAGAAACTGCACCTGTGGAATAACCATCAAGTCCAGTCCCCGAAATATCTTTGTGTGCCGTATGGTTTCTTGTGATAATGTAAAGGTTATTGGCAATTTGCATTGTATGCCGCTGGTTTGGAATTTGGGTGTGAATGCCTGTCCAGTGCGCTATGCCCACAAAATCAGAACACTTTTTGAATTGTGAGCTGAAAGCCAAGAATTGTATCATCGCAATTCGTTTCGTGTCTAGAAATTAACTAACTCCATGGAGAAGAGTCCTTCTTGAGAAGCTAGCAGGTCGTCAGCTAGTCAAGAAATTCCCCGCGTTTTATAGAACCCGAAGGTTCATTACCGCACCTTATCCTGAGCCATATCAATCCAGTCCATGCCCCCCCCCCCCATCCCACTTCTTGAAGATCCATTTTAATATTATCCTCCCATCTACGCCTGTGTCTTCCAAGTGGTCTCCTTCCCTCAGGTCTCTCCACCAAAACGTGTTTAGAAATAAGAATGTAACTTTATTTAGTTATTTTTGAGGTGTACTTGTGCACACGGAACGGAACTAGCCTGTTTTTATCGTGCAGTTGGTCTTGAAATTGGAAATTCTGTGAACAGAAGAAACAAGTTGTTCTGTACAAGCTGGAAATAACACGTCTGCCCAGTTTATTGCTGCATGTTCATCATGACGCAACTAGTTGGTTTGAATACGTTTTTAGGCGTTCATTTTGAAAACAAGGTAAGGGCTTCTGAGTGCCTCACTCCAGTGGCGTGGTAATAATCTTTCTGTCGAGAAAACTGACTTTTATTATTATTATTATTATTTATTTACTGCAATTGGGTTTTCACCCGGATGGCAGTAGGTCCTTACACTAGTACCACACAATACAAATGTTTTCACCCGGTGGCAGTAGTCCTTACACTAGTACACCACAATACAAAATGTTTTCACCCGGTGGCAGTAGTCCTCCTTACACTAGTTACAACCACAATACACAAATGTTTTCACCCCCGGTTGTGGCAGTAGTCCTTACACTAGTACACACAATACAAATGTTTTCACCCGTGGCAGTAGTCCTTACACTAGTACACACAATACAAATGTTTTCACCCGGTGGCAGTAGTCCTTACACTAGTACACACACAATACAAATGTTTTCACCCGGTGGCAGTAGTCCTTACACTAGTACACACAATACAAATGTTTTCACCCGGTGGCAGTAGTCCTTACACTAGTACACACAATACAAATGTTTTCACCCGTGGCAGTAGTCCTTACACTAGTACACACAATACAAACATGGAACATATATAAATATTACATAAAAATAACAATACAAAACAAACTATACACAATTACAAAACAAAATACATACAGTAAATACAAGTACACACATTAGAACACCGTACACACATTACAAAACCATCCACACCTTACAAAAGCATCCACTCCTTACAAAAGCATCCACACCTTACAAAAACATCCATACCTTACAAATACATCCACACCTTACAAAAACACCCATACACATACAAAACGAAATACATACAGTAAATACAAGTACACATATTAGAACCCCGTTCACACCTTACATAAACACCCATACACATACAAAACAAAATACATACATACAGACGGCTGACATTTTTCAATTTCTAAAATAAAGTACACGTGTCTTCAGTTCTTTGAAGACACATCAGCTTGTTACGTTGTAGTTTAATAAACATGCCGAAAAGCTTCGCGATTGTTGGTTATTTGGGAAATCTAACTGCATGGCTGATACGGTTTACCATATAATGTTCTGTATGATGACTGATGAATGGGAACGGGTTTTGGACGACCGGTCGTGGCCTATTTTAACATACTATCCCGAATATATGCCTGGGGAACAGAAGTAAACCGTGTATACCTCAGTCGCGATGGTCTGTTTCGGGACCGATTTTCGAACTCAAGATCTTTTGAGTATGACGTAGGCGTGTTCATGTCCCGTTTTTATGTGGCGTTTTACGCTTCGTTGCGAGCAGCTGAGTCAGAGTCCGCTGGTGGGTGAAAGCTAGGCCAGCGTGCTGACTAAGTCGCTTGTTACGTTCCCCGCCATTCCCACCCTCTTGTAACCTTCTTTATTACAGCGTTGCCAGTTGAACCCGTTATAACTCGAGGTACCAGGCCCTTAGTTTCTTGGTTTTACGTTCACGGAACGATGACAGGCCAGTTCACACATGCCGTACGTGATTTTACGGCATCAAGAAATTCGGTTTTGAAATGTAGGGTACTTAAACCGTAATACATCTAATGGGGAAATAAATACACACAGAATATAGGTGGGGAAATTAAAAGGTATGGAAGTCTCTGAAAGAAATACATACAGAATGTTTGTAGGGAAGTCGCTCATTAAGCGTCCAATTTGAAGAGTGACGGGCTTAAAGGATAACATTCAAATGGGTCTTCGGGATACGGATTATGAGGGTGGGAGCTAGTTGGAACTACCAGAATTGTATCGACTGACGGCTTTTTAGTATCCTTCGCACATCCAAGGCCTTTGGGATGTGGATGCTGGAATTAAAATTAATGAAACGAACGGTCCCATGATAAGTGGGTCCCTGTCACCACAGCATGGCGTGCCCTCAGGTTGCGGATGGAGGAACGGCCTCCGGATATGGAGGGTAGCTGCGAATACATTGAATAAGCAGTCGCGGACAGCCGACAAGGGGTGGTCCTCGAGCTTGGGTGTTGGGCGAGGTGCTAACAACTCCTCACCGTAAAAAATTACCATGTTACGAAACAGACCACAAAGCCTCGGGCGGGCTCTTGTGAATACGGTAATGAACCTTCGGGTTCCATAAAACGCAGGGAATTTCTTGACTAGCTGATGACCTGTTAGCTTCTCAAGAAGGACTCTGCTCCATGGAGTTAGTTAGGAAAGGAACGGTCTGAGATAGGCCGTTCTTTTGCACTTATTTTCGGCCCAATATGTAAGATAGACTCCGATTAAAATATATTATTGGTGTTAAATCATAGGGTTCTACGTAAGTGACAAAGACACGGTTAGTTAGTAGTGTACTATCTCTGCTAAAATTATGTGTGTTAGGCGCGAAAATCGCCTATTAGATTCGTTATGTCTGTCTTTGCGCCCGTGTGCATGTATCAGCGCGGCTGTACAGAGGAATAATTTTCATTTTTAAGGAATAAAATTGCAGTTACTACTATGAAGTGTCCTTTACGAACGAGGAAACAGGTAGAGGGACAAAACAATCTTCAAGCCTCAAGTGCATATACTATGTGCAGTTTCATTCGTGAGCCTACAAACAGCTTTCTGTTATTTCCTCGCTGAAGGTTGTCTGGCGGCAAAACATGCAACTTGAGTTCGTCAAGGGCAGTAGCGAATTTAGCATCATTAATTCACTTCTCCGAGACTACAGTTTCGTCACGACCTGGTTTTCCATACTGTTCGAGACAATGCAAGGCGGGTGTTGAACCCGTAACCCACCTCCAAAGACGACGTTGGTGTAACCCACGGTTGGGCGTAGTGGTCCTACGACCCGCGGGCCTGAAGTGGTCCTTGAGAAACGCCGTTCCGTCTTCAGTGACGCTGTGGTGTAGATCGTGTGTTTTTGTCTGGTGAAGAGCCTGGCGGAAGCTGGCGGACGGCCTTACTGCGTACGTGAGGTGGCAAGGGCGGCGTATGTGTTTTGTTTCGTCCTCCAATCTGCTGTAGCCGTCATGACACAAGTGACTTGCCCTTGCCTTCCATCTGACAGTTTTACTGACCAGGAACTAACAAGTGACCTATATGGCCGTTCGTCAGTTTTTGAATATGCATACATAGTGTACAGAAAATGGGGAACGCGGTGGCGCAGTTGGTTGAGGCACTGCGCTACAAACCGGAACGTCGCGGGTTCGATTCCCGATGGTGTCATTGGAATTTTTCATTGACATAATCGTTTCGGTCGCACTATGTCCCTGAGGTCGACACAGCCTTTAACAGAAATGAGTACCAGGAATATTTGGGTGGGTATGGAATGGTGGGTAAAGGCGGCTGGTGCGTAAGGCTGACAACCTTACCACCTTCATGTGCCGATTGTCTAGAAATCTGGGAGCCTCAACCTCCTGGAACCCTAAGGGTCTGTCCAGGCCTGTGATGGGATTGCTTTACCTTTAGTGTACCGAAAACACGTAAATAAATGAACGAATGAGCAAATAAACAAAGAAATAAGAAACAAATTGTTATGGAGGTACAAATTTTGGTGGCCCTAATATTGTACGATGTTTAGAATACCTGCATTTTGGTGTGACGTATTTATGTAGGACCCACACCAGATTTTGCATGTCTCATTACCTCTATAGCATGTCACATTTTTTCGGTTTTGTGTCTATGGAAATGTAAATGTAAAATATCCTCTGAGCAGCTCGCCATGAAAACGCCTGGAGAGTGGAGTCATCTGGCTCCACGCATTCTTAACCTTGGTATTAGATGGAGGTAGGACGGCGGCCTCGCAACCGGGCCGCTTATGTCTTTTCTATGCTCAGTCGCTTTAGAATAGTATGTAGCTACACGAGAGACTTTCTCGCATAGGTATCACGCCCATTTGGCATCGCTGGTCTGAAGAAACGAATCTGGACTCTTATCAAGCGAGTTCACTTCCGTCATGGAGTTCTGTGTCACAAATTTGAAGTGAGTCCATTTGTACGCGTTTTCATGAGTTACGTAACAACCGCGACAACTCTATTGCCGAACTACACGAAAGACTGGATAGCGTTGTGGTGGTCGTGACCAGTTTCGGTCCATCGGGCATTACAGTTAAGAGGTTATCAGTCTTCCGCTGTGTTAGAAGTCTCGGGTCTCGATTCCTCGGCCCGGAAACCGGCTTTTGTGAGAGGTTTATTGTAGTTTTCTTCACGAAAATTCTGGAATCATTCGTTGGATACGACTTCAGCGGATAGCGTAGTCAGTAAAGTGACTAGGCTAGGGGCTGGGCGATCCGGCGTTCAAATCCCGGGAGGGGCAAGATGTTTTTCAAATCTCCGAATGGTCCAGACCGTCTCTGGCAATGGGTACCGGAGTTCTTTCTCGGAGGTAAGGCGGCCGAGGCGCGATGTTGACCACCCACTTCTATCTAGCGCCGGGTCTACGAATGACTATAGCTGTAACTCTACTCCCCCCATATGCCGTCATGGCGTGGACAGGGCCAACTTTATTCCTTAGACCGCATCTATCCACACTACTTCATTACTCAATTTGTCATTCGACGTTGGATAGGCCCTGATATATGCAGTTATTCGAGAACCTTAATAATAACTATTTTTATGCGAGTTTGAAGGTTCTCACAGCGGATTTGCTGAAGATTCAAGTCGTTTGGGACGTTACCCGGTGTCGTTCGTTAGGTAATACATAGCTTAACATCCCAGAAGACTTGCATCTTCATTCTTTTCATCTTCTTGGAAAGACTGATGCAAGCCAAAAGTAACCCGTGTGTGAGCTGATCTGATCCAACATGCTTCATGCATACGCAAAACACGTCCAGCATGTTGGTGTAACGGCTTTTTTTTACACTTGTATTCTGGAGGTACTTTATATGTATCCGTAGTAGCGTAGCGTAGTCGGTATAGCGACTCGGTACGGGCTGGACGGTCTGGGGATCGAATCCCGGTGGGGGCGAGATTTTCTTCACCCGTCCAGACCGGCTCTGGGGCCCACCCAGTCTCCTGTACAATGGTTACCGGGTCTCTTTCCCGGCGGTAAAGCGGCCGGAGCGTGGCGTTGACCACCACCATCTAGCACCGAGGTTAAAGAAAGAGTAAGAGCTATACCTTAGTCCCCCTTCGGGTCTTCATGGCAGCTTGTAGGCTGAACTTTACCTTTATCCTATATGTATATCAACTATTTTATCGGGCTTTCTGACTTGGGGTTTTCGTGGTTTTCTTCAGTGTCGCAAGGCGACTACTTTAATAGGACGACGAGACACGGCAAATATCAAAACCGACAAATGCACATAAGTGTATGAAAGTATATTATATACACCGTATACCTTCTACATGTTTCGGCCATTCGTGTGGCCATCTTCAGGGAGGCCACATGAGTGGCCGAAACACGTAGGAGGCATACGGTGTGTGTAATATACTTTCATACACTTATGTGCATTTATTGGTTTTTATATCGCATCTGATTGCTCAATCCACGGTTATGGATCATTTAAAAACTGACGGCACGATTGTTTCTCGTCCACATTTTATCGAATTCATCATATGCAGTCGTCTGCTCTTTCGACGCTGCCTGACCGATGCAACTGAAAAAGATTCGTTAAATAAACCAAGGCAGAGACGTGAGCTTGTACACTGTAGGTCCGTATGTCTACTTTGTGTTTGCTTTCATTACAGTGCATGTGTTGCTTTCAACTCAGTACGTGACATTTTAAGACGTCACCAGGTTTTTTTTTTTTTTTTTTTTTGTTATTTACGTCATGTGCTAAGTGTTTTAGACGCATCCGACATCGCGGTGTGTTAAAGTGCGTTGCGCAAACAGGAATTCTAAGAAATGATGAAATAGCGTGTTAACGTGCTATGTTCCGAACTCATGTTGCGTGTATTTCTACACCTCATGAATAGATTGCTGACTTGCGATGCGAAGAACGTAAGAACAATAAAGTATTTTTGATGACGCAGGATATTTTGCGACGTTCAGAGGAGAAGTTAACAAAAGAATGAGGCCATGGAACAAATGGTAAGACTGTTGTGAAAAACTCTTAAATTTTTTTGGTGTTGTTCTGTAGTTGAATTCAGTTGTGACAGTGTTTGAAGTTTAGGTCGTTTTTCGTCGTCTCTTTTCTCATAGAGACCTTTTACAGAAGGTAAATTTTTCTACGTACGTCACATTTACGGTGAGTATTTCCATTAGGCCTAATCATGTCACCCTAATCCTTCGAACTGTTGTTTTTTGGAATGTAAGATTGTACACCAGGGGTGACCAAACCGCGGCTCGCGAGCCACATGCGGCTCTTTGTCATATAATGTGCGGCTCGCGGAAAAATGTTGGCTGAGCTCCTTTTTTGCATTACAATTCATATAAAAGGTGAATAAAAAAATTTTCAAGCTTTATTATTATGAGAGTCCACTGGTTTAAAAAGTAAGTTTGATGTTCATGATTTTTGTAACAAAATGTCCATGTAAGAGTAAAAACGTGTGTGTAATATTTGTTCATGTCTTGCGGCTCTCAAACATCTGAAATTTATCGTATGTGGCTCTTACGTTAAGCAAGTTTGGCCACCCCTGTTATATACCGTGCGTGTTAGATAAACTGAATATGGGCGTGGAGCATTGGTGGAGTGATGCTGTTGATGTTTGAGGAACCTTTTATCGTAATACGCCTACCGTATTTTCACAGAGATGAATACGGAACGATACGTGGTGTGTGGTGGTGGTGTGGTGGCGGTGGTAAAGGAAGTAACGAAAGAGAGAAACAAAAAATAAAGAAACGATGGAGGAGACAAATAGACGAAGACCGTGCCAGAAATTTGACATAACAGAAAGAAAAAGAAAACGAAAGAAAGAAAGAAAGAATGCGGTTATGGGATTGTGAATACTTGGTCGATGTTAATGGATACGTCATAGTCTGTCAATTGAGACAGGATACGATCTATGAACCTTTCATATGCGAGTCAGTCATTAATACTGAACTGACACGGCTTGATTTATATTGGCTGCAGGCTTGCAACAATGTCTTTGGCTGAGGTTACAGCTTGCACCTACCATTGATGTTGTCTTTTCCAACTACCCATAACTTGAAGTCTCATTTCTTCTGGGGTGTGGCGCTGTATCATTGAGTGATTGATACCCGACGTTTCGAGAGCGTAGTGGTGTCATCTTCAAGGGCTAAATGCCAGTGAAATACCTATAACTTCCGTAAATACACTTTTGAATAAGCTGATTAATGCATTCAATTATTGTAGATTGTTCGCTCCTTGTAAGTGCCATGAATTGAGAACAGATTTCGATAAAACGACGGATTACAAATAAAGTCACCGGAATATTTGATGATGTTTCCCTGACAGGATCGTCTGGCAACATTTCAGGCACACCGACTTGCAAGTACACGTTGCCAGATTAAGTTTGTCGTGTCTGTGTTTGGTATGTTATTCCGATTGAGTTTAATACAGCTAGCAAAAGGATTTCAAGAGGAGGAATTAGACGTTAGTGTAGCAGTTGAATAGCTGAAAGAAACAAAAACCTGAACGCTTATACTAAGGAAGTGTCTTGTAAACTGGTGGAATGACGAATAATTTGAGAAAGCATTAATACATGCACAGAAACCTGCTGAGGAGTTGAGCATATCAGCAGAATTAGAATCAGAGAGAGCCAGTCCATATTAGGAGAAAGAGAGAGCAGTTTACATGTGAGGTACGATGAACCAGTTCAGAATCCGAAGCAAAAGTTCAAAGTGAACTTTTACGCGGCAGTCTAGGATCCGGCAGTACAATTGCTTAAACAAAGACGCGCACATATGCTTCAAGCAAGGCGTGTGTTTGGTTTGCTTTACAACATCAGTTTACTGACAGTAACATCGAAGGAAATAATGGAACACTGTTCAAGACTTAAAGAAAAATCTTTACAACATGGTGATGACAAAGATCGTGACGTTAAGCGGGCATCGTTAAATGAGAGCTTGAAATGTATGTGTAAGAAACGCTGGAAATTAGAGTTCTAAATGTAATTATTACTTTTCACATTCTGTTCATTTTCCCTGTGTCCATGGCCAGTGGTAGGCGAATTTTGCTCAAGTCTAAAATTGATAAAAGCATGTGTATTCTTAATAGTGATACGAGAAAAACGTGTCGTGCTTTGTACTCAGTCGTTGGAACATTAAATTGCTGAGAGACTTTAAAACTGGCCCTCCCCATTTCCGGGTTTGTGGACCTTGTGTGTAGACATTTGCTAGGACTCCTTGAAATGGGGATCAGCCCGTTTCAAGACAACGCATATATGGATTATGGACCAGTTACCACCCGCGGGGGATGCGCGTGTCTGGCGCGGTGCGGGGGGTAGGTGTTGACTATATTGGAGACTAGAGGACTTTGCATGATTTCGGGCTTCCGCCGCGGCGTAAATGAGATCTTCGCTCTTCTGGGATGTTACGCAACATTGATTGGGAGTGCTATTGGTGGGAGCGACAGACTTCTGCCATATATACACAGACTGAAAACATCGAGCATTTGCAGTAGTGTGGAGCAAGTGAGTGCACTGTGCGAATGTTTTCAGGATGGGTATTAGCCACTCGTCATTTACAACGAAACCTTGCGCATGCGCGTATGTCGCATTCCTAGAAGGGATCATCTCCTTGTCGGTGGACTTTACACAGAGAACGCGGAAATACAGCCATGCCCGTTGTGGTATCTGAACCCACTATCTCTGTTCGAACGGTAGGAGGTAGTATACGACGTAGACTGGGGCTCTGATTCCCGGATCAATTTGAATGTCTCCGAAATTGATGTTGCCATAGTACAGACGGTCTTTTGACTTATCTAGCCCATGTAGGACGACTCGACTTCGATTACCAGCATAGACAGTAACCATTCATTGGGCCACAGCGATCGTACCGGCTATGTGACCTACCTGTCCTGCTATCCAGAGGGCACTGCTGCGCTTTTGTCGGTTTTGAAACGGGGTTCGAACCATGAAAGTGAGCTGTATCTGGCGAGGTTCGTTTCCGGTTAGTTGCTCTCTGGTTTTTAACTTCCTGCCTGTCAAGTTTCCCCTTTGGGTCGACCATACCATATGGTATGTCGTACATCGTAAAGCACATTTTTGCCCTCAAAAAGGGTTCAAGATACAGGTTATTTATTCTTAAGAGATTTGTTACTCATATGAGTGATGAACTCCATGGAGCACATTTCTTCTTGAGAAGCTAATAGTAGCTTATCTGATCAAGTTTTTGTTTCTTTCTTTCTTTCTTTTTTTTTTTTCTTTTGCAGTGTATGGAACCCGTGGGTCCATTACGCTGTTTACAAGAGCCCGCCACTTGAAACCTCCGTGTAACATCTCGTAATATGCCATCTTTCTTACTGTGACCACCCTTTGTCGGATGTCCAGGCCTGTGTCTGTAATATTTTCAACGCTTTCCTGTACGTCTGGAGGTCGCGTTCTCCATCCGCAATCTGGCATGGAGACAAGCAACACAACTTGGCCATGTCATTGTTCTAGTCCAGTGGACATTGGAGCCTGATTTTATTTTGATTGCTGTTTTTGTTTTGCGGTCTGCATATGCGAAGGGCCGCATTTAAGATAGAAGTTTACGGACTGAATCCTGTGACGCGAAAAAGTTTATTTTTGAAGGAAATTTGGTTAAGAGATGTTGAGTTTCAGTAATGGAGAAACAGAACCTAAGTTTGTTTTTGCAGAACTGGTTTGCGAATTTATCTGAACAAGATGTAGTTTACTTTTGTATTTAAATCCGTCCAAAATTACAATATTGGTTACTTACTGTGTCCTCTGTCCGACGGTTTTATGTGTGTGATGTAGGCCTACGACTTCAGTGTGCGGAATAAATCGACACGTAGTCATGAACTACCATCTGCAAAGGAAGGAACAGTCCGTGAAAGTTAACGTTTGGGACAGGATAGGTATTGACGCAGAGGCAATCGATAAATGTGCTCTTTACATGTTACAATTCAAGGTTACGTGGACATGTGCAAGGTCACCACTGCCATTAGGTTCTGCGACATCCAGGAAACACATTTTAAGGAACTTAACATTGTATTTACCGTGCATTTTTTTCAATTAAGATATATTCATTAAACACCAACTAATGCACATAAACTTTATTCACAATAGTTTATTCTTAAAATTCCCTTATACGTATTTCGGTGGTTTAAACCAACATCTTCAGGGGGTCGTAGAGGAGTTATGAGTAACGTATCTAATTTCTTGTTAGATTGGAGCGTCTTTGTGATGTTATGGTTTCGTCTATAGGGATGTTTACATAAAGGTCTTTGATATCAACCCCCTGAAGATGGTGGTTTAAACCACCGAAATACGTATAGGGGAATTTTAAGAATAAACTATTGTGAATAAAGTTTATGTGCATTAATTGGTGTTTAATGAATACATTTTAAGGAATTTCAGTGACTTTCTTATGTGTTGAACATTAGTCTTCGTCTTTCATGATCTGTTATTTCGGTACTGAAGTAAGAGTGACGTACATAAGGCCCACGCAAACCGCGTGGCGCTGGGGGCCCGTGGGTCAGAGGGTCCCCCAGACGTATATTGTGCTAAAATTTGTTGGTTCATTCGGACTGAATTCCGTTTTACTGACAAGACAGTATTTTGAGAATTCTGGGAGTAACTTCACTAATAATTATTGGAGGGTGTGGGTCACTGATTGTAGAGTCACTGGGGAAGGGGGGGGGGGCGAGCGGTTGTCTAGCAGTTCCAAATTACAGAACATATGTAAAGTAAAAGCGTAATTTTGGAGTGCAAAAATGCAATGAAGCGTTTTTAACACGAATTTTTTTTAAAGTAAAATACGCACCTTTATTAAAAGAAAATATCTTATTGGCGATTTACACGGAAAGTATGTTCGAAGATGGGGGGGTAGATAGTAAAGCGATTGAAAATTATCAAAGTTATATTTATCACTTTCATTGTGAAGAAAACGTGCTTGCGGAAACCCTGAACGTCGCCCACGGAATTCCAAGGTTTCGCGGAACACAGTTTGAACGCCGCTGACCTAAGCTGTAGATAGGACCCTGCTTCTTATTTTGTTTATCAACGGGTTAATGGGCTGATTAGCAGACAGAATGAGTTCTAGACAGATAAAACATGGATTAAGCGTGTCGCTCGTAGCTAATGTAATCGATATGTGTCACAATTTGGTGCAGCTGCGTGAAAGCTGCAGCTGATTGCCTGTTCTTCATCCAGTACGTCAGTCTATTTAACACGCACTTCTGCTGTATTCTTGAACTTCTGGAAGCTGTGTTAGCGTATCTGTTTTTTATTTCACTGGACGTCAGAATTGTGGCAACGTATAATTCTTAGAATTCCAGCAGCTGTAGGGTGGGGGGAAATAGGGTGCTGAGGAGATATTTGGGCCTAAGAGGGACGAGGTAACAGGGTTGTGGAGAAGACTGCATAACGAGGAACGTAATGATCTGTACTCATCACCAATTATCATTCGGGTGATCAAATGAAGAAGAATGAGGTGGGCGGGACATGTAGCACGTATGGGGGAGAGGAGAGGTGCATACAGGATTTTGGTGGGGAGACGTGAGGGAAGGAGACCACTTAGAAGACCCAGGCGTAGATAGGAGGATAATATTAAAATGGATCTTCAAGAAGTGGGATGGTGGGGCATGGACTGGATTGATATGGCTCAGGATAGGGACAGGTGGCGGGCTCTTGTGAATGCGGTAATGAACCTTCGGGCTCCATAAAATGCGAGGAATTTCGTGACTAGCTGAGGACCTGTTAGCTTCTCAGGAAGGACTCTGCTGCATGGAGTTCGTTAGTTAGTTAGTTGGTTAGTTCGTAGGGTGGGGGAGAAAGTTGGCTAGGTGAAATAGAAGTGAGTTTGATTTGAATTCGGTTATTTATGGTTTATTTAACGATATTTATGAAAGATGGAGGTTACACAGCATCGAATGTTACGATTAATGTCAAAGATGGATTAGAAAAATGTGGAAGGGCGCTGTCGTGGCCTATTTTACGGTGCCGTCTGTTCAGGAGAGAGTATTACATTTTGTTCTCAAGGTTAAATAATTTAGGAGTCCGTTATTCTTGGGTACGATCCAGCGCTGTACCCGAGAATGGCATTCTCAGCCATACCGCTGTGAGAGACTCAGAGCTCGGTTAAGCAATTTGTTTTTCAAATCCTACCATTAAACACAAGATTTAACAAGCAATGTGTAATTCAAAAAGCAAGATTTGAAATAACATGAACTGTTTAAGTTTTGTGCGGTACCGTTTTACAGTAATATAAATTCTAGACAAACGTCTAGAATACGTTTCTTTATTTCACACTTCAAAAATTATATTCTCTTTTTTTTTTGAGGGGGGGGGGGGGCAGAAATAATAGTCTGTTGTGCCCTAAGTTCTGGTGACAGACTTTTTGAACATTGGGTTGTGGAAAGGGTTGCAGTGATGTTTATGGACCCGTGTTCATGTACGTGGTAGTGTGATCACATTTGTAAGCTCGTGTCATGGGGTTTAAATAAGCACGTAATTTTAGTGGCATTCCGTGGAATTCTTTAACGGAGTTGTGGAAAGAAACTTCTTGAAAGCATTACACCAGGGGTGCACTGATTTACCAAATATCTAGGAGCCACCTCAAGATTCTAGGCGTCAGAATGGTGACATGAAGCAGGTTCCAATTAAGGACCCAAATATTAGGTGCCGTAGCACAGAATTTTGTCGCACGGGCAACCTGGCGCCCGGAATTTGTGGACCTCTGCATTACACTAAGGAGTGAAATGGTATAGGTCATGGGTGTCAAACTCGCAGCCCGCCAGGTTGCGTTATGTGGCTCGCGGCCAAATGTGTAAATTGTCTGTATACAGTAAAAAATTACACAATAATTTAGGCGGTTAGGTATAGCACTTATTGTGATTTTTACACATGTGGCCCGCTAAACGGGCCATCATAACGGTTGTGGCCCTTTGCCATAAGAAAAGAACCGTAAACGTAAGGATTTAGTTGGAGGCGGCCATATCACGGTTTATGGCGTGCGCTTGGAAAGATTGAGTAAGATTGTCGGGGAGAGGGGTGTGTGGAACTAAGTTTCGGTCGATATTCGAATCGAGTACTTCCCGAATGCAAGTCTGTTGCTACGCCAACATATTTGGTGGTTCAGTGTACTAACAAACAAACAAATGCCACGGAGCGGAGTCCGGTGTGTGACGCCAACATTGTGACGGCAATAGACGTGATAATAGTAACATGTCACAGCATAACGGATGAAGTCCATTTAAAAATAGTTCTTCAGTTGGCCGAGAACCTCCCCGCATATTATGGAACCGTAGAGTTCATTACCGTGTTCGCAGCAACCTGCCACTGGCAATCTTCATGAGCCGGATGAATCCAATCCGCAACCTTCCTTTCTATATCTTTAATATCGGGTTTAATATTATCCTCCCATCTACGCCTACATGTTTTCCTAGTGGTCTGTTTCCTCCAGTTTTTCCCACAAAACCCCTGTATGAATTTTTCCCCATGTGTGCTACATGCTGCACCCATCTCGTCCCCTTTGATTTAGTCAAATAATATTTGGTGAGGAGTACAAACAATGAGTCTTCTTATTATGCAGCGTCTTTTTACGTCCTCCTGCTTACATCCAAGTGTTTATCCCCCGCTGTCTGCGTTAATGAGGGAGATGAAATTTTACATCAGCGGTACACAAATCCAGGGTGCCAGGATGCCGTGACGACTAAATTTGGTAAGGCAGCGCCTAAAATTTGTGGGTCCACGGTACGCAACTTCCTTAATGTCAACTTTCGTCACCTAGAATTTCGAGGTGGCTCCTAGACTTTGGTGAATTTGTGCACCCCTGTTTTACACCCATATAAAACATGAAGAATTATAGTGCTGTATGTTCTAATCTCATGATTTTAGATAGCGGACGGAGAAGACAAAGGATTCCGGGCAGAATTGTATCAAGTGTCTCCCATTTTATTTGGTGGTTGGTACGATGTGTATTGAACATATACTGATAATGGTTATGCTTGATACCGTCATGAATTCAAATGAAATTTTGAGTTTTTGGACAGGGATAAATAACGGCGCTTTGTCTGTTTGTTGACGTTGGCTGTTAGTCACGTACCGTCTCTGGCAAGCTCGCTGATTTCTCGGGCGCCGTGCTGGCTTTCATTCAGACAGGCGTAGTGTTCTTGCGCAGTCGCTGTCTGGATAGCGCGCGAGACGAAGTAGTCCTCCCATGTGCCTGGGCCCCTTTTCTCCTTTATGGACGCTGAAGTGGGTTGCTTCATTCTCCCCCCGTTTTAGTAGGGCCGGGGAAGATTCCCCCATTATCCTGGCATGAGGGCATGGAAGTGTCCCAGAGTCGTTATCTTTAGGCAACGCAGATTGTAGACACTCTATAGCATGTACTGGATGATAAAGATTTGGAAATAACTTGGAAGTAGTCGTGCCTGACTGAAGGTACTATTTAGGTATCATGAAACAGCCAGGATAGCCCGTGTTGGGGCCAAGAGTGAGACCGGGTACCTTGTCAGTGTTCTCATTTCGTGGATTCTGTGCTTGCCCGTATTTTATACCATTTTAGGTGGTCCCACAAAAACCTGAAGTCTGGGTTAGTAATATAGTTATACTCTTCAAGAAAGCCTAGAGGTCGGGCCGTGGCTCAGGCAGTCAGTCGCCGGCCTCTCACCGCGGACACCCGGGTTCGATCCCGGGTCAGTCCATGTGGGATTTGTGATGGACAAAGTGACACTGGGACAGGTTTTCCCCCGAGTACTTCGGTTTTCCCCTGTCACTTTCATTCCACCTGTGCTCCATTACATGGAAAAACGAAAAAAAAAACTCACCATCTTCATCACAGGGTTGCACAATAAGCCTCAAGGCTGCGGTGCGTCCGTAGCATCTGCTGCGGGGCCCTTCAGAAAGGAAAAAAAAAAAGAAACAACTAGAGCTCAGAAGAGAACTGTTGCACATTCTCGTTGGAAGCAGTTAGGCTAATTAAAATCTGTTTAAATAAAACACGTGGTGAAGTTCGTATTTATTTTATTGATGTATGTTTTGTTTAGAGCGGTCTGAAACAAAGAGATGTTTAGTCGAATGTGTGAGTTTTGTGTGGTACAATAAACAGGACTTACATTAGGTATTGTTCATTGTCTTGCGACGTTTCGGAGTATTCATACTTTTTTGTTTCCGCGCCAAATTGATCAGTCTTTTCGTTCCTTTTAATTTGGAATTTAGACGTTTGTGTATCCCCATCGCATTATTTCCATGGGGAGGGCGAGGGGCGGTGTTTATAGTATCTAGAGTGGACTTTACGTTACTTATACCGTACACTTTTAATTACATATATGTTATGCAGACAAATGTACACTGTTTTATGTTATTTAACACAATTTTTATTAAATGCTGCCCAACATGTTTCTAGCCTATATAAGGCTCATCTTCAGGGGCTCTTTCGTTGAAATTACAACAGCTATATTATTGGTTTATAAAATTCTTATAATTATAATATATATAATATATATATATATAATTATAATATATATAATTATATATATAATATATATATAATTATAATATATATAATTCAGATATCAATAACCAGGCACATCTAACGGCATTTTAAGAATTTTATATACTAATAATATAGCTGTTGTAATTTCAACGAAAGAGCCCCTGAAGATGAGCCTTATATAGGCTAGAAACATGTTGGGCAGCATTTAATAAAAATTGTGTTATATAACACAAAACAGTGTACATTTGTCTGCATAAGATATATATATATATATATATATATATATGGGTGGATTTGGACCATACGTAACAGAGAGTGTGAGTTTCGTTGTCATGTGGTTTATATATAATTTTTATTCAGAAATTTTATACTATTATCTCCCGTAACATTGTATATATATATATGTACGTATTTATGATTTTATAACGAATTCACAATTTTAAGTAATTTTAGTACATAATTAATTGCTCAGTATGGACTGCGTGCCAACATCTTTTCTGTTGATGCCGCCGTAGGTTGGTAGATTTGTATGTATGAGTTGGAAAGTCTGTTTTATAATTCCGTCTAAAATATTCGTTCGTTCTTAGAAATCCCATTACACAACATCTGTTCTATGTCTGTTACAAAACCCTGTACTATGTACTGTATGATATTTTTAAACAATCTATAGCTGTGGGTCCTCTGCTTCGTAACGTCTATTTTGAGCTAGCTAAGCCAGCAAGCCACGAACCGACGTGTAACATACACAGGGATTCAGGCCTATTATCATCCATAAGCTGTTGCATTGCTGTCAGGAGAAAAGACCAGTTGCCTTTGTGGACGGATTGAACTAAGTTCTCCAACCGGCTCAGTCTGAACACGAAGTGTCATTGTGTGTCTCGTTGTGGTTGTATCCGCTACTGTAATAACCTTCCTTTGAAACGTTTAAGAAATTCGCAAAAAAATGTGGATACATTTTAGGGTTTTGAGGAGACAGAGCTCCTTCTTTGAAACCTGTTTGCGATATGCGTGTGCATCAGTTAAGGACATGGGTATCAGAGGCAACTTTTGTGAAACCGTGTATTGACGTCAGACCACTCGAGGCCACCCCATCTCGGTATGTTTCAACTCCCTGTCTTCAAGAATACTAACATGGTGTCATTGCACACTAGTGAGGTGGAAACAACAGCAGCGGAATTCTGTGTATCGCCTGAAATTGTATATGCGAAAGGCACTGTGTAAAACAATACATACATTTATTAATTCGGATGATTTTTATAAAAATACAAAGGAATCATACGGATTTTCGGGTTCGGTATGATGGCAGTGGCTGCCGGGTAATCGGAATCTGACACATTATGCTTGCGTGGTGGCATGGAAACGTCTGCTGGTACAGATATGTTCAGATAACTTGGTACCTGAGCTCACTGCACACAGCTGTAGTCGGCACGGTCCAGCCGCTGCTTGGCTCTTGTCGGCATGGCCAGGTAATGTTATACCTGTTCCAAAAACATCTACTCTGTTTAGAGGACGAGTACATTGTCGCAATTAAATCACTTATGTTAAGGTTAAATTTTACGTGTTCTATTAGAAGGTCCCCTTGAAGAAATTTTTTACACTCCACTTCGCTCCATTGCTTAAACGAAACTAAGAGAAAACGGCTGGAGCTGCGACTGCTGTGCTTCCTCCCTGATCACCTCTTCACCCTCGCGCTGACAGGGATCAAGTTATCTGACGAGGATAGTAGTAGCTACTGTCGGTATTAACACCTTCAAAGTGCAATATCACGGAACCGTAAAATTCGTCACGCTAAGCTCGAGTGTTTTGAATATTATTTTGCATTGCGCGGCCTGACGTTCTGTACGTGTATTGGACAGGTACAGAATTCGAATCTTGGCTGTGCCACCAGCGGTCACGATGATCTTCGCAGTTTAATGGATTGGTTTCCGAATATATTACTTATTTAGGATTTCAAGAGGTATGTATTAATTTGATGGTTTTTTATTTTACTCAGCATAGATTTAATTTGCCGATCCCAGTTGCCGCGCGGTCTAAGGCGTGGGTCTGCGGCCGCTCGCTTACTAGGATCGTGGGTTCGAATCCCACCGGGGGCATGGATGTCTGTCCCTTGTGATGTGTTGTCAGGTAGAGGTCTCTGCGACGGGCTGATCACTCGTACAGAGGAGTCCTACCGAGTGTGGTGTTTCTAACAGTGTGATCGTGAAGCGTCGAAAAATGACGAGGCTTAGGCCCCATCAGGGCTGTCGAGCCATAGGAAATAAAATAGATTTAATTTGAGTTGTACGTTGAGAGTAGCTGTATTTAACTTAATGTAAAGATCTGCCGGATTGCTTCAAGCATTTGAAAACAAAAATGAATATGCATTGTGTATAAAGATTTGGTTCTTACCTCACAGAAGAAAGATCACTCGTAAGTGCTGTGTAGAGATTTAACAATTGTTTATTGTGAGGATCGTACGAGCTACACTGCATGGAAAAAATTCATCATTTTTAGTGTTGCCCTTGGCGGTGCGTTTAGTAACCACTTACCTTACCTTACCATCCAGCTCTACAGCCCTGAGTGGGCTTTGGCTTCCTCCACTATTGGCTTTAGTGTCGTTTTCTGAACAAGATTTGTTTTATGTGATAAGGGTGTTAGCCTTATGCACAACCCCCAACCTGGAGGACCAGGGTGCTTCTCTTAGTCTGGTACCTACCCTTTGACCTGTCCGACTTGGGAGGCCCTACCAGTAGCTACGCTACCGCCGGCATAGCTCTCTGAGTCATTGGCACACACAAGACCCACCACCACGACCAGGTGGAAGCACCATCGGTGGGGGTTTAGTAACCACTAGGTCTTAAATTTTAACAGTACTGATTTATTTAGATTCTTACGTTCTCTTGGGCTGTTGGCCGTCGAAATGAGATGTCGGCAAGGTAACGTGACACTTCTGGCATATCGAGGGCAGTCAACGCGGAGCCTGGTTTCTGAATCTACACCATACCGGCCCCCCCCCCCCCCCCCCCCCACGTTATAACGTATGCTTGGATAATCGTGACAGTTAAAGGAATTTTATAGAGTATTTAAATTTGTATAATTATTTCAGATCGTAAACGGCTGTACGAAAAGTCTGGTACTCAGTAGACAGGAGATAATGTTTATGGCCACTTAAGATTTCAGTTAATTGAAGTTCATTTATTCAGTACACATAACTAGTTTGGAGCTGTAATAAATTGTAAAGGTAAAAAATGTTAAGTTCACCCTAGATCAGGCCACGAAGGCCCAGAAGGGGAGTAGAGGTATAGCGGTACTCTTTCTTTAACCCTGGCACTAGATGGGGTGGGTGGTCAACTCCACGCCCCGGCCGCTTTACCCCCGGGAAAGAGACCCGGTACCCATTGTATAGGAGGCTGGGTAGGCCCCAGGGCCGGTTAGGACGGCTGCGAAAAATCTCGCCCCCCCACCGGGATTCGATCCCCGGACCGTCTAGCCCGTAGCGAGTCGCTGTACCGACTGCGCTATCCCGGCCTCTGTAATAAACTGTAGTCATTGATATTTTTATTCATTTGAATAACCATCCTAAGGTAACCAGCTTAACTAGTCACTGTTTGTAAAGTACATTAACGGGATTCATACAAGGTGTACCCGTTGGTTGCTGTCTTCCTTTCCTTTCATAGAGCAAGCCAGTGTTTGTACAGTAGATTTAGCACTAGTTACAAACGCTTTTCTGATAGGAATGGATTCTGTACACGAAAAATCAGTGATGATTATCCCTTGTATAGAATCGCTTCTGGAGCAAGTCACGGACTGGTTGGCATTGTATTGCTAAGGTGAACATGCAGTTTGGTATAGCCCAGTGGCTACGGACTAGAGAGCTACTGGGGTATCTATCAGTGGTCCGCGTGTCGTGGTTGAGAAGTGAAACTTTCCTTGAATCCATGTTACGGTTAGTAGTGTATGGACCAGACAACAATGGTAGCAGTGCTCCCTAAGAGCTGCAGTCGTCACGGCTTGGCTGCTGCTAGGCTCCCCTCGGAACGATCAGGCGTTATACCTGTTTCAAAACATTTACTCTGTTGGGAGTAAATTGTATGTGTTCTGGTGGAGTAAGTTATCTTCTCATTCAGCATGTTAGTTACATTATTTTTCAGACGCTTCATTGTTTGAAATAAAGTGGCAAGTGCTGCGATTTATAAGGCATTGTTTTTGAAACGGGCAGAAAACGCCTGATGGTGCGCGCGCAGTGCTTCCTCTTTAACCAGCTTCCCTGTTCAACCCCCTGCGGATACACCTGTCAAGGGAGTCTCAACCAATACCACAAGTTTTTCGGCGCGTTCGCAAAATTGTGAAAAGCGACTATTAGCTTCGTCATGTCTGTCTGTCCGTCCGTCCGCACGGAACAACTGGGATCCCACTGGACGGATTTTTTGAAATTTGGTGTTTGACGATTTTTCGAAACCCTGTCAAAAAATTCAAGTTTGATTAAAATCTGACAATATTAACGGGTACTTTACATGAAGACCTGTGTAAATTTATGATAATATCTTGCTGAATTATTCTTAGCATGACAAATATTTCAGTCAAAAGTTGTAGAGAAAATCAAAACACACACTTTATGTTCAATAACTTTTCCGAAAATCGTGCTGTTTATGAGGTAATGTGAAAAAATATGGTAGAACCAGACAGGACACAGATGAGAATATAATACTGCGCTTTGCATGCAGGATAACTAAGACAAGAATACAGACACACACTCATAATATTTAATACGTATTGCTTTTCCACGCCAACAGTGGTTACGCGAACGCGCCTGAATGTTACGTTATACGTACATTGCCCGTCTTGTTCTCTTTCTGTTCAGGCGAATTCCACGAGTGTATCTTCAGATGTGCCACGACCGCTTCCTGAAAAGATTTGCCTGCCATTTACGATTATTTTTATATCGAATTCAGCTCTACATAACACGTACAGTTAGAAAGTGTTGTAAATATTCCATGAAAGAATAATTTAATTCAGCTCGTCTGTTCTTACTGACAATTACCACAAAACTCTTGTTGTTCTGTCGGTAGTAATTGGTGTTTGAAAAGTAACAAACTTTCTTTTGATTCAAAGTAGAAATTTTGTCTGGTTTGTTTATGTTGTTCAGTAGTGACTTTACAATAAGGCATGCGTCATGCGTTTTAACACACCACACCGAAGAAAAATACACAGAGTGAACAGAATGAAAAATCCTGTCTTTTGGGCTGTGATGCCATGAAAGTTGCTTTTTCTGCCTCCGTAAATTCCTACCAGACCACACTGTGTCACATCCCAGAAGACTATTCTTCATGGTGTAATTATTATGTCTCACAAAGAAAGCATAGTGCATTCCAGGAGAACATTCTTGTTTCTGGTTAAATACGTATTTACGTCGGTTTAGTGACTTGGACTACGATATCTACAATCCGGGGTTCGATTTCCAGAAGGGGAAAGAGAAATTTCTCTTTTCCTCAGTGTCCAGACTGACTCTGTGTGTAAAGCGACCGGAGCTCGAAGCTGACCACCTACCTCTTTCTAGTGGTGAGGTTAAGAATGAGTGGAAGTAGACCACCACTGTCCCCATATGCCTTCGTGGCGTACACAGGAACAAATTTACTTTTATATACCTCGTATGTTTATATGGAGGGTGTTTGAGACCAAAATTATTGAGGAGCATATCTTGACGTATAAGTGCCAGTAGCGTGGAATTACATAAAGAGAAGTGCTGTATTTTGTACTCCTCACCAAAAGGTATTGAAATCAAATAGAGTGAAATGGCCTGGACATGTAGCACGTGTGGACCGTGATAAAAACGTGCAAAGATTGGATAGGATTCCTAAGCAGAGCTGAGACGATAATATTAAAATTGATGGCAAATTAGTAGGATGAGGGTGTAGATTATGCACATGTGGCTTAGGATAGGGTACAGATGTGAGTTCTTATGAATACGGTTGCCCCATTTGATCTCCGGATTCCATAAAAAGCGACGAATTTCGTGACTAGCAGCTGATCGTTATCAGTTTTTGAAGGACTCTGCTCCATTGAGTTACTTAATGTTAAAAAGACAAGGATCGTGATTTGTATAACATAAATGTAACTGTGTGAAATTTAGTGTTAGTTACATTACCGGGAAACACCGCGATTGATAAGTCCAAGGCCTTATGGGATATTAGAGGTTAGGGGAACCGCGGTCACTGTTCACTGTTATCATAAGTTAATTCAAATTTCAAGTACAAGAACGTGCCATAAAACTTAACTACTGTGGAACTGTGGAAGCCACGAAACTGGTTAAGAATGCAATTACAGCCGCGCCCGCCCACAGAAAATCTCTCTACAGCGAAGATTTAATGTAAGACAGGTGTTGGGGATGACAAATTCATAATGGTATGGAATTTGTAATTAATGTCAGTAGAGCGGGTCCGGCTTTGGAAATACATTAATGGTAAACCAACGGTACGAGCAGAGTGGCTTTGACGATTGACTGCGCTGTGGATGCATGCAGGAGAGCGAACTCCATGGAACAGATCCGTCCTGGAGACGCTCGTTCTGGAATCCGAAAGTTTATTACCACGTTCACACGTTACCACTCAGAATGCTTTAGGCAAGAAAAAACATGTCTTTGTGCCTCCCTTAGTATAAGAGACCAAGTTTCATACCCGTACAAAACAACAGATAAAATTATGGTTTTGTATAGTGGGTAGAAACGTAAAGTAAACGGTAAACGTTAAGTTGTCCTTGTTCACTCGACGAAGGCGTATGGGGATTAGATATATAGTGCCACTCATTCTTAATGTTAGCACTAGATGGTTAGCTTCACGCCCCAGCCGCTTTACCTCAGGGGAAAGAGCCCCTTGTGCTTTCGAAAGGAGAAATGTCTTTATTCTAAAAACACCATGCATCTTATCAAAATCATTATTCAAAAACGCCAACTGGATGCGCTTTTTATTTGTAAAAAATGTATAGTTATTTAAAACATTAAAAATAATAATAATAACGGAATAAGGTATGTCATCCATAATAAAATATAATATCTAAACATACAAAATTAACGCCTATATTTGTTCTAATTTTCTGCAGTTTTTACAGATGATACAGTACCATGCATCCGTACAATAACTTCTACGAAAATACTAGTCTATCAGTTTAACACAAGATACAAAGTGACTGTGCACATCAATAACAGTGAAGGTGGTAAAATTGTGCTTACAAAGTGAACCAATGAATAGACGTTTGTAAATATATGCAGTTTTAGTGACATAAAAACCTCCTGAAGATGGCTCAGTGAGGAGCCGAAACATATGTCGGGTTTTTTTTTTAATGTTTTAAAGAACTATACAGTTTTTTAAAATAAAAAGTGCATCCAGTTGGTGTTTTTGAATAATGAGAAATGTCTCTTTATGTGCATAGTTGTATGAGTAATAAATGGCGTTTGCTTTTTGATCAGCGTCCAACTAAATTAATATGCGATCCCCTCGTGCCGTCCTGTTGTGCACAAGGACAGCTTGTTGTTGTCAGCTGTCACCTTGCAGGCCGTGTATAGAACCTGGGATTACCGGTGACCCAGGCTTATTTAAATAATGTTCGCGGTCGAGTAGCGCTTAGCTGAATAACATGCGAATCGAGATCGCGCTGTTCTGGGATATCACGCAGTGTCGAGTGATGATCCTTTACCGACGTTTCGGGAAAAGTATCGGTCCCATCTTAAAGGGTCAAGAAGTCCAGTGGTAATCCTTTACCGACGTTTCGGGACAACGTATTGGTCCTATCTTCAAGGGTGAAGAATTCCAAGTCTTCTTGGACTTCTTGACCCTTGAAGATGGGACCAATACGTTGTCCCGAAACGTCGGTAAAGGATTACCACTCGACGCTGCGTAATATCTCAGAACAGCGCAGATCTCATCAACATCGCGGCGGAAGTCTGAAATCACGTACGTGCGAATTGTTTCTTGGCGTCTTGATGGATACAAGGACATCTTTTTGCTCTCAGGTCTAGTCCTTAATATTTTGTAGGCCGTGTGTAGAGACTCGAATTACCGGCGAGGCGAGTGTCATCACGAACAGAACTCGGGTATTGGCGGGTATTTCTTTTTTATTTTGTGGTTCATTGTAGATGACAGCCATTTCTGCTACGTAACAACATATGGTGCAAGAAAAAGAAACGAAATTGTAAGCCGACCTAGTTACTTCTTTTGTTATTGCTGCTAATCGAATCAATTAGGATTTCTGTGCATAATGTGAAGCAGAAGTGTGGGCCCGTCCATAGCATGTTGGTAAATGTTGCATTATTCTTGGCGGAATAGACCTTTTACGAAACTCGTAATCGCCTTTTGTACAGTCACATCCTTTTGTGGTTAATTTAAACAGTGATGTCATACATTACGAAATGTTTGTTTCAGGATACTTGCGCAAATTGAACCGTCTGAGACTTCTCTGTGCGGCAGTGTGTCAAAGGTAATATAATGCCTGGGTAAGGGCTGGATGACAGAGGCTCATTTCTCGACCTGGCTAGAGACTTCGCGCAAAATCGCGAAAAGCGACTGTTAGCTTCGTCATATGTGTCTGTTCGTCTGTCCTCTTGGAACAACTGGGCTGACACTGCACGGATTTTTATGACATTTGGTATTTGAGTATGTTTCGAAAAGCCATCGAGAAAATTCAATTTATATTAAAATCTGACAAGAATAACGCGTACTTTACGTGAGGACCTTGTACGTTTGTGATAATATTCGCTGAATTCTTCTTAGAATGAGAAATGTTTAGACAAAATTTGAAGGGAAAATCAAAACACATATTTTGTGTTTAGTACATTTGGGAGTTAATGTGAAAAAATATGGTAGAGGCAGACAGGCCACAGATGAAAATATAATGCAGTGCAGAAAAGATGCGATTTGCATGCCGGTTAACTAATGCAAGAATACGGACACACGCTTATAATATTTAATACTTAATTATTGCTTTTACACGGCAACAATGGTTACGCGAACGCGCCTCAACGTTACGTTATACGTATCTTGCCTGTCTTGTTTACTTACCGCCATGTGCCGACAGGCCCTCTTGGTCTGCATTCCGTTTTTATTCTTCTGACATGTCTCTTGGACAAAGTTTCCAACCGTTAACTGACCATTCGTCTCCATGTAATACCGTAGTAAAGAATGCGTGTAGCTTTGCTTTCACGCCCCTTATACACCTAAACTGGTAACTTTCCTGACACAATTCTCACCGATCCTATGATTGTCCTGTGCATGGACTGAATATTGTGACCAGAGATTTTGGAATTACCGGTAAAATTAGCGATGTGTTTGTGTACCTGTTAGAACCTGGGTTGAGACTGATCAACGGGATGGACGACTAAGGAATCGTGCTTTGATTCCCGGCAGGGGCAAGATATTTTTCTCGTCTACAAAACTTCTAGGCCGACTCTGGGAACCAACCAGCGTCTTATTTAATGGGTATTGGGGTTCTTGCTTCGGGGGTAAAGCAGCCGGGTTATGAAGCTGACGACTGACCTCAGTCTAATGCCGAGTTTACGAATGCGTGGAGGTATATTTTCACAACCCCATATACCTTCATGCCATGCGCAGGGACAGTTTTATCTCTCAAGGACGTTCAGCAAATGCAAGTAGACTACTGCCTGACTATTTTTTAAGTAGTGAATTTGTTTTGCCATGCTCCCTCATCGGCGGTCACTGCGAAATGACCAAATTCGGGTTGCAAATGAAAATTATGGTATATGATCTACTTTGTGACTCATGATTTTGTGCTAGATAAACTGTTTATACGGTATAAGTTTCATTTTCACAGAGAATGCCGATGTATGCCTGGCATGTAGAATATTGTGGAAAGGTAAGAGTGTGGTGTTGCATTTCCAGTTTCTCTTTACAGCTCGCTCAAGAAGGCCGTATTTACAAATGCAGAAGTCTGTGAGAAAGACAACAAAGCAAGGCTAGCTAACTTTCACTGTAACTGCATAGATGCAGCGAAGTGTGCATCACAGGATGGCTAATATGCAGCTCTTTACGACTGTGTACTGAAGTATCAAGGCGTTTTTCAGTTTTGAACTCTGCGATACCGTATCTTACATCGGGTATTAGTAGTTAGTTAGTCCCCATGTCGCTCCAAGTCGCGGAGCATTGGGGGCCTCCTTTCGGAGGTTTCTATGGTCATGTGCGTTGATGTAGCGGGTGACCAGCCAAATGACCGCACAAGTTCACTCAATCCTGATGTGACCGCCAGAGCCATCTGGCAGGCAGTCAGGAGACTTGGGTGAGAAATGGCCGCTGAATTTTGCTGACGGGCACTACTAGTTCTATTCATGCCCGCAGGGTTCTTTTACATGCCGTAAATCTACGACATGGGACCGACGGCTTTACTTCCCTGGATTTTTATCACCCTTAAAAATCCATCGCCCTCGGTCGGGATCGGTCCAGTGGCGAGCACGCTAACCACTAGTCCACCGAGGGCGACACATCGGGTATAGTTAATATGTAATTCAAAAGAGCGGAAAAGAAGGGCCAGTTCCATAACCATTCTCGATGCTTGGCTCAAATTTTATGTACTGGTATTTATGAAACGTTGTTCATGGTAGAAAAATACATTCTGCTGCCTGCCTTAATGGATTGAACTGGTTAAATACAGTCGAACCCGGTTATAACGACATTGCTTAATGCGACATCTCGTCTATAGCGTCAGATATTCTGTGGTACTAATTAATTCCTGCTGTTAACCGCAACAATATATTAATCGGTTATAACAACACTCGTTTATAACGACACAATGTGTTGAGTCCCTTTCATGACGTATAACCGAGGTCGACTGTATTTGTAATGTTGTTGTGAACGTGTTCTTGGTATTCGGTGTGTAATACTTCTAGGCATTGTACTGTACAAGCACAAGTGTCAGTTACTGTCTATTTTCAGCCCACTGTGCTATTCGGTCTTGAGGAAAGAAGTAGTCTTACGAGATTACTATGATGTGTGTATGGGCCGTGCCATGGCTCAGGCGGTTAGTCGCCGGTCTTCCCACCGGTTTGACCCACCGGCGCGCTAAGCGTGGTCTCGCGCGTTGAGTTCGAATCCCAATGGGTGTCATGACTACTCATGCTGAGAGGGCTTCGGTGTCGAACCAGGATGGTCAACTCATGTGAGATTTTGGTGGACAAGTGGCATTGGGACAGGTTTTTCTCCGAGTTGTCGGTTTCCCTGTCAACTTTCATTCCACTGGTGCTCCATTAATTGTAAAAATTGGTAAAAAAACTGCTCATCCATCTATCATCATCATTGGGGTTGCACAAAAAGCCTTAAGGCTGTGGTGCGAGGGCCCTTCATCACAAACGAAAAAAAAAAAGATGTGTGTGCGTGCGCACGCGCTTGTCTTTTAACTTAATCCTGGCGACCACTTCTAACGAAATTTAGTATGAATGTTATAAACTCTAATATTGGAGGTCGGGGCCGCTCTAGCGACTGGCTACGGGCTGGACGGTTCGGTTTTCGAATCCCAGTAGAGGCAATAGATTTTCCTTTTCTCCAAAACGTCCAGACCGGTCCACCCAGCCTTTTACTGAATGGGTACCGGGCCTGTTTCCCGGGGTTAAAGCGCCCGGGGCGTAGCGTTGACCCACAAACCCTTATCTAGCGCCGAAGTTCAGTCATTCGGTAGAGCTATATCCTGCTCTTTTGGTGTGACTTCATGGGCGTTCATGGCATGTTACAGAGAGAACTTTATCTTGCTACTGCATATGACCCCAACATCTCGCGTGTTTTCAATTTCTGCAGTCGTTCGAAACTACTTGGGCGAACTTAGGTGACAGCGATACGAGGGACACGTGACCATAGTAAGGCGTGTAGATACGTATTGGAATCAGTTATCTTCAGTCAGTCTTCTCGAATGCTGTAATAGTACTTTTTATTATTCAACAGCCGCGCCCTTTCTAACGTTTGTGACCCTTTTCCACTGTCATTCGATGATATACAGGATGACCCAAAAGTTTGGCCCCGTATGGTTCACAATAAATTTATCCTTATTCAAGAAAATGTCCAAATTGTTGACCAACAACTTCGATGCACTTACTGACGGGGAATGTACGAGGGCTAGTCAAAAAAGATTGAGAATGAATTTATTACTCAGCAAATACGTTAGGCAGAGTCCAACTTGATATGGTCTTTTTCAAAGTAGTCCCCATCGAGCTGTATGCACTTGGTCCAACGTGTCTACCAGTCCTGGAAGACGTGCTGGAACCCATTGTTTGACATCGTGTTCAGAATCGCCTCCGCCCTCTTCAGAACGGCCGTTGAGGAGTCGAAACGCTGGCCCCGCAGCTCCGATTTCAGGCGAGGAAACAGAAAAAAGTCACACGGAGCAAGGCCCGGGCTGTACGGAGGGTGCGGCACACATTCGATGTTTTTTCGGGCTAAATATTGGGCAACAACGTTCGAAACGTGAGGGCGTGCATTATCGTGGTGTAGGCGCCAACGAGATGGATGCAGCTCGGGGCGTTTTCGTCGGATGTTTTCCGCCAGGGTCTTCAAAACTGTCACTGCCCGAAAAAACATCGAATGTGTGCCGCACCCTCCGTACAGCCCGGACCTTGCTCCGTGTGACTTTTTTCTGTTTTCTCGCCTGAAATCGGAGCTGCGGGGCCAGCGTTTCGACTCCTCAACGGCCGTTCTGAAGAGGGCGGAGGCGATTCTGAACACGATGTCAAACAATGGGTTCCAGCACGTCTTCCAGGACTGGTAGACACGTTGGACCAAGTGCATACAGCTCGATGGGGACTACTTTGAAAAAGACCATATCAAGTTGGACTCTGCCTAACGTATTTGCTGAGTAATAAATTCATTCTCAATCTTTTTTGACTAGCCCTCGTATGAGCTGCTTGTACCCGCCGCAGCATGTCCACAGCGATTTTGTCACACTAGGATTGTATGGTAAAGGTAAAGTTCTCCCTGGAACAGGCCACGAGGGCCCAGAGGGGGAGTAGAGGTATAGCTCTACTCTTTTTTAACCTCGGCGCTAGATGAGGGTGGGTGGGTCAACTCCACGCCCCGGCCGCTTTACCCCCGGGAAAGGGACCCGGTACCCATTGTATAGGAGGCTGGGTGGGCCCCGGGGCCGGTCTGGACGGCTGTGAAAAATCTCGCCCCCACCGGGATTTTAGGATTGTATCATGTTGTGCAATTACTTACTAACAGTTCGTCGTTCATCGGTGTAAGAGGAAGACTTCAGGCGGGCCGACAGGAAGAAGTGGATACATGAAATACGTGAAAACCCAGACTCACTCGTTCGTTCTTCGTTAGTTTCGTAGCCATTTTTATCCGCAACAAAGTAATTATTTTTCTGTGGTCATTGCAAAATATAATTCTTTTTCTCGGAAAGTCAGTTTGAGAATTTTGTAATTCCCGTTTTACGCCTTTCCTGTCCGATGTTTACGTCTGCTTGTTATATTCAAGAAGTTCTTTATTACGTGGCCTCTGCCGTTGATGTGGAACGGAAAACCATTTTCCTTTCACGATAACTCATTCTGTGTGCAGAGGTTGGGTATTTGGTCACGGCTTTGCGTCTCTTTGTGTTGTGGAAGGAAACAGACCGATGGTCAGCCGGTTCCTGCCTTATTTAGAGATTAGGGCGGTTGTTGAGACGTCATTCTTTGGCTTTATTCTACAGTACAACCAAATAATTCTGACCGGATGGGAGTAAAACTTTGCTTAAAATATTTGCACTTAGAAGAATGCAAGTTTTGTCAATTGTGAACATAACCTTTTTGCAGATCTATTTGCACTTAGAAGAATGAAAGTTTTGGGAATTGTGAACATAATCTTTTTGCAGATATGGAAGAAATTATTAATTGTATGATGAATTGAAGAGAAGGGCCAGGTTTTCCTTGTTCCAAATCGTCTTAGTGGGCCTATCCTCTCCGGCCATATTGTCCTCAAGGCCCCCACTGCTCTTGTATTACGGCTGGGAGGGTGTCTACTGGGAATCGATCTGTGGTCGTTCAGCCTGTCGCTAGTAGCGTTAACGATTAAAGTATTCTCGCTCTTAATTTCACAAGTAAGTTATTAAAGTTACATAGTCTACGCCCTATGTCGAATGCAAAAGTCTATGATTATATTCTGCTCTTACTTGGCATGTATTAAGTTCATTAAGTCAGGAAGATTACGTAGGACTGGACATGTAACTCTCATGGGGGAAAAATAGACAAATAAAAAGATCACCGGGGAAACCACATAGAAACATGGGCATACTGGGCCAAGCAGGAGAAGCAAATAGCATGAATGGCGTCTTCAAGGAGTGGGTTTTTACAGTGTGAAGTGGAGCGCTACTGTTAGTTACCGAAGAAGGATCCTACACCATGGAGTGACTAGTTGGAATTGGATTAAAGTGGACTGTTGTGTTATCAGTGCTAAAGGCCAGATGATTTGTCTTAATAGATTAAGTCACTGAAGAAAGTAATAGGCGTCAAAGAATTTGTAGGTTAATGGAGTAGAAAAATTTAGTGATCGCTTTTTAAGCTTTACACCGAACATACACGCAGTCCAAAGACTCGGATTTGTTTGCATGCAGTTTTACTTCTTTTTAATGGCGTTTCAGCCCTGATTATATAAATTATCGTTGAGACAGTCTGATTCCTGGCAGTGCCAGCCTTAGCGAACGCGGGGCCCCTATTGCGATACTTGTGGCGGGCCCCTAAAGTTATTGTGCAGAGCAAGAAAAGGACTAACGTTTTGGTATAGTAACGTGAGTTAGGATGAAAAATTGAAAAGGTCTATATTTATCGTTTTTTATTTACTTTTAATCAAGCAGTCAAACGTATTATTTATTTAATTTCGCCCATTAGCGCGGGGCCTGATTGCGTTATATCGGTCCAGTCGGCCTAAGGCCGGCCCTGTTCCTGGGATGGACAATCAGAACATCGGAAAACTTCTGCCTTTACAGAGCGAGTGTTAAAATGGTGACAGACTTACGCCTTGAACGAGAATGGAATCAGTGATCCCAGGATTCGGATTTTCCGAGATAGGACGCCACTTTGATCGTGTGGCCACTGGTGGTCAGTTGCGTGACATTTAGATGGAATTGTTTTGAATAAAGAAGCCGTGATTTTCGGACAGGGCCATCAATTTGAAACCGTTAAGATCTTACCCAACTGTTTTTACTTTAACGCTTTAAAGTCCGGTAATAACTTTATGTACCACCAGCTTTTAACGTTAGATAATTCTACGTTCTTCTCATACAGCGCATTTATGTGTTTTGTATGGATCTCAGGGCAAACAGCGATCATTTCCCTATACAGCATTAACTGATTGGATCTCATAACCGAGACGGAGTGTGTTTACTGTGCGGTACGAACTGAATTATTTAAATAAAATTCAGGTTAATCTTAGTTTTTAAATGGTTAGTATGTTAGTGAGCCTCACGACCATTGGAGTAGATAAATTACGATAAAGCAGTATTTGTACACGCCTTTCTCTGACCCCTTACGGACTATTTTGCTGTCTGTCGATAATGGAATAAAATCGTACTTGTAATCTTTGTTGGCCCTAGGTCGCTCGTGATGTGTATAAGGCCCGTCTGAAACTGATAATCGCCTTATAACCGTATGACGATTTAACCTTTGGAAAAGGTTACATGGCCCAATTTCTCTGTTTGTAGCCAATATGGATAGTTTATGGAACGCTGTTTAATTTTCTGACAAAAGAAGGGCGGTGGTTTGGTGCTAGACCTCCAAATAATTTGGCAGCAGGTTTGAGGCTTCCGCTGCGGTGTAGTTGAGGCCTTTGTTCTTCTGGGATATTACGCGGCATAGGTTGGTAATTGGTTTCCGACGTTTCAGGACATCCCATCAGTCTGTCTTCAAGGGTCAAGCAGTTTAAGGTTCTTCTAGGTTTGCTTGACCCGAAGACGGGACAAATAGGATTTCCCGAAACGTCTGTAACAAACTGCCAACCTGTGCCGCGTAACATCCCAGAAGACCATCGGCCTCAATTTGGCAGCATTTGGGAAATTTCCTGCCGATGAGATAAGTTAATTGTATATGTCAGGAATAATGTTTGGACCATCATTGACATTGTTGCTAGTTGTTCTGTCCAAAGCGTGGGTGTCAAACCCGCGGCCCACCAGGTTATGTTACGTAGCCCGCGGCCACGTTTTGTAAATTATGTATATACTGTAAAATTTACACAGTAATTTAGGCGGTTAGGTATACCAGTCACTGCGATTTTTACGCGTGCAGCCCGCGAACCAGCCCACAGTAACAGTTGTGACCATTTGCCCAAAAACGGTTCTACGCCCATGGTCTAAAACTTATGAAAGTTTCTTTATTGTTGCTTGGTTTTGTAGTATCTTCCTTGTTTGTGTACATTTAAAGTAATACAGGCCAACCTAGCGCCTAATGGTGAGGCTGGCGGGCTTAATCCAACCTCCCTCCACCCAAGCCACTGGAAGACTTGATCGAAAAGACGAAATAAGAGTGAGTACTGAGTGTGCTCAAACTACTTCCACAGATCCAAATTAAATTGGCATGGTATCTGTATGCCGTGGCGACCGTTGATATTGAAATAGTATGGCGGTTGGCAAATGTTTTTCACGTCCCCAGATGGTGGTGTGCAAGGAGTGTGATCGTAAGCCTGGGTGCACGCCTGATCCAGCCAGAGTGTGATTGGGTCTGTGGCGCGGTACAGATATGTAAATGATAAATGATGCACGAAGACGCCAGGTCACCCAGAATCCTTTTTTCCAGAATTTTTTATTCTGAGGCCCTAAGAGACTCCGGTTTAATGCTGCAAGGTTGTAGATGCAGACTGCCTGTAACATTTCGCCGGAAAGGACGTCAAGATAAATTAATTTTATCGACATTTCTGAGTTTGTTTGTTGTAACCTGGGGTTTATTAAGGGCTGGTTTATGCGGAATGAGGCCAATGAGGTCTGCGTAAGATGGGTTATATGGCTTGTTTACTGTGACGGTTCAGTCGGTGGAGTGACTAGCGACCGACAGGGCTACCGAGGAATCGTGTTTCGATATCCGGCAGGTGCACCGTTTTATTTTCTTCTTTAATACGTCCATGCCCGCTCTGGGGCCCACCCAGCCTCCTATTTAGTGAGTGTGTTCAGTATGTTATTTAGGGACTCGTATAAATTGCTGACATTAGACAGATACTGACTGTGTTCAGAGATAAACCTGTCTCAGTGCCACTTTCTCCACCACAAATTCTACATGGACTGGTCTGGGATCGAATCCAAGCCTGCGCGATGAGAGGCCGGCCCTGGCAGCAGTAAGTGGCCGTGGCATGAAGCTGACGACTCACCTCCTTGCAGGTTAAGAATGCGTGGGGCTTTAACTCCATTCCTCCGTATGCCTTCGTGACGTCAGCTTTGTCTTTACGTGAAATAATCGTAGTATATCTGCGTGCTGGCTGCAATCAGGTATCATTCCAGCCTACCGGGAGACAGCTGTTCGACACCGAGGATAATTTGGAAAGTATGTGACGGTATTCTGCTACCACAAAAAATGTCAGCACATATAGGGTCAGATTTAAATTTTTGTATTTGTGAAAGGACAAATTGTTTACAAAGTTCGAGCGTATGTGTAAAATGGTTAATGTTATTTTAAAGATATGCAGCCATAGTTTGCAGTATTTAACGCCTAAAAATGTTAAAACTTGTGACGTGAGGATCTTCGCTTGGGTTTGTGCATTGTGTAGCGGTTGTTTCGACATTTCGGATGAACGTATTGCCTTTATCTTCAGGGTGACTGAATGAATTTGGCTGGACGCTGTAGTGATACGGAGGAAAAATTTTCTGTCGGCACTACAGGATGATTTGAGGTAGTTTGGGCAATCATGGCCACGTAGGGCTCTTTTCTTTACTTCACCGCGGATTTGAAGTCCTTGGACGGTGTGTGCTGTTGGCTCGCGACGTCCCAGATTTGATCTTTCCATTTGCAATGAAATTTCCTTTGCGTTTTATACAGGGTGTTCCACTTAAAACCAGCCCGCTTGCACGGCGAAATCGAGAAAGCGGGCTGGCTGGCTTTAAGTGGAACATTCTGTAGTTACTTCGGGCCGACCCCAAGGCACTGACCTCTTATACAAACGTCATTCCGTATCCGTTAATAACCCGCATCTCATTCAAAACTGTACGACGGTGACCTCCGCACTTAACCATCTGCATGCTACTGAAGCTCTTTGTGATTAGAACGTGTTTCGTGTGCAACAGTATTGGTGTCGTTATTATCCTGCCATCTGTTTACAGGTAGGCGTACTGTTTGTTAATGTCAGGCGTTTGTGGTGAGTCTTGTGCACAAAAATGCAACGTTTTTGAAAGACTACACCATAATGCACTACGCAGAATTACCAACTATGATCTTTGAAGCTTATTACGCTGACATGAAGATGTAAATTAAGGAATACAAAATGATGCAAGGCTTACATACTGAATTTCAGTAAGGTATGTGGAAGTTTTGTGGGTAGCGTGGCCTTTTGTAAACTAAGCTGTACTATGAAACAGCATGGCGGAAAATTGAAATTGACAACCTTTAGTGACTGTCTGTGTATTCAGTTTCAACAGTATGTGTGAAATGGTCTGTGGGATACTTGGACGAGTCCACTGATGATGATGTGCAAAGTAGGCAATATTATGGATCACTATGCTTGAAAGTGGAACTTATGCAAATACATTTTGCAGACGCTTCCTCTGACGAATATCAACAAACTTTGTGCAGCTGTTTATGGGATACATGTAAACGTCCTCTTTGGCTTGTTTAAACTAGGCTTTATTATGGACTAATATCGTCTAAAATGAGAATTTCCATGTAACTTCTGGCGGAAGTCTTCCATATTGAATTTGATCAGAATATGTTGAGCGGTTTATGTGGTGTATGGATAAGTCCATTATGACTATCTGTAAACTAGGCGGATCCCTGTGGTCGTGCGGTCTAAGGCGTGGGTCTACGGCCGCTCGCTTACTAGGATTGTGGGTTCGAATCCCCCCGGGGGGCATGGATGTCTGTCTCTTGTGAGTGTTGTGTGTTGTCAGGTAGAGGTCTGTGTGACGAGCTGGTCCCTCGTCCAGAGGAGTCCTACCGAGTGTGGTGTGTCTATCAGTGTGATCGTGAAGCGTCGAAAAATGACGAGGCCTAGGCCCCCTCAGGGCTGTCGAGCCATAGGGAAACTAGGCTTCATTATGAATAAATCCCCATTTTCTGTCTTAAGCAGATGATTGTGTAAATCTGGTGGGTTAAATCCCGGACTTTGGCTTTTCTTTTTGACGGGTCATTGCAGTCTGGGGTTTTTATTAACTTTTTATAGTGAATTAAGATTTATGAGTGGCTGGTCACCCAAATCATGCTTGTGGGCCACCTTCTGACCCGCGGATCAGAGGGAATGGGCAAAATATCTTTGATGTAGTTTTCTAGCTTCAGCGGTATCCCAGCAACACATATCTCTAGGATCCAGAATACCACATTTCATTGTTCGTTTTTCTTGATTTATATGCGTAAAGCAATCCCTGTACAGACCTAGACAGGCCCTGAGGGTTCCAGGAAGTTGAGGCTCCCATATTTCTAGACAATCGGCACATGAAGGTGGTAAGGTTGTCAGCCTTACGCACCGGCCGCCTTTACCCCCAGGAAATATTCCTGGTACTCATTTCTGTTAGAGGCTGAGTCGACCCCAGGGCCATAGTGCGGCCGGAAGGATTATGTCAATGAAAAATTCCAATGACACCATCGCGAAACGAACCCGCGACCTTCCGGCTTGTGGCGCAGTGCCTCAACCTACTGTATTTATATGCGTAGGTTTTACAGATTTTGTGCCGCAAGTCAAAAGAGATGAAGTCTTAATGCTTCATGCCTCCACTAGTTCAAGTACCAACTTGTTATGGACTCATCACGTGAGAACTTTAATAGAAACATCAACCTTTGTTACGAAGTATAAGGAGAAATTGAAGTTGCAAATGGGTTCGGAATCTGTATAGGTTGAAATATGTCTGAAAAGTGACTGCCCGTGTATTTATTGAGTGGAATCGACCGGTATATGTCCCGCTTTCGTGTCGCTGTCCACTTTTGATATATAATATGTGCAATAATTGGAGGTCATTACAGGCAGAAATATACTGATCATAGTCCCTTGTTTCGCATGTAGTAAGAATTTCGAGGGAGGTAGGCATATAACTTGTTTGTGTGCCACGCAACGCAATGAATTCAACAGAAATGTGTAAGAAAATGAAAATTCTTGACAACAAATTTTCTGTAGGATTCACGAACCGTTTATATGCCACGCAACGCAATGAATTCAACAGAAATGTGTAAGAAAATGAAAATTCGTTACAACAAATTTTCTTTAGTTTTCACGAATCGTTTATATGCCACGCAACGCAATGAATTCAACAGAAATGTGTAAGAAAATGAAAATTCTTGACAACAAATTTTCTGTAGGATTCACGAACCGTTTATATGCCACGCAACGCAATGAATTCAACAGAAATGTGTAAGAAAATGAAAATTCGTTACAACAAATTTTCTTTAGTTTTCACGAATCGTTTATATGCCACGCAACGCAATGAATTTAACAGGAATGTGTAAGAAAATGAAAATTCTTGACAACAAATTTTCTGTAGGATTCACGAACCGTTTATATGCCACGCAACGCAATGAATTCAACAGAAATGTGTAAGAAAATGAAAATTCGTTACAACAAATTTTCTTTAGTTTTCACGAATCGTTTATATGCCACGCAACGCAATGAATTTAACAGGAATGTGTAAGAAAATGAAAATTCTTGACAACAAATTTTCTGTAGGATTCACGAACCGTTTATATGCCACGCAACGCAATTAATTCAACAGAAATGTGTAAGAAAATGAAAATTCGTTACAAAAAATTTTCTGTAGTTTTCACGAATCGTTTATATGCCACGCAACGCAATGAATTTAACAGGAATGTGTAAGAAAATGAAAATTCTTGACAACAAATTTTCTGTAGGATTCACGAACCGTTTATATGCCACGCAACGCAATGAATTCAACAGAAATGTGTAAGAAAATGAAAATTCGTTACAAAAAATTTTCTGTAGTTTTCACGAATCGTTTATATGCCACGCAACGCAATGAATTTAACAGGAATGTGTAAGAAAATGAAAATTCTTGACAACAAATTTTCTGTAGGATTCACGAACCGTTTATATGCCACGCAACGCAATGAATTTAACAGGAATGTGTAAGAAAATGAAAATTCTTGACAACAAATTTTCTGTAGGATTCACGAACCGTTTATATGCCACGCAACGCAATGAATTTAACAGGAATGTGTAAGAAAATGAAAATTCTTGACAACAAATTTTCTGTAGGATTCACGAACCGTTTATATGCCACGCAACGCAATGAATTCAACAGAAATGTGTAAGAAAATGAAAATTCGTTACAACAAATTTTCTTTAGTTTTCACGAATCGTTTATATGCCACGCAACGCAATGAATTTAACAGGAATGTGTAAGAAAATGAAAATTCTTGACAACAAATTTTCTGTAGGATTCACGAACCGTTTATATGCCACGCAACGCAATGAATTCAACAGAAATGTGTAAGAAAATGAAAATTCGTTACAACAAATTTTCTTTAGTTTTCACGAATCGTTTATATGCCACGCAACGCAATGAATTTAACAGGAATGTGTAAGAAAATGAAAATTCTTGACAACAAATTTTCTGTAGGATTCACGAACCGTTTATATGCCACGCAACGCAATGAATTCAACAGAAATGTGTAAGAAAATGAAAATTCGTTACAAAAAATTTTCTTTAGTTTTCACGAATCGTTTATATGCCACGCAACGCAATGAATTTAACAGGAATGTGTAAGAAAATGAAAATTCTTGACAACAAATTTTCTGTAGGATTCACGAACCGTTTATATGCCACGCAACGCAATGAATTCAACAGAAATGTGTAAGAAAATGAAAATTCGTTACAACAAATTTTCTTTAGTTTTCACGAATCGTTTATATGCCACGCAACGCAATGAATTTAACAGGAATGTGTAAGAAAATGAAAATTCTTGACAACAAATTTTCTGTAGGATTCACGAACCGTTTATATGCCACGCAACGCAATGAATTCAACAGAAATGTGTAAGAAAATGAAAATTCGTTACAACAAATTTTCTTTAGTTTTCACGAATCGTTTATATGCCACGCAACGCAATGAATTTAACAGGAATGTGTAAGAAAATGAAAATTCTTGACAACAAATTTTCTGTAGGATTCACGAATCGTTTATATGCCACGCAACGCAATGAATTCAACAGAAATGTGTAAGAAAATGAAAATTCGTTACAAAAAATTTTCTGTAGTTTTCACGAACCGTTTATATGCCACGCAACGCAATGAATTCAACAGGAATGTGTAAGAAAATGAAAATTCGTTACAACAAATTTTCTGTAGTTTTCACGAATCGGTTCCTGTGGCCATTTCTGATTTCAAAATAGTTGCCAAACAGTGAATTACGACCTTTTGTAGGGCTGTTTGGACGAAGGTAGGGCGTAGATGTACAGCCACTTGGTTGCTGGGATCGCTAGTTCGAATCCCGTTGAGAGCATGGTTGTTCGTCTCATGTGTTTGTTTATGTTGTGTAGTCAGTGGCCTTTGCGACAAGCTGATCACTCGTTCAGAGGAGTCCTACCGGGTGTGTGTGTGTCTAATTATGTGTGATCTAGAAACCTCAAAATAGGCGGCGTATGCCCGAGTTGGAGTGTTGCGCCACAGAAGAAGAAGATTTGGACGAGGAGTCGCAAGGCCTCTGTCTATGCAGGACACGACGACACATAGAAATGTATTCGAACCCGTGACCCCAATGTTCAGTCATTCCGTGGCCCTAATCGCCTTATTCCTTGCAGTAACTGTATTTACAAAATTCTACGCATGCGAGGGTTTAACACAGAACTTCTTAATGACCTACCACCAGCTCACTGAAATGTTTATATTAACTGGAGTGTTTTAACTGCTTTCTTCTTGTCCTGTGCGTAATTCTGTTTCTTATGCATATGCAATTGAACGAAGTTCGCTTTCCAACTGGATAATGCTGAATGGTGCCGAGCTAGGATTGGGTGTCGATTTCCCCCGTACTTGGTTGGTGTCCTCGTTCACTGCCTGTGTGCTGAACCGCGGCGATTCGTAAGGCCATGGCGTTGCCTGTTTACTGGACTCAACGTGACGTGATCACGGAAGGCCCTGTACGAAACTCCATCAGCGGTGTTTAAGCTTTTTAGAGTAGTAGACCAATTGCTCTTATGGCGACAGCGTTCCAATTCGTCATGAGCTTTTGCACTTTTTGCCATAACCTGTGCTGCATCCGCGCGTGTTGAAACACATTTTAAATCCGGAGTTTCAGTTCGGCTTAAGAGGATATTCTTAAAGTAATAAACATTTGGCACATCAGTCATTTCACATAAACACACACACTTAAAATTCAGTAATGAGAAAGCATAAACTCACACGTAGCAGATAAACTTTTGCACTGAACTGTATTCGCTTCGTATAGTCGATATCTACAAGATGGAAGCCGTCACTGTAAACGTACGCAACAGCCGTTACGAAATTGAGTGCGTATGTTGTTAAGGAACGTGCTAATATTTTGTCTGTCTTAACGAAGTACAAACAATTCTACCTAACTTATTTCGTGCTAGAATATTAGTTTGCGCTCAGTATCGGTAGCCGGCACTGATTATTTGGGGATGTTTAATTGAAGTAAAAGCCCGTAAAGAGAACGTGGTCTACTCTAAATGCGAATTGTCCATACGTAAGATGGGCAAGGGCCATGCCATGGCTCAGGCGGTTAGTCGCCGGCCTCCCACCGTGGAGGCCGGGTTCGATCCCGGTCAGTCCATGTGGGTTTTGTGGTGGACAAAGTGGCACTGGGACAGGTTTTTCCCCGAGTACTTCGGTTTTCCCCTGTCAGTTTCATTCCACCGGTGCTCCATTACTTGGAAAAATGAAAAAAATAAACTAATCATCTTCATCACAGGGTTGCACAATAAGCCTCAAGGCTGCGGTGCGTCCGTAGCATCTGCTGCGGGGCCCTTAAAAAAAGGCTATATCAAGTTCGGACTGAAATATGCACTATACATGGTGGTTTTATATTTGTTTCATTCGGACGGACATACGTGACGAAGCTAGTGGGTGCATTTTTGCAACCTTTCGTTGAGAACGCGGCAAAAATTTAGCAGAATGACAACTTAAGGACACATAATACATGAGAATGGCAGCAGCGGAGTTTAGAAACAAGTTGAATACAGCCATCACTGATGAATACAAAATGTCACCGCGAACGCAGGCCCATTTCTGAGACAATTCGTCCCATTTCAATCCTCACAACGTATCTTGCTAAGATCATTTTTAATATCGTATTGTATGCAACTGGGTCTCCCAAGTGAATTCTTCTACCAATGTTAAGTATGTCTATTGTATGTCCACATAAAATATGTACCGCTGGTCTCATGTTGTGTTTATCACCCTGGCACCGGTACATGAAAACAAATCCTGCAGCTCACAGCGAAATTTTCTCCGTATTTCCGTTTACCCCATTTATCCTGTGCCTCAGTACTTTTTGACGTGAATACGTCTTTAAATTCGGTCCGGTGTAGGGGGGTCTCTACGAAAACTCTAGCGACCAAAAAAATGGCAAGATTTGTCGCGCTTATATCTCGTAAACTATAAATGATATGTAATGATTTAAATTTTGTTGGATAGAGGGTTGATGTCCGTATCTAAAATGGTGGTTAGTGGGGGTGTGCAGTGGTGAGGGAGGGAGGGGTAGCGCTTGCGCGTGAACACTGTAAATGGCGACGCCGTGCGGCGTTTGGGCAGTGTAACTTTGGATTGCGAAGAGATAGGACGTTGAAATTGGTGTCGATGTGTAGAGAATAACAGGATCTACAATATTATTTAGCAATAATAACCGATAAAATAAAATTTGTAAAGTTATAAGCCGATAAGTGTGCTGAGTTGAAGAAACTTTTCATAATGTCGAAAAAATGCAACGGAAATATGAACAGAAATGTAAGAAACGTATATCATTGGAAAGAAAAATTCAAAAGGAATCAGAAAAGCCCAAATTGACTGATGCCGAACGATGCAGATTGTATAGAGAGCGTAAGAAAGCCGAGCCCGTCAACGCCGGCGCGAGTATTTCGAGTGCGCCGCTACTATGCCATATGTATCTTACTTCTCCTATCATCGGCCTTTGATAAATAAAATTACACTTCACTTATAACCACCAAGACTGTATTCATTTACATCTTACCCTTCCTCTAATAACACAAAGACGGATTCACGCCTTAAACGATTGCGGTTGTGTCCCCGTACACAAGCCACGAATTTTTATACATCTTTCACATACACCATTTATATTCTTCGGCTGAGAGACCATGCTTTACGCATGTACATAACATGTAAAGTACGCCTGCGTGGTTTAAACTTACTAGCATGTTAGATGATGGTGAATAACAAGGTTCTGACGTTATGTGCGCATAGAGAAGGTGAAGTATAAGACACTTCGCTACAAAATGTCTACATTTAGAAGCTTCTAAACTTGAGCTCTGTGTCGAATATTTTGTTAGGGTGATTAAATCAACAAGGCTGAAAAAGGAAGGACACAGCTCGGAAGAATTAAATGAGCACGAAATTTTGGCTGTTAGATTTCATGTCTTTACTTCAAGCCGGCTACACTGAGTCATTTTTAATGACGCCGTTTCAATTATAGAGATTATACGGCATTGACTTATACGGCAACGTGACTTTGAATACTTTATGCCACTGTTTCCCAAGCAGGGTTCCGCGGAACATTGTTAGCGAATCCGCGAGATATCGTGGAATAAATGCATAAACATTTTAAAATACCGAGAAAAATTCCAAATATCCTTCGAAGTGTCGCGGGAATATTTGTCCAGCCATTGGCAATGTTGGGGTAATCTCCATGCGCCACCAACTGCCTCTTTTTTTGTTCCTGGCCTGTAAACGTTTTCGTAGGTAAGGGTTCCTCGTGATATGAAAAGTTATTTTAGGGGTTCCTCCATGGAAGAAAGGTTGACAAACGCTGCTTTGTGCCTACAGATATTTGTAAAGAGATGTTCGTAGCGTGTATCAAGGTACTATCATAACATTCGCCTGGGCTGTTTGACGAAAAGCTCCCAATATGTTAATTACGATATAACGTGTTTTCACCCATTGTAAGTTCGGAGAGCTACCGCTGCACCTTGCTACTTGGTACTTCAGGCTGCACCAACTGCAATGTTACATGCGGCCTAGTTTTAACTGTAAAGGGCTGTGATCGGTGAGTACTTACCAAACATTATTATAATGGTAATTGGCAGTGGAATCAGTAGTACTTGTAGATTTGCTCCCACTTGTCGTTCTTTCACCGCAAATCGCACATATCCTGGGACCGAACTCGGGACTTCCAGGGGTGAGAAGCCGTCGTCTGGCTGTTAAATCGTATTGTACAAATATATATAGTTTACATGTCCACAGGCGGTATGGCCCTGCGTTTGGAGCAGTTGGTTCCTCTCGCTTGTAACTTGTGTTTAATCGTGAATCATTTGTGTCCGTTGCTTGATGGGCCGCGTCTTGTCTTGCCGGGGGTTGTAGGGAAGGAGTGCCGGTGTTCGTTCGTTTGGGATTTGTATTGTGCGGAGAGTTTGCAGAATAAACCGAGCGGTTTGAGTTGTGTCGTGTCTTAATTGTTTCAATTTGAAGCTGGATTAAGCTCAAAACACGAGAAGGAAATGGCAGTGAAGTTTCAGTAGCTGTAATTCGCTGATTGAACTGTCGCGGCATTAACATTCCAGATGTTCCAGTCACATCACCCAAATGAGGTTAAGCTGTTTGTGTCTGTGTGTCCTTTGTTTATCTCTTTCATGCCCCATTGCCTTTGTTTCTCTTTATCTTTCGTTTTTCTTCTTCGTGGCTGGCTTTTTTAAGGCGTGTACCTCGCAGGTTCCCATACATAATTTCCTTCATGCTGTATAATTTCCGCCCTATCGAATTGTAGCTAATGCAACCATTTTAAGAAGAAAGGGTCGCAGTGTCCTCTTCATATTTGTTGACAGCACGAATACTGTGATGACATTGAATAAAATAGTTACTGAGTGCATTGTCTTTGAGGAATGTACATTTGTCAGCAGAAAGGACTTTTTAGTTTCCTGTGGCAGCAGCACAGCCTGGCACAGCATGAAAATTCTCTTCACTTGTTTTACTTACCTAAGCCGAAAGTTGAGCGCTTTTCGGGAATTATACTATATTCTTTGTTGTGTTTCTCTCTGGGGATTAGCATGGGGAATTTTTTTTTTTTTCCTATGGCTCGACAGCCCTATATGGGGCCTTGGCCTCCTCGTTTCGTCGAGGTTTCATGATCACACACATTTGAGACACACCACAGTCGGTAGGACTCCTCTGGACGAGGGACCAGCTCGTCGCAGAGACCTCTACCTGACAACACACAACACTCACAAGAGACAGACATCCATGCCCCCGGTGGGATTCGAACCCACGATCCTAGTAAGCGAGCGGCCGAAGACCCACGCCTTAGACCGCACGGCCACTGGGATCGGCAGCAAGGGGAATTAATAATCCCTAATATGGAACCTGAGCAAAGTAAATTATGTCGGTGAAGTCAGTACCGTTGTAAGTGTACCAGAACGTTACTGGATTTGAGGTTCTCACAGCGGTGTTGAAGTTTTAAATCTTCTGAGATGTTACGTCCTGTTGACTGCACTCTTGTTTTGAATGCATTACCGTGAAGACGAAAGCAACACGCTCCTCCGAAGCGTCGGTAAATATTTACCAGCCGACACGAGGTAACATATCAGAAGACTTGAATCCTTACCAAAATCTTTATTGAGCGTTTATAAGCCTAACCTTAATAAGACGAACGTGTTGTTATGAATTAAGTAAGAGGCTTACTACAGAAACTACTAGCTGAAGGGATTTCACTTCGCGGCGAACACAAACACACACAACGGCTTTGAATCTATCAAAATCTTCTATAGAAGCCTGCTAACGAGGTTAAGAATTCGACAAGCGTTTAACCTTCCCGTCGCCTGTACTTGCACTTGGCTTGGCGCTGTGGTCGCCGGTCCATCGCGCAGTCCTCCGCAGCCCGAAGGTTCACAAGAATCCGCCGCTGGTCATTGTTCTGATCCAGACGAATCCATTCCACACCGCTACACCTAACGTCTGTAAGGTTATCGTACAAAAGATGAGGCTGTTTCGTGCGTCACGTATAAAAAGGTAAAACTGTCTCTGCACGCTATGAAGACGTATAGGGGGAGTAGAGGTATAGCTCCATTCATACTTAATCTCGGCGCTACTTGGAGGTGGGTGGTCAACATTACATCCCGGTCGCTTTACCCCCATGATGACCTAAATGCATGTAGGCCAAAGTCTTACTGTAATCTACAACTGCTGTTTGAACATTTTCTCGACGTGATGAATGTTTAACAAAATTAAGTCATGCAGTATTTGTGGCTGTGTAGTGCGTGTGTAATGTAGTTGGCTTTTTAACAACAGATTTTATGTGAAAGAAAAAACAACAAGCGAAATGAGTTATGCAAAATGGCAAAATGGCACATTTGAAAATTTCGGACACGTTCCACATTTCATATTTGAAAATTTTATGTTATTCATACCTTGCATATTCTTATAATTAATATATAAACCAACTTGTGCACTTAATAAAATACAGTCAGAAGCAATTATAAAACCCCTACATGTTTCGGCACCGGGGTACCATCATCAGGGTGTTATTCAGAACAAAGGAGTAACAAGGCCAACAGCTAATCTAGGTATTGTGTCTCCTTTTAATCAGTTGAATCATTTTAAGAAGGGAGACACAATACGTATATTAGCTGCTGGCCTTGTTACTCCTTCGTTCTGAATAACACCCTGATGATGGCAGCCCGGTATTGTAGTGTAGGAGTTTTATAATTGCTTCTGAATGTATAAGTGCATAAGTTTGATCATATATTAATTTTCATATTTGAGTCAGCGTGTGTTTATAATGAACATTTGGTTCATTTCCCAGTAGACTCAGTTATTTTCTTTGTGCAGGGGTGTATGTGCGCAAGAGAATGTCCACACATTAGAACATGCCCCTTTCTGGCTTCTGTTTAAATATGGCCTTGTTCCATTTCTCTGCTCCAGCCGTCAGCGTGGCCGTGTGGTGTAGATCTCCCATTGCTTTGCTACTAGATATTCTGATTTGTAGTAAGAGTACTTCCCTCCCCTCCCCTACTCTCCCACGCAACATGGCATTAGGTTCTAAGGAGCATTTTTGTGTAGCCATGTCACATGCTGTACTGACACCATAGAGTATGAAGAAACGATGTTTCGGAGGCTGGCTTTGCCTCTGTCTTCATGTGAAAGGAAATTGTATGCACTTTGTAGTTCCGTTCAGATTAACCCTCAACATTAAAAAATTCTACAGACTCACAGACTGTATGTCTATGTTTTGTGTGGTTCTCAGAACAAATTGCGATTGTTTCCCTATACAGCATTAACTGATTAGTTTTTTTATATCTGAGACGGAGTGTGTTTACTGCGCGGTACGAGTTGTATCTTTAAGTGTACGGGTTAAAGATCCCAGGCAGTGTTCGCATGTCCTTCTGGTAAAGGTAGGCTGGAAACGAGGTGCAGCGTTGGGAAGGAAGAAGGTAGGGTGATGGGAAGTTGGATGTTGGAGTGTGCAGCGAATGAATGAAGTTGAATTTTGATTTCAGGCTTCCGCCGCGATGTTGATGAAATCTGTGGTCTTCTGGGTTATTATACGGCGTCATGTGGTAATTAAAATAAATAAAATAAAATAAATAATTAACACACGACGCCGTGTAATAACCCAGAAGACCACATATTTCATGAAGTTGAATGTTTGGGCTGAGTTTTATGTGTGAGGCCAGCATTAGGACGAAAATTTGATCACGTTGGGAGGGTCATCCCTTTGTTGTAGTAGTAGTAGTATAGTAGTAGTAGTAGTAGTAGTAGTAGTAGTAGTAGTAGTGCCTGTCACTCCATTCTTTGCCTCTTCCCCCTTCTGTTTCGTTTTTGAAGGAATGGGCTTGTCCTTACCAGTGCCCTTACTGCAAGTATAACAAGGGGAAACTGTACATAAAGCGTGGCGATGTTGTCAGTTAAAGTGCGTCCACACTACTGGTGCTCGGAGTGACTGTTCTTGATTGTGTATAGATTGTTTGGCGGTCCGCCTTTTGAAGTACCGCCTGTGTGCCAAGCCGCTTGATCAGAGGGCTCGAGTCGATCGCGTTGCTCGCGCTCGGGCTCGTGAAATCGTCCACATTTACAGAGACACACAAGTCGGAACACGATCACCTTCTAGTGGAGTAACTTTATAGGAACGTAAATTTATGAATTATGGTCCTACATTATGCTGCATTCGTAACGTCGGAAAAGTTTATCCATACCTTTTGGCGCGTTGTTTGTGCGAGGTTTTTGTTAGCACTTTGGCATTTTGAAATGTTCTCAGTTATTCCGAATGATTTTATTGAACAAATTAACAATATTAACTACGTCTTAATTAGTCTGGTTGCTATGATAACTGGTTTTTGGAAGTGGCTTATTGTCTAGCTCAACTCACGATTCGTGCGTCCGTATTAAGTGCACGAAATTTGAGTTGACTTTAGATTTTTTAAAACATTTGTGCACCCCTGTTCTAAACCACACATAGGTTTACCTGAATTCTATTAATTATTTGGTCAGATTATAGCAGTGTCTGTCACACCTCATTAGTTTTTGCCTCCGCCAAGTAGTTTTTACTGATTGTAGGAAATTTATAAGTTCGGCTTTTGAGCGTCCTACAGTGGCGTAAAGTTTGTTCCAAGTTCCGTGAAAATCGGTCGGCTAGTTCAAATTTGAAAGGGGTTCCACAGTCTGTAGTAGGCTCCGTTGTTAATGTCATTTATGTATAACAGGTACAACTTGTATTGTTTTTAAAAACAATACAAGTTGAACTGCTACAGACGGTGGAACCTTGTAAATAATAGCTTATCACTGACAATTGATTTTAAACCTGGCATGCTGCGCTCCCTGAAGATGGTACACTTGTACCGAAACATGTCGGAGCTACGTGTTTAACAATCATATGTAACTAATAATGTGAATTTAGTTGGTATAATAAATTGAATACATTGTCTCGTTCAAGTCAGGGCATTAACCCACATGTCTCTTCCGCCATCGGATGCCTCTGCCCTCAGTAATCTCTGTTGACCTTGAAAGTGCAATATATAAGTGAATATTCGCTACTGCATGATGCTACTTTTATGTTAGCGCATTTGTTGAGATGATCAGCGCATAATGTGGCTCTAAGTAACCTGAAGGTGTATACCTTGCCCACAGTAACAGGCCACTAGGCCCTGCTGAAAGGTGTATACCTTGCCCACAGTAACAGGCCACTAGGCCCTGCTGAAAGGTGTATACCTTGCCCACAGTAACTGGCCACTAAACCCTGCTGTAAGGTGTATACCTTGCCCACAGTAACAGGCCACTAGGCCCTGCTGAAAGGTGTATACCTTGCCCACAGTAACTGGCCACTAGACCCTGCTGAAAGGTGTATACCTTGCCCACAATAACAGGCCACTAGGCCCTGCTGAAAGGTGTATACCTTGCCCACAGTAACTGGCCACTAGACCCTGCTGTAAGGTGTATACCTTGCCCACAGTAACTGGCCACTAGGCCCTGCTGAAAGGTGTATACCTTGCCCACAGTAACTGGCCCCACTAGACCCTGCTGTAAGGTGTATACCTTGCCCACAGTAACTGGCCACTAGGCCCTGCTGTAAGGTGTATACCTTGCCCACAGTAACAGGCCACTAGACCCTGCTGTAAGGTGTATTACCTTGCCCACAGTAACTGGCCACTAGACCCTGCTGTAAGGTGTATACCTTGCCCACAGTAACTGGCCACTAGACCCTGCTGTAAGGTGTATACCTTGCCCACAGTAACTGGCCACTAGGCCCTGCTGTAAGGTGTATACCTTGCCCACAGTAACTGGCCACTAGGCCCTGCTGTAAGGTGTATACCTTGCCCACAGTAACTGGCCACTAGGCCCTGCTGTAAGGTTTATACCTTGCCCACAGTTACTGGCCACTAGGCCCTGCTGTAAGGTGTATACCTTGCCCACAGTAACAGGCCACTAGGCCTTGCTGTAAGGTGTATTACCTTGCCCACAGTAACTGGCTACCAGGCCCTGCTGTAAGGTGTATACAGTATTCCAATCCATGAAGAAAACAGAAAACAGAAATTCCTCGCTGAACGCTGTTTGCTAATAGCGGATTTTGAGTAACCTCGGTTTTAGATTTGTATCTACTTTACCGATTGCGTTGCTGTCTTTTGTGTGTATTGTCCTCGGTGTTCACTTCTGTACACACGGAACAGATCGATCCGTACCGCACCAGAAGATCCTCATTTACAATAGGCAGGGTTGTAGTGGCCTGTTTATGTCAGTCCGCATTCTGACACACTCTGTGTGAAAGACTCGTTTTAATATTATCCACCAGTTACGTCTAGGTCTTCTCGGGTGGTCCCCACCTATGATGTTTTCGGGATAAAATTTAAGTATGTACGTTTTGACGGGTGTTAACACGCTCACATAGTTGTTTACCGACGTTTTGGGACAGCCTATCGGTTCCGAAACGTCGGTAAACAACTACCAGTTAACGCTGCGTAACAACCCAGAAGAACGAAGACCTCAAATACACTGCGGTTAAGCCTGAAATCTCAGCGTTCGCATGTCCCACAAAACATAAAACCGTGGCCGTCCTATTGGTTATGTTTTCAAGGACGCCTCTGCGGTTGCCGTCGGATTGGCGGCGATCTCGTTTTGGTCCCATGGAAATGTAATTGCAAAGTGAAGTCCTTGTGTACGCCATGAAGTTACTGGAATGGGGGGAGGGGGGACAGGCATAGTTCCGCTAGTTCGTAACTTCTGTGCCGGCCGCTTTACTCCAGGAGAAAGACACCCCCCCCCCCCCCCCCGTGTGTGTGTGTGTGTGTGTCCATTGAATAGGAGGCAGGGTTCGGTCTGTCACGTCTTGGAGAGAAGAAGAACCTGTTTCCGCTGCCGGGAATCGAAAAACGATTCCACGGTTTCTCCAAGCGTAGTCACTATACACACTGAGCTATACCAGCTCCTCGTATAGTTTTTGCGCTGCATACTTTCCCGGTCGCAGCTTTAAAAATATGTTATCTCGTTATCAGCCCTCGGCGAAACCTGTAGATTTACAGCCTTGCTTTTTCACGTCCCAGCTCCTTGTGACGGCATCTGCTCGCTTTCCTAGTGTAACGGGCGACGAATCGAAGTGTGGGAAGTTTGGAACGGTCGCATTGTATACAAGATGCACGCCACTTGTGAATGAATTCCTGCGTGTGACGGTAAGAACAGCTCTGTAGACATTCTTCGCAACCTTGGTTTCAGGGTGTTCAGATGTACAAGAATGCACTTAATAAATATCTGGCCAGTGCATTGCGTGGCACGAGTTTTATCCAGTTCGGTTCTACAGCATGGAAGGGACTTCGTAGTACGATTTGAATCTTCCTGGTTTTAACGACGTCGGGTTCTGTACAACGTCAGGTCGGCGAACCGCTTGGGCGACGACTGAAATCTCCTTGTCCGCTCGATCAAGGTTTCGATTCCCAGCAGGGGCAAGAGATTTGTCTCCAAAACGCCAAGACCAATTCTGAGTCCCACCCAACTTCCTATTCAGTGGGTCCAGAGTTCTTGCCTGGGGATAAACGGCCTGGGCGAGATGTTGACCACTCGGCTTCATCTAGTGACGAAGTTAAGAATCAGTGGAGCTATGATTTTACTCCTCCTGTATGCAGAGGTGCACAAATCATGGACGCCAGGTTGCCACGGCGACTAAATTTTGTACGGCGGCGCCTAGTGTTTGTTCTCTGTACGGAACTTGCTTCGTGTCGTTCTTATGGCGCCTAGAATTTTGACGTGGCTTCTAGATTTGTGGAAAATTTGTGCAGGCCTGCCTGTATGCATTCATGGCATGGACAGGGACAGCTTTACATTTTTATATGTCAAAATGATACTGGAAGATGGCTGTTAATGGTGAGTAGGCAACGACACTGGAAGGAGGTGGCCTTTCGAAGTATCGTCTTGGAAATTTCTTAGAGAATGCATCTCATCCTCGACGTAATCATCTTAACTGACCATTTGTGAGTACAGGTATTGTATTGAAACCCCCATATGGAAGTTCCTCCAGACTATTCTGTCTTCATATCGTCACATTTTATTCTTCATCACACGCAAGACAAAGGTAATACATGCCGTTATACACGGCGTGCAGCTTAGAGTGGAACCCGCACAAAGAATCTACAGGCATTGCGGCATAGCCACTGAAGACACCTCCCGCTCTCCAATACTCAGGGAAGTGACTGAGGCACCAATGTTGCCACGTGGTCAGTCTGCCTCAAGTTTGCACACCAGTTACTTCGTTTAAACACATTACATGCGGAACGCAGCTTCATCCTAGTTTATTTCCAGCTGGCAACGTCGCATTTTAGTCGCACCAAACACAGACCCTCCCTTCAATGCCACGTTGGCATGACACGAGGGAAAATACTCTCCTTACCTTAATACTACTAAATAACATCAGCAGTATCGTGGCTAACATGAGATTTGGAACATGGAACGTGAGGAGTTAAAATGGATATAGTGTTATTCCGACAATGTACACTTTATTATGTCCTGTTTAATACATGCTTATGTTAATAAATAGTCGACATGTATCGAACTGTATCAGTTCATCATCAGGACTCTTTATTATTACACCAGCTAAATGGTACTCATTAAAATAGATAAAATGTCTTGAACTATGTTGGGTATATGGTCACTGTATCTGCTGTTACGTGTTCACTACTGGCTTGTGGAAGGTGCTTCGAGGATATCTTTTTCCTTAAGAAGGAATATGTAAAGTACTTACAATTATATTTATAGTTCATCTTTACCGCAGTTTCACTTTTTAGTAAGTTTTACGCCGCTCTTGTTGTGTTCGTTTCTCCAGTGGCAGTTCATAATTGAGAAAACTCGCTCCACGTAAGTGTTGCACTCAGAAATGGACAGTACAAACGAGGGTAATCGTGCAACATTTGGATTTCCACTGTCTGCCGCCAGAACTAGTTGACGCCGTTTGTCGCTGAGGGAAACAGTTTGCTTGGATTCGTCGTTCAGGTACAATGCAAGTGTAGGCTTTAATGCACAAAATTCCTCATATGATTCAAGTCTTTAGACGCCTTCAGGTTCAAAACTACGACTGCTTCTTTGAAGACAGAATGTGCTGGTTCCTGAGCTTTTTGGATTTTTGGGATTTTACGCAGCATAGATTCGTAGTTTGTTACTGACGTTTCGTGACAACCTATTGGTTCCATCTTTAAGGGTAAAGCAGACCAAGAGGAACAGATTACCAATCTACGCTGCGTAAAATACTAGAAGAGAGAAGATCTAATGTACACCGCGACGGAAGCTTGAAATCACGTGTGTTGATTCCTTTTTTCAGACAGTTCCCAGTGTGCAAATAGTGGTACAGTGTGCCATCAGTGTGGCAGCTAAACAGTTTTGCCCTTTAGATTTTATATAAAAAAAAAGAGTTCGTTTGGCTGATTGCGGAATATTTCAACCCTGTTTCGAAACGCGGAATTTTAAGTGCATTTTCGGGACTGTCCCGCGAAAATCGTGACACGTGGTCACCCTACTTACAGTAAGCATAGGGCCTTGAAGGGTTAAAATTACGTCGCCAAGTTACTGTCCAGTTTGAATCCCTACAAAGCAACGCATTTGTCATATATATATCAAATAACGTAGATGGCGTAACGTCGCTGGTTTCCTCTTAGGAATTCCATTGGCTTGAAGGGACTTACAACTCTGTAGTCCTGTAACGCAATTTGATATCTGCAAAACAGTATTTTCTTCGTCATCCCCTTGCCTTGTTTACACCGAAACTCGATGTGTACAAGAGATAAAGGCGCCTGGGTGTCGGGCTGAGTCAGCCTGCAAGGCCGGTTTGTCTCACAGCCAAAGTACTGGAATCGGTCCGCAAATTATAATTTCTAATCTGTGGATAGTCTATTCAATTTGCATATAAACCAGAATTATGCCAGTCATCTAGTTTGCCTTACAGCTCATGAAGTCGGTACGAGATTCAAACTAGAGATTTTACTGTTAGTAGCATTATAGTCTGTGTATTTATTTCTTCCGAAATTACTTCTGTTTTAATTCCATTTCAAGGTCCGTTGAGAGAGCATGGATAAGAGGACACAAAATGGAAGCCCTAGTTTACCAGATCAAGCAAAATGTGTCTGCTTATGATTCTCCGGCTTGGGATTCCGAGAGGTGCTTAGTCCAGCATAGATATTACAGCCTGCATCTAGCAAATATTTTGCTTGTTGGTATGGATTGTGGGAAATGACGGTATCGCCAAAGTTGGACTGTCGTTTGGTGTGACTGGCCCTCATATTTCGTTAACCCTTTAAAGCTGAGTGGATAGGCTACTATATGTACCACCGGATTTAACATTGCATTTATGTGTTTTTGGATGGTTCTCGGAACAAACTGATTATTTCCCTATACAAAACTAATTTATTTGTTTTTATAACAAAGGCCGATTATGTTTACTTTGCGGTACGAACTGAATCTTTAAATAAAATTCGTGTCATTAACAGTCTTTCAATAGTTGTTTCGGTAATTTTTCTTTATCAGCTACATCGTGTAATGCCCAGTGCGCATAGAGTATATACAGTGGAGTGTAACAGTTCCGTAGTTGCAACCAAAATAGTAATAATGTGAAGCCTGAGATTTAACCTGTTCATTCACTGATTTCTCTCCAAACGGCTTTCCTGCCCACGTGGGTGTTTTGCGAAATGTTGGAACAGTGAATCTCTATGTGAGGTTCATGTCGCAAATCTTAATGCGTATCAATATAACATTTCGCCCAAAGTATTTTGTTGATCGAAACTGCAAGTTCCCACGCGTATGTTGCGTCCTGTGCCATAAATTAAAAAAAAATATCATATTTGTGGCTGCTTATCACGACGCTCTGGGTAAAATGTTAACAGTGCTTATCTGTTGATGAAGTCCTCAAACTGTTAAATGTGGCCAACGACGTAATTGTCTTTGATGTGTCTCAGTGAGAGATGCGTAGAATTCGGCTGGAAATCGGTTGAGATGTAACGGAAGGCGCACACCAAAGAAACTGAAGTGAAAGGTCAGCGTTGTGCCCGGTGAATTAAGAACTAAACATTCGATCAGACAGATCTAATATAGTGTATGTGCTGCGGGGCTGGACAACTGAGGAATCACGGTTAGATTCCCGGCAGGGGCAGAAGATTTTTGTTCTCCAAAGCGTGCAGACTAGCTTTGGTGCTCACCCAGCCTCCTGTTCAACGGTTATCGGGGTCTCTTTCCTCGGGGGTAAAGCGGCCAGTGTGTGAAGCTAACCACTCCTGTATCTAGTGGCGAGGTTAAAAGCAGATGGAGCTTTACCTCCACTTCTTCAAATGCCTTCATGGCGTGCGCATGGAGAAGTACTTTTACCTTAGGCACAAGTACAGATTTATCGTGAAGTGGTTTAAGAGACAGTTACTTGTTTGCGGTCATCTGATGATTCAATTAGTTTTGAAATTTATTTGATGCAGTTATTAATTGGTACACTTTTTAGTGACAATGGGCATGACTTGGCTGTTCTTTTCGTATGTTTCCACGCTTCGTGTCGGCGAAAGATAGGATACATAGAAGTTGGCCACGATCAGTCTAAGTTTATCTTAATAATTATTTTAATCTGAATATATATCGAACTGCGGAACTAGATTAGACAAATGACCCGCTAAAACATAATCTTTATCGAACGGGCGCAACCAATTAGACAAATGCCCCGTAAACATAATCTTTATCGAACTGCGGATCCAGATTAGACAAATGCCCCGTAAACATAATCTTTATCGAACTGCGGATCCAGATTAGACAAATGCCCGTAAACATAATGTTTATCGAACTGCGGAACCAATTAGAGAAATGCCCCGTAACATAATTATCGAACTGCGACCATTAGAAAATGCCGTATTATCGAACTGCGGATCCAGATTAGACAAATGCCCGTAAACATAATGTTTATCGAACTGCGAACCAATTAGAGAAATGCCCGTACACATAACCTTTATCGAACTGCGGATCCAGATTAGACAAATGCCCCGTAAACATAATGTTTATCGAACTGCGGAACTACATTAGACCAGTGCCCCGTAAACATATAAATTTCGATCTCATATCTTTGCATGTTATCGTGTATTTCTTAGTAAGTCACAGAAATGTTACTAAAAATATCTAACTTTTTCGATTTTCTATATTTCACAGGACCAGACCGAATACAATCCTGGTAACCATACCTGTTCTTCGCCACACTGATTGAAAGTTACGTAAGTACGATATCTTATGATTTTAAATATTAGACGTTTGAACATAGTGTTTGTAATGTGTATGTACATCTCCTTATTGTAAGCATATTGTATCCAAATACTACATGTGAAACTGTATATCATTTTAGATAACGCAGCCATTCCATCAAAAAATTATTGAATTGATAAGTGGATTGAAATCGTATTTGGAAGATATAGACGGAGCTACTATAATCAACTGTTGGTTACTTTTAAACTTCACATATCTAACTTTTTATATCTTTATATCTGTTTATGCATAATTGTTTTGTTGATATATGCAGTAGAGTATCTTTATACCCTTTTCTTTGTAAATACATGGAGCTGCTTTATAATGGCCCATAGGGCCGGAACATGTAGCAGACTCACTGATGACAACTAGGGGTTTTTCCATAAAATAAGTGTATTTTGTTGGGTTTAATTTCTGTGACTGTATACATTTCGAATTGGATTTGTCTTGGCAGCCGCGTACAGGAAACAATCGACTGTGAACGCTTACTTTATTGTAACTGATTGATAGAGCGCAGGTAGGCAACCTGGGAATGAACCAACTATACAAGAATTTTTGTGCCAGACTCGTTAAATTTTAACAAAATATGAAATAAAAGAGAAGCGCAACACATTTCGAAATGTTACGAAGATCATAGTGACACTACGTACGTTGAACTGTGTTTGTACATCATGCAACATGAATTGTGGGCTTGGACATGTGACACGCTTCGGTTGATCTTCCGTTGGAAGCCTCCATGTGAGCTGTTTGAATTGGATTGTGCTGACAAAGCGTGCTGTTGTTTACTGTACAGGCGTTCTTTACCGAGTAGAGAATAACGCCTTGTGTGGAGACCACGTCCATCAGTCCGGACGTCTGTAACCTAATGTTAGCGCCTTAAAACCGTTCGTCGGATTTTCATGAAATTTGGTATAGGAGGTCTATAGTAAAAAAAAAAGTTGTTGGCCGAGCGCGAATTTCATGACAATCGACTCTGACATTTTACCTAAGGGCGTAATTGAATTTCTAACCCTACTTTCTATATTTAATTACCGATTTAGGTGAAATTTGGTATATGAGATATCTACGAAGTGCCGTTGGGCAGTGTTGAGTTTCGTGAAAATCGGTGTAGTTAGAGCGTTACTTTACTTATGGGCAGAAGCGAAATTTCGCCCATATTTTCTGCATTTTTCGTCTGATGTGGATAAAATTCGGTACGGGCAATGTACACAAAACGTTATTGAGCGGTGGTGAGTTTAATGGGAATCGATGTAGTGGAAGCCATATTTTACGTAGGGGCTTGAATGAATATTGTACTCGTACCTTCGACATTTATTGTCCGATTTAGGTGAAATCCGGTATTAGACATCCACACGTAATGGCATTGAGCATTTGTGAGCCTCGTAAAAATCGACGCAAGAAAGAAGGTACTTTTCTTATGGGTGCAAATGACATTATATTTAGCCTTGTACCGTAAAACCGTATGGTATTTTGAAAGCAAAGAACGCCTTGTTAAAGTCTGTACTACGCGACGGAGTAAACCGTTCTCAAATTTTGTTTTTTCGAAATTTGTTGCGGTACAAGCATTGTAGGGAGGTTGCCCAGGTAGTGTGGTCGAGTCTGTTCTGCAAATTGCAAATTTGAACTTTTGGACAGGTGGGTCGGTTTTGTGAGAGCTGCACACGAGTGGGGGTCAAGCGGGGGGGGGGGGAAGTACTTTGGCGGTACTAGCCAGAATAAAAACGTATGTTTACTTTGCCGCCTGGTCTGTGAAAATATGGCAGATTTGCACACAGCCAAATAAGCGTTGTTTCCAGCCAAGTCTATCACCGCGACATTGAAAAGTGTTCGTACTCTATACAGATACTGCCCTGCTAACGGAATTTTAAGTTACGTTGTTGCATACTTACAGAATTAAATAATAACATTTTTTAATTTTATTTGCGGGAATAAATGCGAAATGAGACGAAGGAAGCGGAACGATGCTGCTGGGCCATGACAGGCGGCGGGGCGGTGACGCTGCGGCTGATCAGGTTGCAGTGTTTTCGCGCTTCCGCCGCGATGTTGATGAGATCTGCGCTCTTCTGGGATATTACGCACCGTCGAGTGGCAATCCTTTACCGACGTTTCGGGACAACGTATCGGTCCCGTCTTCAAGGATCAAGAAGTCCAAGAAGCAAAGAGGACCCTTGAAGATGGGACCGATACGTTGTCCCGAAACGTCGGTAAAGGATTACCACTCGATGGTGCGTATTAGCCGAGAAAAGCGCAGATCTCAGGCTGCAGTGTGTTGGAGCTTGTATTTCATCTGGACTCCAGTGTATGTACAAGTACAGTTGACGATATGTACAGTCAGTTCCGACTTGCGTCGAATCATCCGCAGCGTAGCTACAGCGTGAGTTCGGGAGTGTCTGTAGACAGATGTTATGGGAACTGTTGGCGAATGCTTCGTCGCAGCTTTGTAGGGTCCTAATATGCATGTGTGGTGATAGATCTTAAAAATGTATGAAAATGTATTTGCGGTTTATAGAATGTAAACGAACAAAACTGTCGTGCGGTGGTTATTGTGTGGGGAGGAGGGTCTGATTATAAGCAATGAACCGTGGGAGTCAGGGAAGGGAAATTGGTACGGAGATGAACCAGGAACATATTACACTTTGTGCACGAAATGGCTGTAAGCCAACAGTCACAAATCTGACGATGATGGGGAATTTTTGAAAAATTGATCGTAAACTGAATCAGTCCTTCAGTGATGGCGTCTTTACAGAAATGAAACGAAATAACTGTAGGAACAATAATGGATCTGTAGGAACGTGTGCAGAAAGGAGGTAGAGTTTGTAAGTTCTTATTACAGAAACTTTGAGGAAACAAATGAGGCTGAAGACATCTGGTCCGTCTTCTTTCTTTCTTTCTTTCTTTCTTTCTTTCTTTCTTAATCTTTACCTGTATTTACGTACTCATTGTAGGTGTAGAGGTTATAGTTGCCCTTGATCACACTCAAACACACACACACACACACATGGTAGGACTCTTCTAGACGAGTGACCAGCCCATCGCAGAGACCTCTACCTGACAACGCATAACACTCACAAGAGACAGACATCCATGCCCCCGGCGGAATTCGAACCCGCAATCTCAGGAAGCGAACGGCCGCAGACCCACGCCTTAGACCGCGCGGCCACCGGGGTCGGTCCGTAGCTGTCATGGCTCATTATTCCGTTACAGTTAAAGCCGTTTGCCTCGATGCTCCGTGCGTTCTCCACGAGGCTGAACAGTGCCGCGCTATAGACTGCACTGTGGGGTTAATTAGTGTTTATGAAACAAGGTCAACGCGTTTAATGGCTGTGGATGGGCAAGCTGTCAAGTCGTCGTCCTACCGCGTATGGAGGGCGTTTTTAATGTCTGTGAATACAAAGAAGTAGGTCTAGGCGCTGTCTGACCTAGCACGAAGTTACGGACAACGTAACTGTCGAAAACGGAACGTTTCCTAAATCTGTTTTTGGTCTCTGTAATACGGAAGCCACAGCAACTGAGACTGCAGATATCGGGACTTGGGCAGCGGGGTCCAGCCTCTGCTCCCAATAAATTGAGGCGTATTGTACAAACCTGTGATGATGAAAATTATTTTTTTTCGTTTTCCTTGTAATGGGACACCATTGGAATGAAACTGACGGGGGAAAACCGAAGTACTTGGGGAAAAACCTGTCCCAGTGCCACCTTGTCCATCACAAATCCCAAATGGACTGACCCGGGATCGAACCCGGGCCTCTGCGGTGAGAGGCCGGCGACTAACCGCCTGAGCCATGGCACGGCATGGACAGGGAGAACTTTATTTTAGGAGGGTGTATTAGAAGGGGGCGACTACGGGGTTCACGCACGTCGTCGGTGCGGCTCGCGAAAAGTTAACTGTGAAACCAATATTCATGTAGTTTAGTGCCTACGAAGCTGACCGTAAACGGATTTTTAAACATTTTCTAAAGAAAGGAGACTCATAAGTAACTGAAAGTAACCTGTTGTAGTTCCGTTAACAGAAAGAAGAAACCATCAAATACAAAAGTGTTTCATTGTATAGCGGATTCCCCAACAAGCAGTATCTCCTAGTGTGGCCAACAGAAATCGCTGGCTGCGTTCCGGGACAGTCGCATGATGAACTAAGACATGACTGTCGGCCGCTGTAGTTAGTCTAGCTGGCCACAACTTGCTTCACACCGTACACCAAAGTTGGGTTTGGGGGGGGGGGGGGGGCATCAGCGTGGCCGTCAGGTGATTTTGTGACCCCGCACATTTTCTTTCGGAGTCACGTGTTGAGGTGGGATCCTAGGATCCTAGGCGAAGATCCCCCAGAATTCGTAGTCGGTAAAGATCTTCGACAAGAGGTCTGGAGGTCTGCTGCTTGCGTTTATCGTTCCGATTCAGCAGCAGCTACGGGCACTAGCGACACACTTCCAGTCCATAGCGACACACTGTCACGTCTCTCAAAGATGAATACATTTTGTACGATGAATTCAGATTTATAAAGATTAATTTCAAATAAGTTTTACCGTCCCAATATTGGCACTACTGACGACAGACTGTTATCATTAATGATGCATAAGTAAGGAATATACTAGTAGCTATTATTTATTGTGTGGCCACGGTCTCTCACACTGAGGGAGGAACGTAGGCTGAGGGTGTTCGAGAATAGGGTGCTGAGGAAGATATTTGGGCCTAAGAGGGACGAGGTAACAGGTGAGTGGAGAAGACTACATAACGAGGAACTTAATGATCTGTACTCATCACCAAATATTATTCGGGTGATCAAATCAAGAAGAATGAGGTGGGAGGGGCATGTAGCACGTATGGGTGAGGGGAGAGGTGCATACAGGATTTTGGTGGGGAGACCTGAGGGAAGGAGACCACTAGAAAGACCCAGACTTAGATGGGAGGATAATATTAAAATGGATCTTCAAGAAGTTGGATGGGAGGGCGTGGACTGGACTAATATGGCTCAGGATAGGGACAGGTGGCGGGCTGTTGTGAATGCGGTAATGAACCTTCGGGTTCCATAAAACGCGGGGAATTTCTTGACTAGCTGACGACCTGTTAGCTTCTCAAGAAGGACTCTGCTGCATGGAGTTAGTTAGTTAGTTAGTTAGTGGCCAGCAAACATATACAGTATATATATTTTTTTCTCTTGATTGGGCCTCGTGTCCAAAATGTTGGTTACCTCTGTTGTATGCTGAATGACGGCTCACAGACGCTGATCGTGGCGTTATTATTTGTTTCGTTTCACTTATTTTCAAACACTTCTTGCTTGAGACCGAGTGGTACAGTTCATGCTAATTGACCAAGTGGAAGACACAGTTTCGTGCTTGCACACTGCTAACACCACCAGACAGTGTCATGTGCTGTAGCATGAACGGCACCAAAACAACTCTATCTTGAAGTCATACTCGAACGTAGCGAAAGAACATTGCGTGGGCGGGGCCTGCCTTACCTCTTATCTCAAAAGACGAGATGAGCAAGTGTATATTTGAGAAGTACTTTTGCTATAAACTTTGCGCTTTAGAAACGCAGCCAGTACGCGAGTGCCTCTTCCCTTTGTATCTGGGAACACGATAACGAACGCCGTGACTTTGGGTTTGCAGCACTCATAAAGATATGGTTGTTGAGATAGGCTTTAGTCTGTGGCTGTTTTCTCATAGTCGATGAATCGCCTACGACGCACCCATTTCTTTCTTCCCATCCACAGAACAGGAAAGTGTTTTCGGTGTCGCTCTTCTGTATCTGATGTTTTAGATCAGTGATAAGCAACCCGCGGCCCATCGGACTTACGGCTGCGGCCCGCGGCTGTTTTCGAACACACGCAACGTGTGCTTCGCCATCAGAATGAGGGACATGTTTGTGAGTTGTATGGTGAAGGTGACAGGCATAGTTACATGTAGTAAACAGGACTTAAAGTTGTAACGGTCTTCGTGCATATTGCATGGACAAACGTCGTATGTTGGAAACGTTACAGTGGGAGGAGTGAGAATAATACGCAGTGGTAAGCTCCACCGTCCTTCTTACGCTTTCAGCTTTAAGTATGATCTAATAGTAATTAGTACCAGCGTATTTCAGTATAATTTTATGAAACTAAAGTCTGTGTGCCGATTCCAGTGGCCGTGCGGTCTAAGGCGTGGGTCTACGGCCGCTCGCTTGCTGGGATTTTGGGTTCGAATCCCGCCTAGGGCATGGATGTCTGTCTCTTGTGAGTGTAGTGTGTTGTCAGGTAGAGGTCTCTGCGACGAGCTGGTCCCTCGTCCAGAGGAGTCCTACCGACTGTGGTGTGTCTGAGTGTGATCGTGAAGCCTCGATAATGAGGCGGCCTAGGCCCCCAAGGGGCTGTCGAGCCATTGGGAGAGAGACAGAGAAACTAAAGTCTATGCACACATCACTTTAACCAACAAATGCACTCTTATTATAACTTATGTTACACAATACAGTCACAGTGAACTAGTCCGACATGTTTCGATCCCTTGTTGGGATCATCATCAGGGGCTTTTAGATTGTAAATTACACAATTACAAATTAACAATAAAGGTACATATTAAAAGTATAGGATGTATAAAGGTTAAAATTGTAGGCTGTCTCTGTTGGTTCCTGGGTCCACTGTAAATTATTGTTAAAAATAAAGTATAAAGTATAAAATATTATAAAGTTTAAAGTCTGTGTATTTATTTAAAAAATTGTCAGTGACAAAGAAGCTGGCAAGCTTCTCGTTAACGTTCTTTCATCCTTCCAAAATAATGGAAGTTCTAAAAATGAAATTTAAATTAATATTAATATTAATTAATATGAATATTAATTAATTTTATAGCATTAATACTAATGGTTAGCAGTGATTTTAAGCTCATTTATCGCTTAATATAAAATAAATTTCAATTGAAAAAATAGTAATTTTACTGCTGTAAACCAGTTGACGACCCGCTCAGGGTTTTGAGGTTTTCAGATGGCCCTTGTACAGGAAAAGGTTGCTGTACACTGTTCTATAGGGCCCCGATTCGAATTTTTTGCCGGCTTACCGGATATTCTGAAATTTTCATATTTTCTGTATGCGAATCAAGGAATAGTTCGTGGACCATCGTCCCTGGGTATCATAATCTTCCACACGAATTCCAAATGATTCTGACGATGGTTAATTATACTTATTATTAGGGTATTTAGAGACTTTGTCCGTCGTCTGGTATTGCAGACATGACAGTTTGGGACACTGGATCTGTTTTCATCCTCAGCTGAAAGCTGTGGATGTACCTGATGGACTGCTTCTGATAGAACTGTGCTATTATCATTGACTGGGCAACCGAAGTCATTGCAGCTAAATGTGTACAGGCGTCCCCCGCTTTTCGACGGTCCGCTTTTCGACGATCCGCTCATTCGACCCGTTTCAATTATAACCTGAACCTATACATTCGACGCATGGTCCGCTATTTCGACCTATTTCGTCATATTTCCACGACCTTCCACGCGCTTCTGCGAATACGCGCTGCTTTTTTCTCTCAGTTGACTCGGCTCCATTTTTTTTTTTTTTTGTTCAGTGTGTGTATATAGAAGTCGTTTGTGTGTATATATGTATATATTATAATATATATATATATATATAGTGTGTTATTTAGCTTTCGCACGCATTTGCAAGTGATATATAGTGCGTTATTTACGTTTTTCGGCGGCCAAAATGAATTTGCAAGCTAAAAAAACTGGGTTCCGCATTTCGACGATTTCCGGTTTTCGACAGTGCTCTGGTCCCTAACCTGTCGAATAAGCGGGGGACGCCTGTATAAACATCGGGCTACGACCAGCAGTAAGTTGCGTTGGTTCTCCATGTTATGTGATGCCGCCTTTCTGCGTTAAGATAACGAGTCACCGGTCGATACTTCAGAACCGTTGTGGAAAATTTAGATTACTAATCGTCAGACTCGAGATACACCGGTCACCTGCAATATTTTTAATCTTTTCAGCCACGTACTAGTAGGAAAGTGCTACAGGTTATCAACACTTAAGCTCCACAGTGATTATAAATCGTCGAAACGTCCGATGTTGCAAGTTGATGTAATCAAGGAATTATTGGAAATTGATAACGGCATGTTTTCTGGTGAATCAGAAGTTATTTCAACTCGTTATTACGAGTATAGGAAGCTGTCTGCTGTTTTAAATTAGCGTGGCATGTGTCGGCCCTGAGACTGTTATGATGGGCAAATGTACCTCAAGTAGCTGTTGATGGGTTTAAATTTCAGTCTCCAAACTTATTTTGGGGGTTTCCCTAGTGAATTAAGTATTACTGAAATTAGATCTTGTATTTCTCAAGGTCAGCATGAATGCGTGGTTTATAGAACTTGATCAAATTTTGTCAGTTGTGTTAAGAGCATGTAGCGTTATTCGTTGTCAGGGGCGCCGGCAGCGAGATTGAATGGGGTGCACTTGCGCCACCTTGGGATTTTGACATTTAATAATTTATTAAAATCATATAGTAAAAAAAATCTGTTTAACCAAAATTTGGTACAGTTACTACATTTTGGGTCTAAGGACTAATTAAGGATATAAATTAAATGACAGTTATGATAATGTTTGTCCAGCATCGATCATTAAAAGATTTAGTAACTTTACTTGTAGGAAGTGTGTACCATCTTGCAAAAAAAAAATCCTGCTGGCACTCTTGTACATAATAATTGTTATAAGCGTTGTATTTTATTTTTCGGCGCGGGGAGTTTCAAATTTTTTATTTTCTTAGTTTGTCATCCATTGTATGGTGATATTACTTCATAATACGACAATCTGTAAAACACCAACCCGTACACAAAATTAAAATCTGTATGATAATCTATATTGTTAAAAGTAATATATCAATATAATAAATAATAATTCTTGGCTCAACAGCCTCCTCTTGCCTCCTCTTGTCGAGGTTACTAAGTCATGCGCATTCATGGCAGCTGGTGACCGGCCAGCTAGCCGCGCTTAGTGTTCTATCGATCCTGATGTGCACGCCAGAGCCATCTGGCAGGCAGTCAGGAGACTTGGATGAGAAATGGAGGCAATTTGGCTTACGCAACATTTTTATTCATGCCCGTAAGGTTCTTTTACATGCCGTAAATCTACGACATGGGACCGACGGCTTTACTTCCCCTCCGAAGGAAGTGGTGCTCCGGATTTTTATCATCCTTAAAAATCCATCGACCTCGGTCGGGATCGAACCCGCGAACCTTGGGTCCAGTGGCGAGCACGCTAACCACTAGTCCACCGAGGTCGACAATATATCAATATACTGCGTAATAAAATGGTGTTTTAATAATTTTAATAACTGGGCGTGTTTACTTTTTAAGTGTTCCCCTGAAGATGGAGTGTTTAGCACACCGAAACATGTCGGAACTCTTGTGGAGTTTTCTATACATTTTAATTTTGTGTACTAGTTGGTGAAAATACATGTTGTTGTAATAGTACGTACACGGAATGGACAATTTTAAATTGACATTTTGTGTTAAGATATGACAAATTTGAAGATGGGCGCTAATCTTTACGCTGTGAGCTAATTGAGAATGCTAAGACATGACAAGGAATGACAAATTTTAAAGTGGCGCATTAAATTTTACAGATGCACATTGCTATGAAGCTTTGTTCGTATGGATCAAGTTGCAGTGGTCTACACACTACGGAAATGAAAATGTTTGGAAATCGTGACATGCGAATGAGATCAAGGACTGAAAGAATCGGTATCAACTGGCGTATAACATGCGTTTACGTTTTAGTCAGTTTGTATTAACACTGGTATTGAGAGGTAGGTCTGCAACATGCTGCTTTGGTGATGCTTAATTGTGTACAGAATTCGTACACTAAATAAGTTTGGCGTTTGACACGTGAGATATGTGTATGTTTGACTTGTTAGTGGATTTAGGGCCGAAACTTGTCGTCTTGATTTTGGTAAGTTGATATTAAATGTTGTTGTTGTTGTTAGACGTAAGTCCCCTAAAAGAGACGATAGAATTAGCGCAGTTAAGATTGTTTGGGCACGTTGTATGAATTGGGTTGGGGGATACCCCCAATATGGCCTGGCAAGCTATAACATAGGGGAAGAGACCCAGAGGAAGACTCCAACAGACTTGCGAAGAAGGAGTACAGAAGATTTTGAAGGAAAGAGGAGTTGAATGGAATGGAAGACGAGCTATAGCTCGAGATCATGAGAGATGGAAAGTTGTTTGTAGGCCCTCTAAACATCTAAACGGTATGAAGAGATTTCGACTGAATGAAATGAAGTCAATTAGACGTTGTTAGAGGCTGTTGTATGATATATAAATATTACAATGGTTATGAAATCCAACATAGTAAATTACACTTGTTACCATATCTTTGTAGACGGAATGCATATTTGCATTGAAATTCTGAATTCTAATTTCGAACGGCGTTTATTTTTTTATCTTCCGTCATTCGCTGTGGTATTTGGTAGGAATTCATTATTATTTAAATACAACGAATTTAGTTCGTACCAGATAAATTGTTTTGTTTACTAGATGTGTCAGTACTAACATTACTGCACATCACCGACTGACGTGTGTGCTAAAATGTTTCGTGCTGTAGATACGAACGAACGGTGCAGTGCTCTCTTCGCTTCCAAGAACCAATACTCTGTAAATTACACCCCCTCTGCGCAATTTCACACGAAGTCAGAACGTCAGGAACTAAAGAAGTGACTTCACTCCAAAAGTAATTGAGGTCAAAGGGAAGTGACAGTACTTTATATTGTGCACTCCCGAACCGTGACCCGTGGTAAAATTGCATGCGAATTCGACTCGGTATTGAAGATTCAAGTCGTCTTGGATATAGCGGTGTCGGTTGGTAAACAGCGACATTTCGAAGTATTGTAGTGCCTTCATCTTCAGGGCAAGGAGTCCAAGAGAGACTGTTGTGGACACTTTGCCCGAAGATACGGCATCACGATCTTTCGAAACGTTTTAACTGTTTACGCCACCGTGTAACATCCAGAAGACATTAATCTTAAGTAACACCGCTGTGATGGCCTCTAATCTGGATTGCAGAGTGTTGTATAATTATCTGTAATATAACCTGGTTGACAGATGTCTTGTGATACAACACTTACGTTCAATAGAGTCCTTCATTCGATGTCCGATTACGTCACCATGGACTTAGGTATTCGTGCTTTCATTCAGTTCTTCGAGTGAAATATTAGGATGAAAGTACAGCTATGATGCTGGTGCACCACGCAGTGAAAGCATGAACCTCGACAATGGACAGAGAAGAATGTTGAGCTGCACGTTTCGTGTGCATTGCCCCTTAAATGAGAAGCCCCAGTAGAAATTGGATAATCGCAGAGTATGCCCCGGGTTCGGTATAGACTTTGGGGACTTACTGGGAGTCGAATACCGGTTACCCATTCAGTATCCAGTCAGTTAATTATTTAATTATTAGGATAGTACATAAAGCAGTCGTCAACGGCTTTTCCTGTACGCCGTGTCTCTCGATGCATCATTCATTCGCACTCGTCTTCGTGTCATTCAACTGTACCATAGAACATAGTCTGTTGGCACGTCCGTCAATGATAGGTGAAGCAAGCAAACTTGCACTGTGAAACAACGGAACGCACTAATATCCGTAATAACATTGTAGACGTGTAATCCGTTCCAACTAGGCCAAGGGCTGGACGATTGAGGAATCGTGGTTCGATGCTTGGCAGGGTCAAACGTCCAGACTGGCTGTGGTGTGCAACGAACCGTTAGACGTGATACTCGCCACAGCTGGGATTCTTAGTCATGACGAATTGCACCAGTCAGCGCCACGCGTATTCGGTCCAAGGTAAAGGTAAAGGTTATGTTCACCCTAGAATATGCCATGAAGGCCCAGAGGGGGAGTGGAGGTATAGCTCTACTCTTTCTTTAATCACGGCCCTCGATGGGAGTGGGTGGTGAACGCCATGCCCCGGCCACTTTACCCCCGGGTAAGAGAACCGGTACCCATTGTGCAGGGGCTGGGTGGGCCCCAGGGCCCGTCTGGACTGGTGCTGGAAATCTTGCCCCACCGGGATTAGATCCCCGGACCGTCCAGACCGTAGCGAGTCGCTATACCGTCTGAGCTATCCCGGTCCATATTCACTCCAAGGACTAATAAAATTGGTCGATGTATCGACACGGAAGTTTACATTGCCGGTTGAAAGGTCAATTCTGGAAGTGGGGAGGGGCAGTCGTTTCGGCCTCGGATGTACTCAGGTATGGCCGCCATGTTCATGTGTGATTGCGGTGTTCGCGGAATATGTCTTGCTCAAAATGGACACAAGAACTTCACATCGTTTAGGGCTTCGTCAGCTAATCAACTAATGTCTGTTTGTCAGTAATTAGTTCATAGGGGCAACTACATGATTCAGCCATAAACAATTACAGACCTGTTTAATTCCACCACTTCCCTCGTGTAACGGTGTTGGTTCAATCAACAATGTTCAAGTGAATACTCCAATTTAGCTGTAATTCAGCATAACAACGCATCAAGCCTCTAGAACGGTATTGTAGACGGAAGCGGATCGTGTTCTGTCTGCATCGTTGGAGAATTGGTGGCTAAGTTTCAATGGAACTTTATCGAGCTTCCTGTTCCTATTGGCAATACAGAACATTCATCAAACTAATCAGAGGGGACATGTTTATGTTATCTCGTGTTACATTCGTCATAGTGGGCTGACAGTCTGAACAGAGGTTAGTGAACTGATCATTGAACTGCTACCCTTCTGTTTTTATTGTAACAGCACGAACAGCGACCTGAATTCACCTCAGCAATGTTTATGCGCTTGATTTGGAATATGAAAGAACAGGAAACAGGCCTGTACTAAATTATGGGTGAAACAGTAATGAAACGTGTAGGCCTCTTTAGTGACGGTTGTCAGTCCTTTAAAAGGAGGGTAGAAATTAATAGGTTAAGAACTCAAAACGTATCTTTTGTTCTGAATTTTATATGAAAATGTACTTCTTCACTCTTTCAGGTGAACAGAAATCAACAGGTGGCCAATTTCAAACATATTTTTGGTCTAAATTTAATATGAAACTGTATATCTTAACTTGTTCAGGGGAAGAGAAATTAATACCACGGAATCACATTTTCCATGCGGTTTCATTGCTTACCGTAGGCATGCTTAAGTGTGGAGTATAGAATACCATTGAATTTATAGAATTTAACGTCACAGTTTCGCAACATCGCCATGTTTATGATATATCTTTGTACATCATTTCAGATTCCCTTCGCCTATTTATCAATGCTCGACTGAAACTTATATTAAAATTTCGCACTTCTATTCAATTGGTACCGGAGAGTTCTTCCCTGGGGGTGAAGAGGTCCGGACGCGAGGCTGACCACTCACTTCCTAGTGACGGTATTGAAAGTGAGTGGAGCTATACCTCCACTCACCGCTCCCCCCCCCCCCCCCCCCGTGCCTTTATGGCATGTAGGGATAGATTTACCTTCTTTAACTTTTGGCAGACAATGCTAGAACTTGCCACCGGAAACAGTGACCTGCATGATCGTACACTAGAAGCAGATGCCTGGGTGTTAAGATGGACAGAGCAGTAGTATTGACGGAAACTTCATTTGTGTGTACACGAGTAACGTTAATGGATGAAGAAGTAGGGTTGTATGAGAGTGCACAGGTTTTCCAAAAGTCTAGGAGCCACCTCAAATTTCTACGGGTAGGCGTTACGGTACAAAATTTAATCGCCATGGCGGCCTGGAGCGCGACATTTGTGCACCTCTGTGGTTGTACATGTGTCTTACACTTTGACCTCCCGCGTAACTTGCAGGAGACAAGTAGATACGAAACTTTGGTTCAAATGAGGTTTTTTTTCTGCTAATTACATCAGGGTTGTCGACCTCTATATATACTATATGGACAGTCCCAAAATGTATGTGTCTTTCAATTGGAAACCTAGTACAACTCTTCCCCCTTCTGGCCAACGACTCTACTCTTGCAGTGGCCACGAAACTGCATATATATAAGGCAGCTGTCCGTTCAACCATGACTTATGCGGCACCGGTATGGTGCTCGATCAGTGACTCGACGTACCAACAGCTTGAAATTGTGCAAAACAAATGTCTGCGGGTCATTTTATCCTCTCCGCGATATACGCCCATACTCCGCCTTCGCACTGCCTTGGGTGTCGAATCTATCCAGGCATACGTACGACGATTAGCAAGCCGGTTCTATTCAAACTGTCACTTGCATCCAAATCCCCTCATCGGGGCCATCGGACAATATACTCTCCTAGATTTGATTCATATGTATAAACGATACAAGCGTAAACGTCCGAAGCACAGATTGCTCTAAGTAGAGCAGTTAGATAGGTAGTGTTTTTTCAGCTGTTCATAATTTTTCACTACTCTTACTATGCTATGATGTCATGGCCACATGTGCGGACAGGGAGGAGTTCCCGAAGATTGTGTGAAGTACAGAAGCTGGTATATGGCACGGCTTACCTACAGTTCTTTGTCATGTTATGTATGTGTCTTTCAGAATTTGTTTACGTATTGTATTTGTGTTGCAAGTAATGTGTGTTGTGTCCAGATATTTATATTGTCTGAGATTTAAAATTGGTGTGGGCCTAACAAACGCGAAAGACGCCAGTATTTAATATTTTTGTGTGTGTTGAATTTATATTCCACGATATTATGAATAAGAAATGCTGTACTATACCTGACATCTTTTAAAAATGTTTGTTTCAATGTGAGGGTCGCACAAAGCGATGTTTTCCACTATATCGCGTTTCAATGTGCGTATTAGGAACTGAAGAGTTTGCAGTGTTGCATAGTGCTGTAAGGACAGGATATTAATGCAGGCACCAGCATACTGTTGTTGAATAACACAGGTATAGTAACACCGTACGAAAATGATAAGGATATTAGTAAACACTATACCAACACATGCACTTCCTATTAAAACATTAATAGTTTTAAACAAGCCCTACAATGTTTCGGCCAGCTAACATATAAATGAAAAAGATATGATAAAACCACGAACTTACGACAAACACTTGGCAAAAGCATAATATAAAGTAGGGCTGTCTTGCATTTTTCGGCTATTTGGAAGAACATGCTTCCTACGACATCAGTCTGGAGAATGTAAATCGTCTCGTACTTTGAGAAGAATCGATTACCAAGACTGGGCATTTTGGCGACCGATGTTGTAAAAGAAAACCCGCAACCTCTTCCCATGTGCCTCCAACTGCACAGAAGTGAGGTTCTGCCTTGTGTTCATATTCCACAATTTTTCCCATCATAACTGAGATAAAGCGACTATGTATGCTGAAGTGATTGATTTTGTGCATGTCACAGCATAATTTTTATCTCCTTTATATTCGGAAGGTGTCGACCTCGGTGGACTAGTGGTTAGCGTGCTCGCCACTGGACCCAAGGTTCGCGGGTTCGATCCCGACCGAGGTCGATGGATTTTTAAGGGTGATAAAAATCCGGAGCACCACTTCCTTCAGAGGGGAAGTAAAGCCGTCGGTCCCATGTCGTAGATTTACGGCATGTAAAAGAACCTTACGGGCATGAATAAAAATGTTACGTAAGCTAAATTCAAAGCCTCCATTTCTCACCCAAGTCTCCTGCTTGCCTGCCAGATGGCTCTGGCGGACACATCAGTAGCGCGGCCAGTTGACCAGTCACCAACTGCCCCGAACTGCACGACTTAGTAACCTCGGAAAGAGGAGGCAAGAGGAGGCCCGAGCCCATATAGGGCTGTTGAGCTATGGTTATTATTATTATATTCGGAAGGTACTGACAGATTTTTCATGGCTTTTCTCTGTCTCTCCAGTCTGATATTGGAGCAGTACCTCATGAGCCACGAGCAGTTTATTCCACATGCGCTGTAATTTGTTGCTTAGTAATTCTTTCATTCGACGCTACACAGTGGGAGATGCTGAACCATAAACAAAATATATACAGGATGTTCCTTGAGTTGCTGCTCTAGGGATTTACTGTTGTTACGAATGTTGTTTTCAATGTCGTGTTCACAGAGCCTGTGCATGTGACTGTATCAAGAGCCATATCAACTCAGTTCACATCTGCATCACTATTTCTGTAAGATTTCTTATAATATCTTTCGTTGTTATATTCGATAAATTTAAGAGTTCTGTACAGAATGTACATAAGTAATAAGCTCCACAGAAAATTAAAAGAACAATAATCATTCTAACACATCTGTAGAACCATGAACCTGTGCATTCGGAAATTTCAGGTAGATACACTACGGGCTGGACGGTCCGGGGTTCGAATATCGGCAGGGGCAACAGGTTTTTCTCTTCTCCAAAACGTCCAGACCGGCTCTGGGGTACACCCAGACCCCTGTTCAATAGGTGCCGGGTTTCTTTTCCGGGGTCAAAACGGGCGGGGCGTGATGTTGACCACTCACCTCCGTCTATGCCTTCGTCGCGTGGACAGGAACAAGTCTACCTTTACACAAATCTATTATTTTGTTGTTCAAACAGGCTCCGAGTCTGCCAGTCTACCAGCTGTCAACATGGCCCACTCAGTACTATCTTCTACAGGATGTGTGCAAGGTCGCTTTATCACCTGTGTTAAACATTATCGCAATTTATGTGTCATTTATTTCAGCACAGCTATTTTCGTGGTGTATGTATTTTGTCACTAATTTCACTTCGTGTGTGTGCTTTTTCGTCAACCGACATACTGTACTGTTTACTGTTACTTCACTCGTAAGCTGTATGAAGTCCCAAGAATTGAGACGTGATGCCCTTGGGGGGGGGGGGGCAACTTCGTACGCATTCTGCATTTCATTTCACAGGAAATTACGCATGTGCGTTTTGTTAGGATTTAACCTGCAGTGGAGTAACAAGTGATAGAACACTTCATAATACAGTAGAACCCGGTTATAACGACATCGGTTTACACGGCACCTCGTCTATAGCGTCAGATATTCTGTGGTACCAATTAATTCCTCACTGTTAACCATAACGTTACACTACTCGGTTTTAACGACACTCGTTTATAACGACATAAAATATTCAGTCCTCTTCATGACGTTATAACCGAGTTCGACTGTATTTGTATATTACGTTGCCTGTTGCTGTTTTCTTTGACGTTAATCTAACTTAACTCCATGCAGCAGAGTCCTTTTTGAGAAGCTACTAGTTCATGAGCTTGTCAAGCCATTCCCCGAATTTTATGCAACCCCAAGGTCCATTACCGTGTTCACAGGAGTCTTGTCTCTATCCCGAGCCAGATAAATCAAGTCCACGACTCACCATTCTGTTTTTGAATATTTGTATATTATTCTTTCCATCTACGCCTAGGTCTTCCAAGTTGTCTCTTTCCCTCAGCTTTCCTCACTTGTATGGAATGTAACTTGTTTTGTTTGATTTAATACAGAGCACCATACACGGTTCGTATTTAAGTATTTACAGTTGAGTTTTCGTGGCACAGTTGGTAGTGTTATAGGGCTTTGTCTTGTCCGTCCGTCTGTAGGCGTGTAATAATACTGCACGGCGATGAACATGTGGGATCCATAAAAACAGGGGCTTTATGATCAGGAGGTAACTGCGTGCGTTTACAGGAAGACTGTAGAACGAAGGTAAACAGTCTTGTGTTTTATAATTGTTGTAGAATTACCCCTGCTTTCGAAGTGCCACGCCATGAAGACGTGTGGGGAAGCGGAGTTACGAGTTCCACGTATTGTCAATCAATTGGAGGTGAGAGTGGTCAGCTTCATGCGCCGGCCACGTTATCCCCAGGCCCCGGTAACTATAGAATAGAAAGCTGCTTGAGCACAAAGTAGCGAAGAGAAATATTCCCGACTTTGCTGGGATCAAACTGCAGTATTGAGCCATCCCAAGTGTCATTAAAAGAAACCTGAAAAAGTAAACTTACATTTTAGAAGCGGTATTTGAATCAAAAATTTTTAATCACATGTAATTCGTGTATAAAAATGCTGATGGTTCACAGTTCGATTGTTAGGAGAGTCTGTTATTACAGTTAAGCCCAACTGATATGTTATTGTTCGTTCCACGCAGAGTCTTGGGTACGGGGGGGGGGGAAAAAGAGACAAAGGAAGTTGCTGAAGTGTGGTTTATTGTTTATTAACTTGCAGAGTTTGGTGATGTTTCCGGGTTATGTGGCTTGTTAGAGAAAGCTCTTTTTTCGTGCTGTGCTTATTTCTTTTCGGTAGTCACCAACGTGAAGGCTGGCTGTTCGCCGCTCGAAATAACACAGTCACAGTCGTATGCACTCTACACGTCGTACACTGGCTTGAAAATGTCAGGGTGGGTCATGAACTGCCTCTCAGCAAGTGATCTTCACACACACACACATCTATCTGATTCATTCGTAGTTTTAAATAAGAGAATGACGGTGAACTTCGTAACAGTTCAGCACGAACTGTGGTTGTCACGTTTCTGTGATTTTTTTTTTTTTTTTTGTTCCGGAGTCGTGGAGTTCACAGGTTAAACTTCCACTCTGTTTCTAAGTATCTGGAACGACATAAAAAATAAAGGAACTTGTTTTGTTTTCCTGACAGAAAGTTTTGGTGAGAACTAAATCTTTGGTAGCGGAACCCGGAGATGCAGTCACGCCATTACGAAAACCAGCCTCTGGATACGATGTTTGGCTAGTTCTATCTACCTCCCATCTCACGGCCTGTATTCGTAACATCCGTCTTAATGAAAGCGTAAATGTTTGTGACAATGCAAGATATCAATATGTGTGTCAGTTTAATCCATCTTAATGTAATCCTCATATCTGTGTCTCGGCTTTCCAAGTGAGTGTTTTTGCATTAACTTTCTCCACCACAATCTGCATTTATTTTATATTTCATTCCACCTGCTTGCAGAGCTCACGTTATAACATCCGTGATTTCACTACACTCTAAATATCACCTATATAAATCACAAAGCTCCTCAGTACGTAATGTTCTGTAGTTTCCACTTTCTTCATCCTTCTTGGGCCCAAATATTTATTTTTATTTATTTTTCTTCAAACAGTTTAGTGTATGATTAAGGATTGTATACGTAATTTATATGTAGTATATGTATATACACACACATAATATTTTAGTATTTTGCGGATTGATATTTTCAAAATATCGGTGGTCGGCGTGCTTCAGATTTTGTCAAGTTTGCAATTCGCAATGTATCCTTCCAACTTCGAAATTTTCTAATACTTTGCCGACATGCAACCGTCTTTGCGGTGAAACTGCAGAACCTCAACTGGCCCACCTTCCCCTGACTTCTTATTCAACATGCAGCTGTCTTGCATAGCTGGATCGCACCCTCCATCCAGAAATCAAGGAGATAATTCCATGTTGACAAGTGGTCTCCGGACTGAGATTCGAAACTGGATCCCTTGGAGTAGGAAGGACTTGTCTAATCAGGTGTCAGGTTATGTACGGCACTGTCAGTTAATTTTGAGGTCGTACTGTGTGGTGATGTAACACGAGGTGTATGTAGAAACGGGAATCCGCATCAGTAAGTAATGTGTTTGGGGCCGTGCCGTGGCTCAGGCGGTTAGTCACCGGCCTCTCACCGCGGAGGCCCGGTTTCGATCCCGGGTCGGTTCATGTGGGATTTGTGGTGGACAAAGTGGCACTGGGACAGGTTTTTCTCCGACTACTTCGGTTTTCCCCTGTCAATTTCATTCCACCGGTGCTCCATTAAAATTTGAAAGCAGAAAAAACCTCATCATCTTCATCACAGGGTTGCACAGTAAGCCTTCAAGGCTGCGGTGCGTCCGTAGCATCTGCTGCGGGGCCCTTGAATAAAAGAAAGGTAATATGTTTGGCCGTTAAAAGTACAATCTGGGAAATATTCTGAAGGAAAATAGAAGACGATGTGAAACAAGAAAAATCAATAACAAGGGAATATATATCGCGTATGAACTCAAGCTTTGCCACACAACATTAAAACAAAAATTATAAGAGTGAAGAAAAACAAAATATACCTCAACATAAGATAATTTGAACTTAGTTTTGAATGAAGATGAATATGAAAATACTAAATGTAAAGTTTCACACATTCATCATTTTCATTCATTCTGCAGTCTGTCTTACGACAGGTCCGTAGCCTCTTCCAAATCGAGTTCTCCACAGGGTGCGATCTAGTGCTTCCTCTTTCATTTCCAGTATCTTCTATTTTCCTTAAGTTCATCCAGTAGCTGCTTACGTCTTCTCCCTCGTTTTCCCGTCATTTCTATCCTTCCTTCTAACTTTCCTTCAATCACGTGTTTTAGAAGGCAGTTTCTACGCAAGATGTGACCAATCCAGTTAGCCTTTCTTCTTTTTATTGTATGTACGATATTCCTCTCCTCCTTAACTCTGTGTAATACTTCTTCATTTCTCACACGATCGGTCCAACTGATCTCCATTCTTCTCCAACACCACATTTCAAAACAAAAATAGACGGTTTTATCATAAATAACAGCTGCTAATTGACACAGTAAGGAAGGTATTAAGTTATTTTCCGTAATTTATGAGAGCTCACAAAAGCAAACGAAGTGTATAATTTTGAAGGAGTTTTTGACAGCCTGATGAAGGTCTTGTAGGTGGACCGAAACATGTAGCTCTATTACAGTAAATGAATAGTTGTTTTGGACGGAAAATCTGTGCGTTTATCAATACTGTGTCAATTACTGAAGTTATATACCATTAATGATATAAAAATGGTAGAAGGATGGTGATGCTTTGGGAAACTTCTAGCGCCGAGGTTGCGAATGAGTTCGAGCTATACCTTCGCCTACCCTCTGTGCGTGCATAGGGTGTAGGCATATCATGGGGTGACCTTTACCTTTACCTGGCCTTCACAACTGTTCTAATTATCAGCGTACTCGTGATTAAGAGAGTAATATGAAGTTATTCATCGCAGTCTTGCATGTCTTTAATACTGAGCCATGTATTAGAAGTGTCAATACAGACAGTCCAGCAATTTTTTTCTTCTCCAAAACATCCAGACCGACTCTGGGGCCCACCCAGCCTACTATTCAATGAGTACCAGGATAATTTCCCGGGAGTAAAGCGGCCGGGGCATGAAGGTGACGACCACTGACCTCCATCTGGTGCTAAGATTAAGAATCAGTTGAAATGTACATCTGAACTCTCCATGCGCCTCCGTGGCGTGGACGGGGACAACTTACCTTTACCTTTACCTTTTACTTCAGGTCGTAGTTGTTTTCGTCCTCGTCTTTCATAGGCGACAGTCGTAATGGTCTTCATAAACTTCGCGAAGTTGTGTGATCGAGGGGCACGTATTGATGGAATGGAGTGCCTTTTCGTTACGCCCTCGTGGGCTGGCTTAGAGAAAGCGTTAGTTGGGGTTTAGTATAGAAAGTTGAGACAGTAGTGTGAAATTACAGGCGTCGAAGGTCTCTCAGGTCTCTGCCACCCATACAGACTTCAATTAGAAATCGTGGCTGCCGTTCTGTTTTTGTACTTGTTTCTTGTCTGCAGTATAACAGACATCAACAAGGGTTTCAGTCGTTCGACAGACCGTGCTGTGATTGAATTCTCACTCTTCCTATGTCTTAAGGCAATGCCATAGACTGCTTGGTTACTAGGTTAATGACACTGTATCAAGTGCAAAATTTATGTAGCTGTCAGATAATGATCATTATGTACCATGGAATGGAAGCCATCAGCATTTCGTGATGCGTTTCGTGATACTATCCCGGGATTGCCCTAGAGGGATGTAAGATCCGTAAACGTAGAATATCTGTGGTAGCAGGTGTCGTAACTGAGATGGTCTAATGTGTACCATGGACAAGTCAAAAGCTGATCTGTTCCATAGAGACCTATTGCGTTTCTCCTTTAACGAACTCATGGCTGAATAAAATGACTGGAATTTGTTTGCAGCCGTGAGTGATGAATGAGTCTTTCGTATGCTGTGATTCCTCTTGGTCTGTCACATTACGGGAAGACTGTTGTCTGAGGGCTTCCGAGAATGGGATGCTGAGGTAGATATGGGCCTAAGAGGGTGCAACTAACAGGAGATGGGAGTAAGTTGCATAATGAGGAACTTTATGATTTGTAATCCTTACCAAATATGCGGGTGATAGTCTTTCTCCGCGTGGGCCATACGGCTCCCCCCCCCCCCCCCCCCCAAGGAGCCACATCATGTTTCTAATGGTCCGTGGGAGAATGACGGAAAATTGGGGGGCCGCAGTAACGTTTGAGTGGGCCGCCAAAACGTTACTGCCTGAATATAAAATTTCAAATTTCAAATTGAATTACAGGTTCCCTTCTCCCCTGCATCCCCCGCAGCACAGAAGGCAAAGTTGTAGTTTATTGCGTTTCCCACATCTTATCTGGTTGAATGTGGTTTCAGTTGGGTGACTTATTGGCTGTCAAAAGTGCGTAACCGCCGTGATGATGTGAAGAGAGGTGATCTTGGCTTATCACTGACCACAGTGTAACCGGACGTTCAGAACTTGCGAGTGTTTATCAGGCCTGTGAAACACACTGAATATAATGCCAGTTATTAACAGGATGTTTTGATTATATACATAAACAATGTGTTGTACACATACAAAGTATTGGAAAACAATACAGCAATGTAAAGGGAAGTAATATCAATATGTTGTAATGTATCAATCAACAGTGTGAAAACAAAGTAACTTTTTTCATAAGTAACAGCGTCTGCGAAGGGTGGGTGGGGGGACACAGATAAATCAAGCTCAAAGGGGGGCCACGAGCAAATAAAAAATTGAGAAACACTGATTTAAGGGAAGAACTTAGCGTGAGGGCGTTCGAGAACGAGTTGCTGAGGTAGATGTTTGGGCCTAAGAAGGCGAAACTAACAGGAGACTGGAGAAAATGGCACAGTGAAGAGCTTAATTATGTGTACTCCTCACCAAACATTGGTGCCACCATATGAAGGAAGATGGGCGGGCATGTGGAACGCATGAGGTAGAAGAGAAATGCGTAAAGGGTCTTGGTGTGTGAACCTGAATGCAAGAGACCACTCGGAAGAGCTAGGCTTGTATGGGAAGATAATGCGTATATGACAGTTGTTCTTTATAAGTGGTATTGCAGGGTGTGGACAGGGTGCGTTTGGATGAGGTTAGAGACCACGTGTAGGTTGTTGTGAACATGGCAATGAACCGCCGTGGTCCATAAGATGCAAGGAATTTCTTGACTAGTTGAGGAACTGTCAGCTTCTGAAGAAGGACTCTTGTCCATGGAGTTAGTGAGATCTGTGGGTTCACCTCTTTTCTTCTCGCGTCAGAATTTCCAAGACGACGTAAGACGTTCTCCAAATGCTGGTTGTGAATACAGACGGACCCCGACTTACGTAGCTCCGACATAAGTAGATCCGGACTTACGTAAAAAACTTCTTGTGCCACTACCACCACTACTACCACTCCAACCACCACCACACCCACCCCTGCCTCTGCCTCAGTTGAATACGACAGTGACTACAGTATCGATTATTAATTATTATTATGTTTTTATTAATAATAACCATGGCTCAACAGCCCTATATGGGCTCGGGCCTCCTCTTGCCTCCTCTTTTCGAGGTTACTAAGTCGTGCGCATTCGTGGCAGTTGATGACTGGTCAACTGGCCGCGCTACTGTGTCTATCGATCCTGATGTGCCCGCCAGAGCCATCTGGCAGGCAGTCAGGAGACTTGGGTGAGAGATGGAGGCAATTTGGCTTACGCAACATTTTTATTCATGCCCGTAAGGTTCTTTTACATGCCGTAAATCTACGACATGGGACCGATGGCTTTACTTCCCCTCCGAAGGAAGTGGTGCTCTGGATTTTTATCACCCTTAAATATCCATCGACCTCGGTCTGGATCGAACCCGCGAACCTTGGGTCCAGTGGCGAGCACGCTAACCACTAGTCCACCGAGGTCGACTATGTTTTTATTAATTGTTATTAAAATTATTATTAATTATTATTATATCAATTATTATTATTGTGTATAAGGTATATAATAAAACATGGCTCCGAGTTACGTAAAAATCGACTTACGCATAGGGTTGCGGAACGATCCTCTGACGTAAGTCGGGGACTTTCTGTATACGATTTTTTGGGGAATGGACTATCGCAAAAAGCGCCTAATTTGTGACTATGTAAGGAAACAAAAAGCTTCTGATGTGTTCATCTTCCTCCGACCCCATTTTCGACAAACAGTAGTCCCAAATGCATTATGTTACTGACTTTACCTCCAACTGAGGGCGTGCGGATGTGGCTTCAGGTTGAAAAGTGTTTTGAATTCTGCATTTATTCTGTTTATGCCTCGAAAGATTAAGCTTGTTAAATATGGACGGCTTTGTAGCTGCAGCCCAACAGTTTGACATGTCACGAGACGTGACGTGGTTTTTGGAGAGTGCTTTTGTTCAAGGAGTAGAGACGTTCGTGTTGGGTGTTTTAATTGAGGACCGGAAATCAGAAACAAAAACTGTTGCAACTAATTAATCATTTCGTGTCCATTCAGTGCTTGCTGATAAATTCTGTTGTCCTGTGAGCCCTGGAGTTGGTGGGGTAGAGACTGAATCAATACCAGTACAGTGCGACTATACCTTTAGAACTCCGGTTGCTTTCAGAATTGAGCAGTTTTCTTTCTGAGTGGCTAGTAACAAATGTCATTCATTGATTGCTTTTCCTTATGGCTCGTCCCCTTTATAGTCTTTGAGTTACTGAAAATGTAAAAAAAAAAATAGTTTCCACAATTTACGTCATGGAGGTGTATAGGGACAGTAGAGGTATAGCTCCACGCGTTCCTAACCTGGGCAATCTATGGTTGATGAGTGATGAACTTTACGCCGCTTTATCGCTTGAAGAAACTACGGCACCCATTGAATAGCAAGCTGGGTGGGTTCCAGAGTCGGTGTGACGTTTTGGAGAAGAAAAAGAATCTCCTGTTCCTGCCGGGATTTGAACCTCGGACCGTTTAGCCGTAGCCTGCTCGCTATACCAACTACGCTACCCCGACTCCATCACTGACATTGTCGTTTACTGAAACAGAAATACATTTATAAATTAATCTCCTGCAAGGGAATACCAGTGTCGACAACGAGGTCCTAGATTTGAACATCGAAACACATTTCAGAATTTACAATGAATTTTGATGGAGGCTGGCTAATGCCGACATGTGAATATAGGACGTGGATAACCGCGGCGTGGAGACGACTTCGTTCTGGATGGTGTACGTAGAATTTCCATGAGGACCAGTTTTGCACCGACGTGGGTGTAGGGGATTTTGCACGATCACGGGTTTTGTCCTATCGCCTCCAAATGCAAAATTTCAAGATTCAGCTCTCCTGGGATGTTACACCATATCGTCGGGTAAATAAATACCGCCGTTTCGAAGGCACTACAATCCGCTGATGGAAACTATTTATCCAACGGCTCAACGTAACATTCCTTAAGACTTGAATCTTCGGCAACATCGCTGTGAGAATCTCAGATCGCTTTTATCGGTAGATCACGCCAGACGCATGCAGCTATGTGAATGGCTGTACCACGGCTACGTATTGTGCCTGGCATTCTGTTGACGGATGATGCTCAATTTACACATGACGGCATTAACATCGCAAGGAATCCTTATTGTTGGGTGCAGCAGAACCCACAAGAAGTAGCTGACTGCATGAAGTATATCCATTCTTGAGAAGATAATAGTTCCTCGGTTGCTGAAGTACGTTTTCCGCATTTTATGGGATCTGAAGATTAATTAACGTGTTCAACACCAGCTCGCCACATGTCCGTATCCCGAGCCACATTAGTTTAGTGCCTTCTGCACCGAAGCCTTCGAAGTCGTCTCTTTCCTTCAGGTTTCCCAACCAAAATTCTTCACGCATTTCTGTTCTCCCTCATACTTTCCACATGCCCCGCTTATCATATACACGTTGCATTGATTAACCTAACGATACATGGTGAAGAGTATGCGTGTTTTGATGTGTTTCTATTGTATTTAACCGTGACTTTAAAGCTGTGTCACTCTCATATCATCTAAGAATCAACAACATTGAAGTGCAACGAGCAGTAGTAGAGAGTTTCAGGCACGGTGGACTGGAATTTGTCGTCCTCGGTGGACTAGTGGTTAGCGTGCTGGCCACTGGACCCAAGGTTCGCGGGTTCGATCCCGACCGAGGGCGATGGATTTTTAAGGGTGATAAAAATCCGGAGCACCACTTCCTTCGGAGGGGAAGTAAAGCCGTCGGTAAAGTAAAGCCATGTCGTAGATTTACGGCATTTAAAAGAACCTTCGGGCATGAATAGAACCAGTAATGTCCGTAAGCAAAATTCAAGCGGCCATTTCTCACCCAAGTCTCCTGACTGCCTGCCAGGTGGCTCTGGCAGTCTCATCAGGATTGAGCAAAAACTTGTGCGGTCAGTGATCCGGTCATTCACTACAGAATGCACACGTACCGACCAGGAAACCTTCGGGATGAAATCCCAAAAGAAGGAGGCTTTGACCCACCCCGGGCTGTAACGCCAAGGAAGAAGAAGAAGAAGACTGGAATTTACGGCGTGATTACGAAGGTAGTAAAGCGTTATGCATCTTATATCAAGGAAACGGCATTAAGGGACCATTGACAAATGGTTTTAGGAACAAAGTAAGGAACAAGAAGGATATATTTATCGTGTAATTGGGAATAATAGGTTGCAGTCAAATGCTTTTGGGAAATTTGGCACTGGTAACTCAAACTCAGTTGCTGCTAGTTTTGTGGAGTCGGAGATCATTGCTTAGCATAAGAAACCATTTAGCGACGGAGACTGTATTAAAGAATTGTGGGTACAGTGTGCTCTATTCCCTTGAGGGTTTTCCAGAAAAGGGTTAAATCCCTCAACGAAAGCCTGAAAGTGTGGATTGATCGAAAAATCTTTGAACGAGACATCCCCTTGTGTTACGAAACTATATAGTAACAAGTAAAGTCAAACACAACAATGTATTTAAGTTAAATTAGGCCCATATTTCGTGCTTGATGTCGCAATATAATATATAATTTTACTTACAATAATGTTTTGTGTTTGATCTTATTTGTTAATATGTTGATTGAAAATGGTAGCAGCGGCTGTTTTATGACTTTCTTCATCTACTTATTCGTGCGAGTCGTCGTTTTTCGCTGTGAACTTTATCGAATCGGAGCGTGTGAAGCAGTCCAGCTGATGAGACCAGCGCAGCTTTCAAGGCGCTAAAAGAAACGAAGTATACGGTCGTGAGTTTGATACAAAAACGCCTGTCATCAAAGATGCATCACCAGAAATCTCGCCAAGAGTAAAAACTTAGGTCTGTTTGTTTTTCTGTTAATTTTTACATTTATAAATGAAGTTGTTTGCCCCATCGTGGCAATTTAAATTAAGACCTCGGTTGGTTTAATGATTATTTATGACCCATAATTTATTAGGCATCATATATGTTGGTGGTACTCCCCACAGGCGCCAGGGTGTCGCTTATTCTCAGCGGATAACCTGTTCACCACTACGTAGCGTCGCTTTTGAGTGGGGAACATGTAATGTGAAACGGGGGGTGGGGGGCGAAGAAGCGATGAGATAATGGGGTCACTTGGCTTTCCACCAGAGAGAATGGGATTCAAGCACGCTGGTTCCCGTAGGAATACGTCACGGGGTGACAAATGTGTGGACCTGCCAGAATTCCTGCTTCAGTTCAAAATTAAAAGCGAACTGCGGAATGCGTCTTTGATTTGCCTAAGTTTTCGGATTGCAAGACACTCAGCTGTCAGACACGAAGAAGAGTTCATATCCAAAATTAGTTTTCGAATTTTTGCTTTTGGCATTGTGAAGTTAAACAGTGAATTTATTCGCCCTCCCCCCTCCCAAATTTAGCACATTTAACAGTCTGGACGGATATGCCATAGAGATCATTAGAACAATCGCCATTGTGGTTCAAAATTCATGTGATAATTAACCAGCAGCAAAAATAAATGTTTAAGTGCCGCGTGTTTCAGTTATGAAACTCACACTAGGGGCGTAGCTACTACTTATCAAGAATCTGCCAAGCATAGGAGCCCAAAGTATAGGGGGCCCACGAGCCCATCGCAACAAATATTTGTTGCACTAACTGAACACCACCCACAATTCAGGCGAATTCGAGCGTTTTCGCGACAACTCGAATTCGCGCGAGTATTTTCTGATCCATGGTCAATCGAGCTAACAATCCCTACTGGAGACCTCGGCACAGTTATATCTAGGTCCCGCTTTCCCATTTCTTTGTTTTACATGGCACGTTGAACACTGGGTGGGCAGGACCTATCGCGGGGCTGGGTGAAACTGGAACGGCGAAAGTTGAAACGAAATGCAAGTAATCCACTCGAGTCAGTAAATCCGCCTGCAACCGCGTCGTAGAGAATGCAAGTAAGCTGATGTTACTGATCAGGGCGCAGCTTTGTGTGTTGATACTCCGAAACTGAATTCAGCTGTCATTATATACGTATAAATGTCGTGATGAATGCGGAAGTAGAATAAATTCTGCAAACGCTATTTACTTTTCATTGCAAGTATTCTCAGTATCATTGCGTGTACGTCAAAACATTAAGGGAGAAGTAAAAGAGGTAAAATACCCGTGCATTTCATGATGGTGTATGGAGGAGTGGAGATGTAGCTCCACTCGTTCTTAACCTTGGCATTAGATGGAGATGAGTGGTCACATTAACGCCTCGGCCGCCACACTACAGGAAAAAGATATCGCGTTGCCCATTGAGTAGTGAGTAGGTGGTTGGCTGGGTCTCAAGAGTCGATGTGGACACTTTGGAGAAAAAAAAAACTCTTATGTTTTTCGACGCCCCCCCCCCCCCAAAAAAAATTCAGCTGAATACAGCGTCATTAAATAATTGACGAAATTATAAACCATCGATGACAGCAAATTCTTTCACCCCTTTTCAGTAATGTATATTTTTGTTGGTGTGCTGCCCTTCCTTAATCATGTATTTTCTTCTGTGCTTCCATTTTCTTTGATTTTATACCATTGTCCACCCCTTCCGCTGTTGAATAGTAATAATAATAATCTCAGGCGGTTAGTCGCCGGCCTCCCACCGCGGAGGCCCGGGTTCGATCCCGGGTCAGTCCATGTGGGATTTGTGGTGGACAAAGTGGCACTGGGACAGGATTTTTCCCCGAGTACTGTGGTTTTCCCCTGTCAATTTCATTCCACCGGTGCTCAATTACTTGGAAAAATGAAAAAAAAGAAACTGATCATCTTTCTCTTCATCTTCATCACAAGGATTGCACAATAAGCCTTAAGGCTGCGGTGCGTCTGTAGCTTGTGCTGCGGGGCCCTTCTCCACAAAAAAGAAAATAATAATAAATAATAATAGTGCGTGGAGGTGGATGTTGTAGTAGTAGTAACCCTTCACGAATTTACACGACATATTCTGGACTGTAAGTTTTAAATCGCGCGGTTGGGCTGCTTGGGCGTTGGATAAGCGCAGAAGAGCAGACAAGCCAGTCAGCGGAAAACCAGTGATGTAACAGCAATTCCTAAGCCTTGTACTTCGGTAGTGTTACCAGTTTTTTCGTCACTTGAGACGACTACGGAGCGTGTTATGAGCGAGTGAGTGAGTGAGACAGAGTTGAGTGATTATATGGGCGTCCAAACGTAGATATGCGCTTTTAAAAGCGTAATGTAATTGCCTTGTCACCTGTGGGCCGGCAACCGCAGTGTAAAGAAACTCCCCGTACAGGAGCAGGTGCTGTAACAACACTCATAGTAAATAAGAGCAGGTAGAATTGAGTCGCTCGCATCGTTTATGTCAACACGTATCGATTTAGTGTAGAAGGGTATGTGTACTGCTATGGTGATATCATCTGTGCAATGGACAGCACAGGCAAGGTATCGAGTGAGAAGTGGAAAGCTGGTTTGCAGCGAGGGGAAAGTTGTTACAAAGAGATTGAAGAATTGTGAACGGCGCTTATAACAAGTCATCACCACTCACCGAATCACATCTACCGTATTAGTCTGCGTGTATGCGTACTTAATTACAGTTCGTGACTCAGTTCTGCATCTACGGAAAGAATTTCAAAACTTTCAACGAATATTTTCAAACAACATGCCTATGCTATCCGCGCGGTCTAAGGCGTGGGTCTGCGGCCGCTCGCTTACTGGGATTGCAGGTTCGAATCCCTCCGGTGGGCATGGATGTCTATCTCTTGTGAATGTTGTGTGTTGTCATGTAGAGGTCTCTGCGACGGGCTGATCACTCGTACAGAGGAGTCCTACCGAGTGTGGTGTGTCTCAAATGTGTGTGATCGTGAAGCCTCGGAACAATGAGGCGGCCTAGGCCCCTAAGGGGCTGTCGAGCCATTGAAAAAAATGCCTATGCTATGGTAGATCCCAGTGATCGCGCGGTCTAAGACGTGGGTCTGCGTCCGCTCGCTTGCTGGGATTGCGGGTTTGAATCCCGCCGGGGGGCATGGATGTCTATCTTTTATGATTTTTGTGTGTTTGTCAGGTAGAGGTCTCTGCGTCGGGCTGATCACTCGTTCAGGGGAGTCCTACCGAGTGTGGTGTGTCTGAGTGTGATCGTGAAGCCTCGATAATGAGACCCTGGCCCACGTGGGTCTGTTGCGCCATGAAAAAAAATGCCTATGCTATGGCTACTCTTTGTCGAAGCAACGATAAGACGTGCTCTTTCGCGCATTATTTCACACATTTCCCATACATTTCCCTAGCGTCTGGGGCCGCAAAGCTGAATCCCGAACTGTACTTGCTGAAAGAAGCAGAGGTAACGTTATCGGCTGGGGGACAGTAGGAAGCAAGTTTCGCCACCTACTTGATATGTGATTTCATTGATTCAGGGCACATCGTGAGCGAAGTATAGATTTCATTTGTGGAGTGTGTTCGTTACAGATTGTTGTTTGAACACCGCCTGTACACCGCCGCTTCTTGATTTGGGCGCTGTAACTGACGGTTGCCCTGTTTCAGGTTAAGTTGAAGATTTCCCAGAAGCCATATTCAGGATTTTTAGAACTCAGACAGTACAATAGAGTGGCCAGAGAGTGTTTTATAGGCTGAGGTTTACAAATTACTATGCTGTTGGCATAATGTTGATCTCTTCATTACCAAATACAGTGTGTAGCGAGCGACGTGTATCTCTACTGTGTCTAAAATATGCAGGCAATCCAATGCTTCTATCATTTTTCAATAAACAACTGCAATTTATCCGTTTATCACTACCCTAAGACGTTTTCATTCCGCTATGAGGTAGGGGAACATGGCGTAGAGAGATAAGACAATGTGGGCCCACTCCCTTTTTTTTCTCTCTCGGCGGTTTAGTGTCGATAGGATGCACCGCAGTGCATCATGAGCACAAGTTGGGTTTTTTTTAGGGTCCCGCAGCAGATGCTACGGACGCACCGCAGCCTGGAGGCTTATTATGCAACCCAGTCATGAAGATTAGTTTGTTTCGTTTTTCCAAGTAATGGAGCACCGTTAAAATGAAAATGACAAAGAAAAACCTGTCCACCACAAATCCCACATGGACTGACCCGGGATCGAACCCGGGCCTACGCGGTGAGAGGCCGGCGACTAACCGCCTGAGCCATGGCACGGCCCATGAAGCAAGTTACATACTGAGGATCCACAAATATTAGGTGCCACCGTACAAAATTTAGTCGCCACGGCGACCTGGCGCCCGGTATTTGTGCACCCCTTGTCGAACGTGTTGCATTACATGTTGCAGTCTCGTTGCAACGATGCGTTTTTGACGGTTCGGACCAGACTGTCAATTTAAGGTGCACAACAAATCGGTCTTGTGCTGCATGTTGCGTGTCTGCTGTAGGTCTGGTCGCAAGTCACATGTTGGACGGCGGCTCTGATGGAAGCTACTGATACTGCACTGGTCGTGCCGCTTGTATTCGGAGCGCGGCTCAAGGTGACCCGCAGTACATCGTACGTGTCTGCGGTCGATGTTCGGCACTGTGGATCGTGAAGGACAAGGAATGGTAAAGAGTGGTGAAATATTTAACTGTTAATGCTTGTTCCACAAAAATTACCTTATTTTTGCGCTTACGTACTGTTTTAATTGAACACGTATTTGAGAGCTGGACTCTATTGCTTGTTGCATAGGTTTGTTGTTATAATATTGATTATTATTATTATTATTGTTGTCATCATCATCATTGTTTTACTTTATTTTTTATGCACTTGTTATTAAGTACTGATACCATCAGCCTCGTGTTCAATCAGTACCGCCGTCTCTTTCCCTGGGGCTAGCGACCAGGGCGTGAGGCTGACCACTCAACTAACCAACAAGCTCCATGGAGCAGAGTGCTTATTGAAGAGCTGATAGTACCTTAGCTAGTCAAGAAATTCACCGCATTTTATGGAACCCGACGGTTCTATATCACGTTCACAAGGGCTGTCCCCTAGCCCCTCTCCTGAGCCAGATCAATCCAGTTTACGTCTTCCCAACTGATTAATTTAAGATACATTTTAATATTATTCTCCCATCTACGCCGACGTCTTCGAAGTGGTCTCTGTCTTTCAGGTTTCCCCTCTCTCTGCTTACACGCATCCTCTCCCCATGCGTGCCACATGCCCTGCCCATCTATTCTTCGTGATTTGATCACCCGGACAATATTTGGTGAGGAGTGCAAATCATGAAGCTGCTCGTTGTGCTATTTCCTACACTCCCCTGTTATTTCATCCCTTTTAGGCTCAAATAGTTTCCTCAGCACCATATTCTCGAACACTCTCAGCGTATGTTTCTCCCTCAGTATGAGAGACCAAGTGAGGCTAACCACTTACCTCCACCCGGTGCCGAGGTTAAGAATGAGTGGAGCTAAATCTCCACTTTATATGCCTTTACTGTGTGTGCAGGGATAAATTTATTCCTTTTTACTGGTTGTATGTAGGCGTACGTTACGCTTGTCCGTTACAGCGTCGTAATATTCGTTATTGTTGACTTACAATATTTCGTTGTTTTGTAGGTGAAATTATGTTTGTCGGTTTCGTAACAAATGCTTCATGCCTGGTCCCATTGGGTCTTTAGTTACCGCTGTCAGGCAGCTAAAATCTGTCACTCCCGCCATGTCATTATTGTACATTCTGCCCAATAATTGTCGTCCCACACGCTGCATAAGCATTGCTGTACTTCATGTCATGTCGGTAGTGTCGCTCCTATCTTACAAGTTGGCGCGTCCGCCATGTTGTTAGTACTGATTTTTTGAGCTGGAACGTCCGGCTGGGGGTGTGTCCTGTAATGGCATATACGTTCATTCCAGGTTTGGTGAAAATCGGTGAGCTAGTTGAACAGTTGCAGAGAGGGGAAACACACACAGCATGCTAAATTCAGAAAGTTACAATTTTAAAGGAAGCAAAGGGGGCTAAAATGAGTTTTCTTAAAAGTGGGAATGTCACAGCATGCTAAACTCAGAAAGTTACAATTTTATATGAAGCAAAAGGGGGCTAAAATGAGCTTTCTTAAAGTGAGAATGTCACAGCATGCTAAACTCAGAAAGTTACAATTTTACAGGAAGCAAAAGGGGGCTAAAATGAGCTTTCTTAAAAGTGAGAATGTCACAGCATGCTAAACTCAGAAAGTTTCAGTTTTAAAGGAAACAAAGGGGGCTAAATGAGCTTTCTTAAAAGTGGGAATGTCACAGCATGCTAAACTCAGAAAGTTACAATTTTATATGAAGCAAAAGGGGGCTAAAATGAGCTTTCTTAAAGTGAGAATGTCACAGCATGCTAAACTCAGAAAGTTACAATTTTACAGGAAGCAAAAGGGGGCTAAAATGAGCTTTCTTAAAAGTGAGAATGTCACAGCATGCTAAACTCAGAAAGTTTCAGTTTTAAAGGAAACAAAGGGGGCTAAATGAGCTTTCTAAAAAGTGAGAATTTGTTAGGTGCTAATAAGGTCTTTAGTGCGGCGTAGTTAAAATACCTGCAAACAGCAGTAGCGAGGTGGCATAGTGCTCGGTGTGAAAACAGGCACGGACTTAAATCTGTAAATATTTGTGACCGTTCAGTTTAGTACTGTGTGCCTTCCCAACTGTTCTAGAAACGCAGAAGTTAAAGTATGTACTGTAGTTTTTCCTCTGATTTCATACAAGCGTAAGAGGTGTTTGAACGGTGCATGAGTGAAATTAGGGAGTTTTAGAGCAGCTGCTGAGGAGAATATGTGAACGTTGGGGAGAGGAATGCGATGGAGAAATTTATATTATAGCGAAGAGCTTCAGACTTTGTACGCGTGCTTAATATTATTACGGCGATTAAATCAAAAAATGTGTTTGTGTGATGGACGGCACATGTAGCACACATAGGAAGCAGTCATTATATTCACGTAAAATTTTCGGTCGAACACGAAGAAGAGAGACATGACATACTAAGATGTGGATTTTTAGAGAAATCGATTGTCAGCTGGATTCTGCTTGCTTTTGTGGGCATGGTGGCGAACATGCGGTTTCCATAAAAGTAGTGTATTTTTTGGCTGGTTAAATAATCTCACTGCAGAGGCTATATAGGACCCCGTGGCGTTGCTGGTTATTTTTTTTTTTTTTTTGGTGCCCGAGACGAGTAATTACAATGGCAGTGCCTAACAAATTATATGCGTTACAAAATTCGGGGTTATATATTGAATTGCTGTGTACCGTGGTGCCTCGGTAATCCGGACCCGCGGGTGGTCTAAACAAGTTTGGGCCAACTACAGCCCAGTATTCCCATTGAAATTATTATTACAGTGTGTTATTATTATTATTATTGCCTATCCCAGTGGCGGCGCGGTCTATGGCGTGGGTCTGCGGCCGCTCGCTTGCTGGGATTGTGGGTTTGAATCCCGCGGGGCATGGATGTCTGTCTGTTGTGAGCGTTGTGTGTTGTCAGGTAGAGGTCTCTGTGTCGGGCTGATCACTCGTCCAGAGGAGTCCTACCGAGTGTGTGGTGTGTGAGTGTGATCGTGAAGTCTCGATAATGAGGAGGCCCTGGCCCACTTTTTTTTTCTATGGCTCGACAGCCCTATATGGGCCTGGGCCTCCTCGTTTCGTCGAGGTTTCATGATCACACATTTGAGACACACCACAGTCGGTAGGACTCCTCTGGACGAGGGACCAGCCCGTTGCAGAGACCTCTACCTGACAACACACAACACTCACAAGGGACAGACATCCATGCCCCCGGTGGGATTCGAACCCACGATTCTAGTAAGCAAGCGGCCGAATACCCACGCCTTAGACCGCACGGCCACTGGGATCGGCCCTGGCCCACTAGGGGCAATTATTATTATTATTATTAGTAGTAGTAGTAGTTGTTGTTGTTGTTGTAGTATATACTGGTAGATACAATATTTTCGCTTTTAGGAGTTCTACTTTAGCTTTGAGTGATGAATTTTTGTATGTTACCTATACCACGGAGTTTCCCCTCGTTGGTCAGGATTCCCGGGTAATCCGGACCACCCCTCCGTCCACATGGTACACATGACCAAGGAACTACTCTGGCTCAGTAATTTAAAAGCTGGGAAGCGAGTAAAAACTGATTTTGTAAATTTAAAATATTCATTTTGCCGCCCCTTGGACTCTGCCGCCCTGGGCGGTGGCACCAATCGCCCCTTCCCCCAGTAGGTACGCCTCTGGTTGGACCTTTTCGTGCGGAGTGATTTCGTTACAGACGACGCGGAGTTGTGAACAGAACTGAAACGCGTGATACAAATGTCGCGTACTGCATCAAAACAGCGCTGTTCGATATGGTACTGAAATAATTCATTGGCTATGTAAGTGCTTCGCTCCATTGCCTTTCGTGACAGGGAAAGGCACAGCCGTTCGATTGCTGTTCAGTGTATCTGGGTATTACGGTGCAAACCGAGACCATGTAAGCCATTTCCTGGCAGCAACGCGACGTGTACGCGTTTCAGGGTCGGCCGTGTTCTGAACAAAGCGACCATGACGTGATTTATGTACTAAAAATACTAGTTCACGTGCAAAAAGGGAATTATTGTACAGTCTGCGTTATCTTCGGGATAAATCACTCACAGCATTTGTCAGGCATATGAAATGGTTTAGGAACCGGGTAGCATAGTCGTTACCGTGACTGTGTCAGGGGTTCGATTCCCGGAAAGAGCAACATATTTGTGTCTTTTTCAAAACTTTGAGATGCTTCTGCTGCCCAAGCAACTTCTGGTTACCGAGGAACCCTTCTCCGTTGCACGAAGCTGACGGCTCAACTCCGTCTAAGTATCGAATATAATACTGCACGGTGCTACAGCCCCAGTCTCCCCATATTTCTTTATAACTTGATACTTATTTTACATGAAATTAATCTTTATCTTGATTATATATTGTTAAGTAACAAGCCGTCGTATGAGATCTTCTGGGCCAATTCACATTTATTCCGTTTGTCAAAATACCCCCCTGTTTTATTGCACCCGAGGGCTGATCATCTGTTTCACAGAATCGAACATTAGCCATATTCTGAGAGAACTTCATCTAGTTTACAAGTCGACACACTTGGTTATTTAGCGATTGTTTTTAATACTGTTTTGTCATCTACGTCTAGGTCACCTGCGAAGTCTCTTTATTGAAGTCGGCGGAACAAAATTTTTCGTTCTTCATTTTTCAAGCATTTTAAATTTGGGCTGTATGACTGTGTCTTTCAAGTTACGCCGATGTTGTTCTGATGGCAGCTACGCGGAATTTACAGAAGCGGTGTCCTAACATTTCAAATCCGGTTTGTGTTTTGCACTTTGATTTAAGATTATTTTTTGATAAAGGTAAAGGTCGCCCCGTAACATGCAATGCAGACACGGGGGGGAGTAGAGGTGTATCTATACCGATGCTTAACCTCAATGCTAGATGGAGGTGAGTGACCAAAGCCAAGCCCCGTCCGCTTTACCCCCGGGAAAGAGACTCGGTGCCCGTTGTGGTATGTTCTGATGGCACTGTTATAGCAGTCTTTTCAGAACAATTATCACCGAGCTGCTCTGGCCAAATTAAAACCCATTGCCACCATGTAAATGCGACTTTGTTCCTGAAATGCTTAAATTAGGCTGGTTTGACCTTTTGAGTTCACCTTCACAGAATTCATCGATATTTTGCATGAGATAAGATCGATTTCATGACTACCGTATGTAGCGTATTCATAATTCCGAATTCAAATTTTTGTAATCAGATGTAGCCTCATAGAATTTCTGATTTTGGAGTTAAAATGGTGAATTGAGATGTGACTTTGTACAGGAGAGAACACAGTAGCCTTGAATACCTTCAGTGTTTTGTTTAAACGTTAGTAATTCAGATGCGAGAAATAACTTTAAAAAAAAGAGGAATCCCTGATTCTTTTGTCTGCGTTCTTAGTTTGATATTTAACACGTTATGGCAACGGACTTGTGTTAGGAAGGTATCCAGTTCGATTGCCAGGCAGGGAACCATTTGTCGTGATTGAGATTTTTGTGTGCAGTGTGTATTACGCACATCGGTGTCGTGGACACACACACACACACACACACACACACAATCCAAACTTGCACGATATACAGGCGTGCAATTATTCTCCGAACGTACCTGTCGCCTACAGCGGCGTTCCGTGGAAATATTTCTTCTATTCTTAATTAAGTTCATGGTACAGGGTGTTTTTTGAACTGTTAATAATGTCTAGCAGGTGAGGGGTTGCTTGCTTCCATGGAAACCCAAAGCCTATTGTCATATTAAAGGATCCTGTTCTTTCACACCAAGGTCGACCCAGTTCACTCTTTCCCAACTCATTTCTGAAATATGTATAGTTTAAAACTATCCTATCGAAGTCTCGCAAGTTTGTTGATGTTTCCGTCGAAATTTTGTATGTCTCTTCTCTATCATGCATGTTGCATGCCCCAGCTGTCATGGTTCTTGATGTAAACACCCTCGTGACGATAGAGGAAGGATATAAATTGTAAAGCCCACAGTAATTAATTTATTCCTCTTGTCTCTTCCTCCTTGCGTTTAGATACTCTTAACATTTCACTCTCAAACGCCTCTCATTTTAGAGTAAGAGGCCAAGTTGTTACGTCCGTACAAAATAACAGGCCAAATTATGGTGTCGTAGTCCTGCATACGAATTAATATTTCGGATGGCTGAAATGTCCAAGCAGTTGGTACCCAAGTTTCTGTAATCCTGGTTAAACTGGAAGAATATTCAGAGGTAAATACAGAGTATTGTATGAAATGGAGTCCCTTCTTCCCTATATTCTCGATTGGCTCTAACATTGCCCATAGTGTAACACGGGGAACATGTGGGATTTGTGGTGGACAAAGTGGCACTGGGCCAGGTTTTGCCCCGAGTACTTCGGTTTTCCCTTGTCAGTTTCATTCCACTGGTGCTCCATTACTTGGAACAACGAAAAAAAAAAACTAATACTCTTTATCACAGGGTTGCACAATTAGCCTCAAGGTTGCGGTGCGTCTGCTGCGGGGCACTTCACCACCACCCTCCCCCCAAAAAAAACCCTGGAAAGACCCATAAATGCGTACACGTGTGTCATTTATTTGTATTGTATCTGGTATCCAGTAGCTGTGAAACCTACGATGAAAGGAACATTTCTTAAAATGAACTCGTGTCTCTGATCTGTTGGCCGTTACTTCTGATCTTTTAACCACACTTAATGTCACCTAAAATATGTTATCAGATTCTTATGTTTTGTAGGTGTTACCAACTTCACGGTGTATTTTATTTAGCCATTGCCATATTCGCCACGTGCTTGCATTTAAGCTGCGCTTTCACATGTTTTGCAGGTGCTTTGTACCTGCACGGAAGTCGAACTGGCAACTCTGAAATGTGTTTCTGAAGTCATGACTCTGTGAGTGTCTGTCACGTAGCAGTCACAGTACTGTCTGACTTATGCGGTTTAATGCTTTAAAGCAGCGGTCGCCAACCGGTGGTCCGCGAGAAAATTTGGTGGTCCGTGGAGAAATTTGGACATTATTTGCAATTTTTATGTTTATTATACTTATTTCAAACAAGCAGCAACAAATATCACACTAATAATTTTGTTATAATTAAACAAGTGCATTTCATATTAATAAAATGGAACTTTTATGATCATTATTTTATAGATGTTTGTACCTTTTTAAAAAAAATTAATGTTAGTGGTCCGCGGGATTCAAAATTGTGAGTTTAGTGGTCCATGAGGTCCGAATGGTTGGCGACCGCTGCTTTAAAGGACAGTGGTTACTGATGTACCACATATTGTAACGTTCAAAATCTTACATTTTGTCCATAGGAGTGTACGGTGTGTTTTGTGTGATTCTCACAGTAAATATAGTTGATTTTTCTAACTACTCATTGGTCTTTGTATTAGAGATGCGGAGTGTTTCCTGTGAGGTATGAACCGTTTTTGGCCATCATTCCTTGGGAAAATGTAGGCGTTTCTGATTATTGTTATTATAATCACTAATTGTCTATCTCAGTGGCCGCGCGGTCTAAGGCGTGGGTCTGCGGCCGTTCGCTTGCTGGGATTGTGGGTTCGAATCCCGCCGGTGGCATGGATGTCTGTCTCTTGTGAGTATTGTGTGTTGTCAGGTAGAGGTCTCTGCGTCGGGCTGGTCACTTGTCCAGAGGAGTCCTACCGAGTATGGTGTGTCTGAGTGTGATCGTGAAGCCTCGATAATGAGGAGGCCCTGGCCCACTAGCGACTATCGCGCCATTGGGAAAAATAATCACTAATTAATTCATTCATTCAAAATACAAATACTGCGTCACACTTCCTGTTTGAATTTTGTTAGTGTTTACTGGCATGTCATTCAGCAACGATATATGGACGCTTCGAAGTTGTTCTGATGAGCTTACAGATATGACGTAACAAGCACAATTCTGGGCACGAAAAGCGAGGAAACTGATTAATTTACAGAAGTCTGTAGCTGTGGAAGTCGTCAATTGTGCGTCCGGAGTGATATCAGAAATAATTAACCGTTGGCATATACGTATTGGTAAAGGTAGAGGTATCTCTAGATAGGCCTGGACTGGCCCCTAGGATTCCAGGAGGTTGAGGCTCCTAGATTTTTAGACAGTCGGCACATGAAGGTGGTAAGTTTGTTAGCCCTACGCACCTTGCGCCTTTACCCCCAGGAAATATTCCTGATACTCAGAGGCTGACTCCATCGGGAATCGAACCCGCGACCTTCCGGCTTGTAGCGCAGTGCCTCAATCAACTGTACCACCGCGTGCTCACGGCTTATATGATTAGTCTCACGAAATTTTCCGCATTTAATGCCAAGCTAAGTTTCATTATCATTTTTACTTGCGGACACTGGGTCGCATCTTAACCCTTTACGGTCTAGTGGTTACTTTATATATCACCTGGTTTAACATTGAAATATTCCACGTTCTGTTCACACAGTGTATTTGTGTGTTTTGTATGGATCTCAGAGTCTCCTCTCCAATGGCTGTACAGCCCTATATGGGCCTGGGCCTCCTCATTTCGTCGAGGTTTCATGATCACACACATTTGAGACACACCACAGTCGGTAGGACTCCTCTGGACGAGGGACCAGCCCGTCACAGAGACCTCTACCTGACAACACACAACACTTACAAGAGACAGACATCCATGCCCCCCGTGAGATTCGAACCCACGATCCTAGTAAGCGAGCGGCCGAAGACCCACGCCTTAGACCGCACGGCCACTGGGATCGGCGGATCTCAGAGTAAACAGGGATTATTTCTCTATGCAGCAATAACTGATTGGTTTTTAGACCGAGACGGATAATGTTTACAGCGCGGTACGAATTGAATGTTTAAACATTTCAGGTTAGTTTTCGTCTGAATTTAATACAGTACACAGCTCTTACCCCTATTTATTCTATGTGGCTCAATATTTCAAGTGGTCTGAGGCACTTTCTGTATTTCGCAAACTTTTTTTTTTTGGGGGGGGGGGGGGGGGAAGGAAGTTGTTAGTCTCTCCAACCCTAAACTGGAAGAACATTCCCCTTGTCAGTTACCCGAATGCTTGCTTATTCCCTGTAACTGTTCGCATCTGTGCTTAATTTGGGACCGTCCGCAACCTTAGGTCACCCCATGCCAGGGTGAGAAGTTACCCACTGTGTTTGAATCATTCGCTCATGCCCATATACATGAGTACCCTGCATCTTTGACGACGCTTGTCTATCTGCTTTATGTAATGCGCACTCAAAAATTGTGATGATGTAATTGAAATTCTTATTACATTAACATGACAAGCTACACCATCGCACTTTTACAGGAGAACTTTATTTAGTTGTCATGACATTTCTAATTTTTTTTTCAATGGCTCGACAGCCCCTTGGGGGCCTATGCCGCCTCATTGTTCGAGGATTCACGATCACACTCAGACACACCACACTAGGTAGGACTCCTCTGGACGAGGGACCAGCTCTTCACAGAGACCTCTACCTGAAAACACACAACACTCATAAGAGACAGACATCCATGCCCACGGTGGGATTCGAACCCACAATCCTAGTAAGCGAGCGGCCGAGACCCACGCCTAAGACCGCACGGCCACTGGGATCGGCGACATTTCTATAAATCGTAATATTCTAGTAGATAACACAAACAATATATATAATATTGTTCTTCAACCTTATATTTCAGCTGGCGTATCAAAATAACTATATTAAATTTGTCAAAGAGTGGAAAACTGTTTCGTTAGAAGTGTGGTTTGCCATGTTAATGCAGTTAGCCTTTCAGTTAATTAATGATGAATTCAGAGGGATATGCATTTCGAGTACTGTTTGGCAGCAGAGCATTATGGAGTCTGTGCTTAAAGCTGGACAAGATTGGCTTCTACTTGTGTACGAATGTTGAATAAGCAGTTGTGGAGAGCCGACAAGGAGTGTTCTTCCTGCTTGGGATTGAGAAGTGGGCCTAACGTCTTCAAAATGGTTTGTTGCCAACTGTCCAAAGACTTTTTTTTTTATTTGTACACGTTCTGTCTTGAGTATCGTGTTCAGGAAGTGTTGGGCTGTTGCGATAGTTTGCTGTGGGCTGTTTATTAATTTCACGATAAATCGATAGGTCACGTGCATTCCATAGCTCAGAATGGTGAGTCGAGAATAATGTGGAAAGATGCTGTCGTGGTCTGTTCTAATGCATTTTTCTGTTATTTGAGGCTGAGGGTTCAGAAAAAGCAAGGCGATCCATGTTTAGAGTAAACGGTCTAAGAACCGAGATTCGAATCTGGAACCGTTCTTTGTAAAGTCTGTTGTCCTGTGTATTGTTTCAGATAGTGCGACCTTGCGATCGACACTCAATAGACCGCAGACATGGTCGTCAATGAGCACAAATAGTCATCGTGCAAGGTAAGTGCAAATAGTTGACAAAAGTCTAAAATATATTGATTTTGAAAATTAAGGACTGGCAAAGTGTTCCTTATACACATGCGAACACACGGAGTTAAAAAGGGGGCTGGAGATTCGAGGAAGTCTCTGCTGATTGGGCACTATTATGTAAAGTGTGGAAACCACTTGAGCTGTTTTAGGCGCGTTAGCAAAATTGCGAAAAGAGACTATAAGCTTCGTCGTGTCTGTCCGTCCGTCCGCATGGAACAACTGTGTTCCCACTGGAATGATTTTCATGAAATTCTACATTTGGGGATTTTTTTGAAAATCTGCCGAGGAAATTCAAATTTGATTAAAATCTGACAGGAATAAAGGGTATTTCACATGAAGACCTATGTAAATTTATGATAATATTTCGCTGAATTATTCTTAGAATGAGAAATGTTTTAGGCAAACGTTGTAGAGAAAATCAAAACACATTTTATGTTCATTTTTTTTTCTTCGAAAATCATGCCTTTTAGGCGATAACCAGGAAAAATATGGTAGAGCCAGACGGGCCACAGATGACAGTATAATGCTTCGCAGAAAAGATGCAATTTGCATGCTGGATAACTAAGGCAAGAATACAGACACACAGTCATAATATTTAATACTTATTTTTCCACGGCAACAGTGGTTACGCGAACGCGCCTCAATGTTACGTTATACGTTCATTGCCTGTCTTGTTAAATCTGTGTTTGAATCGAAACATTTTTCCTCTTTACGATAATTTTGTGTTTGCACAATAAGTGACATTACTTAAAATAGCCATACTCTTATAAATCTTGGTTCTGTGGTCTAATCCTAATGTATCGCGCAAAGTAACGAATATTCTAACTGTGACGTCAGAACCGAAAGGTTGGTACTGTTCTAAAACATAGCTGTAGAGGTTGTGGAAGGTTCTGTTTTTGTAAACAGATTTTGAGCCCTGTTGGTTACACGTAATGTTTTTTAGATCAACCAGATAGGACATAAGAATGTTTTACGGTCCCGCGAACCCGTAAATCAGTATTGGTCGTATCGCAAATAGGCGCGTTAAGCAGATAGTTTAAAGTTAGGTTACAAAATCGAAGGCATATCTCCCATGTCGATATGGTAGTGCAGGGCTGGCCAACATGCTGCCCGCGGGTTCATGCGACCCTCGAGGAACGTACTCTCGGCCCTTTGCCACCGGTATAGTTTCAGTAATACAATTTAACACACATAACGTAATAGGTCTACAGAACATAACATGGCAAGTTTATTAGCAGAGAAAATGTGTGGAAACTGTAACTCATCACTTTTAAGAGAACACATTGAACCAATATTTCTTTATGCTTTTCGATATACGGGCATACACAAAAGAATGGTGCGGTTTCAAAAGTGAATAAAAAATGTATGTCTCACATTACACGGGCACAACATACACCGTCAGGGCGGCAACTGTCCAAGTTTCTCATGCGCTACCAGCAGTTCGCTTCTCATGCTTACTGCGTGGCCGCGGGGCCAGTTTCAAAGATGGCGTTGCAGTAGGAGAAGGAGAAGACGTGCTGCTGCAAATGGAGACAAGAACCTTCTCCCTTGGCCACCCCGTTCGCCAGATCTTACACCGTGCGATTTCTTTCTTTGGGGGTTCGTTAAAGACAGCGTTTATGTACCACCATTGCCCACGTCCATCCATGAAATTCGTGATCGGATAACGCATGCACTGCAGGCCATTACAGCGGACATGCTACACCGGGTCTGGGTTGAGTTTGATTATCGTGTGGATGTGTGTCGTGTGACCCAGGGTGCACACATTGAAGGATTGTAATTACCAAATGAGAAACTTGGACAGTTGCCGCCGCTGACGGTGTATGTTGTGCCCGTGTAAGGTGAGAAATAAATTTTTTATTCACTTTTGAAACCGCACCATTCTTTTGTGTATGCCCTGTACGTATACGCAAGTACGGCCCTCGGGTGAGTCCTTACGAATTGTGTGGCTGTCCAGTGGGTTGAAGTTGGCCAGCACTGTGGTAGTGCATTAAGTTGCTCACACGTCAACTCCGAATGTGAAAGAGAAAAGGCAGATGCCACACTCTTCAGAAGTATGCCGCCTGTCACTTCACCCCGAAGACGAAGACTGCCAGCTTCACCAAAAGCAACCCACCACAACACATACTCTTGAGAGTACCACTTTCAACATCCTGCAGTGAAAGCCGTAATTCTTTGATATAATCGACGTATGCTTTCATAAATATAAAGACTTACGAAAGCTAGGCTATAACCGAACTTTGCTGGTTACTTTTTATTAATTTGATATACATCAAATTAATAGACCGTTCTCTTCAAAAAGGTTAACTTTGTTTATTTTATTACAATACAACGTTAGCACAAACCATCCGTCTACTCTTTTCCTTTTACTCTCGCCAACTGACTCGGGACACCTGGTCTCTTGTCGTTGCTGCTATATTTAGACGAGTGGAAGGGGAGAGCCGAACTGCTCCAACAATACTAGCATTTAATAATGTTTCAATAATGTTCGGCTACAAGGCATATAACGCTTTATGAAGAAGTCGCAGTTTTTGTAAGAGACTGTATGTTACGAAATGGCACGAAGGTCCTGGGTTCAATTGGATTTTTTTTGACAAAGTACGCCTGGGGACTTAACAAAAAAGATACTTTTTTACTCGGAAAACCTCTAAGAAAGAGAACTTGAGAGATCTAAAAGTAGATGGATGTGTAATAATACGTGTATAAGGAGTTCAGGGCATTTTCTAACTTAGTATAATTCCCGTCGTACGGAGCTGTGGCTGAGAAGATTATATTTAGGAAATGAAAGCTTATCATCCAAAATAACACGCAACTTAACTCGTGGGTTAACGTGCTAGGGAGTCTGCTTTAAATGTTTATATAGGATGTGCGGATTAAAGCGGAAGTCGCCGAGAAACCTGCAAGCCCGCTGTAGTTACATTGCCGCATAGCGACCGGTAATACCGCTACGTCTGCTACAGCTGTAAATAATGCATGGTGTTGTTATTGCTGCCGTTGACGTCATCATACACATCACAGTCATTTTCTTTATGAACGTAGACCTAATTAGGTGCGTTGGAGACAATGTCATAGTTTCATATCATCGCCAGATTTGTAAATATTGATTTGTAAAGAGTATTTTTCCCGTAGCAGATGCTGTGTACGCACCGCAGCCTTGAAGGCTTATTGTGCGACCCTATGAGGAAGATGATGATGATAATAAGGGTTTTTCCTGCTTTTCCTTGTAATGGAGCACCGGTGGAATGAAATTGACGGAAAAACCGAAGTACTCGGAGAAAAACCTGTCCCAATGACACTTTATCCACCACAAATCCCACATGGATCGACCCGGGATCGAACCCGGGCCTCCGCCGTGAGAGGTCGGCGACTAACCGCCTGAGCCATGGCACGGCCGAGAGTATGCGGTACAACTAAACGAAACTCTATCGAGCCATTAATTATAGCTGTGGAGCTGAAAGCTAGATTAATGTTTCCTGCACGACTCTCGTATCATTATTTTACATTATGCAGAAGTGTTACATAACGGAATTTGCATATATTTTGCAACTCTATTCAGGATTCTTTGGTGTCCTTTTTATCGTGTCCCCGCACACGGCAGCTTTGTCGAATACAAAGCCTACATCCGCCGGGATATTTCTTGACAGCTGCGTACTCAGGGATGCGTGTATGTTAACCTCAGTGCACTTGTGTCACAAGTTCGTGTGTCCGCTTTGTTGCTGTTCCAGGTTATAATGAATTCAGACGTATGATATTGGCGTGGCCTTCTGCGGCATAAAATTCGTACCGTACAATTGGAAAACACGTAATCTGGTCCACAATTTGTAATTGGACACAAGTATAGCATTCGTGCCATATAAACCCATTTCTTATGCTTAAGATAGGGAGGTGAGCTAGCTAGAAGTGAATCGTAGGGAGTGAGAATGGCGACAGGGCACAGTGGGCCCGGGCTTTTGTAAAAACTGTAACGAACCGTCTTGTTTTATAAGAAAGGAAAATATCTTGACCACTGGGCAGCTGTATAGTAATACTGACTGAGGAGTTTGCAGTTGACCTTGGCAGTTATTTGCGCTGGGGAAACCCGACCGTCCGTTGTCTGAAACCAGTAACCGATGTGTTCCAGTTAAAAATACATTAGGCTGAAGTGCTGTCGTGTTTTGTGAATGTGTGTGTGTGAGATAATAGTTGTTTTCTGCAGTGTTCTGTATGGTTAGAGATGTGCATAAATTTGACTTTCGGCTTGTTATGAACGAAACACCTAACAAATTGTGACTAGTAGAAAGAATGTCATGCAGTGATAAACACGCATGTTTTTGGTAGGATTTGTATGTTTCTCCCCGACCATCCTCGCGAGTGTTAAGGGACTCTGCCAACTGTGTGCAGGTCAACTGCATTCTCTTGAGTAATGAGCAGTACTTTGTTCCTGCGCCTTGAAGTGGGTTAATAGCGCAACCTGGAACCGAACCGGTTAGTGAGTAGATTACTGTCTGCTGGGATATGCGCCATTTAGTTTGATAGGACTTTACCGACGTTTCGGTGGAACATACTGACCCCGTCTTCGGGCAGATGAGTGGGGTTCATAAGTGATTCAACACTAGGTAAGCATCAAATCGAAAGGATTATTTTAAACTGCCTACAGAATTTCCTTCTCTAGAATTCTGCTTGGAAGTTGTCTTACAAAGTGACCTCTAGGAGGGTCAGATATTGTAAGAGTGTGTTAAGATGAATCGTATGGAGATGAGCTTTGAGGACTGAAGACATGGGTGAGCAGCCGATTCAGCGACATTTGCATTTGTGGGCTGCGATTTTAACTCTTTCGGTGCCATCTTTATGTCGAATGTAATCATCTTTTGTTTATGTGTGTACTTGGTAACAGTTTCATCTTGTGGAAAACAGAAATTCAGCGTTTCCCAAACTATGATTTATGTGAATAGGTGTTCCGTAAAAGAATCTAGAAACCCCCCCCCCAAAAAAATCATAGTTTTTTTTTATTAAATTTGAATTTAGAATATTCGATCAAAGTGTAAGATAAATTTATATAATAATTTTTTATAAGAACCTTTCATTTGGAGCCTTGTGCTCAGTTTTCACAGACCGCAACTCATAACCAGATCTCGTTGCGCTGACTTTTAGTTGATGAATGGGGATCACAAAACATGTGTGTTCCGTAAATGTTTACTAAGTTAAAATGTGTTCCGTGACCAAAAACGTTTGGGAAACGCTGCTCTAGACGTTTCAGGAGATTATAGAGGCTTGCAAACATAGAAGATATCAAGACCATTCCACGTATTGGATATTTACCCACATCATCTAACATTTCATTTCGGATTTTACTTTTGTGGCTGTGAATTCTAAACCAAACAAATCGCTCGGTTCTAGTTTCTATTTCAGATAAGTAACGTTACGGCTACAGTTCGCGATTAATATTAACTGTTTTTGTAAGAATTACAAGAATTTTGAAACCAACTTTACTGTATTAGTATACAGTCGAACTCGGTTACAACGTCATGAAAGGGACTGAATATTTTGTGCCGTTATAACTGAGGAGTGAAATGTTATGGTTAACAGTGAGGAATTAATTGGTACCTCAGAACATCTGACGTTATAGACGAGGTGTCATATAAAACGATGTCGCTATAACCGGGTTCGACTGTATTATTATTGTTGGCTCAAATTTTTTTTTATCTGGATCTCTCCCTTTCTTTCTCTCTGTCTCTCTCTCTGTTTTATTTTTTCCTGTTTTCTTTCATCCTTGCCATATGTCTATCAAATTTTAGTGGATGACACAACGCCATAATTTAGCAGCCGAATCTGTTTTTGACGGTTTGTTTATTTTCGTACCTCTCATGCCTTGAGCCGTGCTCTGTGTGTTCAGTTTCCACAGAGCGGAACTCATAACCAGTATTTTCAGTCGTGCTTAATCCTTCGTGCTTGATTGTCTCACTGCGGGTAAGTGATCGTGCAGCTGTATCTGATATCGAGTTTATAAAATGTGTTGTTGTTGTTGTTGTTGTTGTTGATGATGATGATGATGATGATGATGATGATCCTAGTTTATGTAACAGGCAGTCAGCAAAGTAAGGCACACGTGCATACGGTACGCGAAAATACTTTAGGTCATAGTGCCATACAGGCCGTCGAATGACATGGATGCAATACTTTGTAATGTATGTATGTATGTATGTATGTATGTACGTACGTAGCCTGTGTTTGTGTGTATATATGTATACTGTGTATGTATGTTTCTATGTATGTATTTATTTACGTATGTATGTAGCCTGTGTATGTATGTATTTACTTATGTATGTACGTAGCCTTTGTGTGTATGTATATATGTATACTGTGTATGTATGTTTCTATGTATGTATTTATTTACGTATGTAGCCTGTGTATGTATGTATTTACTTATGTATGTACGTAGCCTTTGTATGTATGTATATATGTATACTGTGTATGTATGTTTGTACGTATGTATTATTTTGTATGTATGTATTATGTATGTATGTATTATGTATTATGTATTATGTATGTATGTATGTATGTATGTATGTATGTATGTTGTACGTATGTATTTATTATTATTATGTATGTATGTATGTATGTATGTATTTATGTATGTATGTATTTTATGTATGTATGTATGTATGTATGTACCCTGTGAATATGTTTGTATGTATTTATTTATGTATGTATGTAGCCTGTGTATGATGTATATGTGTAAGGCTAGGCCTATTTTCATGTTTGCAGTAGTTTTAACTTTTTTCGTGCTACGGTTATTTGATTGAAAAATAATAATTCTTTTTGAGGTACAGTACAGGTACAGGTAAGTACAGTACAGGTACAGTACAGGTACAGGTACAGGTACAGGTATCCTCCCTCCCCTCTTTATCTGGAATATTGAGACGGGCCGGACGATCAGGGGTTTGAGTCCCGGCAGTTGCAAGCGATTTTCCTCTCCTTAGAATCGCCCAGGCCGGCTCTGACAGGTCCTGTCACCTATTCAGTAGGTAATGCGGTTCTTTCCTGGGTTAAAGCGGCCTGGACGTGATGTTGACCACTCCCACCTACCGTGGAGGTTAAGAATGAGTAGAACTATACCTGTACTCCCCCTGTATGCCATTGCGGCTTGAACATAGACAGTTTTTACTTTTACCATGATAAAACAAATTGTGATTCCGCCGAACAGCCCCAGTGTCTAATATAGTGCGTTTCTTCTGTTGCTGTTCTGAGCACCGCAGCTGCCACTGTTTGTTCCGGGGGATGGAGGCTGCGCGATAAAGCTGCCGTGCTGAATGCGGTGGTAATGGAAACGCCCTGTATAAAAGTGGGTGGATCGGACCGGGTCAGTAGTGTAATATGACGCCATGTATCCGTTACTGATATTTTTCGAGTGGTGATATAAAAATCAGTTTTTCATTTTGTTCCTCAGAGAGCACCGCGGTGCCCTGGCGGACCGCGACTGGGGAATAAAACGTGTGTGCTAGTTTCGTTATACGGTATGAAAAAGTAAACTTGCGGTATTAATCGACGTAAAACGGTAATTAGATGTCACATATCGTTAACGAAGTTATACCAGTTATTGGTCTTCATACCAGATATAAAAACGAAGAATAAATTCGGAAAATCGTCGGCATACGTTTTAAAGTTCATAAATGACACCTCGCGTGGATACGTGTGAGCACGTTAATGTTTCACTTATTCGACGCCATATAACCTCTGCTGGTGAGAAGCGTCGTTAAGTAAACGTACAAACATTCAAATTCCACCGTCTTTCTAATCTGTTAATTTTAAAGGTAACGTCCTGTGTACAACGTGAAGACATGTGGGAGAGTGGGGGTGGAGCTCCACTAATTCCTACCCTTGGCACTAGTTCGAGGTGAGTGGTCAGCTTCACGCCCTGGCCGTCTTACCACCAAGGAAGGAGTCTTCGGTATCAGTTGAATAGAGGGCTTGGTGGGTTCCAGGGCCGGTCTGGACATTTTGCAGAAGAGAAATGTCTCTTGCCCCTGCCGGGAATCGATCCACGATTTCTCAGACATCCAGCCAGTAACCTAGTCACTGTAACGACTGAGCTATTCCGGCTTCTGTTTGTTAATTTTATTTGATAAATATTAAGAGACGGGTTCTTATTTATGTAACTTATCCCTTTAACACATAATGGTAGCTTTATGTACCACCAGGTTTAACTCTTAAAAAAATTTTTGTTTTCTGTCCACAGAGGACATTTATGTTTTGTATGGTTGCCAGAACCAGGAACGGCGATTCTTGTGTATAACATTAACTGACTGGTTCTTGTAGCCGAGATGAAGTGTGTCTACTGCGCGGTAGGCGTTGAATCTTCAAGTATAATTCAGATTAATCTTTGATTGTAAAGGGAGCGCTGACAGCGAAGCTGGGGAACAGTTTCGGTGTTATAAAAATAGCTTGTCGTATGTATTCGTGCAGAGCATCCGAAGGAACCAAAATGTGTATTAGGAAACAGTTGCTAAGAGTCGGAGGGATGTTGTAATGTTGGTAAATCTGGTTGGCAGATCGAGGGACTTGTTATTAAATAATGTTGTTTGTAATGCTAGATATAAAGGCTGCTTATTACAAAGAAACCGATGTTAGCGGACGCAGTTTTCTGTACGTTGTGAATCAACAAATAAATGTCAGTACGGGTATGAAGGTGAAGACAGACTGAGGCAGAATAGTAACGTGTGGCTATATTATTTAGATCTTTGTGTGTGTTCGGGTTCCGAAGCATCTGACTAAGTCTGCCAAATTCGCATGTTATTATGCTTCCAGACCGATTCTATAATTTTACTTTTTGTTTCGGCCCACATAGGAAGAAAGTAATAAATGCGATTTTGAGAATGTAATTAATGCAGTATTATAGGCTGCGTGTACTGCGTTGCTGATCCCAGTGGCCGCGCGGTCTAAGGCGTAGGTCTACGGCCGCTCGCTTACTGGGATCGTGGGTTCGAATCCCACCAGGGGCATGGATGTTTGTGTTTGTGATGTATAAAGACAGTAGTATGGACCATAAGTGGCATGAAGGATAAAAAAGGATTAAACAGTACAAAAAATGGATTAAAGGGGAAAACCCCAGGAATTAATAAAAAAAAAAAAAAAAAAAAAATCCCACCGGGGGCATTGATGTTTGTGTTGTGTTAGATGTATGGACGATAGCATGAAACATAAGGTGACATGCAGGACAAAAAGGACTTCAACAGTACAAATGGATCAAAGGGGAAAACCCAGGAATTAATAAAAAAAAAAATTCCTGCCAGGGGATGGATGTCTGTCTCTTGTGAGTGTTATGTATTGTCAGGTAGAGGTCTCTGCGACGAGCTGATCATTCGTCCAGAGGAGTCCTACCGAGTGTGTGTGTGTGTGTGTGTGTGTGTGTGTGTCTGATCGTGAAGCCTCGATTATGAGGAGGCCCTGGCCCACTAGGGCTGTTCCGCCATGGGAAAAAAATGTAGTGCATTTAATCGTTACATTTAATTAGAATGAAGCTGATTATTTATATCGTGTAACATTTGAAAGTAGCAATCTTAAATCAGGGATAGTAACCCGCAAGAGCCACAGACAGTATATCAGCGTATTACTTTTAAACCTGCTGTGAGTAACCGTTTGGGCATGAGGGCCAAATCAAGAGGAAAAAAGTCTTCGGGCCACATTATAAAGACTACGTATATTATGTACTTATGTCTCATTAATGATAATACTCTTTCTTCAGTAGTACCAATATTGGGGCGGTAAAACTTATTTGAAATTAATCTTACAAAATTTGAATTGTATAACATATGAATGTCGTAGACCAGGGGTGGCCAAACTTGCTTAACGTAAGAGCCACATACGATAAATTTCAGACGTTTGAGAGCCGCAAGACATGAACAAATATTACACACACATTTTTATTGTTACACGCACATTTTGTTACAGAAAGTCTTAAATATATTTACTCGCCATGAACATTAAACTTACGTTTTAATCCAGTGGACTCTCAGTTTCATTCATTCTGTAGTCTGTCTTACGACAGGTCCGTAGCCTCTTCCAAAGCGAGTTCTCCACAGGGTGCGATCTAGTGCTTCCTCTTTCAATTTCCAGTATCTTTTCTTTTCCTTAAGGTCATCCAGTAGCTGCTTACGTCTTCTCCCTCGTCGTCCCGTCATTTCTATCCTTCCTTCTAACTTTCCTTCAATCACGTGTTTCAGAAGACAGTTTCTACGCAAGATGTGACCAATCCAGTTAGCCTTTCTTCTTTTTATTGTATGTAGTATATTCCTCTCCTCCTTGACTCTGTGTAATACTTCTTCATTTCTCACACGATCGGTCCAACTGATCTTCTCCATTCTTCTCCAGCACCACATTTCAAAACTTTCCAGATACTTCTGATCTACTTTCCGGAGTGTCCACGTTTCAGCACCATACAAAGCTATGCTCCAAATGTAGCACTTTACTAGTTTCTTCCTTAAATTTAATTCCAGTTTTCTGGTGAAAAGATTTTTCTTCTTGTTGAATGCTGTTTTTGCCATGGCAATTCTGGATTTAATTTCACGTGTACACCTTGCATCACTTGTTATCATGCTACCCAAATAATTGAAATATTCCACATTCTCCAATTGTTTTTGATCTATCATAATTTTCATTGGGGATGGTTGCCTTGAGATTTTCATTACTTTAGTTTTTCCCACATTCATTTCCATTCCATAGCGTCTTCCAGCGTCTCAGTTTATACCGGTAAATAATTATAAAGCTTGAAAAATTTTTTATTTACTTTTATATGAATTGTAATGCAAAAAGGTGCTCAGCCAACATATTTCCGCGAGCCGCACATTATATGTCAAAGAACCGCATGTGGCTCGCGAGCCGCGGTTTGGTCACCCCTGTCGTAGGCTGAGACCGAGCCAACAGTGGCAATGAAAGAGGCAGAGACTGCTACGACAGAAGCACTCCTAGGTACATGGCTGTCTTGTCATGTAGTTACTTGAAGTCACCGCTTAGCTTGCCGTTTCCTAAACCTATAAGCAAGGAAGCCAAGTAGCGCGATAGTTACCTTTATGTGCGATGGAACTTCTGTTTGTATTTTCGTGTGAAAAGTATGTTGTATCGTTAGCAGTACAACGTGTAACAATATTTCTGTTTAAATGCGGATAAAATAATGATTCGTCGAATGTCGTATTTTTTTGTTTCGTTTTTCTGACATTAGATCGCTGGCCGCATTGCATTTTTCTTAACACTGCTTCATACTGTAACTCAGAATTGTATATAATGACGAGTCCTGTAATTTTCTGCAGGTATGTTCCAGTGTTTGGTTACCATTTGAGAATCGTGTAGTCGCAACAAGGTCAATATGCTCAGCTCAGATAATCAAATTATTCATTGCTAAGCTCTCTACAGCACCCTTCCATCTACACATCTTACACGCGGCCTATTGTCTTCAAAAGCAATGTACCAACACATCGGTTCTTAAACTATGCAGAACTCAAGGACCCTGCGAAAGGTGTTCAGAGATCCACATTCTCTAAAGACGAGTTTTAATTTCCGGGATAGAGTAGTCGGTATAGCGACTCGCTACAGATTGGGCGGTCCGGGGATCGAATCCCGGTGGGGCGCAGATTTTCCGCACGCGTTCAGACCCGCCGTGGGGCCCACCGAGCCTCCTATACAATGGGTACCGGGTCTCATTCCCGGGGGGTAAAGCGGCCGGGGCGTGGAGTTGACCACCCACCCCATCTAGTGCCAGGGTTAAAGAAAGAGTAGAGCTGTACCTCTGCTCCCCCTCTGGTTCTTCATGGCCTGTTCTAGGGAGAACTTTACCTAACTGAGACTGTTGCCATTGGATAGCGCGTTTAACAGGGCTAAGAGATGTTATTCGGAATTTCGATTTTTTTTTTTTCCTGATGCTAGAAAACTGCTGCGCGTTATTCTCCGTGAACCACTGACACGACTGGTTTTGGGGGAAGTTTAGGTGTGTTTCACTTGGCAGCTTACCATTTTGAGGAAGTTTCTGGATGAAGCTTTCCCTCCTCAGTGAATCGGAGTAGGGGGTCTGTTGGCGTGGGCCACCCAGTGTTAGTTTATTTTCTCTTTGTACCAAGAACATTAAAAAACACGGAGTTTTGTGTAGTGCATCACGCCTGTCTTTCTGTTGCTACGAGTTCTGTTCGTACGTGTCTATTATTATTTTTATTATTATTACTTTGTTTTAGTTTTGTGAATAACGTATTAGTTGCGTACAGATTTTGTATATGTTGGAGTTTGTCGGATGTAACCTCAAAGTTTTGCATCGCCGCCGAATTTGTAATTGTTCCGGCACAAACACAGTTTCTTACAAAATGTGTGGGTCTGTTTGTGGTATGTCTGCAGACCAAACGTCGCTTGCCTTGCTTCTTCAGTGGTTCATTAGTGACTGTTCGAGCCACGTGCGTTGCTTCGGCAGAGGAAATAGTAGAATCTGCAAAGGCACAGGTGAAGTTATCCCCTTCCACGACGTGAAGGCATGTAGGGTGGATTAGAGGTATAGCTCCACTCATTCTTAACCTCAGCTCTAGATGGAGGTGAGTGTTTAACGTCACGTCTCGGGAGCTTTACCCCCGGGAAAGAACCGCCGGTACACTTTGAATAGGACGCTGGATGGGTCCCGGAGCCGGTCTGGACGTTCGGGAGAGGAGAAAAGTGTCTTGTACCTGCCGGGATGCATACCCCGGACCGTCCAGCCCGTAGCTGAGTCTGTATACCGAATGAGATATCCCGGCTCCTGTCTGCAAAGGCAAAGCTGAAAAGCGTTTCGCTTTAACGAGAGAGTTGAGATAAGACCAATTGATGTTTTGGAACGCGATCGATCAGTTAATTGGAAAAGGAAAGTCCTTGGTGCGGATTACAATGCGATTAATCAATCGATGTCACCAAGAGAGCCAAGCTGATGGAATACATTTGATTACTCGACGTGGAAAGAGGTTGCGAGGAGCTGTTAACTGTAAAGATATTAGAGTCGAAACTACTGGTGAAGTGACTGATCAAGCATTTTGAATTACCGGCAAGGCGTGACAAGTTTTTATTCTGACCGCAGATGGGTCTCGAGCAATGGCTGCAGCCGAAAATGAAGCAGGAAAAATGGTGTAGAAGCTTGCTAAACGTTGTGAATGTGGACATATTATTATTATTACTTACTGCAATTGGGTTTTCACCCGGTGGCAGTAGTCCTTACACTAGTACACACAATACAAATGTTTTCACCCGGTGGCAGTAGTCCTTACACTAGTACACACAATACAAATGTTTTCACCCGGTGGCAGTAGTCCTTACACTAGTACACACAATACAAATGTTTTCACCCGGTGCAGTAGTCCTTACACTAGTACACACAATACAAATGTTTTCACCCGGTGGCAGTAGTCCTTACACTAGTAAACACAAAACAAATGTTTTCACCCGGTGGCAGTAGTCCTTACACTAGTACACACAATACAAATGGACATATAAATATACATAAAAGTAACAATACAATACAAACTATACACAATTACAAAACAATACATACAGTAAATACAAGTACACACATTAGAACACCATTCACACATTACAAAAACTTCCACACCTTAACAAAAACATCCACTCCTTAACAAAAACATCCACACCTTAACAAAAACATCCACACCTTACAAAAACACCCACACACAATACAAACAAAACACACGCACATTACAAAAAACAACCCCACAAATTAAATAATACAAAAACATCAAAACACATACTGCAAAAAGAAAGAGTTGTTAAGCCTAACCTAAAACCTAACGTAAATGAATCAGAGTTAAAAGTAATTTCGTATACCAAGCAATGAGTCAAACACTATACAAAAATAAAATTCCATGTTTTCAAAAAATGATACACACACATTTCAACTGCACCATCACTTCACTACGCTTATATACACATCACGGCATTCCCCGTTTTGCCTCCCTTTACTTCACTTCACTTCACTTCACTTCACTGTATTATTAGATATTTTTTCCCCACCCTCTATACCCTTCACTTCACTTCACTTTATTATTAGATATTTTCCCCACCCTCTATACCCTTCACTTCACTTCACTTATCACTTTCCTAACCCTCTTCCTAAAAATACTCGGCTTACAAGGGAAAGTCCCTAAAGCATCTGCAGGTAGTTTGTTCCAGAGTTGGATGGTCCTATTTACAAAGGAGAATTTTCCGATATCCGTCCTTTGCTTCCTGTTCCTAATTTTCCGATTATGATCAACCCTGCTCAGATAGTGTGGCCTTTGTAGTCTGTCACCTATAGCCTTCCAAGCCCGTTCGCCAGTGTGATTCGCATGGTCAGAATCTGGCGACTAAAACACTCGTGTTACAAAAATCGTCCGTTTGATGATGATGATGATGATGATGATGTGGAATCATATATGCTCATGAAAAAATAATTTATGCATTGCATTATTGGTAAAACGTAAGTTTTTCCTGTCCATGCCTTGAAGACATAAATGGGGAGTAGAGGTGTAGCTCCATTCCTTCTTAACCTCGGTGCTAGATGGAAGTGGGTGGTTAACTTGACGCCTTGGTTGCTGTATCTCCGGGAAGAACTCCGGTACCCCACTGAATAGAAGGTCGGGTGGGCTCCAGGGCCGATCTGGGCGTTTAGGAAAAGAGAAAAATCTCCCGTACCTACCAGGATTCGAACTCCGGACTGTCCAGTTCGTAGCGAAGTCGCTATACCGACTGGAGACATTTTCCAAAAATGCTTGTGGCGGTCACGTAATGGGCTGACCAGGGAGGGTTAGGTGGCTAATCAGAGGAGGTAGAGGAAGGCGGTTTGTCAACAGAGCCTTTAATTTTTGATGGACAACTGTAAGGTGTATGATTGGGGCGGTTGAATTTTCTCCTAATTTATTAGCCTAGTTTCTTCTTCTGGTCGTGACTTCTAAGAAACACATTTACCAAATATGCTATTGATATATTGACTAGGCTACGGGCTGGACGTCCGAGGAATCTTGGGTCGATTCCCGGCATAGGCAAGAGATTTTCTGCTTCTTCAAAACGCTCATATGTCTCTGGGGCCCATCCAATCTTCTATGCAATGACTACCGGGGTCTTTTTTCCCCTGGGCTAAAGCGGCCAGAGCGTAAAGCTGACCACTCATCTCTGTCTAGTGCCGAGATAAAGAATGTGTAGCTATACCTCCACTCCCCCTCATGTGCCTTCATGGCGTACACAGGGACAGCTTTGCCTCTATTTTTTACCTTTTCCGTGTGTGTATGGGGGCGCAGGGGGTATATAGGCGAGTTTTTGAAACTTAAGATACCTAAACTGTGATTGGCGTGTTTCGATAATTGTGTTACATCCTTTGGGGGGATAATACGCTAGTTCGATATATATATATCGATATGTCTCGATCTTTGATACCGCTACTTTAGGGGTCCCGAAGAAGGGAACAAGGATGGGTGGTTGGATGTGTGAATAAACCAAACAATAAAGAAATTAACAAACGAATAATTATTTTCATAATTGTAGTTTAATGACGGATAATTTCAAAACGCTGTTCTATTCCAGCAGTATCTTAGAGAAACTGAGGAAAAGAATGAAACATTCAATTAAAGGGTCCTAACTTTACCTTTAGATTCGTGACCGTGATACAGAGCGGGGCGTCGCGAACGTTACCTATCAATCCGCTAACTCTGTTGTGCTGTTTTAATGGAGCTGCTCGCTTAGTATTATTACCTGACTATGAGTGCCTATAATGTTACTTTCTTTGTTCGTTTCTGCATTTTGACGTCTCAGAGGCCTATACAAGTGGCGGTAACTGCGTTTGGTCCTCAAGAGGCAGCTCTGCAGACTGCTGTGACGTAGCTTCATCGTCCGTACACACAAGCCCGTCCGTCGAGACATAGGGACTAGAATCCTGTGTTAACAATTAAAGTAGAAATTATTATTATTATTATTATTATTATTATTTACTGCAATTGGGTTTTCACCCGGTGGCAGTAGTCCTTGCACTAGTACACACAATACAAATGTTTTCACCCGGTGGCAGTAGTCCTTACACTAGTACACACAATACAAATGGACATATAATATACATAAAAGTAACAATACAAAACAAACTATACACAATTACAAAACAAAATACATACAGTAAATACAAGTACATACATTAGAACATCGTACACACATTGCAAAAACATCCACACCTTAAAAAAGCATCCATACCTTACAAAAACATCCACACCTTTCAAAAACATCCACACCATCCACATGCATTTCCGTCACTTATATTTAATTGCAACAAGTAAAGTAGACGTAGGTTTCGGCTGTTCTGAGTTGTGTCGCTCAGTTAGTTTCCCGACGGTTCCACTGAAAGCAACGCAACGTCACGTGCCCGAATACCAGAATCTTGCGAAAACCTTAAATGTCACAAATTAGACCTACTTTAAACAAGGAAGAGAACTGAACAGTGGTGTCTTCAGGGATGTGCCGCCGTGTAGTCTGGTAAAACTCTGCTGACGTTTCGGAGAATTCTGCTTGCAGCCATGATCAGGGTACCATCTGTCCTGATGGACGCAGCAGGATACTCTGAAACGTCCGTAAACTTTTGCTAGCCTAACGTAATAACGTTAATGTAGCCTAAGAGTTGTCTGCTGATAGGGCGAGACGGGAAGTTCAGATATAGAGGGTACGATGTAGTAGTTGGGATAGCGTGGCGGTACAAACCTACAGCTTGAGGTAGCTGGAGTAAGACCAAGGAGGCGCTGCAAGGGTAACCTCGGTGTCGTTACAGGCAATGAGTTGCATAATCTGTGGGACAAGATCATGTCGAAAACAGTGTTTATACACGTCACTCGCAACAGAGAGAACCACAGTTTCAAAGAAATGGAAGCCCAAGACAGGCAGGGATGGTGATGTGTTTGGCAGATTAACGTAAGCTTCGCAAATTATTAAGTTAGTGTGGTGTTTTAACGCTCCGGCGACTTCATTCCCCATACCGAGATGTTTGGAGCCGGCTGCGCCGCAGTGGCGGAGTGTATGTTGACAAGAAGAGAATGACGCCAGAACTGTAGATACGTCACATTGGAGGTATTGGCGTGGGTGTTACAGTAATGTTAAAAATGGGTGTAATAATAATAAATAATAATAATATTAATAGATGGTTGGGAATTGGGTATGAGCTTTTTTTTTCTAGATCGGGGCTGGGATAGCTCAGTCGGTATAGCGACTCGCTTTGGGCTGGACGGTCCGGAGATCGAATCCCTGTGGGGCGAAATTTTCTGCACCCGTCCAGACCGGCCCTGGGGTCCACCCAGCCTCTTGTACAATCCGTACCGGGTCTCTTTCGTGGGGTTAAAGTGGCCGGGAGTGGCGTTGACCACCCACCCCCCCATCTAGCGCCGAGGTTAAAGAAAGAGTAGAGCTATACCTCTATTCCCCTTCTGGGCGTTCATTGCCTCTTACAGGGTAAACTTACTTTTGGACTAGATGATGTAAGTAAGAACTGCATTTATGGGCAGTTGTTGTGGACACTGTCAGTAAAACGGGAGTTCCATAAACGAAATATATTTGTTGACATGTTTCAATAATTGTCATCTTCGCAAGGGAAATTGTGTCGTGTTAACTGCACTTTATCTTTAACAGGCAACTTTAAATTAAGTCCAAGGTCTAGGAAGGCATATTTAACTCTGTGTCACTAATTCAACTCACTAAAGAGTAGTTTGTTGTAGAGTCAGGGGTGTCAACTATGGTTGTTAACGTCCTGTTCGAGAAATATTGTCAGACGTCACTGTCGGGAATCGAAATCAGGCCTTTGAAGTTGTGTTTCAAGTATCGAGTTATGGATTCGTTCACGTGCCAGAGTACAGTTGGGTGCTGCATTTGTTGGCAGTACTTCCGTCGATAAGTTATTACTGGAATTAATTAATTTTATATGACTGGCATACGTGTTGTGTTGCCTGTCATGGTTAGATCAATATTCCTGTCTTCTCGTTCGTGACAGCCGTTTAAACACGATGTTTCACGTACATGTTCTACAAACATTTTTGTTTGTTCATTTGTTTCTCTTTCCTATTCAGACTTCCAATAGCTGAACTGGAGATGTAAATATTTTTTTCTGCCATATTATATTGATTAAGACACATGCAACATCGATATTGCCGGCCTCTCACCGCGGAGGCCCGGGTTCGATCCCGGGTCAGTCCATGTGAGATTTGTGGTGGACAAAGTGGCACTGGGACAGGTTTTTCTCCGAGTTGTCGGTTTTCCCCTGTCAATTTCATTCCACTGGTGCTCCATTAATTGTAAAACTTGGTAAAAAAAAACTGCTCATCTTCATCACAGGGGTTCCACAAGAAGCCTTAAGGCTGCGGTGCGTCCGTAGCATCTGCTGCGGGGCCCTTTACCACGCAAAAAAAAATATTCCGTGTTTAACAATATGGAATTTTCTTGACAACCGCGTGAGTGCATAACACCGCGGTTAACGAGACAAAAAACCTTGTGGAATATCGGGGTTAAGGCAGCCGCGGCAAGTGTTACTACTCATCAAAGCAAAAGTCTAATGTGGTCTAGAAACCACACCATATGTCCGGACAGGCGTTTTAGACATATCAGAATGTCACAAGAGCTTAACATATCGGTAATCCGGAAACTACGAAACTGGTTCCGAATATCATTATAACATTGCTTGTAACAAATATGTGGATCTCTTGGTGCGGAAGCCACCGGTTTTTTTTTTCATTGTGGACACAAATTAAAAATCGCTGATGCATAAAACGGAACTGCTACTGCGGTTACGAAAAATCGCCGTTTGCGAGGGATTTCTGTATTCTGTTCGCGTTGTCTTTGGGGTGAACGTAAACACATGACGAGCAGGTAGAAAATCAGAAGACAAGTGGGTGTATTTATGTAGAAGGTGAAATAGACTAGTCCTACGATAGAGATGAGCTCCTTGTAATTGACACACCAGAGTACGAATAGGTTTCACACACACGTTTGTCTGATGACGGTAGCAGGGCTTGCTCCCGAAACAATTTGCAGCTGAATCGAGACAATGGATAATGGCTTCTGCGTGGCTGTGTGTGTTTAACAACAGATCAGTCACATTCCTGTACCTGTATTTAGAACAGGGCTGTCAATCATGCGGGAGCCCGCAGAGCTTAATGTGTGGCTCACTCACATTTTGATATTTTGGAAGTTTGACGGGCCTTGGTATTTTTATTGCATAACACACACATCCCCCCCCTCCCAGAAATCACGCAAAATTAAATGCATGAAGTATTTTGGGTCCTTTATTTTTTCTACACGGAAAAAAATTTACAAATTAAGAATGACGGGGGAATGTGACATCATGTGTTGCGGCCCAAGATGTTAAGTTGGATTTGCCCCCGCAACCTGTTTTCAGTTTGAGAGACTCCATTCAGGTCATAATGCATGAATGGAAAGTGTTCCAGTAACTTTGGAGATGGATTTTGTTGGGTACTAACACGATCTTGCTACGTTCAATTTACTGTATACTCCTTTTGTACGAAATAACTTCAGGGGCCGGAATAGCTCAGTCGGTATAATGACTAGACTATGTGCCAGACGATCCTGGGTTGGACTCCCGGCAGGGGTAAGAGATTCTTTTCTACTCCAAGACGCCACGACCAGCTCTGGGGCCAACTTTCACTCCCCTCTCTGCGTTCAGGGCGTGTACAAGGACAACCGTACTTTTTTTTACGTGTAATGGAGCAACGGTGGAATGAAATTGGCAAGGGAAAACCGAAGTACTCGGAGAAAAACCTGTCCCTGTGCCACTTAGTCCACCACAAATCCCACATGGACTGACCAGGGATCGAACCCGGGCCTCCGCGGTGAGAGGCCGGCGACTAACCGCCTGAGCCGTGGCACGGCCACAACTGTGCCTTTACATTTACCAAATAACTTTAAAAGCCTATTGGTTACTATACGTACCGCCAGGTTTAACACCAAATATTCTGCATTTTGTCCGCAGAGTGTGTTCTTTATAATTCTTACAGTGAACAGCAATTATTTCCCGATACAGCATTCACCGATTGCCCATTCTAATGGAAGCAGTGCGCTCTGTGAGGTAAGAAATTCTTTATGTAGGCTGCAGTGTAAATTTATTTTGGTGTACACGGGGCTTAAATATTGTGCAGTGGTCGTCACTGAAATGTATGATATTCGTACCATGTTTTGTGAACGTTAGGCAGTGTTGACATCCACATGGACATAATGACGTAAGGCAACTTTCTGTAAATGACTCCATGGAGCAGAGGCCTTCTTGAGAAGCTAACAGGTCATCAGCTAGTCAAGAAATTCCCCGCATTTTATGGAACCCAAAGGTTCATTACCTGATTCACCAGCGCCCGCCACCTGTCCCTATCCTGTGCCAGAGCAATCCAGTCCATGCCTCTCCATCCCACTTCTTGAAGATCCATTTTAATATTATCCTCCCATCTAGCCCTAGGTCTTCCAAGTGGATAGTCGAACAGTGATCAAAAGATTCTCCGCCTCTTAAGGAACCCGAAGGTTCGTTGCCTTGCCATCGGTCTCTGTTCTGAGCTAGTTGAATCCAAGCCGCACCACTACTCCTGTAAGGTTCATGTTATCATTCCATCTACACGAGAACCCCTAAGTGCTCCCTTCCTTTGAAGATTTAAGATTAAAATTTTGTATGTATTTGTTATCCCTTTTGTCTGTTCTGCATAACGCATCCATCTAAACCTTGATATTATAACACTGAATGGTTTGCGAAGACCCGTGCCAGTAGTTCGAGGTGTGTTGAGCCAGATATTCTGACGGCCCCAAGACGCTGTACATCCCATACCGTGAGTCTGTCATCTATTTGCATAACTATACATCAAGTCGAGGATTTTAAAAGACGCCAGTTTGTGTGGGCGAGTCTCGTAAGGACGACGATGACGTGGCAGCCCCCCTCTCCTTCCAGCACTTCAAACGCTGCACTGTTGTGCTTGTACAGAACAAACATCAGAAATGGGCTTGTCTACCGGAGGGAAAACCACAGTAGGGTATTCTCTGCGCATTTTAAAAAGAAAACCATATGACTGACTCCGGGACTGTGACGTAAGACTGATAACAATGGGCTGGCTGGGGAATGTGTGTGAGGGGTGGGATGTCATCGCCCATCTGTGGGGCAAGGAGGCATAGTGAAGTGCAGAGATCGGATTTCACATCTCGTCAGGCGGTACTGCGTTTGCTCAAATCCAGGAAACATTTGTGTTGACAGGTACGTTGTAACCAGAGTAATATTAGGAACCCGGGGTCGAATCTGAACCTGTCCTAGGTCGAGATGTATCTTTACATCGACCGCACAGTATTGCTTTCTTGTTTTCCTGCGCAGTGCACAGTGTTGCTTTGTTGTTGGTAACATGTATCATACCACGAGTAGAAATACACTGTTTGAAAGGGGAATGGACTTTTGCACGGCCAAACCCATTTTAATACTCAGGTGTAAAGTGATGAGATTGGGAGAAGTGTCAGTATTTGGGATTTCACCTTTGCCGCATGTTAAAAAGTTCACATATTGGCATATCAAGAACTGTAGTTCTCTGTTTGAGTTTTGTGTAACAAATGAAGCTACCTCCATAAGAAATCAACTTCTCATACTGATGTAAATAGCAGCAAAACTTACGTCATGTCAGTAATTTATTTACGGTTATTTAGCCGTTTACTATATCCGAATATTACTCTGTACATGAGTAACCTCTGCAAGACTATTTCTGGACGCATATACTACCACAAAAAGAGCAGAACATTTTATGAGGATGGAAGGGAAGCCCCCGTTATTTCCACCCTCGTCGACTTTTAGACTACAAACATCTTGCGCCACGGTAGGTCTTTATGACGAAGTGTGTCACGTTATGAAGAAGAACGGCACGTTTCAAAACAAACAGCGACTGTTTCGTTAAGTTCGAGAAACTTGATTAATTCACCACGTGTGTTGTGTAGTTTTCTAGCTTGCTATTCAAAAATATAAAGATTAAAATATATTCTAACCCGGTTATAACGACATCGGTTTATGCGACACCTCGTCTATAGCGTCAGATATTCTGTGGTACCAATTAATTCCTCACTGTTAACCATAACGTTACACTACTCGGTTTTAACGACACTCGTTTATAACGACATAAAATATTCAGCTCCCTTCTTGACGTTATAAGCGAGTTCGACTGTATATAGAAATATAATTTTCCTGTTTTATATGGGTATGAAACTTGGTCTGTCACATTGAGGGAGGAACATAGGCTGAGGGTGTTCGAGAACAGGGTGCTGAGGGGGATATTTGGGCCTAAGAGGAACGAGGTAACGGGGGAGTGGAGAAGACTACATAACGAGGAACGTAATGATCTGTACTCCTCACCTAATGTTATTCAAGTGATCAAATCAAGAATTGGATGGGTTGGGCATGTGGCACGTATGGGGGAGGTGCATACAGGGCTGTGGTGGGAAAACATGAGGAAAGAAAACCAGTTGGAAGACCTAGGCGTCGGTGGGAGGATAATATTAAATTTGATGTTTAAGAAATTTGAAGAAAATTGTATTTACTGTATGTATTTTGTTTTGTATGTGTATGGGTGTTTTTGTAAGGTGTGGATGTATTTGTAAGGTATGGATGTTTTTGTAAGGTGTGGATGCTTTTGTAAGGAGTGGATGCTTTTGCAAGGTGTGGATGTTTTTATAATGTGTGTACGGTGTTATAATGTGTGTACTTGTATTTACTGTATGTATTTTGTATTGTAATTGTGTATAGTTTGTTTTGTATTGTTAATTTTATGTATATTTATATGTCCATTTGTATTGTGTGTACTAGTGTAAGGACTACTGCCACCGGGTGAAAACATTTGTATTGTGTGTACTAGTGTAAGGACTACTGCCACCGGGTGAAAACATTTGTATTGTGTGTACTAGTGTAAGGACTACTGCCACCGGGTGAAAACATTTGTATTGTGTGTACTAGTGTAAGGACTACTGCCACCGGGTGAAAACATTTGTATTGTGTGTACTAGTGTAAGGACTACTGCCACCGGGTGAAAACATTTGTATTGTGTGTACTAGTGTAAGGACTACTGCCACCGGTGAAAACATTTGTATTGTGTGTACTAGTGTAAGGACTACTGCCACCGGGTGAAAACATTTGTATTGTGTGTACTAGTGTAAGGACTACTGCCACCGGGTGAAAACATTTGTATTGTGTGTACTAGTGTAAGGACTACTGCCACCGGGTGAAAACATTTGTATTGTGTGTACTAGTGTAAGGACTACTGCCACCGGGTGAAAACATTTGTATTGTGTGTACTAGTGTAAGGACTACTGCCACCGGGTGAAAACCCAATTGCAGTAAATAATAATAATAATAATAATAAAGAAATAGGATGCGATGTTGGCTGGATTGGTGTGGTTGAGGACAGGGCAAGTTGTGGACTGTTTTGAATGCGGTAATGAACATTCAGGTTCCATAAAATGCGCGGAATTTTATGAGTAGCTGAGAAACTATTAGCTTCTTATGAAGGACTGTGTTCCATGGAGTTAGTTTAGTGTAGTTAACGAAGAGGCTGCAGTTTTTTAAACGAACATTCTCGTTCTGCTTGCGGAGTACAGGTGGTACAATTTAACAGGTCATTCTAGGCAGAAGCCATTGAGCTTACGGACCGACTTTGTTAATGCTTTTAAACTTCAGTGTCTACTCCGCGTGCTACCATGTTTAACATTCAAAAAGTCTGGATTTTACTCGCACAGTGTGTATGTGTTTATGATGATGTCGACGGTAAGCAGGGGTTTTATACTCAGACGTTATTGGCTGAGTGGTTGGTGTGAAGAGCTGAAATTAATAAATATAGTATTGATACATTTCAGTATTCAACTACCTTTTTTAAACTGCAGCGCCTGCAGAACAAAGCTCTTCGAAAGATGCGCGGCTTTCCAAAGTGCCTACCGATTCGCGATTTGCATTTGGCTTTGAAAATTACGTAAAGGTAAAGGTAAATTGTCTTTATCCACGCCATGAGGCCATATAGGGGAGTGAAGGTATAGCCCCACTCACTCGTAACATCAGCTGCAGATGGAGGTGATTGGTCAGCTCCACTCCCCCGGTTGCTTTACCCCCGTTTAACGAATTCTAATTACCCGTTGAATAGGAGGTAGGGTGGGCCACAGAGCCAGTCTGGAAGCTTTGTGGAAGAGAAAAATCTTTTGCCTCTGCTGGGACTGGAACCACGATTCCTTGATCGTCCATTCCGTAGCCTAATCACTATGTCGAATTCACTATCCAGACTGCCTCAAGATTTCGTACGTGTATGGTTTTATCATGGGCACGCGGTGGCGCAGTTGGTTGAGGCACTGCGCTAAAAGCCGGAAGGTCGCGGGTTCGATTCCCGATGGTGTCATTGGAGTTTTCATTGACAATCCTTTCGGCCGCACTATGGCCCTGGGGTCGACTCAGCCTCTAACAGAAATAAGTACCAGGAATATTTCCTGGGGGGTAAAGGCGGTCGGTGCGTAAGGTTGACGACCTTACCATCTTCATATGCAGATTGTCTAGAAATCTGGGAGCCTCAAGCTCCTGGAACCCTAATGGCCTGTCCAGGCCCGTATAGGGATTGCTTTACCCTTTACCTACGGTTTTATCATAAAATTATGCAGACTGCAAGCAGAAGTACAAAATCGCGATAAACAAAATGTTTGCAAAAACGGAAAAGGCGAATCCCCCACAATATAAGATGTTTAAAACTTAGTGCCGCGATCAGGCTTTGGACTGTTCAAGTGACAAATCTGCTGTTGCAAGGAGAGCTATGTGAGATAAGGCACGATCGTCAGTACGAAGCCTGAGCTGACAGGGGGCAATGTGTGTGTGTGCTGTCTTTTGTTCAGAGTGTTTAAACGCGATGTTAGTATGCGTATTTACACGTATGACATTGTGAATGTGCGCTGTACAAGCGACTGCGACTAACCGTCATGGCCGCTCTGTCGTCAGGCAGGGCGGTACAAATCTGCACAACAGATGTTAGAAAGTTTTGAAGTAACGTCTGAAAAACATGGCCCTAGTGACCGCTGGTCGTAACGTACTGGGACTTTGGTCTTTAAATGTTTTGTACTAATTATATTTAGGCAGTTTCAAGTTTAAAATCTGACCACAACATAGAATTTAGTTTGTGGGTTAGCATGCCTCGGTCGTAAGATGTGTCCTGCTGTACAAAGAATTATTCTATTGCTCGCAGTTGCAAATTTATTACTATTGCCGTCATAATCGTCATCATTTTCATTGTCGTCATCATAATTATTATTTGTGGTGGAGGCGGAGCTTATTGCTTAAGGACAGTTTTTGTGTCTTCTCAACGCGTGGGTTATCACCTCAGAATTTCGCATCGTCGCCGTGTTTTTTTTATATATTGTGTATATATATATAGTATATATAATATATATATAAAACGTCGCCCTCGGTGGACTAGTGGTTAGCGTGCACGCCACTGGACCCAAGGTTCGCGGGTTCGATCCCGACCGAGGTCGATGTATTTTTAAGGGTGATAAAAATCCGGAGCACCACTTCCTTCGGAGGGGAAGTAAAGCCGTCGGTCCCATGTCGTAGATTTACGGCATGTAAAAGAACCTTACGGGCACGAATAGAAATGTTTCGTAAGCAAAATTCAGCGGCCATTTCTCACCCAAGTCTCCTGACTGCCTGCCAGATGGCTCTGGCAGTCACATCAGGATTGAGTCGAACTTGTGCGGTCAGTGGGCTGGTCACTCACTACATCAACGCACATGACCATAGAAACCTCCGAAAGGAGGCCCCTATGCTCCACGTTGGAGCGACAGGGACAAACAACATAATATAATATAATATATAAAACATTCGTATTCTAGCTGTAATGTCTCTTAGCTGTGAGTGTCAAATGTAGAGTTTCACAGGCTGCGGGAGTCTTGTTCCTACGTGCTTCAAAAGCAATGTACCAACACATCGGTTCTTCAACTGTGCTGAACCCAAGGACCCTGCGAAAGGCGTTCGGGAGATCCACATTCTCTAATGACGAATTTTTAATAGTCGGTATAGCGACTCGCTACGAGCTGGACGGTCCGGGGATCGAATCCCAGTGGGGGCGAGATTTTCTGTACCCGTCCAGACCGACCCTGGGGCCCACCCAGCCTCCTATACAATGGGTACGGAGTCTCTTTCCCGGGAGTAAAGCGGATGGGGCGTGGAGTTGACCACCCACCCTACATCTAGTGCCAGGGTTAAAGAAAGAGTAGAGCTATACCTCTACTCCCCTTCTGGGCCTTCATGGCCTGTTCTAGGGAGAACTTTACCTTTATTGAATAACTAATATTATGTTCTTAAACAGATTGATTTGTGTGTTTGTTATTTTTGTGTGACGAATCTTTTTAAACAAATCAATATAATTCTGTTTGAGATTTAAATGAAGGCATGCAGGGGGAGTGGAGGTATTGCCCCGTTCATTATTAATGTCGAAACTAGATGGAGGTGAGTGGTCAGCCTCAGGCCCCGGCCGCTTTATATTAGGGTAAAGAGCCCCTGGTAGACTTGGTGGGCCCAAAGGACGATTTGGATGTTTTGTAGAAGAGATATATCTCATGCCTCTGCTGGGATTCGAACTCCGGATCTTCAGCCCGTAGCGTAGCCACTATACTGACTGCAGCGGTGTTTTCTGGGATATGACGCCGCGTCACTGGGTTCCCGAAGTTTCGGGGCAACGTGGTGGTTTCATCTTCAAGGTTCGGTATGGCCAAGAGCAATTGAAATGTTCGACCCTTTAAGATGAGACCAATACACTGTCTCGAAACGTCGGGAACCAATTACCCAATGACGCGGCGACATGGCCCATAAGAATGGATACCTCGTAACAGTGGCGATACTGCTTTACACAGAGACGAAGTACAGTGGAACCTCGAACTTCGAACACAATCCGTTCCAGGAGACGGTTCGACTTTCAAGTTGTTCGACTTTCGAGTTAAATTTCCCCATAAGAAATAATGTAAATTGAATTAATCCGTTCCAGACCCCCAAAATTTACCCAATATAAAACATTTTAAGTGCCTATTTCAAAATATCGTAATGATAAAACAAGTATATTTAATTTCAATAATTGAAAATTTTTATTTATAATAGTACATACATAAAAAATATTGTATAATAATCAATCAATAATAATAGTAGGAGGGATATTACTGTTCACTGGAAGGTGAATTTCCCTTCTTTCATCTGGACCAAGCAGAGAGAGAAGGCGACCACGTGATTCTTTGTTCGACTTTCGAGTTTTTGTTCGAGTTTCAAACCTGGATTTTCCTCGAATTTTTTGTTCGAGTTTCAAGTTGTTCGAACATCAAACCGTTCGAAGTTCGAGGGTCCACTGTATTGTCCTTCTGCGTAGTTTAATAGGAAATACACTACAGCAATATTCCATATGCCGATCCCAGTGGCCGTACGGTCTAAGGCGTGGATCTGCGGCCGTTCACTTGCTGGGATTGCGAGTTCGAATCCCGCCGGGTCATGGATGTCTGTTTCTTGTGAGTGCTGTGTGTTGTCAGGTAGAGGTCTCTGCGTCGGGCTGATCACTCGTCCAGAGGAGTCCTACCGACTGTGGTGTGTATAAAGTGTGATCGTGAAGCCCTCATAATGACGAGGCCCTGGCCCACTAGGGGCTGTTGCGCCATTGGGTAAAAAAATATTCCTATAACACAAGTAAGTTTCATGAGAGGTTTTTTGTGATAACAGACAGTAATTTTTATTTTGTGTGATGAGGGGTCTTTGAGAAAATTGACGAGGTCAGTTTCAGCTTCAGGTAAATTAGGAACTATAGTGGACTGATATGGACTAAAATAAATCATCGGGCTAAATTTTTGGCCTGCATTTAAAACAAAAAAATCTAATCGAAATAAGTTAATAGTTCCAGGGCTGAAACTGATAGACGGACGGACATACTCGACCTCACCATTATACGTTCATCTTCTACACGTCATGCAAGAGAGGACTACAATTTTATTAGCATTCCCGACCGCATTTCCTGTCTTAAATGTAGGCCTACGAGGCACTGTTTCCTGGTAAGGTGTGTGTGTTGTTACAAACTGCGCGAATACTTCCTCGAGTTTTTCAATTCCCAGGCGCCTAGTGCAAGGGAAAAACTGCTTGCCTAAACGATTTGTTACACTCAGAGATAGCTGCGTAACACCAGAAGACCCTCCTACATGACTTAGAGGAAGTAAGATTATGCCGACTGAAATGTTTGCTGCGCGTTGTGTCGCGTTGTGAAGGACTGCAGCCAGTCAGTGGTTCTCGTTTCTTGCAGGACATCGGCTGCGATGCTGGACTCCTCCGGAGGAGACTGTCGGACTCCGCGACGTTTCAGTCTCAGGCACAAGAAGTGGAAGTATCGCGGTGAAGGAAATGCCAATCTCGTGCTCGCGTTAACTCAGGTGGGTGTTAACCATTCCTCATTTGTATGGCACTGTCTTGCAAGTCTGTGGTAATGGTTGATTAATTACACGTAGCCCTTATTTTACGCCCCCACTTGTTCTATACGCCTATTTGCTTTAACGCCTGTTGCCAATATACACCACTTCTTAATTTACGACCTCTCATTTTCGGTTTAACGCCCTGCGCTGTATTACGCTAACCCATACCTATTCCTTATTTGTTATGAGAGTATCGTTTTTGGTTTACGCACACTTTTTTAGGAACACAGAGCGTAAAACAAAGGTTTGATATAGGCCTATACCAGTTATTATGTGGGCCATTGTCAGTTGTCGGAAGAAAGTATATATAATACATGGACGTTTCGGGAGATTCGGTTATAGGTAATCATGGCAGATTTTTATTATTATCTTATTTTAAGATTGTTGGCGACAGTTTGATACGATATGTTAAAAGATTGATGTCCAAGTAGCTTGGCACGGGAGCTGTCCTCGACAGTCACAAACGTACCGCTCTTTGTGTCCGCACGAGGGCGTATTTGAGCCCTCTGTGACGAGAGACTCCGCAGTTGAGTTGCGTATCGGATTTGACAAAACCGGGGATGCAGCTCCTGATACAACTCTAAAGATAGTTAATAGTAAGCGATTTTGAGAAAACGCGTATTGAAGTCGCGCTTTCCTGGCTTTGGGTTTATCCACCTTAAATGATGGGCAGCTGTAACGGGTGAGTTGAGAGTCAACAATTTGAAAGTAGGTTTTGAAAATGTAGTACAATGCTGAACTCAAAACTAATTGTCTCGAAAATAAGGGACACGGTACCGTATGAGGAGTCGAAGTAATGAATGCTGTAAATTCCTATAGTTATTGTACGTACCACAAGATTTGACATCTAGAAATTATGTCTTCTGCCGACGCATTGCATTTCTGTGTACTGTAAGGTTCTCTGAACAAACAGCGATCCTTTCTGTACACAACGTTAACTGATAGCTTGTAGCCGAGGCGGAGAGTGTTTAGTTTACTGTGCGATACGAACTGAATCTTTAAGTATAACTCACGCTATTTTTGGTCTTTAACGCGGAGGCCCGGTTTCGATCCCAGGCCAGTCAATGTGAGTTTTGTGGTTGACAAAGTGGCAGTGGGACAGGTTTTTTTCCCCCCCGAGTACTTCGGTTTTCCCCTGTCAGTATCATTTGACCAATGTTCCATACTCATCTTCATCTACATGTTGCTCTTACCAGAAGGACAAATGGGTGAAGCCTGGGAAACTTCCAGAAAGCAATGCTCTTTCGGAAATCGGGGAGCGTTGGGAAGAAAAGTTAGTCTTTCAAGCTTTAAACGAAGTAACAAAGTTCGTCGGTGCTGTAAGGTTGCCCCAGTTTATGTGATGAGAGACCCTGTGAGTCTTGTCTTAACGGCTTGGAGTCTTTTCACAAGGCGGACTCCAGATGGGGAAGATACGTGAATGTGTCGTTGGTATAAGCTTTCGCAAACAGCCAGATAATCATCAGACAGCTTGATGGTCGGTCAAGTAGTGAGTTGTTGACACAAACGATAGATTAAAACTTACAAAACAATTTTGCTTTCCCTCTTCTTGCATATGGATGTGAGGCTTCGCCTTTCGCTGTAAAGGATCAGCGTAATAGATCCAGGATGTTTGACAAAGAGGTCCTTCGTCAGATATTTAAATTTATTTTTATTTCTGTGGCACAACAACCCAACTCGGGCCTAGGCCGCCACATTTTTTACGTTTCTAGGTCATACACAATTAGACACACAAACCTGGTAGGACTCTTCTGAACGAGTGATCAGCCCGTCGCAGAGGCCGGTACCTACACAACACACGACAAGCACAAGAGACGTACATCCCTGCCTTCAGCGGGATTCGAACCCGCAGTCCCTGCAGGCCTACGACTTAAACCGCACGGCCACTGGGATCGGCAGATATTTAAATTACGAGGGATGAAGAAAATAGCAAGAAAGGATTACTGGGTGTTCATAACCTTTACTTCTCATCTCACTGAGTTAGGGTTGGTTCTTAAGTAAGAAATTCTCCCGTTGTGGGTCGCATACGTCACTGAGGACTGTGTAATAAGCAGGAAGTTGTGTTTGCCGTCAAGTGAAATTATAACGAGTGGTATTCTTAGAACAGTTGCGGATTCAAGTGTGGTGTTGATATGGAGTGTGATTCATTCTGTTTCCAATTGCATGTCTCTTTGATGATATCGGTTTCTTCCTTGCGTAAACAGGAACGCAGAATTGTGCGTTTGCGTAAGTGCGATGGTGCTGGCGGAAACGTAGAGGAGGACGTATTGGCCGATAGAGAATGGGAGCATGTGTGGCGGGAGGCTGTGTTCTGCAGGGGCATCATGGTGCCATTGCTGGGAGAATGTTACATCCAACCGCCTACTGCTGCACAAATGGACCGCGCTGAAGTGCGGCGTCTCGACCAGATGTTGCGGACACAACGTCCAGGTAAACATTGTGTTGGCCATCTCTTAGAGTAGCCCGTTTCTTGATAATTGTGTTACGGAAATGGCAGTAACTACTACTACTACTACTGCTACTGCTACTACTACTACTACTATTGATAGTACTACTGTAGTGTGGTGTATGTCATAGGCAGTATTACCGTTAAAAGGTAAAGAATCCCATTACAGGCCTGGACAGGCCCTTGGGATTCTAGGAGGTTGAGGCTTCCAGATTTCCAGACAGTCGACACATGAAGGTGGTAAGGTTGTCAGGCGTAGGCACTGGCCGCCTTCCCCCCCCCCCCCCCCCCCCCCCACACACACACCAGGAAATATTCCTGGGACTAATTTCTGTTAGAGGCTCAGTCGACCCCAGGGCGATAGGATTAAGTAAATGAGAAATTCCAGTGACCTTCCGGCTTGTAGCGCAGTGCCTCAACCAACTGCTCCGCCGCGTGGCCCCAGTTGCTATTTTAATAACAATACAGTACTGTTGTGTCTAACGCTGCCACTCCCTCCACCAACGCCAACAACACTACCACTGCCACCACAACAGCAACAACAACGATAAAGGTGTATGTGGAGCGCGAAGGCACATCTTGATGCTTTATCCCTGACACTAGACGAGGTCAGTTGCTAGCAGTTTCCGTCTCTGATCAATCCAGATCACGAACAAACGGGCAGTCTTACCGACAGAGCCGTTGTGGCCATCGTGGCAAAGACAATCCCAATGGTGTGTCGTGCAGTGACGGAACAGATCGACGTAGCTGTAACGTCCTGGACTCGTGCTGTGTATGCGAGAGGTTAACAGTTCGAATCGTGGTCAGGTTATGGTATCTGGAGTTCTGTCATTGTTTTCTTCATTACCTGCACGGGATTTCGAGGATGGCAACTTCAGAGTGACCATCGCCGCTTCCTTTGTATAACCTCTGCAGCTGAAGCAGCATAATTAAGTACTGCAAGAATTTGTCAGTATGTTAAAGAAGAACGAGAAGTGGGCCTTGCCATGGCTCAGACGGTTAGTCGCCGGCCTTCCACTGCGGAGGCCCGGTTCGATCCCATATCCGATCCCAGTGGCCGTGCGGTCTAAGGCGTGGGTCTGCGGCCGCTCGCTTGCTGAGATTGTGGGTTCGAATCCCACCGGGGCATGGATGTTTGTGTTGTGTTTGTTGTATGGACAATAGCATGGAACGTAAAGTGACATGCAGGACAAAAAGGACTTCAACAGTACAAATGGATCAAAGGGGAAAACACAGAATTAATACAAAAAAAAATCCCGGGTCAGTCCATGTGGGGTTTGTGGTGGACAAAGTGGCACTGGGTCAGGTTTTTGTCCATTTGTCGGTTTTCCCCTGTCAATTTCACTCCACTGGCGCTCCATAACTTGTAAAACTTGGTAAAAAAAAACTGCTCATCTTCATCATAGGGTTGCACAAAAAGCCTTAAGGCTGTGGTGCGTCCGGAGCATGTGCTGCGGGGTCCTTCACCATGTAAAAATAAATAACGAGAAGTGTAGTAGTAGCATGCAGGACCACGCAGATCTCTCGCACAAGAGCAGTAGGCCTACCACACGTTACGTAGTCGCAGTTTATCACAGAGCTGTAGGCCATTTCAAGTGCCCGTCACTTTTGAATGTTCATTATCGCCGTCAGACAACTGTATTGTTTATGCCAGGTGCGCACCCAGAATTTTTCCTTTGAGGGGGGGGGTGCTGACCCTGAGGCTATATATAATTTTTATTTGGTTTTAAGAATTGTTATCAAAATCATGTTATAAGTACAACATAACACTGTCTGCAACTGCATTTATATGCGCACGAATATAACTACATGTTCCATGACTCAATCGCAGTGTCCTATCTTATTGTCTTTTTTAATTTTATTGATTTATTTTTCAAAATTCTAATGTACTAGTCATCAGCCGATTTCAGTGGCTGATTTCGGCTGAAGGGGAAATCACGTAAAACGTTTGATATAATATTTACAAAATCTGTGTTTTTTAAATTTCAGTTTTGGGGGGTTGGGGGGGGGGCTGCAGCCCAGCAGTCCCCCCCCCCCCCCTTGAGTTCGCCCTTGGTTTATGCACAGGGATCCCATTTATCCCGGTTTTCCTGGAACAGTGCCGATTTTATGGGACCTAAACATCTTTGTTCCGGTTTCCCGCAAAATTTGGTTCGGGACGCCAAATGTCCCGGGTTTTTCCAATTCATAAAATTTCAACGTTTCTGATAATGCGTACGAACGTTTTGACTTTCCCACAGTTTGGAGGAAGCATTTACAGGAGTAGAGAACGGTCAACTAGCCCTTGCGCCAATTAAATGCTATTAGGTGTTCCAGTTTTTTTGGTTTCTAAAAAAATGGGATCCCTATTTATGCATGTAGGTGAAAATGATTGAGTCTGTTATACACAAGGTGAAAACATGGACATGTAATCTGTAAGGACTTAAAGCAGTAACATATTGGGTAGTCGGTTACGGATTTTTGCAGCAACTGAAAAGATGAAGAGTACATCGAAGTTTAACCGGAGATAAGGTATTCTGTGCCACAGTACATGGAAGCATTGCTGCAGTAGTGACCACATAAGTCGCACCACCCTCCGAAGTCAATATAGCTCGTAAATTTTCTACGATGTACAAATCGAATCGTATTGCCCTATATAACAATGCCTGCGGCACGCGGTGGCGCTGTTGGTTGAGGTACTGCGCTACAAGCTACAGGTCAGTGGGGTTTATCTTCTTCGACTTAATCCTTCCGCGCTATGACCCTGGGGTCGATTCAGCCTCTAGACCAGCGGTTCCCAATCTTTTATGTGTGTGACCCGAAAGTAGCAAATGGTATATGACCCTCGACCCTATCATGGAAACGGCAATAGTCAGTGATATTTACTATAAATTAACTAATATTCGTACTAATGCCTTTTATTGAACACTGCATAAAAAAAGCAATCCCATTACAGGCCCGTAGGGTTCCAGGAGGTTGAGGCTCCCAGATTTCAAGACAATCGGCACATGAAGGTGGTAAGGTTGTCAGCCCTACGCACCGGCCGCCTTTACACCCCAGGAAAGATTCCTGGTACTCATTTCTGTTAGAGGCTGAGTCGACCCCAGAGCCATAGTGCGACCGAAACGATTATGTCAATGAAAAATTCCAGTGACACCATCGGGAATCGAACCCGCGACGTTCCGGCTTGTAGCACAGTGCCTCAACCAACTGCACCACCGCGTTCCCCGAACATTACATAACATTGTCACTTATTTAAAATATATATGTTAAATTTTTAACGTTACTTGTCAAATCCAATATTTTTTGGACAATATTAACTACACAAAACACGCAAGAAACGAACCTTTATTTAAATAACTCACACATGTGCTGGTTAGACAAATCATTTGCTTCTAAATAAAAACTTGTTACATACTGAACATATGGAACGTTACATAACATGAACAGAACAATAATGTCAAAAATTTAGTGATTGAAAAATTTAATACACGTGTTATTTATTTTAAATAGAGCTTATTACAGTACTAACATTGAAGTGAATGCAGAAATTAAAATTGAATACATTTGTAATGTACTGGACATATGGATACTTCGCATAAAATTTGAACAAAAACTTTTTCCATAAAACCCTCTAGCGACCTTGATTTGGATCGCGACCTGAGCTTGGTAACCACTGCTCTAGGGATATCTCCTGGGGGGTAAAGGTGGCCGGTGCGTAGGGCTGACACCTTTGCCACCTTCATGTGCCGAGTGTGTAAAAATCCTGAGAGCCTCAACCTCCTGGAGCCGTAAGGGCCTGTGCAGACTTGTACCGGGAGCTGTAGGTTTGTGTACAGTGTTAAGTGCATCACGTGATGTATTCTTGTTACGTCATACTGCATCATCCTCTGTCCAAGAGCACTTGCATCGTATCTCGAGCATTTGATAGATATAGTGTTAACATTCAAGCAACCACAATCGAAGTACATTTTCAGTATGTAATAATACCTGTATACAGGGCGGGGATAGCGTAGTCGGTATAGGGACTCGCTACAGGATGAACGGTCCGGAAGTCGAATCCCGGTAAGGGCGAGATTTTTTTGCACCCGTCCAGACCGGCCCTGGGGCCCACCCAGCTTCCTATACAATTGGTACCGGGTTAAAGCGGCCGGGGCATGGCGTTAAGCACCCACCGTAACCTAGCGCCGAGGTTAAAGAAAGAGTATAGCCATACCTCTACTCCCCCTCTGGGCCTTCGTGGCAGGCTATGGGGTGAAGTTTACGTTTTAATAATACCTGTATATTTTGTTATCGCACAGGTTTCGGTTTAGCTACGAATTTTTTTTTTTTTAATGGCTCGACAGCCTTATATGGGCCTGGGCCTCCTCGTTACGTCGAGGTTTCATGGTCACACACTTTTAGACACACCACAGTCGGTAGGACTCCTCTGGACGAGGGACCAGCTCGTCGCAGAGACCTCTACCTGACAACACACAACAAACAGACAGACATCCATGCCCCCGGCGGGAGTCGAACCACGATCCTAGTAAGCGAGCGGCCGAAGACCCACGCCTTAGAACGCGCGGCCACTGGGAATGAACGATCATTAGGGAGGCAAAAGTCTGCGGTACAGCATCACTGAATTTAATGTGGTTTGTACGTATTGTACAATCTACAAGTTGCTGTGACAATTACGATGTTATACGCGCATTCTGGTAGCAAAATATGCATTTTGTGGAAAATTTTGAGCTGTTATTTTTGTTTAGTAGCACATTATCTTATTCAGCACGTGTGACGCGGTAAAAAGTACAGCACCAGTGGCCATCGGCCTCGTTGTAAACGTATGTGCGATTTAAGTTGAAATTAAAACCAACTTGATGCACCTTCACTATTAAAAATTTTAATAGTAGATTAATTAACTCTTAATTAACCCGACATGTTTCGGTAAGGTACCTTACCATCTTCAGGGGTTTTACTACATTTAGTTGCGTAGACCATATGTTAAACATACACAAGACATGATCCCACAAGGTCTCGTCGCATCTTGTGTATGTTTAACATATGGTCTACGCAACTAAATTTAGTAAAACCCCTGAAGATGTAAGGTACCTTACCGAAACATGTCGGGTTAATTAAGAGTTAATTAATCTACTGTTAAAATTTTTAATAGTGAAGGTGCATCAAGTTGGTTTTAATTTCAATTTTAATTTATACAAGATGCACGGTGAATACGATATTAAGTGTGTACGATTGTTTTCTTGAGGTCATAATGTTGTGACCCCTGAATATTGTACGTATCCGTAGAACCAATTTTTATCATGTATCAGCAGATACAGTTAAAACCCGATACAGCGCCACTGTGTGTTCATCGCAGTTTGTGGCCGTGTATAGTGGGGAAGGGGTGTGGGTGATGTTGGGGGCGGTAGATCGAAATACTGCGTGACAGATTTATGTTTAGATGGACGGAGGGGTGGAAGTCGATCGGGGGTTGATTGTTTATCTTTGTTGTTGCCCCTGTTTACGTATTGTGGCTATCGTCTTGTGGGCTCTGCCCCTTTAAAGCACATGTACAGTACAATACAGTACAGAGACTTTCTCTTTACTGTATTTGTTCTGGGAGACTGTGTGTACGTATATAAAATTATAAAAAGACCAACAAATGCATTTGAGTTAATGAATGTAAGTTTATTGTATAGTAACCACAGACATGTTTCGGCCACTCATGTAGCCATCTTCAGGGTGGCAAGAACAAGAATACAGCGAAAATTATGCGTCGGAATCAATCCACAGATTAAAAATTCATATAATTTTGGTTAAATTCGCAGTTAAAAAGAGCATCTTATGGATAGGTATAAAATTTTATATATCTGATCAATGCAGGGAACATGAAACATTATAAAATCTGTGTATACGATTCATCAGGAATTTCTGTAATTGCTACACGTCTGTAGTTGTGTAACTCTAGTTCCTGATGTACGTAGGCGAAATGCTGTTAGAATGTTGACACTAAACGTGTATGTTATGATCGCGTTGATGATATGTCGGTAAAGGTTTCCACGAATAAAAGCGACATCTGTTGAAATTTACAGGAAGTACCGCCAATCAGTGTAAGTAACAGAAGGCTACTTTTCAGGCTGAATGCCCTCTTCATCAAGGGGAAAACCCTTAACACAAGCAGTGACATCTGTAAAAATACAGTTTTTAGGCGCGTTGGCAAAATTGCGAAAAGCGACTCTTAGCTTCGTCATGTCTGCCTGTGCGCATGGAACAACTCGACTCCCACTAAACGGATGTTCATGAAATTTTACATTTGAGGATTTTTCGAAAATCTGTCGAGAAAATTAAAGTTTCTTTAAAAAAAATAGTCTGACAAGAATAACGGGTACTTTACGCGAAGACCTATGTACACTTATGATAATATCTCCCTGAATTTTTCGTAAAATGAGAAATGTTTCACACAAAGGTCGTAGAGAATATCAAAACACACATTGTATGTTCAATAACATTTCCCCCCCCCCGAAAATCGTGCCGTTTATGAGATAATGTGGAAAAATATGGTACAGCCAGACAGGCTACAGATGACAATATAATACAGCGCATGCGCTCTCCATGCTGGATAACTAAGGCTACAGACACACACTCAGAATAAGTAATACTTATTTGTTTTTAACTGCAACAATGGTTACGCGAACGCGCCTCGATGTTTCGTTATACGTACATTGCCTGTCTCGTTATATTTCGTTCCATACGAAGGCTAAGCAGACTCTCTCTCTCTCTATATTATATTCTTTCTCTCTCTCTCTGGCTGAATGTACACAAACGAACGAGACGTACTGGACCTCTAAATTGAATTCCAGTAATTATTCACAGTGGGGATGTCAGTTGATCAATCAATTGTAGCAGGGAGCGATATAGCCGGGTAGCGGGGGACTTAAAAAAGCAAACAGTGGTATTGATTTGGTGTGTAGCTGTACAGTATACTTCCTTCACATATATTCACTGCACACTTGACTAACCGAGTTTCCAATACTCACGTTCCCTGTGTCATCTCGCGGCTTCACAAATTTGTTTCAGAATTGAATCGTCAGCATAGTCTAGTTCCTACCTTTCCCGTTTAAATATCGCGACGTTGTAGGTCTGTTCGTTTAAATTTGGCTGCGATGCATTTATGCATTGAAAAGGAATTAATGGTCCGCGGCATGCACTGTACTGAGTATGTCGACTGTATGACGTGCTGTGATGATAGGACAGTTTCCGGATAGCAGCCCGGTGATGCAAATCGCTCTTGAGCGAATGCTATAGGCTACTGCCTTCAGAAATGAACCAGTTTCTCGAGAGTCGATAAAAAATTGAAGACAATTATATTGATGCCGCTTGTGAGGTGTTATGTTTCTAGCACTAAAATGAGCAATTTGTTCGTGTCTTTTCACTGGAAACTGTGTTTGGTTAATGCAACATAGGTGTCGACTCGTGGACTAGTGTTAGCGTGCTTGCACTGGACTCAAGGTTCGCGGGTTCGATCCCGGACCGAGGTCGATGGATTTTTAAGGGTGATAAAAATGGGAGGGGAAGTAAAGCCGTCGGTCCCATGTCGTAGATTTACGGCAAAAGCAAAATTCAGCGGCATCTTGCGAGTCACCATCAGGATTGAGTAGAACTTGTGCGGTTAGTGGGCTGGTCACTCACTACATCAACGCACATGACCATAGAAACTCCGAATGGACGCGTTGGTGCGATAGGGACAAACAACAACAACAATGTCATGAAGGCATGTAGGGTGTAGCTCCACTCATTATTAACCTCGGCACTGGGTGGAGGTGTGCTGTTGATCAATGTTTCGGTGGAACAGTTCCATAATGGATAATATATTTTATAGAAATTACTTCTACTGCGACATTTGTCTCACTTTTCGGTCTCGGAGTCGGAACTTTTCTAGTAGAAACTTTTCGAGATTTGTTTCAGGTACGTAGTGGGAAACGGGGATATCATCATCAGTCACCATTTTTTCCCTGCAAAAGTTTGGGTTCTTCCAACCATCGTACTGAAAGTCCTGAGCAGAGTTTTTCTCCGTTCTTTTTACAAACAATACGGCGCCAATTAGACATTTGCTGAAACCACAAACCATACCAAATCGCAGCAGCTGTGAGACACGGAACTGTTAGTTTTGCGGTCGCATGATTCAACACAGCGTCTGCAGTTGCTGTCCTGCAAGTAGGCCTATCAGTCCAGTTACTGGTGAGACATGCCATGTCGTCGAACCGTCCTGTATGGAGGGTGTGTCGTGATGTGCTTTGTACTGCCTGATGTGCCTCAGAGAAGCCGTTAACTCTGAAACTCAGGAAGCTGTTCTTGTATGTCCGTCTCTTTTAAAATTAACACGCTAGTGTTAGGAACACCAGTTCCCCGATTTACGTGGAACTCTGTACAAAGATTTTCCTGAATAAGTCTCACTCTGCTGAGTAGATAGATGTGGTATTAGATCTGACAATAGGTGGGGTTTGCTATGATAAATAGGATACTCTAACTTATGGGTGCATGATTTCCGGGCCCAGGTCGCCGTGGCGATTAAATTTGTGGATCCTCAGCATGGAACTTGCTTTGTGTAACCCGTGTGGCGCCTAGAATTTTTAGGTGGCGCCGAGATTTTTGGAAGATTTGTGCACCCCTGCTGTAATGTATTCCAGAAGACAGGAAAGAACCAATATGGACTGGACCGAAAGACCGACTTGAGGGCAACGCTAGCAACATTCAGTGTATGGGCAATCATTTTTCGTGTAACTCTTAGACTAATAAAAAAAATATTCGCCTGTTATTGAAGGATTTTGTATGTTGTGCCAGGAACTTCGAGACAGGGAGAAATTAAGCTTTTGAGCGTATGGTGGTAGCTAATTAACCTGCATGTGGAAGCTATGTGATTGTACATGGGATTGATTATGAACGTCTATGAAACAGGTTACACGTGTCTGTCAATCTGTTGGAAATTCACGCTTTAGTGTATTGTAGACACCAACCGCCCGATGTACGTGAATCTGAATATCATTAGTGTATTGTAGACACCAACCGCCCCTGATTTACGTGAATCTGAATATCATTAGTGTATTGTAGACACCAACCGCCCCTGATTTACGTGAATCTGAATATCATTAGTGTATTGTAGACACCAACCGCCCTGATACGTAATCTGAATATCATTGTATGTAGACACCACCGCCCGATTTACGTGAATCTGAATGTCATTCGAGGACGGCCTGTTTTCATACAACTTTTTCATTTCTGCTAACTTCTGAAGTGGCAAAATTCGGAACAGGGGTTTGAACTTCTGTCCTAAATTTTTATGTGAACGTAAAATATAAAGTTGCAGGCCATTAAGATATATGTGGGGAACAGGGGTAGAACTCCACGTATTCTTAACTTCGGCACTAAATGGCGATGAATGGTCAGCTTCACGCCCCGGCTGCTTTACCTCCGAGTAAAGAGTCCCCGTACCCATTAATAGGAGGCTGGGTGGGCCCCAGAGCCGGTCTGGACTCTTTGGAAAAAAAAAAAAATCTGTTGTCCCTGGCGGGATTCGAGCCTCGGACCGTCCAGCCCGTGGCGCAGTCGCTATACCGACTACTCCGGCTCCCTGAATAAGAGTTTACGTTTGAAGTCGTTATGTTTTCCTTTGAATGACGTAACACACATTACATGTATTTTCTCCTACTAATAACCTTACAACCGTTGAATCTGTCTGTATAATGAGCAATTAATCACGGTGGCCGCCCATCAAAGAAATTTTGAATTTTCTAAAAATCATTTAATTTCCTTTTATTTGGTTCAGTAATTTAAAATCTTTTGAGCGCAAAAATCAATTTTTTTTATTTCACATAATTTATTAATTTGACCGCCCCTAGGACTCTGCCGGCAGGGGTGGCCGCATCACTACCACCCCCACCTCCCACCCCTTTCTGACTTTTGGAATGTCATTAACAATGAAAGTGGTGCTTGATAACAAGGTAGTCATGTCAACACAGTGATTAGTGTCTGTCACTAATCAACTACTCTAACTTAGGTTTCCTATTAATTTTCTCAGTTGTAAGACAAATGGTAATGTATAGTTAAGAAGGAGTACATTTCACCTCTGCCAATCATGGAAGTCTCATCCATAAAGAATCCCCTGCAATTGTAGAGGCATTAAGCCAATGGATTATGTCCAGCCTTTCAGCGTTGGACCTCCAGATATCTTTCCAACAAAAATTTTCTCCCAAAGGACTGCTTATCAGACGGAAGCCATCACTGAGCAATATGAACAGTTCTTAACATTAACAAATGGAGGCTTTCATCCAAGGTGACAAAACCTGTCAGCACAATACCATTCCCTGCAAAGTTTAGAAGGCACTGTTTGCACATTCTGGCTGTATGCTTGATATGCAGGATTGGTTAAAGTAGCGAGGGACATGCACGTCTCTAGACGTAGTTTGCCTTTTGGCTGGTAGTTACGTCTGTGTCAAAGTGTTAGGTGTGAATTGAAAGTTAAGAAGCACAGGATCTAAAATCCGCAGTAAAAACGGACCAGCTGAAGTAAAACTTCAGAAAACAATCAGCAACTATGTGGACCATAATGACAGTAATAAATGCAAAATGAATGTAGAAAATGTTATGAAATTTCTCATGTAAGTGGGGTGCTTAATGAATGTTTCTTTGTATTACAGTCCACCGGCATCACAAGTCTCTTCAGTTTGGCTACGTCACTGTGTATCCAGATTATGCACTTCTTCCAGTGCACTTAAGCATACCACCCAATTTATTTCCTACATCCGAACCTCTGCCAACTTTCTGTGTGGAAGTGAAACCAAAACAGGGTTGGGTACCGGCCCCTGATCGACGCATGCCCAAATGTACTTTCTGCCTTAATCAGTATCTTAAGGTAAGAAGTCATTCATTAGAAATAATCAGAAAATATTTTGGAAATTTTGTAAGGGAAACATGCTGTCGTATGCAGTACATTTCTGTAACTTGTGTATGTTTTGAATAAGGACATTCCAAATTGTACAACTGACCTGCGACATACAAAAATGGCGAGGGTAGCTGTTACAAGGATACTAATATGGACACTAATCCTTTTTTATTTTCAGTTGAAGAATGGCAGCATTCGATGCCAAAGTCGTTACTGTCCTCTGGACCTTTTCTCAGGGTGAGTGTTTGTCGCAACACCATGGCTCCTGGTACAGTGTCATGGAAATCACAGATGTGAGATATGAGGTTCTCATGTTGGTGGATATGAAGGTTATGATTTCAGATGTGACGCATGTGTAGTTTGGAAATAGGTACCAACGTTTCAGACAAACCTGCCCCTTCTAGCTTCTGAATTAAAAAGATGAATATTTGTTCTGCCTTGAAGATGGAGGCAGATGGTTCCTTCAAAACATTGGTACCTGTCTACCAAACTACAGATGGGGCAGAAATACTTGATGGTTTTTTGAACTGAAGTAACTAAAGAAAGAATAAACACATTTTATTAACAGACATATAGATACAGTCATAGACTCATGGAGAATTAACCCTAAGCATTAGCAAGATGAAATTTTGCATTTGACCCCCATCACAACATTTGCCGTCTTACAGTGTGGCTGACAGTGAAGTCATTACATGTTGCGGCAGGTTGTTCTGGACAGCTTCAATATTTTAAGCCAGGGATGCTGGTTGGGCATGTATTGTGCACTTTGGGCTTCAGTTAGTCCTGCAGGGGGGGAGGAAAATCCCACTGAAGAGAGAGAGAGAGAGAGAGCAGTTGTGGCAAGCAACATCAGATCACAATTTTTTGTTTCTTTTTTTGTAGGAATCGTGTAAGGATGATGAAAGCCCTGCGAGCCTTGATAGCAGCTCCGCAGAATAATCTGAAAGTCTTCAAGGTATACTAATTTTGTAATAGTAGTTCTGAAGTATCTAAGCTGCATCATTTGAGATCACTTCACAGGTGATGTCCATCTGAGGCTGTCAGTTGTGTAGTACTCTTAATAATTTTGTTTATTGTTATAATTTTACTTTTGAATATGTCCTGAACATCTCGCTTCTCATCGTATTCTTGGCATAAATGCCATGCCATGAAGGCGTATAGAGGAAGGACAGCTCCACGGAATGTAAAGGCCGTTTTTTATTTGATTACTGTAAATGTGTTACACTTCATTTAATTTTCAGTATGTGCATTTCATTTGTTTGGGGATCCATAAAGTTTCTTGGAGGCCAGGAGGGCTGTGCAACAAAAAATAAGTTTGGGGGAAACGTTTGTTACAGACTGTCAGTGGTGAAATACTCTGATATAATTAATGAAGTGTAACACTTTTAAACTTTTGAAAAATGTGGTGGTGGTGGTGGTGGTGATGAATGAAGATGATACGACGACAAGATGAGACTACGATGATGATGAACGACGAGCAGGAGACGACAATGATGGTGGTGACAGTGACAACAACAACAATAATAATAATAATAATTCAGTATTATTTTACTGCATTTTTTAAATCTTTTTATTTCTATTGTTCTCACATTCTAAATGCATTTTACAATTGTTTATTATAAAATGCTATGAATATATCAAGTTTGTTGAATGCTGTTTATGTGACATTGAGAACTGTATTAAGCTTTTCCTTTTTGTGATGTGCTGTACAGTGTTGTCAGTAACTCAGATTGTATATCACTGAATGGTAGAATGATTAATGAATATTGAATTGTGAAGGATTGGAAGAAAATAGCTGTGGCCTAATCTAGGTACCCTCTTGGCATTTGTCTGGAGAAACTGAGGAAAAAACATGAAACCTGTCAGGGTAAAGATGACCTGGCATCTCTTGAATACAAGTCCATGAGCAATACTCTTATGCCACCCCATTCAGTTGGCTTAAATTTATGTACATGCCCGTGTAACACGAAGTTCTTGTGGATCACAAATTCCTTAAAATACATTCTTATTTACATCACTGCTCACAGCACTTTACTGCTCATACTCTATGCTGCTGCTGCTACTACTACTACTACTACTACTACTACTACTACTACTACTACTGCACTACCAGTACAGTCTGTCCTCCTCTCCAAAAATTCTCCAAGTTTCCCATTCTATTCTCTGGCAGCATCTGTTGGGGACTGCAACTTACTGACTCTATTTCCCCATTTTCATATAATTTTAAATAGGTATTTTCCAGTACTTTTTATCTTCACTACACTTATGTAGTTTAATACCTTCTTGCAGGTTACATTCCTGTTCATACTCAGTTCTTTACTACATACAAGATTTTCTCTCCACTCCTTTGCTTCTGAGCATTTTAATAATATATTTTTAGCATCCTCCTCCTCTGCACATAGGAGGAATCTTCCTCCTGTAATCATTCATAACTTCCAAATCCTGCTTTCAGCCATAATTTTACACTTCTCCCATTTTTATGCAGCCTCAGTGCAGTCTCCACTGAACGAGGGATTCTTTCGACTAATATCAGCAAATAAAGGCCATGCTGAGGCGGTTAGTCACCGGCCTCTCACCACGGAGGCCCGGGTTCGATCCGGGTCAGTCCATGTGGGATTTGTGGTGGAAAAAGTGGCACTGGGACAGGTTTTTCCCCGAGCTACTTCGGTTTTCCCCTGTTAATTTCAAACCACCGGTGCTCCATTACAAGGAAAAATGAAAAAAACCTTTAATCATCTTCATCACAGGGTTGCACAATAAGTCCTCAAGGCTGTGGTGCGTCCGTAGCATCTGCTGCGGGGCCCTTCACCATGAAAAAAGAACTATCAGCAAATAAGTTTTGTTTTTCTATGTTGTCGTACCTTCCTTTAATTATTTCACATGCCCAATTTATGTCATTCACTGATTGACTCTGCCAAATATATGCTAATTGTAATTTTTCTATTTCTTGCTTTAGTCTGTCTGCCACACTCCATCTTAAAATGAATTATCTGCCTTTCGTAACAATTCCTTCACCGTCCACGTCTAACAAGCACAACCACCACTTTACTGTATGTACAATGCCTTTCGACTTCTGCTGTCTCATCCTAATTCTAGTCCAGGTACCCCCTTTGTTGCAGAGCTGGACATCCTTCATATTTTATTACGGAACCTACCATGAGCTTTGTCATTGTCTTCACCCTTCCTGAAGGCCCCACATTTTCCCACCATTCATAATTCTAGACTCTGATTATGTATTGCAGTATTTGTGTGTGCAGGAAAGGTAATGTGCCTATACACCATGTAATTTGGAAGTACAGTAGAACCCGGATAAAGAAGTCCCCGCATAAGAAGTTTTCCCCTGCAAGATGTCTGATTTTTAAAGTCCCGAAATCCTATTGCTTTTAATAAGCTTCCCTCTTAATAAGTCTTCCCGCTTAAGGAGTCCCTAATCCTCTGGTCCCTTGAAGGACTTCTTAACAGGGTTCTACTGTATGAGGATTTTCCAAGAAGTTTTAACTGTGGCACTAGATGGAGTTGAGTGCTCAGCTCTTTGCTTTGTCTGCTTCACTCCCAAGGAAAAGAACTGCCACCCGAAGTACCATATCTGTTCAAGACTATCTTTTGTTTTCAGGATGGTGTTCTTATGTATGGGGAGGGGGCATGCTGTGACTTACCCACCGTGCTGCGAGTTGGTTCTGTGATCCGCTGGAGCCTCATGAAGCAACCGATATGCCTAGGTGTGTCACGATTGTTTTCACTCTGTACTGCTTTCCGATGCACATATTCCATGTTAACTGATTGTGCAGCCCTGCCTTTTACATATAGATTTATTGTGTTTGTTGTTATGTTCTTGTCTTTTTCTCTGTTTATGCAATACTTTTATGATCTCACACTAAGTGTTTCTTCTTTCATTACTATCATATCATATTCACTGGACATGAACATGAGTGCCATCTTCAGTACTGCATTTGCACTAATCAGCTTGTCATCATGCCATCATGCATGTTGATATCCTGTTGTTCATATCCATATCATGGTTTTGTTGCCATAGGATTATGGTCTTCCAGTCACTAGAGCTTGTAAGAAGTCTGTATGCTTGTGACTTCCACTGTGGATTATGAGAATGTCTTGCTGAACCTATTATTTTGCTCACAGTATCACAGCCCTTATTTTAAAATATCAAGGGAAGTTCTAGCTTTCACTGTCATGGTGGATGAACAAAGTACAAGCAACAGTCTATCCGAAACATGACAGGAACTTTATGGAGAAATTTATAAAATTATTATATACTGTAAATATGATCCACACAATAAGATTAAAAATTTAAATTTACTCTAACCAACTTAACACCGTGACTAATATTTTATTTTTATGCCGTAGATACTTTTTTAGTTCTTTTATTTTCAGTTCTTATATAGGCCACAGGTACTGTAGATATTTGTAGTTGATACACTTTTAACCCTACAGTTTTTACTAATAAAATGAATACTGTAATATCAAAAAGGAATATGTGTGTGTATATAATGTACTGTTTGTGAAGGATTTTTCTTATAAAGGAGCATGTTTTATGTAGCAGTTGTGTCACATACTGTGACGTCCTGGTTGCTGTGAAGTGTTTATTTAATAGATAACAATCATCAACCAACAACTGCACCAATTGTAATTATTATAACACTTTAAGATTGCCCTACATATGTTTCGGTCACAAAGTGACCATCATCAGGGCATCATACGCACGTATGTGCACTTCACTTCAATGCACTGGTGAACAAAAAGTTAAATTGTTTATTTAATATTTCTTTTAACCCCTTTCCATTCTTAATATGGTCAAATATAGCAAAATGAAATGTTTCCTGCCACATCGAGCATTTTAAAACCTGGCATATGAAGGGGATTTAAATTAATTGCTGTCACAGCAGTTAGATATATTGAATTTAAATGTTGCACTAAAGGATTAAATTACACAACTGAAATACCATGTACAGTTGCATGTATTATGGTGATCGTTTCTTTTCTTTCCAGGTTAGTGGACAAACTTTGTTACCTTGTGTTGGAAGCACTGACTCGTGATCTCACAGGACGTGATAGGCTGAGTGATAGTGAGACTGATACCGAGAGTGATAGTGACATTGCAATGTGGGAAAGGGGTTGCTGTTGCCCTCAGAATCCCAGTGATTTACCAGCTGGCTATGGATGCAATACTCATTATAGAGTGCCTGGTCTGATGGATCGAATTCCAGCAGCACTGGTTGCAGCAGTGACCTCACTTTTGCCAGGACCACCCTGTGACTGGAATGCCCAGCCTCTTCCTGTCGACTGCATCCTTGCCCGTATCCTTCGTGTTCAGAGGCTGGAGCAGACTGGAGCAGATCAAGTTTATGAAGCGTACAGGGCTATGACACATGCGCATCATCTCAGTGGAGAGAATGGACCACTCAGTGATTATGGCTTTGTTGCTGGTATGTTGGGTGCAAGAACTGATGCTGCACCTGGACTTTCCCCTCTTCATTACTATTTGCTTGCAACAACAGCTAAGGACTGCTCTATCATGCTGGCCTTCCAGCGTCTGCCTGACTATGATTGCAGGTGTGTATTATACTTTCATTATTTAACTTTATATGCTGATGGGTGTGTAGTTTGTTTATTGTCTTTGCAGTAAGTCTCTGAGGTAAAGTTCAGAAAAATGTCACTCAAGACAGGTGGCGCACAGGCCAAGGTGGAATCTGGGACATCTCAAGCATGCGGCTATGTGAATGCACGTGTAATGAGAGTGTTCTGTATACTGTGAAGAAAGATGTACAAAGAATATATGAAAGCTAAAGCAGGTGATTGTGTTATCTACTGCCTGCTGGGTAGTTTCTTCAATACTTCTCCTTTCAAAAACCATTTGCTGAAAACTATTTACACCACTTCCTTATGTTAAACCCTTCAGTCCTCAAGCATATCACTTATTGTAGGTATTTTCCCGATATATCATTTCAGTAAATGAGACATTTTAGTGTACATGACATTTTGCCCAAATTGCTACTTTAACCGAGAATTTATTTGTGGTAAATGTAAACAGTATGTTATGGAAAGAAATACACTGTTACTGTTACCAGTCTGGACACCATGAAAACAAGTGATAGTTTCATATCAACTATATTGCGATTCTTGTGTACAGAAAAGAGAGTGGTGTAGATAAAGTCCCATGCAGACCCCACGACATGGGGGGCCCCCATGCACACGAAATACTAAAATTTGTTGTTGGTTCTTTCAGTCTGTAATCCGTTCTTCTGACAGAAGGCAGTATTCAGGATTTCTCTTATGAGACCTAGAAGTAACTTCACTAGTAATTATGGAATGGGGGCAATTATTGAATTGTGGGGCACCCCCAACCATTTATCTACACTACTGGAAGAGAGACTGGTGAATAACCGAGTTTATTTCTGACAGCTGAGACAGAAATCACATATTAGAATCTTTTCCAACCTAGCTGGTGAAAAAAGCTCATTTTGACATGTTTGCGATCCATGGATTTTTATGAGGTACTTGGGTTGAGGCTAGCCAGATAGAGTGAGGAGTTTTTTACATAATTTGTCTTCCTTATTTCTGATAATGGTCAAGTTTTGCGATTGTGAACAATAATAGATCATCATCCATCACTGTCAGTGTGGGTATTGTCATATGTGCAGGCATTATTTGTGACAGCAGCATAGGAACTGGTGTGTATAAAGCTTCAGGGTTTCGAATTTTTGTGTCATGGAAGGTGTAGATCCCACTACCATGCACTGTATTAATTCTCAAAAAATTTAGAGCTTGTATGATTTTGGTGACAGACAGTAACATGGAAACGGCATTAATTGTGCCTATGTATCAAATTTAGGTTGTGCTAATGATGTAATTGTGGTTAATTTCAGGATTTGGAATCATATTCCTGCCCAACATGTGGTTCGGGACTCTGATGGTTATGGTTATGTGATGAATGTTGGAGTTACAGACCTTGATCCCAAGCCTTTGTCATGCATTGAGAAGCATCGTAAGCGAGACTGTGAAGTCCTGACAGCTTGCCTAGATCTCTTGAGGCCTCAGACAGGGAGTGAAGGTGAATCAGTTTGCTGAGTGGACTTATTTTGTCATTTGATTCACAGTGGTGTTCAACCTCATTCTTATGACATGCCTCTTCCTCCAGGCCAAAAATATGATGTCCCATTGAATCAAGAGTACTAATAAACCTTCATGTCAATTAATACGTAAATTCACAGATTAAACTCCCAACACCCCCCCACCCAACCCCACGTCCAAAAAATTGTAAAGAAAACAAGAGACTTTATTTTCAATATCATCAGGTCTTTTGTTTCGTGTTAAAATGTATAAATGAAATATTTAAATTAAAAAGAAAACCAAATCTTGTTTTTGCCAAAAGTATTCATGTGTCACATTTTGGGCCTTTCTGTGCTATGCATGTTTTGGTGGGGAGACCTGAGGGAAGGAGACCACTTGGAAGACCTAGGCATAAATGGGAGAATAATATTAAAATGGGTGTTCAAGCAGTAGGATGTGTGGCATGTAGTGGATTGATTTGGTCCAGGATAGGGCAGGTGGTGGGCTCTTGTGACTGCAGTAGTGAATGTTTGGGTTCCATAAAATGCAGGGAATTTCTTGCCTAGCTGAGGATCTGTTAGCTTCTCAGGAAGGACTCTGCTCCATGGAGCTAGTTAGTTAGCTATGCCATGAATGGCATGTGTTGAGCACCATTGCTGTAGATTTTCAGTTATTATAGTTAAAGGATGTGTGAAATGCAGAATTAGTGTAAATCGGTGAATATTTTCAATATTGTGTGCTGTGCCTATAAAAATTGTGTAATAAAATCACTGCCAAGTTTTAATTAAGGGTTTTGAAAACACCAGTGTCTTTAGATTCATAGACAGAAGTTAGTGTTTTACTTACCTAAGATTTAATAAAAGTAATTCACCAAACATTTAAGCATCATGTGATGCCAGGACACTAATTATGAGAGGATTTAGCAGGCCTAATAAATCTCCAGTCTATATTTTCTTAATTTAAAGAGTACATATTGCTGTACTTGGTTTAATGTTTGTCATTCTGTATACGTATACTGGAAAATCAGTCCCTTTTGGGTGACATGTCAGAAAGGAACATAGGGCTCAGACCTCGGAACTTGCCGTATTTTTGTGTTTTTGATTACAGCTCTGTGGCTTTCATAGTGATTTGTAGAGATGATACCATTTTCTGTTATGACACTATGTTGTATTGAGCAGGGTTCGCCCTGAGCATCAAATCTGCCAATTTACGTGAAGTGTTGAAATACTGGCCCAACATGATACAGTGTTGTTATCGAAACCCAAAAAATCCAGGCTCGTTTTTACATTTTTATTCGGCCAAACCCCCCCCCCCCCCCCCCCCCCCCCCCCTTAATCCATGACATTTCTGTGTATTAAGTTTCCAATTTTAGTTTTGAGTCTTCAGTTAATGTTTTGGATCAGAGAACAGTCAGTATTATTAAGTAGTATTTTCTCTCCTTACTCAGGAAAAAGCACAAAAGTAGTGTCACATGAAAAGATTTTGTAGATGGGGTAAGGCACTGCAGACGAATGTTTATCTGTATTAGACACTGGTATCTAAACCCCCCCCCCCCCCCCCCCCCCCCATATTGGGCTAAAACATGCAAGGAAGTGTTTGTGAACATATCACTTTCCATGATTAGAATTGGAAGACAATATATTCAAGATATAAGTTTTTGTGCATTACTGTAGAAGAATGCAGACACTTTTGTTACAACATAGCGGCAAGGCTCAGACTAGAGTCAGTAGGCCAGCCTGGTTTTTACTCCACTGTACACAATGTATGACATGGGAAAAGTGCTGCTTCTGACTGTAGAAAGTTTAGAAGTTGGTGTCAGCACTAGTTTAGTTCACATATATTGAAAAATATCTTCATTGCTAAATGTCACATTCCTACTAAACTCTGTCTCAAGGATCTGTTTGGGATGCTGGACAGGTTGTTCATTTTGCTTCATATTTGTTCGCTATACTTGCAAACAAAGCTGTCATGTTGTATTGCTGTCATATGTCCAGATGCACTGGTGTGACTGCGACTGGATGTTTGAGACTTAGTGCTTGCTTTCGGAACTGTTATGATATACTGGTTCATTGAAGGGCGTATGTTAATGTGGAGGAGTAGTGTATTTCACGTGACTTCGGCGGTATGGGTTGTGTGCAGTGTTATACGCGGATGAGCAGAACTTCTGTTTTGTCTCTTCTGTTGTCTAGTGGTTTGTGTTTCTGCTTCAGGATTTAAGGATTGGTGGTTCAAATGTGTGTGGATTCTGTCGTTTCCAGCGTTGTATGCACGTCTACTGTTGAGAGGTGTGGAGATAGGAAGAGTGGTGTTTGGAAGGCGGTGGTGGTGGTGGTAATTTGTGGTGCAGGGTAGATATGTCGAGGAACAGGCTGTGAGGATATTTTTATTTATTCGTTTGGTGTTTAAAGGGAAGTTTTAGTGATTCAGTTGCTCTGAGAGTTCTGTGTGTATGTAGGTGATGACTGCCTGTTCTACAGTAGATCCAGTTCTGTGTGTATGTAGGTGATGACTGCCTGTTCTACAGTAGATCCAGTTCTGTGTGTATGTAGGTGATGACTGCCTGTTCTACAGTAGATCCAGTTCTGTGTGTATGTAGGTGATGACTGCCTGTTCTACAGTAGATCCAGTTCTGTGTGTATGTAGGTGATGACTGCCTGTTCTACAGTAGATCCAGTTCTGTGTGTATCTAGGTGATGACTGCCTGTTCTACAGTAGATCCAGTTCTGTGTGTATGTAGGTGATGACTGCCTGTTCTACAGTAGATCCAGTTCTGTGTGTATGTAGGTGATGACTGCCTGTTCTACAGTAGATCCAGTTCTGTGTGTATGTAGGTGATGACTGCCTGTTCTACAGTAGATCCAGTTCTGTGTGTATGTAGGTGATGACTGCCTGTTCTACAGTAGATCCAGTTCTGTGTGTATGTAGGTGATGACTGCCTGTTCTACAGTAGATCCAGTTCTGTGTGTATGTAGGTGATGACTGCCTGTTCTACAGTAGATCCAGTTCTGTGTGTATGTAGGTGATGACTGCCTGTTCTACAGTAGATCCAGTTCTGTGTGTATGTAGGTGATGACTGCCTGTTCTACAGTAGATCCAGTTCTGTGTGTATGTAGGTGATGACTGCCTGTTCTACAGTAGATCCAGTTCTGTGTGTATGTAGGTGATGACTGCCTGTTCTACAGTAGATCCAGTTTTCAGTCAGGGCATTTGCAATGTAAACATTTTGCATCTTACTTCCAAATAGTATAAATTTCAACACTGGGAATCACAATTTTATATTTTTTACATGTATTTTTTTTTACATATGTACAAGAATGTGATTGTTATGTGGCATGCAGTAGGAGTGTGTGTCACACACTTCATGTGACTTTTGAGACGTGCTGTTACATAAATAAATGAATATAAACACACACACACACACACATATATATATATATACATACACACACAGTGTACTGAAGCCAGTTACTTGGGTGTTTTTGCACAGGCAGGTTATTGTTTTAAATTTATTTATTCATCCTGTGGATCATTGTACAATTGATGTACCCTAGAATATGTCACTTATTTAGACATGAAATAATATCATAAGGGGATGCACCTACCACTGTCGCAATGTGCTGAGAATTATAAATTATGAAACTCAGTAATAAAAGTTTCTATGCTTTTGCATGCAGTAAATATTTTATATTCTATATTTTAAAGTGTGTTTTTATAACTTAGTCTGCTTTCAGTTTCAAACTATATTTTGTTCATTACTCCCCCCTCCTTTCCATTGATCACTTTGTTTTGATTAGAGTCATTTGTTTTTCAGCATTTCCCATTTTTAGGATACTTTCCCTAAGATTTGAGCTTCCCTATAAGTTGGTGTCTCCATCAATATGGTTTAGATTTTAATCTTGTATCCTTTGTGAGTCCTGGTTTGTGTTTATTGGTATGTGACGGACCTACATGTTTACCAATTAAGAACAAAATATGTATCAGTATTATGAAACCGTCAAACACAGCTTTAATTAAAATTAAATGTAACCAACTTTAAAATTACAAACATCATGTGTGTTCCAACACTACCTGTGTCATTTTTATGCATATATTGTTATATGATTTATTTTTACGCTGCTGTAAGACTGATTTTGTTTGGGTAAGTTCCTTCCTGTATATGTTAAGAATTTATGTTTTCCTTTCTTAGTGGAGCTCATAATGGTTGTTGTTGATTAGTCTTATATAAGGTACCATTATGCTTAGTGTATGTTCTTTGTCTGACATGGTGTTGCAGTGGACAGGATACTTCACTCCTTACTGGTTAATGATGACCAAATTAATATTTACCCAAGAAGCAGATGTGAGATATCTGATGATGAAATTAAAAGGGGAATATAAAAAAATGAGGTTATGACATGAACCTAAGTAAGATCAGTGTGGGACATGAAGTCAGAGGTTAGACATAGGAAGAGGTTTTATTAAAAATGTGTGATGTAGTGAGTTAACAAATTAGCTGGGTTATCAAATCAAGAAGAATGAGATGTGCAGAGCATGTGACACATATGGGAGAGAGGAGAGGTGTGTGCAGGGTTTTGGTGGTGAAATTTGAGGGAAAATGCCACTTGGAAAGACCTAGGCATAGATGGGAGGATGTTACAAAAATGAATTTTAGACAAATCGGTTGGGAGTGTAGGGACTTGATTGATCTGACTCAGGACAAGGGCCAAGTGGTGGGCTGTTGTGAACATGGTGATGAAAGATCATGTTCCATAAAATGTGAGAAATTTCTTGACCAGCTGGGGAACTAAGCTTTTTGAGAAGGAGTTTGCTGCATGGAGTTAGTCTTGGGTTATGAAAGATTGTCAACATAGCTAATTTTGTTAAACAAGTTGTTTTGTCATAACAAATATGGCTACATATTTCAGCTTGACAATAAGCCATCTTTAGACCCAAGTGACATTCATACACAGAGGAATCCACATTAACTATATACACTTCCACATTGGTTAGTAATTGAGGTCTCAGTTTTACAAATTGTTTTTCAGTACTGTAATTCAGTTAGTTAAAATGTTACTAGACTGTTAGAGGTTATTAAAATTGTATTGGGAGAATGACATAGTCGTGAGTATTTTTGTTGGCTTATTTAATACATAGCTTTTTAATGTCAAGACTGAGGTCTTCCCTCTCGTTTATCATCATTGCAGTAGACGACGTGCAGTGGGGGAAAAAATGGCGGATAACCGTGACTGTTCTGGGTAATGTTCCCATGATTAAGGCACTGCTGGATCTACATTTCTGGTTACTGTTTGAGGAATTATTATGTTATTTGGAAATATCATTCTTTATTCAGTTTTGTGCTCTATGTTGTGTTGTCTCAATCTCCAGAAGGACGGCTACCTATCCTGTTAGGCCTCTTTCACATGGGAGACTGAGACGCCCACCTGGTGACTACGAAAAACAAGCTGCCGTGACATCAGAGAGACTGTCCTTATCATCTCTGAAAATGAACGCTCAGTGCAGTGCTAGAACTGGAAGATTATTGCTGTGTGGGCCCCAAGGGAATTTAAAAAAAATATAGGTGCACCCTGTAAAATGTGACAGGCAAAACAAAGGGTTATTTTGGAGAGTAGTTTTGAAGATCTGAGGAGGGACGAAACGAAGTTTTTTTACTTATTTTGTAATGTCTACATACTCTTTTCAAGTGCTGTATGAGACAGGTAAGTATTCTCATCAAACTGAAGACACAATTATGACGAAATTGAATACCAGACATATGCAAATTAAAATAATAAAGTGTTTCATTTTGAATATTTTGCTTTGAGCTGCCATGAAGGCTGTATCCCATCTGAAGTCTCACAAACACAGCGGTGTGGTTCTGCAGTCTGCCGTCAGTCTCCAGTCTTCGAGTGACAGAGGGGAAGACGACAGTAATTCTGTTGCTGGGAGATTTGCACAGTCAGCCGTATGAAAGAGGTCTTAAATACTCAGAATTAGACATTTCTGAATGATTCTGACCATGGTATACACACACACATATATAGTCAAACCCAGTTATAACGACATTGGTTTATGCGACACCTCGTCCATTGTGTCAGATGTTCTGTGGTACAAATGAATTCCTCACTGTTAACTGCAACATTATACTCCTTCATTAGAACAACACTCGTTTATAGCGGCACAAAATGTTCAGCACCTTTCTTGACTTTATAACCAAGTTCGACTGTATATTACACTCAGGGTGATTTGATTTTTCGACTTGTAGTATTTTGAGAAGAATGCAATTTAACAGTGATAACTACTGTTTCTTAGCCAAGAACACGTACCTCACAGAGAACACAGAATCCAGTAGCAATAGTTGCTATGGCAACACGTGCGTGACTCAATCACGCACTTACGGCAAGGGAATTAGATGATGTGATTATTATTGTTGTTGTATTTCAACACATACTAACTTACCTGTTCTCAACATCAAATTGCTTTGTTTTACAAATGTAAGTACATGTGTCAGCTTAACATTAGCCATCATCAGACTAGAGTAAAAAGGTATGTATGTAGAGGAATGTATGCATGTAGTAACATTAAAATCCTTGTCTTCATGTAAGGCTTACTGAATCTGAATCATTTTTTGTATGGATGCTAAAGAGGTTTGCTAAAATTCACATTTTATAGTATTCTGCACCCATAAAATTAGGGGAATATTTTCCCATGTAAGTGCCTTGGACTTTCCACATCCGGTATGTGGTGCTACTGGAATGACATGGCTTATCCAGATAACTTGGTTTTTAGTTTACTTTATTCATTCAAGCCACTTAGTCACATGTGTAACATCAGACAGATCAAATTCAATTTACAGCTTGCATATCATGTCAAAGAGATTTAAAAGGTGTGTGTGTGACGAAGAACTCGCAATATGTCGGCATTAAAACAAAATACAATGTAATGTAAAATATCAATACTAATTAAAGCAGAGTGGTATGACAACTTATCGAAGTCACATACTCATAATCCATGTGCAATGAGTATGCCATAAATTCATCCACAGAATAAAATACATGTAATAGAAAGGATTTCATTTTTTTTAATTTTGTTTTAAAAGATTTGAACCTCTCCAATTTACTTTATGTGATCTGGCACCTTATTGTAAAGTTTAGGGCTAACTTGAATATGGAGTAGATTGACATTGGCCGGGATTTTGCGTTCGGCACTAAATGTATGAGTGGTTATTTTCGCGCCCCGGGCCGCCTTACCCTCGAGGAAAGTAAGATCCCCCGGTCACCATTAAATAGGAGGTTGGGTGGGACCGAAAGCACGCGCAAGCCATTTGGAGACAAAAATCTTTCTCTTTGCGAGTACTCTAGCAACGACTCGTTCGCCCTGCCCGTCACCAATTACGGTATCAGTTTCACGTTCCTGTTACGTCGAATGCCGATTCAATCAAGGAGATGCGTGATCCTACATCTATTGCGAGCAGATATACTACGACATATGACTCCAATACTACTACTAAATATGGTCGGTCCATGGCTGTGAGTTTCAGACCACAATACTTTCTGTATGAAGTGTGATGTTCCAAGTATAGCTGTCGTTTGTAGTCAATCTACTGAATGTTTTCCTGTATTATCATTATTATTATTATTATTATTATTGCTGCTGCTGTTGTACTACTTACAGTGATCCGTGGTAAGTACTCGGATGTGGGGTCGTATAGAGACCATGCCGCTCTGGCGAACGTTATATCTTGTCAACGATTACCGTGCCCGTTATATTTTCTGTGGAATAGACTGTTCTGTACCTCTAATCCATGGTTTCAATCATGGATTAACCAATAGCGTCGCCATTTTGTAGGCGTGATTGTAAGGCAAGGTAGGTATACAGTATTTAAGCGAACAAATTGTTCAATCAGTAATAAGTAATCATTTGTCACTTATGTCTCTGCTATATGTTTCGACAGCTACAAGGTCATCATCAGGGAGGTGCATACAAAGGTGTGCAAGTACAACAAATTCTGTTAAAGATGCGCGTGTCTAGTTAGATACAATATAGTCAAAAGTGCTAGAAATGTTTGAAATATATAAATCAGTTAAGGCATTTTACAATTCTGAGTTTAACTTCCATTGCCGACAAATATATGTGTCAATTTGTCATCTTCATTCAAAGGGAATATCCCTATGTTTGGTATGTATACTATGGTGGACTACTGAGTACTGCGACAGTACAGGTCCAAGACCAATAAAAGCACTGGTGCTGGGGTGTGTAGATGGGGCTCGAGAATGGGGCATAGCTTCGGCCTTAGCCTCCACACCACAGTATTCCAGGCTGAAATATACACCATTTAGGCATGTGTAATGGAGAATATAGAAAAGGCCTATACAGGTAGGAACATCTGTATTCTCTCTGATAGCCAAGTGGTCATTAAGGTCCTTGACAGTTCCCAGATAAATTCTAAATTAATCTGGGACTGCCATCAGTCTCTGGTGAAACTGGCAGAACATAACAGGTTTCAACTGGTATGGGTGCTGGGACATGTGGGATTGATGGAACTGGAATAGCTGATCAGTTATCCAGCAAGGCTCCTCACTTCCGCTTATAGGAACTAAGCCTGCCCTAGGCATATCTGCAGAGATTGCCGGGGGAGAGATCAAAGGCTGGATAAGTAGGAAACATGAAAAGTATTGGCAGTCCATTCATAGACAAAGGTAGGCAAAGGGTTTTCTTTAAGAGACCCTCTGCTAAAATTGCTGGGAATTGAAGCAGAAACCAGCTAAGAATAATGCTGGGGCTGGTAGACAGTTCTGGGTGTGATAGATGCAAATGCCTCCGAAATGGCCTCGCATGTTACATGTGACTGTGAGGCACTGGCAGTAATAAGGTTTAGACACGTGGGCCATAATTTCTTGAAACCAGGTGACTTTATTGACATCTCTGTGGGGAAGGTACTGCACTGTGTTCAAAGTGTGGGCCTGATGAATGCTGAGGCAAAGAGTTGCCAAAAGATCAGAAACAGTCTAGGTACAAGGGTCATGGTGGTGGAGACCCTAATGCACTGTGTACTCTAACACACTGTTTAGAAATTCAGAATCAGGAGGTTTTCCTTGAATTTTGCATACTCATTGGCTAATACACTCGCAACAAAATTTTCTTTGTAAGAAATTGCACTGCTAATTTTGCAGATTAGTGGCACTAGCAGTAGCTAGAGAAGAGAATCGAGCGTGGCTCAGAGGCGAGGGGCATGAAGGCAACCACTTGTGCGTGGTGCCAATATCAAGAAGCTATGCTGCTACTCCCCCTTGTACATTTGTTGCATGATGCTTTATTTAGCACAGGGATAGCCTTATTTACAAATAGTTTTTCATGTTAACAGGTTGTTTAAATAATGGTCATTTTTTGTTTTTAACACTGTGTAGTGTGCGTGGTTCTCACATTTGGGGGCAACACACTGTTGTTATCATCAAGGTAACATAATTTGGTTCATGTAACTATAATTATAAAAACTGCCATTTTAACCTGAAAGTAACTTACTTTCTACTTACAGGCAGCAGTGACAAGATGCCATTCCATGTGACGAAGAATGAGACTGTGGTCATTGCCTTGGCAAGTCGTCTTCCGGGAGCCCAGTGGGATTCAGGAAGAAAGATACACGAAGATGATTATCTTGTGGAATGTAACACCGTGTAGTCTAGCACAGAGGTATCATTAGACAGGAGCCTGCTGTCTTCATCTTCTACCTTGATGGTAGCAGAAAGTGTCTCTTGAACACTGATACCTTTCTGCCAGACTACACGGCGTCACACACCAGAAGACTGATCTTCATTAGACTGTCAGATCTCAAAACATGCAGGAAGTTCACCTCCATCGTGCACGTCATCTATAACGGACGGACCGTCCAGTCAAGGTGTGTGTCATGTCAGGAGTTCGGATGTGTGTTGTTAGGAAACTGAAACTCATTGAATCATCACCTTCGTCATTAATTTAGACATTACAGAAATGAGCTTACAAACAAGGTGATCATGAGTTGTTGTCATTTTAATAGCCTGTACAAACCTGCGATCTTTTGGGGAGTGGGGGGGAGGGGGTGTAGGTTTGCAGTAGTAATGGTTGTTCATTGTCTGACCTGCTAGTGACTGTTGAAAGCCCTGCTTATTAAATGGAAGTTGCACACAGTGTCCCTGGCCTGATGTTTTTGGATTTATACCAAGCCCTATACGTAGCACAAATGATTGCAGAGACACAATAGTTTTAAATGTCACTGGAGATTGTGTTGTTTTCTTTGTAAGACTTGTATTTCATTGTAAGTGCTTTTAAGCGTGGCATTGTGACAAAATTGAACAGACATTCTGGGGGGTGGCATGGTGCATCCTTCAGGTTTCAAAAGATTGAATTATGAATGTCAAATATGTATGCTTTATTTCCTTGTTACCATCTGCCTACAATCATGGAGACATCAGTGAAACAATTTCTATTCCAAATGTTTTAGAATCTTGTGGTTTTGGCTGACTGAGGAGCATCCAGGAAGTCCCAGTGTGCACCTATCTTGAGGATGTTAAGACCAAGACAGCAGTGCCCAGTGGACCCAGTGCCCCATCCAGTGCAGTTCGACTGAAGGATGTTAGATCGTGCCATCTCGGTACACAGATCATTTCCCTCACCTCTCTGTGTAACCTCCAATGAGGAGTCGCTGCATCAAAGGTGTGTATCATATGAGTTGCCAGTTGCATGACACATTGTTAGGAAATAGAGAATCAAGCGGTCATTCTCGAATCGCACATACTCGCTGGCTAATACACTTGCAACAGAATTTGCTTTGTAAGTAATTGCATTGCACATTACACAGATTATTGGCAACAGCAGTAGCTAGACAGAGTTTAAAATTCTGTAAGCCCTCACATAATTGTTTTTGTGGGGTTGATCCAGCATTCTATTCAGTAGGTCCATAATGTGACGAGTGTTCATTACTCACCTCTATCTAGTTCCAAGGTTACGAATCTGTAAAGTGTAAAAAAATAAAATGCCCATCACAACAAAACTTTTTATTTTTTTCCAGAGATTTAGTGTGTTCTGCAACGTGTTTCGGCCAACTTGGCCATCTTCAGGTAATACAACTGTGCGGAATATGTGGGAGGAAATTATCGACATAAAGTATTATAAAAATAAATAAGATCTCAAAAAAAAATAAAAAGCTTTATTGTGATTGACAGTTTATTTCTTTACAGTTTATATATTATCACAACGGGATGCTAAAATAAACGTTAATAATATTTTGTGGTGTGGAACAGAATTCAGCACAAGAACAGTTTTAACTCTTAACAGTAGAAGGACTACTAGCTGTAGCTAATTGCCATGGAGATGCTTCTGTTACAATACCGTATATTCTCGAATCTAATGCGCACCCTTTTTACAGTTTTAGAGGGCTAAAAAATCAGATGCGTATTAGATTCGCGTGCGGATTAGATTCGCGGTCTAGAGCTGGATTTTGGAAAAATGATTGAGCTGCTGTACGTGCCGTAAGAACAATACAATACAATAATCTATTATTTTATTATTTATTATTATAATTTATTATTCATCAGACTCGCCGTCATCACTCATAACTGAATCGTTATCCGTGCTCTCCACCCAGTCACTATCATCTTTATCTTCAACATCGTCCTCCCATACAATGTCATCTTCGGTTCCGTCCAAAGCATTGCTTATGCAACACTTCTTGAAAGATCTGACGATAATGCTCTCCGGGATGGCTTTCCATGCTGCCGACACCCACCGCGCCACTTCTGAAGGAGCTGCGTCACACCCGCTGATCGCTGCCTTGTGTTTCCGCCATAGTCGAACGTTGCTTTCATTAACTCCAAAAATTGCAGCGGCTTTGCGGTTTCCATTCTCCTCTGCGCACCGAATAACTTCACGTTTGAACTTCGCCATATATGAGAGTCGTTTAGATTTCAGGTGTCCCTCTTCCATAACTACGGTACACGACAAATTGGAACAAGCACCTCCCATGTTTCAACAACTAAAGCTCAGCTGGCTTCAGACGAGATTGCGCACGTCTGTTTAGAAAGGCCCCGCCTCTATCGGTATGACTCATCGGCCACAGGCGTAGCGTCGGATTTTAACGCATTGGTAACATCCAATATTATTCAATCAGTCGCCCCTTGGGCAAGGGGTGGTTGAAGGAAAGGTGCGGATTAGAATCGCGAACTAACTTTTTTTCATTTAAGAAGTCGCCAAAAACTGGGTGCGTATTGATTCGGATGCGCATTAGATTCGAGAATATACGGTATTTCCTACAAGTATAGAGTCTTGATGTCCAAGAAAATCAGCTGTGTAATTCACAGCATGACTGAATCAGTGCAGTGTTAAGTCAGATTGTCATTAGTTTATAATACACACTTTAGGTCATGATGCCACACATATACCTTTGTGGTTTTGAAAACGATATTGCGACAAACGTTCTAGTCTTCAACCAAAGTATAATATAGTTAAGTGAATTGTATAATATGTGTTTTGTAATGGTACAGTGACACACAACACGATGCACTCAATCAGGCGACGTGTTTCGGCTTATACCAAGCCTTATCTCTTCCAGAAGTATCAATAAAAAGTTCTTGACTCCCAATTAGGCATGAGATCTCATCCTTTACAAAAATCTTATAAAAAATGTCAGTAGAATGGAATACACTTGCATTTATTTAAAAACAATAATAATAGCTCAGAATTCGCCCATCACGTTTTGGAAGGTGGCCACTCCTTCGGAAAAATCAGTGACATTATGGAAGTTTTACGTTTTAGTGAAAAAGGGGGCAGACATGGATACTATAGAAAAAATGTTATATTTATTGGGCAACAGAAAGGGAAAACCAAGTACAGTGGAACCTCGAACTTCGAACACAATCCATTCCAGGAGACGGTTCGACTTTCAAGTTGTTCGACTTTCGAGTTAAATTTCCGCATAAGAAATAATGTAAATTGAATTAATCCGTTCCAGACCCCCAATATTTACCCAATATAAAACATTTTAAGTGCCTATTTCAAAATATCATATTGGTAAATAATGATAAAACAAGTATATTTAATTTCAATAATTGAAATTTTTTATTTATAATAGTACATACATAATAATATTGTATAATAATCAATCAATAATAATAGTCAGAGGGATATTACTGTTCACTGGAAGGTGAATTACCCTTCTTTCATCTGGACCAAGCAGAGAGAGAAGGCGACCACGTGATTCTTTGTTCGACTTTCCAGTTTTTGTTCGAGTTTCAAAACCGTATTTTCCTCGAATTTTTTGTTTGAGTTTCAAGTTCGAACATCAAACCGTTCGAAGTTCGAGGGTCCACTGTAAATGAAGAGCATACAATCTCCCCAATTAAAACTTTGGAGACCAAACTTAGAAGAGAAAGTCATTTGACTGGTTCTTCCTTCCAACCCCCTCCAATGTAGAGCATCTACATCGCAGTAGGCAGCTGTGCTTGACAAAGTACACAACAGCTTGCACTTGCAATGTTATGATAACATTGACCTTCTCCAGTACCAGGCACTAAAGGTTTAAGTGAGTTTTTCTACTATTACACATGAAGAGGTAATTGGCCAAAAAATTTAATTGTTTGCAAATTCTATTAAATTTTGATTAGCCTTTTTTAATTCACAATATCATGTGGTAAAAACCATCAACACAAAGGAGAGTTTTTACTAGAAATCTCTCAGAATAAATCAGTATTGGAAGCCTTAATATTCATCAAGGTTTAAAAAGTAATCAATACTTTACGTCTGAAAACTAGTCTTGTGCCTCAAGATTATGATCTGGGGTGTATCACTGGAAAAACATTTTTCACTCCCTACAAAAACTGACATATGTATTAGATTTTATACACTTGTACCATTCTTATTAATTTTATATTTTAATATCTGTTGTGTTTTATTAATATTTTATGACGGTTTTTTTGTAAAGGATGATATCTCTTGACTAGTTGCAGTCAAAAAGTTTTTATTGATAGTGTTGAAGAGATAAGGCGTGATGATGACCTGCAGTAAGCCGAAACTTGTCGCCTGATTGATCGTATCATGATGTTGTGTGTGACTGTATCATTACGAAATGCATGTTTGTTTAATAACACAATGGGGATAAATCACCTTAAAATTTTATAATGTTTCAGCCATTATTTTCTGTTTTTTTTTTATTTATTGTTTCTTTGTTACAATATAAATGCAATATGAAATGCAAACACATCTTTTCCAACCAACAGGATCTGTGATACTGATACTGTTTCCTATTTGCAGGCTGGGGCGAACAGTGGAGCACGACAAATGGCCAGCAGAGTTCCATTCTCGCAGCACCAAATACAACAAACAGTGAGTCTTATCAGTCATGTATAGTTTTTAAGTGCTGCTGCTTCTTGACTTGCTTGGATATAATACACAATTGTATACTGATAGCTCATGTTACTGTCCAGGCATTACTACAGAACTAGCATTGTGTGGGTTAACTGTGTTACTAAAGTTGCATGTTCTGTATATATGTACACATTTGTAACAGCAATGACAGTCATAGTAAAAGTTGTTGTACTGGGGTCGAATCATGTGAAGTGACTGCTGGGTAAAGACTGTCAGAGCGTCTGGGAAGAAGAATATAGGTTACGGTGAATAGTAACGAGGAACAGAGTGCATGATGATGACAGGGCCTGGGAGGAACTGCAGTGCCTTGTTAGGTAGGGCCTAAGGGTCTGGGCTTGTTTGGCTTACGGTCTGATGAGAACAGCTTAGGGCAGCCGTTCTTGAACCTTGTAATATACCCCCCACCGCCAAGAATACATAAAGCTAGTGATTTCATTGTGGTTGGGCAAGAAAAAAATGTTCCACATACTTTCAATAATTGAATTGTAATTGTTATATCAAACAAAGCAATGACAGAACCTTACATCGAACAGAGAACCTCACAACTTACATAAGAGAAAGGTGACTTAAAATACAAATTTTCATATCTTCACTAATTTGTATGTCTGCGTTGTCAGTTAAATTGTTATCAAATATGAAACATATGCTCATTGCTTTCTGGGAAACTTATTTTCAAAAAGTGTCAGAAGAGACTTAAATGAATTTCTCCACCTTGGTAATGGTGGGTGTACAAGCTGTTAGTTTAGCGTCAAATGGGTTGCATATCCAATCAGATATGTTTCCATTGTTTGAAATACAAATGTTTACATCTTTACTTACTTGTTAGTGTTCTCGATAAATTGATGTAAAGTAGGAAACATGTAAAAATTCATTTTCCACTTCAGTGTGCCACAGTTCAGCTTTCCTATTAAAAAATTCTAATTTGTCGTTGCACCGAATGATATTATCATCACCTTGTAACAGAGTAATAAGACTGTTCAGGTATACTGTGCTGACTGCATACTGAAATCACAGTCGTAAACGTGTGCACTGTGGTGCCTTTCCTCAGATAAATACTGGTAAAGTTCATTTCTCAGCTTCAAAGACGTTTCCCGAGACAGCCGTGTTCATTGACAGTGAAAAATTTAAAGAAGCTGTTGTTCATCTGTCCCTTCACAAAATGTTGTGAACAGTGCATTGTTTACAGGAATGGTTTCTGCATAGTTCACAACATTTATAGTTGCTTGTAGAACGTTCTCCAGTGCTGGGCCCATCGCCAAAGCAAGATATTGGTGTGTGTGTATCATGCAGTGTGCCCAAACAGCAAGAAATGTTGACACACTATAGCTTGAAGTCCTCTGACAGTGTAGCGTACAGGTGCACCATCAGTGCATATCGCCATGCAGCTTTCACACTCTAAAAGATTTGTATTCGCATAGCTATCGTCAATATGAAACGGGTCCTCAGCTGTACTTGTCCGTGTAATTTCTCTGCACAAGAGCTGTTTGGCACTAAGATCTTCAATGCAGTTGCAACTATATCAACAGTGGCTGGAAGAATTCAATTTTGTCTGCTTTGTGGGGCTTCTTGTACTGTGCAGTTCTGTATGAGCTTGCTGAAATGTGAAAGTGATTGTGAAAGGACGCATACATTTCATTAGAGTCTCAATTTGTTGCTTCATTTCATCTCTTCTCTGAGTGACAAATCTCTAGGTTTGTCAGCTAAGTTTGTTTGACATGTTGCCAGATGTTTTTAGTTTGCTTGATTTCATGCGCTCAGTGGACATTTTCGGAAAAACATTACAATGAGGCTATTCTTGTCCGCTACAAAAACGCGTATCAGCATACCTTCTTCACTTGGTTCTACTTTAATCTGTACCACCAGTAGACTGTCATCTATAGCCTTTCTCTGATCAGCCAACAGAAATGTTCCAGTTAGAAAGCCAAGAAGAATTTTGAAATGACAGGAAACAATGCTGAACTTCACTCACATGTACTCTTCTGTGGGTATTCTACTATTTGCCATGCTGGCAGAGTGGCTGGGGACATATTTCTGTAAGAAGCCAAACCAAAAACTATCAGTGGTCAGTGTTGAAGGGATCACCAGTGTTGTATAATACAGTAGAACCCTGTTAAGAAGTCTTTCAAGGGACCAGAGGATTAGGGACTTATTAAGCGGGAAGACTTATTAAGAGGGAAAGCTTATTAAAAGCCCTTTTCCCCATAATTTGTTTGACTGTAGTTACGGGCATGTTCAGCTGCTTTGCCACTTCCACTCAGGTCAAGGTAGGATTTGATTCCACTTCTCTAATCACCCTCAACTTCTCTTTCAGTGATAAGGCTTTGTGTTTTATTGCATTCTGGGTCATGATTACTGCAATAACGATAAATATAATGAAAAAGTAACCAATTAAAGTACAAAAAAAGACTCGTACACGCTAATGACTGCAGTTATTAAACAACGTAAACACCACCAGCAGCATCTAAAGAGACAACGTAATGCACGTAACTTACCGTAATTGCAACAATTTTCTGGGGTGTAGGATTCAGTAGTAGACGTATGCAGATAGGAATACACAGTAGCTAGCAGTAGCACCCATCAGTTGGTTCAATTGATGTAACCAGCGTGCTACTGTGCAAGACTTAAAGCAGCATGTTGCCGTGTTGCTGTTTGGGGCACCTCGGTAGAGATCGATCACATCATAGCATATATCGATATTCTGATATATCAAAACTTATTAAACGGGTAAAATTTCATAAAAAATCATACTTTTGGTATCATGAGATTCGACTTGTTAGGTGGGAAAACTTAATAAGCGGGAAGCTTCATATCCGGGAAAAATTAATGTCCGCCTTACGGATTTTATTTCAGGACTTTAAAAATCAGACTTCTTATGCGGGGACTTCTTATCCGGGTTCTACTGTACTTTGTCACATGATCCATAGATCTCGGTTATACTATGCAGACATGAGAGTTTTATGCTTAACCTGTGTATCTTTGCTGAAGTATGGAAGCAGATGAGCTAAACTAACACATGGGAGACAGATCTAAAAGAAATTGTGACCCTACTCCCCAACCCCCACAGTTTGAAAACTGTTGGATGAGGGGATTTTGTGTATGAATGGAATTCACAGATCTTGCTTCCTCCAAAGTGTGATAGGGAGAATTAAAAACTACAGGGCATAGTACATAGTGAACAAAAATACACTGCATTGTAATGGTAGTGCCTGGGAGGAAACTCATGGGTCTCAGTAAATAGTAAGCAGAAAGACTGCAGTGTAATGGTAGTTCCTGGGAGGAAACACACGGGTCTCAGTAAATAGAAAGCAGAAAGACTGCAGTGTAATGGTAGTTCCTGGGAGGAAACACACGGGTCTCAGTAAATAGTAAGCAGAAAGACTGCAGTGTAATGGTAGTGCCTGGGAGGAAACACATGGGTCTCAGTAAATAGTAAGCAGAAAGACTGCAGTGTAATGGTAGTTCCTGGGAGGAAACACATGGGTCTCAGTAAATAGTAAGCAGAAAGACTGCAGTGTATGGTAGTGCCTGGGAAGAAACACATGGGTCTCAGTAAATAGTAAGCAGAAAGACTGCAGTGTAATGGTAGTGCATGGGAGGAAACACGTGGGTCTCAGTAAATAGTAAGCAGAAAGACTGCAGTGTAATGGTAGTGCCTAGGAGGAAACACATGGGTCTCAGTAAATAGTAAGCAGAAAGACTGCAGTGTAATGGTAGTTCCTGGGAGGAAACACATGGGTCTCAGTAAATAGTAAGCAGAAAGACTGCAGTGTATGGTAGTGCCTGGGAGGAAACACATGGGTCTCAGTAAATAGTAAGCAGAAAGACTGCAGTGTAATGGTAGTGCATGGGAGGAAACACGTGGGTCTCACTAAATAGTAAGCAGAAAGACTGCAGTGTAATGGTAGTCCCTGGAAGGAAACACACGGGTCTCAGTAAATAGTGGGCAGAAATAGACTACGGTGTAATGGTGGTGCCTGGGAGGAAACACACGGGTCTCAGTAAATAGTGACCAGAAAGATTGCATTGTAATGGTACTGCCTGGGAGGACACGCACGGGTCTCAGTAAATAGTGACCTGAAAGACTGCAGTTTAATGGTAGTGCCTGGGAGGAAACACACGGGTCTCAGTAAATAGTGAGCAGAAAGACTGCAGTGTAATGATAGTGCCTGGGAGGAAACACACGGATCTCAGTAAATAGTGACCAGAAAGACTGCAGTGTAATGATAGTGCCTGGGAGGAAACACACGGATCTCAGTAAATAGTGACCAGAAAGACTGCAGTGTAATGGTAGTGCCTGGGAGGAAACACATAGGTCTCAGTAAATAGTGAGCAGAAATAGACTGCGGTGTAATGGTAGTGCCTGGAGGAAACACACGGGTCTCAGTAAATAGTGAGCAGAAAGACTGCAGTGTAATGGTAGTGCCTGGAGGAAACACATGGGTCTCAGTAAATAGTGACCAGAAAGACTGCAGTGTAATGGTAGTGCCTGGGAGGAAACACATGCGTCTCAGTAAATAGTAAGCAGAAAGACTGCAGTGTAATGGTAGTGCCTGGGAGGAAGCATACAATACTAGTTTGGTAGTGGTTAAAGGTAGTGATATTTGAACATGACAGTGGTTTGGATTGTGCTTGCTGTTGTACAGATTGATAGTGAAAGGTTAATGTGAAGTGTGTTTGGTAGGATAGGCTTAATGGTATTACAGATATGTGAGTTGATTGCATAAAGAATGGAAGTTAAAATGGAGTTTACTGTTGTGATATTTTGCATTGTCCATTTGTTTTGTTGCTGTTTATTACAGTCCAGATACATACACTTAATTAGGATGCATACACATTGCTATTATATATCTCAGACATGTTTGGGATCATACCAAGCCATCATCAGGGAGACAAATACAAGAGAGCAGATGTATGAGCGTATGTAGCGCTGGCTGTCTAGTGTAATTGTAAGCTCATGCATGTTCCTTCCATTTGTCTGCCTGATGGCGGCTCTGTATGAGCCAAAACATGTTGTAGATAATGTGATATAAAAGAGGATGGTGTATGTATCGTAGTTGTGTATTTAGTTTGCTGTGAATAAACAGGAATATTTTTGTTCCTTGTTGAATGTTCTGGTTTTAATAAACACAAGTGTTTGTGTTTTTGAATGTTGTTTTTTTTGTGTATTTCAGGGCAGCTTGCTGCTAACCATCATCAGCAACTGGCTACACTGGAGGTACAAGTTGCATCTTGACAGGATGCAACTTGTACCTCCAGTGTAGGCAGTTGCTGATGGTTAGCAGCAAGTCATTGCTATTAGTGGCAGTGTAAGTTACAAGTTTCTGAATTTTTTTCCAGTTTTGGGAGAACACTCAGTGAATCATGGAAGTCTTTGCACTGGAGAGGATGTGTGCTGGGTCTGTGGACATAGACCACTCTTCCACCAAAGCAGGATGGGTTTAGCACAAGAGTGATCTCTGTCGAGATAGTGCACACAGCACCTTCAAATTTCAACAAAGCCACACACTCAGTTTCAGGTACTCTTTTATTGTCTCTCAACTCTTACACTCCACCTCCTCTCCTAACACATCATCAACACACTGTTCATCCTCTTCTATTGTGGTCTGTCCACTCAGCCCCCCCCCCCTTCTCTCTTCACTTTTCCTTACCCCTCAATACTCCTTCACAACCACTTCTCCACATGCACCACCTTCTTCACATTCCTCCTACTCTGCTTACATCTTCTCCCACATGTATATACTTTACACATTATAGCCCATATACACCTCTTCTTCTCCTTCCTTGGCCCTTCTGCATGTTGCAACTCCTCTTTCCCCCTCTTCTTTGCATCCATCCTTACCTTTTTCTGCAATCATCCTCAACCTCTTCCTACACTTTACATTCCAATTACAGTATATCATACATATACTATGCACATTCCTGTTCTACTGTACATCTTATACCACCACACTGTTCTCACTCTTCACCAAATATTCTCTTCTGACTCATCCTCTTGATCTGTCCTTCTGTGTCATTGTACTTCTCCATACTCACACTGATTCCTATAACACACATGGTTTTATTACACCACATATGAATACCATGCATTGCATGTATCTTATGTACATTGATGTAGTGTGTAGTATATGGTGGTTACATCTGAAAGATAAATAGTTTCTATGTATATGCTATAGGAGATGGAGCATGATGAATCATGCAAAGAAGAGGGAAACAGGAGTAGCAACATGAAGAAGGTGGGGGGCAAGGAAGGAGAAGAGGTGTACATGGGGTATAATAGCAAGATGTAATATATATGTGGGAGAACATGTAAGATGAGTAGGAGGAATGTGAAGAAGGTGGTGCATGTGGAGAAGTGGTTGTGACGGAGTATTGAGGGCAAGGAAAAGCGAAGAGAGGAGGATGAAAGGGTGAGCACTGTGTATTGATGATGTGTGTGCAGGAGAGGAGGTGGAGTGTAAGAGTCGACAGACAATAAAACAGTACCTGAAACTGACGTGTGCGGCATTGTTGAAATTTGAAGGTGCTGTGTGCACTATCTCGACCGAGGCCACTCTTGCACTAAACCCATCCTGCTTTGGTGGAAGAGTGGTCTATGTCCACAGACCCAGCACACATCCTCTCCAGTGCAAAGACTTCCATGATTCACTGAGTGTTCTCCCAAAACTGGAAAACAATTCAGAAAACCTGTCATTGCTAACCATCAGCAACTGCCTACACTGGAGGTACAAGTTGCATCCTGTCAAGATGCAACTTGTACCTCCAGTACAAGTTCCTGACAATGGAAGCAGCAACTTGCCCTGCAATATACACACAAAAAACAACATTCAAAAACACAAACACTTGTGTTTATTAAAAACAAACTAAATACACAATTACGATACATACACCATCCTCTTTTATATCACATTATCTCCAACACGTTTTGGCTCATGCAGAGCCGCCATCAGGCAGACAAATGGAAGGAACATGCATGAGCTTACAATTACACTAGACAGCCAGCGCTACATACGCTCATACATCTGCTCTCTTGTATTTGTCTCCCTGATGACTGCTCGGTATGATCCCAAACATGTCTGAGATATATAATAGCAATGTGTATGCATCCTAATTAAGTGTATTTATCTGGACTGCAATAAACAGCAACAAAACAAATGGACAATGCAAAATATCACAACAGTAAACTCCATTTCAACTTCCATTCTTTATGCAACTAACTCACATATCTGTAATACCATTAAGCCTATCCTACCAAACACACTTCACATTAACCTTTCACTATCAATCTGTACAACAGCAAGCACAATCCAAACCACTGTCATGTTTACATATCACTAGCTTTAACCAGTACCAAACTAGTATTGTATGCTTCCTCCCAGGCACTACCATTACACTGCAGTCTTTCTGCTCACTATTTACCGAGACCCGTGTGTTTTCCTCCCAGGCACTACCATTACACTGCAGTCTTTCTGCTCACTATTTACTGAGACCCATGTGTTTCCTCCCAGGCACTACCATTACACTGCACTCTTTCTGCTCACTATTTACTGAGACCCGTGTGTTTCCTCTCAGGCACCACCTTTACACCGCAGTCTATTCTGCTCACTATTTACTGAGACCCGTGTGTTTCCTCCCAGGCACCATCTTTACACCGCAGTCTATTTCTGCTCACTATTTACTGAGACCCGTGTGTTTCCTCCCAGGCACTACCATTACACCGCAGTCTTTCTGCTCACTATTTACTGAGACCCGTGTGTTTCCTCCCAGGCACACCTTTACACCGCAGTCTATTTCTGCTCACTATTTACTGAGACCCGTGTGTTTCCTCCCAGGCACTACCATTACACTGCAGTCTTTCTTCTCACTATTTACTGAGATCTGTGTGTTTCCTCCCAGGCACTACCATTACACTGCAGTCTTTCTGCTCACTATTTACTGAGACCCGTGTGTTTCCTCCCAGGCACTACCATTACACTGCAGTCTTTCTGGTCACTATTTACTGAGACCCATGTTTTTCCTCCCAGGCACTAACATTACACTGCAGTCTTTCTGGTCACTATTTACTGAGACCCGTGTGTTTCCTCCCAGGCACTACCAATACACTGCAATCGTTCTGCTGTTTACTGAGACCCGTGTGTTTCCTCCCAGGCACTACCATTACACTGCAGTCTTTCTGGTCACTATTTACTGAGACCCGTGTGTTTCCTCCCAAGCACTACCATTACACTGCAGTCTATCTGGTCACTACTGAGACCCGTGTGTTTCCTCCCAGGCACTACCATTACACTGCAGTCTTTCTGCTCACTATTTACTGTTCCCTGCATGTTTCCTCCCAGGCACTACCATTACACTGCAGTCTTTCTGCTCACTATTTACTGAGACCCGTGTGTTTCCTCCCAGGCACTACCATTACACCGCAGTCTATTTCTGCTCACTATTTACTAAGACCCATGTGTTTCCTCCCAGGCACTACCATTACACTGCAGTCTTTCTGCTCACTATTTACTGAGACCCGTGTGTTTCCTCCCAGGCACTACCATTACACTGCAGTCTTTCTGCTTACTATTTACTGAGACCCGTGTGTTTCCTCCCAGGCACTACCATTACACCGCAGTCTATTTCTCCTCACTATTTACTGAGACCCATGTGTTTCCTCCCAGGCACTACTATTACACTGCAGTCTTTCTGCTCACTATTTACTGAGACGCGTGTGTTTCCTCCCAGGCACTACCATTACACTGCAGTCTTTCTGCTTACTATATACTGAGACCCATGTGTTTCCTCCCAGGCACTACCTGAAACTGAGTTTGTGGCTTTGTTGAAATTTGAAGGGTGCTGTGCGCACTATCTCGACCGAGATCACTCTTGCGCTAAACCCATCCTGCTTTGGTGGAAGAGTGGTCTATGTCCACAGACCCAGCACACATCCTCTCCAGTGCAAAGACTTCCATGATTCACTGAGTGTTCTCCCAAAACTGGAAAAAAATTCAGAAACTTGTAACTTACACTGCCACTAATAGCAATGACTTGCTGCTAACCATCATCAAGAACTGCCTACACTGGAGATACAAGTTGCATCCTATCAAGATGCAACTTGTACCTCCAGTGTAGGCAGTTGCTGATGGTTAGCAGCAAGCTGCCCTCCAATATACACACAGAACACTCAGAAACACAAAAACATATTTGTGTTTATTAAAAACAAACTAAATACACAATTAGGATACATACACCATCCTCTTTTATGTCACATTATCTCTAACATATTTTGGCTCATACAGAGCAGCCATCAGGCACACAAATAGAAGGAACATGCATGAGCTTACAATTACACTAGACAGACATCTGCTCTCTTGTATTTGTCTCCCTGATGATGGCTTGGTATGATCCCAAACATGTTTGAGATATATAATAGCAAGGTGTATGCATCCTAATTAAGTGTATTTATCTGGATTGTAATAAACAGCAACAAAACAAATGGACAATGCAAAATATCACAACAGTAAACTCCATTTTAACATCCATTCTTTATGCAATTAACTCACAGTATCTGTGATACCATTAAGCCTATCCTACCAAACATACCGTATATTATCGAATCTAATCCGCACACTTTTTACAGTTTTCGAGGGCTAAAAAATCAGATAGTTATGAGAGTCATTTAGATTTCAGGTGTCCCTCTTCCATAACTACGGTACACGACAAATTGGAACAAGCACCTCCCACGTTTCAACAACTAAGGCTCAGCTGGCTTACGACGAGATTGCGCACGTCTGTTGAGAAAGGCCCCGGCCACAGGCGTAGCGTCGGATTTTAACGCATTGGTAACATCCAATATTATTCAATCAGTCGCCCCGTGGGCAAGGGGTGGTTGAAGGAAATGTGCGGATTAGAATCGCGAACTAACTTTTTTCTTTTAAGAAGTCGCCAAAAACTGGGTGCGGATTCGATTCAAGAATATACGGTACTTCACATTAACCTTTCACTATCAATCTGTACAACAGGAAGCACAATCCAAACCACTGTCATGTTCACATATCACTAACATTAACCAGTACCAAACTAGTATTGTATGCTTCCTCCCAGGCACTACCATTACACTGCAGTCTTTCTGCTTACTATTTACTGAGACCCATGTGTTTCCTCCCAGGCACTAACATTACACTGCAGTCTTTCTGGTCACTATTTACTGAGATCCATTTTTCCTCCCAGGCACTACCATTACACTGCAGTCTTTCTGGTCACTATTTACTGAGACCCGTGTGTTTCCTCCCAAGCACTACCATTACACTGCAGTCTATCTGGTCACTACTGAGACCCGTGTGTTTCCTCCCAGGCACTACCATTACACTGCAGTCTTTCTGCTCACTATTTACTGTTCCCTGCATGTTTCCTCCCAGGCACTACCATTACACTGCAGTCTTTCTGCTCACTATTTACTGAGACCCGTGTGTTTCCTCCCAGGCACTACCATTACACCGCAGTCTATTTCTGCTCACTATTTACTAAGACCCATGTGTTTCCTCCAGGCACTACCATTACACTGCAGTCTTTCTGCTCACTATTTACTGAGACCCGTGTGTTTCCTCCCAGGCACTACCATTACACTGCAGTCTTTCTGCTTACTATTTACTGAGACCCGTGTGTTTCCTCCCAGGCACTACCATTACACCGCAGTCTATTTCTCCTCACTATTTACTGAGACCCATGTGTTTCCTCCCAGGCACTACTATTACACTGCAGTCTTTCTGCTCACTATTTACTGAGACGCGTGTGTTTCCTCCCAGGCACTACCATTACACTGCAGTCTTTCTGCTTACTATATACTGAGACCCATGTGTTTCCTCCCAGGCACTACCTGAAACTGAGTTTGTGGCTTTGTTGAAATTTGAAGGGTGCTGTGCGCACTATCTCGACCGAGATCACTCTTGCGCTAAACCCATCCTGCTTTGGTGGAAGAGTGGTCTATGTCCACAGACCCAGCACACATCCTCTCCAGTGCAAAGACTTCCATGATTCACTGAGTGTTCTCCCAAAACTGGAAAAAAATTCAGAAACTTGTCATTTACACTGCCACTAATAGCAATGACTTGCTGCTAACCATCATCAGGAACTGCCTACACTGGACGTACAAGCTGCATCCTGTCAAGATGCAACTTGTACCTCCAGTGTAACAAGTTCCTGACAATGGAAGCAGCAAGTTGCCCTGCAATATACACACACAAAAACAGAACATTCAAAAACACAAAAATATATTTGTGTTTATTAAAAACAAACTAAATACATAATTAGGATATATACACCATCCTCTTTTATATCACTATCTCTAACATGTTTTGGCTCCTACAGAGCCACCATCAGGCAGACAAATAGAAGGAACATGCATGAGCTTACAATTACACTAGACAGCCAGCGATACATACGCTCATACATCTGCTCTCTTGTATTTGTCTCCCTGATGATGGCTTGGTATGATCCCAAACATGTCTGAGATATATAATAGCAAGGTGTATGCATCCTAATTAAGTGTATTTATCTGGATTGTAATAAACGGCAACAAAACAAATGGACAATGCAAAATATCACAACAGTAAACTCCATTTTAACTTCCATTTTTATGCAATTAACTCACAGTATCTGTAATACCATTAAGCCTATCCTACCAAACATACTTCACACTAACCTTTCACTATCAATCTGCACAACAGGAAGCACAATCGAAACCATTGTCATGTTTACATATCACTAACATTAACCAGTACCAAACTAGTATTGTATGCTTCCTCCCAGGCACTACCATTCCCCTGCAGTCTATTTCTGCTCACTATTTACTGTTCCTTGCATGTTTTCTCCCAGGCACTACCATTACACTGCAGTCTTTCTGGTCACTATTTACTGAGACCCATGTGTTTCCTCCCAGGCACTACCATTACACTGCAGTCTTTCTGGTCACTATTTACTGAGACCCGTGTGTTTCCTCCCAGGCACTACCATTACACTGCAGTCTTTCTGGTCACTATTTACTGAGACCCGTGTGTTTCCTCCCAGGCACTACCATTACACTGCAGTCTTTCTTCTCACTATTTACTGAGATCCGTGTGTTTCCTCCCAGGCACTACCATTACACTGCAGTCTTTCTGCTTACTATTTACTGAGACCCGTGTGTTTCCTCCCAGGCACTACCATTACACCGCAGTCTATTTCTCCTCACTATTTACTGAGACCCATGTGTTTCCTCCCAGGCACTACTATTACACTGCAGTCTTTCTGCTCACTATTTACTGAGACGCGTGTGTTTCCTCCCAGGCACTACCATTACACTGCAGTCTTTCTGCTTACTATATACTGAGACCCATGTGTTTCCTCCCAGGCACTACCTGAAACTGAGTTTGTGGCTTTGTTGAAATTTGAAGGGTGCTGTGCGCACTATCTCGACCGAGATCACTCTTGCGCTAAACCCATCCTGCTTCGGTGGAAGAGTGGTCTATGTCCACAGACCCAGCACACATCCTCTCCAGTGCAAAGACTTCCATGATTCAGTGAGTGTTCTCCCAAAACTGGAAAAAAATTCAGAAACTTGTAACTTACACTGCCACTAATAGCAATGACTTGCTGCTAACCATCATCAAGAACTGCCTACACTGGAGGTACAAGTTGCATCCTATCAAGATGCAACTTGTACCTCCAGTGTAGGCAGTTGCTGATGGTTAGCAGCAAGCTGCCCTCCAATATACACACAGAACACTCAGAAACACAAAAACATATTTGTGTTTATTAAAAACAAACTAAATACACAATTAGGATACATACACCATCCTCTTTTATGTCACATTATCTCTAACATATTTTGGCTCATACAGAGCAGCCATCAGGCACACAAATAGAAGGAACATGCATGAGCTTACAATTACACTAGACAGACATCTGCTCTCTTGTATTTGTCTCCCTGATGATGGCTTGGTATGATCCCAAACATGTTTGAGATATATAATAGCAAGGTGTATGCATCCTAATTAAGTGTATTTATCTGGATTGTAATAAACAGCAACAAAACAAATGGACAATGCAAAATATCACAACAGTAAACTCCATTTTAACATCCATTCTTTATGCAATTAACTCACAGTATCTGTGATACCATTAAGCCTATCCTACCAAACATACCGTATATTATCGAATCTAATCCGCACACTTTTTACAGTTTTCGAGGGCTAAAAAATCAGATAGTTATGAGAGTCATTTAGATTTCAGGTGTCCCTCTTCCATAACTACGGTACACGACAAATTGGAACAAGCACCTCCCACGTTTCAACAACTAAGGCTCAGCTGGCTTACGACGAGATTGCGCACGTCTGTTGAGAAAGGCCCCGGCCACAGGCGTAGCGTCGGATTTTAACGCATTGGTAACATCCAATATTATTCAATCAGTCGCCCCGTGGGCAAGGGGTGGTTGAAGGAAATGTGCGGATTAGAATCGCGAACTAACTTTTTTCTTTTAAGAAGTCGCCAAAAACTGGGTGCGGATTCGATTCAAGAATATACGGTACTTCACATTAACCTTTCACTATCAAACTGTACAACAGGAAGCACAATCCAAACCACTGTCATGTTCACATATCACTAACATTAACCAGTACCAAACTAGTATTGTATGCTTCCTCCCAGGCACTACCATTACACTGCAGTCTTTCTGCTTACTATTTACTGAGACCCATGTGTTTCCTCCCAGGCACTAACATTACACTGCAGTCTTTCTGGTCACTATTTACTGAGATCCATTTTTCCTCCCAGGCACTACCATTACACTGCAGTCTTTCTGGTCACTATTTACTGAGACCCGTGTGTTTCCTCCCAAGCACTACCATTACACTGCAGTCTATCTGGTCACTACTGAGACCCGTGTGTTTCCTCCCAGGCACTACCATTACACTGCAGTCTTTCTGCTCACTATTTACTGTTCCCTGCATGTTTCCTCCCAGGCACTACCATTACACTGCAGTCTTTCTGCTCACTATTTACTGAGACCCGTGTGTTTCCTCCCAGGCACTACCATTACACTGCAGTCTTTCTGCTCACTATTTACTGAGACCCGTGTGTTTCCTCCCAGGCACTACCATTACACTGCAGTCTTTCTTCTCACTATTTACTGAGATCCGTGTGTTTCCTCCCAGGCACTACCATTACACTGCAGTCTTTCTGCTTACTATTTACTGAGACCCGTGTGTTTCCTCCCAGGCACTACCATTACACCGCAGTCTATTTCTCCTCACTATTTACTGAGACCCATGTGTTTCCTCCCAGGCACTACTATTACACTGCAGTCTTTCTGCTCACTATTTACTGAGACGCGTGTGTTTCCTCCCAGGCACTACTATTACACTGCAGTCTTTCTGCTCACTATTTACTGAGACGCGTGTGTTTCCTCCCAGGCACTACCATTACACTGCAGTCTTTCTGCTTACTATATACTGAGACCCATGTGTTTCCTCCCAGGCACTACCTGAAACTGAGTTTGTGGCTTTGTTGAAATTTGAAGGGTGCTGTGCGCACTATCTCGACCGAGATCACTCTTGCGCTAAACCCATCCTGCTTTGGTGGAAGAGTGGTCTATGTCCACAGACCCAGCACACATCCTCTCCAGTGCAAAGACTTCCATGATTCACTGAGTGTTCTCCCAAAACTGGAAAAAAATTCAGAAACTTGTCATTTACACTGCCACTAATAGCAATGACTTGCTGCTAACCATCATCAGGAACTGCCTACACTGGACGTACAAGCTGCATCCTGTCAAGATGCAACTTGTACCTCCAGTGTAACAAGTTCCTGACAATGGAAGCAGCAAGTTGCCCTGCAATATACACACACAAAAACAGAACATTCAAAAACACAAAAATATATTTGTGTTTATTAAAAACAAACTAAATACATAATTAGGATATATACACCATCCTCTTTTATATCACTATCTCTAACATGTTTTGGCTCCTACAGAGCCACCATCAGGCAGACAAATAGAAGGAACATGCATGAGCTTACAATTACACTAGACAGCCAGCGATACATACGCTCATACATCTGCTCTCTTGTATTTGTCTCCCTGATGATGGCTTGGTATGATCCCAAACATGTCTGAGATATATAATAGCAAGGTGTATGCATCCTAATTAAGTGTATTTATCTGGATTGTAATAAACGGCAACAAAACAAATGGACAATGCAAAATATCACAACAGTAAACTCCATTTTAACTTCCATTTTTATGCAATTAACTCACAGTATCTGTAATACCATTAAGCCTATCCTACCAAACACACTTCACACTAACCTTTCACTATCAATCTGCACAACAGGAAGCACAATCGAAACCATTGTCATGTTTACATATCACTAACATTAACCAGTACCAAACTAGTATTGTATGCTTCCTCCCAGGCACTACCATTCCCCTGCAGTCTATTTCTGCTCACTATTTACTGTTCCTTGCATGTTTTCTCCCAGGCACTACCATTACACTGCAGTCTTTCTGGTCACTATTTACTGAGACCCATGTGTTTCCTCCCAGGCACTACCATTACACTGCAGTCTTTCTGGTCACTATTTACTGAGACCCGTGTGTTTCCTCCCAGGCACTACCATTACACTGCAGTCTTTCTGGTCACTATTTACTGAGACCCGTGTGTTTCCTCCCAGGCACTACCATTACACTGCAGTCTTTCTTCTCACTATTTACTGAGATCCGTGTGTTTCCTCCCAGGCACTACCATTACACTGCAGTCTTTCTGCTTACTATTTACTGAGACCCGTGTGTTTCCTCCCAGGCACTACCATTACACCGCAGTCTATTTGTCCTCACTATTTACTGAGACCCATGTGTTTCCTCCCAGGCACTACTATTACACTGCAGTCTTTCTGCTCACTATTTACTGAGACGCGTGTGTTTCCTCCCAGGCACTACCATTACACTGCAGTCTTTCTGCTTACTATATACTGAGACCCATGTGTTTCCTCCCAGGCACTACCTGAAACTGAGTTTGTGGCTTTGTTGAAATTTGAAGGGTGCTGTGCGCACTATCTCGACCGAGATCACTCTTGCGCTAAACCCATCCTGCTTCGGTGGAAGAGTGGTCTATGTCCACAGACCCAGCACACATCCTCTCCAGTGCAAAGACTTCCATGATTCAGTGAGTGTTCTCCCAAAACTGGAAAAAAAATTCAGAAACTTGTAACTTACACTGCCACTAATAGCAATGACTTGCTGCTAACCATCATCAAGAACTGCCTACACTGGAGGTACAAGTTGCATCCTATCAAGATGCAACTTGTACCTCCAGTGTAGGCAGTTGCTGATGGTTAGCAGCAAGCTGCCCTCCAATATACACACAGAACACTCAGAAACACAAAAACATATTTGTGTTTATTATAAAACAAACTAAATACACAATTAGGATACATACACCATCCTCTTTTATGTCACATTATCTCTAACATATTTTGGCTCATACAGAGCAGCCATCAGGCACACAAATAGAAGGAACATGCATGAGCTTACAATTACACTAGACAGACATCTGCTCTCTTGTATTTGTCTCCCTGATGATGGCTTGGTATGATCCCAAACATGTCTGAGATATATAATAGCAAGGTGTATGCATCCTAATTAAGTGTATTTATCTGGATTGTAATAAACGGCAACAAAACAAATGGACAATGCAAAATATCACAACAGTAAACTCCATTTTAACTTCCATTTTTATGCAATTAACTCACAGTATCTGTAATACCATTAAGCCTATCCTACCAAACATACTTCACACTAACCTTTCACTATCAATCTGCACAACAGGAAGCACAATCGAAACCATTGTCATGTTTACATATCACTAACATTAACCAGTACCAAACTAGTATTGTATGCTTCCTCCCAGGCACTACCATTCCCCTGCAGTCTATTTCTGCTCACTATTTACTGTTCCTTGCATGTTTTCTCCCAGGCACTACCATTACACTGCAGTCTTTCTGGTCACTATTTACTGAGACCCATGTGTTTCCTCCCAGGCACTACCATTACACTGCAGTCTTTCTGGTCACTATTTACTGAGACCCGTGTGTTTCCTCCCAGGCACTACCATTACACTGCAGTCTTTCTGGTCACTATTTACTGAGACCCGTGTGTTTCCTCCCAGGCACTACCATTACACTGCAGTCTTTCTTCTCACTATTTACTGAGATCCGTGTGTTTCCTCCCAGGCACTACCATTACACTGCAGTCTTTCTGCTTACTATTTACTGAGACCCGTGTGTTTCCTCCCAGGCACTACCATTACACCGCAGTCTATTTCTCCTCACTATTTACTGAGACCCATGTGTTTCCTCCCAGGCACTACTATTACACTGCAGTCTTTCTGCTCACTATTTACTGAGACGCGTGTGTTTCCTCCCAGGCACTACCATTACACTGCAGTCTTTCTGCTTACTATATACTGAGACCCATGTGTTTCCTCCCAGGCACTACCTGAAACTGAGTTTGTGGCTTTGTTGAAATTTGAAGGGTGCTGTGCGCACTATCTCGACCGAGATCACTCTTGCGCTAAACCCATCCTGCTTTGGTGGAAGAGTGGTCTATGTCCACAGACCCAGCACACATCCTCTCCAGTGCAAAGACTTCCATGATTCACTGAGTGTTCTCCCAAAACTGGAAAAAAATTCAGAAACTTGTAACTTACACTGCCACTAATAGCAATGACTTGCTGCTAACCATCATCAAGAACTGCCTACACTGGAGGTACAAGTTGCATCCTATCAAGATGCAACTTGTACCTCCAGTGTAGGCAGTTGCTGATGGTTAGCAGCAAGCTGCCCTCCAATATACACACAGAACACTCAGAAACACAAAAACATATTTGTGTTTATTAAAAACAAACTAAATACACAATTAGGATACATACACCATCCTCTTTTATGTCACATTATCTCTAACATATTTTGGCTCATACAGAGCAGCCATCAGGCACACAAATAGAAGGAACATGCATGAGCTTACAATTACACTAGACAGACATCTGCTCTCTTGTATTTGTCTCCCTGATGATGGCTTGGTATGATCCCAAACATGTTTGAGATATATAATAGCAAGGTGTATGCATCCTAATTAAGTGTATTTATCTGGATTGTAATAAACAGCAACAAAACAAATGGACAATGCAAAATATCACAACAGTAAACTCCATTTTAACATCCATTCTTTATGCAATTAACTCACAGTATCTGTGATACCATTAAGCCTATCCTACCAAACATACCGTATATTATCGAATCTAATCCGCACACTTTTTACAGTTTTCGAGGGCTAAAAAATCAGATAGTTATGAGAGTCATTTAGATTTCAGGTGTCCCTCTTCCATAACTACGGTACACGACAAATTGGAACAAGCACCTCCCACGTTTCAACAACTAAGGCTCAGCTGGCTTACGACGAGATTGCGCACGTCTGTTGAGAAAGGCCCCGGCCACAGGCGTAGCGTCGGATTTTAACGCATTGGTAACATCCAATATTATTCAATCAGTCGCCCCGTGGGCAAGGGGTGGTTGAAGGAAATGTGCGGATTAGAATCGCGAACTAACTTTTTTCTTTTAAGAAGTCGCCAAAAACTGGGTGCGGATTCGATTCAAGAATATACGGTACTTCACATTAACCTTTCACTATCAAACTGTACAACAGGAAGCACAATCCAAACCACTGTCATGTTCACATATCACTAACATTAACCAGTACCAAACTAGTATTGTATGCTTCCTCCCAGGCACTACCATTACACTGCAGTCTTTCTGCTTACTATTTACTGAGACCCATGTGTTTCCTCCCAGGCACTAACATTACACTGCAGTCTTTCTGGTCACTATTTACTGAGATCCATTTTTCCTCCCAGGCACTACCATTACACTGCAGTCTTTCTGGTCACTATTTACTGAGACCCGTGTGTTTCCTCCCAAGCACTACCATTACACTGCAGTCTATCTGGTCACTACTGAGACCCGTGTGTTTCCTCCCAGGCACTACCATTACACTGCAGTCTTTCTGCTCACTATTTACTGTTCCCTGCATGTTTCCTCCCAGGCACTACCATTACACTGCAGTCTTTCTGCTCACTATTTACTGAGACCCGTGTGTTTCCTCCCAGGCACTACCATTACACCGCAGTCTATTTCTGCTCACTATTTACTAAGACCCATGTGTTTCCTCCCAGGCACTACCATTACACTGCAGTCTTTCTGCTCACTATTTACTGAGACCCGTGTGTTTCCTCCCAGGCACTACCATTACACTGCAGTCTTTCTGCTTACTATTTACTGAGACCCGTGTGTTTCCTCCCAGGCACTACCATTACACCGCAGTCTATTTCTCCTCACTATTTACTGAGACCCATGTGTTTCCTCCCAGGCACTACTATTACACTGCAGTCTTTCTGCTCACTATTTACTGAGACGCGTGTGTTTCCTCCCAGGCACTACCATTACACTGCAGTCTTTCTGCTTACTATATACTGAACCCATGTGTTTCCTCCCAGGCACTACCTGAAACTGAGTTTGTGGCTTTGTTGAAATTTGAAGGGTGCTGTGCGCACTATCTCGACCGAGATCACTCTTGCGCTAAACCCATCCTGCTTTGGTGGAAGAGTGGTCTATGTCCACAGACCCAGCACACATCCTCTCCAGTGCAAAGACTTCCATGATTCACTGAGTGTTCTCCCAAAACTGGAAAAAAATTCAGAAACTTGTCATTTACACTGCCACTAATAGCAATGACTTGCTGCTAACCATCATCAGGAACTGCCTACACTGGACGTACAAGCTGCATCCTGTCAAGATGCAACTTGTACCTCCAGTGTAACAAGTTCCTGACAATGGAAGCAGCAAGTTGCCCTGCAATATACACACACAAAAACAGAACATTCAAAAACACAAAAATATATTTGTGTTTATTAAAAACAAACTAAATACATAATTAGGATATATACACCATCCTCTTTTATATCACTATCTCTAACATGTTTTGGCTCCTACAGAGCCACCATCAGGCAGACAAATAGAAGGAACATGCATGAGCTTACAATTACACTAGACAGCCAGCGATACATACGCTCATACATCTGCTCTCTTGTATTTGTCTCCCTGATGATGGCTTGGTATGATCCCAAACATGTCTGAGATATATAATAGCAAGGTGTATGCATCCTAATTAAGTGTATTTATCTGGATTGTAATAAACGGCAACAAAACAAATGGACAATGCAAAATATCACAACAGTAAACTCCATTTTAACTTCCATTTTTATGCAATTAACTCACAGTATCTGTAATACCATTAAGCCTATCCTACCAAACATACTTCACACTAACCTTTCACTATCAATCTGCACAACAGGAAGCACAATCGAAACCATTGTCATGTTTACATATCACTAACATTAACCAGTACCAAACTAGTATTGTATGCTTCCTCCCAGGCACTACCATTCCCTGCAGTCTATTTCTGCTCACTATTTACTGTTCCTTGCATGTTTTCTCCCAGGCACTACCATTACACTGCAGTCTTTCTGGTCACTATTTACTGAGACCCATGTGTTTCCTCCCAGGCACTACCATTACACTGCAGTCTTTCTGGTCACTATTTACTGAGACCCGTGTGTTTCCTCCCAGGCACTACCATTACACTGCAGTCTTTCTGGTCACTATTTACTGAGACCCGTGTGTTTCCTCCCAGGCACTACCATTACACTGCAGTCTTTCTTCTCACTATTTACTGAGATCCGTGTGTTTCCTCCCAGGCACTACCATTACACTGCAGTCTTTCTGCTCACTATTTACTGAGACCCATGTGTTTCCTCCCAGGCACTACCATTACACTGCAGTCTTTCTCCTCACTATTTACTGAGACCCATGTGTGTTTCCTCCCAGGCACTACCATTAACCGCAGTCTTATTCTCTCACTATTTACTGAGACCCATGTGTTTCCTCCCAGGCACTACCATTACACTGCAGTCTTTCTGCTCACTATTTACTGAGAACCCGTGTGTTTCCTCCCAAGCACTACCATTACACTGCAGTATCTGCTCACTATTACTGAGACCCGTGTGTTTCCTCCCAGGCACTACCATTACCCCTGCAGTCTTTCTGCTCACTATTTACTGGTCCCATGTTTCCTCCAGGCACTACCATTACACTGCAGTCATTTCTGCTCACTACTTTACTGAGACCCGTGTGTTTCCTCCCAGGCACTACCATTACACCGCAGTCTATTCTGCTCACTATTTACTGAGACCCATGTGTTTCCTCCCAGCACTACCATTACACTGCAGTCTTTCTGCTCACTTTTTACTGAGACCCATGTGTTTCCTCCCAGCACTACCATTACACTGCAGTCTTTCTGCTCACTATTTACTGAGACCCATGTGTTTCCTCCCAGGCACTACCATTACACCCGCATCTATTTCTGCTCACTATTTACTGACCTGGTGTTTCCTCCCAGGCACTACCATTACACTGCAGTCTTTCTGCTACTATTACTGAGATCCGTGTTTCCTCCCAGGCACTACCATTACACTGCAGTCTTTCTGTCACTATTTACTGAGACCCTGTGTTTCCTCCCAGGCACTACCATTACACTGCAGTCTTTCTGCTACAATTTACTGGACCTGTGTGTTTCCGCCCAGGCACTACCATTACACTGCAGTCTTTCTGCTCACTATTTACTGAGATCCATGTTTTCCTCCCAGGCACTACCATTACACGCAGTCTTTTCTGCTCACTATTTACTGAGACCCTTGTGTTTCTCCCAGGCACTACCATTACACTGCAGTCTTTCTGCTCACTATTTACTGAGACCATGTTTCCTCCCAGGCACTACCATTACACTGCAGTCTTTCTGCTCACTATTTACTGAGATCCCATGTGTTTCCTCCCAGGCACTACCATTACACGCAGTCTTTCTGCTCACTATTTACTGAGACCATGTGTTTCCTCCCAGGCACTACCATTACACTGCAGTCTTTCTGCTCACTATTTACTGAGACCCTGTGTTTCCTCCCAAGCACTACCAATTACACTGCAGTCTTCTGTCTATACTGTGACCCTGGATTCCTCCCAGGCACTACATTACCTAGTCTTCTGCTCACTATTTACTGATCCATTTTCCTCCCAGGCACTACCATTACACTGCAGTCTTTCTGCTACTATTTACTGAGACCCTAGTGTTTCCTCCCAGGCACTACCATTACACTGCAGTCTATTTCTGCTCACATATTACTGAGACCATGTGTTTCCTCCCAGGCACTACCATTACACTGCAGTCTTTCTGCTCACTATTTACTGAGACCAGTGTTTCCTCCCAGGCACTACCATTACACTGCAGTCTTTCTGCTCACTATTTACTGAGACCCATGTGTTTCCTCCAGGCACTACCATTAACAGCAGTCTATTTCTGCTCACTATTTACTGAGACCTGTGTTTCCTCCCAGGCACTACCATTACACTGCAGTCTTTCTGCTCACTATTACTGAGACCTGTGTTTCCTCCCAGGCACTACCATTACACTGCAGTCTTTCTGTCACTATTTACTGAGACCCCGTGTGTTTCCTCCCAGGCACTACCATTACACTGCAGTCTTTCTGCTCACATTTACTGATCCTTCTGTTTCCTCCAGGCACTACCATTACACTGCAGTCTTTCTGCTCACTATTTACTGAGACCATGTGTTTCCTCCCAGGCACTACCATTACACTGCAGTCTTTCTGCTCACATTTACTGAGACCCTGTGTTTCCTCCCAGGCACTACCATTACACTGCAGTCTTTCTGCTCACTATTTACTGAGACCATGTGTTCCTCCAGCACTACCATTACACTGCAGTCTTTCTGCTCACTATTTACTGAGACCTGTGTTTCCTCCAGGCACTACCATTACACTGCAGTCTTTCTGCTCACTATTTACTGAGACCCGTGTTTTCCTCCCAGGCACTACCATTACACTGCAGTCTTTCTGCTCACTATTTACTGAGACCAGTGTTTCCTCCCAGGCACTACCATTACACTGCAGTCTTTCTGCTCACTATTTACTGAGATCCTCGTGTTTCCTCCAGGCACTACCATTACACTGCAGTCTTTTCTGCTCACATTTACTGACCTGTGTTTCTCCAGGCACTACCATTACACTGCAGTCTTTCTGCTACATTTACTAGCCCTGTGTTCCTCCAGCACTACCATTACACGCATCTTTCTGCTCACTATTTACTGAGACCTTGGTTTCCTCCAGGCACTACCATTACACTGCAGTCTTTCTGCTCACTATTTACTGAGACCAACGTGTGTTTCCTCCCAGGCACTACCATTACACTGCAGTCTTTCTGCTCACTATTTACTGAGACCATGTGTTTCCTCCCAGGCACTACCATTACACGCAGTTTATTTTCTGCTCACTATTTACTGAGACCCATGTGTTTCCTCCCAGGCACTACCATTACACTGCAGTCTTCTGCTCACTATTTACTGAGACCCATGTGTTTCCTCCCAGCACTACCATTACACTGCAGTCTTTCTGCTCACTATTTACTGAGACCATGTGTTTCCTCCCAGGCACTACCATTACACTGCAGTCTATTCTGTCACTATTTACTGAGACCCATGTGTTTCCTCCCAGGCACTACCATTACACTGCAGTCTTTCTGCTCACTATTTACTGAGACCGTGTGTTTCCTCCCAGGCACTACCATTACACTGCAGTCTTTCTGATATTTACTGAGACCCTGTGTTTCCTCCCAGGCACTACCATTACACTGCAGTCTTTCTGCTCACTATTTACTGAGTCCTCTTGTTTCCTCCAGGCACTACATTACACTGCAGTCTTTCTGCTACTATTTACTGATGCCTGCGTGTTTCCTCCCAGGCATACCATTACCTGCAGTCTTTCTGCTCACTATTTACTGAGACCATGTGTTTCCTCCAGGCACTACCATTACACGCAGTCTTTCTGCTCACTATTTACTGAGACCGTGTGTTTCCTCCCAGGCACTACCATTACACTGCAGTCTTTCTGCTCACTATTTACTGAGACCATGTGTTTCTCCAGGCACTACCATTACACTGCAGTCTTTTCTGTCACTATTTACTGAGACCGTGTGTTTCCTCCCAGGCACTACCATTACACTGCAGTCTTTCTGCTACTATTTACTGAGATCCATGTTTCCTCCCAGGCACTACCATTACACTGCAGTCTTTTGGTCACTATTTACTGAGACCCGTGTGTTTCCTCCCAGGCACTACCATTACACTGCAGTCTTTCTGCTCACTATTTACTGAATCCGTGTGTTTCCTCCCAGGCACTAACATTACACTGCAGTCTTTCTGCACTATTACTGAGATCCTGTTTCCTCCCAGGCACTACCATTACACTGCAGTCTTTCTGCTCACTATTTACTGAGACCCATGTGTTTCCCCCAGGCACTACCATTACACTGCAGTCTTTCTGCTCACTATTTACTGAGATCCGTATGTTTCCTCCCAGGCACTACCATTACACTGCAGTCTTTCTGTCACTATTACTGAGACCATGTGTTTCCTCCAGCACTACCATTACACTGCAGTCTTTTGTCACTATTTACTGAGACCCGCGTGTTTCCTCCCAGGCACTACCATTACACTGCTGTCTTTCTGCTCACTATATACTGAGACCCGTGTGTTTCCTCCCAGGCACCATCATTACACTGCAGTCTTTCTGCTCACTATTTACTGAGACCTGTGTTTCCTACCAGGCACTACCATTACACTGCAGTCTTTCTGCTCACTATTTACTGAGACCTGTGTGTTTCCTACCAGGCACTACCATTACACTGCTGTCTTTCTGCTCACTATATACTGAGACCCGTGTGTTTCCTACCAGGCACTACCATTACACTGCAGTCTTTCTGCTCACTATTTACTGAGACCTGTGGTTTCCTACCAGGCACTACCATTACACTGCTGTCTTTCTGCTCACTATATACTGAGACCCGTGTGTTTCCTACCAGGCACTACCATTACACTGCAGTCTATTTCTGCTGACTGCTTACTATGCCCTGCGTGTTTCCTCCCAGGCACTACCATTACACTGCTGTCTTTCTGCTCACTATATACTGAGACCCGTGTGTTTCCTCCCAGGCACTACCATTACACTGCAGTCTTTCTGCTCACTATATACTGAGACCTGTGTGTTTCCTACCAGGCACTACCATTACACTGCTGTCTTTCTGCTCACTATATACTGAGACCCGTGTGTTTCCTCCCAGGCACTACCATTACACTGGAGTCATTTTCTGCTGACTATTACTATGCCTGCGTGTTTCCTCCCAGGCACTACCATTACACGAGAGTCTATTCGGGTCACCATTTACTATTTCCTGTGTGTTTCCTCCCAGGCACTACCATTACACTGCAGTCTATTTCTGCTGACTAGTTACTAGCCCTGCGTGTTTCCTCCCAGGCACTACCATTACACGAGAGTCTATTTCTGGTCACATTTACTATTGCCTGTGTGTTTCCTCCCAGGCACTACCTTTACATGGAGTTATTTCTGCTCACTCTTTCCTTTACCCGTGTGTTTCCTCCCAGGCACTACCATTACACTGCAGTCTATTTCTGCTGACTAGTTACTATGCCCTGCGTGTTTCCTCCCAGGCACTACCATTACACAGAGTCTATTTCTGGTACACCTTTACTATTTCTGTGTGTTCCTCCCAGGCACTATCTTTACATTGGAGTTTATTTCTGCTCACTCTTTCCTTTACCCTGTGTGTTTCCTCCCAGGCACTACCATTACACTGTAGCCTGTTTCTGCTGCTGTTTTTGTGTGTATATTGCAGGGCAACTTGCTGCTTCCATCATCAGCAACTGCCTACACTGGAGGTAGAAGCTGCGTCCTGTCAGGATGCAACTTGTACCTCCAGTATAACAAGTTCCTGATGATGGAAGCAGCAAGTTGCTCTGCAATATACACACAAAAAACAGAACATTCAATGACAATCTGATACTACTTAACACTTCACTGATTTAGTCATGCTGAGAATTACACAGCTGAACATCTTGCAGATCAAGACACTATACTTGTGGAAACTACTGTAACAGAAGCATCTGCATGGCATTTAGCTACAGCTAGTAGCCATTCTAGGGGCCGCGATAGCTCAGTCGGTATAGCGACTCGCTACGGGCTGGACAGTCCGGGGATCGAATCCCGGTGGGGGCGAGATTTTTCGCACCCGTCCAAGACCGGCCCTGGGGCCTACCCAGCCTCCTATACAATGGGTACCGGGTCTTTCCCGGGGTAAAGCGGCCGGGGCGTGGTGCTGACCACCCACCCCCAACTAGCGCCGGTGTCAAGAATGAGTATAGCTATACCTCTACTCCCCTCTGGGCCTTCATGGCCTGTTATAGGGAAAACTTTACTTTACTTTAGTAGTCATTCTACTGTCAGAGTTAAAACTGTTCTTGTGCTGAATTCTGTTCCACACCATAAAATATTATTAACCTTTCTCACTGTTGACAACGTGCATCTTACGTCATATTAAATTAAGTTACAGACCAACTGATGCACACTAAAAACCGCTTTTATGCAGCTTATTATTAAAATTGTACCCCTACACTGTGTTTCGATCCTAGGATCATCGTCAGGGGTTTTTTTGGCTAAAAGCTACAGTCAGTTCAAACACCCTGATTTTAAAATGCCAGATAGAATATTTAAAATCATGTGGTTGAAGTTTACTGTAGCTTTTAGCAAAAAACACCTGACGATGAACCTGGATCGAAACACGTGTAGGGTACAATTTTAACATTTAATAATAAAGCTGCAAAAAAAAAGCGTTTTAGTGTGATCAGTGTGTCTGTAACTTGATTTATTATTAACCTTGATTTTAGACGTCCCATTGTGATAATATATAAAAGTAAAGCAATAAACTGTCAATCACAACAAAACTTTTATTTTTTTTGAGATCTCATTTTTTTTATAACACTTTATGTCGATAATTTCCTCCCACGTATTCCGCACACAGTTGCATTACCTGAAGATGGCCAAGTTGGCCGAAACATGTTGCAAGAACACATAAATCTCTGAAAAAATTAAAAGTTTTGTTGTGATGAAGTTTATTTCTTTATCCTTTACAGATTCTTAACCTTGACACCATATAGAGGCAGCAATGAACACTCGTCACTTTATGCACCTACTGAATAGAAGGCTGGGTCAACCCCACAAAAACAATTACGAGAGGGCTTACAGAATTTTAAACTCTTTCTAGCTACTGCTGTTGCCAATATCTGTGTAATGTGCAATGCAATTACTTATAAAGCAAATTCTGTTGCAAGTGTATTAGCCAGTCAGTATGTAAATATTCGACAATGAACCGCTGATTCTCTATTTCCAAACAATGTGTCATGCAACTGGCAACTCATATGATACACACCTTTGATGCAGCGACTCCTCACTGGAGGTTACACAGAGAGGTGAGGGAAATGATCTGTGTACCGAGACGACACGATCTAACATCCTTCAGTCGAACTGCACTACATGGGGCACTGGGTCCACTGGGCACTGTTGTCTTGGTCTTAACATCCTCAAGATAGGTGCACACTGGGACTTCCTGGATGCTCCTCAGTCAGCCAAAACCACAAGATTCTAAAACATTTGGAATAGAAATTGTTTCACTGATGTGTGTCCATGACTGTAGGCAATAGAGCATACATATTTCACATTCATAATTCAATCTTTTGAACCCTGAAGTAGGATGCAGCATACCCCCCCCCCCCCCCAAATGTCTGTTCAATTTTGGCACAATGCCATGCTTAAAAGCATTTACAATGAAAAACAAGTCTTACAAAGAAAATTACACAATCTCCAGTGATATTTGAATCTACTGTGTATCTGCAATCATTTGTGCTACGTATATTGCGCTCGGTATAAATCTAAAAACATCAGGCCAGAAACACTATGTGCAACTTTCATTTAATAAGCAGGCCTTTCAACAGTCACTAGCAGGTCAGGCAATGAACAACCATTCCAAATTCAAACCCCCACAACCCCCCCCCCCAAGGCTCACAGGTTTGTACTGGCTACTAAAGCGGCAACAACTCATGCTCACGTTGTTTGTATGCATACTCTATAGTGTCCAAATTAATGACAAAGCTGATGATACACCAAGGTTCAGTTTCCTAACAACACACGTCCCAACTCCTGACATGACACACACCTTGACTAGAGCGTCCGTCCATTATAGACGACGTGCACGACGGATGTGAACTTCCTGCATCTTGTGATATCTGACAGTCTAATGACGATCAGTCTTCTGGTGTGTGACGCCGTATAGTCTGGCAGAAAGGTATCAGTGTTCAAGAGACACTTTCTGCCACCATCAGGGTAGAAGATGAAGGCAGCAGGCTCCTGTCTAATGATACCTCTGTGCTAGACTACAGGGTGTTACATTCAACAGGATAATCATCTTTGTGCACCTTTCTTCCAGACACTGATCCCAGTGGGCTCCCAGAAGATGACTTGCCAAGGCAATGACCGCAGTCTCATTCTTCGTCACTTGTAATGGCATCTTGTCACTGCTGCCTGTAAATAGAAAGTAAGTTACTTTCAGATTTTATTGGTAGTTGTAAAAACGATGGTCAAGTGAACTAAATTAAGTCACCCTGAAGATTGTGGCAACATGTTCCTCACACACACATCAGAATGAACCACTCCCACAAGCTGTGTAAAAACCAAAAGATGACCATCATTTGAACAACTCACTGACATGAAACAGTTCTTGTACAATAAGCCTATTCCTGTCCTGAAGGAAGCATCATGCCGTTACTGTATAAGGGGTAGTAGTGGTATAGCTCCACACATTCTGAACCTCTGCACCAGGCACAAGTAGTTGCCTTCATGCCCCTTTCACTTTATCCCAAGAACTGAGTGAACAGGAAGGTGCACTGTGACTGACAGCCTGTCTGGATGCTCTTCTCTGCCCTGAAGTCCAGGTCAGACATGCAGATCTATGACTTTGCCCCTCGACTATTGAGTTGCACCCAATACCACAGAGATGCTGGGAACACATCATTACCCCCTGCCTACAAGACAGGTTCTCGCGTAGGCACGTGGAAGAATAGCATTTGTTTCCAAGAAAAGGACCGGGACAAATCTGGAGAATCAAGATCAGAACACAATTTTTCTCTACTACAGCAATTTTTTCACTGTAATCACAATTTTTCACACTACAGTAACGCATGCTACTTACCCCCTTTTAATACCTCATCTTTTTGAATGAAAAGTTTTCATAGACCATTATATATAAAAAGTCAAGTTAATCAGAAACTTATACAAATCATGACCAGAAAGGAGACGCTGATACTCCAAGCTATGGTCCATTATCAGGTTTTCCTGCCTGCACTCCTAATCAAACTCTTGCTTGCCACTTGTCACACTGATATCCATATATGATTTTGAACATGTCAAGCCAACCAAGAGAAATGGTTTCCATACTGTTGCCACCACGTGAATGGGTCCTGCTGTGACAACTAGCAAGTTCCCCTACATATCTTTTACACCCTTCACTACAGTGACTTGTCTTCTTAGTAGCTGCTGCCTCAGTACCAGTTCAGATTCCTCATGTGCAGCTGTCTGCAAAGTTATAGTCCTCATTTTGAAAGATACCTCATGCTCTAGGTTAGGTTAGGTTGGGTTGGGTTAGGTTAGGTTGGGTTGGGTTAGGTTGGGTTAGGCTAGGCTAGGCTAGGCTAGGTTAGGCTAGGGTAGGCTAGGTTAGGTTAGGTTAGGTTAGGTTAGGCTAGGCTAGGCTAGGCTAGGGTAGGCTAAGGTAGGCTAGGGTAGGGTAGGGTAGGTTAGGTTAGGTTAGGTTAGGTTAGGCTCGGCTAGGGTAGGGTAGGCTAGGCTAGGATAGGGTAGGTTAGGTTAGGCTAGGCTAGGGTAGGCAAGGCTAGGGTAGGCTAGGGTAGGTTAGGTTAGGCTGGGCTGGGTTGTGTTGGGTTGGGTTGGGTTAGGTTGGGTTAGGATAGGGTTGGGTTGGGTTAGGATAGGGTTAGGATAGGGTTGGGTTGGGATAGGTTAGGTTAGGTTAGGTTAGGCTAGGTTAGGCTAGGGTAGGCTAGGTTAGGTTAGGCTAGGCTAGGTTAGGTTAGGTTAGGTTAGGTTAGGTTATGTTAGGTTAGGCTAGGTTAGGTTAGGTTAGGTTAGGCTAGGCTAGGGTAGGCTAGATTAGGTTAGGCTAGGTTAGGTTAGGTTAGGTTAGGTTAGGCTAGGCTAGGCTAGGCTGCGCTGGGCTGGGTTGTGTTGGGTTACGATAGGGTTGGGTTGGGTTAGGATAGGGTTGGGTTGGGATAGGTTAGGTTAGGTTAGGTTAGGCTAGGGTAGGCTAGGTTAGGCTAGGCTAGCTAGGCTAGGTTAGGTTAGGTTAGGCTAGGTTAGGCTAGGCTAGGGTAGGTTAGGCTAGGGTAGGGTAGGCTAGGGTAGGCTAGGCTAGGCTAGGGTAGGCTAGGGTAGGCTAGGCTAGGTTAGGTTAGGCTAGGCTGGGTTGGGTTAGGTTGGGTTAGGTTAGGTTGGGTTAGATTGGGTTGGGTTAGGATAGGGTTAGGATAGGGTTGGTTTGGGTTAGGATTAGGCTAGGATTAGGTTGGGTTGGGATAGGTTAGGTTAGGTTAGGTTAGGCTAGGTTAGGCTAGGTAGGCTAGGCTAGGCTAAGGTAGGCTAGGCTAGGCTAGTGTAGGCTAGGGTAGGCTACGGTAAGCTAGGCTAGGGTAGGTGAGGTTAGGCTAGGGTAGGCTAGGTTAGGGTAGGGTAGGCTAGGCTAGGGTAGGGTAGGTTAGGATAGGTTACGTTACGTTAGGTTAGGTTAGGTTAGGTTAGGCTAGGCTAGGGTATGGTAGGCTAGGCTAGGGTAGGCTAGGCTAGGCTAGGGTAGGGTAGGCTAGGCTAGGCTAGGGTAGGTTAGGTTAGGCTGGGCTGGGTTGGGTTGCGTTGGGTTGGGTTAGGTTGGGTTGGGTTAGGTTGGGTTAGGTTAGGTTGGGTTGGGTTAGGATAGGGTTGGGTTGGGTTAGGATAGGGTTAGGATAGGGTTGGGTTGGGTTAGGATTAGGCTAGGATTAGGTTGGGTTGGGATAGGATAGGTTAGGTTAGGTTAGGCTAGGTTAGGTTAGGTTAGGCTAGGTTAGGCTAGGGTCGGCTAGGCTAGTCTAGGTTAGGCTAGGCTAGGTTAGGCTAAGCTAGGCTAGGTTAGGTTAGGTTAGGTTAGGTTACTTTAGGTTAGGTTAGGCTAGGCTAGGGTAGGCTAGGCTAGGCTAGGGTAGGGTAGGCTGGTTCCATGACAAAAGCCCACACGACGAAAGCCCACACGACAATTGCGCACAGATAAAACCCCACTGTGATGAATGCTCACAGGACAAATACCCACACCGATAAATGCTCACACGGATGAATGCTCACAAGGATAAATGCTCACACGGACAAATGCTCACACGGGCGAATTGTCATACAGGAAAGTAATGGTAGTGTAATGAGGGGGACGATGTTGAAATATCGCGCTGACTGTAACAGAGACATAGCCTACACGCTAACCTAAGTTTGTGTCCAGTGGCCATTCCCTTCATATACAAAACAGAGACATAGCCTGAACGCTAACCTAAGTTTCTGTCCAGTGGCCATTCACTTAATATACAAAACAGAGGCATAGCCTGAACGCTAACCTAAGTTTGTGTCAAGTGGACATTCACGTAATATACAAAACAGAGACATAGCCTGATCGCTAACCTAAGTTTGTGTCCATTGACTTAATATACAAAACAGAGACATAGCCTACACGCTAACCTAAGTTTGTGTCCAGTGGCCATTCCCTTCATATACAGAACAGAGACATAGCCTGAACGCTAACCTAAGTTTGTGTCCAGTGGCCATTCACTTAATATAACAAAACAGAGACATAGCCTGAACGCTAACCTAAGTTTGTGTCCAGTGGCCATTCACTTAATATACAAAACAGAGACATAGCCTGAACGCTAACCTAACTTTGTGTCCAGTGGCCATTCACTTAATATACAAAACAGAGACATAGCCTGAATGCTAACCTAAGTTTGTGTCCAGTGGCCATTCACTTAATATACAAAACAGAGACATTGCCTACACGCTAACCTAAGTTTTGTGTCCAGTGACCATTCCCTTCATATACAGAACAGAGACCTAGCCTGAACGCTAACCTAACCTAATTCTTGTATGTGCGTACTTCCCTGTGTGACAAATCGCCCGTGTGAGCATTTGTCCGTGTGAGCATTTATCAATGTGAGCATTCATCCGTGTGAGCATTTATCGGTGTGGGTATTTGTCCTGTGAGCATTCATGACTGTGGGGTTTTATCTGTGCGCAATTGTCGTGTGGGCTTTCGTCGTGTGCGCATTTATCCGGTCACCGGGTAGGCTAGGCTAGGGTAGGCTAGGGTAGGTTAGGTTAGGCTAGGCTGGGCTGGGCTGGGCTGGGTTGGGTTGGGTTGGGTTAGGTTGGGTTGGGTTAGGATAGGGTTGGGTTAGGATAGGGTTGGGTTGGGTTAGGATTAGGCTAGGATTAGGTTGGGATGGGTTAGGTTAGGTTAGGTTAGGCTAGGTTAGGCTAGGGTAGGCTAGGCTAGGCTAGGTTAGGCTAGGCTGAGGGTAGGTTACGGTAGGGTAGGCTAGGCTAGGCTAGGGTAGGTTAGGTTAGGTTAGGCTAGGCTAGGCTGGGCTTTGGTTGGGTTGGGTTGGGTTAGGTTGGTTTAGGTTAGGTTGGGTTAGGTTGGGTTGGGTTAGGATAGGGTTGGGTTGGGTAGGGTTAGGTTGGATTGGGCTGGGTTGGGTTGGGTTGGGATAGGTTGGGTTAGGTTAGGTTAGGTTGGGTTGGGTTAGGTTGGGTTAGGATAGGGTTGGGTTGGATAGGGTTGGGTTGGGTTGGGTTGGGTTGGGTTAAGATTAGGTTAGGATCAGGTTGGGTTGGGATAGGTTAGTTTAGATTAGGCTAGGCTAGGTTAGGCTAGGTTAGGTTAGGGTAGGCTATGCTAGGCTGGATTAGGCTAGTCTAGGCTAGTGTAGGCTAGGCTAGGGTAGGGTAGGGTAGGCTAGGCTAGGGTAGGTTAGGTTAGGTTAGGTTAGGTTAGGTTAGGTTAGGTTAGGTTAGGTTCGGTTCGGTAAGCATAAGAAGTTTTCCCCTGTAAGAAGTCTGATTTTTAAAGTCCCGAAATCCTATTGCCTGTAATAAGCTTCCCTCTTAAATGTGCAATGCAATTACTTACAAAGCAAATTCTGTTGCAAGTGTATTAGCCAGTGAGTATGTAAGATTCGAGAATGACCGCTTGATTCTCTATTTCCAAACAATGTGTCATGCAACTGGCAACTCATATGATACACACCTTTGATGCAGCGACTCCTCATTGGAGGTCACACAGAGTGGTGAGGGAAATGATCTATGTACCCAGACGCCACGATCTAACATCCTTCAGTCGAACTGCACTACATGGGGCACTGGGTCCACTGGGCACTGCTGTCTTTGTCTTAGCATCCTCAAGATAGGTGCACACTGGGACTTCCTGGATGCTCCTCAGTCAGCCAGAACCACAAGATTCTAAAACATTTGGAATAGAAACTGTTTCACTGATGTCTCCATGATTGTAGGCAGATGGTAACAAGAAAATAAAGCATACATATTTTACATTCATAATTCAATCTTTTGAACCCTGAAGGAGGATGCAGCATGCCACCCCCCAGGAATGTCTGTTCAATTTTGTCACAATGCCACGCTTAAAAGCATTTACAATGAAATACAAGTCTTACAAAAAAACTACACAATCTCCAGTGACATTTAAAACTACCGTGTGTCTGCAATCATTTGTGCTACGTATAGGGCTTGGTATAAATCCAAGAACATCAAGCCAGGGACACTATGTGCAACTTCCATTTAATAAGCAGGCTTTCAACAGTCACTAGCAGGTCAGGCAATGAACAACCATTACTACTGCAAACCTACACCCCCTCCCCCCACTCCCCCAAAAGCTCGGCGGGTTGTACTGGCTATTAAAGTGGCAACAACTCATGATCACCTTGTTTGTAAGCGCATTTCTGCAATGTCCAAATTAATGATGAAGGTGATGATTCAATGAGTTTCAGTTACCTAACAACACACATCCGAACTCCTGACATGACACACACCTTGACTGGACGGTTCGTCCATTATAGACGACGTGCAGGATGGAGGTGAACTTCTTGCATCTTGTGAGATCTGACAGTCTAATGCAGATCAGTCTTCTGGTGTGTGACGCCGTGTAGTCTGGCAGAAAGGTATCAGTGTTCAAGAGACACTTTCTGCCACCATCAAGGTAGAAGATGAAAACAGCAGGCTCCTATCTCATGATACCTCTGTGCCAGACTACAGGGTGTTACATTCCACAAGATAATCATCTTGGTGTATCTTTCTTCCTGACTCTGATCCCACTGGGCTCCTGGAATACGACTTGCCAAGGCAATGATCGCAGTCTCATTCTTCGTCACTTGTAATGGCATCTTGTCACTGCTGCCTGTAAATAGAAAGTAAGTTACTTTCAGGTTTTATTGGTAGTTGTTAAAACGATGGTCACGTGAACTAAATTAAGTCACCCTGAAGATTGTGGCAACATGTTCCTCACAAACATCAGAATAAACCACTCCCACAACCTGTGTAAAAACCAAAAGATGACCATCATTTGAACAACTCACTGACATGAAACAGTTCTTGTACAATAAGCCTATTCCTGTCCTGAAGGAAGCATCATGCCATTACTGTATAAGGGGTAGTAGTGGTATAGCTCCACACATTCTGAACCTCTGCACCAGGCACAAGTAGTTGCCTTCATGCCCCTGTCACTTTATCCCAAGAACTGACTGAACAGGAAGGTGCACTGTGACTGACAGCCTGTCTGGATGCTCTTCTCTGCCCTGAAGTCCAGGTCAGACATGCAGATCTATGACTTTGCCCCTCGACTATTGAGTTGCACCCAATACCACAGAGATGCTGGGAACACATCATTACCCCCTGCCTACAAGACAGGTTCTCGCGTAGGCACGTGGAAGAATAGCATTTGTTTCCAAGAAAAGGACCGGGACAAATCTGGAGAATCAAGATCAGAACACAATTTTTCTCTACTACAGCAATTTTTTCACTGTAATCACAATTTTTCACACTACAGTAACGCATGCTACTTACCCCCTTTTAATACCTCATCTTTTTGAATGAAAAGTTTTCATAGACCATTATATATAAAAAGTCAAGTTAATCAGAAACTTATACAAATCATGACCAGAAAGGAGACGCTGATACTCCAAGCTATGGTCCATTATCAGGTTTTCCTGCCTGCACTCCTAAACAAACTCTTGCTTGCCACTTGTCACACTGATATCCATATATGATTTTGAACATGTGAAGCCAACCAAGAGAAATGGTTTCTATACTGTTGCCACTATGTGAATGGGTCCTGCTGTGAAAACTAGCAGGTTCCCCTACATATCTTTTACACCCTTCACTACAGTGACTTGTTTTCTTAGTAGCTGCTGCCTCAGTACAAGTTCAGATTCCTCATGTGCAGCTGTCTGCAAAGTTACAGTCCTCATTTTGAAAGATACCTCATGCTCTAGGTTAGGTTAGGTTAGGTTAGGTTAGGTTGGGTTGGGTTGGGTTGGGTTGGGTTAGGTTGGGTTGGGTTGGGTTGGGTTGGGTTGGGTTGGGTTAGGTTGGGTTAGGCTAGGCTAGGCTAGGCTAGGCTAGGTTAGGCTAGGCTAGGCTAGGTTAGGTTAGGTTAGGTTAGGTTAGGTTAGGTTAGTCTCGGCTAGGGTAGGCTAGGCTAGGGTAGGTTTTAGGTTAGGCTAGGCTAGGGTAGGGTAGGCTAGGCTAGGGTAGGGTAGGCTAGGCTAGGCTAGGGTAGGGTAGGCTAGGCTAGGGTAGGCAAGGCTAGGGTAGGGTAGGTTAGGTTAGGCTAGGCTAGGCTGCGCTGGGCTGGGTTGTGTTGGGTTGGGTTAGGATAGGGTTAGGATAGGGTTGGGTTGGGTTAGGATAGGGTTGGGTTGGGATAGGTTAGGCTAGGTTACGGTAGGCTAGGCTAGGCTAGGCTAGGTTAGGTTAGGTTAGGTTAGGCTAGGTTAGGTTAGGTTAGGCTAGGTTAGGCTACGCTAGGGTAGGCTAGGGTAGGTTAGGTTAGGCTAGGCTAGGCTGCGCTGGGCTGGGATGTGTTGGGTTGGGTTAGGATAGGGTTAGGATAGGGTTGGGTTGGGTTAGGATAGGGTTAGGATAGGGTTGGGTTGGGATAGGTTAGGTTAGGTTAGGGTAGGTTAGGCTAGGGTAGGCTAGGTTAGGCTAGGGTAGGCTAGGCTAGGCTAGGTTAGGTTAGGTTAGGCTAGGCTAGGGTAGGCTACGCTAGGCTAGGGTAGGCTAAGGTAGGCTAGGCTAGGGTAGGTTAGGTTAGGTTAGGCTAGGGTAGGCTAGGCTAGGGTAGGTTAGGTTAGGCTAGGCTGGGCTGGGTTGTGTTGGGTTAGGTTGGGTTGGGTTAGGATAGGGTTAGGATAGTGTTGGGTTAGGATAGGGTTAGGATAGGGTTCGGTTGGGTTAGGATTAGGCTAGGATTAGGTTGGGTTGGGATAGGTTAGGTTAGGCTAGGTTAGGCTAGGGTAGGCTAGGCTAGGCTAAGGTAGGCTAGGGTAGGCTAGGGTAGGTGAGGTTAGGCTAGGGTAGGCTAGGCTAGGTTAGGGTAGGGTAGGCTAGGTTAGGTTAGGTTAGGTTACGTTACGTTAGGTTAGGGTAGGGTAGGCTAGGCTAGGTTAGGTTAGGTTAGGCTAGGCTAGGCTAGGCTAGGGTATGGTAGGCTAGGCTAGGGTAGACTAGGGTAGGCTAGGCTAGGGTAGGTTACGTTAGTCTAGGCTGGGCTGGGTTGGGTTAGGATAGGGTTGGGTTGGGTTAGGATAGGATAGGGTTGGGTTGGGTTAGGATTAGGCTAGGATTAGGTTGGGTTGGGATAGGTTAGGTTAGGTTAGGCTAAGTTAGGCTAGGGTCGGCTAGGTTAGGCTAGGCTAGGCTAGGGTAGGGTAGGCTAGGCTAGGTTAGGTTAGGTTACTTTAGGTTACATTAGGTTAGGTTAGGCTAGGTTAGGTTAGGCTAGGCTAGGGTAGGCTAAGCTAGGGTAGTCTAGGGTAGGGTAGAGTAGGGTAGGTTAGGTTAGGTTAGGCTAGGCTAGGCTGGGCTGGGCTGGGTTGGTTGGGTTGGGTTGGGTTGGTTGGGTTGGGTTGGGTTAGGTTGGGTTAGGTTGTGTTAGGATAGGGTTGGGTTAGGATAGGGTTGGTTGGGTTAGGATTAGGCTAGGATTAGGTTGGGATGGGTTAGGTTAGGTAGGTTAGGCTAGGGTAGGCTAGGCTAGGTTAGGCTAGGGTAGGCTAGGGTAGGTTAGGTTAGGCTAGGCTAGGCTGGGCTGGGTTGGGTTGGGTTAGGATAGGTTGGGTTGGGTAGGGTTAGGTTGGACTGGGCTGGATTGGGTTGGGTTAGGTTAGGTTTAGGTTAGGTTGGGTTAGGTTGGGTTAGGATAGGGTTAGGATAGGGTTGGGTTGGGATAGGTTAGATTAGGCTAGGGTAGGCTAGGTTAGGTTAGGGTAGGCTAGGTTAGGTTAGGGAGGCTAGGCTAGGCTAGTGTAGGGTAGGGTAGGCTAGGTAGGGTAGGTTAGGTTAGGCTAGGTTAGGTTAGGTTCGGTTCGGTAGGCATAAGAAGTTTTCCCCTGTAAGAAGTCTGATTTTTAAAGTCCCGAAATCCTATTGCCTGTAATAAGCTTCCCTCTTAAATGTGCAATGCAATTACTTACAAAGCAAATTCTGTTGCAAGTGTATTAGCTAGTGAGTATGTAAGATTCGAGAATGACCGCTTGATTCTCTATTTCCAAACAATGTGTCATGCAACTGGCAACTCATATGATACACACCTTTGATGCATCAACTCCTCATTGGAGGTTACACAGAGTGGTGAGGGAAATGATCTATGTACCCAGACGCCACAATCTAACATCCTTCAGTCGAACTGCACTATATGGGGCACTGGGTCCACTGGGCACTGCTGTCTTGGTCTTAGCATCCTCAAGATAGGTGCACACTGGGACTTCCTGGATGCTCCTCAGTCAGCCAGAACCACAAGATTCTAAATCATTTGGAATAGAAACTGTTTCACTGATGTCTCCATGATTGTAGGCAGATAGTAAAAAGGAAATAAAGCATACATATTTGACATTCATAATTCAATCTTTTGAACCCTGAAGGAGGATGCAGCATGCCACCCCCCACAATGTCTGTTCAATTTTGTCACAATGCCACGCTTAAAAGCATTTACAATGAAATACAAGTCTTACAAAAAAACTACACAATCTCCAGTGACATTTAAAACTACCGTGTGTCTGCAATCATTTGTGCTACGTATAGGGCTTGGTATAAATCCAAGAACATCAAGCCAGGGACACTATGTGCAACTTCCATTTAATAAGCAGGCTTTCAACAGTCACTAGCAGGTCAGGCAATGAACAACCATTACTACTGCAAACCTACACCCCCTCCCCCCACTCCCCAAAAGCTCGGCGGGTTGTACTGGCTATTAAAGTGGCAACAACTCATGATCACCTTGTTTGTAAGCGCATTTCTGCAATGTCCAAATTAATGATGAAGGTGATGATTCAATGAGTTTCAGTTACCTAACAACACACATCCGAACTCCTGACATGACACACACCTTGACTGGACGGTTCGTCCATTATAGACGACGTGCAGGATGGAGGTGAACTTCTTGCATCTTGTGAGATCTGACAGTCTAATGCAGATCAGTCTTCTGGTGTGTGACGCCGTGTAGTCTGGCAGAAAGGTATCAGTGTTCAAGAGACACTTTCTGCCACCATCAAGGTAGAAGATGAAAACAGCAGGCTCCTATCTCAATGATACCTCTGTGCCAGACTACAGGGTGTTACATTCCACAAGATAATCATCTTGGTGTATCTTTCTTCCTGACTCTGATCCCACTGGGCTCCTGGAATACGACTTGCCAAGGCAATGATCGCAGTCTCATTCTTCGTCACTTGTAATGGCATCTTGTCACTGCTGCCTGTAAATAGAAAGTAAGTTACTTTCAGGTTTTATTGGTAGTTTTAAAACGATGGTCACGTGAACTAAATTAAGTCACCCTGAAGATTGTGGCAACATGTTCCTCACAAACATCAGAATAAACCACTCCCACAACCTGTGTAAAAACCAAAAGATGACCATCATTTGAACAACTCACTGACATGAAACAGTTCTTGTACAATAAGCCTATTCCTGTCCTGAAGGAAGCATCATGCCATTACTGTATAAGGGGTAGTAGTGGTATAGCTCCACACATTCTGAACCTCTGCACCAGGCACAAGTAGTTGCCTTCATGCCCCTGTCACTTTATCCCAAGAACTGACTGAACAGGAAGGTGCACTGTGACTGACAGCCTGTCTGGATGCTCTTCTCTGCCCTGAAGTCCAGGTCAGACATGCAGATCTATGACTTTGCCCCTCGACTATTGAGTTGCACCCAATACCACAGAGATGCTGATTACCCCTTGCCTACAAGACAGGTTCTCGCGTAGGCACGTGGAAGAATAGCATTTGTTTCCAAGAAAAGGACCGGGACAAATCTGGAGAATCAAGATCAGAACACAATTTTTCTCTACTACAGCAATTTTTTCACTGTAATCACAATTTTTCACAATACAGTAACGCATGCTACTTACCCCCTTTTAATACCTCATCTTTTTGAATGAAAAGTTTTCATAAACCATTATATATAAAAAGTCACGTTAATCAGAAACTTATACAAATCATGACTAGAAAGGAGACGCTGATACTCCAAGCTATGGTCCATTATCAGGTTTTCCTGCCTGCACTCCTAATCAAACTCTTGCTTGCCACTTGTCACACTGATATCCATATATGATTTTGAACATGTCAAGCCAACCAAGAGAAATGGTTTCTATACTGTTGCCACCATGTGAATGGGTCCTGCTGTGAAAACTAGCAGGTTCCCCTACATATCTTTTACACCCTTCACTACAGTGACTTGTTTTCTTAGTAGCTGCTGCCTCAGTACCAGTTCAGATTCCTCATGTGCAGCTGTCTGCAAAGTTACAGTCCTCATTTTGAAAGATACCTCATGCTCTAGGTTAGGTTAGGTTAGTTAGGTTAGGTTAGGTTAGGCTAGGGTAGGTTAGGTTAGGTTAGGTTAGGCTAGGGTAGGCTAGGTTAGGCTAGGCTAGGGTAGGTTAGGTTAGGTTAGGTTAGGTTAGGCTCGGCTAGGGTAGGCTAGGCTAGGCTAGGTTAGGGTAGGCTAGGCTAGGCTAGGCTAGGGTAGGCTAGGGTAGGTTAGATTAGGCTAGGCTAGGCTGCGCTGGGCTGGGTTGTGTTGGTTGGGTTAGGGTAGGGTTAGGATAGGTTGGGTTGGGTTAGGATAGGGTTGGGTTGGGATAGGTTAGGTTAGGTTAGGTTAGGTTAGGTTAGGCTAGGTTAGGCTAGGGTAGGCTAGGCTAGGGTAGGCTAGGCTAGGGTAGGTTAGGTTAGGCTAGGCTAGCTGCACTGGGCTGGGTTGTGTTGGGTTCGGTTAGGATAGGGTTGGGTTGGGTTAGGATAGGGTTGGGTTGGGATAGGTTAGGTTAGGTTAGGTTAGGCTAGGCTAGGTTAGGCTAGGGTAGGCTAGGCTAGGTTAGGTTAGGTTAGGTTAGGTTACATTAGGTAAGGTTAGGTTAGGCTAGGTTAGGCTAGGGTAGGCTAGGCTAGGTTAGGCTAGGCTATGGTAGGCTAGGCTAGGGTAGGCTAGGCTACGGTAGGGTAGGCTAGGCTAGGGTAGGTTAGGTTAGGCTAGGCTAGGCTGGGCTGGGTTGTGTTGGGTTGGGTTAGGTTGGGTTAGGATAGGGTTAGGATGGGTTGGGTTAGGATAGGGTTAGGATAGGGTTAGGTTGGGTTAGGATTAGGCTAAGGATTAGGTTGGGTTGGGATAGGATAGGTTAGGTTAGGTTAGGTTAGGCTAGGTTAGGCTAGGGTAGCTAGCTAGGCTAGGCTAGTGTAGGCTAGGTAGGCTAGGCTAGGGTAGGTGAGGTTAGGCTAGGGTAGTCTAGGCTGGGTTAGGCTAGGCTAGGGTAGGTTAGGTAGGGTAGACTAGGCTAGTGTAGGCTAGGTTAGGTTAGGTTAGGTTAGGTTACGTTAGGTTAGGCTAGGTTAGGGTAGGCTAGGCTAGGTTAGGCTAGGCTAGGGTCGGCTAGGGTAGGCTAGGCTAGGGTAGGTTAGGTTAGGCTAGGCTAGGCTAGGCCGGGCTGGGTTGGGTTGCGTTGGGTTGGGTTAGGTTGGGTTAGTTTAGGTTGTGTTGGGTTAGGATAGGGTTAGGATAGAGTTGGGTGCGTTAGGATAGGGTTGGGTTGGGTTAGGATTATGCTAGGATTAGGTTGGGTTGGGATAGGATAGGTTAGGTTAGGTTAGGCTAGGTTAGGCTAGGGTAGGCTAGGCTAGGGTAGGCTAGGTTAGGCTAGGCTAGGGTAGGGTAGGCTAGGTTAGGTTAGGTTAGGTTAGGTTAGGTTAGGTTACGTTAGGTTAGGTTAGGCTAGGTTAGGCTAGGCTAGGCTAGGTTAGGTTAGGCTAGGCTAGGGTAGGCTAGGGTAGGGTAGGCTAGGCTAGGCTAGGCTAGGGTAGGGTAGGCTAGGGTAGGTTAGGTTAGGTTACGCTAGGCTAGGCTGGGCTGGGTTGGGTTGGGTTGGGTTGGGTTAGGTTGGGTTGGGTTGGGTTGGGTTAGGATAGGGTTGGGTTAGGATAGGGTTAGGATAGGGTTGGGTTGGGTTGGGTTAGGATTAGGCTAGGATTAGGTTGGGATGGGTTAGGTTAGGTTAGGCTAGGGTAGGCTAGGCTAGGTTAGGCTAGGGGAGGCTAGGGTAGGTTAGGTTAGGGTAGGGTAGGCTAGGCTAGGGTACGTTAGGTTAGGCTAGGCTAGCCTGGGCTGGGTTGGGTTAGGTTAGGTTGGGTTAGGATAGGGTTGGGTTGGGTTAGGGTTAGGTTGGGCTGGGCTGGGTTGGGTTGGGTTGGGTTAGGTTAGGTTGGTTTGGGTTAGGTTAGGTTGGGTTGGGTTAGGATGGGGTTAGGATAGGGTTGGGTTAGGTTGGGTTAGGATTAAGTTAGGATTAGGTTGGTTAGGATAGGTTAGGTTAGATTAGGCTAGGCTAGTCTAGGTAGGCTAGGTTAGGTTAGGGTAGGCTAGGAAGGCTAGGCTAGGCTAGGCTAGGTAGGTTAGGTTCGGTTCGGTAGGCATAAGAAGTTTTCCCCTGTAAGAAGTCTGATTTTTTAAAGTCCCGAAATCCTATTGCCTGTAATAAGCTTCCCTTTTAAATGTGCAATGCAGTTACTTACAAAGCAAATTCTGTTGCAAGTGTATTAGCCAGTGAGTATGTAAGATTCGAGAATGACCTGCTTGATTCTCTATTTCCAAACAATGTGTCATGCAACTGGCAACTCATATGATACACACCTTTGATGCAGCGACTCCTCATTGGAGGTATACACAGAGTGGTGAGGGAAATGATCTATGTACCCAGACGCCACGATCTAACATCCTTCAGTCGAACTGCACTACATGGGACACTGGGTCCACTGGGCACTGCTGTCTTGGTCTTTAGCATCCTCAAGATAGGTGCACACTGGGACTTCCTGGATGCTCCTCAGTCAGACAGAACCACAAGATTCTAAAACATTTGGAATAGAATCTGTTTCACTGATGTCTCCATGATTGTAGGCAGATGGTAACAAGGAAATAAAGCATACATTTTGACATTCATAATTCAATCTTTTGAACCCTGAAGGAGGATGCAGCATGCCACCCCCCACAATGTCTGTTCAATTTTGTCACAATGCCACGCTTAAAAGCATTTACAATGAAATACAAGTCTTACAAAAAAACTACACAATCTCCAGTGACATTTAAAACTACTTGTGTGTCTGCAATCATTTGTGCTACGTATAGGGCTTGGTATAAATCCAAGAACATCAAGCCAGGGACACTGTGTGCAACTTCCATTTAATAAGCAGGCTTTCAACAGTCACTAGCAGGTCAGGCAATGAACAACCATTACTACTGCAAACCTACACCCCCTCCCCCCACTCCTCCAAAAGCTCGCCGGGTTGTACTGGCTATTAAAGTGGCAACAACTCATGATCACCTTGTTTGTAAGCGCATTTCTGCAATGTCCAAATTAATGATGAAGGTGATGATTCAATGAGTTTCAGTTACCTAACAACACACATCCGAACTCCTGACATGACACACACCTTGACTGGACGGTTCGTCCATTATAGAGGACATGCACGATGAAGGTGAACTTCCTGCATCTTGTGAGATCTGACAGTCTAATGAAGATCAGTCTTCTGGTGTGTGACGCCGTATAGTCTGGCAGTAAGGTATCAGTGTTCAAGAGACACTTTTTGCCACCATCAGGGTAGAAGATGAAGGCAGCAGGCTCCTGTCTAATGATACCTCCGTGCTAGACTACAGGGTGTTACATTCAACAGGATAATCATCTTTGTGCACCTTTCTTCCAGACTCTGATCCCAGTGGGCTCCCAGAAGACGACTTGCCAAGGCAATGACCGCAGTCTCATTCTTCGTCACTTGTAATGGCATCTTGTCACTGCTGCCTGTAAAGAGAAAGTAAGTTACTTTCAGGTTTTATTGGTAGTTGTTAAAACGATGGTCACGTGAACTAAATTAAGTCACCCTGAAGATTGTGGCAACATGTTCCTCACAAACATCAGAATAAACCACGCCCACAACCGTGTAAAAACCAAAAGATGACCATCATTTGAACAACTCACTGACATGAAACAGTTCTTGTACAATAAGCCTATTACTGTCCTAAGGAAGCATCATGCTGTTACTGTATAAGGGGTAGTAGTGGTATAGCTCCACACATTCGTAACCTCTGCACCAGACACAATAGTTGCCTTCATGCCCCTGCCACTTTATCCAAGAACTGAGTGAACAGGAAGGTGCACTGTGACTGACAGCCTGTCTGGATCACCGCACTTGTAATTCCTATATAGAACATGTATCACTTTTTGCATCATTATAAGGCCACCCCATGTTCCAGATGATGCAACAGGGCAACAATATTTTGCAATTTCGAAGTATATACAAGTATATATTCTGTACAGATCCACGTGAAATCACACCCAATATAGCTTCAACTCCGCATGACATAACCCACATGGTGAGGTACAGTCATTCAATACCTACTTGGAACATCTTAGCTATACACAACTTTCAAAAGTACTCTCCACTCGTTAATCTCAATCACACTAAACGAAAGTGAACTATATTCACTTTAGTCATTAAATGGCTACCCAACCTCTCTTAAAACCACACTCACAAAATGATCTATCACTCAAACCATGGATTACAGAGAAATGCTATGCCACGGTTTATACAACAGGCCGAGACCCGTTGACAGCATGGGACATTCACATGCCTTCAGAGTTACACGTATTACTTTACCGAAAACAACCAATTAGCGATGGCCAATAAAACAATACCGGTCTGTCAGCTACGAGTTGTGCATCAGTGCAAAACGAAACCGGTTAGTCTTTAGTCGTAACTACTGGACCAAAACTACTAAAAATTACATGGAATTCAAATTTAAATAGGATGCAGAATCACTCCCTCTTCCCACATCAATGAACTCCGCAGACAACACTTGGCGAACCTAAGGCTGCCTCTTGAGCTTATATAAAATTCTTCATAATGAAGTTAAGCATGAGAAAGGACTAGGGAGAGCAGAAAGAATCTTTGTGCTCCCTGCCAATGACTGCACATGTTGTCTTAATTTCCCCACGCAACTAAACACAAAAATGTGTGATGCAACTATTCGTGCGTTGCAATGAAGCGCATCCAGCGATACGTAATCAGAAATACGTAATGGATAACTTCAACTCAAAATCACTACATAAAGCATCACCACATAAATCGTCCGTGAAACTTTAAAAATAATCATTACTATTATTGTTATTTTTCACAGTTAATGTTCGAACTTTAAACGCGAATAACACCGCACCAAGTCAGCCATTTCTAAACATCTGCAATGACGTTAATTTATCCAAAGTATCTCGTCTGAACCAAACTCTTTGTCACGGGTTATTACACACCAAGCACACAAAGCATAATACACTCCTGTGGTGCTTGGTGCATTTATTTACGAATAATGAACACGTTTGTAGTATTCCCAGTTATGTAGGAACCGAATGGATAGAATTTTTGTCAACATTACATGTAATACACATTTCAACAGCGCCCGTTAATTAGTGATCAATGTTTTGTACATTTTCTGTTTCAATTTGTAACTCCGAGGAATAGGTTATAGTTCATCAGCAAGCTGTCCCAAATTTTATGCAACCGAAGGGCCTATTAACATGTTGCCAAGAGCCCACCACTTCTCCCTATCCTGAGCCACAGAATTAAGTACGCACCTTGCCGTCCTATGTCTTGAAGCTCGATTGTAATATCCTCCATGCACGCCTAGGTCTTTCCCAAGTATTCTTTCAATTTTACCCACCAAAACCCTGTCTGCATCTCATCTTCCCCTCTCACTAAGTTTTCACTTGCACACTTACTTTTTTAAGTACAGTGGTGAGGTAAGTATCCCTCACTTCCTCTGGGAAAAGGTTCACCATGACGGCGAAGAGTTCCTTCTCTTTGTAAACGCCAGTGTTCTCTCCTCTTCTGGTGACTTTTGCTACAGAAAAATATAATACAGGTAGTTCTCGTTTTACGCGATTGGGTTTTGCGCGATTTCGCTTTAACGCGACTTGAAAATTTACATCACCTTTCGTATTTACGCAATAATTTTCGGTTTAACGCGTGTATGGATTGATTACGTTGGTAATAAACCACGCAGCTCATTTAGTTTCCTCTTCAACAGCATTGACTTTTCTTACCAATATGAGCGATAAGCACAAATCTACATCACCTAGTGCAATCCAAGTGAACAATCAGTGAAAGACAATTGGTATTGAAGAGAAATTAGATGTAATAAGCCGACTTGAAAAAGGTGAATGAATTGTTGATATATGCCATAATGTTAGCCTCGCTCAGAGTAGCGTACATACAATTTGTGATAATTATGATAGATATAAAGAAGTCAGGAACTAGTGTTTTTTTGTGTAGCAAGACTACCACAGTCCTATCGGAATGAACCATACCAAAAAGCTATGGATGCGAGTCTCTTACATTTGTATTGCATCATAAATAAATATATTGTATAGAAATGTATGCATACTGTATAGAAAGGTACATATACTCTATATACAGTACATATATACTCTACAGGTCCGTGTGTCCACTAGTGGTATAGTCGTACACTTTATAGGAAGAGGTTGTCACTCCCCCAACCCCCAGGAAATACACTGTTTTAAATGGGAATTTTGTGTTAGATTTGCACGACATTTTTCAGGAACGTAACCCTGGCGTAAAACGAGAACTACCTGTACAGAGCACAATTAAATATACTTAAGTACGCTCACAGAAAATTTTGTGCTAAGACTGGACTACACTCATCCTTGTCTAACACCAAGTACAAAAATTACACTTGCTATAAACTTCTTACGTTTTATTGGTCATTTTGGTCATTTTGCCTGCACTGTAGTGCAGAACGTCAGTCATGGAATAAATATTGTGTATCAAAGCCTTGGGTCTCCCCCTCACCAAAAATGTAGAAGTTATTTAACAATGCAAGATGTTTGGAGACAGCCATTATATTTTATATACTAACATTCTATGTTTTAATGACATACTTGTAGTTTTAATCTGAATAATTTTACTGGTATTATATAGGTACTGTGTAAAAAGTTATATATACATATTACCATTCATTGAAGTAGTATACACTGCTCATGTCTGTGTAATGTGGTTCAATGGTGAAGTCTACAACACGTAGCCAAAACATGTAGGAGCAAAAAATACTGAGTGCAGTGGTTGGTAATGAAATTTGTATGTGTAAGGCAATAGTTATTAGATGCTAGATGACATATGGAGCGGAAAGCTGCACAAAGAAGGTGGAGGAGGATAAGGAGATTGATGATGACGATGATGACGATCATTGCAGGTACTTTCCATGCTATATTTTCGTAATTCCTCATCAAAACTCCCACCCAACATCTTAATTTTTTAGTTTTGCAATAATTTTGTGTGAACTATGCAATACAATAGGGTATGTTCTACACTTTAATACAGTAATGCAGTACTTTTTGAACCAGCATTAGAGCTGGTCAATTCAACCACTGTTTATCCAACAAAACATTCATTTTCACCAAGAAATTGATTCTGTTATTCAGTTGAATTTGCAGAGAAACATATCATCACACATCATCCAAATATGTATCAAATACAACTTAGGCCGTAAGAATTTCGAATTTTGCTGCTACAGAATCATTACCAACAGCATGGGAAACCCCTGTCTTTCTCACTTTCACATACAAAACAATTCTTCAATATACAAAAAAAGATTTCAATGTGCCAAGTGTTTTTGAAGGCAATCCTCTAATTTTCATTTCAAAACAATATATAACCATTTGTGTACCTTTATGATTCACTCACCCCAGCTGTTACACCAAGACCCCACCCAATCCAGACCACTAACACCCCCACTGCCTGGCCACCCACTCTGTCCTTTACCTACTCACAGCTATATAATACACACTACTATTCATCTTGGACCATTAGACCATGAAGAAGACAACACTATATTTCTGAGAAACATCCAGAAATACTGGCCAAACACTACAGTGTCACAGGCCAGGAGTCTTAAGTTTTCTAATAACAAGACTGTGAGAACCTCAAATCTTGCAACATGTATCACAGTTGGGTTCATACATAAAAGATAGGCCTACGCAGACTCCTCTCAATTGGTGTGCAATGACAGGGAGAAATTCCTGGGTGCCCTTCCATAGTCTCAAGTCAAAGACATCCTTGTAAACTATACACGACAAGGACAGGTAACTGCCTCATCTCCTTTGTTCAGCAGGAAACAAAGGACATTCCTTGGCACTCAGAACAGGAATGTCTTCAATGCATTGTCAACAGGTATGCCTCATCATATATAAACTTTACATTACAGTTAATCTATTAATGTTTGCAGGGCCAGATTTACGTATAAGCTAGACAAGCTACAGCTTAGGGCCTCACATTACAACGGGCCTCAGTGAGGCCACCTCAATAAAGTCAAGAAATGCAAATTTAAATAACGAAAATTATTTTAACAACGATTAATAAAAATGTGCTTATGTATGTATGTATGTATGTATGTATGTATGTATGTATGTATGTATGTATGTATGTGGGATACACAGTGGTGCAGTTGGTTCAGGCACTGCATTACAAGCCGGAAGGTTGCGGGTTCGATTCCCAGTGGTGTCATTGGGATTTTTCATTGACTTAATCCTTCTGGCCGCACCATGGCCCTGGGGTCGACTCAGCCTCTAACAGAAATGAGTACTAGGGATATATCCAGGGGGGTAAAGGTGGCCGGTGCTTAGGGCTGACAACCTTACCACCTTCATGTGCCAGTTGTCTAGGTATTCTGGAAGCCTCAACCTCCTGTAGCCCTAAGGGCATGTCCAAGCCTGTAATGGGATTGGTTTGTGTGTATATATGCACGTACTTACATATGCAATGTAGCATTTTGTACTTACACTTCCACAAGCATGAAAAACTAATGCACCTAACATTTAGGCAAGGGGGTGGGGGCTTCTTAAATGCTACATCTTAGAGGCCACAACACACTTAAATCTGACCCTGAATGTTTGCAAACATTTTGGACTAAGTAACTTAAAATGAAGCCTTCAACGTGCTCCTGTTTTTAAGTCCCGAATTTATACCACATACTTAGCAACTTAAATGATACACACCTTCGGTACAGGGATGCCTTTTACTTGGGTGCACAATGAGTAGGGGGAAGGAACTCTGGGCACTCCTTCTTCAGTCAGAAGTCAAGTATGTGTAGATGATATGCAGGAGGTAGGTTATGAATTGCTGGTTGCTCATTGTCAATTCACACTCAGTGATATGCTTCACCACTTGTCACATAGTTTCTTCAGTGGTGCCACCCCATCCCAGGAAAAGAAAAACAATAATTATGTAATCATTACTAAATTCTCAAAGAGTCCACCTAATCATGTTTCTAATACTTTTTAAGGTAAAGCTATCCATGTCAGTGCTATAAAGGCATATAGGCAGAGCCGTGGTATAGCTACACTTATTCTTAATATCAGCACTAAATGGAAGAAAAATGGCCAGCTTCATGCCCTGGGTGCAACAACCCTTAAGAATGAGCCCCTAGTACCCACTGAATAGGAGGCTGGGTGGGCCTCAAAGCCAGTCTGGACACTGTTGGGAATCACACCACGATTTCTCGATCATCCAGTCCGGAGTGTAGGCATTATAGTGACTGAGCTATCCCATCTCCTCAGATTGTATGAAGAGAACCAAAATGTTAAAGGAAACTTCTTTCTGCCTCCTCTCCATTATCATGTCATTAAGACATACTGAAACATTGTCGAAATCACATCACTTTCACCACAATCTGACAATTTTAAGCAGCAACAACATGAAAATTTATTTTGCCTGATTATATATCATATAATAATGTTTCAATATCACAATTATTAAAATGAAAATGATTGTATCCCAGGGGTCCACAAATTTTCCTAATATCTATGAACCATCTCAAAATTCTGGGTTACTGGAAGCAAGCTCCATACTGAGGATCCACCACCATACAAAATTAGTCACCTGGCTGTCATGGAACCTGGCATTTATGCACCCCTGGTTTTATCACATTTTTATAGTTACTATGAATAAAAATTAATTATGGAAATACTAACATTTGAAGCAACAGGAGAGACTGTAAGAAGGATTACTGAGACAGTGATAATGATAGTGTCTGTTAAAAGAGGTTGGATCAACAGTGCAGAGGCATACTAAGCTTCAGTAACACTATACCACTACACAGAATAGTTGCTTAATGTAAAATGACATAATTATTGTACATGATTTGAGGTTTTCACAGCATTGTGAATGCAGACTGAAGTATGCTGGGGTATAACACTGTGCCAGTTGTTAAGAAATCTTTGACTTACCTGAAGACAGAGGCATTAAGTTCCTCCAAAAGTTTAATAATTAATTACCAATCAACACAGCATCATATCTTAGAAGACTTCAATCTTCAATACAATTATTGCATGGTGAATATTTTCAGTATTCAGATTATGTATTACATTGCTATTATAATTAATGTACTCATAAGACAAGATGCAGTGTGACAGGAAGCAACCAAGTGCTCTAGAAAGGAAGAATTCAAGGCATGAGGCAAAACTTGGCATATAAGCAATATTAAAGTTCACATAGATATGTTCAAGATAGAACAATTTATTATTACTGACAATCGGTTTCTTTCTCATCATAACATGCAGCATAAGTCACTATATTAAATTAACAGAGTTGACACAACTATTCTTTATTACAGTTGAAACATGAAGCGTTTATAGAAATAAATATTGTTTTCATAATAAAGAATAGTTGTGTGGGCTAATTAATTTAATGTATTGAGTTAATATTAAAGTAGAGCATAAGGTTCATTTCCAAGGCATTTACCAATCCAAACATACATCTGACAATCAATCCCATCCCTGCATATGGGTAGAAAGCTGATTAGGTGTCATGATTTTTGTTGTAAAGTATGTTTCTTTAACACACACTCTACAGTCATTGCTTGATATGTTTTAGTACGTTTAATGTAAATGTCTGAACTATAATGATATTTTAAGTAATAATATTATATTTTATAGTTATGAAGAGAAACTTATTAGCCTATATGTGAAAACCACAGCAGCTTTCCAGTGTGTGGGATATGATTTCAAAATACAGTCATTCAGTCAGGATATTCATGTTCCACTGTTGCCACATATACCTTCATTATTTAATAGCTAACCACGTCATCAATAATCATTTATATACCTTTAGAACAGAGTGACATGAAAAGCATACATCACAATTTATAAATGGTACTTAATTTTGTTTATTTTTGCTTTTGAACTTCAAAAGAAAGAAGTCAAATAACAAATAAATTTGTAACATTTGTTGACAATGTTCATATTTTTCTGTAGATATATAAACTTTGTGTACTGAACATGCACAAGAATAGATTGGAAACTAGACTATTACCAAAAAACGATACTTATGTTTGTCCTAACAGCAAGACTTAAAGATGTCTAGCAAGGTTTATAACTGACTCCAAGACAATCTTTCCATCAATTTTGTATGATGTAACTTATAGTTTGTGCATAATGAGTACAATATTGCATGTAGCACCACATCACATTTCTGTAATCTCATTAATTATGACAGCAGTAGGTACATCTTCAGTTCTTTTGAGTTTATGGATTAAACCCCTCTAAATCCCTGGGATTCTTTAGTAAGAATCCAAAGTATTTAGAACATCCACAAAATATGATCAGTGTTTCAAAATGTTAGGCATACTTTAGTAACCATGATACTAACTGAATGAAACAAAAGCTAAATTGATGACACAAACCTAAGATTTACATCACTCAAAGTCCACACATGCATCCCTCATAATGCAGAAGACATTGAGATGACACTCTGACTCAGACCAAAAAAACATCTTAATTGTTGCAGAGGCTAACATAATAGGGACCATTTACCTTTGTATGGCCAATTCTTGATATTTCTATACAACTGGAAGAAAAGGAAAAGGAAGTTTTCAAACAGTATGATGCATTAGATCCATTTAGCAACTCTGTTTGAGCAGGTCCAAATGAGAAATATCAATGTTGTTGGATGAGAAGAGAACTGCATTTTATAGCCTTGTAGGTCCTCAGGTTTACAGCCTTTGATTTATTTTTTGGGGGGTATACAGTATATAAAGTGCTGTTTGTGGAGCTGTTGGACAATTAGACATAGCTTAAACATTAAACAAGGAATATGTAACAGTAAGACTTGACTCTTTACTAATGCATTTTTTGAGTTTTGTAGAGTAAAATTTATATTCTATTTCATGATTTTTTCATAGTGATTCAGCTATGTGAGGCTGAAAAAGAAAAGAAAGTTTTTAGGTATGTAATTCTTTTCTTTGCATTATTTTCATAATATTTTCACCGTCAGTGACATTAATTTTGTATTTATGTCTAATAATTACACTTTGAATACACAAAAACAAGGATACAGCAGCCTACAAAATATATATGTTCAACATTATCTTAAATGAAGACAGAATAAGGGCCAGTTATTATAAATTGTTATAAAATAAATATTTTAAACAGAAACAAGGCTGTCCATTTTCTTTCAATTTTTGTTGCAAATTTAAATGTATGAAGTATATTGTAAATGTACATAATAAATAAAAGTGAAGTCCCATTATCTAAGTACTAAAGCTTGAGAGCATACAGCAGCCAGGAGCCTGGAGATAAGTTCCAAGACTTATGGACCTCACCACTACACACAGGGAAGTGATCAGTTTCATGCTTGGGACTCTTCACCGACTTGGGAAAGTCGATGATACCCATTATACAGCAGCTCTGCTCATTTGTATCATCAGTACCACTATTCACTGTGGGACAGTATGTGGTACCACATTTAACATTCCTGAATAATAATTAGCCAGATATTCTCATCCATTCATTCACTATCATGATCTGTGTTCTGCTGAAACATATATCTATACAAATAAATAATATTATTTCAATGTTATCATGTTATTGGAAGAAACAACATACCATTGTTGTAAGTTTTGTTCCTTCTGTGAAAAACATATTTAATAATAGGTAATACACAACTGACCCTGCTACAACACAGGGGAATGCATGTTTGAAAAGGTCTGTGTGTTGTGATACCAGATAACACGACCTCAGTTTTACTCAATAAAAATTCCTTCAGTCAGTCCAATAATGTTGACACAATGAGAAGCATCATCACATTACTTTATCCTCAGTAAGTTGCTGCCATGTCCTCACATATGAACATTTTACATAGTAATAATACGGCAACTGTTTTACGCTTTTGTCGAACCGGGGCCAATAAACAACATGCTATGTCCTTCATTGTATAAAAGCTACCAAAATTTCTTGGGCATTCTTCTACCCTACAGTATTTAAGCCTGTCAGGAATGTGGACTAGTTTATAAAACTTTTGTTGTAAAGTGCTACCTTTTTTAAAAAGAAATAACCATTATCAGCAGGTAAAAGTGGCTGCTAGGTACAAAGTCCTCAGTGTGTTAACACAAACATAAACTGTTCTGTCCAAATCAGTAGTAGCAGTAGCAGCAGCAGTAAAGATGATGATGATGACGACGATGACGACGATGACCGTGGTGGTGGTTATGAGATGATGATGTAGCAGGTATGAGGCTATGTGACAATAAGTTACAATGAGTGAATGTGGATCTAATTACAGCTATAGTGCTACATTAACTCCAGTAGTTCTAAATTATTTCTCTTTCAAAGACCAGAGAGACTGCAGTCCATTTTCACAGGATGAGATTATATCTGTGTAATATTCTATACCATAAATAAAGACTCTACATATTAAATTATTACTAGCACATTTTAACACATCTGGCTGCAATATAAAAATTAATGTTTCTACAAGATTAAAATTGAAGAGATATCACAATCACACATGACACACACAAAATTATGAACAATGTTAGAGGGCATGTGAACTAATCAAGTGGTCGGATATCATACTTGTTCTCCGATTGATACAGAATGAGAACAAAATTCATCATAATTTAATTAGCCACGAAAATATCAGTAATAGTAAATGCTGACTATATAATAAAAAAAATCAAGAGAAATAAATTACTTGCAGAATAAATATCTTTCCAACATAGGTAACCTTGAAATATTATTTTATCATTGATCAAAGATCAATATTTCTCTTTAAGTATTATATATATCTCCCTTCCTATCACCCGCTCTTTCTCTTTTACACAGGTGTACCTGAAAATCAACCACATGCTCTATCACATGAACAGCACATAATTATACACTTCATATGCAAACATCACAATGGCATCTCAATTTTCATTGTGTCAAAGATTCTCAATATGCAGAAATGGAAATATGTATAACAAAACACACTGAACAGTTAGAAGCTAAGAAGAGTCTTGATTTGTGCTATTAGGAAAGTAGAGATATTAGTGTCGTTTAAATATTAAATAGTTGAGTATATATTGAGCTGACATGGGTACTAGGTTTATTGATGCAAATAATCACGAAATTTGTTTATCACAGGTCTACATTCTCACCGAAGTAACACTTGAGTTTATGGATGGCAACATTTCACAGAACCAACCACCTGGAAGATAGCCCCTTCATAGACTGCATGGTAACAGCACTTCGAAGCACTTTGAACTACGCAGTATTGCATAAAATTTTTATCTTTGCATCACCATCACTTCACAGCACCATCACTTCACAGCACCATCACTATACAATCAGCTTCTTTAATACCATCAAGTTTGTGCTGTTGTATTTTGCTAAATCAAGAGCAGCAGATGCTTCATTTTTCTTGGTTTGTGTATGCCAGACTAGAACCTAGCACAGAGGAAGGTCAACGTTAAAACACAAAATATCGAGACAAATGTGGTAACTGTTACTCATTGCATCTGTATTTTATTAATTCTTGACATACATATAGCTTGGCTAAGAGGACCTATTGGTATAATCATCCATATACACCAACAAATGCACGATTTATACAAAATCACACATAATTCACACACATGAACTTTACTACCTGTTCAGCAATAAATCACCATCTCCAGGGAGATATTACTACAAAGGAATATAAAGTTAATACATTCAATTTAATTACAGAATATTAAAAACAAATGATGACCAGCGTCATATTATCAATTGCATCCACATGTTTATATTTATAGCTGTCATAATTTATTTTTAAAATTCTACGTGTAAATTGGATACATTAATTTCATATTCCTTTGTAGTAATGTCTCCTTGAGGATGGCGATTTATCACTGAAATATGTAGAAGAGTTCATGTGTGTGAATGATTTGTGATTTTCTATAAATTGTGCATTTGTAGGTGTATATGGATGAGTATAATCACAATGCTTGGAACACATAATATTAATTTTTTAAGAAAGACCTATTTGTATTGTGTGTGTGTAAGTTCTTCTGACTTTAATCTAGTACCCAACAAAACAGTCTATAAACATATTTGAGAGATTTTGAGTAAAAGGTAAAAGGTAATGTTGTCCCACACATGCCATGAAGGCGCAGGGGGAATAGAGGTACAGCTCCACTCAGTCTCAACTCTGGCGCTAGGTGGAGGTGATTGATCAGTGTCAGGCTCGGCCCCTTTACCCCCGGAAAAAAGCCCCGGTACCCACTGAAGTGGAGAATGGGTGAGACCCAGAGCTGGTCTGAACATGTTTGGAGATGAGAAAATCTCTTCTGAATGGGATTCGAACTCCGGTCCATTCAGTCCATTATGTACCGAGTTCACATGGTTAACATAAAAAATCAGTCACTGATGCAGTAGAGATTGAACACATACCTACAATACAAGCTCAGTTCCCAAAATGCAGTGGTAAAATATAAAAAGCCTGGCTTCAGACTGTGTTTAAATTGTTTCAGACATTTCATGTTAACTGTGTCAGCCTAGCTAATGTGATTAACACCACCATCCATGCTCACATTTGGATTGCATTTGATAAAGTAAACACATCAGAAGGTTTCAACAACAAAGCTGTAGCATGCATTTCTTGCCTTTCATTTCAGCTGCAATAAAGTCTATCAAATTGTAGCCTCATTTATTTAAACACAGAAAATGATAACAGCATTGGACAGAATTATAAATTTTACTCCTGAACAATTCAAATAAAACAAGAATTTGTATCAGTACAAAACACAAACAAAATTACACCACTGACTTAAAAGCGCATAACAAAAGACTTAGTTTTTGAGTTTTTGTGGCATTCTGCCATGGAGTGTGTGGGCTATGCCAGGCATGTCACCTGACATTGGAGACTACTGCTTAGTATATTGTCAAGATGGTTTCTTCACTTCTCAGAGCATTACCACATTTTACAGTTATCAGCACCATCCTTGCACAATGCGTACACATTGTAGAGTTTTGGAAGAAACAGCAGTCTTATATGACAATGACATTGTGGTGTAGGCAAACAGAGTGTGTTGTTGTGAAAGAATTCCACATATGAATGTTCATCTCATTGGCAAATGTTGAAATATTTCAAAATAAATTTAAAGAGCTATTTATGTCTATGTTACTTCCAATAAAACTCACCTCTGTGCAGCTCTTAGCTTTTAATTCTATCTCATTTGGCTCAAACGGTGTCAGACTTTTAAGAAAACCATCCTCTTCAAAACCAGGTTTGTAAGGCATTATTGCTTTCGGCCTCTGAAACAGTTTCCTGTAATTATTACTGGTAAGTTTACCATATATGAAGGCACAATTCTTCAAATAATTCTTTCCTGTCTCTATTTATGTCTCATTCATGTACAATGTATGAAGCTGAACACAGAACTGAATATTACACGTAAGTTAAAAGGAGGCACATCTTAGAATCAGGTTCTTCTGGGTTGGTGCATGGCATTGATGTTCCACAACAGTCCAAAAGTACCTGATTGTAATATTCATTGTGGTGAAAGCCTTAAATCCCATACAAGGCAAATCTTTCCCATGTCAGTGTCAATAATTATGCTGCTGTTTATCACCAAACAGTTTCATGTGGTTTAATCTTCTATGCCTCTCTCTCTTTTTTTTTGTGGGGACATTTCACTTCCTGCTTATCCTGACTGAGGTATTTTTTTTAAGGTTTCCCTCCATGTTTCTGTGTAAGTGCTGGAACAGTACCTTCAAATATGTTATGAATGTCTCTTTTCAATTCCTTATCAGCTAACCATTCATGATAAACTTTCGTCCTCATCTCATGATATATAACAGTGCAGCTGAACAGTATCATCAAATAACATAAGAATCACTCACCACTCCCCTTTCATGTTTCATAACCTATAAATTTAATACAGTCTCACGAACTGAAACAGGAAACAACAGGACACATGCTTGTGTTACCTGTAATAGGAACTCCACATTGACAGCGAAGCCTGCCATATCCACAGGAAACTTTCGTCCTGCCACCCATCCATCATAAAATCCCACAAAGGTACCATTGACAACTACAGGTGAGCTCAATCCGAATTTTGTACAAAGCCCGACTGGCCACATTGATACGCGTTTCGTTGTGCGAATCTGGAACAGGTTACAAAAGCTGTATGAAGTGAATAGATAGCTGCAATAAAGCTTGACATGTGATTTTTTAATCATTTGTATTCTATGTTAAATGGCACATTACACATGAAAACCACGCTTAACCATCTGCCATATCACAGGGAATTAAACAGAATGATAGACAAACCCTTCCATGTTCAGCATACTGGGATGTAGAGCACCAAGGATATTCAGAAGAAAGACTATATGAACTATATTTAACCCTTCTCATGTTGTGAAAACATCACTGAAATTCCTAACTTTCCTTCATCTTTTCTTAAAAATATTCAAATTTTTCAGTACTTCTGTTAATTGTAATAATGCAGAACAATAAAAAACATTCCTGCCCTCTAGTATATTTAACATGAACTAAGCGGCTACATAAATGAATGGAAGATTGTGGAGCATATTGCACATAATATGAAAAGGCAGGAAGGTGCTAGCAGGTTATGCTGGAAACAACATACACAGGAAAACTGCAGTTCAGAGCATTCCCCCTCTTCCTTCCTTCACACTTTCTCATAAAAATTAAGACTTATTGCAGAAAATTTTTATATCAGTTACCCAACATGGAAGATGAATGTAAACAGGGCTCTCTTTCAAAAAGGTATATGGCTTGTAATTCAATTTAATGGACTCCATCCCGTTGTGTCTAATCATCAATCACATAGATACAAATTATTCCATCTAAAACAACAGTTTACTCTTACTTTGAAACGCTACACATTTCGATGAAAAGCAATCATCATCAGGCATTCTTCTACAAAATCTCAGAAATCAAGGTAAAATGTAAAATGTAATATTTGAGAGCTCTCTCAAATATAAAAATTTTACCTTGTTTTTAAGATTTTGTAGAATGCCTGATGATGATCATTTTCGATCAAAATGTGTAGCATTTCAAAATAACAATAAAATTTGTTAGATTGAATAATTTCTATCTATGTGAATTATGACTTGTATTTCTAACACAGTGGTACTTTACCTCTTCAAACAGCTGGATGTCATATGTGTTGTCATCATCTGCAAAGTAGAACACCCCATTCTTGGCATTGGTCCGCAGCCATTCAAGTCCACGATTTCTGTTGGATACTCCACGGGGCTTTGCACCTTTTTTTTTCTTGAATGTCTCTGGCATAGGCGCTGTGAAATTAAATTCAAATTAATAATTATACAGCAGAAAGTTTAAAGCTGTATGTTGTTTTGACAAACACTGCAGTTAGTTGCAGAGAGTTTTGAGCCCTGTATACACTGTATCTAACCAAATATAAGACAAGAATTTTGGCATCACCTTATACTCAGGCAAACAGTTAGTAATGACAGCCTTCCAGATACTTCTTCTTTGTTTGCTGAGACACATTATTTGTAAGTTAAGCTGCAAAGTCCCCCCTCCCAATAAAACACACACAGACACAAACCACCCACACATCCAAAACATCCCCCGCCCACCCCCCACACACACATCCAACATACACATACACATACACACACACACACACAATGTGTTTTTCTCCAAACCCAGCACAATTATGTGGGTTCAGAATTTATAATAAGGGCACTGAATTTTATTTAATTAAATGTAAAAATAAGTGAAATGTTTTTAATAGCTTCCATAATTAAATGATTTTCTTTATTCGGTTCCAACAATATGTTCATCCTTTAAACATACACTTTAAGTTCAAAGATTTCAATTCACATTTAACAATTATGTTTTAGTTTCTTTTCATGGTAATCTAATATTGTAATACATAATATTAAAGCAAGTTGCAATTAATGGCATGTCCACCCACAGAATATACATGCAAAGATGCTGTTGCATAACAATGCTGAATGGACAGACTCATGTAAATTCCCATAGGACTCCAGTTGTAAACATGAAATCCTGGTACCTAAAATGATGCTGGGCAGAATATATTCATCAGTTATGGAGAGATGAGTAAGTCTCTGTGATACTGCAAAGCAACATTGGTTCAATTATGAGCAAGAGATTAAACCATGCCATGACTGGCCTTATTCCCAGGCCATGAGTCAAAATCATGACATTTGTCATAAAAGATGCTAAATTGTTTCTGTCCTTTACTGAAGTTTATTATGTGTATAATGGCAAATGTGTCATGGCTATGAAAGATTCCTTATACTGTGTTTTTTGGACAGTGGATGGAAATAAAGTTTAGCTGTCCTTAGACCAAGCAAATTACTGGTACATAATATATTTGTGACCAGCTGAAAGACTCACTGCCAAATTATTTTCCAAAATTTGATATCAAGTTCAGAATAAAGTTCTTATCATTGGAGCTTTGGTTATCCAATTTTTTGAAACCCCTTTGTGTCTTTATTAATGGGCAGGATAAACATGCAAAATGTTTTATGTTCATCATTTTCTGCTTGTTATTTTGGGCATAGAGGCCCCTCTTGCACATACACTATGATTTTATAAAACAACCTACCAATTCTTGCACAACACTTAGTACAAGGCTTAACAGTAAGAGGGTCAAGATGATGTTTTTCCTCCAGCATCCACTAACATAACTATCAAATGACTTTGTAATAACTTCAGACTTGATCCTTATTTAAAAACCTGTTTTATTTATCGGTAAATGGGATTTTGCAGGTTATCCACAGACTTCACTCTTACAAGAACTGTTCACAAGCACACTTACCTACAAGGTGGTCATGTGAAATGCCTGTTCGCTGTAGTAAGTCAGACACCAACTGTGTCTTATTTTCTGCATCTTCAATGACCAGCCAGTGAAGATTTTGCACATGCATTAATGTTTGTGCCATTCGGGTCAATTCTGCGATCTGCTCTGGTCTACGATATGTTGGTGTGATAATGTACAAGTGGGGCGTTTTCTGTGATGTAAGCGGCACTTGGGAAAATGAAGGACCTGCAGCAGTTGGTACTGACACTTCACCACAAGCTCCTACTGCCAGTAACTCACGTCCCAGCTGCATCATCAGATCATGTAACAGTTTTTGGTCAATAGTGACTGAGACTGTGTCATCCAGTCCCAGACGACCCACAGCAGCTCGCAATAGTTCTTCCCTTAGAGCAACTGCAGGCTCTGCATAACTTAGCCCACTGCCTGCATCCCGGTTTGGTCTGCCTATTAACCACGTGGGGGAGCTGTGGTATTGCACTAACAGACCACATACACCTAGCAGGATTATGAGCCACATTGTCTTTGAATGACTCATTGCGTGGGCACACGACAAGCACTGAAACAAATCAAACAGTAAAATAATAAAACAACTTGTTGGCAACACATTATTTGGTTTGCATTTGTATATAAATAAGATACACATATGAATATGCTTACGCATCCTTTTTTTTTTTTGAACCAAAAACCGGGAAACTTAATAATATATGAGGCAGGGGTGGGGGTAGAAGTAACATTTTTAATATGTCACACAATTAGAAAAGCAGAGTAGTTTATTAACATTATTACAATCAGATAAATAAAAATTATAATACTAATAACAATCTAATAATAATAATACTTAGACACTCATTTCACTCACTAATCTTCCTTTACATATTCATTCCTCATCCTTCGCAGTTTCAGTTCAGACTCTATAACCTGTACTTTTTTGCCTATAAACCAACATATTCACATACAGTATACACAACAGTACAATTGTGTATACTGTATGTGCATATGTTGGTTTTATAAGAAAGAAATATAAATCTCATTGCACGGAATGAATAAAGTTAAGATGTATAATTACTAATCTACATATCTTCCACTCCTTCTCCTATTCCATTCTGTTAGTGGTTGGCTGACAGCTGCCGTACACCCATACACGTTTCCATCCACTGCGGGAGAGTCAAAATTTTCATATTGTTACCGCTGGGAATTGTCCGGCTTGAGTGTAGGCTAAAAAGGCGAGTTGGATGTGAGTTGTGGAGAGAGTACGTAACCGTTCGTTACTGATTTTGGTATACACTCAACAACGTGAATGCTCTTTCCAATGGGTTAAACTTTATTCTTTATTACAACAATACAAACATCAAAACTCACTACAAATGGTCTGCCTTTGTCAATTAAATAACACCAACTGGCGCGGGACACCTGGTCCCTTCTTCTTCTTACTCCCTTCTTCCCCTTTATCAGCCATACTTCTGATAATATAGAGGAGTGGAGGGGGAGCCGAACTGATCCAATAATGTTCGGTGTGGAGAATTGTTTTGGGTGCCGGCAGAGACGGAGGTATCCGCGTGCGATGTGTTAAGAGATTGCTGTCGACCAGGTTATAAGTGTGTAGAAAAAATGAATAAAGAATTATTAAATATTAAACTTGTTCTTACTAAAACTGACTAAGTCCGACTGAGAAAGCCTACACGTAAAATTTTTGCATGAGATAGAGCATGTGAAACGCTAGCTAGTTCTTTCTCTGTGAGCTTAAAGAAGCGTCGGGCAAAATCAAAGGAGAAAGACGGTAACAATATGTATTGTCAGAAATGTCATACTTTCGTGATTTTGAAAAACCCGGGACATTGGCACACCTCGACAATTCTTTGAAACCCACAAAACCCAGAAGAATGGGATCCCTAAGTATGTTCAACTGGATAAAAAATTTAATTTTTATGAGTGTGTAAAACTCTGATCTAATTGATTTTATTCGAGGAGTAAGTTTAAAATTAATACCTACATTTCTTCATAGGCAAATATATGATTGTGAATGACTCATATATACACCTGTAAAGGTAAAGGTCACCCCTCTGCAGGCACAGAAGGGAGGCGAAAGTATACCTCCAACCCATTCGTAACCTCGGCGCTAGTAGGAGGTGGGTGGTCAGCACCACGCCCCGGCCGCTTTACCCTCGGCCAAGACCCGGTACCCGTTTTATAGGAGGCTGGGTGGACCTCGGGACCGGTCTGGACAGGTGCGGAAAATCTCGCCCCCCACCGGGATTCGATACCCGGACCGTCCAGCCCGTAGCGAGTCGCTATACCGACTGAGCTATTTTGGCCGCCTATATACACCTGTACTTCATTCAAAATTAAAATTACCACTGAATACAACAGTGACAACTACGTACTCCCAGAACATTCTGCAAAAAAGGTAAAAGTATAGTTGAGTTTACCCCTGTACAAAGCACTAAAACACTGTCATGAAAGCATATAGTTAGTCCAAAGCATCTTAATACCAGACGTGTTCAGAACATATTACATCACAAAAATGAAGCCTGATCTGTCACTTAAGCATCCATCAGTGTTAGACCTCACATTATTATTAAAATATTCCACTAGAATTTTGAAACCACTTTATCTGAACAATTTCTGACATTTTTCACGCAAATAATAATGCCAAATAACAGCTTTTATTTCATCACTTTTAGGAGCTCACTTATTAGAAATACGAGTATAAAATTATGAGTAATGTAATCCAGTGTACTGTATAATTTCGCTCAACATAAGCATCGGCAGCATAGAATGTGTTGCCAAACTTCGCTTATTGTAATTTTTATAAAAAAAAACATATTCAGAAATATTATTTTTAAAGAACCGTTTTGTAGTTGCCTGAAATATTGTGGTGAGTCTTACTTGTCAAATCTATTCGGTACCAAAGAAAATACGAGTACGTGCGAGCGACTCTTTGGCAATGTAACTGATAGACATTTAACAACAGTTTACCAGCTTTTTAGAAAATAAAAATGACAGATTCAAGGAGAAAATTTTCCACAGACCGACCAGCCAGAGAATCAGATTTTTAAAGCGCTTAATATTTTCAAGACAGAACATAAATTGTGCACGGTTTTGCCAATTTGCAAAAAAAAAAAAAAAAAAAAAAAATTTGATTTTAACACTACAGTATATCACAGTTAGGTTCCATCGGAAGGATAAGAATTGTTATGTGATTAACTTTAAGATCAATTTTATAAGTTCCGTGTAATTGGTAGGTTATACGACCACATGTACTTTCATATGTTTTTCATTTTTAAAAGTCCATAATCTCATATAGGCTAGAATTTTGGATTGGCAATGGATCTGTCAAGTAATTTTTTAAACTAATACAGGTAGTGTAATTTTCATAATGATTTTGTTTACGTCTGTATTTAATATTTAAGGATTCATGATGGCATACTGACAGACATGTATTGCTCAGACAAACAGCGTTGTCACTATTATTTAGACATAACATTGTACTGATAGTGTAAAACGTTTCAGTTCAGTGTAATACAAAACACGATGCAGAAATGCAGTAAAGGTTCTAAATACTACTTGGCCCATAACTTCAGTTGTTAGTCTATCCAAACGAGTAACACGCAATATTTTTATATACGCATATTCATTTTGTGGCTCCGTGAAGTAAACAGTGGACTGGCATATACAGACACGCGGGAGGAGTTTACCAAACTTCGTGGGCGCATTAATCAAGCAATTTCGAGTTAAAAATATCGTGTTAGCGTCGGACCAGTTCATAAAGAACTAAAAAAAAGAGCAGTGCATTCCTTCAAAGAATTTTGGACGCTGCAAACAGCATTTTAAGCAACGCCCCTGATATATGTCATGTTGACAACTGTCAATAACTAACACATGAACCAACGTATGCCTTCAGAAACAAGTACAAAACTGCTACATGTTTCGGCACCGGGGTGTCATCATCATGGTGTTATTCAGAACAAAGCAGCACACGGCCAACAGCTAATCTAGGTATTGCGTGAAACATGTAGGAGTTTTATGCTTGTTTCTGAATGTATTTTTTTCGAGTGCATAAGTTGGTTGACTTATTAATTGTAAGAATAAGCACGTTATGAGCAACATAAAACTGCCAATAACATTTAAATGGCCAATCTGATCTTCATGATTTTGTAATAAATACGTAACAGAGCCTTGACTTCACTGGTTACAAATGAATTTTTCCACACATACAACCCTTCTTGGTTGCTACATTGGTGAATGATTGTATGCTTCTTGGGATATTAATAGAAAATACATCGTTTAATGTAAAACACGATGTTACTAAAGAAACATGAATTTTAGATGATAAAGGGAGCAGGAGGCAGTCAAGACAAGCTGTATATAGTTATGTATATAGTTACAGTCTCAGCAGTGCAGTGTCCATCGTTACGTTGCTGACAATAGTTACAAGCAGGACCTGAAGATGGCAGCAATGGACGACATTGCGGTCTCGACCTTTACAGAGAAAGTCATTTGTATAGATAGCAGCACCACTCATTACAGGAGTTGTCTTTCCAGAACTTTTCAAGGTCGTGGTACGCATATTCAGGGAAATTATTTGTATAGAAAGGGCTCCTTAAAATATAGAACATAGGTGTCCAACCCGCGGCCCGCCAGGTTGTGTTATGCGGCCCGCGGCCATGTTTGTAAATTATATTTGTACTATAAAGATTGCACAATAATTTAGGAGGTGGGTACCCCTCTTATTGTGATTTTTACATGTGCGGCCCATGAAATAGCCCACAATAACGGCTGTGGCCCTTTGCCAAAGATGGTTGCACACCCCTAATATAGAATGTAGTAGAATATCTCAATGGAAACAAACGAGAAATGTAAAGTTTTTCCTTGGAAGTTTCAACAGATTTTTTTTAAATTTCTTAGAGGCAATATTCCGGCATTCGTTTGCATGCCTGACTAAAAGAATATCCTTAGGAAAGACGACAATTTCCAGACATAAGGCTTAGATTTTTCTCTCGTCGTCTCTTCAGCTGGTACACGGATATAACATATTTATGCTGAGTCACATATGTTAATCTAGGGCATAGCATTTAATATCTAATTACTGGAATTCGACGGAAGTCATCGCCGAAAACTACGGCAACTTCTTCGACAAGCCGGTATGGCGTGTAGCATAACGAGTCGAGGCGCATACATAAAAAAAAGGAACAATAACCTTTGAAATAAGAGAAACGTTGGGAGACAGACAGACGCTTCCTAATGCTACTCCGCGGATGTAAAACCTCTTATGTTTCACCTAGAATTCTTAACAAGCTGCGGTGACTTGTCTGTTTTTTTGTGGACTACTAGCTTCCGGTTGAAGAAATGTGAAGTCGTGGGATTTAAGCTTTAGTTTTGCTTAATCGTAAGAATAATGGCTACTGTAGTGGCTGTCAGAGACTCTCGTAGGCCTTGATCACTTTCACTCTGATCGTCAGAGTCATGTCAGGACGTGATATGAATCAACCCACAATGCGTTTATTTGACAAAATTACTTCCTTTCGTCATCAGATTCCAATACAAATAGAGTATATAGACAAATAGAGAAGCCGCATATCCAAGAATTACATCCCTATTTTCTGCCTAATAAGAAGCATTTTCCCCTTAAAAAGTCCCCACAGATTTCCCTGCTTCTCAACAAATTTTAGAGAGTTTATCAGGCCTCAAGAAATTCACACATTGTTATTGTTGTTATCAGTGTTCTTACATTCCTTTACTTAGCACAATATGTATCACTAATTTCATAAAATCTTACCCAAGCAGGCTACTTAAATCCGTAAATATATCTTGCTTATTACAGGATGCGTCTTATCACTTGCAGCGTCTTATGAGGCGGGAAATGAAGTATACACTATTATTGTTGTTGTAAGATAACCTACTTTGATTCATCTGGATAAGAAACCCATAATATAGTTTCTGCTGCACATAGCCGAAGCAAATACACAGCTAAAAATATTTATTCTCGATGCGGGGCTATAAGACTTTTCATTTGCTGAAACTTGGAAAAGGCGCGATCAGGTCATACCTTGCCATTAATATAATATTATCCACTCCCTCAAAACTGCGTGTGTTTTATCATGCATGCATTTATTTTCAAGGTAAAGTAGTAACAACTTATCAATTCCGGGACAAGAAGTTTGTAAGTATGATATAACAGAAGTTTTAAGTCTACATTTAGTTGTGGTTTCCTGCAGGAAAGCAGGGATAGGGCCGTGCCATGGCTCAGGCGGTTAGTCACCGGCCTCTCACCGCAGAGGCCCGGGTTCGATCCCGGGTCATTCCATGTGAGATTTGTGGTGGACAAAGTGGCACTGGGACAAGTTTTTCTCCGAGTTGTCGGGTTTTCCCTGTCAATTTCATTCCACTGGTGCTCCATTAATTGTAAAACTTGGTAAAAAAAAACTGCTCATCTTCATCATAGGGTTGCACAAGAAGCCTTAAGGCTGCGGTGCGTCCGTAGCATCTGCTGCGAGGCCCTTCACCACGCAAAAAAAAAAATCAGGGTTATGTAAGGCACGTTTCGAGGTAAAACGACTGCATGGCATTAGGACCCAGAAGATCTCAATAACCTCCACGAAAACCTGAAAACATTTACAAGCTACGCACTCGTTTGCAGACTGTCAGTTAACAATAGAGGCAACAATAACGATGGAATTTCCGGCAATTTATTCCTATAATGTACTTGAGATTTACAATTGAATGAAATGTATGTAGCAGTTGTAACATCTGCATAAAAACCAGCAGTATAGTATCAAAGTCCCTTTCAACTTAATGACACTTGTACTAACATACAGGAAATTGTGAAATACGTCAGTAAATACGATGTAGCAACCACGCTCACAAACATGAATAACATCCTTTATTCTAACTTCACCGTGCATTTTTGAACATTAATACTGTTTTACACCAACCAAATGCACTTATTTATTTAAAGAACACTAAAATATTCTATAAAATATTATCTAAAACCCCTACACGTGTTTCAGCTTATCGATAAGCCATCCTCAGGGGTGTCATAACTCCTTGTTTATAAAACACGTACATATATTTATCCTCTGTAGAGGAGTATAGTCATCTCCATGTCTCAATAGACTTTCATATTTATACATTTGAATACCGTACAACTAATAGAAAGTGCTTCTAAGAACGCATTTATTCACGTAACAAGTGATAAAAGAAAGTCTAGTGAGATATGGCGATGACTATACTCCTCTACAGAGGATACATATATGTACCTGTTTTATAAACAAGCAGTTATGACACCCCTGAGGATGGCTTATCGATAAGCTGAAACACGTGTAGGGGTTTTAGATAATATTTTATAGAATATTTTAATATTCTTAAACAAATAGTGCATTTAGTTGGTGTAAAACAGTATTTATAAATAACATCCTTTTTTTGTCTCCGCATCCTTGAACTTAATTGTGAAGGCAATTGGCAAGCTGAAGGAAGATCCGCTGTCGGCTTGCTCATTATGTTTACTGCAGTGCGTTTAACAGGTGTTTCTTAAAAGACTTCCGAAAATGCTTTGAAATTAAGACGTAAAGATGAAGACAAAATCTCGCCCCCACCGGGATTTATTTTTTTTAATTTAACCCCACATGGACTGACCCGGGATTTTTTTTCCTGTCCCGTTTTTTCCCTTTGATCCATTTTGTACTTTTAAATCCTTCCGTCCTTCTTCATGTCTACTAATGATCCATACTAGTCCTTATACAACAAACACAACACAAACATCCATGCCCTAGGCGGGATTTTTTTTTTAAATCTGTTCCCCTGCCGGGATTTTTTTTTTCCTTTCCGGGGTTTTTTCCCTTTGATCCATTTTTGTACTGTTTAAATCCTTTCGTCCTTCATGTCACTTTACGTTCCATGCTACCGTCCTTACAACAAACACAACACAAACATCCATGCCCCCGTTGGGATTCGAACCCACGATCCTAGTAAGCGAGCGGCCGAAGACCCACGCCTTAGACCGTGCGGCCATTGGGATCGGCGGAATTCGATCCCCGGATCGTCCAGTCCGTAGCAAGTCGCTATACCGACTACGCTATCCCGACCCCTTTAAATATAATACATGGAATGAAGTCTACAAAAGTAAAGGTTTAAACTTTAAAAGTCAGGCAGTAAAGACGGCACTTCTCATATGTTGACAGAGTTAAAGCAAGCCTCATAACGGAGTACGCGTGCCGAAGAACGCCACGTGAATCTGTTGTGACATTTCATATTCAAATGCGTTTCCATACATTCAGCAGCACTTCACAAATTACGGTCAGCGCAGAGATATCTACTACAGAGAGTTTGTAACGTCGTCGACTATAAGGCGTTTCCTTATCCTTATTATTCCTTATTATCAGTAGTTCGAGGCGTCTAATTTGTGTTCACAAACTGTGCCATACGCATTGATCTACACTGTTATCAGCAAAGGCATCTTATTATGTGCAACAGGCGCAACTGTTAAACGAATCAGACCACAAATTAAATTTTAAAGGCATAAAATTAAATTCAAATATAGGAGTTATGTCAGTTTTTCACATCGGTGTAATCGAAGAAGTCGGTATTCTAGGACATGGCCCTGCGTCGCTGGGTAATTAAATCCTTGAAGATGGAGGCGAGACGTTCACTCGAAACGTTCGTAACTACGTACTGATCGATACCGCATCACATTTCAGACGATTGAATCCAGTATAACTTACTCTGGCTAGCAGCTGCGTTAGTTGGTTGAACAGCGAGTAAACCAACGTTTCGAGAACCATCCCTGCTATCATCATTTCTGTCCTCGTCATGGCGAAAACAGAGATGGTTCTCGAAACGTTGGTTTACTTGCTGTTCAACCACCTGACGCAGCTGAGAGCTCGAGAAAGTTTTACTGAATTCAATTGCTGTGAAACTTTAGATTATATAAGACCGGACCTCTACTCAAATCTTCGTTTTTGCATAAACTCCACTTACATGAATTTTGTAAACGTCTTTACGCTATTGCATACTGTTCAGTGGATATCTAATTAGAACAACGCCATAATAACAAACTACAATATTAGTCACACATGTATCATATGCTTACGTGTCCGCAGCCCAGTTCCCCCCCTCAATTTTTCGTCTAAACTTTTGAGTTATGAAATTTACGTGGAAATAAGATATTGTTGTAACATCGTACGTTTGACGACAAGATGGCGGTAAGGCATTAGGAATAGACGTACACTTATAGCGACCGGTTCAAATGCTTACAAATCAGTGTGGAAGTACGTATGAATGCGATAATCAGTTGATATGGAGCAATGTAGTAGACAAAGTTGTGAAACTGCTTTCATTTACATTACACAGGGTTTTAAAGGTGCTCTAGCTTACGATTGTAAACATCTGTATCTGGCAAACATCAGTTGCCATTTCCTGTCGGTTCTTTAATCGTGTTAAAGGTAAAGTGGTCCCATACAGGCCTTGGCAGGCCCTTAGGCAATTGGCACATGAAGGTGGTAAGGTTGTCAGCCCTAAGCCTTTACCCCCCAGGAAATATTCCTGGTACTAATTTTTGTTAAGAGGCTGAGTCGACCCCAGGGCCATAGTGCGGCCGAAACGATTATGTCACTGAAAAATTCCAGTGACACCATCGGGAATCGAACCAGCGACGTTCCGGTTTGTAGCGCAGTGCCTCAACCAACTGCGCCACCGCGTGCCCCCCCTTTAATCGTATTAATGACATGAAATACTACAGCAAACGAAACACACCGACACTTATTGTACAACTAACTATACTAACTAACTAACCATAAATCAATGTTTCAATCACTCAACACTACTTATATTCAGTAAGAATAAGGCTACTTCTTTCGCCTAAAATGATTGGCCATCATCAGGCCCAACCACAAGAATACGAAAAAGGGAGGATTTTACAATTGTATTTCAGGTTTTAGATCTCAAACATTACACATTAAAATATACGTATGATGTAAAGATAAAAGGTAAAGAATGCCTGAAATGTATAATTTGAAGTTCATAAAACGTTAAAAATATCAAGTAGAATAATGTGACTAGGCAATTAGATGTAAAATTCTTGGAAGCGACGTCTATATATTAGAGTCGGATCGTCGAAGTGTAAAAAAAAGTGCGTACAAGTAGGATTAGCTTCAATTCTTTAAGCAACAGAAACAAAACATCGCAAAACAAGATTTAAAAAAAACGAGATTAAAGAAATTTTTAAAAAGGGGGGAAAAAATTAATAACAACATTTTTGAAACGCGCCGAATTTTTCATTGCTGTAACGAGAGCGCAATGAGACGAAGGTGGCGGAAGAATACTGCTGGGCGATAACACAAGCGACGGGGCGGCCATGCTGCAGCCGGTCAGGTTCCGGTGTGTTGGATTTTGAATTTCAACTGGCTCCCTTGTTGACCATACGTATACTCAATTCCGACTTGCGTAAAACTCGACTTGCACCAGATCTTCCAGAACTTAACTAAGTCGGGGAGTGTCTGTATACCGGGTTCTTACGTGGGGCCATTACTAACTGCGCCATCTCCTAGCGACACCTCCGCGGCCTGTGTTATTTGCGGCTCCAAAGCATCTGTATTTCTGGCACTGTCTTTTGAGATCTTACCTTTGGTCTGCAACTGAGAACACATTGTTACACAGTAACCGTCGCAAGATAAACTTTTTCACTTCCTGCAAACCAGTAAAGACTGCGAAATTTGAGGTTCTCACAGCGGTTTTGCTGAACATTCAAGTATTTTGCGATATTACGCTGTGTCGTAGGGTAAATAGTTCCGATGTTTCGCAGAACCGTACGGCCTTCATCTTCAGGGTCAGGAAGTCCAAATTGTGACAGCGAGGCTTGTATCCTCGAGAAAATATCACCCCTATCAATCGCCGCTTATCTTCTAAGCTTTATATGATTGACCTACCTAATACCATAAAGTAAGATATGTTATATAACCGCAGTGTCATAAGCGTAACTTGAGTGGTCCAAGGGGGGGGGGGGCGCAAAAGCCTCCCCAATATTATTTTTACTAAGATTAGATTTTTGGCTACTGAGTTGAAGAGAAGCAAATAAAAATTAGAAATATTTTCTAAAACCATTATTTGGGCGATGTAAAGACAGAAAAAATTAAAAACCTGCGTTTTACGGGATGCAGAATGAAGGCATATAAGTCAAACATTTACAGAGGAAGACAGGCATTATAAATTCTCTGTGCTCTTTGCCTAAGGTCATTGTATATTAAAGACTGATTGCAACGAATCTTCCCATGTTTCTAACTTGACTAAACTAACTAACTAACTCCATGGAGCAGAGTCCTTCTTGAGAAGCTAACAGGTCGTCAGCTAGTCAAGAAATTCCCTGCGTTTTGTGGAACCCGAAGGTTCATTACCGCTCTCACAAGAGCCCGCCACCTGTCCCTATCTTCTAACTTGACTCCTTCGTAAATTAAAGTTCCTAATATTCCTGGTCGTCTTTAGGCTTTAAAATAGGATGCAGGCGACACAAATTGCATTGATTGGTAAAATGCATTTCCCGAAATTAATACTCTTATTTCGTTGTGAATATAATTTATATCTATTATTAGCGTTCCTTGACGTATACGGCAATTATTTAAGCAATTAGTCGTTCTTTTGTGTTTTGGTTTTGTCCAACAGCCCGATAAAGTAACCCAAAAAAAGGCCCCATATCGCTTCTGACAAAAACTGGAGAAACTACGAAGGAAGAACTTTTGTTTCTATGCACATAAATTACCTGGTGCGTTGTATTCGACTGCATTTAAATTAGAACTTGTAAAATCAAAGAATTGGAGCAAGTTTATGCCAGAAGATAAAATGAAGGGAAGAAGAGACTCAGGCAAACACTGTCACTTCCAAAAAAAATTTCGTCATTGCATCTCGAATGTGTCACTCTTGTTTACAATCACTGCTGCTCTTTTTTTATTTGATCAGGAACCTCTAACTCATTGACAATATAAGATGATGATGCAGTTAGTGACTTAAAGCTACACATCACACTTTCTCACTGGTCTGACGACACACAAACTCGCCCGAATATATCAAGCCAGGTCACACAACTGACAATTTTATTGGATCGGGATTCAAAAGTTTTATCTTATCGTAAAGATAACTTAAATGTTCTAAATGTGGAAAACAGCTGAAGGATATAGATTTCAATCCAATTACACACTTTAAGTAAGATCCTCGTGTCTGATTAGATATTTAAAAATGGCAGTATCACTTCAGCAGTCTACATTTAGTATTATTTTAAGAAACTGCAGACCAGCTTTAGGTTGGAGAACCTAAAATATGAAGACCACTTGTAAGACCAGAGCACCGTTTCGAGTAACTTATTAAAAGGATCGTGCACAAACGTGAATCAGAATATGCAGGGAGGAGTCACAACCAAAACCAACATAACCTTGATTTCAGGCTTCCGCCGCGATGTTGATAAAATCTGTGGTCTTCTGGGTAATTACACGGCGTCGTGTGGTAATTATTTACCGACGTTTCGGGACAACGTATCGGTCCCATCTTCGAATCTTGACCCGTGAAGATGGGACCGATACGTTGTCCCGAAACGTCGGTAAATAATTACCACACGACGCCGTGTAATTACCCAGAAACCACAGATTTCAAAACCAACATAACACACTGTTTTTATGGAGAAATCCCTAACTGTTTATAATTAGGGGTTTCGGTCGAAATATGTAGCAGGTGGAGGCGAGATTTTCCACAGCCGTCCAGACCGGCCCTGGGGCCCCCACCCAGCCTCCTATATAATGGGTACCGGGTCTCTTTCACGGGGGTAAAGCGGATGGGGCGTGGAGTTGACCACCCACCCTCATCTAGTGCCAGGGTTAAAGAAAGAGTAGAGCTATACCTCTACTCCCCCTCTTGGCCTTCATGGCCTGTTCTAGGGAGAACTTTACCTTTACCTTTATGTAACAGACTAATTGTAGTAACTTAGGAGCATCTCCCTAAAACAGTGTAATTTGTTGGTTTTGATTTTTGTGATTAAGAATATGCAACGCTGTAAGGTGCAGAGAGGAGTTCGAGAAAAAGATCTGTTGACCTAGGTAGCCGTTTCATCGGATTTCATACAGCAATTTTTAAAGAAAACCTTTACTCCGAGAAACTGATTTATTTCTGATGATTTCAGTCTGCATGTGATGTCATCACCATCGTCATCGTCATCATCATCGTCATCACCACCACCATCACCATCATCAAGCTTGCGGGTTAAGACTGTAGTCGTCTTCGTTGTTATACCATGTAGTTTGGTACATGGTTACTAAGGTTTCGGAGAAAGCCGTTGCCTCCATCTTCATGAAAGAAGTCACTTCCACGCATGCCATGACACGCAACACAAGAACTTTAATTCTAACAGCATTAAAAACCTCAGATCCTGTGTAAACCTTGAAGTTGAAAGCAGGGCCAATAACCTTACACCGTAAGATATTATGAGTTACGAAAAGTTTGAAGAGATACTGGAATTGGAAGAATGTTTTATAAGAACCAAGGCGACGTTTGATGGTGGAAGATGCGATGGCCTGTTTTAAAGTATTATCTCAGTGTTTGATAGAACAACTGAGAAGTAGCAGAATGTATAATTTAGGAACAGGGACCCCCATATACATATATATATATTTTAATGGCTCTACAGCCCTATATGGGCCTGGGCCTCCTCATTTCGAGGTTTCATGGTCACACATCTGAGACACACCACAGTCGGTAGGACTCCTCTGGACGAGGGACCAGCTCGTCGCAGAGACCTCTACCTGACATCACACACCACTCACAAGAGACAGACTTCCATGCCCCCGGTGGGATTTTTTTTTTAACTAATTCCTGGTTTCCCTTGATCCCTTTTGTTCGTATTAATCCTTTCGTCCTTTTCATGTCACTTACGGTCACAACCGTCTTTTACAACAAACATCCATGCCCCCGTGAGATTCGAACCCACGATCCTAGTAGCGAGCGGCCGAAGACCCACGCCTTAGACCGCACGCCACTGGGATATATATATATATATGAGGAAGGAACATTGAGTGTTCGGAATTGATATCTGCTCCACACGCGGTCTGAACGCGATATATAAACCAAGTCACCCCTTTCTCGACTGATGTTACATGTACCACTTCGGAAACACGACACATTACTTCTTGCATATACTTCAAAGTATTAGAAACATTCGCTTTCTTTCACGGTAAGCCCTCGCTACAAATAAAAATATATGCGAACAAACACAATTACAAATACGGATATATAAATATTGTACTTGCACTATTTCAGTACCTTAGCTCCCCGATAATGATCAAGTGTAAACGGTTCCAAAGTAAATGATAAACTTACAATAAACTCTGTCCACTTGAAACTGTATAATCCGAAGTTTCTCAGCATTTTTAGTTTCAATGCATATCAACACGTTTCAAAACATTTAAAGAAATATTGTGAAAAGAGTGACATCTTATCGAGAACTGTGCTATTTTTCTTTCGTAAATTACAGCAGCCTTGATAATTTTTCACGATTCTTTATAATTGTAACTTACTGCGAATTTTTAAAATAAGAATTCTGAATCCTAGAGACAAACTCAAGAAAGCAGAACATATATAACTCTTCATATAATTGAATAAGTTTGAATTTTCATAGACTTATGCACCTATGGGGGGGAGTGTGAAAGTATTTAATTGGGGAAGGAAGCAGACCATCTAATTAATGAATTACACGAATGGGAATTATTTTTTCGAAATTATTTTTTCGAGAAGATTAATAGTACAGACTTCAATACAAAGAAACAAGTAGAAGTTATAGAAAGACACGAAAGTAAGGGTGAGAGTGTCGTAATAATTAAAACAATATATTTTTTTTCGTTTGTGATGAAGGGCCCCCGCACAACAGCCTTAAGGCTTTTTGTGCAACCCCAATGATGATGATAGATGGATGAGCAGTTTTTTACCAATTTTTACAATTAATGGAGCACCAGTGGAATAAAATCGACAGGGGAAAACCGACAACTCGGAGAAAAACCTGACGTAGTGCCACTTTGTCTACCACAAATCTCACATGGACTTGACCTGGGATCGAACCCGGACCTCCGTGGTGAGAGGCCGGCGACTAACCGAAAACGATATTTGGTTTATAATGCTTGGAAGGAGTTTCTTTAACATTGGAAATACAGACAGCAGATTGAGGAACACGACGAATACAAGTATTATTTATAGATATAGACATAAAGGCTGTGAACTAAGAATAACCCGGTGATAAGCGAACACAGTCTTCTGTAAAATTTGACTCTATTAATAAATATTTGATTTGAATGCTAGAAGGTTGTCGGTATTTCCTGGAACGCTGTAACGCCTGTTAAAGAAAAGAAGCAGTCCTAAATGAAGTTTATGTATAACGTGAAGAAAAACAGATACATACTCGTATATTACTGTCCACACGCACGCAGCCCTCATATGGGTCTATACAGCCTATACACACACGCAACTCTACAGTAATAGTGTCTTTGTGTGTCGACCTCGGTGGACTAGTGGTTAGCGTGCTCGCCACTGGACCCAAGGTTCGCGGGTTCGATCAAGCCGATCCCAGTGGCCGCGCGGTCTAAGGCGTGGATCTGCGGTCGCTCGCTTACTAGGATCGTGGGTTCGAATCCCGCCGGGGGCATGGATGTTTATGTTGTGTTTGTTGTAAGGACGGTAATATGGAACGTAAAGTGACATGAAGGACGAAAGGATTTAAACAGTACAAAAATGGATCAAAGGGTAAAAAACCCCGGACAGGCAAAAAAAAAAAAAAAAAAAATCCCACCAGGGGCATGGATGTTTGTGTTGTGTTTGTTGTAATATGGAACGTAAAGTGACATGAAGGACGAAAGGATTTAAACAGTACAAAAATGGATCAAAGGGGAAAAACCCCGGACAGGCAAAAAAAAAAAAAAAATCCCGACCGAGGTCGATGAATTTTTTAAGGGTGATAAAAATCCGGAAGAAAAGCCGTCGTAGATTTACGGCATGTAAAAGAACCTTAAGGCATGTAGCACGTATGGGTGAGGTGTTTACAGTGTTTTGGTGGGGGGACCTGAGGGAAGGAGACCACTTGGAAGACCGAGGCGTAGATGGGAGGATAATATTAAAATGGATCTTCAAGAAGTGGGATGGGGGGCATGGACTGGATTGATATGGCTCAGGATAGGGACAGGTGGCGGGCTCTTGTGAGTGCGGTAATGAACCTTCGGGTTTCATAAAACGCGGGGAATTTCTTGACTAGCTGACGACCTGTTAGCTTCTCAAGAAGAACTCTGCTCCATGGAGTTAGTTAGTTAAAAGAACCTTAAGGGCATGAATAGAACTAGTAATGCTCGTAAGCAAAACTCAAGTCCCCTGACTGACTGCGGCCAGTGGGCTGGTCACTCACTGCCACAAATGCACAAGACCAAGTAACCTCGGAAAGAGGAGGCCCAAGCCCATATAGGGCTGTCGAGCCATGGCTATTATTATTATTATTATTATTATAGTGTCTTTGTGTGTTCTAAAATATTTAGCTGCAGTTCATTTTACCACAACTGCGCAAGAAATAATGACAGCGAATCAACCACACCGTCAAGCCTTCCATAAACAATAGTTTCCCTTGTAGACACATTTTATTTAACGCAAGACAATAGAAAGTGGGCTCATGAATGAAACTGCTCTAACAGCTACTAAATTCCAGTCGTTTAATGTAAGCCGGATGTGATAACGATTTTTCTGACTAGACACAAGTGTTTTAAAAGGAGAGTTTATCACAAAGCTTTTATACCTCTTCACATACTGTTTCAGACTTGATTTACTTTTCGAAATAATCTCAGTTATTGATAAGAAATTAAAATTTAATTCCTTTTGGTGTAATTTTATGTTTCGTTTTCCTCCGTATAAAATAATACACTTTCAGCAGTTTCGAATATGCAGTTTGTCTAGATTTAATCATTCCACCGACTTGACTCTTTAATAAAACACAAATTTTCGACAACATGAATGAAGACGTTCATTGGACCATAGCTGACCAGTTTGTGTCTCTGGAATGTGCAATATCGTATCTTAATGCAGTGCGAGTTTTTATTCTTGGCCGCGAGGATACGCCTCGCATAAAAAGCAGGAATGGAGTCAGCGAAGTGCCACGTACTGTCTGAAGAAAGAGGTTAATGCGAAGAAGAAGGCACTTCATCGTGGATTAACTTGCACATAACCAACCCACATTATGTTACATTTTACAATGATTCATACCAAATCCATGGTGCATTCAAATGAAAAAAATAACGGTTAACATGAAAGCAGTAATTACCTAACATGAACTACTTATTTCCTTGGGCACAAATTACATGGGATTCCTTTCCTAGTATCATAAGATAAAGAGGCCCTATTCGATCCCGGGTCAGTCAATGTGGGATTTGTGGTGGACAAAGTGGCACTGGGACAGGTTTTTCCCCCGAGTACTTCGGTTTTCTCCTGTCAGTTTCATTCCACCGGTGCTCTATTACACGGAAAAACAAAAAAAAAACTAATCATCTTCATCACAGGGTTGCACAATAAGCTTCAAGGCTGCGGTGCGTTCGTAGCATCTGCTGCGGGGCCCTTCACCGCACGCAATCATAACATATTCACCTGTCCTGTGTCCCACAACTTTTGAGGAATAAAATGAGCAGTTCGAAGAGGGACGGTGCATCACACACAACCAGCATCTATGCCTTATAAAAATAAATGGATATCTTCCAACTAAAAGTCTATTTAGGAGTGCGAACGGAACCCATGGAGCCTACCCTTCCCCTAGGCCTACATCAATTTACATTAAAATTGCTAATAATTCTTCAAGATCATCACATTTTCGAGTCATCCCCTAGTAAATTGTGGACATGTATACAAATATAAATTGGTTGTTTGCTCAATAAGTGACCTATGTCTCACTCTTCGCTGACCGATGAACGTTCTCCCTGTCTACACCATGAAGGCATATAGGGGAGGACATGTATAGTTCCACTCATTCTTAATTTCGGCACTAGATGAAGGTGAGTGGTTAGCTTCAATCCCGGCCGCTTTACTTCTAGGAAATAACCACTGTACCCACTGAAGACGAGGCTGGGTATGCCCCAGACCCGGTACGGACGTTTTTCTCCTGCCGGGATTCGAACCCCAGACTGTCCAGCCCGTAGCCTATTCACAATACCGACTATGCTACCCCGGATCAAAAATAACTAATTAGCACTCATTATTTTAACCCTTTAGTGCTGGCCTCGGTACACTGTACGGACCTCTATTTCTACACATTTTGCTAGGCTAGGTACACAGTACGATCGTGAATGCATCTAAGGGTACTACAAATTTAGAATCCCTCCTTCCTTGGCACTAGCTGGAATTTAAACCCCAAGCGTCATTGAAGGGTTAAAGAGTATTATTCCCCCCCCCCCCCCAATGGCTCGACAGCCCCTTGGGGGCCAAGGCCGCCTCATTTTTCAAGGCTTCACGATCACACTTTTAGACACACCACACTCGGTAGGACTCCTCTGGACAAGTGATCAGCTCGTCGCAGAGACCTCTACCTGACAACACACAACATTCACAAGAGACACATCCGTGCTCCCGGCGGGATTCGAACCCACAATCCCAGTAAGCGAGCGGCCGTAGACCCACGCCTTAGACGGCGCGGCCACTGGGATCGGCAAAGAGTATTATTAGGTCAAGGTAATGTTCCAGTCTGTTTTACGTTCTGTACTTTACTGGAAGAAATAAAAAGAACACCAGTGTTTAACTTTAGAGTGGAGTCTGGAGCTGTAATCTAAGAACATGAATAAATACCGAGTATTGATGACACGCAGTTTCATGAACAAAACAGCTATCGAGCTGTACTTGGCTGCTTACTTGTACTGCATTAGTAGTATTCATCCTACATCCGCTGCATTCCTTCGGCAATTTGTAATGTGTTTCGATGCTAACAGAGTTACCTGCCTTCATGGAACTGAACAGTTCATCACATGTCTTTGAAAGCTCAGGTCTGGACCCCACACTGAGCCAGTTGAATGTATATAACATCTTCATAAACTATTATTTAATCTATTTAACGTTATCATACAGCATAGGCTGTGTCATAGTTTCCTACTTCTACAAGAGAGGCAATGTACGTATAACGTAATATTGGGATTCTTTCGCGTAACCACTGTTGCTGTGGCAAAGCAATAAGTATTACATATTCTGAGTGTGTGTCTGTAGCTTTAGTTATCCAGCATGCAAAGCGCATGCGCCGTATTATATGGTCATCTGTGGCCTGTCTGGCTGTACCATATTTTTCCACATTACCTCATAAAAGGCAAGATTTCGGAAACAATTTATTGAACATGAAATGTGTGATTTGAGTTTCTCTACAACTTTTGTCTGAACAATTTCTCATTCTAAGAAGAATTCAGCGAGATATTATCATAAATGTATATAGGTCTTCATGTAAAGTACCTGCGTTATTCTTGACAGGCTTTAATGAAACTTGAATTTTCTCGACGGATTTTCGAAAAATACTTCAATATCAACTTTCATGAAAATCTTTCCAGTGGGAACCGAGTTTTTCTATGCGGACAGACAGACAGACATGACGAAGCTAATAGTTGCAATTCGCAGTTTTACTAAAGAGCCTAAATATTGTTATGCATATTGCATTTCTCTCTTTGTGCTTATTTCGTCCATCTTACCCATTCAATTAATTACCATAATAATACGCGGACAGTTCAAATGACGCACTTCCTCCTGTGCATTGTCTCCAGACACTGATACTTCCTCTTGCTACGATCCACTTTATGCACTCAGTGCTGTTCTCTCAAATAGATCCCAACCAGAACAAATGTTCCCAACCAGGGCGCGAGACCATGTTTCACACCCGCATGAAATAGGCCTATCATGACGTTTTCAGACACATACCGGTAGCTAGAACACATCTTGTGGACTGAGTGGTCCAATGTGTTCCATAAATTTAATGGGCACAAAGTTTCCTTGCACTGAGTACTACTTTCTACTTATATACCGAGTCGTTTATACGAAATTTCTGAGTGTCGTGACCCTACTGGCACGAAGCCATAGGTTGTCATGGGAGAATTTTACCAGCGGTGGTTTCCCGTTGCCTTCATCCTGATAGGACCGCTAGAGCCCTCTAGCAGCCGATCAGAAGACTCGGGTGAGAAATGGCCGCTAAATTTTGCTTACGAAACATCTCTATGCCCGTAAGGTTCTTTTACATGCCGTAAATCTACGACATGGGACCGACGGCTTTACTTCCCCTCCGAAGGAAGTTGTGCTACGGATTTTTATCACCCTTAAAAATCCATCTACCTCGGCCGGGATTGAACCCGCAACCTTGGGTCCAGTGGCGAGCACTAGTCCACCGAGGCAGATACTTTCTACTTAAGGTGTGGTAAACCACAAATTAATCAAGCAATTCACCCTATTACATACACAACTACATCACAACTGGGATTTTGTAGAAACCCTTAATGATACGAACATAGCACAACCCACCCTTCAGAATAATCGACATTTTATGTCCTACATATATAATTGATTTTTAAATCGGGGGTGGTGGGCGGAGTACATCGCTTTGAAGGGGTGCGGCACAATCCACAACATAGAACTAGTCATTTCGTTTTTTAAGATAAAACACCAACAAAATGCACAACTTATAAGGTGCAGATTAGCTCCTTATATCATGATATTACCCTACGCGTTTCAGCTCTTCGTGAGCCATCATCAGGGTCTTTTACTCTTATAAAAGGTGCTTTACAAATGCTGCATCTGTTGATGACACTTTTTTAAAAATGCAGCATTTGTAAAGCACCTTTTATAAGAGTAAAAGACCCCTGATGATGGCTCACGAAGAGCTGAAACGCGTAGGGTAATATCATGATATAAGGAGCTAATCTGCACCTTATAAGTTGTGCATTTTGTTGGTGTTTTATCTTAAATAATAAAAATGCACGGTGAATTAAGATTAAAGATAGTCATTTCGTGTTATAACTCTTGGACAAGATCTGTTCTCAGGTGCATATCTTAATATGTTTACTGATCTATGGTGCCCAGTGATTGAGAATAACTGTATCTAACGGGTCCACCAGATTAGGTGCTTTCCTTGCCTGAAGACGGAAGCAGAGCCAGTTTCCGAAAGGTCGTGCTTCTTTAAACAATATTAGACATGTAAAAAATATAAAAAAAGAAGATTATAGATTATGCCAGTCAGAATTAGATGTCCAACACACATTATTACTAACTCCAATCCATTATTAACTCAACCCAAATAAACAATACAGTAACATGCATTGTCTAACATAAAAAATGTATACTGTAATCTGTCAAAGAGGGCCACTTCGGTACATTTTAAAGCAATCAATTTAACACTGTGGGGCATTAGACACCATTTAGGGCTTGGGGAAGGGGTGCACAATACCGGGCGCCAGGTCGCCAAGGCGACTACATTTTTTACGGTGGCCTCTGATATTTGTGAATCCTCAGTACGGGATATTGCATGGTGTCATCTTTCTGGCGACTAGGATTTTTTGGAAAATTTGCGCACCCCTGGTTTGGGGTACGGTTCATTAATTACGCAAAGGTTTAACGTTCTGTATCGTTACAAATTACCTAACAATATTAAAGCGCATTTCGCGACAGGCAGAATCTGATTCACTCTCTTCGTTATGCTAAATGTCTTTTAAATTTCCTTAATGTATTTCAATATCCTATAAGAGGTACCGCAGAAACAAGCTGCAGCCTGCAGACTACTGCATTTGTCGACTTCTTCAATCCCACAATTCAATATAATAAATATGAACTTAAAAGATGTTCCTATCTTTTATAAGGTTTTTATCTTATCTTATTCATTGTTATTTATTATCAGTCAGTTAATCCTCTTCGCTCCCTGTGGAGCTACTGGCTGATATCGAGGTTTCTGTAGCGGTACTATTTTTTATAAGAGTGCGATTGCTAGCCTCACGTCTCAACCCCCAACCTGGAGGACCAGGGTGTTCCTCTTAGTCTGTCTCCTGCCCCTCGACCAATCCGGCTTGGGTGACCCTGCCAGTAGCAATGCTACCGCCTGCATAGCTCTTGGGCTCAAAGGAGTACACAAGCCCTACCGCCTGCATAGCTCTTGGGGTCACAAGCCCTCTCACCACAACAAGGTGGGAACACCGTCGAGAGGGTGTTATTTATTAAGCCGGGATTAGACGGCGCGTGCCTCGGCTCGTTTTACGTCATAACTGACGTCATTGACAAGGAATCGTATTCAAACGCGCCGTGTAACCGGCCTGGCGCGGCGCGGCCTGTGATTGGTGGAGCGAGGCTCGTTGGATCGCCTCAGAAGCGGTTTTTTCACGATCCTCAAAGGGACTCGGCGCGGGCAGCTTTCGCGGCTACACGGCGCTTGCAGTCTACGCGCCAAGCCAGTCTCGTCCAAGCCTGTATACACTTAGGTCTGGTCTTTGTTTTCTGCTGTCGGGGTGCGCGAAGAGTGAAAGTTTCTGTCCCACAATTGGTATTGGCTAGAATGGAGTGGTCAAACGAGGATATTTTTAAGTTCATAGAACAACACGACTTATTCCACAAGCCAAGCCGAACCTACCCGAGCAAGGCCGCTGGTCCTCCATTTGCCGAGCTGCGCCGCGTCGTGTAGCCAGATTGTCTTTTCTGTTCGGATCTGTTGGCCGAGCAAGTGACGTCACGTCACTGGACGAGCCACGCGCCGTCTAATCCCGGCTTTATAATGAGAGGTATTTTTGAGCAATAAGCAACAGGAACAGAGAAAATGAATAAGGTGAAAATCATCATAAAACAACTCAACAGCTGGGCAGTAAGTATAATGTGAGACAGCAGCGTTGCCATTTCTTGTGTAGCAAAACCTGGGCCTCGCTTGCCTGGGTCCAAATAAGACAACGTTGCATATCACCTCAAGCTTCAATTGCTGTGGCCGCTGCTATAGTATGAAATCTATCCTTCATTTTATTATTACATGGTTCAAAATCAGTACTCTTACGACTTATACATGAGTTCTACAACGTATTAATTTACGTGTTGCCCCTGGAATATTCTCTGTGTGTGTGTGTCTGTGTATAGAGTTACTCACAGTCATCACGTCGATATATCGATTGCAGACCCGTGTTCTGATCTCCTTTCATGTTCCATATTCATATGACGGCAAGAGGGCGGAAGAGGAATGGGGCTTGTTTAGCTGCCCTTGGCCCGATACGAAATACATTACTGATTGTGTAAAAATTATATTAAATTGTGAAGCACTGAACCAGGGTCACCGTAAGACACTTGAACAGACATTTATTTTTTTTCTGTCATATTGCCTACTCTAACTATAGATCAACATGAAAGAAGCTTTAGACGATGTCTACATTGACTGGTTGGGCCAAAATTTCCACGAAAATACTGCTGAAAATATTTTAATTAGAACCATTGGTGGAGGGTATTGTTAGAAAAGTTAACTGATACACAGTCAGCAAAGAGGTTTCATACTTTGGTCGTACCTGGCGGTTCATTAGGCAATGAAGCCTGTCCTTAATTCGATCTAGTACCCACATTCACAACCCATACCTCCAAAAGCAATCTTGATATAATCCTCCAATACGAGCTTTGGTACTTACCACTCACGTTTCCCGAGCAAAATGAATTTTTTCTCCCCCCATGTGTGTTAGGTGTCCGATCTATGTACTCCTCCTGAATCTACAAAGCCAACAAATATGGGGTAACGCAAAAAAATTATATAATTCTTCATTATTTAAGTTCCTCCAGCCTGTTGCTTCCTCTAAACCGTATCAAGTTCGACGCAAGACAGATGACATTGTGTCTCAGTTACAGAATTGGTCACTCTGGAATCTTACAACTTAACTGTAAATTTTCCTTATAAAATAATTGAAATGTTGATGGCTTGGTGTCAACATTTCAAGTGGTCTTCACAAGGGAAACACTGGTGTACCGCCCTGGAGTCGACGCGACCGGTGGTAAGAAGAGTGTTGTTGGCCCCTTTCTCCACCCTTCTCGCAACAAGCCAGGAGTTTTCTACCCGGGCGAGAGGGAATCAATACTGCATTCCGGTTCGGCTGATAGAAGTACAACCCTCCCGTTGCGTCTCTCTCTGCGAGCTAATGGTTTTAGTTTCACCAGTGACATAGCTTGGAGAGGATTAACTAAATTATAGATTACACTGGTCAACAGTGAAAATGTTACGGAGTTGAAACTAGTTAATCTTAACTAATTTGAGGTCGCTGAGAACGAATATGATGCTTAAAATTGTTTGTTAGCTCTTGTTTTGAAGTAACAGGCCTTTATTAATGTGCCCGATTTTTATTATTTTCCTTACATTTTGTTTATACACGAAAGACTGAAATGGGTCTACATTTCCATTCCTAACCGTAATTTATGCTATAGGCTTATACTTACACTAAGATTGTGTACTTGCATATTCACAAAATTATATAGGCCTATATATTGAGCCGGTTCTGGCGTAGCGCAACTGCAGTGACTTGGTGTCGGTCATCGTCGGGTCGCGCTAGCTAATCGTCGGGGATTCCCGCGCCTTTTCCACGGTGTGCCACGTGGTATTTAGAGTTTCAGTGTGCTTTCTCGCTGCAGCCGTGCTCGGTTACAATATCTTGTTTTTTAACGCGAAGAAAACTAAGATGCCTCGTAAATGTGTGAACCGTTCAGATAGTTTTTGTTATGTTTGTGGGAAAGTGACATTTGCTTCACAAAAGCGTGCTCTAACTCCAATTGTGAAAAAGGCGTACCATCTATACTTCGGTTGTAAAGTTGGGGATCAGGACAAGAGCTGGGCTCCACACATATGCTGCAACTCTTGTTCGGCAAATCTTTGCGGCTGGTTAAATCACAAGAAGCGTTCTATGCCTTTTGCTGTACCCATGGTGTGGCGTGAGCCAACAAACCACATTACTGACTGCTATTTCTGCATGGTTCCTCCACTGGAACATGGAACGTCGAAGAAGAAAAAGTGTAAACTGAGCTACCCAAATATACCATCTGCTATACTACCGGTGCTCCATGGAGACGATCTACCTATTCCAGAACCGCCTTACTCATTTGAAATCGAAGATGATGATGAAGATGAGGAATGCAGTAATACAAATGTCTCAAGTTCTAGCGATCCAGATTTTATATCTGATGAAGCATGTACTGAGCCACACAGAATAACACAGAACGAATTGAACGACCTTGTGCGAGATCTAGATTTGTCGAAAGGTAAAGCTGAACTCTTGGGCTCAAGAGTGCAGCAGTGGAATCTACTTGGTGAGGGCGTCTGCGTGTCTACATTTCGTTCACGTCATAAAGACTTTGTTTCATTCTTTTCAATGAAAAGTAATCTCGTCACCTGCCATGACATTGATGGTCTGATGTCAGCTCTCAACATCAATCATAACCCTGAAGAATGGAGACTTTTCATAGACTCCTCACAGTTGAGTTTGAAAGCAGTATTATTGCATAATGGCAACATTTTGCCATCGATTCCAATCGGTCATGCAGTTCACATGAAAGAAACATACAGCAACATGAAGCAACTGTTGGAGTGCATAAACTATGATAAATATAAATGGCAGCTTTGTTGTGACTTAAAGGTTGTTGCCATCTTACTCGGACTGCAGCAAGGATACACAAAATTCTGTTGTTTCATCTGTGAATGGGACAGCCGAGCAAGGGCCTCGCACTATGTGGTCAGGGACTGGCCTTTAAGACAACGTCTGGAGCCGGGTTCAAAGAATGTACTACATCCGTCTTTAGTGGAACCAAGCAAGACTCTGTTGCCACCGCTGCACGTTAAGCTTGGCCTAATGAAGAATTTCGTCAAGGCAATGGATCGAGACGGCCAAGCATTCAAGTACCTTCGTGATAAATTTCCGAGGATGAGTGATGCAAAAGTCAAAGAAGGTGTTTTCGTCGGTCCACAAATCCGAGACATCTTCAGAGATGAACAATTTGACCGGCTTATCACTGGTGACGAGCAGTGTGCTTGGAATGCTTTCCGGTTGGTTGCTAATAACTTCCTCGGAAACACCAAGGCTGACAATTACAAGGAAATAGTGGAGGACCTGTTGGTTGCGTATCAGAAATTGGGCTGCAATATGTCGTTAAAGATTCACTTTCTGCATTCTCACCTGGATTTCTTCCCTGAAAACTGCGGTGCGGTCAGCGACGAACACGGTGAACGCTTTCACCAGACCATTGCGGAAATCGAAAATCGTTATCAGGGGAAATGGAGTCCAGTTATGTTAGCAGATTATTGCTGGACAGTAGTTAGAGACTCTCCAGAACTTGTATACAAAAGACAGGCTAAGAAAAGACGCCTTTAGCCGAAGTGATGACGGACAGCAGTGAATAGTAAGTATTATTGTGTTAAATATGCTACATGTTATTATAAAATTTCACAAATCTTGAAAAGTAGCTAACTCATCATTTTAAGGCCTATTTTCATGTTCAGCATACCCAATTACATAAAGGAAAGTGGATTTGATGCTCGTAACCGAAAAAAAGTTAAAATTTATTGCCCAGTGTTAGCTGAACAATCCGAGATACTGTCTTATATTCAGGTTCCAATTTCACTTTGTCTACAGAAACGAAGTCCCTTATTAATTACTACACTGAGAAACAAAACTTGAAAAACATAATCTTAAAGAGATGTAATTCCATTGAGATAACGATGAAGAAACAGACAAATCGTGTGCACGGCATATGAAGCGGGCGAAGGCAGGGAGCTTTAGACTGCATGAAGTTCCCAAACTATGAGTACAATTTGAAGCCGTTCCTGAGCTTAATCAAGCACCACGCTAAGAAAGTAAGTTGTGGAGTGCAGACATGGTCCCATGCATTTCTATCTTTGGCAATAGATCGAGCTGAGTTATCAGCTTCACGTCCCGGCCGCTTTACTTCCATGCAAAGAGACCATGGTACCCCTTAAATAAGAGCTTGGCTGGTCTGAAGGACCAGTACGGAAGCTAGGGAGAGCCAGAAACTTCCTGCCTGCGCCGGGAAGCAGCTTTCCTGTTACTAGGTCGTCCAGCCATTAGCCTGACTCCTATATTGCAAGGGGACACGCGGTGGCGCAGTTGGTTGAGGCACTGCGAGGTCGTGGTTTCGATTCCCGATGGTTTCATTGGAATTTTTCATTGACATAATCCTTTCGGTCGCAATATGGCCCTGGGGTCGACTCAGCCTCTAACAGAAATGAGTACCAGGAATATTTTCTGGGGGGTAAAGGCGGCCTTCATGTGCCGATTGTCTAGAAATCTGGGAGCCTCAACCTCCTGGAACCCTAAGGGCCTGTCCAGGCCTGTAATGGGATTGCTTTACCTTTACCTATATCGCAAGAAAAATACCACCTTAATCTAGTGCCGAGGATAACAATGAGTGGAGCTATACCTCCACTTTCCCATATGTCCTAATGACGTACACGGGGACTTTACCTATACCTGCCACACAAAAACTGCTCAATAATTGGCTACTTATTCTTGTCTGTAACGCCAAATAAGGAGCAGGAAACAACACACAGCGGCTGTACGAATACATTCAAGGGCGTTGCTGTGCGATTCGTAAAGCGAAGAGCAGCCAGGCATTTTGCTAATGACACTGCCTGCCATCTACACTGTTCCGTTGTAACTTACTCTAGACTAACGGCGTGATAGGTTAGTAGAGTGCGGTTCAGGACGTAGCCGGTTTGTTGCCTGGTTATACATTAATTCCGTAGTGTGTCTTACGAAAAATCCATAGTTTCTTCCACAGCGAGTTCTCCACAGCGTGCGATCTAGTGCTTCCTGTGTCAATATCCAGTATCCTCTCGTTTCCTTAAGGTCAACCAGTAGCTGCTTACGCCTTCTTCCTCGTCTTCCCTCCACTTCTCTTAATAACGTGTTTTAGAAGGCAGTTCCTAAACAAGGTGTTACCAGTCCAGCCTTCCTTCTTTTTATGGTATGTAGAATGTTCCTTTCCTCCTTAACTCAATGCAATATTTCGTTTTTCACACGATCGGTACAGCTGGTGTTATGTTATATATATGGCATCGAGACTTCAAGATGTGTCGACCTTGCTAGTGTTGGAATTTATATTGGTTCCTGGGTTCGGAACTGCAGCATATGTTTTGGCAAGAAGATCAAACTTTATCATGTGTATACTGTTCCTATTAGACTCACTTCCTGATCGTTACTGAAAACGACTGTACAGCAGTCACATATTCAAGGCACAAACACGGTATTCGAGCACAGTGCTTGATCTCTCTCATTCAGTTTTCGAATTGTTGACATTTCTTCTGCAAAGTCAGGATATAGAATTAAAAAAAGGTGCACTGTACGAATGTCACAGAGGGCTGAAGTACAAATCTTAGAAATAACTACCTCCATGCAGCAGAAACCTTCTTGAGAAGCTAATAGTTCCTCAGCTAGTCAAGAAATTCCCCGCATTATGCAACCCGTAGGTTCACTACAGCCTTTACAAAGGCCCACCACTTTCCCATGTCCTGAACCAGATCAATGCAGTCCACGCCCTTGCTACCGATTTCACTTTACGGATAACAGGAGATATATTCCCCCCCCCCCCACTCCAAATAATTTTCTCCGTATTTTTATAATTTAATATTCCGTGACTTCTCGGTATTTTACCCCCACCCCAGGCTCATTTCAAGATACGAGTACAGCCCACATCTCTGCAGACAGACACGCTGACAAAATACTGAAGGAAGTAGTTTTAAATTCTGATCACATCAGTGAAACTGTTGACTATTATAACCACAAAAGATTTCACTGTAGAAGAGTGACTTACGTTTATTCACTCTGCTTTGCACAGTATGGGAATTTGTAGCGTAATTATACTATGTACTCCAATTACGATGCTGTGTCAGATAACGCAATAGCATTAATTACAGGGACACTGCACCGTGGCACAGTGTTTCAATACAAGGTCTCACCGCTTTGAACTGGATAATCCACATTCTTATTAATCCATTCTCTATCTCCTCTAACCATGAACTAGGTTCGCACCTGGAAAAACAGCTAACGGATTCAATACATGTAAAAAACGGAGAAATTATTTCTGAAGTCAATGAGAGTCCCTCACTTACGGAAGACATAAAGTTGGAGACGACTATTAGATATTTGTGGCACAGATATTTTCAAACGACGGGGCATAATTGCCGTCAGAGGCCCTAAAATAACTTAACGAATCACTCAGTTGTCTTGTCTGCCTAAAGAACTCTGATGAACAGGGGAGATTTTGGCACGCTTAACAATTTAACACACCGAATGTAGAAACACTGCAAATGACCCCGCTTTTGACTGAAGGATATCTAACCGCATTATGTGACAGGACAATTCAACTGACTGGTCTGATACAATTAAAACAGAATGAATTTAAACGGGGCGGAGAACTCATGAGTTCAGAACACATTATCTCCCAAAACATAACCAAGAAGAAGAGCAAACACACACAGAAAAAGAGAAAGCATGTATTAAGTAGAGATTAATTTAACGCGCTTCGTGAAGACACATACAATTATAATTCTATGCCTCCTTCATGTGAAAAAAAAAAGATAAAATAAAGAGAAAGAAAGAATGAAAGAAACCAGATTTATGAACAGGTTTATTCATTCATTTTGTAGTCTGTCTGTAGCCTCTTCCAAAGCGAGTTCTCCATAGGGTGCGATCTAGTGCTTCCTCTTTCAATTTCCAGTATCATCTCTTTTCCTTATGGTCTTCAAGTAGCTGCTTACGCCTTCTTCCTCGTCTTCTCGTAATTTCTCTCCTCCCTTCTAACTTTCCTTCAATAACGTGTTTTAGAAGGCAGTTTCTATGCAAGATGTGACCTATCCAGTTAGCTTCTCTTCTTTTTATTGTAATAAAACAATAAAAGAGCAAAAGTCTCTCTCCTTCTTGTCTTAGAGTGACAAGACCAACAGAACCTCGAGCCACGTGTCAGTCACTTCTTAACAGGCGTTGCTGCAAATATCTACTAAATAGGATATAAATGCCATGTTTTTGTCATTTGACAGAAAACTACAAGTATGTCATGTGGACCTTAAGGATAACAATTATTCTTTTCTGTAACTTCTAAACAAGCAGAAACTCAATGAATTTACAAGCAGATAGACCTGTAGAATCGACTGTGGCACTGCCAGACTTTTGTTTGTGTTAAGTGTTGTTTCTACGCCCGCTCATACACCACACCACACCACGGCCCCTCCTATTACACTCTGACGACAATTTGTATCCGATGACATCAAATACATGAGTAGACATTTTAACTTTATTTGCCTTCTTGAATATTCTTTGCAAATAAGTTCATACAGTGAAAGTATAATGGCATGTTTCAATCTGTATTTCCATATATTACGTCTCAGAAACTAAAATACGTTACGGACTGTGTAACATACGAATTTGGAGCTGTACAAAAAACTGTCGGATGAATTTAATCATGACACCAGTCGATCAATTGATAACACCTATTCTACAGGAAGCTAAATTCAACTTCAAAAAATTAAATAACGACTAATCCTTTACAAAGGTATCGAATAACATGCATAGCCTATTAAGTTATACACATTTTATTTGAAACACCTTTATGCAAAATGGATATGAATTGTATGCAAGAAAGACGAATTCAGTACTTTATACACTAATGTGGTCACAGTGCCTTTAAATATGCAGCAGTAGATTTACATAAGCAAGAATCAAGGTCAACAACATTGGTGAATGTAATTTAAAAACAGCACTGTAAAAACTTCTTCATATTTCACTCTTCCACTCATTTTACGTATACTTGCAAAAGAATTATACTGTTCGGTACGTTCGGTTCCTTTCACACATATCGTAAACGAATTTTACTGTCCTAATACTGTAGGTTATTATACAGGGCATACACAAAAGAATGGTGCGGTATCAAAAGTGAATAAAAAATGTATTTCTCACCTTACACGGGCACAACATACACCGTCAGCGGCGGCAACTGTCCAAGTTTCTCATTTGGTAATTACAATCCTTCAATGTGTGCACCCTGGGTCACACGACACACATCCACACGGTAATCAAACTCATCCCAGACCCGGTGTAGCATGTCCGCTGTAATGGCCTGCAGTGCATGCGTTATCCGATCACGAATTTCATGGATGGACGTGGGCAATGGTGGTACATAAACGCTGTCTTTAACGAACCCCCAAAGAAAGAAATCGCAGGGTGTAAGATCTGGCGAACGGGGTGGCCAAGGGAGAAGGTTCTTGTCTCCATTTGCAGCAGCACGTCCGATCCAGCGCTGTGGAAGAACACGATTGAGAAGCACTCGTACATTCCTGTGAAAATGGGGGGGGAGCTCCGTCCAGTTGTAGAATGTAATCGTCATAATTGGTATTCAGTTGGGGTAACAACCAGCTTTCCAACATGTCCAAAAATGAGTCGCCAGTCACAGTTGCACCATTCTTTTGTGTATGCCCTGTATATCACCGCCGTCAGTAGACTTCTATCAATAAACTATGTGATTATGGCCTTAGAAGGGGTGCGAGATGTAACAGTTATGACGAAGTGTGAAGAGATGTGGGCCTAAGGTCTTGGCTTCCATTTATGTTCACAGACATAACCTTAAAGACTGCCTCTTCCGCCACGGTGGTATAAAGACTCGAACTTGACTATTCTATAAAGTTCTGGCCCTGGTATATCGTATCTAAACTCATTACATTTATGGACTTTTCCCATCGCCTAATGTAGTACAATTAATAAAATAAAGCAACACTGCGTTTCGGGGACAAGATCGGCCACCGGTTTTCAGGGTTGTTCTAAAATACTAGTATAATATTATTACATAATTAAGTACGTCCATCTTTGAAGCGAACTAGAGACAGATCAGCGCACACATTACGTACATTACGTTACAACAATGATGTTAATAATGGAACATGCAGAAATAACGAGTATAAATGGACGCACACACGCATAAACAAAATGTGGCTTTTGATTAAAGAGACTAATTTTAAACCGTACTTTATCAAAGAAGTTATTATATCTACGTGTTATCCTCTTCAAAGTGATTTCCATCGGACGCTACAAACCTTTCAGGCCTCGAAGCACTACTACTGACCTAACACACTGAAGTTTTCTGTGGCAGTTTTCTTAAATTTTACAAAAAAATTGGATGTTTGCTTGTTGCAAAATTTTAACAATCCTTACTTTACTTTATCGTGTCCGGACCATCAAATTAAAGATTTTTTTGCCCAGTATTGGGCTACGTCAATTCCTTTTTTATTTGCAAGCCATAAATCCTCGAGGGTGCATTTCTGGTGGCAGTCCTTGCATGACAGGAGATGCTCCATATCTTGTACCTCTCCACAGCCACAATATAGATCGCCAGCGTCTGTTTTGCCCCATTTTACTATATTTGTTTTTACTGGTGCCACCCCTGTTCTAATGCGACTAAGAGATTTCCAAGTATTAAAATCAAGGAGGTGGCTACAATCCTAATCGCGGCAAGTTAGAAAATCCGTTTAAAAATAAAATATTACTCGACACTACTTCATCACAACGGAGCGTGGTTTGGCATGTGACTGGAGAAAGGTTCAATGGTAACCAGTAGATGTCTATAGTAGTGATAAACTGTAAAGGCCAGGAGCTGCGCACGTATTTCTACGTAAGAGCCACACCTCCTATACACGTGGGTGCATGTTTGTTTACAGTTTTAACAGAAAACTTGGAAGCCCAAAGATTAGATTGGAGGAAAGCATTAACATTTACCTTAAAGAAAAGTGATCTGAAGACTGCTTTAAAATAATTCAGAGCGGAGTCCAGTGGGTGATAATGACCTTCAGGTTTAATAGACTCAGGGAATTTCCTGACCAACTGAGCGACTATAAAGTCTATAAGACTGAACCACTACCATGCCGTTAGAAATGTTTGAATAAGCAGAAGTTAAAGACTGAAGATTAGCCGATCCCAGTGGCCGTGCGGTCTAAGGCGTGGGTCTTCGGCCGCTCGCTTACTAGGATCGTGGGTTCGAATCCCACCGGGGGCATGGATGTTTGTGTTGTGTTGTTGTATAAGGACAGTAGTATGGAACATGAAGGACAGAAGGATTTAAAAGTACAAAATGGATTAAAGGGGAAAAACCCCGGACAGGAAAAAAAAAAAAAATCCCACCGGGGGCATGGATGTTTGTGTTGTGTTTGTTGTATAAGGACGGTAGCATGGAACGTAAAGTGACATGAAGGACGAAAAGGATTTAAACAGTACAAAAATGGATCAGAGGGGAAAAACCCCGGAGAGACAAAAAAAAAATCCCACCGGGGGCATGGATGTTTGTGTTGTGTTTGTTGTAAAGACTGTAGCATGGAACGTAAAGTGACATGAAGGACGAAAGGATTTACACAGTATAAAAATGGATCAAAGGGGGGGGGGGGGGGAACCCGGACAGGCAAAAAAAAATCCCACCGGTGGCATGGATGTCTGTCTGTTGTGAGTGTTGTGTGTTGTCAGGTAGAGGTCTCTGCGACGAGCTGGTCCCTCGTCCAGACGAGTCCTACCGAATGTGATGTGTCTGAAATGTGTGTGATCATGAAACCTCGACGAAACGAGGAGGCCCAGGCCCATATAGGGCTGTCGAGCCATAGGAAAAGGGGGGGGGGGGAAATAAAGACTGAATATTACTGTCTGTTAAGGGTTTCTAAAATGAGGAAAGGAGAGAAAGAGAGAAACGTTTGTAAGGGTTAGGTTATACTGAAATGATAGGAACCAAAAATTAATAATAACATAATGCATTGAAGAGATACATAACGTACAATAAAAATGTGGATAGGTAAAGACAAACACGGTCTCTTTCAAGATAAGGTAGTTAAACAAATTTCATGCCTTTGAAGAATTTTAGGTAAAATTGCTACTTATGGCTACCGTGTAAAATCAATTAGCAGCGAAAATATCAACCACGAACCCTTATAACGCTTACTCTATATACTCTCAGATTCAAAATAAAAGAATTCTACATTCTGACTGCAGGATACATCTCAGAACAAGTATCAATTATCTGAATATATAACAATAACAGACTAGTTTCTATGACCGAGACGCAGTGTGTCTACTGCGCGGTACGTTCTGAATCTTTGAATATGGTACAGTTTACGTCTTTCAAATTTTTTCAAAGGCACGCACAAAGTGTTTAAATCATACTTCAAAATAACATACGGTAAGAAGGGGTGTCAGCGGAACGGATAAATACGTACAGAAAGCATGGATCGCTACCGACAATAAGTCTATTTTGAAATCTATCCTGATAATGACACATAAAACATACGGGCATTTTACAGAATATTGATGGGCATAACGAAAGCACAGGGCGTACGCTACGTATTTCGTATTTATCTCGACACAAAAAAGGTCATCGGTGGACATGATTAATAAGTGTTCAGGAAATATCATTAATAATGTCTGTCTGAATTTAAATGTTCGATTATGCCAATGAAAGGCAGTCACACATATATAGATAACACCATGACCCCAATGACAGAGGCAATAAAAACAAAATACACAGATTTAAAAAAAAAACCAAATATATTATTTAAATGAGACGCTATTATCTTGACATATATTCGCGAGGGGGGGGGGGGTTCTCTTTCGAATGTAGGCCGAAATAGCGACTGATCGAAAGTAAAGGGTGAATTTTAACCCTTTAAAGCTCAGTGGTTACGTACCACCAGCGTTTAACAATCAAAAATTCTACAATCAGCACACTAACTCCCTGGAGCAGAGTCCTTCTTTAGAAGCTGATAGTTCCTCAGCTAGTCAACAAATTCACCACATTTTATAAAATCCAATGGTTTATTACCGCATTCACAAGCGCCCGTCATCTGTCTCTATCCTGAGCCAGATCAATCCAGCCCATACCCCCTTTCATTTCTTAAAAATTCATTTTAATATTATCCTCCCATCTAAGCCTAGATCTTCAAAGAGGCCTTTTTCGTTCAGGTTTCTCCACCAAAATCCTGCATGCACCTTCCTCTTCACATTCGTAAAGCATGCCCTGCACACCTCATTCTTCTTCATTTGATAACCCGAAAAATATTTGGGTGAGGAGTACGGAATATGAAGCTCCTCAGTATGCAGTCTTCTCCATTCTCCTGTTATCTCTTCCTTATTATGCACAAGTATCTTTCTCCGCTCCCAATTCGCGAAAGCCCACAGCCTATGTTCCTCCTCAATGTGAGAGACCAAGTTTCACACCCATACAAAACAACAAGCAAAGTTATAGTTCTATATATTTTAATCTTTATATCTTTGTATAGCAAACGGGAAGACAAAAATTTCACATTGTTGAGACCGTGCATTTTATTTAATTATTAAATAATTTAATAAATAATTAAATAATTTAATGGGAAGACAAAAAATTCTGCGCCGAACGGTAAGGCAGCCACGCTTTCAAAAGATTGTTATTAGCCATCTTTATGTTGCGATATATATTTTTTTCATTCTGTTCATGAATCATGAAAATATGGGTCCTCTTAAATTTTCTCAGCATTTACTTCTAGACCAATCTCCTTTCTAGCGAATGATAGAGCTTCTGTGTTTTTCTTTATAGCATGTACGCTTTCACCCAATATATTAACATTATCAGCATAAACCAGAAGCTGATGCATACCATTCAATTTCAAGCCCTTCTGGTTTGCCTGGACCTTCCTAATGGCATATTCTACAGCAAGTTTGAAAAAGCAATGGCGACGAAGCATCTCATTTTTTCTAACAATTCTTAATAGGAAACATGTCAGACAGATGTTTGCCCCCCCCCCCCCGGACTTTGCTATAGGTTTTATTTAGGCACACTTTTATTAGATTTACAAGATTCACAGAAATACGAAACTCAATAAGATCTCCCTCCTAACTGAACAATAGGTTTTCTTGAAGTCTATAAATAGCTGATGCACTGCCTCATTGTACTCCCATTTTTCTCAAGTATTTGACGACTGCAGAATATACTTTCAATAGTCGACCTGTTACGTCTAAATCCACAGTGATGCTCCCCAATAATTTCTTCTGCATATGGAGTTAACCTTGACAGAAGCATGTTGGATAGAATTTTGTATGTAGTTGGCAAATTTTATATGCCTCGATAATTAATACAATCTGTTTTATCACCCTTCTTATAAATAGATACAATGACAGAGTCATTTCTGTGCTGAGACAATTCTTCCTTATCCCAAAGAGAATTAATACGTTTATAGATCTCAGAACTAATTGTCCTCATCCTGCTTAAATTAATTCTGTTACAATTTCATCAGTACCTAGTGATTTATATCTTTTTTAGCTTTTCAATAGCCATACAAACCTCAGAGTCACTGGGCTCAGGCACCAGTGACTCTGCTGTACGTATTTCAGCCTGCCTAACATCAATAACCCCATGTATATTTAATGCTTGAGAAAAACGATTCCTCCAATTATTCAAAACACTGTGGAATGTGCAAGCAGATCACCCTTTTCGCCCTTCAATATATTAGTTCTAGGCTGGTGATCCTTCTTAAAATCAGGGCACTTATATGTTACAAAACATATAATTAGCGATTGAATCCCCATGCAGCACTAACTGATTAGTTCTTATAACAGAGAGAGTGTGTGTGTGTGTTCATTGTGCGGTACCAACTCAATCTTGAAGTACAATTCAGATCAATTTTAACCTTTAAATGGCTAATCTTGCATTTCTTTCAAATATCCAGCTGCTTGTATGAAAGGTTCCTTACTGCATACTGAATATCTACAACCAGCTCAACCAAGGTCGCCCGATACAATAATTCCCCGCGCGATTTCTCTTTAAGAATCACTGTCTTGGAAAAGGAAATGAAATATTTGGTGCTGTATGATTTAATGTTTCGGCTTCTGAGTACAAATCTACAAAATACTCAACCAGATATAGCTCCAGGAATCAGCCAGCTGGAAGTAGTTACGTGCTTTGTTGTAAGCAAAGAACCGTAATGGAGTTTCTGTCAGTGGAGAGCTCTTCAGTGGAGAACAGTCACAAAAGGCTGAAAGAGTCTGTGGACATGATGCTGCGAACAGAAACACTGCAAGGCGCTGTTTGAACCGAGCGAAGACATCAGACGAACGTAAAAAATCAGATACAGTACAGTGCGTATCTTTCACCGGCAGGAAACAGAAGCTACTATAATCTTACGGCCTAGAGCCGTGTGAAAATGGAACGTAGATCAAACGAGTAAATCGGCTACGTCTCTGATTTTATTTTACATTTCTTCTGTATATTTGAACAAGAAATTAATTACGAAATGCTACTTTCTGGGAAATCCTCTTAAATGATCAGTATTGGAAAATACGTTAAGCAAATAGGCCTGTTGGTCAGAAAAAAAGTTTACAGCCCATGAACTTTGGGTTTTTTTCATGTCTTATAAGAACACTTAACTTTTTAATTATTCTGTAATACTTCCAATTTTCTATAGAGTCTCCGTCACAACTAAGCTATTTATCATTCCGTGGAACAAGCTTTTATGTTCCCCGTTGAAAGAAGACAGTGTCCTTTCATCAGCTATCGTGTTTTCACCTCGCGATCATCTTTAAAGTTGCCGCTAATGTTTTGCTACAGCGCTGGAAACAGACGATAATCTCTAGGCGATGAATTCGCTTCATATAATTACAATCAGTGTAGGTTCTTCTGTTACGAAATTATACACCATGTAAACTTATTTTCTAATCGAATGTCTAATGAATGTCTTCACTAGACATTAAATCCGTGAAAATGAGATCAATACGAAGTCTCGAAACATCGGGCACCAATCATCCAGTGACAGGGTGCATTATCGCAGCAACACAGTGGCCTAAACTGGACAGCTGCGGAAGGTTAAAAACTCGAATAATCCTTACTTATTTGTCCATGAGTATACAACTGATTGCTGGCTATCTTTATAAAGCGCAGTCCAAGTTTCAAGCTTTTTAAACAAAGGCCGGAATTTATGAACTGACAGGTCACTCAGAGACCCAGAAAGTAGAGATTGGGTTTTTAGAAAAAACCGAGGTGACAAAGTACAAGTTCAGTACAAAGTTCAGTGAACTACAGGCGATGTGCACAAAATTCAATTCAATTCAGTTCTAGTCTATTAATGTGCCGAGTCAACAGCCAGATGGCCAATTACACAAACAGTACAAAACACAAACACAAATAACAACGGACAATGAACAGGACACAAATGAAACAGACACATCCAAAACAAAAAACAAATAAAAGAATACTTAAGTAATTAATTAGGACACCTTGTAATAATGTAATAAAATAATATTACATCTGACTAAGTGTGACAATTTGCCTTCTGAAGACATCCAGTTGATTACAAACTGAATTTGCAGCAGTTGCACACCGGCCGGAGGGACAATTTGTATAGGACGAACTGACATGAAACAAAGGAAAGTCTCGGAGGTTCGTAAATAATAATAATAATAATAATAATAATAATAACACCCTTTGCTGATCTTACTATTTCAAGCATGGAATCTAGCAGTGTCTTTCAACAAATTATAATAAACTTACACATACGTAGACATGCATTCATTATAACAACTGCAAAACTCTTTTTGTAAGAGCCTCGATTTATTTTCCTTTCCACGTTTCATTTTGGTGACTAATGAATTTGTGATGAGGATAAGCACTTTCCTTCGTCTAACGTTTACTAAGTTTTAATTATGTAAACGTCAAAGTGGCGACAAGGGTGAAGACACAGTTCTGGGGCAGGTCACTGCATCCCTTAAATACTGGTGGTGGTGTCGTGTTACAAACTCCAGATGGATAAGGCTCACAGGCTACAACGTACATCCTGGTGCATAAATTTTGATTAGGAATGTCCCGTATGTGTGATTATGATGTCTTCTTTTATAAAGCAAAATAAAAACCTTAATAGTACATCCTATATACCAGATAGACGAGTTTGGGAGCCATATTTTAGAAGGCACCTCAAGCGAGAGCCGTATCTTTGTTCATCAAGGCAAATGTATGGTAGCAATACTGCTCCCTGTCTGACACAACACAGCCAGCGCTTTAAATCCCTCAAGAGCATAAGGCCACAGCAAGCAGTACAAGATAGGCAATATACGTGTAAAGTAACATTGTGGCGCGTTCGCGTAACCATCTCTGCCGTGGAAAAGCTGTAAGTATTAAATATTATGAGTGCGTGTCTGTGTTCGTGCCTTAGTTATCTTGCATGCAAATTGCATTTTTTCTGCATCGTATTATATTATCTGTGGCTTGTCTGGCTTTACCATATTTTTCAACATCATGTCATAAAGGCATGATTTTCGAAAAAAAAAACTATTGACATAAAATGTGTGTTTTGATTTTCTCTACAAATTTTGTCCGAAACATTTCTCATTCTAAGAAGAATTCAGCGAGATAATATCATAAATGTGCACAGCTCTCCATGTAAAGTACCCATTATTCTTCTCAGGTTTTAATCAAACTTGAATTTTCTCGACAGATTTTCGAAAATCCTCAAACACAAAATTTTATGAAAATCCGTCCAGTGGGAGCCGAGCTGTTCCATGCAGAGGGACATGACTAAGCTCATAGTCTCTTTCCGCAATTTCGCAAACGCGCCTAAAAACGACTAGTGTATAACGAATATGAAATTGTAAAAAAGGAAGAAATCGTGACTTAATTTGAGAGTTGAGAATTTAAGAATTATCAAAATACGAGGTATGTGAGTCGGAATTTAAACCCGGGACATCCGTAACAAGTACTTCCACTTGACTGAGACAGAGTTGAGGTGTTTGGACAAAGCACTGCTTGCTTTTGCCCGCCCCTGAATTAGATTATACAACTCTGGTATAGCTCACAGAAGCCTTCAAATACAAAAATACAATAAAACGAAATAAGGAAGTAAAACTGGAAATTGAGCCTTAATGATGGATAGGAAATCAATTTATGGGATCCTTAAAACACAGTAGTTGCTGCAGCTGCAAACTGAAATGTTAGGTGGGTCCACCACAGCAGTGTTTACCAACCGCGGATCGACAAGGTCCTCAGGTGTTCAAGACTTGAGAGGATTCTATGAAGTTCTCTCTTCAGGAGAGGTGCATATATGGTTTTTGGTGATGAAACCTGAGGGAGGGGCCCACTTGTAAGACCTAGGCGAGATGGGATGATTATATTAAAATTAGTCTTCAAGAAATAGGATGGGGTTGTGGACTGGATTGATCTGGCACAGGATAAAGAAATGTGGCGAAGTTTTGTGAAGACGGTAATGAACCTTCAGGCTTCATACAGTACTGAGAATTTCTTGACCAGCTGAGGAACTATCAGCTTCTCAAGAATGACTCTGCTCCATGGAGTCAGTCAGAGTCGACGTAGCAGAAGTGTTTACAGTTAGTTTTATATTCGTACGTATTCCAACGCCGATCGCAGTGGCCGCGCGGTCTAAGGCGTGGGTTTGCGGCCATTCGCTTGCTGGGATCGTGGGTACGAATCCCGCCGACAGCATAGATGTCTGTCTCCTGTGAGTGTTGTGTGTTGTCAGGTAGAGGTCTCTGCGTAAGGTTGATCACTCGTACAGAGTAGTCCTGCCGATTGTGGGTATGCCCAACTGAGTGTGATCGTGAAGCCTCGATAATGAGGAGGCCCTGGCCCACTGGCGCCGTTGCGCTAAGGGGAAAAATGTATTCAAGCTTTAAATGTTACAGCAGATTTTGCTTAGGAGGTCCACGAGTTGAAATAATCTTGGGGAAGGCGTCGGCAGAAGTAGTGAGACTTTGGAAGGGGTCCGTCATACGGGAGTGCTTAAGAACACTTTCTTACTGATTGTGTTGCGTACGGGTGCCGTAGTCTACATCAAGAACATAAATCGTAGTTGATGACATTTGCCTTAAATGTATTACACACACACAAAAGAAATTTTTCAATCACTCTATTAAATGTTGATAGCTATTTAACAATTGCTCAATACAGAATTTTTCTCAGGTCTCCCTCTGTCCCGCGGAGAGTTTCAACTTGCCCCATTCGACCCGTAAAAACAATAACTTCCTACCCTCGTAATTATATAACCATAAATTATAGTGCGAAATCGGATATTACAATTTACCTAGACTTCAAAATAGGAGGACAAGTAATTCGCATTGTGAAATATGCAGATGACCTTGTGCTACTGGCTAGGGAAGAAAAGGTGCTACAGGGCATGATTGATAGACTAATTGAAATTGGAAGACGCTATGGAATGGAAATGAATGTGGAAAGAACCAAGATAATGAGAATCTCAAAAGCAACGATACCAAATAAAAATTACGATAGATCAAAACAATTGGAGAATGTGGAATATTTCAATTATTTGGGTAGCATGATAACAAATGATGCAAGGTGTACACGTGAAATTAAATCCAGAATTGCCATGGCAAAAACAGCATTCAACAAAAAGAAGACTTTTCACCAGCAAACTGGACTTAAATTTAAGGAAGAAACTAGTAAAGTGCTATATTTGGAGCATAGCTTTGTATGGTGCTGAAACGTGGACACTTCGGAAAGTAGATCAGAAATACCTGGAAAGTTTTGAAGTGTGGTGCTGGAGAAGGATGGAGATCAGTTGGACCAATCGTGTGAGAAATGAAGAAGTATTACACAGAGTCAAGGAGGAGAGGAATATCGTACATACAATAAAAAGAAGAAAGGCTAACTGGATTGGTCACATCTTGCGTAGAAACTGCCTTCTAAAACACATTATTGAAGGAATGTTAGAGGGAAGGATATAAATGACGGAAAGATGAGGAAGAAGGCGTAAGCAGCTACTGGATGACCTTAAGGAAAAGAGAAGGTACTGGAAATTGAAAGAGGAAGCACTAGGTCGGACCCTGTGGAGAACTCGCTTTGGAAGAGGCTACCTGTCGTAAGACAGACTACAGAATGAATGAAAGTAGATCATAATCCTAATATTTTGGTCTTCTGGGGTATACAGCGTGTGTAGATTGGTACATAGTTATCAACATTTCAGAGGAGCTCCCTGTCTCCATCTTCAGGGTAGTACAAAAAGTCAGTTTTCTTGAAATACTGTAAAGATGCAGGTAATCGTATAAAACAAGGAGACGGACATATTTATCATACCACCTGTACAACACCCCCAATACCGTAAAGGCCTATGCCTGCTCTACTGTCACTCAATACTGCCTCGAAACAACGACATGGGTTATCTAGAAAACAGGATTCCTAGAATCAAACAGATTCAAAGCTTTGACAGTTACATCACAATCAATATCCTACTGTGCAAACACAAAATCTGGATTAGACACAATATTTAGTTTTCCACATCAAACAAACGAATGAGGTAGTGAAAGGCATTAAATGGTTCAGAATCCAATACAGCTTGACTAGAGTGACAAACCGCATCAAGCGATACGATTTGTTACACAAGAGAAAGCCTGAGACGAGAACCAAACATTCTGCTTGGAAGGGGACTGACGATGGCCCAAAGCAGACAGCATTTAAAAGATTAAGTATTAATTCAGCCGATCTCAGTGGCCGCGCGGTCTAAGGCGTGGGTCTTCGGCCGCTCGCTTACTAGGATCGTGGGTTTGAATCCCACCGGGGGCATGGATGTTTGTGTTGTGTTTGTTGTAAGGACGGTAATATGGAACGTAAAGTGACATGAAGGACTAAAGGATTTAAACAGTACAAAAATGGATCAAAGGGGAAAAACCCCGGACAGGCAAAAAAAAAAACCCCCGCCGGGGGCATGGATATTTGTCCTCTTGTGAGTGTTGTGTGTTGTCAGGTAGAGGTCTCTGCGACGGGCCGATTCCTCGTCCAGGGGAGTCATACCGTGTGTGTATATGTCACTGAGTGTGATTAGGTGAAACAATAACCCCTACACCTACAATTAGTAGGTAGAAGTGCAAAGAATAAGAAAGAAAAAAATAAATACTAATTCACACACACAAAATGCCAGTCACAGTGGCCGCAATATTCCAGATGCGTAATGTGTTCTTCCGCTCACATACTACTCGTAGAACGCTAAGTTTCAATTACATTCAAGTCACGGACATACTCGTATGGCTGTGTTTCATACATGATTATATTGTCCTAAGCATAATATCAGCCCATCCTCGGTAAAAGGAATCTCAACAAATGGTTAAGAAAGATTCATACCTTTAGAGTTCATTCTGAATGGTGATCAGGCCAAAAAGAAGGAAAAACACTGTCCTACTATTCAATTTGAGGAATGATAGGCCTAAGAGTGGAAATAATAGGACAAAGAGTCTTTCGCGTAAATATTTCTCAATGGCCAACAGCCCCTAGTGGGTCAGGGCCTTCTCATTGTCGAGGCTTCACGATCACACTCAGACACACCACACTCGGTAGGACTCCTCTGGACGAGTGATCAGCCCGTCGCAGAGACTCTGCCTGACAATACACAACACTCGCAAGAGAAAGACATCAATGGCCCCGGCGGAATTCGAAACCACAATCCTAGTAAGCGAGCGGCCGCAGACCCACGCCTTAGACCGAGCGGCCACTGGGATCGGCCTTTCACGTAAATATTACTAGATCTATTCCTTCTAAACTCACTCTTCATTTGTTTTTCAGTTGTTGACTGTAATGCCTTTCTTCACGTACTGTGGACATCAATAGTCACGTAGCAGCAAAGCATATTCGAAACGTGTGTTTTGCATCACAACGATTTGGAAAAATAAGTCTAACAGACATCAACATACTGTCCTCGACCGGCAAAAACAGCTTTGACCTTGACTGCTTGGGTAGGTTTTTCATCTCCTGGCTAATCTTAAGGAGAAAATATAGAGATACTTTCCAAAACATAAGAATTTTCATTAAGTCAATCAGTTTTCACTGGATAACCTGAAAACCTGAAGTTTTTTTTTTTACCCGCATTAGCTGCTTTCCTCGCAAAACTTTCTACGATTCCTTGCTTAAGCACACGATCAAATTCGTCTTTACTGCAGGTCATACAATGTTGACTGAGAAGGTGAATTTTTATAAAGTGAAAGGAATGTGAAAACAAAGGTGTACATTATAGCTGATGCACAGTGTCCCCTTTATCTTGTCCCCGAGTACTGCAGCTTTATCGCATAGAAAGCCTGCATCCGTCGAGATATCCTGTAACAACTCCAGTGCTCAGGGTTGCTCAGTGATACGGTAAGATAAACACCAGTATCACCGATCTTTTCACCCGATTTACAACCATGAAACTTTCTTCTTATTCACATACCTCACGGATAAAAGGCTTAGAGAGTTGAATAACAGCCATCGCGCATTTGATGATATCAGAGCGGCAATAAAGAAACCGTTCTTTATATCCACAAAGCCGTACTAAGCTAATGTGACATTCGACCTTGACATGTTATCACACAGGGATGAGGTAACATCGAACATGTTTCACAGCGAGGACTGTACGGTTATTTATTAGCCATTTTGCGCAGTATTAGATACAAAAGTGCCAAGGTTTGTACAGATCGTTTTAATTTTTGACTAAGTGAAGTGGTTCTTTGAATAAATTTTCAAACTGTGTATCGATCCAGAAGTGCCCCAGAAAACACAAAAATAGATATTATGATGATGTACATTCCGTGCAAAAATATATATGTATTCTTATTATAAAACCCAAAATTTGCACATACAAAGTATATATTGTTGCGCGGTACCGCAGCTGGTTGAGGCACTGCTCTATAAGCCGGAAAGTCGCGGGTTCGATTCCCGAAGGTGTTATTGGGATTTTTCATTGACCTAATCTTTCCGGCCGCGCGGTCTAAGGCGTGGGTTTGTGGCCGTTCGCTTGCCGGGACTGTGGGTTAGAATCTCACCGGGGACATGAATGTCTGTCTCTTTTGGGTGTTGTGTGTTGTCAGGTAGAGGAGTCCTACCGAGTGTGGTGTGTCTAAAATTAGTGTGATCGCGAAGCAACGTTAAGGGGAGGCCCTGACCCCAATACGAGCAGAAGCGTCACAAATGAAGTATGTGTATATATATATATACACACACTTCGTATGTGCAACTTGTTGGTTTTATAACAACAAAAGGAATAAATATTTGTGGTCTGTCATTACAGCCACTCCGCTTTGTAAAGAATCATAATTGATGCCTTTTTAGATTGGAATTCCATTCTTCTGGGGTATGAATTTGCGCTCTGGGTAACCGCATCCGGACATTTGGAGGCACCCCAGTGTCCTCATCTTGATGGGTCGCAAGACCTTTTTGAACATTTACAAGCATCTAACGGGATAGGCTGAGGATAACCACGCCACCGTGACCTTCGGTTTTGCATGTGTTATTCGCTCCATGGCAAGTGAATAAACTTCATGCGTGAAAAAATAATTTATTTACAGAGTCTATTTATTTTATGTATAGTTTATTTAACGATGCTGTTAGCACGTCAGGTGATTCAATAAAATCGTCATGGGCTGACAGCCGCGACATGTGGTTAAGGTAAATAAATTATATACGTTTTTCAGGTGGGGGTTCCTGCGTCCGTGATCTCTGGATGTTCAGTCGCATGAGAACCCTTATAATGGAAATGGAGTCGGTCTCTGAAACGTTGGTATACCTTAAGCAAATGTCGCGGCTGTCAGCCTGATAGAATTTCACTGAATTTAGTCGCTGCGCAAGCTTCAAAACAAACAGCTCGGGTGATATAATACCGCCTAATTGTTGATGCGATCTGCACTCTTCTGGGATATTACGCTGCGTCATGTGGTAATTGTTTACCGACGTTTCGGGACAACGTATCGGTCTCATCTCCAAGGGTCAAGAGTCGGTCTCATATTTAAGGGTCAAAAAGGACTCTACACCCTTGAAGATGGTACCGATATTTTGTCCCGAAACGTTGGTAAATAATTACCACACGACGCCGTATAATATCCCAGAAGAGCACAGATCAAATTGTTGATTTATTTCTCAGTTATGAACTGGAAAATACGTGGAAGAAAACGGACAAGGTGTATGTGAAGGCATTGTCACGAAATTTTTTGGATGGACTTAAAAATACAAAAAAAAAAAAAAACTTCCGTCAGGATATCCGAAGTATAAAGTAAGACTGTCACCCGTTCCACTGGGAACCACGTCTTTTAGTTGCCAGATATCTCTGCTGTACGTGACACAGAAAACAGCACTTCCTTATGCAATGTTCTGTAGTTGTCACGATAAGCAGCCAGTGTAGTTATAAGTTTAAGATACTAGGGTTAATGACACACGACTACAGATGGCCATATCGCGTATACAAAACCAGATCCTCCTATATACGTTTAATGTGTTGCTCTGCATTAGGCAAATTTTAATTGTGTTTATTACATATACAAATTTGTGATTCCACAGTGTTTGTAACCAACGGAATATATGACATTATGGGTTCATACTATTTCCTGTCCGTAGGCACTTTCGTAAAATTGCGAAAAGCGATTATTAGCTCTGTCATATCTGTCTGTGCTTCTGTCCGCATAGAACTCGGTTCCCACTAGACGAGTTTTCATAAAAACTTCATATTTAAGGATTTTTAGAAAATCTGTCTAGAAAATTCAACTCTCATTAAAATCTTACCACAAGAACGGGTAATTTAAATGAAGACGCATGTAAATATATGGTAACGTCTCGTTCAGTTCTTCTTAGAATGGGAAACATTTCAGAAAAAGTTGTAGAGAAAGTAAAAACGCACATTTTATGTTAAGCAACTTTATTTTTGGAAAATCGTGGCGTTTATAAGATAATGTGAGAAAACATGGCACAGACAGACAATCCACAGATGACAATATAATAGGGCGCATGCGCTTTGCATTCTGGATAACTAAGGCTACAGACACAAACTCATATTTAATACTCCCTGCTTTTGCATGGCAAAAATCTTTACGCGAACGCGCCTCAATTTTACGTTTATACGTTCATTGCCTGTCGTGTAATATTCCAGACATGCCTGCTGATGGCCTCACAGACTGGCCGGAACACGTAGCAGTAACGTGATAAATTTCAGAAAATAAACAATAGTGTTGTGCAGACGATGTAATTACTGTGTTCACAGCCACAAGGATGTTGCAAATCCTTCGGCTACTCAAATACGTACTACCGTGTCACAGACGACGTCTAACGGCTTAATTCGACCCTCATCACTGTGAAAGTTTCGGCGCTGAAGTGAAAAAAAATCCACGTTCTCGCATGTGTCGGTAAACAGTAACAAAAATTGTTTTATTTTAGACGTATCTCTATGGGAATCGCTGTCAAAACACATTGCAACAGCAGCTAGACGTTGTCATAGCAATATAGTCAATAAAATGAAAATATGAACACTTATTTACGTACTTGAAAACTTGAAATGACGCATTCTGCAGTGCTCTCCAGAGGTAGTGTACAGCACGTAACACAGATTGCCGTGCCTGACATCCCATTCACTTATATATATATAACCACGCGGTGGCGCAGTTGGTTGAGGCACTGCGCTACAAGCCGGAAGGTCGCGGTTTCGATTCCCGATAGTGTCATTGGAATTTTTCATTGACATAATCCTTACGGCCGCACTATGGCCCTGGGGTCGGCTCAGCCTCTAACAGAAATGAGTACCAGGAATATTTCCTGGGGGGTAAAGGCGGCCAGGACCACCTTCATGTGCAGATTGTCTACAAATCTGGAAGCCTCAATCTCCTGGAAGCCTAAGGGACTGTCCAGGCCTGTAAAAGGATTGCTTTATCTTGTATTACAACCATACTTCATTAAATATTGTCCATTGTATGGGTTATGCCTAATATACATGACGTTTCGGGAGCTGACTACTCCTATCTTCAGTTTATAATGTTATACCACTCACACCCTCGCTCAGTCACTCCAAGGAGCAGAACATTTCTTGAGAAGCTAATAGTTCCTCAGCTAGTCAAGAAATTCCCCGTATTTTATGGAACACGAAGGTTCATCACCGCGTTCACAACAGCCGGCCACTTGTCCATATCCACAGCCAGATCATTCCAGTTCACGCCCCTCGCCCTATTTCTTGAAGATCCATTTTAATACTGTACCCCCATCTACGTCTAGGTTTTCCAAGTAATCTTCTTCCCTCAGGTTTCCCCACCAAAACCCCGAATGCATCTCTCCTGTCCCCATACGTGCCACATGCCCCGCCCTTGTCATTAGTCTTAATTTGATCACCCGAATAAAATTTTGTGAGGAGTACAGATCATAAAGCTCCTCGTTATGTAGTCTTCTCCACTTCCCTGTTACCTCTTCCCTCTTAGGCCCAAATATCTTCCTCAGCACTCTATTCTCGAACATCCTCAGCCTATTCAAAGTTTAATAAACCAACACATGCACTATATTCTTACAAGTATGTCAATTACCCCTACATACGTTTCGGCTTCAACAAGCTTCAACAAGGATGGCTTGTTGAAGCCGAATCATATGTAGGGGTAATTGACATACTTGTAAGAATATAGTGCATGTGTTGGTTTATTAAACTTTTAATTTGTTATCAAGATACACGGTGAATATAACGTGAACAAAATCCTCAGCCTATGTTTTTTCCGTCATGTGAGACCAAGTTTCACATCCATATAAAAAAGGCAAAATTGTAACACAAAATAAAATACTAAAACTTTTTATAATACAATAAGGCCATTAACGATTCAGCACAGTTTTTAACAAACACACTGTAGACGTCTTGTGTCCAGCAAATATTCTGGTCCGAGACGTCATGTGTATTGGACATACCTCAGCGAGTGGACAGTCTCGAACCAAGTAGGGGTATAATGGAACATCCACTGTGACAGACCTACAGAGCAACATAATACTGTATTTTATTGTATAATCACCGTGCATTTTTCACAATTATTGTTAAGTCACCAACTGAATGCACTATTTATTTAAAAAAACACTATATGGTTCCTTAAAATGTTTTGGTAAACACCCTACATATGCATTCAATATAGTCTTCTCGGGCGCACAGCCGCGTCAATTCGTTTGAATACAACGTTTCGGGGACTAGCTCCGTCCCCATCCTCAGGCAAAACTGATTTTAAAACTTATACCCTACATATATTTCGGCTTCCTCATGAAGCCATCCTTCATGAGGAAGCCGAAACATATGTAGGGTGTTTACCAAAATATTTTAAGGAACCATATAGTGTTTTTTAAAATAAACAGTGCATTCAGTTGGTGACTTAACAATAATAATACTGTATTGTTGTACCTACCTCTTCTGACATGACAGTCCCACTGTAATGAGCACTATATCACAAACACCAAAACTTTCTTAATCACGAGCAGAAGTTTAAATTTGAATATCCAGAATCACATGAGAATGGAATTAAGATGCGTCAAATTACTGTTGTAGACACTTGTTATCGAATTAATAGTAGGCCAATTTGCACAAGATACGTTGCGACCAAACTCTACACACTAAGTCTGTAACAAGAATAGAACACGCGCTGATATATTTTTCGCCCCAAAATCACTTAATTAACGTGATCTCAAAATGTGACCACTTCCTACTACGTAGTACGATCGGTATGAATCGCCTGTCCATACCAGTCAATATCGTTGTCTCGTCTTTCTTTCTTGACTTTATTTTCAAGGTCACGCGCGTAAATTGCTTACTCTCCACTAATTTATCTGTGAATTCCAAGTTCTATGGATAAGTCTAGGTCTAATTTTTGTACAACCAAACATTTTACAGATAGTTATCGAAAACGTTTATCACATTCAGCATTTATGCTTGAATGGTTTAGCTCACATGACGAACGTAAAAAATGCATAAAAATTCTTAATTTTAAAATGCGAAGAGAAGAAATATCTTTGGGATAACTAGCCGTAAAAAAGGTAAAGCAACCCCATTACAGGCCTTGACAGGCCCTTAGGGCTCCAGGAGGTCGAGGCTCCCATGTTTTTAGACAATCGGCACATGACGGTGGTAAGGTTGTCAGCCCTACGCACCGGCCGCTTTTACCTCCCAGGAAAAATTCCCAGTACTCATTCCTGTTAGAGGCTGAGTCGACCCCAGGGCCATAGTGCGACTGAAACGATTATGTCAGTGAAAAATTCCAGTGACACCATCGGGAATCGAACCTACGTTCCGGTTTGTAGCGCAGTGTCTCAACCAACTGCGCCACCGCGTGCCCCCGATCAGCTGTCATGACAGAGCAGATGCTGGTCCCAAAGTTCCTTCAGTTTATTCAGTCTAATGCAAGGACAGCACTTAGAGAAAGGCCATTTTGTCTTAGGGGAAGCAAGGAACAGGAATTATAGTCGAGCCCGGTTATAACGACATGGCGTTATAACCGAGTTCAACTGTAAAACAAAGCTTATCCTACAGCAGTACTGATCTAAATTTTGTGTCGCAAACCCAGTAGGCCTAAATCTTGAGCGATCAGTGCAAGGCGGTCAAAATTTTGTTCTGGCGCAGACACTACGTAAGCTATTCAAGAAACCAGATCATCGCTCAAGATCATTACATGTTCAGAAGGAGAAGGAAGAGGAAGAGGGGGAGAATAAGAACAAGAAGAAGGAGAAGACGATGATGATATATAATAATAACAATACCTAGGAGCAGAGTCCGTCTTGAGACGCTAATAATTCCTCATCTAGTCAGGAAATTCCCCGCATTTTATGGAGCCCAGTAGTTCATTAGAGTTTTCACAAGGACTTGCTACTTGTCCACATCCTGAGCCATACAAATCCAGTCCACGCTTCCCCATACCGTTTTTTGAAGGCGCAATTTAATTATTATTATTTTCCCTGTCCACGCCATGAAAGCATATAAAGGTGTAGAGGTGTAGCTCCACTCATTCTTAATTTTGGCACTAGATGGAGGTGAGTGATTAACTTCACGCCCCGGCCGCTTTACCCCCGGGAAAGAGCCCCGGTACCATTTAATACGAGACTGGGTGGGCCCCAGGGCCGGTCTGGACGTTTTGGAGAAAATAAAAATCTCTTGCCTCACCGGGATTCGAATTCCGGACGGGCCAGTCCGTAGCCTGGCCTCTATACCGACCTCGCTACTCCGGTTAATAATAATAATAATAATAATAACAATAATATATTAATAACGAGTGTCCACGAATGTGCCTTCTTGTGGTACTTCACTGAGGTCGGTCTAAGAGCAAGCTGTTCGCGTGCAAGCCACCGTTCTATCGATCACAGCTGTTGCCGCATCGTACACAAAGGCAGTGTTCATTTGGTGCACGGAACGTTTTTATGTTTGCAGGTCTCATGATGAAAAGCTTGCAAAGCACAGAAGTTCCTTCAAGTTAAAGGTGCCGTAAATCTTGGCTCTAAGTAGTTTAATGTGTTAACTATTACGAGTTCAGTGAACTTTATAAATATGCTTTCACTTCCCGTCCAACGAAAGAAACTCATCGTTTCGAAAAAAAATGACTTCGTTGTATATATTTATCCATAACGATGAAAGAAGAGGAAACATTTCCTGCCATCTCTCGACATTTTTAGTTAATCAGCAGAATTTCGCAAACCGAAATTAAGTCAGCACAAAAAAGGAGGAAAATAAATTTAAATGTAAAGATTCAACCAACAAAATACCAGCCTTTCTAGCAGTTATTCAAACTCACTATTGTCATTTGCTGCCACATGTCTTTTAAATCAATAAAAATTAATCAACCAACTAATTCCATGGAGTAGAGCTCTTAAGAAGCTTGTACGTTCTCAGCTAACCAAAAGAATAGCAGCAATTCATGGAACCCAAAGGGCCCTTATCGTGTTTACGACACCCCGCCACTTGTAAATCGATATGAAATCGTTAAATATCAAGTAACGAACATGTACTTAATGTTGTACAGTACATAGATATCACTGCTGAAATCAATATCGGATACCATAGCCTGGGGTCTCCAACCTAACAAAATAGAAGTAATTAATTAAAAGTTTTAATAGACCAACATGTGCACTATATTCTTATAAGCAAGTCTATCACCCCTACATATGTTTCAGCCTATAACAGGCCATCTTCAGGGGTTCAAAGTTTTTTACATAGACTTTACATCTGTTAGTTCAATTTTAAAAATAGCTAGTACATCCACGTAAAATAAAATAAATGAATCGTAGTTCCCAATGGCTCAGGATAGGGACAGGTGGCGGGCTCTTGTGAGTGCGGTAATGAACCTTCGGGTTCCATAAAACGCGGGGAATTTCTTGACTAGCTGACGACCTGCTAGCTTCTCAAGAAGGACTCTGCTCCATGGAGTTAGTTAGTTCCCAATGGATTTTGGTATTATTACTTCCAGCTGTAAAATCCTAGGGAATGTGTTTACTAGTTTTCATAAGAGGTAAAAATTACATATCTATTGTTATATATAAAAATTTTAATTAGTTAACAAGATGCACGGTGAATACAACGTGAAAAAATAGAAGTTATTTGCAAGACATTTTTGGAGAAATACTTTCATATTTTATATATTAACATACTGTATTTTAATATCATACATATAATTTAAACTGTATAAGTCTATTGGTACTATATACCAATTACTGCTGTAAATAGTTAAAATTACATATTACTATTGAATGGCATATTATACGCTGCGCTCGTCTGTGAAAAGTGACTCCCTGATAACGGCTACGATGGGTAGCCGAAACATGTAGGAGTGAAAATAATTGTTGCGCAGTAGTTGGTAATAAAAAACGTACATACTTTTAAATAATGAATATGTTTACAGAATTAATTATCAAGATATTAATGGGCCATTTAAAAGTAATCATTTGTTACGTCTCTCCTCGACGAAGCTTTTGGGTTTGAAAAGAAAATAAAGAACTCAAATCACCACGACGAGAAGGTACAGTCTTCTAGGAAGAGGGAGGTGGGGAGGTGGGGGTGGGATGGGGGAAAGCTTATGGTATTGATCTAACTACAGCCACTGGGTTTTACAAATGTTTCACCGCCATGCTCAAATGAGCGCCAAGTTTGGTTTAGCATGTAAAAAGAGAATAAGAACTTACTCTGATGCATGTGTTGTCTTCAACTGCTGCCAAACCTCGGAGCGGAAGAGACAGGTGAGTTCTGCCAAAAACGAAGTATCATTTTCCCCTTGTATCAGTGCATGGAGGAGCTGGGGGTCTAGGGCTTAGGCCCCACTTTTCTGCACCCCAAAGCAACTACGATCTGAAAAGCAGAGTTATACAAACCGGTTAGTAACACGTAATATTCTGCCACGAAACTAGAGACATTCCACGGGAAAAGCTCCGTGATGCAGAGTTTCCCTTGTAAGCTGATATTCAAGCAGCTGGTCAAAACAATTCCTGCTTTCATTATAATCTGAATTGCCTTGCCGTGTTTATAATAGCCGACTTGATCCAATCTCGAGCTAGATTTTTCCTGTCCATACCCTCACATAATATTACTCCAGGACTCATTTTGATATTCTACTCCGACCTAGGCCTAAATCTTCATAATCATATCAAAAGAATAAAAATCAATGAAATAAGTATTAAACTGTGTGCTTAGAGGAAACTGAAAATCAGAGAAAAATGTCTCATGAGAAACTAGACAGAATTCACATCGAATATCAGGCAACAAAAACACACCTGGATTTAAATCTAAGTTAAGAAACGAAAAACAGAAACACGCCAGTTAGAATTCAGATTTTGACTTAGAGAAAGCACAAATAACGTAGAAAGAGATTAATTTTAAATAACGAATGAAACATAGTAGACAATCACAAACAAGCTACAATTTACGCCGTGCATAAAGAATGGAAGAATGTCACAGACGAACAAATCTGAATTTCTACCCCAAATCCAAGGAGAACGTACCAAATAAACTAGTCACAATTTATACCGCGCCCGAAACTCAGGAACAAATATCAAAGTAAAGGAGCCACTATTCAAAAGCCGCACTTGAGAATTTGGAGAAGATAACGAGGAAACCAGAGAGAAATTAACGACGCCACAGAGGAAAAACATAAAGCACACTCTTCATAATTTGGAAAAACTCCATGGAGCAGAGTCCTTCCTGAGAAGCTAACAGTTCCTCAGCTAGTCAAGAAGTTCCCCACATTTTATGGAACCCGAAATTTCATTACCGCATTCACAGATGTACGCCAACTGACCCTATCCTCAGCCAGAGCAATCCAGTCCATGCCTCCCCATCCCACTGCTTGAAGATCCATTTTAATATTATCCTCCCATCTACGCCTAGGTCTTCCAAGTGGTCTCTTTCCAACAGGTTGCCCCACCAAAACCCTGTATGTCATAATTTGGATAAAATAAAAAAGAAACCAGAGAGAAATTAGTGGCGTCACACACAGGAAACACAAAATTCACACCGCCTCTCAGAAGTGGGACAAACAGAAAGAAACTGGACAGTTTACACCATGTCACAAAGACACGAATAGCACAATGTACACATAGAAACTAGCCCAAACGTAAACTACACACTCGTAATGTAGAAGTACCGCGAAGAAAATGGCTAGCATTAAAAGAGCACCTCAGACGAACCGAGCATACTCGCTGAATGGTTACAGGAATGGTCATAGTGCCGCTTATAGGAAGTAAACAATTGGAGCTCGTTGTCAGTGCAGAGTATCATTTGGCATTGCATTCATGTGGACGTGTCAGGAACAGACGAATTGCTCAAGTGCCTACGCTGCACATTAATCTTCAGTGCTAATGCCGTACTGTCATATTGCAAGGGCAAGGCTATGCTTTTAGTGGTGTTAGAAACTGTTGGAAACTATCTAATCTATCTCACACGTTGTGTGGTTTTCCTTGAATTCATACTCATTCAGTCGACCCAAAAATTTCCCGAATTATGTAACTCGATTTATTTTTGTGTCCACAACCTAGCAACAGCTTTCGATTGTAAACCAGTTGACATCCTTAAAACGTACATCCCCTGCTTTCATTTAGTATTTCAATCCATTTACGCCAAGGTGTCTAAACAGGAGTATTTACAACGGAAATAATAACCAAAATATAATAAGCACTTCTTGCTTCTACTCCATATTTCATCCTTCTTGGTTTCACTGTTCGCGTGATAATGCTTACTGACGAAATCAAACTAGAGAGATTTCGGTGGGCAGGACATGCAGCATACATGATAAAGATAAATGCATTTTTTCTTCATTGGCTCGACAGCCCCTTGGGGGCCTAGGCCGCCTCATTTTCGAGGCTTCTCGATCACAAACTTTAGACACACCACATTCGGTAGGACTCCTCTGGACGAGGGAGCAGCCCGTCGCAGAGACCTCTACCTGACAACACACAACACTCACAAGAGACAGACATCCATGCCCCCGGTGGGATTCGAACCCACAATCCTAGTAAGCGAGCGACGGCAGACCCACGCCTTAGACCGCACGGCCCATGGGATCGGCAAGATAAAGTAAGAATGTCCAAGGAGAAAGACCAATTGGGAGACCTTGGAATAGAAGGGAGGATAATATTTAAATTGTTCTTAGAGGAACTAAATAAGGAGGAGTGGAGTGAACTGGCTCGTAACAGAATTCAATGACTGACTTTTATTAACACTTTAATGAACATCCATATAACATAAGGGTTGGGAAACTTCTTTACCAGATGACTAACAGCATTTCAAGGAATGCCCAATAACATTCTGAGTGTCTTGCTACACTGTACATTCATATATGTCTAGATGCTTCTTAACACAGCACTTAAACGTAATGCGTGCACGAGGAAGCTCATGTGCTGGCAGTTAAATGACTGAGCTGGTTGTGTGGTTTTGTGCTAATGTGTGCAAAATGGGATTTCATTTGTCTGCACGAACTTCGCGTATCCGTCATAACTTGATTCCAAATGGTCCAGTTGCGCTGCGCTGTCTCCCTGTAGTGAACTTCCCACTTACTGCATCATGACGTAAGGCGTTCTTTACGTTTGTATGAAACACGCAGCTCACAGTGTGTGCTGATGAGTCGTGATATGTAACACTTTCTACACCGTGGGTTAACTTGTAGCATCTGCTTTGATGCTCAATAATACACCTTCTTCAAGTCTGTTTATACCTTGCCCTTCGTTCTCTGAATTAACATCATACACATACCGAATTAACCGAGAGCATATTGAAATGTCCCTAACAATTTACAATCTTGTAGTTCAATATTATATGTTCAGTGACAGACCAATATTCTTGCGCTCGGGTGACAAACCGGAAGGTCGCGGGTTCGATTCTCGATGGTGTCACTGGAATTTTTTATTGACATAATCCTTTCGGTCGCACTATGGCCCTGGGGTCGACTCAGCCTCTAACATAAATGAGTACCAGGAGTATTTCCTGGGGGGTAAAGGCGACCGGTGCGTAGGGCTGACAACCTCACCACCTTCATGTCTAGAAATCTGGGAGACTCAACCTCCTGGAACCTTAAGGGCCTGTAATGGGATTGCTTTAATTTCTGCTAGGGGCAGCCATTGTGTCTGCTCGTCCCGGGCGTCAAAAAACAGCTACGCCACTCGGTAAGATGAAAATTCCGTAGGGCATTATTCGTGCTGTACTCGATACCAATCTCGCTCGGAATTCCTTCTGACAGTTTTCGTTAATCTCTCGGTAAAATCTGGGACACTATTTTTAAATAGGCCACTACGTACTCCTTACAAATCCCAAACCGCCCAAGATTCGTGACCACATTTCGACGCCATTCGACGGTATACTAGCACAGCCACAGTTCTGATCAACACTCACAGACGTTTCGGATGGTCCTGTTGCCTCTGTCTTCAAGGTGAAGAATAATCCAATTATCTTTCCACTCTAGAGCATCCATCTTTAAGCAGGACGCAGAACAATTTTCCTCCTTTCCTGAAGACGGAAGAAGCAGGTTTCTATGAGACGACCTCAAAATTCTAACTACACGGCGTCACTGCCGCAGGGACCTCAAATCCCATCTGAAACTGCGTTTACTTCAAATAAATATTAGAAAATTACCAAGGGTTCAGACGACGGTAGGCCTGTATTCCACTAAGGAATATTTGGCTTATGGACTACTTTCATTTTCTTGAATTTAAAAAGAAGGAAAAGAGTTTGCCGAAACGTCGTGTTCTCTTTTGAATAAGACAGGACAAAGAACCTTCAGAAACAAGGTAGACTTATCTTAAATTCTTGTTATGGTTCGGAAGTGTGAGACGGGATAGGGTCGTCGGTAAAGAGACTCGCTACGGACTGGACGGTCCGGGAATCGAATCCCGTTAGGGGTGAGATTTTACGCACCCGTCCAGACCGACCCTCCTGCACAATGGGTACGGGGTCTATTTCCCGGGGGTCAAGCGGTCGGGGCGTGGCTTTGAAGACCCACCCCCATCCAGCGCCGAGGTTAAAGAAAGAGTAAAGCTATACCTCTTTTCTTTGTGAAGGGCCCCGCAGCAGATGTTACGGACGCACCGCAGCCTTGAGGCTTATTGAGCGAAACCCTGTGATGAAGATGATGAGTTACTTTCGTTTTTTCGTGTAATGGAGCACAGGTGGAATGAAATTGACAGGGGAAAACCGAAGTACTAGGGGAAAGAAACCTGTCCCAGTGCCACTTTGTCCGCCACAAATCCCACATGGACTGACCCAGGATCGAAACCGGGCCTCCGTGGTGAGAGGCCGGCGACTAACCTCCTGAGCCATGGCACGGCCACGCTACACATCTACTTCTCCTCTGGGCCTTCATGGCCTCTTATAGGGTGAACTTTACCTTCTACCTTTACTGTTTTGAAATTTTAAACCTATCTGTGAACCGTGATGAAATTATACTTTGAATGAGATCAAATATTTAAAGCCTAGTGGTTACTTTATGTTCAACAAGGCTTAACATTTGAAAATTGCACGGTCTGCCCATATACTGTGTAAAACGGCCCGTGTGGCTCTCTGAAAAACAGTATTAACCCACAGGCTTTAACAACCGCAATGGGTAGTGTTTACTGCGCAGTACGAACTAAACATTTAACCGTAATTCGGGTTAGTGCCAGTCTTTAAGGGATTGAGTAAAAACGCCTCAAAATACAATCATCCCACACTTTTCTCGGGGGGGGGGGGGGGGAGGGGGGGGGAGAGTTAAGTTCAAAAACCCCAGCGCGAAAAGCGAAAATCAGCGAATAATTTACGGCCCTCTGCCAAAAAACAATGTTTTAGTACTTTTAGTGGTTTTCTTTTGTTTTCAGAGACATTTTATGGGAGCTGTTTCTTTTTTTTTTTTTTCCTTCAACCCCTTGAATATCATGCGGTGTGGATCGAAGACCTGTTCGAATTGTCGAACAAGTTTTGTGCCCCTATCCATTGAAGGGTCCGAGTGATGTATTTGTATTCTTGGGGCGACCCCGCGAATTTGCGAAACCGCGAAGTAAGAACTCGCAAAAAGCAAAGAATGGGTGTATTTTGTACTGCATACTACAGACAGTAATTGCTTGTTATCTCCTACAAGAAACTATACATTACACAAACGAAGCTAACATATCTCTTAAAGTTTAATTCGTGGCATTTCATATTTGGCACATCGCCATTTTAAAACAAGTAACGATGCCAGTTCCTTGTCAATTTATTTCAACAACGAGCGGAGTTAGAGCTGAGGGAATATTATTAAAACGTTTCGACATTTTGGCATTTCCTAAACACACACAACTGAATCTTCCCTGAATTCACGCGATGGCACCAATCTTATCAGTTGATATTATGGAACCTATATCCACCATTACGAAAACCCAACATCCCATTTAATCATTGGTTTATTAATTTATGGGTTTGAAGTCGATAAACATAGACTAAGTATTCCTCCATGCACAGGGATCGCATTAGTTCCGGTTTTATGGATTATAATCATATCTGACCCGCCCGCATCCAGCAAAATTCGGTCTTGGTTTTTCAAGTCATAAAGTACATTTCTGACAATGTGTACAAACATTTCGACCTTCCCACAGCGGGCGCAAGCATCTGTAGGAGTAGGACAGCCATCAGCTAGCCACGAACAGGAAGGAACAGGAGAGGAAGAGGAAGTGATATGCGAATGAAAATAATTAAGTGGGGCGAATGTCTGAGTTTGAGTCGCATTATTATTGTTATTATAATTATTATTTCTTGTATCTGTATGTCATATTTTGTACTTATCTTTTTGTAGTAATATTAATAAATTACTCTGGTTTTTTTCTTTACATATCGGGTTAGAAATTTTGTCTTCGAATTCCCTTCTCCCCCCCAGCCATATAAATGTTATTTTGCGCCTTCTTGATCTTTAAAAGACAGGGTTCATGTCCAGGCAAGGAATAAAAAGGATTATTGGGAATTAAATTACAGTCAAAAAATCACTCCACATTAGCATGGCGAATTACAGCGTTCCGAAGGATAAAAATCTCTACATTGTGATGGAAAACTTTACGTTACTTGTACCGTACATTTTTAATTATATATATGTTATGCAGACAAATGTACACAGTTTTATGTTATTTAACACAATTTTTATTAAATGCTGCCCAACATGTTTCTAGCCTATATAAGGCTCATCTTCAGGGGCTCTTTTGTTGAAATTACAACAGCTATATTATTGGTATACCGATCCCAGTGGCCGTGCGGTCTAAGGCGTGGATCTTCGGCCGCTCGCTTACTAGGATCGTGGGTTCGAATCCCACCGGGGGCATGGATGTCTGTCTCTTGTGAGTGTTGTGTGTTGTCAGGTAGAGGTCTCTGCGACAAGCTGGTCCCTCGTCCAGAGGAGTCCTACCGACTGTGGTGTGTCTAAAAAGTGTGTGATCATGAAACCTCGACGAAACGAGGAGGCCCAGGCCCATATAGGTCTGTCGAGCCATACACAAAAAATATATATATATAATTGGTATAATTTATATACCAATAATATAGCTGTTGTAATTTCAACAAAAGAGCCCCTGAAGATGAGCCTTATATAGGCTAGAAACATGTTGGGCAACATTTAATACAAATTGTGTTAAATAACATAAAACTGTGTACATTTCTCTGCATAAGATATATATTGTGATGGAACTCACAGTATAAAGAACGCAAAACACTTGTTTCTCAATTCATTTAACCGCACTTTATTATTTATTTAGATAACATCAAATCTTCAGTAATTTTCCCCTTTTATCTTCTCGTATACAGCCTGATGATGGCTTGCTAACAGCCGAAAATATTTAGCCGGATTTTTTATACAACTAAAATATAAGCTGTTTTCGACGGATATACTTGTAGAATTACTTAAAACTACAATTTCATTGTAAAACAGTATTTTGTTTTCAGTACGCTACATGTTTCGGCCCTAATGGACGATCATCAGGCTTTGTATAAAAAAAAAGCTATTTTATATATATTGTTATATTTTATACAAAGCCTTATATCACGTAGTGTTTTTTATGCTATTTTGTTAATTTTCACTACTCTTAATACTTATCAGTTGTCATTGTTATATTAAATGCCAGTGGAGGCTCCGGCCCCAGCAGAGGCTCCAGAAGCTGGTAAATGGCACGGCTTGAAAAATGTAGATCTTTTGTTTATACCTGTTGGAAAATTGAAAATAAAGCTCCTATAATTAAAAAAACAAAGCCTTATGATGGCCCACTAGGGCCGAAACATGTGGCGTACTGAAAACAAAATACTGTTTCCAACAATTTGTAGCTGTGTTTGATGGTGTATTTAACTTATGTGTACAAATATTTTCACATGACGTCCTCAAAATATTTTGTAGTTAAGAAATGGTCCTCATACCAGACAAGGCTGATAACCATCAGGACACCTTTGCCTAAACACCAGCCTAATCGGCTTGCGTGGCAGCAACAGATATCGTTATTCGACATCTTCGCTCTTGTGGATGTTACGAAGCGTAGTTAATTACCGATGTTTCGGGACAACTTAACGGTCCGTCTTAAAGGTTAAGGGTCAAAGAGTCGACCCTTGAAGATGGTACTGAAAGGTTGTCCCGAAACGTCGGTAACTACCAATCAACGGGAAGCCTGAAATCACGGAGATCGTCATTCGACAGAATATGCTTCGGAAAGGTGGGGGGGAGGGGAGCGGAGGAAAGGAAGGAAATCTTTTGGTGCGCAGTTTTGATAGCTTTTTCTTATCAGCACCGAGATATGACACACTAAGGAAGAATTACTATGTTGTTTTAGTTTCCTTTACGTCTAAATAACCCACACCTTTCCTCCTAATCTGGTTGTTTCCTTGTGCGCTGAATATCGCTGTTGCAACTGCTTATGTGCGATCTAAGGAATGTTGTGTACTCTGCTCTGTGTTCAGATTCTCACACCAGTCTTGCGTCCCTCTACCTGACATTTAACATGGTTCATACGAAATTTCACGCGGTTTTTCTCAGTAAATGAACATGCCATATTCAGGGGATCCCTTGTCAACACGATGAAACACGTCCTCGGATTGCAAATAGAGAAGACGGCCTCAGGCATGCACGGTAGCTAGAAATATATGGAATAATCAGTTGTGAATAACTGATAAGGGGTGATCCTCCAGTTTCAGTGAGATAATAACCTTTCACCGTAAAGAGTCAATATGTCGTGAAATATTACACAAGACAGGCAATATACGTAAAAACGTAACATTGAGGGACGTTCGCGTAACCATTGTTATCGTGAAAAACCAATAAGTATTAAATATTCTGAGTGTGTGTCTGTAGCTGAAACCTCATGACGTCACCTACTGCCAGCATTTCAATATTGCGATTATGTTCAATAGACGCAACAAAACGTAACGTCAATCGATCTAACCTAATGCAACCTCATCTAACAGAACCTAATCCAACGTCGACTCTTCTAGAATGAAGAGGTAGACACGGTGCAGTTATATCTGTGAACACCATCGTTTCGGAGCAATGTGCTGTCTCAAATTTCAGGGACGACACAAACGACATTTAGAAAAATTGGTACCGCCGATAAGACTATATGGCCTCACAATCCATCCTTCTTCTCTCATCTCTAATGCGGGATACAAAGGTCGCCAAGAAAAGTATTCTAATGCGAATCTACACTCCACAATTTTATGGAGCGCCAGAAGAGGCAGTGGTGTTACATTTTAAAGACGGCAACATAATATTATAATACTGTTTCCATTCACTTTCACCCAGAAACACGTTCTCCAGTTCAGCGCTGGTATGATTATCTTATCTCCCTCAGAAATGGGAACGGCCATATATTGCGTAAAATAATTCCGACATGTGGCAGAGAAATTGTGGAAATAACATATCTCCGTCAGCGACAAAAGGCACATCCCAAAACATAATGACGTAATTCCCAAAAGCGATACACTGAAGTCGACTTTTCTTTATTCTAGCCAGTTCTGTCTATCCTCACATCACAACAACGACTGAGCAAGTTGGCTTAAACGGTTACGATTATGACATTTATCTGGGAGAGCTGGTTCGAACCTTGTTCGGGGCACCGTCGATCCTTACTCAGATTTATCGTTATTTAACTCAGTCCCTCCATATATTTCTTGAGACAGCATCCTTCAACCAGGACACGACCGTTTCCTTCCACATCCCTTCCAAGTCATTATTCACCACCATCCAATCATTAAACGCTACACAGTCCGAGTAATGAAAGGACATTAACTAAACTGTAAGTAAACTAGACACGTGACTCACAATATTCACGCGCTACTCCACGGCATCTTTCAACGGTTGCTCCTTTATTCTTACAGCAAACGAAGCGTTAATTTTATCTATCGAAGTGCTTCCATCTGGCTGTACTATTTTGTGTTATGTGCTCGATGCTCAACAGTTTCTTTAGCCTCAGCTCCTACCGCACGGAGAACACAGTCGGTCGCAATTACAAAACAGTTTCTTCTGCCTCAGACAACAGTCTGTCTCAACCTCTACCGTAATCATGGCAACCCGGGCTGAATTCACTGATAGCCATGGCAGGCAGAGTGTGAAACAATCACATGTACCAAAATATGCAAAAACAGTATTAAAAATCATACATAAGTTTGTACTTTCCTACATGTTTCGGCGATAAATCGCCAACTTCAGGGATTCAAGTACAAAGGAACACACACTACAAATACAATAATCTCTCATAAACAACATTAAAACGTTAAAATCATAGAATGTATAAAACAGTAACCATAAAATACAGCATTTTATAAATTTTGTACGTAAGAGATTAATGTATTGTCAGTACGTATTCCTTTGTACTTGAGTTCCTAAGATGGCGATATATCGCCGCAACATGTAGGAATGCACAAACTTGTTCGTGACTTTTAATTCTGTTACGCACAACGCACAGTACGAATAATATAAAAAAAGGTGTCACAGAGGCACTCAGACAAAAGTATTATATAAGCTAAGGTACATAAATGTCGATTCCAGTAGCCGCGCGGTCTAAGGTGTGGGTCTGCGACCGCTCGCTTACTAGGATTGTGGGTTCGAATCCCACCGGGGGCATGGATGTCTGTCTGTTGTGAGTGTTGTGTGATGTCAGGTAGAGGTATCTGCGACGAGCTGGTCACTCGTCCAGAGGAGTCCTACCGAGTGTGGTGTGTCTAAAGTGTGTGATCGTGAAGTCTCGAAAAATAAGGCGGCCTAGGCCCCCAAGGGGCTGTCGAGCCATTGGGGAAGGTACATAAATGACACAGCGCCACGTCCCCAGAAGACAGAATTCTGAACTACACCGCTGCATTTCGCAACATGGAGGAGGTAACGGTTTACATGTCTCCAATTGCAATGAGTTAGATTAACATATCGCATGCACTGACCGCCAGACATTCTGAATAACAAATCTGGCAGATAAAGCAGGCAACGTTTTGCGCCCATGTGTACAGTTCCATCCAACAGTTCTAACAGCCACAGTGCTTATTGTTCTGAATGTTTCAGAGGGGGCGTCAACAGGAACGTCTCAAACTCTACACATCATGTAGCCTACAGTGTTTGATGGTGACAACGACACGTCGAATCCAGCAAAGCAGGAAAAATCCTTTATCAGCGGAGAAAATGTCAAATGTTCAAAACGGACTCATTTAGGTACACGTAGGTAATATTCATTTGGATCCGGAGACAAGCTGGTCTAGTGTATCAAATTGGTACAATTCAGTTATATTCACCAACAGATGCACACAATAAGATATAAATCATAGTAAGTCTTACAAAACCCCTACATGTGTGCATTTATTGGTGAATGTAACTGATTATAAGATCAATGCGCTGAATGGATAATATACAAATTGGTAAAATCCGTTTATAAGCGAATATGAACTACAGCGTTATTCAAAATGATTGTCGGGGTTTTAACAACTTGGCCACCTCGTTCTCCAGATGCAACCCCATGTCATTTCTTTGTATGGGGTTACGTCAAGGATCAGGTTTATGTTCCTCCTCTTCCCGCAAGTATCCCGGAACTGAAGGTACGAATCAGAACCGCCATTGAAACCGTCACCGCTGACATGCTAGAAAAAGTTTGGAACGAACTCGATTATCGTGTTGATGTTTGTAGAATCACAAAGGGTGCACATATAGAGCACCTGTAAGGTATGTCACAAAAACTTGGAGTGTTGTTCTATTAAATAAAAAATACATATACTCCTATCTCAAGTGTGTTGTGTATGACAAGTTTTAAAACCCCGACAATCATTTTGAATAACCCTGTATATTGTGCGTAATATCGAACGAATGCATGGACGTGATTTGTAAATAAAACGCAGCTCTATGACACACCCCTGAGGATGGCTTCTTTGAGGCCGAAACATATGTAGGGGTTATACAAATGTTTTAAGAAAACCTTACTTAGGTCTTTTTTTAAAATAAAAGTGCATTTATTTGGTGTTAAAACATTAATTAGTAAAAATGCACGGTGAACTCAGAATAAAATTATTATATTATTGTACAACTAACTGGACAAAAAAAAAAACAGCTCAGTGGAACAGAGTCCTTTATGATTGTTCAGCTCGTCAAGAAATTACAGGCATATTCTGGAACCCAAACGTTTATAACGTTTCACATTGTTGACACCGTGCATCTTCGTCATATTAAATTAAGTTATAGACCAACTGATGCACTTTTTCCACCGTAGTACTCGTCAACACACAGTACACAGTACACTTCGCTAACCACGCGAAAACATTTCACATGCTTATAATACCACAATACCAAAAGCCAGCAGTTCTGCACTTCTAACATCTACAGTGTTTTTATAATTTTACAACTTTTTAACATACCTTTTTACAAGATTTTAACATATGTTTTATAGTGCCAATGGAATATTTTAAACCATGTGATTGAAGTGACGTAGCTTTTAGCAAAAAACCCCCTGACGATGATCCTAGGATCGAAACACGTGTAGGGGTACTATTTTAACATTTTTAATAAAGCTACTTAAAAAGTGCTTTAAAAAGTGCATCAGTTGGTCTATAACTTAATTTAATAAGTTTATAACGTTGATCGCAAGAGCCCACTTCTTGTTCGTATCCTGAGCAAGACACGTCCTCCCATCCACCTCCTTTAAGATCCATTTTGATAAGGTCCTAGCCGCTACTCTCACTTCTTCCAAGCGGTGTTTTAACTACGGGTATCTCACCCAAAACCATTTATACACTTCTTCCCCATGTGTGCCAAATTCCCCGCAGCATCTAACCCTTTCATTTTATCACCTTAATAATATTTATTATTCACGAATACGACTACTACTACTACTAACTACTACTACTACCATAACAACCACACAACTACCATCATCACATAGTCTGCCTCTAACATTTTAGCAAAACTGCACGTTAAGACCACGGGATGTAATCGCCTGAGCCATAACACGGCCTTATGCTACTCAATGTGCACAAATAACTTAAAAAATGTCATCTTTCAAACATATTATTATTTAAAAAAGGTACAGTTTTATTTCCATTTTAAGTACACTTAATTCAGCCATGCATGTATCAAGTTGTTCCTGACACCAACTTACATGTGGGTTCGATAATCGAGACACACGAATAATAGCTACGTTGAGAATACAAAGAATAGTAACTGTAGTGAAAAACTAACATTATATTATTGTCTTCAAATGTGCTTAGGGGACTAAATAAAATCACAAGAAACTTCCTCGGGTTGCCACTCAAAGACGAATTTCCGCGTGGCATTATTATGAACATGTCGGCAATGATAACAACTGGAGGTACAGATACGATGCTGTATCAGGCCTCCGTCTGGCTCTGACAATACCGCCAATCTGCGACTGCTAACAGCTTGTTCAACCAACTGATTTTTTATCGGTAGAAGATGTGAAAGTAAAAACGACAGAGATTCTCAAGAGTCTGAGAGAAAATGACATGCAGAATTGCTTTGAACGTTGGCAGCATCGTATGCAGCTGTGTGTTAACTCAGAAGGGAAATACTTTGAAGGCGATCGTAGTTAATTTGCTGAATTTGTCAAACAGAAATAGTTACAGACACAGTCTCGTTTTTTTTGTGTCAGTCCTCGTATCTACAGAATGCATTCGATGGGACACGGGACTGAACTCTCATGTCACGTTACGTCATTCACTACATCGAATTCCGAAGATACAAGCCTTGCCTCTTGCATCGCGACACATTATGCTCTGTGAGACATTCTGGTTTACTACCTTTCAGTTCCCCGTCTGGTCCTAATCCATGTTCGAATCTCATTCGACGTAATACAGGCTCTACAGTCTATAACTAATTAAGCAGCTTAAAAACCATTTGTCCTTATATAACGTATGCAACAGAAAAGCTATCTTCAAAGAGGTCCAGCCTACCAATCCAACAACCTACATGGTCAGTACTGAATTACATGCCTATTCTGGATAACTGGGCTTCACTTTCGGTGGAGGCAATTTGGATTTCTCCGCCAATATGCCCCAGATCGACCGTGGAGCCCTTTTAACCTCTGGAGTATAAAGTGACCATATTTCCATCTGGTTCTCAGGGCTAAGAATGCTTTGATAATTACCTACATCTTCCATATTTTTACATAACGTGGTGATAAGCACAGGGAAAATTTATAACATTTTAGAAATCTAAAGAATGTCTAGAATCTATTTACTCAGAAGTAAGACTGCGACCTTGGTAGTTCTTTCGCAGAGGAAAGTCAGTATGTCAAGTAACCGATATATTCCAGTTAAAAATACATTTGGCTGAAGTGCAGTCTTAGCTTGTGAGGGAGGGTTAATTCTATTACGCGAGATGTAATTTTCTGTTGTGTTGTATCTGCTTAGAGTTGGGTATAAATTTAACTGCAGACTTCTTATAAACTCAACATATAACATATACAGACCAGTGGAAAGTGATAGAGGCTTATGTTTGTGAGAACCTCTATATCTTTACTCTGCAAGCTTCGCCCGGCGTTAAGGTAACCCCAGCCACTCTGTCAAGGCCAAAGCTTTACTCCTGAGTAAAGATCAATACCTAGGATCTCGCTTGGAAATTACAGGGTTAGACTGTTGCACGTTGGAAGCAATGTGCACTTTGTATGGAGGCAGCATGTTTAGCACCCACCACCTCCCTCCGCTCACCACAGCCGAATTCTACTGCAAGGCTCCTGCTGCTGACCGTTGTAAACCAAAACCCAACTTGACAGAGTCGTACTGATTCTTAAGTTCTTTAACCCTTTAAAGACCAAAAATATGAATTTATATTTCTATCCATTACTCGCATCTTTCCGAAAGAAAATTGCCTTTTGGAGGTTCCCAGACTTTGCCCGTTTATCCTTCTGGTAAGAGCAACACGTAAATCAAAATGATTAAGAGGCTTTGGTGAAATGATAGCGGAATTAAAAACAGAAGTACTTTGTACACTACAAAACTCACACGGACTGACCTGGGACTGCACCCGGGACTTCGCGGTGAGAGGCCGGTGACTAACCGCCTGTGCCTTGGCACGTCCATAAAGACCAAAATTAACGTGAATTACATTTAAAGATTCAGCTCGTACCGCGCAGAAATCACACTCTCTCTCGGTTATCAAAGCCTGTCAGTTAGTGCTGCATAGGTAAATAATCGCTGTTTGTTCTGAGATCCATACAAAACACAAAAACATACTGTGTGGGCTGAATGTAGAATTTTTGACTGTGAAATCTAGTGGTGCATATAGTAACCACTGAGTTTTGAAGGGTTAATAAAACTGCCTCAAATGCAGCGACAGAATATTTCTCTAGCAGCCGGCGTTCTGGTTTCATATGTAGAAAATACCTGGAAAATGCAGTAATCTTGTCTTTCGAACCTCAATAGATTCCACTGTCCAGGAAGTAACTCACGACTTAATCAAAAACAGAGACTACAATCACGGGCGTAGCTTGAGGGGTGGGGGCGGTGCTGCCGCCCCGGGCGGCAGTCCAAGAGGCGGAAAAATGGGCTGCAAAATTAATATTACAAACAACAAAATCTGATTTTACACTCTCAAAACATTTTAAATTATTGAGACCAATACAAGAAATTCAATAAAAAATGCGATTTTTTTAAAGTCCATAATTTGTGTTAATGGCGGCCATTGTACTTACTAGCCCCGGGCACCAAAAAAAAAACCTAGCTACGCCATTGTTTAGGATATAGCGCCGAAGAAGACGTGAAAAGCCTGGCAATTAGAAAGACGTGGCACCACTCTGAAGGCTGTCATTGTGGCAATGGCTCTGCTGATTTGTTGGTAGACCCACTGCAACTCCTTAATGCTGAAGCTTTCCTGAACTACTAAAGTCACGAATGTTCTCGCAGGTCTAAAATTATACACTGACTAACCAACCAACGGATCAATAAAAGAAAACTGTAGCTGCAGGGCCCCGAAGGTTCGACACACGTGATACAAAAATACACGATAATGTGTCAGTTCACAGGTCCTTCCCCATAACATATTTTCCTGTATGCCCAATCTTTACAAATCCCATCCACCTTCTCGATCTTCGACGTGCACGCTTTCCAAGGGAGTTTTTCTTTCTTTCATTCTTGGTCTTGATTTCTGTCTACCAAACTCACTGTAGGTGTAGAGGGATACTGTTGCACTTGTTCACACTCAACGATACATACACGCTTGGTAGGACTCCTCTGGACGAGAGATCGGCTCGTCGCAGAGGCCCCTCCCTGCCGACACACAACAATCACACGAGAAAAACATTCATGCCTCCGGCGGAATTCGAACCCGCAATCCCAGCAAGCCAGCGGCCGCAGACCCACGCCTTAGACCGCGCGACCACTGGGATCGGCAGTGATTTTCCTACCAACATTTTGTGTATAATTTTGTCACCTGAATCCGATCTGTATGTCCAGCAAATCTAAAAGTAAGACATCCCGGAATTTTAGTTACGATTTTATTTTTCTCCATTTTCAGAAATTTTAACAAATTCTGGGCTCCGTAATATTTGTGTACCTTACCGAGCGTTCAAAACTTTCCTGCTCTGAACTCCCAATGAAGTTATCGTATTCAGTTCTTTTTTATTTAGCGTTCTATAATTCGTAATTAGGGTAAAACATAATCTTCTTACCTTCTGAAGTTGTGTTAAGTACTCTTAAAATCTACTTCACTCCTGCTTGATAACATCAATAGGCTACGCAATACATTATATGCATGCATGTAATAACACCAAGAAACACTCCAACTGCCTACAGCCGATGCAACTATAATAGAGGTTACCTAGGAATTACCACTTCATCTGCCTGTTTTTCTTACCACGTTTTCTTATTGAAGGGCCCCGCAGTAGATGCTACGGACGCACCGCAGCCTTGAGGCTTATTGTGCAACCCTGTGATGAAGATAAAGTTTTTTCTGCTTTTCCATTTCAATGGAGCACCGGTAGAATGAAATAACAGGGGAAACCGAAGTACTCGGAGAAAAACCTGTCCCAGTGCCACTTTGTCCACCCCAAATTCCACAAGGACCGACCCGGGATCGAACCTGGGGCTCCGCGGTGAGAGGCCGGCGACTAACCGCCTGAGCCATGGCACGGCCACTTTCTTATCACGTTATTGATAAGTTACTGATAATGACGTCAAAAGAACATTTTTACGCCATTCCTGGAAGCTTAGAGGACAACGGCAACTAAAATACCTAAAGAATTTCTGTCACATTTCATGTCACTTACTCTAACATTACTAAAAATAGCAATAATGAAGTCGTCCTTTCTGAAAAGACATAAAAATAATCTCATTTTAAGTCAACTTGCTCCCTGCTGCTTTAAATGAACAATTGTTTTCCATATTTCACAGTCAGCTGTGCGTAATCTCTTATCCACAAACCGGGCTTACGTAACACACGTTGTCCGTAAAACACGTCACCATTCAGGTTCTCATTAGACAGGTAAGGTCCGAGTACTTAAGAGTGAGTTCCCTTCGGGCTGTAAGTTAAAGTCAGGTTTAAATGCAGTACTCAGGAACTGATACAATGTATGGTATGCAGACCATCCATCATAATATTTTTGCTATTGCACATTGCCAAAGTAGAAGTCCGAAGTCTGGCTTCAAAAAAAAAAAAAAATTTTTCAAAACATGACAAATATTAGGCTAGCTAAGTCCAAAACACCGCATAAGTGTTGGTTTTCAGATCTAAATTCTGGGTGAAACAAGAAGATTCAGGATAAAATAAGATAATTGTGTGCATTGTAGGAAATAAACGGTAATGTGGTATCAGGGCCTCATTCTGGGCGACGTTTACAAATTAAAACATCTCCCCTCACCATCAAAAAATGTCTGCGATTTAGTAACAGCTTCCTTCTGACCACCATGGGACCCATATGTTGAGTAATGTGAATACAAAAAATGGTGAGATTTTATGAATATTAATGGCATGCTTAAGACTTTGTTTTTCTTTTAAAAATTCAGGTACTACAGATAACATTGAAATTTTATACATTTGAAAATATCTGTAAACGAAATCCAAATAATTCTCTCATATCTTAAAACAGATCTGTTGAAAATTATACGTTCTTTGTTCATCCATTTTAAAGTTTTCAGCAAAATAGTTTCACCACAATAAAGGATAAACCTACATTTGTAGACGGGGTCATGTTTAGGGTTTATGGGCTTAAATGTCCAAACTCTTAAATGCCAAGGGCGAAAAAAAAATAATTTGGCCTTTGAAAAAATCTACTACGTAAAAAAAAAACGAAATAGTCTGCGACTAAATGACAAACACTTGTACCAAGACACAGCTAATTGGTAAATCTAAGTAAGTGTACAATTTTTATCAGCCGATTACTTAAAACAGCCCCATTAATTCAAATTCTACATAGGCTGCTGGGTATGTGACCCGAGAACACTCTCCCATACCAACTGCACCAAAAAATATGAAGATGTTGGGGTGGGTTTCAATGGTATAACGTCCGTAACAAATTTCCGGAAAGCCGGTCAGCTGGTCCACCAGTTGAAGTGAGGGACAAAATGATAATATGGTGATCTCATATGCTTTAATTTTAAGGAAGAAAAACAGAATGCGAAGACATAAAAAATAATGAGAAACAGCCCTTGCTAACAGCTCAGTACATCACAGACGTTAACTTTGACTGTACATTATACAAGCATCAGATGTAAGTCTACATGGTCTACTGAGAATGATACGAGCACAAATCAATTAATATGCGGGCATGTCCAAAGAATGACAGACGACTGACAGCTTGAACAAGTGCTACGGTAGACAGACAGAAGACAGAAAGACAGAGGCTGGATGAAAGGAATCAGTGATACAACGGCAGAAAAAAAACACTGGAAGGAGCACAGTGGGTGGGTATAGAAGAATGACCATTTTAATATATTTATAGTCCGACAAATATACAATTTAATCACATCAACTGTGTAACACTGTCCTACATGTTTCGAACCCTTAATTTCGGTTCATCTTCAGGGACTCATCATTTCAAACTACACACCGAAATTAAGGGTTCGAAACATGTATGACAGTGTTACACAGTTGATGTGATTAAATTGTACATTTGTCGGAATACAGGGCATACACAAAGAATGGTGCGGTTTCAATAGAAATTTCTATTGAAATCGCACCATTCTTTGTGTTATGCCCTGTATAAATATAGAGATAAAATGTACGGAATGAATACTATTAAGACGATTTTAATATTATCCATGTTCCTTGCAGTAAGATAATTTTACAATGTTTATTTCAGCAACTGCAACATAGTTCCATACAAAAATACATAATCATACAGTAAGCCATCTACATGTTTCGGCCTTTTTCGGCCAACTTCAAGGAGGTATTCGACAAATAAAAAAGAAAAACAACATTAGCGCTAAATGAGGGTGGCGCTATATCGGGGTTTGACCCTGTGACTTTATTTTGAACGTAATCTCACGATAAAAGTCACAATTTTCGGAAATATTATGAAAAATTACACCATAATAGGTGATCAAAAAATTATTTATATAAAACCGGATTCCTCTCAGTCCTTCAACTGTCCCATATTCAATGAGAAGAAATTCATAATTAGTAACATTCATCAACAACAGACATGTTCTTTGTGCTTCGCCAGTTTTACCTCGTAGATATACTTTTATCCAAATCGTAGTCATTAAAATACAACCGTTTATTCGTCACGACTTCTAGATAGTTCCACCTACCTGTTTTTGACGTCAAAGCGCTACTTTGTCTGATTTATCTTTTAATGTATTTACATTTTTTTTGTAGTGAAGGGCCCCGCAGTAGACGCTACGGACGCACCGCAGCCTTGAGGCTTATTGTGCAACCCTGTGATGAAGATGATTCTTTTTTTTTTTTCGTTTTTTCTTGTAATGGAGCACCGGTGGAATGAAGTTGATAGGGCAAAACCAAAGTACTCGGAGAAAAACCTGTTCCAGTGCCACTTTGTCCACCACAAATCCCACGTGTAGTGACCCGGGACCTCCGCAGTGAGAGGCCGGCGACTAACCGCCTGAGCCATGGCACGGCCAATTTATTTACATTACGATCTAAATAAGTTTTGTCATACTGACGCCATAATTAATGCATTATAAAAAGGTCCTGAATGTATCGAGACTCTTATTTGCAGCTTACTTAACGATGCTTTATCAACTGCTAAGAATAATTAAATTGGAATTCTGACTATTAAATTGATCCCAAATGATGAACCCGTATGGAAGTTGAAGGCTGCAACATAACTTGCAAAAACGGCACTGAAAAAAATAAAAACTTCAAAATGTTTTTCATATTCCGTCATATCCGTCATAACTGTAGGTAAGGTACGGTCCTCGCTGTATTTAATTAAGTAGCACGCCACGGAGGCGTATGGTGGAGAGGAGATGTAGCACCAGGCATTCTTTAACCTAGCGAGCAGAGTAAGTTTAGTGACTGTAATCGCACTCCGGCCGCCTTATACTCTGGGAAACAGAGGACAGGAGGCTGAGTGAGCCACATCAATATAAACTTCATTCTTGAGCGTATTTAAAGGCGCATTCTCAAATGGGAAGTTCCATGTGTGATTAAAGGGGAAGGATGAGTAAGGCAGAGGTCCTGAAATATTCCAAATTACTATCCTAACATTTGCTGGAAATGTTGAAGAATGCCACGAAAAATTTCAGCCAGGATAGGCGAATTTCGGGGATCTAGAATCGAAACTGGAACCTTCACTATACAAAGAAATACTGTAACTCACTCAGTACTGATGTTCAGACATACAAATGCACACCTCCCAACTACGTATATGTAGGCCTATATTTTGCTGCTGAGATAATTATTTCGACAAATTTTCTAATTGGTATAGATTTGCAGGCTTTCACAGTGGGTGTTGCTAAAACGATAGTCTTCTGGCTTATTACACAGTGTGGGATCATAAGTTGATTCAGACGTTTCAGAGGAACGTGCTGCCCCCATCTTAAGGATAACTGAACTAAATTCAGGCAGATGACTGTCAGGAAGAAATGCACTAAAATTATGACCTCACTAAGTAACTAACAATATGGTACAGAGCCCTTCTTCAGACTCTGATAGTTCCTCACTTAGTCAAGAATTTTTCCTAATTTTACGGAACCCGGACGTTCATCGCCGTGCTCACAAGAACCCACCACTTCTTCATATCCTGAAGCAAATAAATCCATTCCACACCTACCCATCCTATTTTTCAGATCCAGTTTAATATTATCATCCCATCTACGCCTAGGTCTTCCAAGTGGTTTCTTTCCTTCACGGTTTCCAACCAAAATCTTGTAGGCATTTTACTCCTCCCCCATAAGTGCCATATGCCCCGCCCATCCTATCTTCATTGCTTTGATCACCAGAATAATATTTGGTAAGGAACACACTTCTTAATGGTATTAACACCATGTAATAACTGAGAACACTATCACATGCGTTTCTTGTTGCTCCCTTATTACAAAATGTGACAGGATATACACATGCATACACACATATTTGTACGTAAATACATATCCATAAAAGGTGAAGTTCTCCTTAGAATAGGCCACGAAGGCCCAGAGGGGGAGTAGAGGTATAGCTCTACTCTTTCTTTAACCCTGGCACTAGATGAGGGTGGGTGGTCAACTCCACGCCCCGGCCGCTTTACCTCCGGGAAAGAGACCCGGTACCCATTGTATACTGGGTGGGCCCCAGGGCCGGTCTGGGCGGCTGCGAAAAATCTCGCCCCCACCGGATTTTTTTTTTTTTTTATTCTCCGGGGTTTTTCCCCTTTGATCCATTTCTTGTACTGTTTAAATCCTTTTTGTCCTGCATGTCACTTTACGTTTCCATGCTATCCGTCGTATACAACAACACAACACAAACATCCATGCCCCCGGTGGGATTCGAACCCACGATCCAGTAAGCGAGCGGCCGAAGACCCACGCCTTAGACCGCACGGCCACTGGGATCGGCAGGATTCGATCCCCGGACCGTCCAGCCCGTAGCGAGTCGCTATACCGACTACGCTATCCCGGCCCACCATACATATACATACGTCACATAATTGTGTAAAGACATTACCAGAGACTGCGTTTATTGGAGAAGCAGTGGGAAGAACCATATGTCTTGCAAGTCAAAAGCAGAACTGCAACAAGCACAAATGAATGCATGCTCACTCCCAACTGCTTTCAAGAATGTATACACACTGTTGAAAAGGAACTGCGGTAGCGCAGTGGCAGACACGACACTGACGGTTTTACAACATAAAGGCCTGGTTTCTGTCATGTGGCCTTGTCATGTCTTGCAGCCCCTCAGGAAGCCTCAGTGACGTGTCATAGTGCGGGCTAACAGACACAAATAACAGTCTACTGCCTGAACTAACTCCTTGGTGCAGGATCAAGTACTTTCCTGCTCTAGTAGCACCCAGGGTAAATCACCAGAAAAATATTAGGCTCAGAATACAAATGATGAAGGTAGTCATTATATAATTATCCAAATTATCTTTTTTTTTTTTGGCGCAACAGCCTATAGTGGGCCAGGGTCTCCTCATTATCGAGGCTTCACGATCATACTCAGACACACCACACTCGGTAGGACTCCTCTGGACGAGTGACCAGCCCGTCGCAGAGACCTATGCATAAAGAATGGCTATATTATTACAGTTAATTCTAAAAGTTTCTGACGACGGTATGTAACATTGAGAACTAATTGGTTTCTGGACTTTGTCCGTCGTCCGGAAATCTAAAATCACGACGTTTCGAAAGCTGGTTCTGCTTCCGTCCTCAGGTGAAGGGGGAGGGAGACACCTAATCGGTCTAAGGGATCCAACAGAGTACGTGTCTACCCCTTCACCTGACGACGAAAGAGATCCAGCTTCCGAAATGCCGTGATTTTAGATTTCCGGACGATGGACAAAGTCCAAAAACCAATTAGTTCTCAATGTTACACACCGTCGTCAGAAACTTTTAGAATTAACTGTAATAATATAGCCATTATTTATGCATAGGTTAATAGCCACGAATAGCAAATGGCCATTAGTGTTTATTTTCATAGTTAGGTGGGCACGTGGGCGCAGTTGGTTGAGGCACTGCGCTACAAGCCGGAAGGTCTCGGGTTCGATTTTTCATTGACATAATCCTTTCGGTCGCACTATGGCCCTTGGGTCGACTCAGCCTCTAAAAAAAATAAGTACCAGGAGTAAAGGCGGCCGGTGCGTAGGGCTGACAACCTTACCACTTTCATGTGCCGATTGTCTAGAAATCTGGGAGCTTCAACCTCCTGGAACCCTAAGGGCCTGTCCAGGCCTGTAATGGGATTGCTTTACCTTTCATAGTTAGGTACAGGCTTGTTCTGTATTAAGACAAACTCTGTATGTTTGGGGAGACATTTCTTATCTCCGGGATAATTAAAATTTATAACTTACGTATATAACTTGATTACTACAGAGCGGGGACCGTCATCGGTCGCTATGCAGCAATACAGCTGTGAGCGCTGTAGATCCGCATAACGCATTTGCCGGCAAATGAGGCAAACTACACTAAGAAATAGGCACAGACGGCCTTCTGGCGTAGAATCGAGCCAGAGACTTCCCATATATCAATCAACAGTTCTGTAAAGCGGTGTATGGTCACAGGTTAGAATCACCAGCTGAATAAAGGTGGGTTACTTCCATAAAGTCCCAGTCATTTTGTATGACCTTCAGCATGAGTCTCAAGAATGTCAAGACAAGTGTAGATGACACGTCACAAAATGAGAAACAGTAGCTCTCACTGTAGCGACAGTGCAAGCTCCTCAGACTCACAGCAGTTAACCTGACATTACGCTCCTCCTACTTGTCACGTAATCATAGCTACTATGTATAAAAAAGCGACATCCTGTGCTAGTACTCCCTCCTCTCCTGTTGTAGAAGTACACTGATCTACGGACAAACCACTTGCGACCCTCGTAACGTCGATCTAGGCTCGCTGATTAAACTACAGGGACTTCATAAAATAATCGTACTATACCGCCTGGGGAATAAACGTATCCCCTCCGCAGGTTGTGTCAAAGTGTTTAGTCCTAGATAAGATACAAAAACCTCCGAATATATTTACAGTACTGAGATAATCTCTAACAGAGGTGTGAAATGTTCTGATGGAAAAGAGTATTCGTGTGTTAGTACTCACATCTAGAGATTTAAAACATTGTGAAAAATGTTAACTTGATTATGTGCCACTTACAGTCCCTATTTTGAAGCAGCTATGAGCTTTGTTCTTTCTAAAATACCTGACACAAAAATTTAATTTGTATATTCACAAAAAACAGAAAATCGATTTTTAATTATGAGAAAACCCGACATACATCAAGAACAGTTTTTGACCTATGCTTAATAACGCAGTTTTATTCTGTTGGGCTTGGAAACAAACGTGTCCACCACAACAACGAAATTATAAATACCCAGCCGGCAACGTAGGTCACAAGGACAGACACTCACTAAACATGCTATCGTGTTAAACCTACTCGAATTCAAAACATGTTTCAGACAAAATTTACTACTTTTTTACCAGCTTAACAAAACATATTTCAGACAAAAGTTGTGACTTTTATACCATTTTAATAAAACACATTTCAATAAAAACTTGTTACTTTAATAACATTTTAATAAGCTTAATAAAGTAGTGTTTTGTAACTTAATAAAAACAAATTTGAAAGCAATAAAGGGAGGTTTAATCATGCTCTTGTCCCCATCAAAAGCCATCGAGTCAACAACAAGGATCACTTAAGAGGTATTTCATTTGTTAGAACAGTCATTCAGTAATCATCGTTACAATTATGTCGCTACCATCTCATAATTGAAAACTGCATGTAATGAGACGTATCTGAAGAATGGAGTTTTACGACAATCGTGTCGTAAATTTAATGAAGTGACTGTAGATGCAAATAACATAATACAGCAGCAAAAACAGAAACGGTAAACCAGCAACATTACAATTCTGCCCGATTGTAAAGAGCCCAGGTAAATAGATGCGTGTTTCTTTCCGCGGACCCTTGGGTTCAACCCGGATATCTTCAGGTGAAATTCACGGCGGATGAAGTTCCATTGGAACACGTGTATTTTTCACAGTTCAATTGGGTTTCCCCTGCTAAATCATCATTCACCATTGCTTCACATATATCTTTGCCGTTCTCTGACGTGTACGATAGTCTTAACCAGAGATCAAATGATCACTTCGTCAATTTTAAGTTTAAGGGGGGGGGGGGGGTTCATCTCTGACTAAGTACTGTCTGGTCACACAGCAAGGTACTTTATTATAAATCAAGTATAGATGTAGCATAGGTCTGCAGCAGCCAGACAGATAAATGGCCAGTAGAGAGACATATATATATGAAGTTCTCATGGCGGTGTGTGTTAAGATAGCGATCTTCTTCTGAAATGTGACGCCGTGTAGGTTGGTTGATATATAGCAAACTATACGACACCATATCGCAGGAGACCATAATAAGCCGTGAACACTTTAGGTCAATAAAGCATTTCTGACGTTAATGAGTCAGTCGTGTTTGCACAAGGTGAAAGCTGCGGCACTGAAAGCCTACAGTCCCAATTCAGGTTTTCCGAAGTCCTTGAAATAGCAGGCATATCTTATATGCAAGAGGTATATGAGACATGCGTATTTTCCCGTAAGTCATGTAGATTTATCAGTATATAATCACTTACAAAATTACCTTAAAAAAAAAGTTAAAAAATGTAAGAATGAACAACGTGTGGAACGAGTTTCGAAAATAAGGGCTCTTTAACTATAACGAAACATGCGGTTTCCCGATCTAACTGCATCTAAAATAAGTTATGTCGTATATGGGCGAAAGAACGCCTTAAACCTGTTAACATAATACATTAGGCTGTCTTTCTGCATAGCCATAACCAGCATGTTCACCTTCTTTCAAGTGAAGATATTTACAGTCGAACTCGGTTATAACGTCAAGAAAGGGACTAAATATTTTGTGTCGTTATAAACGAGTGTTGTTATAAGCGAGTATTGTAACGTTATGTTTAACAGTGAGGAATTAATTGGCACCACCGAATATCTGACTCCATAGACGAGGTGTCGTGTAAACCGATGTCGTTATAACCGGGTTCGAATATATTTTTCCCCCATAAAATCTGTATCTATCTCTTGACTGATCCATCTGTCCAGTCCTTTGGTGTTTACTCTGCCACTTCAGACACGATTGTGCAGCGGATTATTCGTTTTCATCCTGTGCTAAAGTTTGCAATATAGCAACTGCATTTGTGGACTTTCGTTTGAAATATCAGCAGCAGTTAACTTTATCACCTCACCGAGACAGGCTGTGAAACCCACGTAGTCAAGGGGTGCTGGGTCTCTTCCCCAATTTCAAAGCGGCCGGATAGTGAAACAGACATCTTGTCTACATTCAGTGCCGCGGTAAGAATGTGCGGAGATAAGCATTCGTTCCCCCCTACACGTTTTCATGGCGTGATGCTTAAATACAAGTATATTTCCTTTATTTTTATAACCTCGACTACATTTATTCAATAAACAATCCTTCCTGCAGTATCTTTTATAAATAGTTCTGATTATTGGTGTTAATGCTTGCTTATATTTCCACAGAGCGTGATTGAAGGATCCTGGATTTCCAGAGCAAGCAAGCCACAGAAAATTATAATCCAAGTCGCATATACACTGTTCACACGAAGCACATAAGCAATCCAAGGCTATCACTGGTAAAAACGTGTTTTATTTACGAAACTACACATCTGTCTTATTAAGCCCATAAAACATGTACATGCAAGACTGCCCCAAGTATACATTACACGAACAAAAGATGGGAAAAGTCACAACTGGAATAAATCCTTAAGCTAGTGATTATGGATTAGGCATTATGCACATAGATCAATCGAAACCGAACACGCTTAACGGCCTTATATTTTCTGATATAATATACCTAACATAAACTTATTGCATATTAGAATAGGTGCTGGAAATGACCTTCTTTAACTCTCACACATGCTTGAATTATTATTAATTATTATTAAATAGTCTTTCACTTCACTTAGAAATTGGGGATACTGAGCGGCAAGTGTAACGGCAGCTGCAAGACCCACACATCATCAGTCCTATCGCCGCGTATACGGCACATTGCGTCACTTTAGTCACACATTCTATTTGAATATGCCTTACATACTTCAAATCTTACACAACAATTTATATTCAGAAATTATTTCTCAGTGAGGATGTACGTGTGGAATGGGAGAAACTGCCTGTCGATATATCAACCACAAAGATAATTATAATTCGGTAACTAATTAGCTTTGAGTATGACTTGCTAATTGACATCGTAAAACCGGAAGTACTGTCGATAATAAAGCTGTGGGAGAGATACGAGTGCACACTGCGAGAAAATTCGAGTGGTGGTCGTTTCGTCTTCTAAAGCCTGACACTAAATGACCTGTATACTTGGTTTCACGGTCCGGCTTTCTTATACCTGTGGACAGAATTTCGTATGATAAACCTGAGTTGTCAGGGTCACGTTCCGGCTGCTTTATATTTCGCTACCCACTGTATACGAAGCTAGTTGGCATTAATAATCGTACTGGAAGTAGGAAGAAGAAAATGTCGCGCAATATTGACAACAGTACTTCCGACTTTTTACCCATAGGCCATCAGTTTACTGGCGGATATAATTCGTTACAATCCACCTTTAACTCGAATTCTCAAAAAGATGTTCCGAAAATTAATTCTGTAAGGATCTGCTGCGTAACCTTTAGCACGCTGAAAGAAATAAGAAACGCATATACAATTTTGGTCGGGATACCCCAAAGGTAGAAGAAACGTGGTAGGATTAGGCAAAGCTGGAGAAGAGGAAACGGAAACTTGGGAAACTGTGTGGCGCGAATACGTGGCATGAATTCAACTGGACTAGCATACAGTTCAATAGTAGAGTTTTGTGAATACGGTTCTGAAACTTCCGTTTCAAAGAATCAGTGTCTCGATCAGTTACATTTTCAAGAGAGAGAGAGAGAGAGAGAGACCCTTCACCCTATAAGTACCACAAATAACGCAATGTTACGGTATAATTGTTAAAAATCTTATTTCACGATCGGGCTTGAATCTCGGACCGGGAATGATTTTCCTGAGTATGTTCTTCTACACACACTGCTGACGAGGGATTTTTTTTTTTTTTTAGAAAACCTTTCAGCGACATTTTTCCCCATTACGCAAAATCCGCAAAAAAAAAAAAAAACATTGCAAATGAACAGTCTTCGCTCAACATAAAACATTTCTGACATGCACTGAACACCTGGCACAAGGCACAGCCGGGCTCCCGTCTGACATTCCAGCGCTGATGAGGAAAGTCTCGGGGGACTCGCCTTGGCTGAGCTCTTATATCCTTAGGCTCGGGAACATGATTAGTGGGAAGTTCTGAACAATACAGAGTGATCTGTCTACGTTATACCGGCATATTGTGTCACGTTACTGTGTGACTGGTGTCCGACGTTTCGAGAGAGCGCAGTGATTTCTTCTTCAATGGTTCAGTGGAGAATAAATGAACTGGAACGCTAAAACAGTACCGACTGATAAATTGGAACATTTATTTATCATTATGGTAAAGCTATCCCATTACAGGCCTGGATGGCTCCAGGAGGTTGAGGTTTCCAGAATTTCTAGACAATCGGCACATGAAGGTGGTAAGGTTGTCAGCCCTAAGCACCGACCACTCTTACCCCCAGGAGATATTACTGGTACTCATTTCTGTTAGATGCTGAGTCGACCCCAGGGCCACAGTGCGGCCGGAAGGATTAAGTCAATGAAAAATCCCAATAACCCCATAGAGAATCGAACCCGCGACCTTCAGGCAGTAGCGCAGTGCTTCAACCAACTGCGCCACCGCGTACCCCTATATTTTATTTATTTATTCTGAAATTGTCTTGCCACTTTACAATGTCTCGCTTTTAATAACTGACTGATCCTTTCACCCGAACATTCTAAAAGTCTCGCCTTATTATATCAACAGTAATACCGATTATCGAATAAAAATCATACTGGCGCCCAACCCAACTTGAACGACTGAGATAATCGAGGTGAGAGGTGGTGAAAAGGGGAATGGTCGCAATTTTGCTCTGCTTTCACATAAAGCGACATAAGAACATACGTGTGCTTCCCCTTCTGTGAAAGTACCTCTAAAAAACTTCCTCACTAGCGCCTAATTGCGCTTCGGTTTTTTAAGGTATTTATATTGCCGCCAAGTCAATTAACACTGGCATAGATCAGAAGCTGATCTGTCCCATTTACTTACATTACTCACTGTTTTCTTTACGTTACTAATGTCGTAAAGGTAAAGGTCACCCTAGAACAGGCCATGAAGGGGAGTAGAGGTATAGCTCTACCCTTTCCTTAACCTGTCGCTAGATGGTGGGTGGTGAACGCCACGCCCCGGCCGCTTTACCCCCGAGAATGACCCGGTACCCATTGTACAGGAGGCTGGGTGGGCCACAGGGCCGGTCTGGACGGGTGCTGAAAATCTCGCCTCCACCGGGATTCGATCCCCGAACCGCCCACCTCGTAGCGAGTCGTTACTCCGACTACGCTATCCCGGCAATTGAAATGAAGTGACTTAGGAAAAGGTCAAATGGTGGTTGCTGTTATCACGCTAAACTTTCGGGTTCAAAAACATAGAATTTTTGACAAACTGGACTACAGCCCCATTACTGGCCTCGTAATAGTTAACATGACTATTTATAGTCACGAAAGAATGACGACAGAAGTTAAACATTTGTAGAGACATCGCCGCATTACCGAGTTTTCCCGAATGTATTCTGTCATTCCACAAGACTGGACGTAAACATTCTTTATACCAGGGCTGTCAAAAATACAATTCTTGGCCTTTAAAGTAGTCCCTAACTTTTTAATCGGCTTTCTCTTAATAACCAGTCACTGAGTCCGTAAATCACAAATGCAACACGCGTATTGTATGCAGACGCGCCTGATATACACCGCAGTATTTAATTATATCTCCTGCTACCAGACTTTTAATCGTGGCGTGGTGCTGCAAACACGGGGGGGTATGGACCCGGTATGGACGTTTTTCTCCTGCCGGGATTCGAACCCCAGACTGTCCAGCCCGTAGCCTATTCACAATACCGACTATGCTACCCGGATCACGAATGACTAATTAGCACTCATTATTTTAAACCTTCAATGCTGGCCTCGGTGCACTGTACGGACCTTTATTTCTACACATTTTGCTAGGCTAGGTGCACCGTAGGTCGAGAATGCATCTAAGGGTACTACAAATTTAGAATCCCTCCTTCCTTGGCACTAGCTGGAATTTAAACCCCAAGCGTCATTGAAGGGTTAAAGAGTATTATTCCCCCCCCCCCCCCAAAGGCTCGACAACCGCCTCATTTTTCAAGGCTTCACGATCACACACTTTAGACACACCACACTCGGTAGGACTTCTCTGGACGAGGGATCAGCTCGACGCAGAGACCTCTACTTGACAACACACAACACTCAAAAGAGACAAACATCCATGCCCCCGGCAGGATTCGAACCCACAATCCCAGCAAGCGAACCCCCGCAGACCCACGCCTTAGACTGCGCGGCCACTGGGATCGGCAATCGATCAGCACTAAGGAAGCAATTTCCTCTATTATACACAAACTGAAAGAAAATTGGCCAATTAGTCCAAGCAGGACGTTACTTGTCTGTAGATTTATCGTTCATTTCCGTGGAACCCACACAAAAACATCATTTACTTGCTGTAGCACCGCTAAATTGCAATAAAGAACAATAACAGGAATTCTTCAGTCTGTATTATAAACGTCAACAATCACCGAAAAAAAATTGCCTCCAAAAAGAGCAAGAGTTATTATTTCCTTATACTATTCATACCGTGCCCGTGCGGTCTAAGGCGTGGGTCTGCGGCCGCTCGCTTACTGGGATTGTGGGTTCGAATCCCACCGGTGGCATGGATGTCTGTCTGTTGTGAGTGTTGTGTGTTGTCAGGTAGAGGTCTCTGGGACGAGCTGGTCCCTCGTCCAGAGGAGTCCTACCGACTGTGGTGTGTCTAAAAAGTGTGATAATGAAATCTCGAAATGAGAAGGCCTAGGCACCCGAAAAGGGGCTGTTGAACCATAGGAAAAATAAAATTCATACCGTGCATTGTCATTTGAACACAACACGTGACCAACAGATGCACTCGTATTATACGTTTTTGTATTTACAATACAGGGCTAGTTCACAGCGACCTTATTGCAAACACAAAACGTATAATACGAGTGCATCTGTTGGTCAAGTGTTATGAGTTATTATTTGATCAAGGCGTCTTTACATTATTTGAGGGGAGGGGGACTGTGTTCAGTGTTAGGCCTGTATTTTAAAACAGCCTGCCAGCTAATACGGTTGCTCGTAGAATAACAATACAGGAATTCCAACAATACACCGCAATTTAAAAAAAAAACAGCTTCAAAACTTCACTGATCTCCCATAGTCCTCGATATATCTGTTTTATGTTTCCGAAACATCGCAAAAGTTTGGTCCAATCGTGGAATTTATAAACATTTTAACATTACTCACTACCTTCGGCATAAAGTATATATTAGACCGCAACATATGAATGCATTTTCAAAAACTAGAAAAAGCTATTTCGTTACAATTGTCAGTGAAAGTAGTTCCGTGATATTTTGGTCCCTGTCACCACAGCATGGCGCGTCCTCGGGTTGCGGATAGACGAACGGCTTCCCGATATGGAGGGTAGCTGCGAATACATTGAATAAGCAGTCGCGGACAGCCGATAAGAGGAGGTCCTCATGCTTAGATTTGGGCGAAGTGCTAACAACTCCTCACCGTGAAAACTCACCATGTTATGAAACATTCCAGAAGGACTCAGACTGATATGGCTCAGGATAGGGACAGGTGGCGGACTCTTGTGAATGCGGTAATGAACTTTCCGGTTCCATAAATTGCGGGGAATTTCTAGAGTGGCTGAGGAACTGTTAGCTTCTCAAGAAGGACTCTGCTCCATGGAGTTAGTTAGTGGAAGCAGTTAAAGTGAGCTGCACCAAACCCGTGGCTCTTACTAAGTCATCCGCCACCAGACGCACTGTAGAAGATCGTTAAGACAGTTGCGTTACTGAGTTCGTCGATTCAATCATAAATTTTATTCGTTCCCATGGGTTGCATCAAAGTTGACTCCATACTATCTTACAAGAGTGTAAAGCCGAGTGCCAAACTTATGACACTGCATTTTGATGATTAAAGACCTTACTAACAGCAGACTATTTTCTTGGACCTTGCAGTAAAACCCGTTATGTTATTTAGCTGAGAAAAACTGACCTCTCGACCTACTTTACGACAGTCAATCTATATATAAACTAGCTTTTTTAGCTGATCTCAATAAGCATGTGGACGATTTAAATAGAGGCTACACGTGTAAAATATCATCTTCTGTGATTTGTAAGTTGAAGTAATGTCTTTGAGACAAAACCTCCTCCGTGCTGCAAATCGGTTTTCGTGAAAGTTTCTTTCATTTTCCTTGTTGCATGAAAGGAAGTAATCACTTACAAGTAATTTTGCTTTCAAGATCGTGTCTCAATTTAAAAAAAAACAGCTACAGGAGGTTTCAAGGACAACGATGAGCACGTTTCTTGCAAAACACGTGGTCGCCTCAATAAAAAAATACAATTACAAAACAGCCAGTCCAATGACATGTTAGAAAGAACTTTAAAGAGAGAGATTTGCTACATTTCTTCAAGTGTCTTTCGCATGAATAGTTTTCAAATCTAAACTCAGCAGCTGTAAGATTGCAGCTTTGGTATCACCTATAGCTGTGAAAGAAAATTTTCCAGAATTGAATTTTTTAAGTGGAAATGCCGATTGTCCTTGTGTCACGAAGTTTTGTAATCGATTTTAATAATCAGCAATACAAAATCTGACGCAAAAAAAAAAAAAAAGAAAGAAAAAATAGCTGACAAAAACATCACTGCAGCTATAGTCAAATATATTTCATATTTACCCATATATTATTTCTTTTTTATTTATTATATTATTTATTATTACTTATTATTTATTATATTATTATTCTACACAAAATTCATTACAACTTAAATTTGCTCCTTTATTATTAGATTTTACTTTTAGGCTATTCCGCTACATTTTACTTCCGAGAATCTTTGTTCTCCAATTATGTCGAACAGTGGTTAATGTCCAGTAAAAAAAAATATAGACTGAAAATATGGGAAACATTTTCCAATAAAATTGTAATTTTCCCATTCATTGTAACATATTTTTTAAAAAAATGCGCAGATGTGTAAGTATTGAGCCAGATATTCATGCATTGAAAGGCACTGTTCTTAAGAAAAAGAAAATTCGTATATTACAACTAGACGCAAAAAAAAATATAATTTATTGACTAAATGGCTGACTTGCAAAAAAAATTTTGGGGACTCGCGCTTCATACATATCAAAACAAGCCTGCCACAATTATAGTCATCCTCCAACTTCCGCGAACTCGCCCTTCGCGGTGTGGCTACAAACAATATAACTAACTAACTCCATGTAGCAGAGTCCTTCTTGAGAAGCTAACAGGTCGTCAGCTAGTCAAGAAATTCCCCGCGTTTTATGGAACCCGAAGGTTCATTACCGCACTCACAAGAGCCCGTCACCTGTCCCTATCCCAAACAATACAACTATCACAAATTTTTCTTTGGCAAGTTTCTCGTCTTGCGTGTTTAAGAGATTCGCGGGGCTTCTCAGCATCTAACTCACACTCTTTACGTCACTAATTCACTCTACCAGTGCCTCTTGGTCTTATCGGTTTTATCTGCAAAACATTTAACGTCTATGTCGTATTTATGCCTTCCGCTCATCCAAACGCCCTCCCTCAAAAGTAATACACATTAACAATATAAGTGGAAAAGTACGCGCAGCGAAGATACAAAGAAAAAATGTGAAATTTGTTAAAAGAGGAAATCGTTACATTTAAGAAATTCGATGACCTTGTATCTCACATTTCGATATTCGCGATTACGATGGGAACGCATCACTTGCGAGCATGGAGGCATGCCTGTGGTTACAGAATATAACACGTGCTGAAGGTTAAAAATTTTCAGTAACAAATTTCGAGCGTTCATCTCAAACGAAAGATTTTTGAAGGACCGTGAGTTCAATCAAATTGACATTCTCAATTTGTTTTGTTGTGTGAGTTGCCCTTGTGGTTTGTAAATATCAATGCATAAACATTACACAAAAACAACTACAAATTATTGTAACACAATATTTTGCTTTTAATATGCTACATGTTTCGAACTTATGGGCCATCATCAGGCTTTGTATAAAAATATAGTTAATGTAACTGAGTGGTATTAGGCCTACATATCTTATCCTTGGTGTGAGGTCTCACCCTTACATAAATGCTTTTACAATTTATTAAATTTATTAAATTGTTTAATGTACAAAGCCTGATGATGGCCCATTATGGGCGAAAGGTGTAGTGTACCAAAAACAAGTGTTTTACGGCAATATTAAAGACTGTCGTCCCATTGTGTTGTTAATAGTACAAAAAAATTAAATCATTATCTGTCCAAACACAAAAAAATCCTATTTACTATTATAGAATACTACATGTTTCGACCAATCTCACGTCATTCTCGGGTTCAAAATTGGTCTTTAAAACATTCTGAGGAAGAAATATACATTACGTAAGTCCGTAAAACACAATTAAAATTATTGAGATTGTTAAAATTTAAAATAATTTTAATAATTTTGTGTTTTACGGACTTACATAATATATATTTCTTCCTAAATGTTTTAAAGACCAATTTTAAACCTGAGAATGATCTGGGATAGGTCAAAACATGTAGTTCTATATAATAAATAAGATTTAGTGGTGTTTGAACAGATACTGATTTAAATTTTTTTTTACAATAAATTGTAGCTGTATTTGACGGTGTTCTTATTTCATTCACTTTCTCAAAATGTTGTTTTTATACGCCAATATTAATTATTATTATTTCAATCTTCTAAATGGCCCTTCCCAAGAAATCGCACCTCATATTCCCATAAATATGTCGGATTTTCGCCATCCGAACCACTGTCTGACTTTAGCACTGAAGGCGGATGGTAGGTTCCCCCTCTCCAACTACCTGCTTATCAGAACCAGTAGGAAGTTCCGTTCCCCCCCACCCTTAATCACCATCCTCCTTCACAGTATCCAGATAATGCATTTCCACTCCATGGTAACCTATTTTTATTACGTACATTGACGTCGGTCCGTATTCGAAAACAGGAATCGATTCCGGAAGACAGTAAATTTACTTTTTAAGATTAAACTTTATGGTTTCAAGTGCTTTGTTATCAGCACCAACAACACTGTCCCTAGACTCACGTCCCTGTTGACTAAATGCAAAAACATCGAGAAGTGTTTTCTAACTCCATAATTCAATTACTGAATTATATTTAATTTAATTTTAATAACAAATTAGTCAATAAAACTGTTCATTATCATCAGCTCTACAGCCCTTGGTGGGCTTTGGCTTCCTTCATTAAACCTGTTACCGGTACATTTCCTTGGCATGCATAAGTCTCTGTTAAGAGATTACAAGCAGTCCCACTTGTTCCAAATGCCACATTTCTAAAACTTGACTTCACTTACAACAAGTTCGAGAATTCTGCTTATTGTTAAATATTTTTGTGTGAAAAATAAAGGAAAAAGAAAATATATTATTCTATACGTGAAGTTTATTGAAGGAGGAAGCACTAGATAACACTCTGTGGAGAATTCGCTTTGGAAGAGGCTATGGACCTGTCGTAAGACAGACTATAGAATGAATGGATGAATGAAGGTTGTGCAAGTATCAATTCATGGACCATATGTGTTAGCTAGGCCTACTTAATCTTTTGTTATTGCGAGAACTGTACATCATCATACCGCCGTCCTATATAGAACGCATAGAGAACTGCACCCTAAGAGAGTAATTTTACATATTTAAGCAATAAAGAGGCAGACGTCATCTTTTAAGACAGGGCTGGCCAACTTCAACCCACTGGAGGGCCATACAATTTGTAAGGACTCGCCCGAGGGCCGCAATTGTGTACATATACAGGGCATACACAAAAGAATGGTGCGGTTTCAAAGGTGAATAAAAAATTTATGTCTCACATTACACGGGCACAACATACACCGTCAGCGGCAGCAACTGTCCAAGTTTCTCATGCGCTACCAGCAGTTCGCTTCTCCCCCCCATTTTCACAGGAATGTACGAGTGCTTCTCAATCGTGTTCTTCCACAGCGCTGGATCGGACGTGCTGCTGCAAATGGAGACAAGAACCTTCTCCCTTGGCCACCCCGTTCGCCAGATCTTACACCGTGCGATTTCTTTCTTTGGGGTTCGTTAAAGACAGCGTTTATGTACCACCATTGCCCACGTCCATCCATGAAATTCGTGATCGTATAACGCATGCACTGCAGGCCATTACAGCGGACATGTTACACCGGGTCTGGGATGAGTTTGATTACCGTGTGGATGTGTGTCGTGTGACCCAGGGTGCACACATTGAAGGATTGTAATTACCAAATGAGAAACTTGGACAGTTGCCGCAGCTGATGGTGTATGTTGTGTCCGTGTAAGGTGAGAAATAAATTTGTTATTCACTTTTGAAACCGCACCATTCTTTTGTGTATGCCCTGTATATCGAAAAGAGGGAGAGGGATTGAATTAACAAGAAGGCTATTACTTACAAACACGGCATTTGTTTTTAATGCTATTTATTAAAGTTCCCATGTTATGCTCCGTATGTCTATCATATTATGTCTGTTAAATTGTATTACTGAAGCTATCCAGGTGACTTAAGGGCCGCATATACTTTCCTTGAGGGCGGCATGTGGCCCGCGGGCCGCATGTTACACAGCACTGTTTTAAGACATGCTGTAGAATCTGTTTTTATTTCCCACAAAATGCCACGTGTTTTATAATTTTATTTTTTGTCCAAATAATACGCACGTTTTCACATAGGGTGCGCTAAAATTTAAATGTCCAGCATCGTCGGGGAAGTGTTAATGGCGACACTTAAAGAGTCAGAAGCCGGACTAATTCATCGCAGAGGTTTCTCAATATACTATTTAATGCCAGCAGTCTAAACCGTACTCAGGGAAATTACTACACTTCGTACCTTAAAACGCAGACAGCACGTTCTTACGAAACGTCGGTAGCTAACTTAACAGACACACGGTATAACTCAGAAGACGATGACATCAACCGCCCTTCTGACGTTTCAGAGTCGACTATCTTTTAAGATAAAAAGAATCTGTTACTGAATTGCGACATGACTCTGTACAAAGCTAACTGAATTCCGGTATGAATCATATTCATAAGCGACGGTTATACTCCGAAATGAGAAGGAGATACAAAACATTAATTATAGGCAGCCAACCGCATCTCTTAATCCGAGGTCACCATTGTCACACCTGCCATCTTCAGCGTAATGACTTGTTACTCACGTGGTTAGGTAATGCATACAAAATGTCCTTCAGCCGTATACTTTCATAAAATATATTAGATTCGCAAACACGTAATTACAACAGCAATCAACACGACAGGGCAGAGAATGAGGCAAGAGAAAGTATGCTAATAAGTTAAGAAAATCACGCTAATATCGAGCATATTTTCAACAACATAGGCAAAGTACTATAAACTTAATATTGAGGCGCGTTCGCGTAACCATTCTTGCCGTGGAAAAGCAATAAGTATTACATATTCCTAGAGCCTGTCTGTAGCCTTAGTTAACCGGCATGCAAAGCGAATGCTCAGTATTATACGGTTATTTGTGGCCTGTCTGGCTGAACTATATTTTTCCATAATATCTCATAAACGACACGATTTTCGGAAACAATTTGTTAAACGTAAGATGTGTGTTTTGATTTTATCTACAACTTTTGCCTGAAACATTTCTCATTTTAAGAAGAATTCAGCGAGATATTGTCACAAATGTACGTAGGTCTTCATGTAAAGTACCTGTTATTCTTGTCAGATTTTAACGAAACGTAAATTTTTCTCGACAGGTTTTCGAAAAATACTCCAATATAAAATTTCATGAAAATCCGTCCAGTGGCATCCAAGCTGTTCCATGCGGACCGACATTACAAACTTCATAGTCGCTTTTCGCAATTTTGCGAACACGCCAAGCAGGCTCAGCGGTCAATCAACGTGCGTGCCACAACGGACGACACATGCACTAAGTCATTTGCAATGAAGAATGATTATCATATTTCCCCTTTGCTTGCCGGCGAAAGGGGTAGAGGTGGGAGAGGGAATGGAAGGTCACTACGAAAAACTGACATTCAGAATTACACAAAAAAGTACACACATTTGTATTTTAGCTAGTCGCTGCGGGACGGACGGTCCGGGGATCGAATACCGGTGGGGGCGAGATTTTCCGTAACAGTCTAGACCGGCGCTGGGGCCCACCCAGCCTCCTGTACAGTGGGTAGCGTTTCTCTTTCCGGAAAGTAAATCGACCCGGGGGGTGGTGTTGACGACCCACACCCCTCTAGCGCCAAGGTTAAGGCCCTGTTGACCTTCATGGCCTGTTCTACATTGAATTTTACCTTACCTTTACCTTTACCTTTTAATAAATCTTCAGCATATTTTGATCAACACAGATCATCATCAGAGAAGTGTTTACAAGTCAAAATGTGGTAACGCCAAGGCATGGAGGAGTTTATACTTTCAGTAATAATTCAATTCAATTCAATTCAATTCAATTCTGGTTTATTAATGTGCCGAATCAACAGCCAGAAGGCCAATTACAGAAACAGCAATAATAATAATAATAACAATAATAATAAACTGTTAAGGTTTAGGCCCATTAAGGCCTGTTCACCTTCATCTTGAAGATGCAATACATAATCATACAAAGCTCAGATACATATTTCCTAAAAAATAATACAGTATAAATACATAGATCTTGATTTTGGGCTTCCGCCGCGATGTTGATGTAATCTGTGGTCTTTTGGGTAATTACACGGCGTCGTGTGGTAAATATTTACCGACGTTTCGGGACAACGTGTCGGTCCCATCTTCACGGGTCGAGATTCCAAGAAGGGGGGAAAAAAAAATCTGGACTCGTGAAGATGGGACCGTTGTCCCGAAACGTCGGTAAATAATTACCACACGACGCCGTGTAATTACCCAAAACACCACAGATTACAAATACATATATATTTGATCTCTTTATACCTGTATTACGTACACTATACAACCATGTACGTCTTGGCATCATCACTTGTCTACTTATAAACGTCTCCCCTATGATGATCTGTGTTTATCGAAACATGTTGCCATTATTAACAGGTGTTACGATGAGCCTAATAAAGGATGATCGATAAGTCGCACAACCCGAAATTTGATATTTAGTACTAGCTCGGAATGAGTTCGATGAAGTTGAATTGGTAGACGAATATGTTGGTATGACTGTAGCAGAAGCTGTGTAAGGGCAAGCACAGGTCACGTGACGTGACGCCGTCACAGCAGTGGATTTAAAACCAAGTGTCTACCGACATGTCTTTTTCACAATTGCAGTGTGTCTGTATTGTTAAACACTATCTTCAATCTCAATCCCATTTGAAATTTTTTTTTTTAATTTGGGTTGCGCGATTTTTCGATCACCCTGTATAATGATTGTGTTATCAGAAGCCGTTTTTAATGGAAGGAGACAACAACAACTGCGTGTTTCGGACTTTTACGTCAATAGCTGTTCTGCGGACGAGACGGATGCTTAATCCTTCCAAACTTCCGGTATGTGTCGTGCTTGTTACTTTTTCACGTACAGTGTGTGTGTGCTGCTCGTGTAAAATGTAAACAACTCGGCAAAGCGGGAAGGCACGTTTCGTAGCAAACAGGACAGTAATGGATTTCGCAAACTTAAGGCCTTTCATGCCATGTCTTTCAGCTCTGTTGATACGTTCATCAGTCAAACCCACAAAAAATGTTACTCTTAACACATATTTTCGGTGCGATATGAAAGTAAATACAGATCCGTCAGTTATTTGTTTTTTTTAATTAAATGTGTTACTTGTAACCACCCTCGGCCGTGCCATGGCTCAGGCGGTTAGTCGCCGGCCTCTCACCACGGAGGCCCGGGTTCGATCCCAGGTCAAGTCCATGTGAGATTTGTGGTGGAGAAAGTGGCACTGGGACAGGTTTTTCTCCGAGTTGTCGGTTTTCCCCTGTCGATTTCATTCCACTGGTGCTCCATTAATTGTAAAAATTGGTAAAAAACTGCTCATCCATCTATCATCATCATTGGGGTTGCACAAAAAGCCTTAAGGCTGTTGTGCGGGGGCCCTTCATCACAAACGAAAAAAAAAAAAACACCCTTGAAGACAAACTTTGGCATCAATAAAATGAGACGTGTCTCTGTATTTTTGCAGATAACTCTAAATCATGTCCATTTGAATCTGCAGTACTCAGTGGTAGTGGCTACTAGGATTGCGACCTTATGGGTCATGACGCGGTAATGTCGTAGAGATTCAACATTTACTTAGGAACCAGCATAATAACAAATCATAAAATGCAGTTGAATCCGGGTATAACGACATCGTTTGTGAGACACCTCGTCTATAACGTCAATTTTCTATGGTATCAATTAATTCCTCACTTTTAACCTTAACATATACTCCTCGGTTATAACAACACTCGTTTATAACGACACAAAATATTCGGTCCCTTTCATGACGTTATAACCGAGTTCGACTGTACTGCAGTGATTAGCACAACTTACTAGCTACATGAAAAACTATCAATGTTAAAATTATATTGTAGCATATATCTTGTAATACTTGACAGATTTCACAAATAATAATATTTTAACATTGTATTCACCTTGCATTCTCAGTCAAGATATGTTCAATAAACACCAACTTATGCACATAAACTTTATTTACAATAGTTTATTCTTAAAATTCCCCTATAATTACTACAAATTATGTAATCATTTTAGCAACTTTTCAATCCATTTTATAATAACTCATTTTACATACTGTACGAAGTGGACAATAATAGACCACTCATATTCTACATATACTAATATAACCACATATGTAATAACATTAACCGCATCTACGACCCCCTGAAGATGGTGGTTTAAACCACCGAAATACGTATAGGGGAAGTTTAAGAATAAAATATTGTAAATAAAGTTTATGTGCATTAGTTGGTGTTTATTGAACAATATTTTACCTTGTTTTAAGGATTTGTAGACAATGCCCGATAATGATCGATATCGACTGAAACACGTAGCGTACAAACAAAATTAAAAAGTGTTATGTTACACGTAATAGTATGTATTTATATAGTCTGGCAGAGGTAAACAGACCACAATTTCCTGCTGCCTACATCACAATTACAACGGCATTCAGAATACATTATCCTCTAAAACGTCAGTACACTTCTACCATACTACAAGCAATCACATTCCGCAAACAAAATCTTCGATTATGATCAATTTATTTACAATTACGTCACCAAAATTCTGTCCCGAAACTCATTTTCTAATTCACTTCCCTTTCAACTTCTTCCGCGGGTTCCAAGACGAAAAATATCCGATTTGCTACTCTGTGCCCAGTTTGACAAAAGACCTGTGAATTTTTTCGAATTCAGGTAATCCAAGTAACAATTCATAAGAAATCGTAAAATGTAATTAACAAGTAACATATTACCACAGTATGGTAAACACTTCCTGAAACACAGGAAAATCTTTCCATCAACACGAAACCAAAACCTTAATACCCAGCTTGGCAAATGGACATGTACAAATGTGATTTCAATCAAACGGTGTAAATTATAGATCAAGTTTTCTTTCCTGGGTTATTTAACGCTGGGCCAACTATCGGTGTGAAACACAGAATGCTGCTGAAGCGTGGTTATGAATACGTTAACCACGAGGGACGCAAGCCATACGTTTGCAAAATTATGAAAATCCGTGCCATACCAACCATAGCTCAACAGACAAAATAATGGTTTAACACGTGCCAATGCTTCCAATCTACTGCTCTTCATGAGCCACGGTTATGTTTCATAACCATAAATTACCATCTCTACATCCTGTGTCAGTCACTTCATTTTATTTTATAATTTTCCTCTCTTAGTACACAATCTCAATTCTGAAATCGTTGCGTGATTTCACGCTTCCGCCGCGGTATAAATGAGAGTTGCGTTCTTTTGGGACTTTTACGCAACGCAGAATGAGTTTCTCATCGACGTTTCAGGACAACGTAACGGCCCCATCTTAAAAGGTCAAGCAGTCAAGCCTTGGAATGCTTGACCTTTTAAGATGGGGCCGTTACGTTGTCCCGAAACGTCGGTGAGAAACTACCATTCTACGTTGCGTAAAATCCGAAAAGAGCGCAAATCTTCTGAAATCGTTGCTCACAACTCCCGTGAAAGGCACTGACAATCCTAAAACCATGTTAGGTGTTTAATTAATTAATATATGTATATTAATTCTGCACAAGGTTTTAGCTTGGACCTGCAAATTAAAGAAGGTTGTTGTGTCTTATAATATACTTACAGAACCATATTGGTTTTACTGTCCGAGTGAATCTTGCCAAACAGTCTCAACTTCTTAATGACACATTCACACTACTAGCCACTAACGCACACACTACATATACACAATAAATAAATAGACCTCTTTTCCACCACCATGTTCTCGCGACAGCATGGAACGCGACACACGGCAGCTGCAAACACTACACACACACTAACTGTGCCGCTCTGTGTGTGGCAGGCAGCCCTCCGCATGGCGCTCACTGCAACTGCCATCTGCGCAACTCAATAGGGTGCAGACACCATTGGTCTGACAGCCATACTTTGTCCCTCGCACCCTCAGCTCAGCCTTGAAAATGTTCCCGAGTTCTACGTTCTTAAACATTTTAAAGCACGGTGGTAACTACATGTACCACCTACTGTGACATAAAAACTTCGCAGTTTCCCACGCTTACTTCTACGTGTTTCGTACATCCTCACGACAAAACAGAAATTACTACTCTGTACAACATTAACCGTTTGATCTTACTAATGGATATAGACTGTGTCTTCTGTGAGGTATAAACTGGAGTTTCATGCATGATTGAGACGAAGGTAATGAAAATTACTGATAAAGCAACAGCATGTGTTAAAGGAACTTTAGGGGATTTCTGTCTCTTCGTTGCCGGACTGCCGGCTAGAAGTCGGTATGCATCCGGATGGTCCTCGGGCACAGGATTTCTTGGTTTTCCCGTTTTTATGCAGATGTTAAAGTGGTTCCCAAGTTGCAAGTTGGTGATGCATGCTTCTCATGCAGCCCTCCCTATCTTTTTTTTTTTTTTTTTTTTACCTACTCCGGTTTCCCGTTTCAGTGTCGAGGTTTTTAATTCCTTTTGATCACACTGAGAGACATACCACAGCCGGTAGGACTCCTCTGGACGAGGGATCGGCTCGTCGCAGAGGCCTCTACCTGACCACAACACACAACACTCACAAGAGACAGACATCCATGCCCCCGGTGGGATTCGAACCCACGATCCTAGCAAGCGAGCGGCCGAAGACCCACGCCTTAGACCGCACGGCCACTGGGATCGGCCCTCCCTATCTTAATAAATGAAAATTACTCCCCATCTGCTCTGAAAGACCACCAAACCATCTTTCCAAATTACGCACTTTAGCAATAAGCAGTACAACAGAATTCTGAGGCCTCTAATTAAGGAACTATTTCTCACCATTCTAACGTCTTCGCTTTCGTCCTATTCCTGTCAGAAGCACGAGAGGGCGAAACCTGGGAACCTTCTAACAAAGCGATGCTCTCCCTCCCCCCACCCAAATAAATTCCTTCACTTTTCCCACTAATTTCCCATTCGTCGACTCTTCCATCAATTTGTATGTCTTCCTGCATGAACATCCGTTCTCAGATGCTTAACCAGCGTAAGAGGACCATGGCAGATTTTGTCAAATAGCACTCAGTAAAGTTTAACAAAACGACACTGCAACGTCCTTCGCTTTTTTTTTGTCAACAATGTGAGAAGATAATGTCACTGTGTGAGAGATTTGAGGTTCTCACAGCGGTGCCGCTCAAGATTCAAATCTTCTGGGATGTTACGCCGTGTCGACTGGTAAATATCTAGAGACTGTTTCGAAAAAGCGTAGTGCGTTAATATTCAGGGTCAATCAGTCCAGCAGCACTCCTCTTGGACTGAAGATGAAGACACTAGGATCTTTCGAAACGTCTGAAATTGTGTATCACTTGATACGGCTTGGCACATTCCAGAAGGCTTGAATCTTCAAATACGGATTTAGGTCGAATGCAAAACTTTTGTGACTTTACTAACAACATTAAACAATAAAACACTCGTATTATTATTATTATTATTATTATTAGTTTGTTTGTATGTATGTGTGTGTGATGTATGTACGTATGCATGTATGTATGTATATGCACGTATTATGTAAGTACGTACGTACGTATATATACATGTCCGTATGTATGTATGTATGTATGTATGCATGTACGTATGTATATGTGTACATACGTATGCATGTTATATGTACATATGTATATGTATGTACGTGTGTATGTATGTATGTGTGTATGTACGTGTGAGTGTATGTATGTATGTATGTACGTGTGTGTGTCAAAACTTTGTGCTTTACAATAAAAGGAGTGGCCGACCAGAGCTAGAAACTGCCTCATCAGCAGCTGACGCAAATCAACATATTGCTCTACAGAAAATAAAAATGTCAATTAAATATTTTGGGCAACGTGAACATACACACAATTCATAACACTAACAACAAGCCATTTCGCTAGTATTACGCCTAAATAATAAACAAGATAACTGCTTATTCGAAACGCATTGCTGTCAATTAATGCAATACTGAACAACAGACGTAATGAACATTGAAAGGTTATGTATTAAAACACGAAGTGTCAATACGAAGTCGATACAAAACATGAAAATTACGTAGAACATAATGTGGACGCGTGTTTGGGTCTCTGCATACTGATTTACGTACACGTTAATTAATGTCAGAACACAATGTTGACTAACTGAATTAGGCCTATAGGTACTCACCAGAGTGTACGCGTATGTAAACAGGTTCACTCAAACATCTGTTCACTCGCAATTTCAATTAGCAGGAAACAGATTTATGCAGAACTATCCAGAAAGACAATGAGCATTTTAACACACATTATAACACGTCCGCTCAACCTGTAGCTCGCGGGCAACATGTTGCTCGCAACACAGTGGTATGTTACCCACGAAGACATTTTAAATGATAAAAATTCTTTTAACGTTATCCCTGACAAAACCAAGACAGAACTCCGAAACAATTCTTAAATCTTTTCTGCTGTTTGTTTATGGAAACATGTATTAAATTACTAACTCATTTTGAAAAAATGTTCTAGAAGTATTGACACTTAACCTAGGTTGTGAAATGCATTTTTTTTACAAATTTTTTTCTTCCATTATCAGTATATTTTTATTGCACATCATGTACAGACAAATTCTCTGGGAAATTAATAAGCACAATTACGCATAATATACGTATAATTCATTCTGTGCATTGAATTTCATGTTGCCCGCATGCAGATCAAAAGTTGCCGAAGTTACCCGCACCACATAGAAGGTTGAGCGGGCCTGCATTATAATACGTTGCCGTATTTTAGCAACAGATTTACAATCGACAATCTACGTTTACAATCGATCACGATCGATTGCTTCCACAGCCTCAGCTCCTACGTCACACCCGTTTGGTTACAAACAGTGTTCCTCCTGGCACACAGAACAGTCTCTCTGTTATGAAGAACAATCATGGCGAGAGAGCATAAACGAACATGAGTCTTCATGTAAAATGCCTGCTATTTTAGTCAGGTGATAACCAAAACCGGAAAGTGTCAACAAATTTTACTAGAAACTCTAAATATAAAAGTTCACGAAAATCCGTCCTCATACATGTGGACGGACAGACGGACATGACGCTAACAGTCGGCCTTAGCACGCGAAAACGCTAAAATCGTAACGAAACTTAGCTACACAGAGATGTTATTTCTCGATATTATTTTGAAATTATTCATGAAACCCGCAACCCAAATGCCATCACGTGACGTTATACACTATTTTCAGTAATGAAAAATTTGTAAGTTTGAAACAAAATATTTTAAAAAATAAGTTGTAAGATACGGACAAAATTCCCCAATAATTTTGTTTACTGTATGTTACAACTGCGAAACATTCATTCATTCTTGTAGTCTGTCTTACGACAGGTCCGTAGCCTCTTCCTAAGCGAGTTCTCCAAAGGGTGCGATATAGTGCTTCCTCTTTCAATTTCCAGTATCTTCTCTTTTCCTTAAGGTCATCCAGAAGCTACTTACGTCTTCTCCCTCGTCTTCCCGTCATTTCTATCCTTCCTTCTAACTTTCCTTCAATCACAGTTTCAGAAGGCAGTTTCTACGCTAGATGTGACCAATCCAGTTAGCCTTTCTTCTTTTTATTGTATGTACGATATTCCTCTCCTCCTTGACTCTGTGTAATACTTCTTCATTTCTCACACGATCGGTCTAACAGACAGCGAAGTATATTAGTCCCGTCAGCCAAACGCATTGAATTGCTGATAAAACTTTGACCACATATGATGTGGAATAACGTACGCAGGAGAAGAGAAGCGTGCACCGCCAGTAAATACTCTAATACATTCTGAATATTGAAATTGTTTAACGCCGATACGCAAGGGCTGTTTTCATAGCATGTCCCTTCACGTGTTAACGGCGTCACATCAAATAATAAGTTTGCTCACAGCAGATTATATTACCCAGAACTGGTGAAAACTGAAAAAGACTTACATAATTAATTATAAGGAAGAGCAGCCATCCGTGAGCAAACCTGCAACAGCGGACCTTTATCGAGAAGACTTTGTACTGTCATACTGGCTTAGCTTGGCAGAAAGTCTTAACTAAAAGATCATTAGGCAACACTCGTTAAAAGTCATTTGCCAACTGAATGACTTGCATCGATCTTAAAGAAAAGGAAATTCAAGCGGAATATGAAAGTTGAAAACGGTCTCACAGGTTCTCAAATTCATCACAATTTATCTAATAAGGCGGAAATAAAAATTAAAGCCAAGATAGGCAACGTACGTATAACGTAACATTAAGGCGCGTTCGCGTAACCATTTTCGCCGTGGAAAAGCCATAAGTATTACATTTTATGACTGTGTGTCTGTAGGCTTAAGTTATCCAGCACGTAACACGCATGCACCGTATTATATTGTCATCTGTTGCCTGTCTGGCCCTACCATATTTTTCCACATTATCTCACAAACGGCACGATTTTCGGGGGGGGGGGGAGTATTGAAAATAACATGTGTGTTTTGATTTTCTGTACAACTTTTTTCAGAAACATTTCTCATTCTACGAAGAATTCAGCGACATATTATCATAAATGTACATAGGTCTTCATGTAAAGTACCCGCTTTTCTTGTCACGTTAGTGAAACGCCAATTTTCTCGACAAATTTTCGAAAAATATTCAAATATCAAATTTCATGAAAATCCGTCCAGTGGGAGCCGAGTTGTTCCATGTGGACGGACAGACAGATATGACGAAGATAACAGTCGCTTTCCGCAATTTTGCGAACACTCTTGAAAATGAAACTGTTAATAGCACTGCTTGTGTACACTTACTCAGTAAATGTAAGGGGACTGTTGCATAGACTTACGTAAGCCACAGAATACTTCTCAAAGACATTCACGAGAAAGTTAACTTTAAGCCGCGAGTCAACGCAAAATAAAAATGCTGAAGTTTGTAATTACGTTTCGAGAAAAGGATGTAGTTGCATCAGACCTGGGAATTACAAAATGATTGTGTTCGATTATTTAAGTCTTGAAAAAGAATATATTTGAAAAAGGCAAAACATTGTGATAAATCACTTCTATAAATTACAATCCTTTCAGAAAAAAAACCCTACATATCTCAATAAATAACTTACTCCATGGTGCAGAGTGCTTCTTAAGAAAATAATAATTCCTCTCGTAGTTAAAAAATTCCCAGCATTTTATGAAACTCGAGGTTCATTACCGTGCTCACAACAGCCCGCCACTTGTCCCTATCCTGAGCCACATTAATCCACGCTCTCCCACCCTATTTCTTTGAGACCCATTTGAATATTATTCCCCCATCTACGCCTGTTTTCCAAGCGGTCTCTTACCTTCAGATTTCCCCACCAAAACCCTGTATGTACTTCTTCCCCATACGAGTACGTGCCACGTGTACAGCCCATCTCATCCTCCTTAATTTCATCACCAGAGTAATATCTGGTGAGTACAACTCATGAAGCTCCTCATTATGCAATTTTCTCCAGCCCATCTAGCGCCGAGGTTAAAGAAAGAGCAGAGCTGTACCTCTACTCCTCCTCTAGGCCTTCATGGCCTGTTCTAGGGTAAACTTTACCGTTACCTTTACCTTTACCCCTATTGCCTCGTCCCTTTTATGTCCAAATATCTCGCTCAACACCCTGTTCTCGGAACACCCTCAGCCTATGTTCTCCCCTTTAATATGGCAGACGAAGTTGCATGCCCACATAAAACAACAAAAACTTTTTAATTTTCCATCAGCATATTTTAATCTCTGTATTCTTAAACAACTCGCTTTGGAAGAGACTACGGATCTGTCGTAAGACAGACTACGGAATGAATGAATATTCTTAAACAGCAAACACAAACTTCTACGTGTAAGCCTACGTGTTGCACAAATATCGACACGGAATTCAGATATACACTTCCTGTTTTTATATGTACATTCACTACGACAAATATTGTCGAAATAGAAAATCCTAACTTACAGACTCCACACATACAGTAAGCCCGTTCCTCAAACGGCCAGCCGAAGTTTCACTTCAGGTGATAATTAATTATGTACTGTATGGTTACAACTTCAAATTATGGTCCTGTATTTGCATATGCTGTCTGAAAGATATCATTACCGTGTACTGACCATTTAGGACAATTAGACATCACCAGTCACGGCTGCTACGTCTGTCGTCACACCCACCGCATCTTCGCGGAGTAATTCTATCATTACGACCAGGAAGTACAAAGTAATGATGCAAAGGGCAGTTTCTATGAAGAAAGGGATTGCGCATTCGACCACCTCCGTAGGTAAAACATGACACGTTTGTTAGGATTTTCCAATGAAGAAACTGGGAGGAAATACTTTCAGTGGTACAATTAGCAACAAGAGTTTTCATGACACTAGTAATGACAATCGAGTTAACAGTAGCAGATTTCGCCACATACAGAAATTCAACTGTCAAGGTACAATATTTCCACATAGCAACAAGCACGAATACACTTGCACTCTACATTATCAGACTGATCACACCTTCATAACGAAGAAATGGCATTCAAATATACTAGAAACCTTCCACATGATCTGTCCGTCATACTGACCACTGTGTGATTCTCGCAAAACTTAGGGAGAGACTGTCAGCCAGTAAACAAGAAAAGCAAAAAACCAACATATGTACTATATTCTCATAATTAAGTCAGTAACCCCTACATATGTTTCGGCTTTCAACAAGCCATCCTCAGGGGGTCAAAGTTTGACATATGCTTTACATCTATTAGTTCAATTTTTAAGCAACTTGTACATCCACACACAATGAAATAAATCTTAATTCCCAATGGATTATGGTATTATTACTTCCAGCTCCATTAGGAATTAAGATTTATTTTATTCTATGTGGATGTACAAGTTGCTTAAAAACTGAACTAATAGATGTAAAGCAAATGTAAAACTTTGACCCCTGAGGATGGCTTGTTGAAACCCGAAACATATGTAGGGGTAACTGACTTACTTATGAGAATATATGCATATGTTGGTTCCTAAAACTTTTAATTGGTCATCAAGATGCACGGTGAACACAAAGTGAAAAAAAAAAAAGGAAAAGCAAAGGTTTCATACGGAGAGATTCCATCTCAAGTAACTAACTGACGTGGAAGGTAAAGAGAAGTATTACATTACAATCCCAAACAGCTTTCGGGGCTTTGGAATACTCAAATGATAATTTGGACATCAGTAGGGCCTATGACAGTATTAGAAGGAATATGAAAACGTCAAAGAGGCTCGGAAATAAACAACAGGAATCCAAAGAAAGTCACCATAATTTAAAACAGCGTAAACAATGATTTGACAAAGAATGTTCAAAATTATTACGTAAAAGGAAGCAGACTACACTGCAATAGCTACAGTATCAAAGGCATATAAATTAAAAGGGTCCAAAAAAAATCTGACATGAAAATAGCAGACACAAGAAAAAAAAAGGTGCATATCTGAAAGCCAGAATTAATTAACTTGACACGAATTAAAATAACAATATGAGACTTGTACAGAATGATAGGCATGCGCCAACGTAGATAACGTTTAGCCGAAGTATGAGAATGGCTGTCTGTTTGCGCTTTACTACAGTATTTTAGACACGTGGAATAAACACTAATATTAACACTAATAAATACTAATGCTACTGAAAGCACATTGGACTAACGATGTTAGATTTGAACACATACTGCTACGCCATTACTCCATTTCAGGTTCAAACTCATACTGAAAAGTTTTAAATGTATAAATAGCTAAGTAATCATCAAAGTCCGGCAGAATTAATCAGAACAGCTGATAACGCAGTGTTCTGAGGCACATAATCGCATTTTGAATAAGGACGATGTGTCTCGCCACACAGCTCGGTCCACAATTGCAATCAGCCCTCGTTCTACGAACATTAGTCCTCCCGAAGTTTCACTCATACGAGCTTTTATAATGACATGCATACCGTCCACTTAGCTCGTTATCCGAACACTAACTCGCTCATACGAAATCTTCTAAACAAAATAAATGTTCTGAAATCTTTAAAGACGAGAACAAAAAAGATGGGGGCAAGAAACATGTTCAGTTTTCCATCTCTGTTTAAAGCACAGTTTTCCAAACTTCTTCTCGTGAATCCCCTCCACAACTTATCTAAACTTGCAGACCCTTAGGCGCAACTCACCATACCATTTCGAGTAATACGGAGCACACACAAACTGTAACAAACTTTACTGAGTCTATGTAAAATGTTATTATAAAAACCACAATTTTCTAGTAATAATGACAATAATACTAGGATTAGGAAAAACCAAAAGAAAAAAAAAAACTTTATATTCTGCTGAGTCAGGCTACCGTACTCGAGGAACTGCGGGGATCGACGGGCAACCCGTTAATAAACACTGCTTTCCAAATCTTTTTTATAGCATATGTGATAATCCAATATGCTTCCACTGCTTGTATGTTACGTTTCAGGCAACAAAGGTGCTGATTTAATTATGTTTTGTGGTCAGTTTTCAGTCCTTGATAAAAATAATAACCACAAATTACGACACTGAGTGCTACGGGTAACAGGGATTCCCTTTATGAATTTTATCTCTATTTGTAAGAGCGAGGAATGCCAGTGCCTGTATTAAAACGGGTCATAAAACAGACTACCGAAATTACTGAGGCCCTTCTCTGCAAGTGTAATCACCTACCAGTCCTCTGACGTCAAGCAGACGGCACAAGCGTGCAGTACTTCTGCCTTCCCACTTTTTTTTTTTTTTTTCAATGGCTCGACAGCCCCTTGGGGGCCTAGGCCGCCTCATTTTTCGAGGCTTCACGATACACACTTTAGACACACCACACTCGGTAGGACTCCTCTGGACGAGGGACCAGCTCGTCGCAGAGACCTCTACCTGACAACATACAACACTCACAAGAGACAGACATCCATGCCCTATGCGGGATTTCTTTTTGCCTGTCCGGGATTTTTCCCCTTTGACCCATTTTTGTACTGTTTTATATCCTTTTCGTCCTTCATGTCACTTTACGTTCCATGCTACCGTCCTTTCAACAAACACAACACAAACATCTATGCAACCGGTGGGATTTTTTTTGCCTGTCCGGGGTTTTCCCCTTTGATCCATTTTTGTACTGCATTAAATCCTTTCGTCCTTCACGTCACTTTACGTTCCATACTACCGTCTTTACAACAAACACAACACAAACATCCATGCCCCCGGTGGGATTCGAACCCACGATCCTAGTAAGCGAGCGGCCGTAGACCCACGCCTTAGACCGCACGGACACTGGGATCGGCTCCCACTTATTTAAAAGTGTAAATATTAACATACATAAAACTACAACTTTGTCTGTTATTTTGCATGGGTTCAAAACATGCTCTCTCACATTATGGAACATACAAGAAGAATATTTCTGTCTGAGAGGACGCAAGCAACAGAAGTCTACGAATTTGCATAATTAGGAATTCTATAATTTGTGCTCGGCAAATATGATTATGAGTGTCACACCAAGAAGGATTAGCTTAGCACTGTATGTTTCAAGCAGAAAGGAAGATATGCACAAAAAGCTTTCCTGGAAATTCTGAAGGAATGAGACCATTTGAAAGAAATAGGCATACATGGGATTAAACGAACAGGGTGGGAGGTTCTGGTAGAATGAATGTGGCTCAAAACAGGGACCAAGTTCAGAATCTTATAAAAACTGTAAATCTGCAGGTACAATAATATACAAGGGGTTACTTGACTAGCTGAAAAACAACTAGCTTCTCAAGGACTCTACACAAGGAATTAATTACTTACCAAGTACACATATGGGCACCAAATTTAGTTAAAAGAGGGCTTCTGAAGAAAAAAAGTGGTGGCCTATTTGATGGCAGAATTTAACATCCATTTGGAAGAATTCAGGAAGACTGCTAAAAAGTATCATGACAGTGCAGCTAGGGCCTCAATTAAGACTTCAGCCCGGTGCGTCTCGTAAAATAAAAATCTCACCACACAGGTGGTCCCATAAAAGACGTGGATTTAAGTGCTAAACCCTTGGTATGCAGGCAAATACCAGGATTCAGGCATCGACCAAACTGTTAGGTCTAATTTTAAATCCATCACAGCACTGTTAATATTTGTAGATAGAGGGAATTTTGGAATAACATGCAGGTGCTATAAATAGACTACATATCTTACAGTGAAATCTCTGTCCATGTATCTGGTTTACATGTTGTGGGACAGTAGACAACTCTGTCTCCTGAATTTGGAGATCAGAACTGTGCTCAAAATATGTAGTAAGTCCCAAGATGCTTGCAGTCATTCCAGGCCCACCAGATGTATGCAGGAATGGTGTTTCTAAAGTGGCCACCCCCATCCTTTCCTACTCACCAGTCATCATCAACACCCTCAATCCCGAACTGATTAATCTCAAACGTGCACTTTTTTCCATGGTGCAACAGCCCCTAGTTGGGCCAGCGCCTCCTCATTATCGAGGCTTCATGATCACACTCAGACATGCCACACTCAATAGGACTCCTCTGGACGAGGGACCAGCCCGTCGCAGAGACCTCTACCTGACAACACAACACTCACAAAAGAGACATCCACGCTCCCAGTAGGATTCAAACCCACAATCCTATCATGCAAGTGGCCGCAGACCCACGCCTTAGACAGCACGGCCAGTGGGATCAGCCAAATATGCACTTATTCTATAATACTGAACTGTAAACATTCAAGGCACACCTTCAAATTTATAAAAAATACCTGTTTATTGGTTCTCCCGCAAGTTTCGGTTACTCATGTAACAATCACCCAGAGAGATACACAGTTCTATATACAGTACATAGTATAGGTTACAGGTAGAACGATGCTACTATATGTATGACCCAGTAGCAAAATGTCAGCACTCGCAGGTGTGATGAAGCATTTAACACTTGCTTCATACTAGAGAAGAGATGTCCGTGCCTGACATAAAATGCTGTCCAATGTGGGGCCATTCTATGTATAAGCAGTGGAAGCATTCACATAAAAAATTATGCAAAAAAGCACACACTAAACTTTGCCTTTAAAGTTACAGAAATAAATGGCACTACCATAAACCAGTTCGTTTATCCCTTACCTTCACAATTTTTAACATAACTGTATGATGTAACAAGTACAGACCACAATTACAAATTAATTTCTAGCTGTAACCATCTGTCATCAATAAATATGCTCTTGAATGCTGCAGAGAGTTACTGATATGCACAAATGAAAATACAGCCATACATGCCAGCTTTTCTCTGCGTTTTCCACGTGGAGACATTTAATTGTGTACTGCTTCAAAGACATGTTTTCATATGTTATGTTAATATTATTCTTTACACATTGTTACGATGGGCTGGGATAGCGTAGTCGGTACAGCGACTCGCTATGGGCTTGACGGTCCAGGGATTGAATCCCGGTGGGGGTAAGATTTTCCGCACCTGTCCAGACCGGCCCTGGGGCCCACCCAGCCTCCTATACAATGGGTACCGGGTCACTTTCCTGGGGGTAAAGCGGCTGGGGCGTGGAGTTGACCACCCACACTCATCTAGCACCAGGGTTAAAGAAAGAGTAGAGCTATACCTCTACTCCCCCTCTGGGCCTTCATGGCCCGTTCTAGGGAGAACTTTACCTTTACCTTACCATTGTTACGCTTTCACTTACAGTATGTTCTGTGATGAGTTGGCCAAAACACAGGAGCATGCTGCAGAGGTCATTTGGTGAAAAACGTCATATAAACAGCAGGTCAAGTATGAGTCAAGTGCTAGTGTAGAGTAGCAACAATTACAGAACCAATTTTCAATTAGGATTTATCAGTATCAACCTAAACGTTAATTAAAATGGTGGACGACGAAGCAAAGTATGTAAAGTTCATTTTTTCATTCTTCAAACTTCAAACTTATTCTACAACATTGGAACAACACAACAACCAAGCAATCTCAAACCTATGCTCCTCTGTTGAACAGGAAATTTCAAAATTGTGTTGAAAATTTGCATTGACAGATGATGACCCACTTTCCAAACAAGCTTTGTGACATTCACCTACACATTCAAAGGATAACATTACCTACACAATCAAGCGGGCTGTTTCAAATACTGATGTCTATAAAAACGGAATTTTAATCTACTGAGTTGTTATAAACACTGCACTACATCAAATATAAAAGGGCATGGTCATATCCAGAAATTCCAAAAAAAAAATATGTTTTCTGGAAGTTCCCATGAAAACTCCAACAAGGGACACAGAAAAGGAGAAATAACACTTCACAGAAATTCCACAATCACCCTTTAAAGAGTTACCTGAGTTATGCTCCATGTGCTCCTTCAATCCTAAGACATGTCACTGCATTGACAATTATAATCAGTGCTAAGTGATGTGAATAACTAAACACCCTAATTATTTTTCCTCATGGAATATTAACACAGACATGCAAGTTAGTTAAGTATTCAAAACAAGCTGGATTTCAGCACAGAACTGTTAGTGTTATTAGCAACAACAAAAAAAAATGTGTGACCAGATCGAAGGGCAGTCAAGCAAAGTGGATGGCTAATGCATATCAGACACAGCGAGTGGCCTGTCAGACAAGCATTTGGTAGATGCAGTAAACCAAGCGGAGGACAATGACTTTCTATTTTCCACAACCCAATGACAGGCTCCCCTAAAAGTGGCTACAATACTAATTTACTCTTGATTTAAACTTGTTCACACAGATTTTGTAAACAAGATGCCGTCTATTTGTACAGCATCATGGCAACTTATACAGTATACACACATACACAGGGCATTCATTATGACAGTGTATAAGCACTGCACTAATCTACATTGATTCATTTTCACAAGCACGTTCATGTCGTCATAATTTGAAAATCCCATCTACAAAAATTGAGGAGAGTTTTATGTGACCTAATATCTCACATAGGAGCTGCTTTCTAAAACACGTTACTGAAGGAAAGATAGAAGGGACAGGAAGACGAGGAAGAAGACGTAAGCAGCTATTGGATGTCCTTAAGGAAATGGGAAGATACTGGAAGTTGAAAGAAAAATCACACTCTCTGCAGAAGTGGCTTTGGAAGAGGATATGGACCTGTCGTAAGACAGACTGAGTGGTGGTGATGAGACCTAAAAATAAAAATTATACTGCAGATACAAAACATTACAGTCCATGTCTAAGACTGATGTTTACTCTTCAGTCAACATGCAGTTGATACTCTCCAGCTGCCACCTACATTCATACTTCACTGAACATTGTACTGAATATGCACCCATCACAAATTCACCATCAAGATGAGAAAGGATCTCTATGCACTGTACAGCTATGTTTTAAGACTTATTGCAACAGTTTTGTGCTTGGCCCTTAAAAGTTTGGCATGCTCCTAAAATTTAATGAATTTGCCTACCTCTGGTGAATGGCGGTAATTCAGCATCTGCCTCAAGGGAATAGGAAAGTAAGGTTCAATATTCTATTCCAACAAAATCACCATGTCAACCAATATCACCACATATTAGTTAACCCAGCCACCATCATGACTGTGACATCCTATGAGGGAATATGCTTCATACCCACAATGAAATAAAACAGGCAAGTTCTACTACAAACATCCAAAATTTGACATGGTTCTCATGTACTAACAGATTTTATCATATTTATCTGAATACAAGATGATCCTGCATGTAAGACAACCCCCCTTCACAATTTCAGTTCTGAGGAAAATACCTACAAAAAACATGTTTAATTTTTTGCGCAATTATAAGGAAACTTCCCATATCTCACATAAATTAGGGGAAAAAATTTCATCTTATACGTGGGTAAACACAGTATATCATTATTATGCCATAAACAGGTACTCCCCAGCTTACAAACAGGATACGTTCTGAACACCTGGTCATAAGCTGAATTTGTCATAACTTGAAAATACAAAATGAGGTGGAATATACACCCTCCAGCAGGTCAAAGGGGATTCAAATAAGTAGTCTTTCTGTTGCAAAATAATAAGAACAGATGCTGTCCCAATAATGGGCGTTGTGATAATCAACACTTTGTGAGCACAATTCGAAATGTAGTTCAAAATAAAATTTTAATGATATTTTTACAGTAGTTTGAATTGAAAGTCTCTTAATGAAATCTTGGTCATAACTTTGGTTGGTCACAAGTATGATGGTCATAAGTCAGGGAGTGGCTGTTTGTTTTGTGTCAGTAGAACAGTTGGTATGAACCTTCCTTCTACTCCATGTTCTATGGTAGTCAGTCAAGTAGAATGCTTAAACCCAGACTATCCTATTCTGTCCTGATAGATGCCCAGCAGTGTCCAACAAATGTAACAAACTGTGCCATGGTCAAGTTACAAAATCCTTTCACCTTTAATGCAGAATTGTAAAAATATAACTCATATGTATTCGTTTTAACTTCTTTGGTTAAAAGGCAGTCAATCTATTCCGAAAACAAATCAAGTACTCTTAAGAAAATATAAACACTTTACATACAAAATGTTACCACAGAAACCTTTGTACTTCCTCAGAATCTGTCCAATAAAATGTCCTTGTAATGAAGAGATAAATAGTGCTTGCATTTATGCAAGAAAATAGGATGAATTCAGCTACTAATTGCCACCAAGTCTTTAGACAAATGTGCAAACGCAGCAACAAAAATGGAACAATAAAATAGCGAAATTCTAACAACTTCTGCGGCACAAGGCACAAAACAGTAAACGCAAAGTATCCCGCTTGGAATGACAAGTCAGTTTCTTTTAGAAGCTGGTTTACAGAAAATGCACCAAATATGTAAACTGGAATTAGCAAGTATCTCATCAGGAAATGTCGTTCATACAGTCTTTTCCAAACATAGAATGTGTAATGCCTATTATCAGCCAACAAATATGGATGCACAAGTGTATTGAAATGAACAAAATAATGCATCCTACCATTAACATTAAAACCAGTTTCCAATGTGTGAGTATACTCACCACAACTTGCTTCACACACCCAATAATGTAAGGCCAAGAAAAAATTAAAACAAAGAGAAAGAAATAGAACAATTGTGGGAAATTGAGTACTGCCTGGTGTGCGGATCGGTCACCTACCACAAGACCACCATTCCAGAAAACAAAACTCAAAAAACACAGACCCACCACTACGAAACCCGCAGAATTGTATAGTATGTTGTCAGCCAACTGCGCTCTAGATGCAAACCCACATTTCCATGTTCGCAGTAATGTATCAACCAACACCTGCAACAAAAATAAGACCCCATTTTCAGGCTTCCAACTTTAAGGTTTCCATTAAATCACCCACTGCTTCAGTTTCAGTAACATTTTTCTAAAACTGATATACGGTGATGCATCTGCTGCATGTTACTGTGGTGCACTGACAAACTCTAGCCATTAATAAGACAAAATAATAATTTACTATATGGTTATGATATAATATTTGTCAGTTAAATTTGTACTGTAAAGTAGGTACAACACGATATGATATATATATATATCTTATGCAGACAAATGTACACAGTTTTATGTTGTTTAACACAATTTTTATTAATTGTGTTAAATAACAAAAACAGTGTACATTTGTCTGCATAAGATATATATAATTAAAAATGTACGGTACAAGTAACGTAAAGGATATGATATCTTGTGAGGGCAGGCTGATGAGAAGCCACACAGTGTCTTACAAGAAAATACTATTAAGGCAAATCTGTTGCAACTAACCCCAGTGAAAGAACTGTCATCATATTAAGAACAGTGTGTTAGTTCTTTAATATCTCATAGAAATAACACTTTCCTATGACATTTTCTTCCTTTCATTATTGTTTATTCCTAGAAAATCATGCGACAATCAAATATAATAACTGTATCACAACAAACAGCATTTAAACAGTTCAATCAATTTTATTAGTCAACAGCATATTTTGGCATTCATTAGTACAACATCCTTAGTGTCCATTATCACATGATACAGTGGCTCAAAACCATGCTGTCATATAAGAATATAAACTCTGAGCAGAAATCCACAAACAAAAATTATTCATATAATTCAAAACATAAAATAATTAGCCATTATAATTAACACATCTCAAATAGACATGTAAATACCCTTGAATAATTAATGTTACTTTAATTCTTTTACAGTTTTGGAAGCAAGAACAGGCTTAAAAGTGGAGGGTGAAAATCACTACTATACTCTACAAATAAATATTTGTATCTTGATAACTACACTAGACTCAATGCATTCCAATTTTTATTCAGTACCTGAAGCATTAAAGAATTCCCAACCAGAAATACCTATTCTATAGCATTCTGATGATGGTGTATAACATCTGAAGTCATTAACTTTATGGATTTTGTCGTATGTATTGAAATTTCGCACACTATGTTTCAGGGAACAATCATGTCCCTGAAACACAGCGCGTTAAATTTCAATACATACAACAAGAAATTCAATAAAGTTAATGAGTTCAGACAGAAAATAAGTGGTTTACAAATCAGTAACAAGGGAAACCACATTAATTACTGCCCTGATTCAAATTACATTTCTCCCAAACACAAAAGTGAAACTGTGCATGGCCTCAGGTTACCAATAAATAAGAAATCATGGAGTGTCAGCAGGTGTAAAAATGGATGGGAGTTTCACCACAGCACACACACAAGCACATACTTATTAAACGCACGAACACAAAAATGCATTCACGCACACGCACACATGCACACACACACATATGCATGCACATGCATGTGGGTCTGCTTAAGTACTAACCTGAAGATACTTTGCAGATCTTAAGACATTGGGTGACAGTCTGCCGTTGTACTGGAGAACGTGCAATTTCAACACATGTGATATTGAAAGAAAAGCAATGAAAGCAACCCACACAATGTTTGTCTGACGTACAAGAACTGCAACGGAGGCTGCAAAGAATTTCACACATTACAATTATTATTATAGGCTAGACAAACCACAAAGCAAAAGTAAAAATCATCGAAAGTAAGTTCAACCCTCTAAATTCTAAATCTTTTCTATCCATCTGAACAGCCCAGTGACATATGACCACGTCAACAGTTTCACAAATTACACAACAACGAAATGCACTATATTTTCACTTTTTATTCTTTAACCCCTACATATGTTTCAGGGGTTAAAGAAAAAAAGTGAAAATATAGTGCATTTGTTGTGTGTAATTTGTGAATTTGTTAAAAATGCATGGTGAAGATAATATAAAAAAAAATTTCAACAGTTTGTTAAGCCATTTCAAATGCAGAGGTTAAGTACATAGTATCAAATGAGATGGGGAAACAATCATCGTGGTGACTAGGAAGAAAGCTGTGCTATCTGCATGGAATGTTGAAGCATCCATCTGAATCAAATTCTGTCACCATGAAAATTAAGGCAGGGGTTCGTCAAAAATGTCAATACAAACTCATTACATGAAGCAGTGTAAAAACCCAGGAGACCTACATCTGTGCAAATCAGACAAGTCAATCTGTTAAGTCTGTTATGCGCTTTAACCACAAGTAACAAACAATGCTCAATGCAAAGGGTTTTCCATAAACAATTGTTTCATATTGCATGGTTATGACACTCCAGTACGGAACCTGGGGATTCATCATCGCTGTTATCATCATCAAGATGAACACTGCAGGTGGACCAAGTCCTAGGCTTAACTGCATCTTCATCACCTAGTTCTTTAAAGATCTATTTTATCATATCCTTCTATCTATGCCTATACCTTTATAATAATCTACCCACAGGTCTTTAAGCAGAACGTCATGTTAGTGCCTGCAGAATAATAATTATTTTATAACACTAACAATGCAGACTATTATTATATACACATTTATTTACTACAGTAAAGTCTGGCGATATTACAATCATAACAATTGACAGTGTCATTAAATAACGCAAAAAAACAATAAAGCTAGTAAAGCAAATTGTGATAAACTGCTAATGGAATAATTATTCTATTACATATACTCTTCCCTTGAGGTTCTCCACATATGATTACGTGTGTATTCCTTGTTTCCACCATATATGCTACATGTCATTCCATCTTGTCCCCTACCTGTTAGAGAAGCAAGTAAGGTGCGCCCTTCCAGCTGTAGCAGGTATGTGAGGAGTACAACACCCGTCGCAATAACATCAGTGTAATATAGAAATGTGAAGAAATACACAACTGGAAATATAGCAAGGTTCACAGCAGAGAGTAGATCTTGCAATGATGACTCCAAATCCTGTCCAAATAAAACAGATAAGTGTATTAAATTCTTATACTAAGAAATAAGCGACCGTATACTGGCAAATTATAGAGTTGAATGGAATGGAGAAGAAATAAAAGCAATATAAACATTAGCTGAAATGTAGCCACAATTTCATAACATGTTATTTGAGAAGATTCAAGTTTTATCAGATGTTAGGCCACATACAGTGGTAAACAGTTACCCATCTACAGGCTGTAACAACTTACAAGATTTGAATTTTCAAAAATACCACTGTGAGAAACTTAAATCTTGCATGTTATTTGTGAGTCTGCAAACTTAATCAAGTTTAACTTATATTTCTGTAGTCTCGCTTCAAGCTACTTCTCATATACCAAGCAGATAGAAAGAAGACAAATGATTCTGGTGTACACTTACTATCCTTTCAGGATATAGTCTCTTCTGTATGTTGTATATAATATAGAAGTTTGCAAAACATGCAAACACATTTGTCATTCGCAAAGCATACGTTCCACACACGTCTATTCTCAGTACTGAGGACAGTGGACTCAGAATGCCCACTGACAGCAGATACAGGCCGGGTAAAGTTGTAATTTTTGGATCCCACTGCATCATACCATATAAAAGAAGAAAAAAAAAACAGAAGGAGAATTAATAGTAATTAACAAAATCAAAATTCATTACAGAAAATTACACAGGTCTAAAAATACAGGCAGCAACCTGATCTGAAATTGTGCACACTATAGAACCTGCCACATAATGATGTTGTGAAATATTTCAGCCCCAATACATACTGTGTGTCCCCCCTCCGCCCCCCAAAAAAAAGCAGCAATGTAACAAACTCAACAGCATAATTCACAAATTCAAAACTAAAACTAAATTCACTGCTATAATGGTAGAAATGAATTACATGTTGAAGACAGAATACAAAGTTATAACTAACTCCTTCTTGGGAAGCTAGGTTCTCAGCTAGTCAAGAAATTCCCATCACCACGGCATGGCACGTCCTCAGGTTGCAGATGGAGGAATGGCCTCTGGATATGGAGGGTAGCTGCGAATACATTGAATAAGCAGTTGCGGACAGCTGACAAGGGGTGGTCCTCCAGCTTGGGGATTGGGCGAGGTACTAACAACTCCTCACCGTAAAAAAAATTACCCTGTTACGAAATACATCACAAAGCCTCGGATACAAAGTTATTCAGTATAAATATCACAGACGCTGAAGCATGTAGAGTATGGTTGAAGAACACGTATATGAAATCTGGTTAGTACATATCCACCACCTACATGGTGTCCCATCCCAGAAGACAACAATCTTCATAGGCTCCACCATGAGAACTTCAAACGTCACATATACACATATACATACATACATTCCATTGATCCAAGTCTGCCAACATGACAGATGTGCAGTATGTCATAAACATACAAATATACAAAGTATGCAATATATGCAGAATTAGCACAATACAGAATTCTATAAATATTTCATACACAGTATTACAACTAATTCTTAAACATAAAGAATTCATCAGCAGATAAAAGCGCATGTATTCAACTACCTTCTTAAAACAACATTAAATTGTGTTCCTTTTTTAATTCCTAAGGTATAAAACTAAGTGGTAAACTTTTGAAAATGTTTATTGCATAGCATGAAAACATGAAAGGCTGGGCTTGTGTCTAAAAAGATGGTGCTTATTTAGGCTGACCATAATTCCTTCAGACAAAAACAGGATGGGAGGGGGGGGGGGGAATGTTTATAAAGAGGACATTTAAAAAAAATGTTTTATTACATAAAAATATTGAACTTACAATAATTCTTCACAGAACCGTGCAAGTGTTGCCAACACGTATTTTTTCATTTCTCTGAATAATTCATTGACTTTAAAGTTACACTATTTACTCAATGGGCAATTGTCGATCTCGATCAACGCGCCTCTACCGATGGTTACACGAATGACTGGTACCTACAATAGCAGCCATTGATGCAAACTTGATTATATGTTATGATTGACCAATATTTAAGCATATTTTAAAGTTTTTATAAAAACGGGACAAAAATGGCATTTTTACTCAAACGACGGCACGGCCGGGCCATAGCAAAAAAAAAAAAACGGGACGTATGGTAAGCCTATGCTTATTACTTTGTATTAATCCCTGCTAGATGAATTTGTATGAAAAAATTTGTTTTCAATGAAGTGCATTAATGAAAATATATATTCGCATGGAATACTGGAAAGTAGAGCCCAGACTTCTACATTAAGTTGTAGCACCGGACGATAGTGAACGATAAATTGTAAAGGAAGTGGTCATGGGCTAATTTATTAAGATATAATAAGACCATTTTCCTGGACGGACTGACAGAAACCACGGAAAACCTGTCAGGGTAGTCTAGGACCAGGCCGAGATGCGAACCGGGCACCTCCCACCCAGAGGGTCCTTATTTTGTCTGAGAAATATCGCTCCTCATTTCCCGCCGCTACTCAACCGCACGTTGTGGACGATCGGCTCTGTGGGGCTAACCCGACAGTTGTCAGACAAAATAATGACTATACAAGTCACAACGTCATCGCTTGGACCATCTTGCTAAGCAATTTGTTACCAAAGAACACCAAAACAATAAAACCAGAGCAGTAAAACTTACTTCACTGAAGTGCCCCCTACAATATTTCACCGCTTGTGGAATGTGAAATACTTCATCAAGAAATGGTAACGGCTGCACTTCGTATACCACACTGAAAACGTACAACGGGAACTGAAACAAGTAATATTGTTACTGTGGCAGCTGCAGCGAGCCACACATTTGAAGAGGTTGCCGGACTTTCCCTCATAACGGCAGATAATACTGAATACACGAAAAACGTATGTCAATAGAAACACCGTGCCTACAAAGCATCACGCACATAACACGTTACAAATAAAACAAACGCTGTACGAGCTATATTCTTTTATGCACCTCCACAAGTGCATTAACCTATAAGCCACGTACCGCCCATCTGTCGCCATGAAACAGACGACTACGATCACAGATTAATACCTATGACAGATTGGAAACTCCGTGGAAACATAGAACTACACCGCCGTATGCGGCGCCTTCGTGCATTACTGGCAGTGGGTAAAGCACGCTTCTGGTGGTACTTCATCGAAACTATGTACCATGACTTTTTATATTGCTTTCTCCCTGCATTTTAGTTGACACTACCCCTACATATGTTTCCATCCTTATCAGATCATCATCAGGGGGACTTTCTATCAAGCTACACCTTTTCACACATCCACAAGTTCATGTGCTATCGTTTGCAGTCAAGCCACTATTGGCCTTGTTACACTATGCAACCTCTAGGAAAAGGTTATGTTAAAATTGTAAAAACTGAGATACTGTATAAAATTCTAGAAAGTTGAAAGTTTAAAAACTTAAAAGTTTTGTGTCTATATTCACTTTGTTTTTAACATCCGTCATCGTACCAACTACGCACTTTATTAACTTGATGTTACGTACAGTTGTGGTACTTGGATATGGAGGTCACTTTTGAATTACCCTGTTTTGTACTGCTTGTTGGCGTGTTGCGTGTTTGTGTTTATTGGACGTCTAGCTATATGCACTTATGTAAGTGATCTAGACTGCATATAGCAATTGACTGAACATATGGATGTGAAATAAGTGTAGTTTGTGACCCCCTGAAGATGGTCTATAAGTAGACCGAAACATATGTAGGGGAATTTAGTAACTATAAAATAGTTTCAAATAAATGTGCATTTAGTTGGTTATTAAGTATAGAGATAAGTGGTTTGCTTCTTGGCCCGCCACTTTACCCCTGAGCACGGACTAAATAGGAGGCTGGGCTGGCCTCACAGGTTGTTTCATATTTAACAAATAGGAAACAGCTAGTAGAAATTGTGTACTTTAATACAGTACCTAATGTAATTCAATATAAGCGATCTGATGAAAAAATAATTACATGTGGGGTTCCACAGGTTCCACATTGGGACCTTTGTTGTTTTTAATATTTATTAATGATTTAGATGAGAGTGTGACAGATGTAAAAGGTGTAAATTTGACTCTTTTTGCTGAATATTTTAGTTAAAGGAAATGACATGCAAGATCTAGCTCTTAACAAAGATGCATCTCTTAAGAACATTTTTTCCTAGTTTGATAAGAATAGGATGCCGATTAAAAACAAAAAATCTTTGGCAATAAGTTTCCATCATAAAACCAATAAAAATATTATACTTCAAGATATTATAATAAAAGACAGACAAATTACATATGTATCCGAAACGAGTTCCTGAGAGTATGGCTTGATAAAAATTTGACATGGGATCTTCATATAGATAAATTAGTATGCAAATTGAGTAAACTTTGCTTTGCACTTAGGACATCTAGACATTTGATATATGACAATGTTGCTAGAATTAGTATTTTGCATACTTTTATCCAGATTTTAAATATGGGATTTTATTTTGGGGTATCTCTAAGAATTATGAAAGGGTATTTATCTTACAAAAGAGAGCAATAAGAATCCTAGCAAATGTATCAAGAAATAGTAACTGTAAACCTTTATTTCGGGCATTGAAGATCATGACATTGCCATGTATGTATATTTATGAAATTCTTCTGCAGTTTAGAATGTCTTTGAATAACTATAAAACAAAGTCTATGATACATTTACATGATACAAGACAAAAATCGGATTTGTTTATAACAGGTCATAATACTAAACTGTTCGAAAAAAGCACAACTTATAGTGGTACCCATATTTATAACAGATTGGCAAAGGAAATTAAAAATACTGAAACTTTGACAAAATTTAAAAATAAACTTATTGACTTTCTGATTGAAGAGTGTTTTTATTCAGTAGAAGAATTTCTTAATTATTGAAAGTGTTTGTATGGGATGTTCAACACTTGTATTTCTATAATATTATGTTTACACTGTCATGAATGATATATCCCCCCATAACCACTTACGATGACTTATGGATGAAGGTGATGAATGAATGATAAATACATGTATTTTATCGTTTTATTGGTAAGTTAGTGTATCATATAGTTTAAGGATTTTGAACTGTAATTAAAACCTGGTATTAAAACCTATAACCATCTTCCATCAACCCTTAAACAACTATCATATGACATTTCTAAATTTAAAGTGGCCTTAAAAAGATTTCTTGTCGCAAACTCTTTTTACACAGTGGAGGAATATTATAACTGGAAATAAGGATCTTGGTTCTTAGTGTTATATTTTTATAAAATTACAAAGTATTGTATTATTGTTTAATCATTAGTTAATTCAAATTACTTATGATTATACACATTGTTGTGCTGACTAATTGTCTGAAGAGTGAACAGAATGGTGTATGAATAAATAATTGTAATCTGAAAGAATAAAGAAGAATTCATGGAATTGAAGTACTCTGTATAGAGGCTGCCAACTGAAGTAGTAGTGTAGTGCAGGAAATGGAGGGTTTTAAATGTAACAATTACAATTGGATCTTTTTAATCTATAGATTGGGATTGATAATATCGTATACTGATATTTTTGTTACACTTCTGTATCTGATTTTACTTACTCTTGTAGACATTATTTTTTACTATTATTATCGTATCAATATGCAAAGATTGTATCTACTGCTGACAAAGTTCATATGGATGGCTTGATGTATGGATGTAGTTTGTTTGATGATTATCTATGTCATATTTAGCATGATGTATTGACAAGTTCTATATCTTGTGGTTTTGTACCGATGACGGATCAACGAACGCAAATAAAATACAATACAATACAATACAATAAACTGTGTTGGAATGTATGTGAAATATTATAAGACTTGTCCAGATGCTACATTTGTAACAATATGGATGTGAATAAATTGAATTGAATTGAATTGTCTGGATGCTTTGAAGATGAGAGAAAACTATTCCCCTGTCTGAAATTGATGGATGATTCCTTGGTCATCCAAATCACAGCATTACCTTCTTGTACAGCAAGCAGTTGCCCAACAAGTAGAGAAACTTCCCACATTACATAGAACATGGATATTCATTCTGGATTTACAAGCACCCTAGCCAGATCAATCTCATCAGGAACATCACACCTTATGTAAGATGATGTAAATATCTTCCATCTGTGTCTAGGCCAACCACCTATTCTGCTCCATTCAGTTGTGAACAACGGTCAGTGAACTGCTTTCCCTTCCATTCAGTTCCTCTGACCTACAAAGCATATAATTTCTGAAAACTACATGCCCTGCCAAGCCCTTCCTTCTTAATTTTGTAACTTTGACATTATTTGGTGAACACTACATTTTATTATGCAGTGTAGTGCATTATCAACTGTAAAAACACAATGCACATACTTAACACAATGTCTATTATTATAATTATAAAAATTATACTTGCATACTAACTTGTTCCAGGACAGTGCTGAAGTAAGTATCCCTTAGTTCCTGTGGGAAAAGGTTCATCATGACAGCAAAGAGTTCCTTCACTCTCTAACGCCAGTGTTCTCTCCTTCTACTCCGGTGACTTTTCTACAGAAAAATATAATACAGAGCACAATAAAATATACTTAAAAAGACATACAAAAATATTCTGTGCTAAGACTGGATTATTGTCACGTTTGTCCAAACCAAGTAGAATAGACACTCACTAGAACAGGGGTTTTCAACCTTTTCATGATTTGGGCATTTGGGGTAATTTAGACATTTTGGGCATTACGTTTATGCTTAGGTTAAGATTAGGTTTAGGTTAAGGTTAGGTTAAGGGATTAAGTTTATGTTATGTTATGTTACGTTACATGAGGTGAGGTGAGGTGTGGTGAAGTGAAGTGAGGTTAGGTAAATTTCCAAGTATTGTTTAGCCACAACACCAGACTAAGGTGAGTAGCCATCTTTAAGCTCTGGCAACTTTGACCTCTGTTAGAGACTGGGTGGGACCCAAAACAGTTTGGATGTGGTGACAAGAAAAGTCCGTTTCCTTGCCGATAATCTGCCAGCCCCTAGCCTGTCGCCTTCCTGACTGGGCTAGACCGGCTCACCACTTGCTTAATTCAACAAGCGTCTATCAAAAAATTCAGGTCAGCTCTATTATCTTAATGTGGGATCATAACACAATCATCCCTTTTTTGGTAACCAGAAATATAGATCCAGCCATGCTTTACGCGTGGAAATATTAACCAGCACAGTCACACCTTCAAAATTGTTCTCTCCGTGCATTGCCGTGATCAATATAGTCAATTTATTACACCAACCAAATGCACTCTGCTATTCACATATAAGTGTTACATATGAAGCTCCCGACATGTTCTGTGCTAATGCACCATCCTCGGGAGGCACAGGCGGCCAAATCTAAAACAAACCGTCACGGGCGGGCCACCATTTGTATGGTTCCAAATAGAGGCTGTACCTTTTATACGATAGAGATATTAACAACGTAGCCTACAACAATTGTGGAACCGTACAAATAGTGGCTCGTCAGAGACGGTTGGTTTTAAATTTGGCAACCTGTACTTCGTAGGACGGTGCACTAGCACCGAAACATGTCGGAGCATTATGTATAACACTTATATGTAATATTAGAGTGCATTTGGTTGGTATAATAAACTGGTTATGCAGAACAGTCACAGTTATCTGCCATTCTCCACCACTAAAAGTTGTGTGCTTACATGATAACAGACAAAAGAGAAGACCTCAGTCTTGACATTAGAAAGCTATGTATTAAATAAGACATAAAAAATACTCACGACTATGTCATTCTCTCGATACAATTTTAAAAATGTTAAAAATTTTAAAAATATTTTAACTAACTGAATGATAGTAATTTATAAATGATTAGTAAAATTAAGTTCTCAATTACTGACCAATATCAAGGTGAACATGGTTATGTAGTTTCTTTTATGCACGAAAATTACTGTGTTCTGCAGATGGCTTATTATCAAGCCGAAACTGTAGCAGTATCTGTTACAAGATATAAACTTTTTTAGTAAAATTAACTGTACTGACATTCTTTCGTATCCCATTATACGTAAAAATTCAGAGTAAATGACTCGGTACAGAGTTTCTGTTACCGACTGAACTCATAGGTTAACTAGTACTAAGTTGTGCCAGTAGGTGTCGTCACGAAACTGAGGGCTAAACAGAGGCGACGCGATGCGTCGAGGCGCCGGTTCTTATGACGTCACACCATCGAGGTTTATGGATCCGTCCTATGCTGGGAAGAACGACAGGGTCCTGGTGGGGGAAATTTTGCAGGGATGAGGGCAGGGAATGGAGGATTCAGTTGGAGTCGAAGCAGTGAGACAGGCAGTCGAGTTGTCGAGGCCATGGTCCTGTGACTAGGTCACATCAGACTGTGCGATGGCAGAAGCACCACAACTCCGGGAGCTACCCTTAGAGGGTCGGGGGGAAGTGTACTGTCTAGTACCAATGGGGGAAATTATCACCACATCGAGGGCGACCCTGAGACTAACCTCAGCACTAAAAGTGCCATAGTATACAAAACATCTCAGAATCCAAAACCCGAGCAGCCCTTACCTTCGAGGCACGCGTCGGGTAGTCGGAAGTCAAAAACAGTGTCGTTTCACAGCGCAACAAGTCTCCCAACAGAGAGAAAAATTTCTAGCGGTAAGTTGCATTTATCATCTACATGACAGAGGATAATGCTTGCTTTTTACTTTGCTGATGGACTAATATTAATGGTGTATTTCTTGGGCACATTCAGGCTTGGAAGTTACCTTCTCGTGTCTTCTTTAACGACGATTCGCCAACTACATACTCGCAATTTACATAGCGTTTCGACCTGAAAAGAAGTAACACTAAGATGAAATTAATTCAGGTCATGTTATTTGTAATTAAAACTGCATTTATTTCATTGCTTTTTAATGCATTTATTGATTGCAAGGTATTGTATGAAAATAAATACAAATATTTGCAAGTCTTGAATTTGTTCGACGAAGATCTGTGACATGCTATTCAGTGCACCGTATGAAAGTTTCGGCACACGAATACCACTGACCTATACATAAAAATAATTCCTTAGTTGACACAAATTTAACTCATTTCTTTACCATGTACTGAAGTAGGTCGAACTTGGAAAAGTCCCAGAGAGACAGAGGAGAGAGAGAGACCCTTCCCGGGGAGAGTAGGATTTGTAGACTGGCTTAGGTGAAGTTAGATCCTATTTTAGGACCGCGTGGACAACTTCGTATAACGGACCTAATTTTCCCATTGTGCTATAAGAGATTTTTCCTAGCTGTGAAACGAATATTGTGTGTGTGTGTGTGTGTGTGTTAGCCTCGTAAAATTTAGCGCGTTTCTTACGGGATTCAGTGACATTACATTGTAGCTCTTCGTTACGTAATACCTTAGGATTAAGAGTACATTGTAAGTCTTCACTGACCCTTCACTGCAGTTAGCATACATCCTACAGGCAAATTACAAATATAGACTATCATTATCACCATAATCAGCAACATCCACGATGACTGTTATTATTCCTATTGCAGTTTCTTCTTTTATTGCAGCAGTGATTAATGTATACGTTCTTTTTTCATTAATTTACGGCTTATCGCTACATAAGTTACGCCTCAAAGAAAGCGAGACGGCAATGAGTATATTAGCCCAGGGATGTACAAATCCCAGGCGCCAAGCCGCCCGGCAGACTCAATTTTGTATGGTGGCGCCATATATTTGTGAGTCCTCAGTATGCTTCGTGTCGCCCCTATGGCGTATAGAAATTTTGGGGTGGCTGTCAGATATTTGGAAAATTTGCGCAACTTTGGGTAACCGATTCTTTGGCCATTTAATAAGGGGATTTTAAGACAGTTAATTATAGATTGTTGAATGAGGTATGAGGACTATATTGCACGGTCAGTGCAATTTTTGAAAGTGTTGTCGTTTATATCCCGAAAGTCATCCGGACTTGGAAAAGTCAAAGTGAAACACAAATCAGTAAAAGCATCCAGTATTCAAAATTATCTTGTTTATTTAATATCATAATGTTTATTACGTATTATAATTATTGTATTTTTAATTCAATTAACTATATTATTCTTGTTATTATTCGTTATCACTTTATGTAGGATACTTACAATTATATACCTAAAACAAACCATGTTTCTAGGGTATACAGTGTTGCAGCTATTCTGTAGTTAAAATTTATGCTACATGTAATGTTATTTCTCATGCTGAATGTTCTGTACATTTACATCAGTACTTTCCGAAGTATGTGTGCAGTGCCCAATATGGCTGTTTGCTGTAGTTATATTATTATTATCATCATCATCATCATCATCATCACCATTAATATTATAAGTTAGATATTCGGTATAACTACTCGCTACGGGCTTGACTCTCCGGGGATCGAACATCGGTGGGGGCGAGATTATCCGCACCCGTCCATACCGGCCCTGGGGCCCACTCAGCGTCCTGTAAAATGGGTAACGGATCTATTTCCCGGGGATAAACGGCCGGGGCGTGTCGTTGATCACGCACCCCCCATAGCACCGAGGTTAAAGAAAGAATAGAGCTATATCGTTACGCACCCTCTGGGCCTTCATGGCGTTCTAGGGTGAACTTTACCTTTTACTTTGGATGTTCGGTGAAGATTTATACGGAAAGGAAATTGTTGTGTCTTATGTTAATATCCTAAGGTCTAGTGGTTTGTAGACCTTTCAACCCTGAACATGAAGGCGGGAGGTTCCTTCGAAACGTCGCGAAACGCTCAATCAAAGAAGCAGAGTCATATCCCAGAAGACCGGATTCCCCGATTACACATCTGTAAAAACCTCCAAAATCGCAGCCTAAGTTGTCTTGTTGCGTCTGCCACACGCCACGTCTCACTGTGAAGGTCACGTGTTTTTTTTAGACAGCCCTTTTGTTATAATTTTTAATTTTCACGAAAAAAAAAATGTTTAATATTTTCCGTAAATTGTTTTATTCCCCTATCATAAGAATCCTCATGTCTAGTCCTTCACAAATTTTAAAGATGAATTGCGAAGGGTAAATATTAACAGAGCGCATTAAAAATACATAAATTTACTCGTTTTACGTGGTCGTGAAATTGGTCTCTCGCTATAAGGGAAGAACATACATTTAGAAGAGAGAGAGAGAGATATTTCATTTAACGAAGCTTTTCAATTCCAAAACTATATAGCGTCGATGGAATATGATTAAAAAAATAAGTACGGAGCATTAGTGAAATGCTACTGAGAAGAGAAAACGGAAGTACTCGGATAAAAACCTGTTCCAGTGCCACTTTCTTCACCACACATCTCTACGGACTGGGCCGGAGTCGAACCTGCGCCTCTGCTTTAATAAAGCCAGCGAGTAAGTGGCATTCAAGATGTCTGAGAGCAAACGGGGTGGAGGAAATTACAATATTTGGACATGAGAAAGAGAAAGTAACAAGAGGAGGTTGAAAATTACATAGCGAATAGCTACAATATCTGCGTTCTTCCCCCCAACACAGGGCACAAAGGGCCTGCTAAAGACCTAAGTGCATCGGGACCGATGAGGACTCAAACCCACTCTTCATAAATCCCCCCCCCCCCCCCAATACAAAAATTATATGGGCAGAACGTATAGCACAAACAGTGTTGATGAGAACTGTGTACAATATTTTCGTCGAAAAGTAACAACACTGTGAAGAATAATGTTAATCTAAATCATATAAAAATTCAGTTCCCACTTCACAGAGAACACAATCTGTGTCCATTTAAAAGACTGCTGGTTAGGAATAAAATCCGTGTTAGTTGTGAGAATCATAGGAGAGATACTCGCTAATTTACTGAGTGGAAAATAAAAAAGAAATCTTCATGTTGTAGATGATATATATATATATAGTTGTCACTGGGCTTTAAATACTTAGGGAAATAGGTTACTTGGTAGACGGATACATAGATGGGGATGATCATAATAAAATAGACTGTAAAAATACGGTGTAAGTATGGACACTGGATTCCAGTATCTCGCGATGTGGTCAAGGGGTTTGCTCTTTTAATGGCGACAATAAATTTATTTACCTTCTTTTCACGATGCTATCAGCCTTTCGGATTAGCCAATAAAAGTCAAATAATAATAAGATTACTAGACCGTGAAGTGGAAAGGATATAGAGGGAGTCTGTGGTTGCTTGATTGATACACTATCCTGGCACTCGAATGGAAGGACCGAGGACATAAAATACCTCAGAATATTCGAGGTCCCAGCCAAGATTCGAACCAACAACCATACAAATACAAGTAAGAAGCGTCACTGCTTGAGCCCAGTTGCGAGGCAATAAAACTTTATGTTCCATAAAAGGCGGTGAATAATTGCACCAGCTGCGCGACCATCAAATCCTCAAGTATTCTCTATAAAGCTTAGATTCAAGAACTGGACTTGTGACAGCAATTTATATACTAGCAATATATCGATAAAGAAATATTCGTATAACTAGAAAGAGCTCCTTCATATGACGGGATTAAAACGATATGCATATACTAATCCATTGCGTCTCTAGCTATGACTTTCATCGATAAACTTCAGTTGACACTTTCTTATATATATTACAGCTCTAGAGGTATACGATGATATCACCGACGCTGCAATGCCGACCGGAGCATAGATAACTCTTGACTGCTTCACAGTGACAACTGCCATCTGGCGTACCTATCATCATCTGCTTACTCATGCACACTCACAAACCACGTGTATTATATAACAAAGATGTTTTTAAAACTGGGTGGAAGATACGTGAAGGAATGTATTGGAAAGTGAACAAGATTAATTGTCCCTCTCCTTCAGATTTCGCCATCGAAACCCAGTACACATTCATTCCTCTTCTCCACAATACGTGCCACAAACCCGCTAAGTTCATCCTCCGTGATTTGATTACCCGAATAGTATTTGGCGAGGAATACAAATCATGAAGCTCGTCATTAGGCATCCTGTCATTCTGTCAATTCCTCCGCCTCAGGCCTAAATGTCTTCATCAGTAAACTATCCTCGAACACCATCTGACATCTTACAGTGTTGTTAAGCTATCAAATTCATGAATGAAAGCAATCTACTTAGAAAAATACGTAAATAATAAAGCAAAGTAAAAAATAATATATCTCAGTTTTTGCCTACATATGTGCACATTTTTAAATTAATAAGATTTGATGGGGCCATAATACTTTTATTTTTTCCTGTGGCACAAAAGCCCAAATCGGGCCTAGGGAATCTTTCCCGGGGTAAAGCGACCGGGGCATGGCATTGGCCAGTCACCCCCATTTAGCGCGAAAGTTAAGAATGAGTAGAATTATACATCTACCTCCCTCTGTGTCTGATAACATATCAGGACGACCTTTACCTTTAACGCGCACTTTAGTGTGCCAACACATGGAGAGGTTGAGAAACACTGATTTAATCGAATGTGAAGTGGAAGAATGAGTCAACTCGTAAAAGTGAAGCCCTTTACCACGAGCAATAAGAGATTCCACACTTCTCAATGTTTATCTTCGTTAAGAGTTTTTGCGATATTACGGTTAATTATTTTTACTCTTAGAAATTTAACAAAGTTCTACCAAATTAATGACTTTACGACTTTTAACGAGATGGGAAAATCTTCATAATTATTGAGTAGGGAGGAACTAGGAAAGGGAAAACAGTAACACATTTCAAGATATATTCTCAATTCTCCTAAAAATCATCCATATACACCAACAAACACACACAATTTATGTAAAAGCACAAATCGTCCATACACATGAAATCTCCTACATGTTTCAGCGACAAATTGCCATCCTCAGGGCGACATAATACAAAGACATATGAAACCAATACATCTAGATGGCCGTGCCATGGATTAGGCGGTTAGTTGTCGGCCTCCGACCGCGGAGGCCCGGGTTGATCCCGGGTCAGTCCATGTGGGATTTGTGGTGGACAAAGTGGCACTGGGACAGGTTTTTCCCGAGTACTTCGGTTTTGCCCTGTCAATTTCATTCCACCGGTACTCCATTACTTGGAAAAAGCATCACAGGGTTTCACAAGAAGACTTAAGGCTGCGGTGCGTCCGTAGCATCTGCTGCGGGGCCCTTCACAACCCCCCAAAAAAACATATCTATATTAGATGTATATTACAAGTGATGGTCTTATATTCCTTTGTATTATGTCTCCCTGAGGATGGCGATATATCGTTGAAACATGTAGCAGATTTCATGTGTATGGACTATTTGTGCTTTTATATAAATTGTGTGCATTTGTTGGTGTATATGGATGACTATAGTCAGAATGCACGAAAAGAATAATATTAAATTAATTTAAATATATTCTCCTCTTTGCCAGGAAGGAGTTTGAAAGCCACGAGTTCCCAAGTCGTGTCAAGTGCATCCGCTCATCTCCCTCATATAAATCAAACACATTAGTGCGGCTGACAGCTTGTTCCTGCTTTGTAACAATCCGAGGTTATGTGTGAGGGGATGTCAGGAAATAAGTTTACAGCGTCTGTACTTCGGTTTATTTATTTTCATCTCTAATAAGAACAATTCATGTTTAATGGTACTGATATCCCACTACTTTTCCACATAGTCCCATACAACATTAAAGCATCCGTCTTACCGTGGGTCTAGTTTCTATATTTCCTGTTGATAGAAGTAAATATTCTATGGTTATCAGCTATCCTATCACAACTGTTTTTACCTCCCAATCATCTTTAATTCTGTGGCCGTCAAGATTTTGCTTTAGCGCTGGAAACAATGATAACGTATTTGTCATAAGCCGTGTAAAATTATTTTCTGAACGACTTTCGTGAGTTTTGCTGGGATTAGACTTAAATATGGCATTAAACGTCAATTAAGTGAACTAAAGTAACTAACCAACTAACTCACTAACTCCATGAAGCACAGTCCGTCTTTGAAAGCCAGTAGTTCTTCAGCTAATCAAGAAATTCGCGGTATTTTATGGAACACGAATGTTCATCACCGTTTTCACAACAACCGGCCACTTGTCCCTATCCTGAGCCAGATCAGTCCAGTCCATGCCCTCCAAAACGATTTCTTTAAGAGCCACTTTAATATTATCCTCCCATCTAGGCTTAGGTCTTCCAAGTGTTCTCTTTTCTTAAGGTTTCCCTACCAAAACCCTGTACACACCTCATCTCTGCCCCATTTATGCCACGCACCACGCCCATCTCATTCTCCCTGATAAAGTGCCAATGTATTAGAAACGTGCAATATGAATTACAAGAAACACGAAATAAATATGGAGCGAAAACTGTAAAGTTTGCTGTCCTAAATAATTATTCTTGTGTTTCACCCGTCTCATTTCCAGTAAAATGTAGGGACAGCAGCAAGAAATTTGTACCAGCCGGTTCCTTCCATCAATGGTCAACGTCACGCCCCCACCGCTTTGCCCCCGGGGGAAAAACCCTGGTACACACTGAATAGGAGGCTGGGTGGGCCCCAGAGCCGGTCTGGACGTTTTAGAGAAAAAAAAAACCTGTTTCCGCTGCTGGAATTCGAACTCCGGAACGTCCAGCCCGTAGCCTAGTCACTATAGAGGTAGAATGGTGGTTCTCAACCTGTGTGCCGCAGCACATGTCACGGTGCTTTGAATAAAGACGAATACATGAAATTAGTACGCTAATTAAAAATCAAATATTGTTAATAGCACATTGTTATTTGTAATTGAGTATATTTAATAATAAGAGAAAGCATAATGACCCACTGGCCGATCCCAGTGGCCGTGCGGTCTAAGGCGTGGGTCTGCGGCCGCTCGCTTACTGGAATCGTGGGTTCGAATCCCACCGGGGGCATGGATGTCTGTCTCTTGTGAGTGTTGTGTGTTGTCAGGTAGAGGTCTCTGCGACGGGCTGGTCCCTCGTCCAGAGGAGTCCTACCGAGTGTGGTGTGTCTAAAAAGTGTGTAATCGTGAAGCCTCGAAAAAAATAAGGCGGCCTAGGCCCCCAAGGGGCTGTCGAGCCATTGAAAGAAAAATAACAATGACCTACTTAGGTAAGAAGTATGGAAGCAGAAATTAATAAAAATTGTAGCAGCAGTTACTCTTTGTGCTTGTGTTACTACAATGGCTATGACGGTACCTCACACCACTGCTTGCCGGACTCCGTTTGTTGACAGACTGCCATGAACAGCAAACACTTTTGTGTACGCAAGGTTCTGTGTCACTCAATCCTTAGACAGTGTGTGTTGGAGTGTATTGTTAGTGTCAAATCCTGATTTTCGCCCTCATTTGCAAGCACAGAATATGTCACAAAGCAACGCATCACCGAAAAGCGCGGTAAAATAAATAATCGCCAAATACCTTAATAGTATTTATTTTACGACGCTGTAGTTTGGAAAAAGTGCAACTCTAGTATCAGAGACAAACAAAGGTAGCCTCCACACTATGCTGTTCTAGATGAAAGGATCACATTTTATAATTAATTTTCACTCGTGCTATTCACGTCATTCCTTCACTGACGAATGTCGATAAGAGCACACGCTATATAGATTCGTGAATTCTGAAGTCGATTAAAAATTGTATGGTTTCAAAGAAGTAATATATTATAAAGCCCGTGTTCGCTGGTGATCTGTCATCCTGCGATGATGAACGTGTTTACGAGTGCTACTGCTGAATACATGTTGACTCCTTCTTTTATGCTCCGAGACAGTGTTTGCGATAGGGCAGTAGAGTTAATAAAATCCAGATGTATGGGTTTTATTAGGCTAATTACTTTCCCTCTACCTTATTTGGGTGTTCTGCCACCACTACATGGTGTATCTCAGAATCAGGTTGAGGAAATGGCCTCCAGATAATCCAGTAGCTGCAGAATAATCAGTGACGAACAGCCAAACAAATTAGTGAGGGTGGAGCTAACAAAACCTCAGCATAGATAGCCAGCATGTTGCCAGCTGTCACAAAGGGCTGTAAACTTGGAATGCTTCTCTAGTACGGCCTAAGTACTGGACACAGGATTTTTAATTTGGACTGATTATTTGATAAGGCCCAAGCAGTGAACACAGGACTATAAATTGGGCTGATTCTTTGGTAGACCTAAGCGAGGGACAAAGGAGTATGCATAGAGTGGAATGATTTTTAGAGCCCAATCAATGACAAAAGGACTAAAATTTGGACTGTTCCTTTCGTATAGCCTAAAGAGTAAAAAAGGCTATTGTGTTGGCAAATGTAACTTTGAAATTACAATATTTGAATCTAACAAAAGGGAGTATAAATAAATAACTAAGAGCTTCATAATATTTACATTTCAGCTAATATTGTAGGTGAATTAATTCAATAATATGAGATGGCTGGAATATGTACCGCGCATAGACAAATGAACAAGATTTGACGGTGCAATCCATAAAGAAATCTGACAAGTCTCCACTTACGTTCTTCCCACACTGACATTCAGAATGCCCCTAGATGTTCGGAGTACCTTTGATAAACACATTAACAATATTACATAATTATAACTTTAATTCAGTTATTCTATCTGGCGTCTTTTTCATGCAGTTAAGACGCAGCATTTCACTGAATTAAAGTTTTTATTCGATACTCTATTGTAGAACTTCTACATAATACGTAGATCATACTAAGTTACTCATGGCTGCACAATGTACGTCCAGTGGGGCATCTGTTTTCCTCATCCATCATCCAGCGTTTCTCTGCGTCCCCAGCACGTCTCCTATATTAACGCTCTCTTGTCAGCGTGGTACCCTACCCAGACATACATCTCACATAGCGACATCCTGGATTATGTTGTCACACAAGGGACATAATCAACCATATGAACTTTAGGCTCCAGCCTTAGAGTGGGCCGGGATAGCGTAGTCGGTATAGCGACTCGCTACGGGCTGGACGGTCCGGGGATCGAATCCCGGTGGGTGCGAGATTTTTCGCAGCCGTCCAGACCGGCCCTGGGCCCCACCCAGCCTCCTATACAATGGGTACCGGGTATATTTCCCAGGGGTAAAGCGGCCGGGGCGTGGAGTTGACCACCCACCCCAATTTAGTGCCAGGGTTAAAGAAAGAGTAGGGCTATACCTCTACTCCCCCTGTACACCCCCCTCTGGGCCTTCATGGCTTGTTCTAGGGAGAAATTAACCTTTACCAGCCTTAGAATCAGTCAACGTATCTGGGTCCCCTACTTGACTCCCTTCTCTTTATATGACCCCAGCAACATGCCAAGACTCAACGACCCACTGTGGTATAAACACCAACCAGACTGCGTGCTCGCCACTGGACCCAAGGTTAGCGGGTTCAATCCCGGCCGAGGTCGATGGATTTTTAAGGGTGATAAAAATCCGTAGCACAACTTCCTTCGGTACCATGTCGTAGATTTACGGCATGTAAAAGAACCTTCGGGCATAAATAGAAATGTTTCGTAAGCAAAATTCAGCGGCCATTTCTCCTGACTGCCTGCCAGATGGCTCTGGCAGTCACATCAGGATTGAGTAGAACTTGTGCGGTCAGTAGGCTGGTCATTCACTACATCAACGCACATGACCATAGAAACCTCCGAAAGGAGGCCCCTATGCTCCGCGTTGGAGCGACAGGGACAAACAAACAAAAAACAAAAAAACAAAAAAAAGGCTACACGGGTATTATTGCCTTTAAACGAAGGTGACAAATGTTGACATACATGTTTGTCCGGCAATGGAAGATTAAATAATTTTTAGAATCGTTGTATATTTGCATTTTATTTATTCATAACAGTTTTAACTGCCAATATTGTATTTAACTCCACACACGCACATGTTAGACAGAATTTTGTGTAATTGTGTGCATTTTTACATACCTCCCTGACGAAGACTTGTAGAGGTCGAAACATGTAGGAGGGATATAAGTGTTAAATTATTATTCTTATTATTATTATTCGTTATCACCTTTATGCATGGTATTTACAATTATATGCCTGAAACAAACCATGTTTCTTGGGTATATAATGTTGCAGCTATTCTGTAGTTACAATTCATGCTACATGTAATGTTATTTCCCATGTTGAATGTTTTGTACCTTTACAGTAGTTCTTTCCGCATATATGTGCAGTGTCTCGATATCGTGCTTTGCAGGTATGTTGCTCAGGTATTTTCTGAATGATTTTGAAGTGGTTCCAGTTGCCCCTATTACTCCTGGTATCATTTTTGAGTTTGCATTTCACATGCGCTGTATTTATATTATATGGCCTTTATCATTATTATTACTGTTGTTGTTGATGATTCGCAATTGATGGAATAAATAATGTATAATGCCCAGACACCTTCTACTCTAATTCACCGCAATATTATACAGCAAACCTTATGGACCTGAGATAGATAATGTGCAAGAACAAGGCTAGAATATGAGTAGTACTAGGATAAATGTCTTGGCTCTTAGCCATAAAGTGGTTACTGATCTTCGAATACTTCCTGCGAACAGGGAAACCTGTAGCTTCCAATGGCCTCTTAATGCAGGGCTTAAATTCTAAACCCTCCCAAACTCCTGACGCAACCACTCACTTCTAATACATCCTACAACTGCACACAGACAGACATCAGTTTCCTTAGCAATCTCAGATATGGGACCACCAAGTCAATCCTGCATTCGCAACATTGGCGCCAACCAAACAACCGAAAAGCCAAACAAGCAACCAACTGACCAACCGAAAGGTAATAAGGCAAGTCGATGTTCCTTGATCAGTTTAGGCATTCGAGCATAACAGGGATTGTGCTAACATTAATCTGATATGGCTAATCCCATTTATATGTAGAGACACCAATAACGAGCCGTGTAACAGAACACTTCTTTGTTAAAATCCACAATCAGCTATATGTGTCTGCTATGTTAAGCCATCCTCGGGCTTAGTACCAATATATAAAAAAAAAGAACTTAAACCGTAAACGGAATATTTTTGAAAACTGAAATCTCAATTTTCGCCCCTTCTGTTATGTTCATATATTATATTATAATATTAAAAAGAAAGTCTTAAAACATCATTGGTAAAGATGGTCTTGTCATATACTGCAATATTCAACCAGCCGTATTTCAAATAGACAAATATATATTGTGCTATATATTGAGGACTTTGGCGTGGTCATGTTAAGGACTTCTGGTAAAAACGGCATTATAGCTATTGGGGGGGGGGGGGTTTAGTTGAATTAATATTTTGGTTTGGAACTCTCTGTGGCCTGGTAGTGAGCCTCAGTGGAGAATTAGTGCCCTATTCAGTCGCACAGATGGCAGTAGCACTCAGGGGACTATTTGGGTGGTAAGGTGTATTTCTTCGTTGTTTGTTACACTTTGCTGTTTGACAAACGTACTACATTGAGCAGTCATAAATTTCATTATTATGTTGTGCTCGGAATGGGTCCGAACAAAGATGGAGAGAGGCTATTTCCTCATTGTCTAGTGAGTGCCTTCATACAAGAACCCGGCTGACTTCTCCTAACAGGTGATCCCCATATAAACCACACCGCCGAGCTTGTTGTCACGTTTCTTTATTGGCAGGATAGTGTAAGATATTCTAACTGTAAATTGAAAGAGGAAGCACTAGATCGCACCCTGTGGAGAACTCGCTTAGGAAGAGGCTACGTACCTGTCTAAGACAGACTACAGAATGCATGAGTCTAAGATCGTATCTTTGTTTCTGAGAGAGGCGAGACTGTCGGACAGGTCAAAGAGGGACGTAGGCGCGCTTTCACAAAGGAGCTGCAACATCCGTGTCTTTAATTCCAATACAATATTACACTTTTCAGTTTACATATTTGCTGGTTGTGTGCTGGTCCGAAGCTTGCAGTGGGCGGCAGGCAGGATGTCTGACAGCGATTCCTCACAGTCCGATATCTCGGTCAGAATAAGTCTTGGAAATAATATTTTCCGTTCTGGATCCGTAACGTCTCCGGCCTGATTGACCCCTTATACTTCTTGCCGCGGTCTCGGCGAGTGGTTCAGGGTCCTCGGGTTCGTTACCAGCCGCTTAGTGAGCGCGGCTGGCAACGAACCCAGAATTGTGGTAGGACATCAAGAATTCATCGGCCACATGTTTGTTGTAGTAGCTCGGCCGGCCAATCCGTATTCTCTAGGATGTACTCGGGGACGATGAGCTGCTTATCGATGCGTGGTATCACCCACCCGCGGCCAGATAGACTGCGTGATAAAGACAGCGTGGATGTCATCAAGATGCACACTGGCAGTCATAAATTACGTTAACCGATTTAATTCTTTTGATATCTTGTGGGTTCTCATGGGACAGTCTTTTTGTAGTTCCGGACAGGTTGACTGGTAATTCTTCCGCGATGGCCACCCGTTCTGCTTTTCGCTATAGGGACGGACTTCGCTCCTCCAGCGTGCTCGGCCCAGAAGGATCGATGAACAGGTCCTGTGCGCAATAGCGGCGTGATTTCAGCGTTTAGAGCCTCAGTAGTAGCCAATAATTTGGCTCACAGGCCGACGATCTATCCTTAACTGGTCTTTTGGGGTCGTTTGGATGGGCTGCCTGTGCCAAGACCATGCAACCTCCCTGTGAAATGTTCTTTATCGTCAGTACCATGGTTATCACTGTTGCCCCATTTACCACTTACAATAAAATATTCCGCTACACCGGTTCCATCTTACACTTTCTTTCGCCCGACACGTTTTTATGTTCAACCAACCAACTAACTAACTAACTAACTCCATGGAGCAGAGTCCTTCTTGAGAAGCTAGCAGGTCGTCAGCTAATCAAGAAATTCCCCGCGTTTTGTGGAACCCGAAGGTTCATTACCGCACTCACAAGAGCCCGCCACATGTCCCTATCCTGAATTTTTATGTTCAACTGCGAGGTAGGATGGCTTGCAATAGCATAATCTTCATGTCAAATGTAATCAAACTCCACTAAGCAGTCGTCGACTTGAAACTACAGAATGATGAGAGGGACGGACTGACAAATAGAGGGACATAACCATTCCTACCATCCCTATCTTACCTATTTTACAAATAACACATAGAAGTGCACATAAATTTTAGAAGTTTTCACCGAAAGAGAACCATTGGATGACGATAAAAATGATATCAAAATTGATAATACAGGAATATGGCGCCGACTGAATGAAAGTGGCTGAGGATAGGATCCAGCGGAAAGTTGTAGTGAACGTGGTGATGAATTTTCATGTTAGTAACAGTTAAGGAAATATGAGTTCATTGAGCTATCGTACATCGAAATACCTGTATATATACACAAATAATGTGCGGTTTCAATAGTGAAAACTATTGAACCGCCCATTCTTTGTGTTACCTGTACGTATAGAAGCGTTGGTCTAGCATGAGAAATATTGAATTGTTTCCTCCAAATAAATGGCACGCAAGACAAGTGGAAGCGTTTCTTATCGTTCTTTAATTTCCTCTTACTGATGCAGTTCAATAAAAAATGTTGAAGTAGACAAAACTAGCACGATAAACACCAACAACATTTTTGAGATGTAACAAAGGAACAAAGTTGCGACTAATGGGGTTCTTGCCCTCAAAATTGTTTCATACGAACAGGAAGGCCAGAAGGTATAACATATTATTAACTACGCAAATAAGTTATTCATCAAAGCACAGTTTCCGTTGTTTTCAGTTTACACTAGCTTCCAACTTTATTAGACTTAACTTTGAGTTCAGTTACCTCGTTGTTACAGTAACAATATAAGGAATACATGTCCGTCAGACACAGCAATGTACAGGGTATACACAAAAGAATGGTGCGGTTTCCCTTTATTCACCATTGATACCGCACCATTCTTTTGTGTATACCCTGTATTTGGAAATCAGGAAATCAGCTACTTGTTTTGGCTTGATTAAGCCATAACAAGGCTGTGAATAGGAATTCTAAAGATAAAGGTAAAAACGTGAAGTTCACTCTAGCAAAGGCCGTGAATGAGAGGGAGTAGAGGTATAGCTCTACTCTTTCTTTAACCTTTGCGCTATAAGGGGGTGCGTGGTTAAAGCCACACCCCAGCCGTTTTATCTCGGGAAAGACCCGGTACCAATTGAATAGGAGGCTGGCTGGGCCCCAAGGCCGGTCTGGACAGGTGCGGAAAATCTCACCCCTACCGGAATTCGATCCCCGGACCTTACCGTCCAGCCCTTAGCGAGTCGCTATACCGACTACGCTATCCCCGCCCACCTTAACACTAAAGTAAGCATATTAAACTTCAAGTGTGAAGTGACTTTTGCTCCATGCTGTATAGGACGTAATCTAAACGGCATGGTGAACGCTTTTCTGCCTTATGGCATTCGTGACGTCTGTCTGAAACGTATCTATTTACAGATGGTTTTGTCAGTGCTAAATTTTTCCCACTGACCACATCAAGATTATTTTAGCCGCTATAACTTCTCCTTCTGCACAACATGAAGATACATATAAGGGGAAATTATAGCTCCGCTCAGTTTTAATCTCAGCGCTAGAGTGATGTAGAGGAAATTTCACCCTTCGACTGTTTTACCCACTGAACTTATGAAATAGTAGGCTGAGTGTCCTACAGACAGTCTGCACTCCTTGCAGAAGAGAAAAATTTTCATGCTCGTGTCGAACATCGAACCCAGATCTTTCAGTCCATAGTTTATTCACTATACAGACTACGCTATCCTGGCTCCTCAACTTCTGCTTTATGCTTGGGTCATTTAATGACTTCTTTATAGCCATACAGGTTACGGAGGATCGAAAGATATACCGTTTTTAACAACGAATTTGAATGAAGTAATCGTGCCTCTGAGAATATACCTGGAGGCGCTAAGGAAAACCACGACAAGCGATGACTAATATAACTCGTCACCGCGCCCAGTTAGAAGCAGGAGTAATGATGACTAAAAAGCGACTTTCTAACCGTTAGCTTGCTGGTTATTTAACGGTGATGTATCAACTGTAGTGATCACTTAGCGTCAAAAAAGATGGAGCGGGCAGCTATTTAGGTTAAACTGGAAAGAATGGTAGACACCGTGTCGTGCCGTATTTCAAGGCCATCATTCGACAGCAGTGACTGAGTAACAGCACGAAGAATTTAAATCCGGGTAGTGACTGCTTTGTTTCAGATTAGAATAGCTTTCATGCTGAATGGTAGTCAGAGAAGCTGGCGCTGTATCAGCAGTTTCGCAGTCTTATGGCATGAAAGTGACGCGGTTTATTTTAAATGCGCGTTTGATCAACATTAACTCGGGGCATGAATCAAAAGAACAGCTATTTGTGAAGTTTGACTTTTAACGATTTGACGAAGAATTTTCTCCGAACTATTTTTAACGCCTAAGTCACGGGTACATAAATTGTCCGAAAATCTAGATACCACATACAAATTCTAGGCGCTAGAAGCATGAGAGAAAGCAAGTTTCGCACTGAAGACCCACAAATATTAGGCCTCACTGTACAACTTCTGTCACCATTGTGACCTAGCCCCCGGAATTTGTGCACCGCTGACCTAAGTTATCCGTATTAAATTAATTACAAAAAAATTATATGTACCTGTACGTGTGTGTGTGTGTGTGTGTGTAGGTGTATTTACGGCGCATTGCAATCAAGCGATTTAGAGCAGTTTACTCCCCGGGATTCAATTCAACAGTAAATCGAGCACATTCGTATAAAAACAGAGGGAAGATTGTTAAATAATTACACTACGGAAAATTTGTCAAATTACATTCTGGTGTATTCAGGACAATATGTCAAAGGCTACGGTTGCGTAAGGGTCAAAACACGTAAAGTCTGTGGATATAAATATGCTTCAAACACATGTTACCAACATCAATAAAAGAAATATTCCTTTCCTGTGTATTTTAGACAAAAATTGTCCTTAGTCTAATAGATCGGAATTAATTTTTATTTTACAGCTAACTTGAAATAATTAGATTTTTCTAATTGTGCAGGATATAGCTTTTATACCGTTCAATACTTTGTCCTCACAGGATCGGTCCAACTCCGAGGATTCTTAAAAGTGTGTCGTAACAAGTTAAGTTTTACGGTGAGGAGTTCTTAGCACATCGCCCAACCTCCAACCTCGAGGACCTTAGTATCTCACATTGATGGAAGAACACAGGCTGAGGTTGATAGAGAATAAGATACTGCGGAAGATATCTGGGCCTCAAAGGAAGAGGTAACAGGGAACTGGAGAAGATTGCACAATGAGGGGCTTCATGATTTGTACTGCTCAAATATCGTACGGGTGATCAATCAAGAAGGATAAGATGGGCATGGAATGTGGCACGTGTGGGGGATAGGAGAGATGCATGCAGAATTTTGGTGGGGAAACCTGAAAAGAAGAGGATACTTGGAAGAGCAAGGCGTAAATGGGAGGATTGTATTAAAAATGGATCTTAAATAAAACTGTTCGGAGGGCGTGGACTGGATTGTTCTGGCTCTGTAAATGGAGAAGTGGCGGGGTGATGGAAAAGCGGTAATGAACTTTCAGGTTCCACAAAATACGGGAAATGTATCGACTAGCTGAGGGACGATTAGCATTTTAGAAGGGCCCTGCTTCATGGATTTAGCGTCGATCTTTCCCTACAAATCTCTTATCACTATACAATTGTTATCATATTACTTTCATATCTACAGACCACCCAATAAAACAGTGGAACATGAAACCACATTCTTAATTAAAGCACTTCAGATATAAACTAACCAGGATTTATCATTAGGAAAATAAAGTGAGTGTGTAGGAAGAGAAGTAATGAATATTTCACAAATATATACCTGATTTACATTAAAATAATACTTTTTCGAAATTTCTATATTTTCTTAAACTAATTAGTTTGTATTTCTATTTATTTTCCTGGTGCGAAAACACAACATCATATTCATTACATTTTAATAGACAGGACATATACCATTCAAATATAGCCTACTTCACGTCAACGTTTTTACTGGATCTGACTGTACTACTACCTGTTCTATAACAATGCCCCAATTTCTTGCTTAAGGGTGCTCATGGCGCATACAAAGAGCTAAAGTCCTCCCTGTGTTGAATTAATAGCACTAACCAACTAACTAATTAACTAACTAACTCCATTAAGCACAGTCCGTCTTTAAAACCGAGCAATTCCTCAGCTAGTCAAGAAATTCTCTGCATTTTATAGAACCCGAAGGTCCACCGCCGCTTTCGCAAGAGCCCCCCACTTGTTCCTATCCTGAACCAGACCAATCCAGTCCCTCACCCCATTCTATTTCTTGAAGATCCATTTTGATATCGTCCTCCCATCTAAGCCTAGGTCTTCCAAGTAGTCTCTTTTCTCATATTTCGCCACCAAAATCCTATATTCCCTTCTCCTAATCCCCACGCGTGCCACGTGCCCCGCCCATCTCATTTTCCTTGATTTGACCACCTGAATACAGTCTGATGAAGAGTACTGATCACAAACCCCCTCAATATGCCATCTCCACTCCCCTGTTACCGCATCCGTCTTAGGCCCAAATATCTTCCTCAGCACCCTATTCTCGAACACCCTCAGCCTAAGTTCCTCCCTCAGTGTGAGAGACCAAGGCTCACACCCATACAGAACAACAGGAAAAATAGTAGTTCTGTATATTTAGATCTCTAAATTTTTGTATAAAATTGGAAGAAAAAAGATTTCGGTCCGAATGCTAAGGCATTCCCTGAGTTCAATGTGCTCCTAATTTCGTCATGAATGCAATTTTGATGTGTTAGGGTTGTTCCCATATATTTGAACTTTGCCACACTGAACTAAACAGCGCGCCATGAAGAAGTATAGAGGCGCAGAAACACAGATCAACGCATTCTTAGTATTCTCGGCACCAGACTGGTTTCACTGGCCAGCTTGAAGCCCCGTTCGTTTTGTCCCCGGAGGAAATTATTCCTGTATCCTTTGGATAGGATGGTTGGTGGGCCCCAGTGCCGGTCTGAATGTTGTGCAGAAAATAAAGCTTCGTGCTTCTGCCGGAAAGCGAAATCCGATTCCTCGGTCTTCCAACCCGTAGCTCACTACATTTACAAAAACCGTCTGGTGACAGTCAGACGAAGTTCCTCGTCCGCTTGGTAGTCTGCTATCGAATTCAGAAGTATGCAATATTCTGTAAGTAATGCTGTTCCTCTCTTCACCCTATCGACAAATGCGTCAGCTGTAGGCTATATTCAGCAAGAAGGTCAGAGCTATCGTTCACAACTCCTTGAGAAAAATGGCTTCAATACCGTTTCATTGCATGAAAATTTCCCACATTTTTTTTTCGGAATAGATCCATTTATATTAAAAATTACTATTTATGCTTGGTTGATATGTTTATAGAACACAGGATCGCATAGTCAGTATACTGGCTAGCCTACGACCTGGACGATCCCGGGTTTGAATCCGGGCTGAAGAAAGCGCTTCATCTCCACATCGTCCAGACCGCTTCTGGGGTCCACTCTGCCTCCTGTTCAATGGGTACCGGGGTTCTTTCCCGAGTTTAAACGGCCGGGGCTTGAAGTTGACTACTCACCTCCATCTAGTGCCGAGGTTAAGAATGAGTAGAGTTATACTTCTAACTAACTACTAACTAACTAACTAACTCCATGGAGCAGAGTCCTTCCTCACTAGCTAACAGGTCCTCAGCTAGTCAAGAAACCACTCGCATTTTATGGAACCCGAAGGTTCATCACCGCATTCACAGACGCGCGCCAACTGTCCCTATCCCGAGTCAGATCAATCCGGTCCATTCCAACCCATCCCACTTCTTGAAGATCCATTATAATATTATCCTCCCATCTACACCTACGTCTTCCAAGTGGTCTCTTTCCCTCAGGTCTCCACACCAAAACCCTGTATGCACCTCTCCTGTCTCCCATACGTAAAAGGTAAAAAAAAGGTAAAGCAATCCCATTACAGCCCTGGACAGGCCCTTAGGGTCCCAGGAGGTTGAGGCTCCCAGATTTTTAGACAATCGGCACATGAAGGTGGTAAAGTTGTCTGCCCTACGCACCGGCCACCTTTACCCCCTAGGAAAGATTCCTGGTACTCATTTCTGTTAGAGGCTGAGTCGACTCCAGGGCCACAGTGCGACCGAAACGATTATGTCACTGAAAAACTCCAGTGACACCATCGGGAATCGAACCCGCGACGTTCCGGTTTGTAGCGCAGTGCCTCAACCAAATGCGCTACCCCAATATTCTTCTTATAATTTATAATGTAATTGATTACTCTTACGTCATAATTTTGTCTTGCTTGGAGGACCATCGGCACATCAATTTCGTTCATATTTTCTTCGTATAATTTTGTCACATTTTTTGTACATTTACAGTTTATTAAGCCCCTGTCATTTCTGCTTGTAACTTCTTTTCAAAGTTCACGTCACCTCTCCGCTTTTCTCTACAGGTATCTCAAAATTTCCTTTATTTTGAATTAACAGTGACTCCTTTCCTTGTTTAGCGAAAGTAGCCATTTCTTACTCTCGTCTTCTTTCGGTGGTTTGAGTGATTATATTGTTACTGACGGTGTCACGAACGACGTCGTCTATGGGATAGCTAGTGTGTTTCTTCCCGCTCTCTTGCGCCGTTAATTAAATTTGCATCATTGAATGTTAAACTGTGGGCCCTACTTGCTACTTGCATAGACTGTATTTTACCGCGTTACTGAAAACGTACTCCAGAATTTAAAATTGAATTCCCAATTTATCTTGAGACACATAATCATATGGTCTAATGAGAGACATTCAGCAACTCATATAGTTCCCTTACTTCCGGATAAGCCTACGCAACGGACGACCCAGTGCCTATATGATGTGCGTAATGTAGTCATTAAAACGGCGAACGTCCAGGACAGAGCCCAATGCAGCGTATGATTTGCGAGGAGCAAGTCGATTCAAACTTTCAAATCATTTTCGACGCACATATGGATGAGAACCTTCAGGGCACAAATGAATTCGTCAGTGGACCAGAATATTTGATTTAACAGTGTAATTGCACGTTTTAAATATTGAATGCCAGTCTGCTACGCAACGCTCTTTGGGTCGTGGTTTCGGCTATACCAACCTGCAGAGAAAATACATTTCGCGAATCCCATACACACGACACATTTCTGTGTACAACGTCGTCTTCTGAAGTTCCTGGTCTGATGGGATATTTAGCGGTGCTGTCAGAAGCTAAGAATAAGCATTTAACAGCAGGACGATTAAAACGAATATTCGATTAAAACGAATTTGGAAAAAACGGTCGCTGCATACTATCAGATCCTATCACTCCTACCATTCGGTCCAGAATCTTTTGTCCTTCGTTTATCTTTCCAAAAATATACAGATTAAAATACACACAATTATAATTTTTCCTGTAGTTTTGTATGGGTGTGAAACTTGGTCATATTGAAGAAGGAACATGGTCTAAAAGACTTCAAGAACAGGGTGATGGGAAAGTATTTGGATCTAAGAGAGACGAGATAAGAGGAGAATGGAGAAGACTGGATAATGTGGAGCTTCATGATTTGTACTCCACACCAAATGTTTTCCGAGTGACAAAGTGAAGAAGTATGAAATGGGCAGTGCATGTTGCACGTGTGGGGGAGAAGCAAGATGCATATAGGGTTTTGGTGGGGTAATCTGAAGATAGGAGACCACTTGGAAAATAGAGGCGTAGATGGAAACATATTATTAAAATGTTTCTTAAAGAAATCGGTTGGGAGGACGTTGACTGGATTGATCTGGCTCAGCACAGGAACAGGTGGCGGGCTCATAGGAACACGGTAATCAATTTTCGGCTTCCATAAAACGCGAGAAATTTCCTGACTGAGGAAAATTAGCTTTTCAAGAAGGACTCTGATCAATGGAGTTGATTATCCCGGCACCAACCGGTACGGACTGAGTAAAACTACGTAAAACCTCGGTCAGGCTGGCCGATTACCAAACTGAGATTTGTTCCCGGGACATCGGGACTGATAACCAAAAGAACTGACACTTGACGATGATATTCTTTTTGTGGATAAGGATCAGGAAGGAAGGTCTCGGATTTTTTCGATATACCAAACTGGCAATTAGTTGAAGAAACTGAGTGTAACCACGAAAACCGCCAGTGATAAAAGAAGGATTTCTGGGTCGGTATTTAAACCCGAAATCTCCTGACCGCAAAGCAGATAGGCCGGCTACTAAAGCACGACTGTTTGTGAAAGCTACAAACAATTGATAATTTTAAAAAGTAAAGGCGAATTTGTCCCTGTCTACGCCATAGAAGCATATGCGGGAATGGATGCATATCTCCACTCATTCTTAACGTCAGTACTACATGCGGGTGAATGGTCAATTTCACGTCCCAGCCGCTTTATCCCTGGGGGAAAGAGCCTCTGGCCCCCACCGAATAGGAGTTTGAATGTGCACCAGAGGCGTTGTGGGTGCTTTGATGAGAAATAAATCACTTCTTGCCCATACCGGGAATCAGACCAGAATTCCCCCGACGTTCAGCCCGTACCGACTACGTCATGTCGGCTCACAAAGCGTAGTACGGGAGTCCCCTGAGCACACACGAGAAGTTTACAATAGCCATAGAGCTTTAACCAGCAAGTTCCCGAAGGCTATCGCTGCAGAGACCGAAAGTGACAAATCACAGCTCACTGAACGCAATAATGTCAAAGGGTGGTGTTCCTGGGATCACTCCTCTCCCGGTGTTCTATTTCAGTGACCTGTCCCACTGATAAATGTCTCTCTAGATTAACGTAATTAACAAACAAGGACAAGAACAGTATGCAGACTTTCCTGCAGTGGAATCGCCCACTTAAATGTGTATAATCACGATGAATATGTATTGAATACAGTTTCTACTCTACTTTGCTTCCTACAAAGAAACGAATTACGAAGTGACCATGTTAACTAACTAACTAACTAACTCCATGGAGCAGAGTCCTTCTTGAGAAGCTAACAGGTCGTCAGCTAGTCAAGAAATTCCCCGCGTTTTATGGAACCCGAAGGTTCATTACCGCATTCACAACAGCCCGCCACCTGTCCCTATCCTGAGCCATATCAATCCAGTCCATGCCCCCATCCCACTTCTTGAAGATCCATTTTAATATTATCCTCCCATCTACGCCTACGTTTTCCAAGTGGTCTATTTCCCTCAGGTCTCCCCACCAAAACCCTGTATGCACCTCTCCCCTCCCCCATACGTGCTACATGGAGTGACCATGTTACCGTGTTAAAAGTTTGCAACGGGTGACCGATTTTCATGAAATTCGGCATGATTATCCAATTTGCCACAAAGCCATGATCTTCAGTTTCCTACAGTATGTGAGGTGGCGAGATTCTAGCGCCACTGAATTTGTGGTCTCGAAGTGATAATGGTAATAAGTATTTAAAAAATATGTAAACTTTTTATAATAATAATAATAATAACCATGGCTCAACAGCCCTATATGGGCTTGGGCCTCCTCTTGCCTCCTCTTTCAGAGGTTACTAAGTCGTGCGCATTCGTGGCAGTTGGTGACTGGCCAACTGGCCGCGCTGCTGTTCTATCGATCCTGATGTGTCCGCCAGGCAGTCAGGAGACTTGGGTGAGAAATGGAGGCTTTGAATTTAGCTTATGAAACATTTCTATTCATGCCCGTAAGGTTCTTTTACATGCCGTAAATCTACGACATGGGACCGACGGCTTTACTTCCCCTCCGAAGGAAGTGGTGCTCCGGATTTTTATCACCCTTAAAAATCCATCGACCTCGGTCGGGATCGAACCCGCGAACCTTGGGTCCAGTGGCGAGCACGCTAACCACTAGTCCACCGAGGTCGACATGTAAACTTTTTAAGGCAGTATTTTTGTAGAATATAGGCCTATATCAACAATATGGTGAGGGTGAGAAAATATTCTCCCGTTTTCGATTTGATGGAAAGAACTATTTAGCCACTGGAAATGGTCATGTAAAATCTGGTACGTACCGAATTTCTATCTTACTCCCAATGATAGAATAGGCGAATAGGGCGATGGCAAATATGCCAGACCCAGAGCATAATATTCTAAAAATAACTTTCTGACCCTGATATAAATACGGGATGAGGAAAGTACGTGGAAATATTCGCAGTGGATACAATTGTGCCTTTTATGTTTTTATACTGTTTTTTTCGTTTTTCGTTATGTTCATCTCCATAGGTTACAAAGCGTCGAATGAGAAGGTCTTTGTGAATTTTAAATCAAAAGAAGTTTAAAAACGAGGAACCTTCTTATGGTTCAAGGCATTTTGGAAGAATTCGGTAGGAGGGATTGGGGCTTGAGTGCACATATTCGTGGCGACAGGTCGCCCAGGCGACGAACTTTCGTATGATAGGGCCTAATATGTGTCGTTCCTCAGTATGAAACTTGCTTCATATCACATTTCTAAAGCCTAGAAACTTTAAGTGGCTACTAGATTTTTGGCAAAATTTATGGAACCCTGGATTGAGAAAAACCACAATAAATTTTCGGAGAATACAGCGTCTCTACAGTACGAGATTCAAATAAGCACGGAATTTCTCGTTGAAATTAAAAGAGTGCAAACAGGCGACGATTATTCCACGGAAGTAAAGCGGTCGGAGCGCAAAGCTGACCACTCGCCTCTATCTACTGTATAAGTTAAGAATAAGTGGAAGTCTACCTCTACTCAGCCACACGCATTGTCAGCGTGGTGCTTAATTAAATCACAGTAAATGTCTTATTTTAATTTTAATTAAACTCGGAAAGGTGAAACTAGGAAATAACTCAAACCCGTAGGCTATTATTTCTAACTTTTCTCAGCAAAACCAACTAAATTTGTTTTTAATTAGTTGTGCCTACATCGCTGCATTAAGCTGTCCCTACAAACTGCCTTGCGGCAAATGTGGGGATTTACAGAGAGAGAGACAGACATACGTACTGCGTAGCACAAATCGATAAACGTAACCCACATCCTAATTGTAGTGTGTGACAGAGAAGATAATTGTATTTTCATCCCATACCTTTAACACGGATGAACTAATTATATACGTCTCTTACATATACTTTGAATTACTTACTTTACGGACTTGGTCTAGCGTCCCCTGTTAAAAATAATAGCATTGCTTTTCGGGGACAGGATCGGTCCCCTTTCCTAAGGCTAAAAGTAAGGTTAATACCTACTCAATTGAGCCCGCTATGCAAAGCTACACTGAGCCACTATAGGTTGAGAATAGCCTCATTTATAGGACCCAAATTAGTTGGCCTTAACCTTATTTTTAGCCTTAGGACGGGGGACTGATCCTGTCCCCGAAGCGTAGGGTTTTATTTTTAGACCCTTCAATGACGCTGGAGTTTAAATTCCAACTATACCCAGGACGAAGAGGTTTATAATTTATACTACCCTTAAATGCATCCACGACCGTACGGTGCACCAAGGCCGACAGCATGTAAAGAAATATAGGTCCGTACACTGTACCGGCTTTGGAGAGTAAACATCGAACAAGGGGGAAATCCTTAAAGTAAATTGTTCCAAAAGTGACATACCATCCCAAGAATGTACAGAGATGTAACCTATAGTTTACAGTATATGCTAATTGTTACTAAAATCCAGGTGCACACCCAGAAATTTTCATTGGGGGAGGGGGGGGGGGAGGCTGACCCGAGGCTATACATAATTTATGTTTCATTTTAAAAATTGTTATAAAAATCATGTCGTAAGTGTAACTGTAACACAACACTGTTTGCAACTGAACTTGTATATATAATATATATATATATATATATACAATATAACACAGTGTAATATTGATTTTTTGTTCACCGTGCATTGTGTTAATATATATGTTGAAAGAGAACCGACAAATGCACTAATTTTATGTTGTATATACACTAAATTAGTGAATTTGTCGGTTCTCTTTCAACACAGTGTAATATATTCTTGTTTTTTTTACATTATTAATTGACTTACTTTTCAAAATTCTAATGTACTAGTCATCGGCTGATTTCAGTGCTGATTTCGGCTGAAGAGCAAATCACGTACAACTTTTTATATCATCGTATCTACAAATTCTGTTTTTTTTTTTAATTTCAGTTTTGGGGAGTTTGGGGGGGGGGAGGCTGCAGCCCGGCAGCCCCCCTTGGGTGCGCCCCTGCTATATCTCATTATAGCCATTAATTTTATGTAAATTCCTGTTCCAGAAACAACTCTTAGTCACGAACATCATTGCTTAAAAGAAATTCATACACAGTACCTCCAGGCTTTTTACCGCTGAGATAATCTGTTCAGTTCACGCCTCAGTTTTCGCAATAAGTAACCAACTTCATAGTACTAGAATTACTTTACTTAACAGCAAGGCACTCTGCACTAATGATAGGATTTACCTAGATATATCTGCTTTCCATTAATTGGGTATTTGATACGGTTGCAAATTATTTCTTTCCTCAAAGCCTAAAGCCGCTTGTTACTCGTCCATACTGAGTTATTAGTCATTAAAGGTAAAGCAATCCCATTACAGGCCTGGACAGGCCCTTAGGATCCAGGAGGTCGAGGCTCCCAGATTTTTTAGACAATCGGTAAGGTTGTCAGCCCTACGCCTTTACCCCCCAGGAAAGATTCCTGGTACTCATTTCTGAGTCGACCGGAACGATTATGTCAATGAAAAATTCCAGTGACACCATCGGAATCGAACCCGCGACGTTCCGGTTTGTAGCGCAGTGCCTCAACCAACTGCGCCACCGCGTGCCCCTAGTTATTAGTCATTAGTCATCTTAACAACGTAACCGTAAACAAGCAGCTGTTTCCCGTTTCTGCCTGCCCTACGCCTGCCTCATACGAGCAATCAGCTGATTGTTACAACTTCTTGTAAAGCACTGAACTTGAATAAGCCTCGTGAATAACACCACTCAGGTTGCGGGTGGAAGGGACGTTATGGATAGCTGTGAATGTACTGAATAAGTAATCGTGGTCGGCCGACAAGGGGTGTGTTCCAACTTAGAGGTGGACTGGGGGGTAACAACCCCTGTAAAGTCTATCAACTTTCGAAATTTTACAATTGACCTCAAAGTTGTAAAAATTCTCGAGAACCGAAATCCCAGGCTGTTTTATACAGATTTTATGTTTTTGTTACTAAATTAGTTAACCTATTTCTTTGTTCAGTCAAATGCAATAATTTACTTTTGTCTTCATAATTTGTCATTTTCTTGCACGATCTAATTTCTACGCTATATTTTGTATTGTCTCGTACAAAGACTTACGTATACTAACGTATTAACATAAGGGTTGTATATTTTGAGCCAAATTTCTTACTTTGGTCTTTAATGCCCCCATACATGTTCTTTGTACCTTACGTGCAGCTAGCGCCTTTGATTCCTTTACATCGACCAAAAGCTGAACAAGAAACTTCCAGCACAAAACTAGAGACTATACAGAAAGTGGGGTAACACAAGCAACTACACCAAACCCCCTATAACACACAGACCAGATACCAAACATTAGAAAAGATGAAGCACGACCAGCCTCAATGTGAATGAGCAAATTTTAACATAACTATTATTGATACAATTGAATTAACTACTTAAAAATTTCATACAATGGGTACCGGGTCATTCCCGGGGGTAAATCGACCGGGGCGTAGCGTTGACCACCCACTCCCATCTAGCGCCGAGGTTAAAGAAAGAGTAGAGCTATACCTCTACTCCCCCTCTGGGCCTTCATGGCCTGTTCTAAGGAGAACTTTACCTTCACTTCAAAATTTCAAATAATCAACTGTGTTATATTTAGAGTTAGAAAAGATAATACTGAAAGAAATGTATACAAAAGGAATAACATTTTCAGGCAGACGTACAAATCACAAATTAATAATTAAGTTAAAGGGTCCCAGAAATCCTACGGGGCCTACGCAGTCTCCTCCCAAAAGTTACCAGGGGCCAAGCAGACGGCGTTAGAAAATTGACGACTCACCTCTTATGTAGTATGAAGGTTAAAAATGCATTGAATTGTGTATATTCGCTTCCCATATGCCTTCATGGAGTGGTACTTAATTAAGCAGAAGGAAACTTTATTTTTTACCTCTACAATATGCTCTACAAGTAAGCCAACTCATTACGAGTATTACAATAAACACAAGGCACAATTATTATTCGTTTCGTCTAACAGACTGACACACGTATTGTTTATCAAATGACATGCGTGTGGTCAACATATGCTAAGGTTATCTTTAGGTGTGGGTAAAGAAAACTGGTTTTTCCAAAGCAGTATTAAGCAGATATTACACGTGTTTGGTTCGAATATTTGAGCAACAGTGCAACCTACACGGCGTCGTATACAGACTTACGTAAGGCTTCCGTTCCGTATACTTTTACGTCACCCGACTCTGACGTAAGTCGGAATTCGAAACACTAACCACCAAACACACAAACATGTAACTCTATTTATTTATATAATACACGCTTGTGTGTGCTGTTAATTCTATAACTGTATACTGAGATGCTAAGGAAAGTGTAATTGTTAAAACATTAAAACAACTGTAGATACTGTAAACAAGACCATAGAAAATAATCATTCTCAGCATACAAATAACATAAGATAACGTACGAATAACGTAACGATTGTTGCCATGAAAACGCATCAATATGTCGCCTTAGTATTGTTGTTGCTCTACACGCAACTGTCAACAATATATGAGAGTTCAGTGTTCCACGGAAATGCAAGAGCAGGTTCCCTTTGCGCTGTTGTCGAGCTACAAAATATTTCGTACTGCTGTCAACAATATAAAAGTCCTTAGGGCTTCACGTAAAGCCCCCCCCCCCCCCATATATTTCTCAGACTTTAGACAAATGTGGAGCATCACGACAGAATTTTGTAAAAGTACCCAATATCAAATTTCACGAAAATCCGTCCAGTGGCAGCTGCGCTGATAAATGAGGAGAGACAGACGGACGGACAGACATGAAGAAGCTAATAGGCGCTTTTCGCAACTTATGCGAACACTCCTAAACTTTTTTTTATGGGAAAAATATACTTAAGGTCGCATTTACGTAAGTTAGGGCTTAGGTAACCCTGGAGGTGCCTTGCCTGAAGATTGGAATCTTAAAATGCCAGTGTCTTCCTGACGGTATCAAAGAAATCAACCATTTTCAGGGCGGGACAGGCATTTCTAGGACTATATTCGGAATAAGAATGACATTTCATTTACCAAATCGCGATATTCGCGTGTCGATGTTCGGGCACAAGAGTAGACACGTCTCTTTAAGCCACTTCATTGCTCTTCTTGTCTAAAAATCGAGCCCTACGTTTCTAGCATCTATATAGTCCGGCCCTTCCCCTCTAGTGCTTTCCACAAACACAACGCAGAGGAGCAGACTGGCCCTGGCCAGCGCAGGTTTTTCATCTCACTTGGCAAACATTTATACAGTGCCAAGTCAAAATAGCCTACAAATTTGATCCTTGTTTAAAGGGTTCATGCCTATATAAAAATACTGAACGAAGTTTCTCCAACTTCATTTATTTAAATTCAAATTCAAAATAATGACAACAAAATGTCTGGCTCTTTAAGGCAGGGAAGATTAATTTATAAAAAAGACAAAAAAAAAGCGTGATTTGGTGTTTAGTTTGTATATTGTCGATTACTAAAAATTATTAATACAGATACAAGAAATGATAGCAAATGTTTTCATTTTGTAGTTGGAATAATGAGACGTTTGTCACTTATCAATATCTGGGGCGCTTGGAAATAATATTTTTTTTATTTTTCCTTTTTCTTTTTGACGACTGACACCCCGTTGCTTTTTATAGATATGGAATGAAACAGAACAATGTCAAACACAACTACAATTTTACTGTAAAACGTTATTGTGTTTACAACACGCTATATGTTTCGGCCGAAACATGTAATTGTGTTTGACGGTGTTCTCTTTCAATTGAATTTGTTTTTGTTCGTGAGATTACTGGTGGACCGCAGTGAAACCACCTGACAGACCAACGGAGACGTGAAGTCCGAGGCTCTATTGTCGCAGCTTTAAGGAGATATGTTCAGCAATGTATCAACAACATAGCCTATGTGTGCTGGCAACAGGTAAACATCAAGGCTAATGAGATGCAGACTAACAACCAACGCATTTAAAAAAGAACAGGCGTACTATTTTGAAATCTGGCTGCTTTTTTATCATGGTTCCTAAAATACATCCGCGTGATTTAATTGAATTTTGTCCTCTACGTATAAAATAACTTCCCGTCAGACTGTAACGTCTGCTAATGGTAAGGAAGTTAATCACAACTGTAAAAGTATTACATTTGAGAGATATCAGATTCAAATCACGCAAGAGGAGGGATGTCTTAATTGTGATAATTCCTCGCGTTCCTCAATTCTTACATGAAATTAATGGTATATATTTTTTTTCCAATGGCTCGACAGTCCCTAGTGGAACACGGCCGCCTCATTTCGAGGCTTCACGATCATACTCAGACACACCACACTCGGTAGGACTCCTCTGGACGAGGGACCAGCCCGTCGCAGAGACCTCTGCCTGACAACACACACAACACTCACAACAGACATACATCCATGCCCCCGGTGGATTCGAACCCACAATCCTAGCAAGCGAGCAACCGCAGACCCACGCCTGCGGTCTACCGCACGGCCACTGGGATCGGCAAATTAATGGTATAGTAAAACAAAACAGGTCAAGGCCACTTAGAATGCCCACTCCGATTCATATTCATGGTCATCTGGCATGGTCAAATTTGATGCTATATGGTGCCGACAGTCCGCAGTTCGTATAGGGCAGGGGTGGCCAGCGAGAGGAGGTTGCAACTTAGGCAAGAGTCATGCACTAATACAATAAAATACCCCCCCCCCCCCTTAATTGATGGCTTCCTTTTTCTTTCCATCCGAGTACAAAAGGTTAGTGTCAGTTAGTTATCAGTCTCCTTTGTTCAGAAAATCATTTAAAACGCTTTTCACGGTGAACCTCGTGTCCTCATAAACTATCTGGGTATTTAGAAATGTTCAGAAAATCCTTTAAAACGCTTTTCACGGTGAACCTCATGTCCTCATAAACTATCTGGGTATTTAGAAATGTTCAGAAAATCCTTTAAAACGCTTTTCACGGTGAACCTCGTGTCCTCATAAACTATCTGGGTATTTAGAAATGTTCAGAAAATCCTTTAAAACGCTTTTCACGGTGAACCTCATGTCCTCATAAACTATCTGGGTATTTAGAAATGTTCAGAAAATCCTTTAAAACGCTTTTCACGGTGAACCTCGTGTCCTCATAAACTATCTGGGTATTTAGAAATGTTCAGAAAATCCTTTAAAACGCTTTTCACGGTGAACCTCGTGTCCTCATAAACTATCTGGGTATTTAGAAATGTTCAGAAAATCCTTTAAAACGCTTTTCACGGTGAACCTCGTGTCCTCATAAACTATCTGGGTATTTAGAAATGTTCAGAAAATCCTTTAAAGCGCTTTTCACGGTGAACCTCGTGTCCTCATAAACTATCTGGGTATTTAGAAATGTTCAGAAAATCCTTTAAACACGCTTTTCACGGTGAACCTCTTGTCCTCATAAACTATCTGGGTATTTAGAAATGTTCAGAAAATCTTTTAAAACGCTTTTCACGGTGAACCTCGTGTCCTCATAAACTATCTGGGTATTTAGAAATGTTCAGAAAATCCTTTAAAACGCTTTTCACGGTGAACCTCGTGTCCTCATAAACTATCTGGGTATTTAGAAATGTTCAGAAAATCCTTTAAAACGCTTTTCACGGTGAACCTCGTGTCCTCATAAACTATCTGGGTATTTAGAAATGTTCAGAAAATCCTTTAAAACGCTTTTCACGGTGAACCTCGTGTCCTCATAAACTATCTGGGTATTTAGAAATAAGTTTTACTGCTAACAAATTAGAAAAAAATTCCACTTATCCACATATATAGGACACTACTCCAACATGTTTCGGCTATTTCTTATAGCCATCTTCAGGAAGCACTGATATAACAAAAATATGCTATATGTAGCTACAATTTCACTTCATGGGTTGTAAATGGTAAAATACATTCTACGTATGTTATTATTGCAGTATCCATGTGTAGTGTTGACAGTATAAATAACTCCATGGAGCATAGTCCTTCCTGAGAAGCTAAGAGGTCCTCAGCTAGTCAACAAATTCCCAGCATTTTATAGAACCGGAAAGTTCATAACGACATTCACAAAAGCCCGCCACCTGTCCTTATTCAGAGCCAGAGCAATGCAGTCCATGCCTCGCCATCCCACTTCTTGAAGATCCACTTTAATATTATTCTCCCATCTATGCCTAGGTCTTTCAAGTGGTCTCCTTCTCTCGCGTCTCTCCACCAAAACCCTGTATGCACCTCTCCTGTCCCCCATACGTGTCACATGCACTTCCCATTTCACTCTTCTCGATTTGATCACCCGAGTGATCTTCGGTGAGGAGTACAGAGCATAAAGTTCCTCGTTATGTAGTTTTCTCTGCTTCCCAGTTGACAGTATAGACATATTAAAATTTTACAGGACTCAGATTAAAATCAAGTGCATCCAAACACTTCAAGCTTGTTGAGTGACAAGTCCTGAATATAGTTACACTGTGTACTTTGTGCATGGACACTCCGTACTCAGCTCCACGACATACAGGGCTTACCACTCAGCAAGCTCGAAGTGAATTTATCAGTTCCAGACGTTTGGATGCAATTGATTTGATTCCTGTATAATTTTAATCTGTATATACTGTCAACACCAAACATGTATATTGCAATAACATACTTAGAATGCATTTCACCATTTACTATTGAATGTTTGGATGCAATTGATTTGATTCCTGTATAATTTTAATCTGTATATACTGTCAACACCAAACATGTATATTGTAATAACAAACTTAGAATGTATTTCACCATTTACTATTGAACAAGTTGAATTTTAACTGCATATACGTATATCCTCTCTATATCAGTGCTCCCTGAAGATGACTATAAGCAATAGCCGAAAAAATATTGGATTAGTCTCCTATCTATGTGGCTAGGTGAAAGTTGTTGTACAGTCTGTTGGTAATAAAACTTATTTATGTATATCTATTGCACGGAGGACGCATAATATCAAGATTACCAGAATATTATTTTTTACAGGCAACTTGCGTGAGCCGTACCGGTGTCGTGTGACAGCCGTCTTGTGGCCACCCCTGATATAAAGTACTCCTAGTATCAGTCATAAAAAAAGTTCACAACGAATATACTTTGGGTTCTTTATTTTCAGCTTCAGTAAGAACAGTTAATATTTAATTGCAGTGCTACACCACTACATTTCCACATAGTCCCCGCCACACCTGAGATGTTTGTCTTATCGTGGGACGAGTTTTTCTGTTCCCTCTTGACAGGAGTCCGTGTTCTCTGTTATCAATCATCCTGCCACAACCTGTTTCCACTTCGTGACCATCTGTAATTGTGGCCACCAGATTTTTCTTCGGCTCTGTAAACAGATGATAATCGCTCGGCGACGAATTAACCTGATATAACCGCAACCAGTGTAGGCTCTTCTGTTAACGAATTTTTACGTTATGCCAACTTGCTTTCTGGCCAAATTACTGTGGACGAACATCCTGAAATCCAATACCGAAGACAGTCATCATAAAAATTTCATGAGATCTCATGAGCTGTGGTACACTTCTGAAGTCGCTTCCTTTTAAATATTAGTCATTTATGGGCAAAGTTACAGACTGCACTACTGCAACCTCAGTTAAAGGGGAACATTCTCTTCATAGCACATGCACATCAATAATAAAGTCAACGGATTTATGAACCCCGTCCTATCACGCTCTGAGAGACAGTGCATTTTATCTTAGCTCCCCAGCGATTTCAGCCCTTTACAATTTAGTGGTTATTTTATGTACTACCAAGTTTAGTGTTCAACAAGAGAGGCAAGGTACGTATAACGTAACACTGAGGGTGTTCCGCGTTATCCATTGTTGCCGTGCAGAAGCAATAAGTATTGCATATTCTGAGAGTGTGTCTGTAGCCTTAGTTATCCAGCATGCAAAGCGCATGCGCCGTATTATGTTGGCATCTGTGGCCTGTCTGGCTATACCATATTTTTCCACATTATCTCATAAAGGACACGATTTTCGTAAAAAAAAAAAAAAAACTTATCGAACGTAAAATGTGTGATTTGATTTTCTCTACAAATTTTGTCTGAAAAAGTTCCCATTCTAAGAATAATTCAGCAAAATACTATCACAAATGTACATAGGTCTTCGTGTAAAGTAGCAGTTATTCTTGTCAGATTTCAATGAGAGTTGAATTTTCTCGACAGAATTTAGAAAAATAAGCAAATACAAAATTTCATGAAAATCCGTCCATTGAGAGTCGAGTTGTTCTATGCGGACCGGCAGACAGACAGGCAGGCAGACAGACAGACAGACAGACAGACAGACAGACAGACAGACAGACAGACAGACAGACATGACGAAGCTAATGGTCGCTTTTCGCAATTTTACGAAGCGCTTAAAAATTCTACGTTCTACCTAGAGAGTTTGTTTATGTGCTTTGTATGGATCTCAGAACAGAGAGGAATTATTTCCCTATATAGCATTAACTGATTGGGGTTTTGAAAGTGAGACACAGGGTGTTTACTGCGCGGTACGAATTGAAACTTTAAATATAGTTCAGTTTAGTCTCAGTCTTTAAAGAGTTAAACACGGTACACTCAACAACAAAGGGTAACTAACATTACACACTTATTCGTCTCTCGACATAAATTCTCTACGATCTGTTTTATACTCCACTCTATTCTTATATTTTCCTGTCAGTCAGCGAAATGCAAAGATGTAAACGGAACCGTCTATGCTCTATAACTGGAGAATTCCGCTATTATTTCTCTCCCCTCTCTGTCTTCTTCTCCCTATATATTTTCTCTCTCCTTTTGTCCTTTTCCCTTTAGTCGTCCCCATTCAGATTAATTTCTTTCTTTCTGTGCCTGGTCTCGTCTTGTCTTTCTTTCTTTCTTTCTTTCAACCTTTCTGTGTTTTATGTGGTACAAAGAAGACCTTACATCTGTTTTTTATAATCAATATTCTTATTCATACTACAGACAGACATAAATGCCGTCGTCATCTCTCGGTAGTGTAGTGACCGCTTGATTGTAATTAAACAAAACCGGAAACCGTTAACATATCTTAATTACAATGACATGTTAACGGTCTAAAATTAATAATTTTGTAACTTGAATTACAAAAAAAAGTACACTATTTAGCAACATACCTTATAATATATTGTTATGCAAATTATGGGTCATATCTGAGGTACATTAGATAGTACTTTTTCGGTTTTTATTTTTTTTTTTTTAGTCGTCCTCTTCTACCTACTCCGGTTTCCCGTTTCAGTGTCGAGGTTTGTAATTCCTTTTGATCACACTGAGAGACACACCACAGTCGGTAGGACTCCTCTGGACGAGGGATCGGCTCGTCGCACAGACCTCTACCTGACAACAACACACAACACTCACAAGAGACAAACATTCATGCCCCCGGTGGGATTCGAACCCACGATCCTAGCAAGCGAGCGGCCGAAGACCCACGCCTTAGACCGCACGGCCACTGGATCGGCTTCCGCTTTTCTTAACAATTGAATATCATCTTTAGCTTACATTTCACCATCATCACATACTGACGCCCAATAGCCATGGGCGAAAATTGGAAATTTGATACACCAGACAATTTGTCCCCCGTCTCCAAACAACAGATTTACAATCGCCCATGAAAGGAATTGTGCACATATATAGAACGAGGATGCAAGCGCCAAGAATTTACCAATCGGAACTTGATTTAATTTTTAAACAAGGCCCAAACAATTTCAAGGCCGCACGTTTTCATCCTTATCTAAATTTACGAAGTTGGACAGGGCAGAATATAAAAACTGTAGCTCATGAAAAGATTATGAGGACAGCTAAAAAAGGTAAAAAGGTAAAGTTCTCCCTAGAACAGGCCACAAAGACCCAGAGGGGGAGTAGATGTATAGCTCTACTCTTTCTTTAATCCTGGCACTAGATGGGAGTGGGTGGTCAACTCCACGCCCCGGCCGCTTTAACCCCGGGAAATAGACCCGGTACCTATTGTATAGGAGGCTGGGTGGGCCCCAGGGCCGGTCTGGACAGCTGCGAAAAATCTCGCCCCCACCGGGATTTTTTTTTTCCTGTCCCGTTTTTTTCCTTTGATCCATTTTGTACTTTTAAATCCTTCTGTCCTTCATGTCACTTTATGTTCCATATTACTGTCCTTATACAACAAACACAACACAAACATCCATGCCCCCGGCGGGATTTTTTTTTTCCTGTCCGGGGTTTTTCCCCTTTGATCCATTTTTGTACTGCTTAAATCCTTTCGTCCTTCATGTCACTTTACGTTCCATGCTATCGTCCTTACAACAAACCCAACACAAACATCCATGCCCCCGGTGGGATTCGAAACCATGATCCCAGAAAGCGAGCGGCCGAAGACCCACGCCTTAGACCGCACGGACACTGGGATCGGCAGGGATTCGATCCCCGGACCGTCCAGCCCGTAGCGAGTCGCTCTACCGACTGAGCTATACCGGCCCCTTATCAGGACAGCTACGCAGAGAAAAGACAGATGTCGCATAAATATAACGGCTTTATTTTTCACTTCGCTTTGCCATTCTGTGGTTTCGATTTCGCGGGATGAGAAATTTCCTTCCGTAGTTTGTAACCAGTGAACAGCCGTGTCAGAGATGAAAGCAAATGTAAATGCTGAAAATGTGATATGCAGCCCGGTCAGGGCGATAGCACGCGAAAAGGGTTGGTTGGAGATAGATGTGTACAAAGCAATGGTGGAATGATGACGGCAGGGTAACACCGAACAAACTAGGCAACAGAAACCCACTACACTACTACTCTGTCCAACACGAATCTCATGCAAACTCAGGTGAAACTGATACCGAGACCCTGCATTGGGAAGCCAGCTTACAATTATCTGATCAATGGAACTTTAGAAGTTCATGTATCTTATAGGAGGAAGAGGAAATGCCTTAATTACTGCGTGTTATGTGAATGTGAATAATTCTGTAAAGGAGGGCATGTTTACCCAACTGACACCGTAGTCGTAATCCAGGAACTTGGTCGTAAACCTTATAGGTAAATACATAAATATTTGCTGCACATAATCAGTTTTCATGGCATTCATTCAAACAACAATACACACAAATCTACCCCGCGAAAGTTGAATTGTTGGCAGCTGCATTGATAAAGAGTCCAGTCTTCTGGTAAGATATATGGCTTAGTGGATTGGTAAATAGTTACGGACTTTTCGAAGGAGCATCCTGCCTCCGTCTTCAGGGTAATCTTCTTTGAACATCCTATATATATTCTCGCACTTACTGAAGTGGGTCTAACAGACCTGTTCTGTAGTATAATAAATATAGATAAACGTTTCATAATGTAGTTACTGTGTATTTATGTTCAAATTAACATGATAATGACTGATCCCAGTGGCCGCGCGGTCTAAGGCGTGGGTCTGCGGCCGCTCGCTTGCTGGGATTGTGGGTTCGAATCCTGCCAGGGCATGGATGTTCGTCTCTTGTGAGTGTTGTATGTTGTCAGGTAGACGTCTCTGCGACGGGCTGATCCCTCGTCCAGAGGAGTCCTACCGAAGTGTGGTGTGACTGTGTGTGATCTCGAAACCTCAATAATGTGGTGGCCCAGGCCCGAATAGGGCTGGTGAACCACAGAAAAAAAAAATGATAATGAATAATCAGACTTAAATTTACTCAATTTTCCAAAGTAACAGAGAAGTTTGCCTCACTGGGAATTCGACTTTGTATGTTTCAGCCTCAGCATGTCTCCAATACATGATGACCGGTAGCAGTCTCATAAAGGTGAGGCCTAATTCTCGGCAGTACCATCGCGTCTTCACTCTGGCTGAAGACCTCAACGCTATACGTTGGACTCCCACTTCCAAGAAAACTTCCAAAGCTATAGGTAAGAATATGGCCCAAGTTGTTATGTTTCCTCATAACATACGCCTATATAGACCTGCGTCATGTACTTCGATCTAGTTAGTAAAGCTTCGCTAGTCCATTAAAACTGAAGCAATATACAGACCACAGATCAAGAGATGATTCCCATGGGGTGGTGGGCGTGTCTGGCGCTGTGCGGGGGATTGCTGGCTATAGGGGGGACTACTGGACTGCTTTTGGTAGGCGCGACAGACTGTTATATTGATACACACATTGAAGACTTCAAGTGTGTCGAGTAGCGTGTAGTGAGCGAATGTACTCTGCAAATGCTTTCAGGATGGGTAGTAGCAACTCGGTTAATCGCCAAGGAATCTTGCGCATGAGCAGCTATTGCATTCATAGCAGGGATCATCTCCTGGTCTGTGGACAGTATAAATTAAATTTATGCCTTATGTAAAGTAGGAGTTATAAATGACCATTACACATCAAATTCGCCTAAATTTTAGTGTGAAATTTCCACACCAAATATGTTTCCACCTTCCGAAATTTATTCCAATTAAACACTCTAAAGAAATTAGCCGAAGTATCTGTGTCAATACAAATGTCTCCAACATGTACACCAAACATTTAAAAAAAACATGAATTTTTCCACCATTAAAATAAAACGGTTTTTTAAACGTTTTAAAATTCCTTTTAAAATATTTTTTAAGCGTTTAATTGTATGTGGTGGACAAACACACACTGGCATTGATACGAAGCAAATGTGAAGCAAATAACGATTGAAATGCTTGTGTCGAAAAATTTTCTTGGCACTTGTGCAATAGAGACTTTTTGATTATACGTAGCAAGGGTCCTTTTAGAGCTGTACGCCATAATGATTGTAAGATACTTGCAGGGTGTTCTCCAGGTCGTCATGTTGGTAGTCTTGAAGATAGGGGGTTAGGGTCTCTACGCAGTGTGTAAAGAATTTAAAACATGCAAAGCTTTAGTTAGCAACAATGCCAATGGTTTCATGTGGATCGAAGATTTATGTACTCTGCATTGGCAGTTGTGCAAATAATGCTTGTTGGCAACACAAAAAATGTGTCTCCTTTGAACGACAGGTACTATACTATACATACTGCGAACTGACTAATCGGTCATGACACAGTGTTCAACCCCTGTCCAGGCGATTCCTCTTAACCTCGTCAACCCCTGTCCCCCAAAGAAAGGAAAGAAAGAAAAGAAGAAAGAAAAGCGGTACCAGAGCGTAATGCGAAATATATGAGGAATTTGTTTTCTAATGTTCTGTTGAAAACTGACAACGCACTGTAAAAAGTTCTTGCAGTTAGGCAATATGAAAGATTATAACTTGTTAAATGTCCATAATGTTTATGTGTTGGAGAGGGCCGAAAGTAAACTTTGAAGGATATATTTGCCACTGTCTTCTATTTTATTGAATTTAGTTCCTTTCAGTGCTTGGGACTATATAACTATTAATATCGGATGTGTCCTAGTATTGATACAGTAGCAAAAACCTTATACAAGAGAAGGATAAACTATTCAACCAGTTCCTGCTCCATTCTGTACTATTCAATTGGTCAGTAGAAATATCAGTACTTTATATAACATTGCAGCTGTACACTCAGCTTCTGTGTTTACATCGCTCCATTTAAAAATAACTTTCATTAGTTCCGAAGGTCCTTACATTAGGAATCCCTTGACACATACGGGTCTTAAAATACCTTGTGAACACGATTTATTATCAACACAAATTTACCGATGTGGATAGTGTAGTATTTTGTGTTAGTCTATTTTACGGTGGCAATAAAAGTGGTCTTGTATAACTTTCCAATTGAATGCTCCAACCTAACAGTTCTGAAACCGCTGTTTCTCATGAGAAAAGTTCTTTGCATGCATTCTGCAGCTAAAAGATAAATCAGTCATTATACATAATAAGGCACGCAATGTAATAGACACTGTTTCTGAAACACATAAGGAAGTTTTCGATTATTTGAAAGGGGGCGTAAAGTACTTCATTAAATGTGTCTATTCAAATGCATGTGATTCGATCCATTATCCAGGACGGACAATGTGCATGGTATTATTCAAGGCTAATCAGTGAAACTTCCACTCAGAAATTCACACCAATATTCCCATTGTCTGCTTCATGCACTTCCGTGCCAGGAATTGAACATTTTATGAATGTTTCCTGAGAGGGGAAATAATGGAGCAGTTACAGTGGACAAGAGACATGTCACGATGAGGGCGAACAGCCGCGATATGCTTGCTATTCATATCATTGCTCTCGCTGAACAGCAGGTTGGTTGAATCTGAAGCGAGGAGCAGCTTAACTGTATCACAGCCCCACCAAACATACATTTTTGCACGTACAGAAAAAAAAACCGCTTCATATTGTAGCCGAAAACAAAGTTATATCACAATATTTCGGTTCACTGTAAGGGTCGTGAAATCCTATGGTTTAACTCTCATAGGACTATTGCGCTGTTTGCAATCCATATCAAATATTATTGATGCGATCAAATGGGGAAGAATGAGATGGGCAGGGCACGTGGCATATGTGGGGTTTAGTGGGCAAATATGAATGAAAGAGACAACTTGAAAGACGTAGGAATAGATGGGAGAATCTTAAATAAATGTTATTTAAACTGAGTGAAGAAAAGTCCAAATTTTGCTCGACAACCCATAGACAGTGACTTGATTCTGTTATTACTATTATCAAATTCGAGTTACATATTATCAGCCAGTTTACTTATTTTCCCCCCAGTCTTCCTCATAATTTTAGTGTGTATAACAGGTTTCCTCTTTCAAAACAGTTGTGCAGAGAAAAGCTACATTTTTCAACAAATATATATAGAGCTACTTCGTGAATTTAAAATCGAAGCCAAATTTAATAATTAATGAAATGTTTTTTCGTGATCTGGTAGAAAAATGATGATACCCGAAAAACATTCCTTCAAATGCAGCACATCCATTGCTTCGAAGATAACTACTACGTCTAATGTCTATCATATTTCACTTCAATTAAGTTTACATTTCAGTTTTTTGTTTGCAATATATAATTCACAAGGGTAACGGCACTTTGCCGATCCCAGTGGCCACGCGGTCGAAGGCGTGGGTCTGCGGCCGTTCGCTTGCTGGGATTGTGGGTTCGAATCCCACCGGGGGCATGGATGTCTGTCTCTTGTGAGTGTCGTGTGTTGTCAGGTAGAGGTCTCTGCGACGGGCTGATCAGTCGTCCAGAGGAGTCCTACCGAATGTGGTGTGTCTAAAACGAGTGTGACAAACGAAGCCTTGATAATGAGGAGGCAATAACCCGAATACGGGCCGAAGCGCCACAGGAAAAAAAAAACGGCACTTTACCCTTTGAGACCTGAGAACCCAACCATTTACATGGAACACAGGCAGAAGCGGGGTCTAGAAAAAGTGGCCCTTGCAGACAAAGAAAAAGAAAAACCTTTCAAAATCATACTTGGGCTTTCAGTACATGATTTAACTTATAAGTCCGAACAAAAAGCGAGGTATCTTTTTCGGAAACAGCCGCACAGAAAAGTAGGGATCGCCTTATAAGCAAGGCCTTTTTCTTTTGTGGTGAAGGGCCCCGAGCAGATGCTACGGACGCACCGAAGCCTTAAGGCTTATTGTGCAACCCTTGTGACGAAAATCAAGAGAAAGATGATTAGTTTTTCTTTATTTTTCCAAATAATGGAGCACCGGTGGATGAAATTGACAGGGGAGAACCGAAGTACTCGGGGAAAAATCTGTCCCAGTGCCACTTTGTCCACCACAAATCCCACATGAACCGACCCGGGCCTCCGCGATGAGAGGCCGGCGACTAACCGCCTGAGCCATGGCACCCCCCCCCCCCCTATAATTATTAAAGACGTTACTCCTAGATCTCATAACAGGGATCCAGACTACTGCCTTTTGTAAGAACGGAATCCAGTCCGAAAGAACCCACAATAAATTTCAGTATTTCGTACGCTTTGGTGTGTCCCCCCCCCCCCCCGACCCACGGCTCTCCGCACCACGGGGTCTCAGGGGGCCTTATTTACGCCACTGATATTGCAAGTCCTTGAAGTGCGATGGAAAATCCTCGAAGTCAGTACGGTCCGTTGCCAAACCGTTCGATCTCGACCTGAACCAGGCCTGCGTACACGGTATCTTGCTGTTCAAGAAAAGTGCGATCCAGTTCGCTGCGGGTTGTCTACGAGACGTCGACTTTGGGGAGACCACCACTGTGACACTACCAAGCACAAACATATTCGAAGTTACATGACACCGATAATAAGAACCATAAACAAAAAATAATTATACACAGCTGAAGGTATTGAATAATGACCGATAAACAGGCCTGAGCGCAGTGAACTTCAAAATTAATAATACATCAATAAATGCCATTGCAATATGAGCTGTATTTTTCCTGTCAGAACCAAAATTATGAAGACACTATCTCTTTCGTTGCGACATAGACCTCACTTGCATTTTTTCCCCACCCTTCTTATTTTCCAACCTTCCTCGCGCAGAACTGTCACAAGAAAACTCTAAGACAGTAAGAAATTGTCCATTTTCGTTCTCAAATTATTTAATATCTCCTTCAGTAGTTTGAGTTAATTTACTTGGGGTTAATGTCCAACTACTGCCCAGGATGGAGGAGTTTTAAATTTGTAGTATCCTTAAATGCATTTAAGACTTTACGGTGCACCGAGACTGGCAGCATGTGAGGCATTAAAGGTCCGTATACTGCATCGAGGCCGGCATTGAAGGGTTAATAACGGACAAAACAATGCTGTCAGCGATGATTATTTAATTTCAGTTTTTTTTTTGGTGAAGGGCCCCGCAGCAGATGTTACGGACGCACCGCAGCTTTGAGGCTTACTTGTGCAACCCTGTGATGAAGATGATTAGTTTTGTTTTCATTTTTCCAAGTAATGGAGGACCGGTGGAATGAAAGTGACAGGGGAAAACCGAAGTACTTTGTCCACCACAAATCCCACATGGACTGACCCGGGATCGAAGCCGGGCCTCATTATCTTATGATACTAGGAAAGGAATCCATGCAATTTGTGCCCAAGGAAATAAGTAGTTCATGTTAGTTAATCACTGCCTTCATGTTAACCGTTACTTTTTTCATCTAAATGCACCAAGGATCGAACCCGGGCCTTCGCGGTGAGTGGCCGGCGACTAACAGCCTGAGCCATGGCACGGCCTTTAATTTCCGTTAGAAGTGTTCTAAATATTTCAGAGTTTATAGCCGCAGGACGAGACAGGTTAGAAGATTTTTCATTTAATTCTTTAAAGTACGTCTAAGTATGTTGCGTTTCTCGAGCTTACATCGAATTTAATATTTTAAAAAATGACACAGAAATACTTGCTATGTACTACAAAACAGATGTGTTATTAGAATGTATAAAACACACTGGTTTGTGTTTCACGAAATACTGGACTATAATGATGTCTCCGAGCAGTGTAACACGCCTGTCTCTAATGAACAGCATATCATATTTGCAACTGATAGATTTGTAGCCGCAATAAATTACCAAAGCCAATGTTTAAAGTCGCCAGAGACTCATTTAGGAAACATATTTGGTCCATCCAAAATGACGTAAATATTTTAAAGACAGTAGGTGTTGTTGAACAGACTGCATTACCGACTGAAAATGCTCTTCCTTTGCAGTTCCAATTGACAGCATAAAAGAAATACGTGTAGGGAAGAACACAGAAGTTCTTCGAACACGGGATCTATCTTCTGGACACACAGAAGACTGTGCATTTTCTATACTCTATGGAGACGATTTTGAGTCTCTAGACTTAGTGGCTTCCACTCCTGAGGAGGCTAACATCTGGGTGACAGGACTCAACGCACTCGTCGGAGCACACAAAGGTAAGTGCCTACAGCTCATGTTATTTTTTTTCCCCAATGGCTCGACAGCCCCTTGGGGGCCTAGGCTGCCTCATTTTTCGAGGCTTCACGATCACACACTTAGACACACCACAACTCGGTAGGACTCCTTTGGACGAGTGACAGCTCGTCGCAGAGACCTCTACCTGACAACACACAACACTGACAAGAGACAGACATCCATGCCCCTGTGGGATCCGAACCCACAATCCCAGTAAGCGAGTGGCCGTAGACCCACGCCTTAGACAGCGCGGTCACTGGCATCGGCTCGCATGTTTATTACATTATTATATTAAATGTTTAAAATTGGCTCTAAATTTCGTCTCTCAGTTCTTGGTGGTAACAACTTATGACCTACCACGCGTAGCAACCCCGCTGTCTAACACTACATAGACAAGTACGATTCTCAGAATCATGTATAACCGCTACACAGCATCGTAAACTAAATCATCTATCAGCCATGTTTCTGTTTGCACCATTGAACAGGCTTGTCGGTATAGAAAGCGTCAAATATAAACTTTTCCCTGTCCACGCCATTAACACTTAGCCTATAGGAGGAGTAGAGCTCATCTCCAGATAGAGGTGAGTTGTCAATTTCCCGCTCCTGTCACTTTACCCCCGGTAATTCCGGTCCACACTAAACAGGAGGCTGGGTGGGCCCCGGAGCCGGGCTGGACGTTTTGAAGAAGAGAAAAATCTCTTTCTCCCGCCTGGAATCGAAACCCGGACCGTCCATCCCGCAGGCTAGTCGCTATATCGACTACAGTTTCCCGGCTTCTCGTACAGAATGCGTCATTGATCAACATTTTCAATGTTTCAGATACACTCTTAATGTCCAAAGCTCAGTACGTTCTCCTGAAACGTCAGTAAGGTAAAGCAGTCCCATACAGGCCTAGGAAGGCCCTTAGGGCTCCAGGAGGTCGAGGCTCCCAGGTTTTTAGACAATCGGCACATGAAGGTGGTAAGGTTGTCAGCCCCACGCACCGGCCGCCTTTACCCCCCAGGAAAGATTCCCGGTACTCATTTCTGTTAGAGGCTTAGTCGACCCCAGGGCCATAGTGCGACCGAAACATTATGTCAGTGAAAAAATCCAGAGACACCATCGGGAATCGAAACCGCGACGTTCCTGAAACGTCAGTACTATGCATTACTTCGACTTGGTGCGGTAGGTAGAACACTGAAAAGCGGAGACAGACAGTGGAAGAGGCATAAGTCTCTCAGGAAGAGGGTTTGGTCTAAGAATTTTTGAACACATTGCATGTTACAGCTCCAGATGGCTTGGTGGAAAAAGAGGCGCTGCGCGAAAGGTGGCTGCAAGAGATGTTCGAGCAGGCCGCGAGAGACGACTCTGGCTGTATGGACGAGAAAACGGCCATCAGCCTGATCCAGAAACTAAGCTGCAGCGGCGAGGATACGACTGTCCGCATAAAGCAGAAACTGGCGGTAAGTAACGCGGGACTTGTATACATTATGCAAACACGTTTCTTCTCGGATAGTCTGCTACTGAACGAATTTCCATTATATTTGTTATCGATAACATAAACTGAAAGATTTCTTTCGAATATATAAAGAATTTATCTCTCTTATATTTTTATGCTTTGTGTCTGATGACTGATTTAGGAATAAGCCGAAACGTGTAGCACACTTTGGACAATAAAAGATATTGTTTGCAATATAGTTGCGACTGACGGTCTGTTTATCTGTCTTTTCAAATATATTTTTTACGCACCTGTTAATGACAACGCCTGCTGACATGGAAACCACACCGAAATATAGGTCATTTTTAGATGTGGCCTTTCGCCGAAAACAATTATACACGAAATAAAACAGACACCTCAATAAAACCTACATATTTCTTTGAAATATTTTTCGAAGTAGTGTAATTTAACGAAATAAGGTGAAACCCGGAAATGATGCAACACATTACTGCAGGGTGTAAGATTTTAGCGCCGAAGGAATATCTCTTGAGACACGATCAGCTAGCAAGGACTGTTCACCAAAAGCTTTCCACCAAGAACGACCTTAATGAGGACGATTCACCTTATTACAAATATATTCCAGCCTACGTTCTGGAAAGCGATAATTATAGATTGTATTGGAAATGTAGTATTTTAAAAGAAAAGACCATCGCTCATAACCTTCACACATAAAATTAACGATACCACATACTAGTTAGACATCGCTGCTCCGGACACGCACAACCAGCAAAACAATATAAAACTAAAAATGCAACAAGTATCAAGATCTCGCAATCGAAGTAAATTACTTACGGAAGCAAACAGCAGTGCACGATGTTCTAATTATAATATCAGCTATAGGAATTATACCCAATATCTCTCGACTAGTCTACAAAAGCTCGACCTATGCCCTCATACGTATATACAACTACAAAGGTCTGTTATACTCAATAAATGTGCAATTTTTCGAAGACTCTTCACTACCAGTATACGACTACCGTGCAATATCTTGTCCTAAACCGATACTAGCGTCAGAATGTCGTAAAGATAGAACGACGGAATAATAATAGTAATAATTCAATTCAATTCAATTGTGGTTTATTAATGTGCCGAATCAACAGCCAGATAGCCAGTTACAGAAACAGCACAACATACAGACACAAATAACAAAGGATAATATACAAAACAAAAATAAAACAAACACAACCAAAACAAATAAATAATAATAATAATAATAATAATAATACATAAAAATTAAGAGATTCATATAAAAAACATGGCGTGAAAAAGGGGTTTATAAGTTCACAAGATACCGAAAAATGACAAGGAAATAACAACCAAATATAAGCAGTACTCCGTAGAACAATTAAAAATTACAGTGATAATGGAACACACGAACATTAAACTCTATTACACATTCTAATACCACAGGCGTGCCTGCCATGTTGCGAAGTTTAGTATTTCCCCTTAAATGCAGCATTAAACTTAATTTACTGCTGAAAGATTCAGTAAGCTCAGAAATAACATGTTTTTCTTAGTTTCTGGAATGCGTCTATTCGTGATATGTCGCGCATTGTTCTCACTTCAAAGATACTAATTGTGTAAATCTTTAGGGATTCCTTTTCTTAGAAAAGGGTCTTGTTTGTAATACTTGTACACGGCTTTGACATTTTGCTGTGCAAGACGGAATTGATTTATCGAAATTCTACCTATTTTATAATGAATGTTTTTTGTACGCTGTATCGTAGATCAAATTATCGTGAACACGGTTTTCATTGGATGTGTATTTCCAGATCACGAATTACTGACCCCACATTATTTAATGCCGATGTAACAACTACAAGGTTATTCAATACAGAAGGAGTTGAGTGAAAGGTTATGTAAGGTAGACTTGGGGGGGGGGGGGGGGTGGAAGAAAGTGTCTTAGCCTAATTCACAGTAGTACCACTTTAAGTGCAGTAACTAAGAACCAAACCAGACAGGGAATGTACGTATAAACGTAACATTTAAGCGCGTTCACGTAACCATTGTTGCCGTGGAAAAGCAATAAGTATCACATATTCTGAATGTGTGTCTGTAGCCTTAGTTATTCAGCATGCAAAGCGCATGCGTCGTATTATATTGTCATCTGTGGCCTGTCTGGCTGCATCATATTCTTCTACATTATCTCATAAAAGGCACGGTTTTCAGGAAAAGGCTATGGAACATAAAATGTGCTGTTCGATTTTCTCTACAACTTTTGTCTGAAACAGCTGGGTGATCAGCACCAAACACTGGCTGCTTTACTGCCGAGAAAGAGAACCGGTATCCGTTGTACAGGAGGCTGAGTGGACCCCAGGGCCGGTCTGAACGGGCCTTGCCGTCACCGGGTTTCGAATCCCCAACCGTCCAGCCCGTAGCAAGTCGCTATACAAAGCTTAGAGGAGCAGATATTTTATCAGCTGAAAATTGTTTTCATGTAATTCCCATCTTAACAGGTAACTGTGCACTAACTAATAAATAGCCTAAATAACGTATGAATAAATAAATAAATAAATTAATTAATTAATAAAGTCCTCGTATAAATTCTTTTGTGACTCTTTTAGCAAACCTAACACTATAGAAGGCATGCACCCTTAGCAACTCCTCGGGAAATAAAGCGACTGAATTTCTGTGAAGAAAAGTTACAATTTTACAAACTGTTTTCTTCTATATACAAATCCTTCAAATATGTCAAAAATATTATTAATATGTTAAATGCTTAATTGTTGGAGGATACGACAGTAGCGTAACACAACGTTACTTAGAATCATAACGTTGTTGTTCAGTTTATAACCGTTGGAAATAGTTATTTACTTTATTTAGACGAATTAAAGTTAATTTTGAATGTAGTGACAGAGAATGCAGGTATTAGGAAGGGAATCAGTAGCCTCTGGTAGTTAACAAAAAGGTCATTATGGCAGGAGGGACGAAGATAGATACAAAGAGCAGAGAGTGAGAGAAGTAGAGGTTAGCATAGGATAGGAGATACCGTCTGTTAGTACAAAAGGAGACTTTAGTTGTCACACATTTGTCAGTGTCAAAGTTAATGGGGTTTTGGAGTTTGTTAGGTCAGTCAAAATTTGAGGGTTTGACAATTTTTCGAGATGTAAATCACGAGGGGGTGGATACCGTGTTAGTCACGGTAGCACATTAAAATTGTCCGGTAGAAGACGTTATACGGGGTTTACATACATTACGCTATGGGATACCGCGTCAGTCATTAGGAACCAATGAGCAGTTAGAACACAGAATTTTAAAGTTTTGGACCTATAGGGGGATTGCTAAATTTACATATGACCAATCAGACTAGTTAGGAAAATTAGAGTAGGGAAGATTTTGAAAAAGGGAACCAAGTTTGCTTACAGTAGCGAACGACACAGAAGTATTTCGGCTTTCTTAGAGGGAGGACGCACGATCGCAGTACTCCTAAATTTCGAAGAGCTACAGACAAAATTCTTTAATTAGAAATCAATAAATTATTGATACGGGGTACAGAGAGTGAATAATTGTGTTAAATTGGACTTAAGTGGTTTCACCAGTTTCGGTACTATTAATTAACAGATTTGTGAAGCGCAGTGACAACGCCAAACAACAAAGTGATCCGTGCTACGTTGATCATCATATACCATCAAAACATTAACCTATCAGCGTCCAGTGATGTATAATAAATCAATCTAAAGGTTACTTCAGATTATTAGAATTAAGAACATAAATCTTCTTAATAGTTCTACCTTTCTACTTTCCCGACACAACCACATTAATCCCTGAAAATTAGGTTTCATACTACCGATTGAGTGAGTAAAGGTGTGCCGGACGGTTATAAGTTGAAGACCCGATAATTTATTCAAGTTTTAAGACGTCCATATACAATGTTAAATTTTTAAACCAATCCTGACATTTTTAAAATTCATCTGCAGGAATCACTGCACTGTCACGGCCTGCCGAAATGAAAAATAATATGACGAATATATGGTATAAATCTGCTACCTTCCTTCGAAATTCAAAATGTCATTCGTTATGTCCTTTTTATTTTCTAAGACAAAAATATTAAATCTGAATTCAGTAACTGATGATGGTTTAAATTTCCAGTACAGCATATAACACAAGACAAGACAGAAAGTTTGCAGAAAGAAACAGCGTGTGAACTTAAAAAAAACACTGAGTTTGTCTTACGACGGTAAATATTTCAATCTAGTACAACGTACTGCGAAATAATGGTTAATATGCTCGCCAGATGGCAAACACGTGCCTGCTGAAACATTGGTTACAGATCGATAAGTTGTAAATGAGTGACTAAAACAACCATTAGAAAATCTAAATGAATTATAAAGAGTCTGGCGTAAATTAAAAACATGAGGAACTGGCTACATAAATACTTTCTATTATACAAATATTAACCTGTTATTGTAAATGTGCTGTAAAAGGTAAAGTTCTCCCTAGAACAGGCCACGAAGGCCCAGAGGGGGAGTAGAGGTATAGCTCTACTCTTTCTTTAACCTCGGCGCTAGATGAGGGTGGGTGGTCAACTCCACGCCCCGGCCGCTTTACCCCCGGGAAAGAGACCCGGTACCCATTGTATAGGAGGCTGAGTGGGCCCCAGGGCCGGTCTGGACGGCTGCGAAAAATCTCGCCCCCACCAGGATTCGATCCCCGGACCGTCCAGCCCGTAGCGAGTCGCTATACCGACTGCTCTATCCCGGCCCTTTAAATGTGCTGTATGTAGTGTAAATTAATCTAGTACTTCAAATATTTGATTTAGTCGAGGAATTTAAAATCTGGGTCAGGGTTGCAACACTAATTAGGTCAATAGTAGAGAAATATTACAAAAAGACACTCAAATTGATGACTTCCTTCAAATGACACCGCTGCCATATTGTTCACAACTTCTATCATTAGGCTATTATTACCCTTTATATATCAGATAAACCCCCTTTAGTTTACGTTTTACGCTACCAGAATTTGTGAACTGCGCCTACGCCGATGACCAACGCCATGTGGTGCCTAAATAATATAGGATTTTTAAATGTTTGCAGCTGTAATTTACTGAGGCATTAGGCCTACCGCCTACCATATCATATCCATACAACATAAAGTAAAGTAGCTTTTTCCAAGTTCTTTAATTCACACTAAAGTAACCTGTCGATGTGGAAAGAAGTGTGGGAGGGAAACTGCGATTATTTGCATATACTAGTACAAACAGAAAGTGAGGTTGGAGCTGTACCAAATACAGTCGAACTCGTTTATAACGTCATAAAAGAGACTGAAAATTTTGTGTTGTTATAAACGAGTGTTGTTATAACCGAGAAGTATAATGTTATGTTTTACAGAGAGGAATTAATTGGTACCACAGAATATCTGACGTTATATACGAGATGTCGTATAAATCGACGTCGTTTTAACCGGGTTTTACTGTGTAGTCTACCTTTCGGCTGCACTATGGCCCAGGGGTCGACTCAGCCTCTAACTAAATGAGTACTAGGAGTATTTCCTGGGGGGTAAAGGCGACCGGTGCGTAGGACTGACAACCTTACCACCTTCATGTGTGCCGATTGTCTAGAAATCTGGGAGCCTCAAATTCCTGGAACCCTGAGGGCCTGTCCAGGCCTGTAATGGGATTGCATTACCTACTAAATGTGTACTCTATCTTACAATAATTTTGTAGAAAAACTAGTGTCATTACACTCAGAACACTACAGTCTTCATACATATAAACTCTCTTCTAATTCACTTTCTTACAAAGACACGATGTGTCCTACAAATCCTGCATAAAAACTTATCGTTCTTTGTGCAGGATTTAACAGAACAAATTGAAGAATGCACTAACTCACCGATTAAATCCCTTTAGTAGTTCGCTGATCATCATTTGTAGCAAAGCAACAATGTGAATTCCTTGAGCCTGAGAATGTAAACTTAGAAGAGATAAAGAGCTGCAAATTTAGACTTTGCTGAAAACAATACACGACTTGGTCACGTTCTGGCCCAAAACCGCCTCTAGCACACCATCTACTTTATTTTACACCCCATGTTTTATGTTTTAGGTGGGAAGGTAAATGAGAACTGCTACATTCCCTTTACTCATAAGTAAAAATTCCAACAGGGCTATCCAAAGAAGGACCCTGGAGGCGGATGCGAACCACAGGGTCATTTAATACGTATCGTGAACCTGTATCAACTTTCTAATATTTCAATTCGTTCTTTTTCCTTACTTAATATGAAGATCAAAGTCTTCAGGTATTACAAATGCGACAAACGAAGTACATACAAATTCACCTTTTATGCACTGCATTTAGTAATATTACCTTATTGCACTACAATCTAATTCCTATCAGCACAAGACATACATCACAGAAGGCACAGTATGTTTGGTCGGCTTGGTCTTGCTTAAGAAGGTTGAGTTGTGAATGCACAGTGTGTGTCTTTCCGTCCAGTCTTAATATAATAATAATAACCATGGCTCAACAGCCCTATATGGGCTCAGGCCTCCTCTTTCCGAGGTTACTGGGTCGTGCGCATTCGTGGCAGTTGGTGACTGACCAACTGGCCGCGCTGCTGTTCTATCGATCCTGATGTGACCGCCAGTGCCATCTGGCAGGCAGTCAGGAGGCTTGGGTGAGAAATGACCCGAATTTTGCTTACGAAACATTTCTATTCATGCACGTAAGGTTCATTTACATGCCGTAAATCTACGACATGGGACCGACGGCTTTACTTCCCCTCCGAAGGATCCAGTCTTAATAGTTTACTGTAAATACAAGATTAATAATAAATACTAAGCATTTTTAATGCGGATATTTCAGACTGTGGTGGAAAGAAAGAAATTGCGAGTGTAGTGTTTAGCGAAAAGTAACGTTTTAATTGTTTTCTTTAATTAAATGGCAAGGCATTCTGTTTTATATGTACTGACACTGTAACAACGCTTAAAGAATGCAATATTCAACGATATTAGAGCACTAAGCATGTATTAAAATATTCTAAATTTATTGGACATCTTTGTTTGGTCACGATAAACAAAGTGGATCGAGGGTTGTCATCTCAACAACGTATTTAAAAAAAAAAGGATACACTAAGGCTGCAACAATGGCTAGCTATCGAGTGGAAAAAAAACTCGTACTGCCTGAAGCATGTAAAACCCCTACTGAGGAAGAGCTAAAAGGATTTCCTATAATCGTAACAGCTGAAGAAATCTGTCCTGAAAAAAAATGTATTTACTGTTACTTAGAATGATTATTCTATTAGTAAGGTCACTTGTAGTTCGATCCCGGGTCAGTCCATGTGGGATTTGTGGTGGACAAAGTGGCACTGGGACAGGTTTTTCCCCGAGTACTTCGGTTTTTCCCTGTAAATTTAATTCCACCGGTGCTCCATTACAAGGAAAAACGATAAAAAAACTCATCATATTCATCACAGGTTACACAATAAGCCTCAAGGCTACTGTGCGTCCGTAGTATCTGTTGCGGGGCCATTCACTACAAGAAAAGGTCACTCGTAGAATTGAAGGTCCCGGAATAACCCGCAACTCTTTTATCTAAGATCAGTTCTGATTACCGCCACATATCCATACATCTTCTAAAAACGTCTCATCATTTCATATTTCCGAATCCAGTTTCGTGTACATCGCCTGTTTCTAAGTACTGTTCTCTCATTTATCATGTCACAAAAAGAAGAAAAGGTAAATAAACAAACATGAAGTTCTGTTATGTAATCTCAGTATTTTTAGTGTTCAGCAAATTATCAGTACTAAAATGAAATATGTTTCCGAGCTCCTGATTCTGAAATGATTATATCCTTCTCGTCTCTATCAAAGTTTCATTAATCCACTCGACGAAGCAAAATAATTACAGCTATTGTATGCCGAATGTTTAGAACAGAAGACGAAGGGAGACAGCCCAATCTCGAAAGAGACTAACTGACCTGCTGAATACATTTGAATTTCAAGCAAGACTTCGTGTCGTGGATTTAATTAGTCAGCCCTTTGAAGCCTCGACCTTGTGTGTCTTTCTGAGCTACCAAATTACGTTCACTAAGATTTACTTTTGGGAAAAAGAAACGTTTTGCTTGGGAAATGACAAAGGTAGTTTCCTTGGATACCATCGTTAATGTAAGTAAGAGGTTTGGATATATAAGTCGGAATTCAATTACGTTTCTCGACGCTGAAACACGTGACGTTCAATACATTAACGACAGTGTCATATTCCAGAGTCTGTTTAAATGACTAAGGTGGCACCAGGTCATAGGGCAGTTATCGTCTACCAATCTGAGCATCTTACAGTAGACTTAATCGGGTAGTTTCCAGGTGAAGAGAACAAAATCTTCGATCATTCTTCTTTGTTAGGCGCTTTCGCAAAATTGCGAAAAGTGACTATTAGCTTCGTCGTATCTGTCTGTCCGTCCGTCTGTCCATCTGTTTGTCCGCACGGCAACACGGAACAACACGGCTCCCACTAAGCGAGCTTCATGAAATTTGATATTTAAGTATTTTTCCAAAATCTGTCGAGAAAATTCGCGTTTCATTGAAATATGAGAAGAATAACGGGTACTTTACATGAAGACCTATGTATATTTATGTTAATATCTCGTTAAATTCTTCTTAAAATGAGAAATATTTCAGGCAAAAGTTGTAGAGGAAATCAAAACACACATTTTATGTTCAATAACTTTTTCTTCCGAAAATCGTGCCGTTTATGAGATAATGTAGAAGAATATGATGCAGCCAGACAGGCCACAGATGACAATATAATACGGCGCATGCGCGTTGCGTGCTGTATAACTAAAGCTACAAACACACACTCAGAATATGCGATACTTATTGCTTTTCCACGGCAACAATGGTTACGCGAAAGCGCCTCAGTGATACGTTATACGTACACTGCCTGTCTTGTTCATAGTTACTGCCAATTAGTGAGTGGAAGACATATGATTATTTTACGTTACTTGTACCGTACATTTTTAATTATATATATGTTATGCAGACAAATGTACACAGTATTATGTTATTTAACACAATTTTATTAAATGCTGCCCAACATGTTTATAGCCTATATAAGGCTCATCTTCAGGGGCTCTTTTGTTGAAATTACAACAGCTATATTATTGGTACATCAAATTCTTAAAAAGCCGTTAGATGTATTTGGTTATTGGTATATTGTTTTCAGATATCAATAACCAAATACATCTAACGGCTTTTTAAGAATTTTATGTACCAATAATATAGCTGTTGTAATTTCAACAAAAGAGCCCCTGAAGATGAGCCTTATATAGGCTAGAAACATGTTGGGCAACATTTAATAAAATTGTGTTAAATAACATAATACTGTGTACATTTGTCTGCATAACATATATACATATGATTATTCTTTACCGCCCATTCATCTGCACACTCAAGCACTTACTTGCCAGTTCACGTAACGTTTAGAATTCTATCGAATCGCGACTTCTACAATTCTCGGCGGTGTTCCGTCGAAGTAGAATTACAATTCCGCAAGTGGCCTGCTGTGCGTTTCCTGGATTACGCTTCTGCATTTACCGGCTTCCCCCAGTCTCGCCCTGGGAAGGTTCTCATTAGCCCACTTCCGATTCAAGCAATCACACCTTAATGGTATATGTGACCCGTTTGTTCTTTACTCAATGTTCACAGTCTTTATACTGGTCTGTAACGAAACTGATACGTTCGTATGGTCACAAAGATCACATTAGACCGTATCCCAAGCCGGATGAATCCAGCTGACATCTACACACCTTACTTCCAAAATGGCGCTGGAACAAGTTTTTATCTGAGTACAACAGTTTTTCCTGTCACTATATTTCCACCACCGCTCCATATTCACATTTATCTACCACTAACGCGATATAATTACGGCAAATTATTAACTAATTAACTAACTGAATGAGTAACTCGAGGCTCTTGTCCCCATTATGAGCCAAATCAATCCAATCCACGCCATCTCATCCTTAAAATAGGACGAAACTACTTCCTTAAATATTTTCTCCAATCAAATATCCATAATGGTTCCATTCAGTAAATCAAATACATTTTTAATATTATTAGTCCATTTACACGTTGGAAATTTAGACCAATTTGCCTAACTTCACCTAATGATCAATATAGTCAATTTATTGTACCAACTAAATGCACACTAGTGTTCACATATGAATGTTACGTATATAGCTCCGACACGTTTCGGTACCAATGCACCATCCTCAGGGAGCATGTGATGCCAAGCTTAAAAGCAGCTGTCAGTAAACAGGCCACTTTTCTGTATGGTTCCACATTTTGGCAGTCAGTGATATTACTAAAGCAGCCTAACAAAATGTGGAACCAAATAGAAAAGTGGCCTGTTTACTGACAGCTGCTTTCAAGCTTGGCATCACATGCTCCCTGAGGATGGTGCATTGGTACCGAAACGTGTCGGAGCTATATACGTAACATTCATATGTGAATAGTGGTGTGCATTTAGTTGGTACAATAAATTGACTATATTGATTAGAACATGGCAAGGAATGAACAACCTTAAAAAATTACCTAATGACTCTTCATGCGTACAGCTATGAAGGTTAAGTATTGTTACTCGTTCTCAAAAGCCTCGTTTGTGAAGATGCAATGCATCGTGTAAATAAAAGGCTCTTATAGACACAGATAATGCCATTCCTAAATCAAATTTTGCACTTCTATTATGTCTATTGATGGCACAGCGTCGGAATTTGATAAGGTAAATAACTGACGGTCCGATCCCAGTGGCCGCGCGGTCTAAGGCGTGGGTCTGCGGCCGCTCGCTTACTAGGATCGTGGGTTCTAATCCCGCCAAGGGCATGGATGTCTGTCTGTTGTGAGTGTTGTGTGTTGTCAGGTAGAGGTCTCTGCGACGGGCTGGTCACTCGTCCAGAGGAGTTCTACCGAGTGGGGTGTGTCTAAAGTGTGATCGTGAAGCCTCGAAAAATGAGGCGGTCTTGGACCCCAAGGGGCTGTCAAGCCATGGAAGAACAAAAAAATCTGACGGAACACACGGAGATTAGTGCACACTTTGTGTACTGATTTCGCAACAACAGATCCGCAAGCTTCATAAAGTAATTAAATAAGCCATGTTAAGTGGGTCCTGTCAGCACAGTATGGCGGGTCCTCAGGCTGCGGGTATGGACGGTAGCTACCAATAAACTGAATAAGAAATCGCCGACAACTGACAAGGGACAGTCCTATAACTTGCGTTTGGACGAGGGACTAACAAATTCTCGCCATAAAAAAATCAACATTTTTGCAAAATTTTACACAACCTCGGACTTTTTATTATTTTAAAGCATCTCATCTGGCTGAGGACAGGAACTAGTGGTGCGATGTTTAAAAATGAAACCGAACCTTCGGGTTTCATAAAATGCTGCGACTTCATAGATTAGCTGAGAAACTGTTAGCTTCAGTGAATAATTTAACAAGTAATGTGATATATAATAATAATCATCATGGCTCAACAGCCCTATATGGGCTCGGGCCTCCTCGTGCCTCCTCTTTCCGAGGTTACTAAGTCGTGTGCATTCGTGGCAGTTGGTGACTGGCCAACTGGCCGCGCTACTATTCTATCGATCCTGATGTGTCCGCCAGAGCCATCTGGCAGGCAGTCAGGAGACTTGGGTGAGAAATGGAGGCTTTGAATTTAGCTTACGTAACATCTTTATTCATGCCCGTAAGGTTCTTTTACATGCCGTAAATCTACGACATGGGACCGACGGCTTTACTTCCCCTCCGAAGGAAGTGGTGCTCCGGATTTTTATCACCCTTAAAAATCCATCGACCTCGGTCGAACCCGCGAACCTTGGGTCCAGTGGCGAGCACGCTAACCACTAGTCCACCGAGGTCGACAAGTAATGTGATATGCGACATATAAAATACAACGTGCTTACAAAATGTATAAAAATTTCCATTAAAATACACCTTTTTTACTTTTGTTTGAAACGGGGTAGTTATGAATATAAAGAGACTCACCCTTTCACACCTCCAGACTTCTTTGTCAGGTTTCCTAGACACAGGTATTTCCATAGCTTCATGCACCAGCTGAGTTTCCATGGCTACACTGACAGACTCTTTGCTGCCTTTTCAGTCTAGTCCTTCCATGTTTCTTTTATATTCTTCATTCCGTGCATTGTCCGTAACCAATTCGCAATACTCAACCAACAAAATGCACAATATTTTTCCTTATATATTTATATTATACTATCACTACATTTGCATACACTGTGCTTTCCATCATGTGATGGACTTTTATGCCACAAAGCACGCACCAATAATCTCGTGTCCACACTTTCCATTCACAACACACTTTACATTCGCCAAATATTTCCACAATCTTCTAGCATTTCTCTGCTGTTCCCGTATCCGCCACACCGTCCGGACCTGTAAACCTGACAAGCAAGACCATTAGAACAATGTTGTTAATAATATTGAAGTACAAGCACTTCTTACTAAATGAGGTTCCCCTCAATATAAACGTTTCAGCTAAGCTTTGCCATCTTCACGGAGTGTGACATTTTGGTGTACGTTTCCACACAAAAACTTCTTCAGTAGCTCATACGTAATTTTTACTTGAGCAATTACATATACGGAAAAACTGGCATTACTACCCAAACACAAAACCATATATTCGAGAATCATATTTTAATGTTTATGCTCTATGAAGTATTTTAAAACATATTAAAACCTTTTTATTTAGTAATAGGTGCTGTTCCTTCTGTTTTCTATATGCTTCCATTTTTTTTTTTTTAGGAATTTGATCAAATGAAGAACGATGGTCGAAGAGGAACCATAGACAGCAAAGAATTTATTGACATGTTCAAGGAAGTAGCAACAAGACCAGAGGTGTACTTTCTGCTCATTAGGTGAGGACCAAAAATAAATATGCTTCAACTAATAGGATTATGGACCTACATGATTTAGAAAACTGGGTGACCTCATGCTGGTACAAATTTTAGGAAGCCTCAGTAATTATTACATTCAGGATAAGAGCACAAATTATTATTACTACCAATCTGATATGTCTGATAATATGCAATACAGTAAAATTCAAAATATTACTGAAAGTTGCATCCGTAATTGTATTTCTCCCAGAATTTATGTCTGCAAAATAGTTTGTTTTGTGCTTAAGACCCACACCATTAAGGGATGTAGAGGAGTGATGGTGAATCTCCACACTCTTAACCTGAGCACTAGACAGTGGCAAGTGTTCGTGCTTCATGCTGCAGCACGCTGGACCCCACATAAGTAATCGCTGATATACATAAGATAGGATGCTGGGCGTGTCCCTAGAGCCTGTGAAGACACAGTGGCAATGAGGAAAATCCATGACCCTCCTGGGAGTCATCAAGACCTGCCCTCCAAGCCAGACTTTGGCATTACTATCACCTGCTTCTCAGGTCAGCTGAAATGTATTTATGTGACAAAATTTATAATTTGTAATGAATGCTCGGATAATACCAAAAATTTTCCTCCCACACTCTTTTTAATTCATCATCCACAGGTGTTCTCTAAGCCAATGGTATAAACCCATGCAGTTCAAAAGCATCATTAATAAACTAAAAAAAAAAAAAAATGCAAAATCTTTAGAGTTGAAAATTGTGCCAAGAAATTTTGTGTCTCAGGATTAACATTTGTTATATACGTTGCAGAAATAATACTCGTTCTACAGTACAATTCATACCTTCAGTTTATCAAGAATATCACAAAAGGTTTGAAAAGACTCATTGAAGTTCCATGCAGCTTGCCATTATTTCACTCTACAGTACTCGTCTAAAATGGAAGGCAATATGTAGGCCTCCATATTTGCAAACGTTTTACAGTCATTAGTCTGTTGCTTTGTCATAGACCACAAGACTTAGGCTTCCAATCATATAATCACTAATTAAAAGCAATCCCATTACAGGCCTGGACAGGCCCTTAGGGCTCCAGGAGATTGATGTTCCCAGAATTTCTAGACAATCAGCACATGAAGGTGGTAAGGTTGTCAGCCCTACGCACCGGCCGCCTTTACCCCCCAGGAGATATCCCTGGTACGCACTTCTGTTAGAGGCTGAATTTAATCAGTAACTAGATATCCTATAATATTTATAAATATTGAACATTAGTTTTGAAGATGTGCTTTTTGCAAATATGAATTTACATAAGCTATTTGTAAGTTTTTCCGTGTATTTTGCATAACTAGACAAAATGAAAGTACAATAGGGGTGTCATGTCCCTGCATCTAACAATCGGAATGTTTCCATTTAAGAAGTACTGAACAGATTTTGATGAAATTTGGAAGGGGAGGTTCAAATTACAAGTTGTCAGAAAAGTTTAATTTTCAAGGTTCTCTCCACTAGGACATAGTGCTGTGTAATTTGGTAGAGAGATGCCACCATTTTGGAATAACGTATACCTTTGTTCTCTTCATTGACATTGATATGATGACCTCATAAATTTAATTCTGGTGCTTAAAGCAATCCCATTACAGGCCTGGAAAGGCCCTTAGGGTTCCAGGAGGTTGAGGCTCCCAGATTTCTAGGCAATCAGCACATGAAGGTGATAAGGTTTTCAGCCCTACGCACCGGCCGCCTTTACCCCCCAGAAAATATTCCTGGTACTAATTTTTGTTAGAGGCTGAGTCGACCCCAGGGCCATAGAGCGGCCGAAAGGATTATGTCAATGAAAAATTCCAATGACACCATCGGGAATCGAACCCGTGAACTTCCGGCTCAACCAACTGCGCCACTGCGTGCCCCCAGTTCTGGTGTTTATCTGTTAATTATAACCCTTCACTTTCATTTCAATTTTTTAATATGTAAATTTAAAATGAAGTATATGGAAAGGTAATTTCTGACTTATTGTAATGTACCTGCCTTGCAAGAACGTTTGCTACAATACATTTGTGCTACCGTACAATAAATAAAGCAAGACAAATGAGATACGCAAAGCACAAAGAATATATATATTTATGAAATATATACCTCATTCATTACACTGTTGTTATTTACTAACAACAGTGTAATGAATGAGGTATAAGGTGCTAATGGATATTATCGTCCATACCAACACACATAGAAGCTAGATTCCACCATTAATATGATCCCTATCTACATAGCCCATACATGGTAAAGGAATATGTGAATATACACGAAATTCCTATACATGAGCGTGTTTACATAAACACACATGCAAATATATATACTTTATCTACACATAACTTTTCTTTAAAATTTATAATCTTTTCATATAATTCATGTATGAGATTTGGGCAGAAATTCGAGTTCAAAACTTCAGTCAAAACATGCCTGCACAATACAGAATGGGCAGCTGTCTTGGTGACAGAAACAATACATGTTGCAGCTAACTGCATTGTGAACACATCCCTGGTGAAGTGTCCTTTTCCCTGCAGGATAGCAAACAAAGATTATCTCTCTGTGGAGGACCTGCAACTGTTCCTAGAAGGAGAACAAGGGGTAAGACTTCTGCACAGTTATTAACAGTGAAGTTGCATGGCTCCTGCGACAGACCGGACAACCAACAACTACTGAGTCAGGTGTCCTGCAGTTTTCATATTGTATTTATATATAACCATGTCTAGAGTGACCAAATCTAAATCCTGGATCACAGGAATGAAAGAAAAGGAAACATCTAAAAAAAGACAAAGACTAATTACATTAAATTAAGCCAATTTGTAAAGATGTGCAACACCAGCCTGTTTTTGCTAGTGGTATTGCTATTAGTTTCCTCTTTTTTCTAAGTGTTTTATGTAATGCTGCTCTCAACTGTTACGAAAGCACAGTGTCAGTGATAAATGGGTAAAGGAGTATGGAGCGCCGGTAGGTTGACACTGACAGGGGTAAATCTAAGTACTTGGAGAAAGGCTGTGTCAATGCCACTCTGTCCACCATAAATCACACATAAAATGCCGTGGGATTGAACCACGACATCCATGGTAAGAAGCCGGCGAACAGTGGCCTTAGCCATGGAAAAATTAGGGTATATACACAATGCTGTACACTTCCAGTATAACATATCAGATATTACAATGTTTTGTATGGCATCTTGACAAGCTAATAAACTGGAGAAAAAACAGAAACATTAATCAACAGCTTAAATGCAGAATATTTTAACAATCATAACATAACATCAAGATGTTCACTGAGGTCAGCAAGATACAAGGAAAATGGTATTTGTATTTATTTATAAGTTCCAGAAATCCAATAAATGGATATAGAACACGTCACAATCTCAAGTATAAAAGCATAAAATACATACATTAAATAATCACACCTAAAACGAACAGAATACTAAATACAAACAATATAAACTAGTATTTTTTATTGTAGTAGTTATCCAATTAGGTACTCATCCACAGTATAAAACGAGTGAGTATTCAAAAAATGCCTTAATGCAACCTTAAACTTTTTTAAATTATTAGAGGTATTCTTAATCTCTATGGGTAATTTATTCAATATCTTTATACCCGCATAATAAACTCCTTTCTGATAAATAGTTAAATTAGCTTGAGGTAAATACAAATTTTGTCTTTGTCTAGTATCAATAGTATGAGAGTCAATGTTTGATGGGAAAAGAGTTTTGTTTTGTAATACAAACATTGATAAAGAAAATATATATTGTGATGCCAATGGCAGAATATCTAATTCTTTGAATATATTTCTACACGAAACTCTATTGCCACATTGGTCACTCTACACATGCCACAGGAATATGTCACTGAAGTGTGACACCCAATTTTTACTTTGTGTTTTTGCACATACAAGTAGTTGATCTTAAATACAATAACATAAATGGTGTGCTATTAAAAATATTTGTATTTGTACCGTTAAAATTCAGTACAAATTTGTAATAGTCTGTTTAAAGACAATAAATATCTCCAAATGTAGCAGAAAAATAAAAGAAAATCAGGGTTAGATTAAACGTTAGAGTTAGCTGTTATTAATTCCTTAAACATGCATGCTGTATGCCAAAGTAATTTGGCCGAAGGTGGAGGAGATAATTTCTACCTCAGATGCATGACTGTGGAACAGTGTGATACATGTGGGGGTAAATGCATACTCCCAAAACAAAAAATATATATGTGGTACATATGGAAAGAGATGTAATTTCTACACTGGACTGAATCAAATAAACCTCTTTGGATATCATAAGTTTAGGTCATGACATAAATTTTTCAAAAGTATTCTCAACTATTGATGATGAGAGAGGATATAAATGATAATTATTGAATACCTTCAGTGAATATTTTCCTCATTTTTTCTGCTGTGCTAGTAGTGTCTGATTTCAGGTCAGCATCATTCCATTATAGGGAAATTTAATATAATTCAGTAACAAGGAAAAAACTCAAAATATCCATAAACATTCCTTAGGTTAATGAACACGACCATCTCATTTTCTTAAGCATAATTTGAAAAAAGTCTTAAACCCAAACAGATAACAACATTTATTTTCAGCATTACCTCATTAATCTCTATGGCTGCTGCTGCTACTACTACTACTACTACTACTACTACTGCTGCTGCTAATAATAATAATAATAATAATAATAATAATAATAATAATAATAATAATAATAGCAAGTTCTGTTTACATTAAAATGTTCTTATTTTTCTTAAATTCAGTTCCTTAACCAATTTTCATTCATACAAATTCAAGAAATCTGCTGCAGTTTCACATTCTTACATGATGCTAATAGAGTTCCATCAGCTGAGAAATTGATTCAAATTAAAAGAAAAGATTTATTTTATTTTGTTGATTCATCATACTCTTATTCAAATCCCCCAAACTTCCATTCCTAACACTTCACAATCCTTCAATAATCTCACTCCTGTCCCTTCAAAATCTTCCAACACCCCAAAGTAATTAGTTCCTTTGTTTTAAAAGAAATTGCTCATTCTAGGCATAATCTTAGGAGTCATGTCTAAGGAATAACATTTTAACTTAAAGCATTTCATATTAATTTAACCATTCAATGCCAGCCTTGGTGCACTGTACGGACTTTTAATTCGTTACATGCTGCTGGCCTTGGTGCACCGTACGATCATAAATGCATTTAAAGGTACTACAAATTCAAAACCCATCTGTCCTTGCAGTAGTTGGAATCTTAACTTCAGTTCATCAAAGGGTTGAATGGCACAAGTGATTTTTTCCCAACAGAGATATATTTCAGATTCCCGACACAGTAAATTATTTTAAAGAGATCCACTCATTATAGTCAACTCATGTAGCAGCGCTATAATCTCCTTATCAATCTTCATTAACCTTTATATTACTATGCTGTTTAAATCACATATTATCAACTAATGCAATTTATACTTTATCACATAAACAAAACCCACTAATACTGCAAAATTGTAAACATATAAATAAAGTTCTATAGAAACAAAAATACACCTCATCTCTGTGGAATAATCAACCATTTATGATCATATGATGATATACCAATAAATTACTGAGTATTTTCTGTCTCACAGACATGCCTCAGAAGTGTGTCCTGGTTTGAAGGTAGGAGTGTTTTATGAAAGCTACATAAAATTAAATCCCATGATTCCCATAACTCTCGTTTTTCTGACACAAATTATGTGTCTCCACAAAATCAGAGATACAAGATGCTATAATGAGAAGACTATCTTGAATGCTTAGAGTAAATTTTCTCATCACATTAAATATGATGCCTGTTTCTCTCATATATTAAGTGATACTAACGTCAGAACTCTCCTTTTTATATACACCTCTTTAGCAAAAACTTTATAAAACCCTTATGCTGCAACGAGTAAATCTACAGACTACCCAAGGATCCAAAACACACATGCCCTTTGCAACTAATAAACTAAGCTTGTTTCTGACTTTATTTTGGGTTTGCATGCCTGTCAGTTTCTTTTTGAGACTAAAGTGTTCTATGGAAAGAGTCTGGTACACACTGGTTCAACAGAGTATAATTTATTTTCTCAAAAAATTCCTGTGTGAGAGAAGAAAATGAAATTTAATAGCTTTGAAATACTCGTATATACACTATGTTAAAACTGAAATTACTATTGCATTAAAAATTAAAATTTTCATTACCTGTGTGCTCTTTACCTTAAAATGCTGTAATTAACACAGTCTTCTACATTAGAAAAAATATTGTGCTGGTTTCCACAGCCATACTGTTCATATTCTGTAATGTATTTAAAGGTGTAAGTTGCTTTTGTAATACTAAAGAGCCTTTGATCTGTCATCATGTAGGTTAATTACAGTCTACACATTCTTAGTTTGTTTAATGATGCTGTCAACTGCAGTGACTATATAACATTGTACAAAAAGTGACAGTATAATTATAAATGGTGAATTTGGAAATATGTAAAAGGAAGTAAAAGTACCATGTCTACATTTTCATGAAGGATCTGGGGAAAATAATCACAAAGTTCTCAGATGGAATATACAAAGGCATTGTCCACCTAATTGTAATAATTACAGGGAGAAAACCATGATTTTTTGCCTAATGGAACAGACTGTATTGGCATCACAACCTCTTCTTTTGTTGTGAGTAATTTTTAGGATAGGACTGCTGGTGACCTGGCTGAGGTTTGAACTGGGCACCTCCCAAATAAAAATGGAGAGCATTGGTATTTTATGAACCTGCTCTGCAGTCAGACTGAAAATGCCTAATTTTGTGATATTATATAATTATAATTAAATTACGTTGTAAAACTTCTCATTACTTGAAATCAACAATCATGTCACACAAGGACTGTAAGCCAATGAAAAGCCAGAGTAACAAAAACAAAGTAAACACAAGAAAAATTAAGATAAAAGATTAATGAGAAGTACAATTAAAGGCATGAGGTAGAGGGGGAGAAGTGAGATTTATGGCAGCATAAATATATTATTTATACATGGTTCATTTAACAGCACTGTCAGTAACTCAGATTATGTGGCTCGACAAGGTCGGGGGGAGGTGGGGGAGTGTAAAAGATTTGGACAGGAAACATAGGAAAGGGACAGCAGAATGGGATACAGGTGTGATAAGGCCTCACACAGGACTGCAAAAGAAGACAGAATGAGAGGAAGATGGAGAATGAGACAGAAATAGAACACAGATAAAATTAAGAGCACAAGGATGACATGCCCTATCTCAGTGAATAGACTCATTACAGAGTGGATGACTAAATGTCTAAACTCTGGCAGGGACAGTGAAATTTTATTCTCTTTACTCATGTATCTGAAATGGCTTTGGGTTTCACATAACACTAAATCTAATGGGTCTTAATAATGCTTCTCCTTTGATAAAGACTACTAAATAATGAAGCTGACTGCTCAAATCCATGTGGTGCCAAGAACAGAAAATACCTCAGCTTCGTAAACTACTTGATGGCACAAGGGTTAATTAATGAATAAATATATGGAATATGGAATGGCTAGATAGAGATGAATGGGATATAATACGGAACTAAACATATTGGACTTTCCTGAAAGACCCAGATTTGTATGAAGTAAAATAAAGTTCCTAAACAGGTTTCCATTGTTCTAGATTTTAAATCTTGATAAATGACAATTTATCTTATGCATGACTTGCTCCATGAACCAGTGTTATTCCAAAGAAAAATAACAGCATTATTTCACACCACCTACAAAATATTTATTATACGTTCTATCAACCCACTCCTTATATAATGGATTGAGAAATTATAATCTTGTAGCAATATAAGGTAAAATTCTCCCTGTTCTTAATTAAGCACCATGCCATGAAGACACATGGAAGAGTGAATGTATAGCTCCATGTGTTCTTCTCCTTGGCACTAAATGAAAATGTAAAGTCATTATCTTTCTCTGGTCGCTTTACTCCTGGGTAAAGAGCCTTTGGTTTGCATTAGGTAGGAAGCTCTGTGGACAATGTGGGAGACAAAAACATCCATGACGCTACTGGAACCAGATCTTAGTAGTCCACCACCTAAAGTTACTGTTCTGAGATATCTGTATTTATGTTTAAAATATTTTTAAAACTTTGGAATGTTTCAGTGGACTACATTTATTTTTTTTATAGTCTCATTAGATATTAAAACCACCTTGAAGCAGACTTACAGTTGAGATCTATTAGAAGTGGCCACCATTACTTTTCCCAGTGGCTTAGGATACTTTTTATACACAAACATATTTCTGCACAACATGACTGAAACATTTTAACGTGGATTCAGTGTTTCTTCAACAGATACACAAAGAGCAAATATGATTAGCATTCTTCAATCTAATTACTGTGCCATATATTATCTATTTCTATGCATCCTTGGCACAAAATGCATCAAACCAACCCAAGATAAGGAAAGGCATATCCATCCATCTGTCTGCATGGCTCATCTAAAAAAACTGCTTGATGGATTTGTATTGAATTTATGGGATGAAGAAAGTAAACAAATAATTAAATATTTGCCATCCATGTTTTAAGTTGTAGGGGAAGTAAGTATCAGTGTGTCTGTATAACAAAATATTGAACTGCAGTTAACTAATACTCAAATCCTTTAGAAATCACTAATTCATAACCCGTCTCATTTTAGACTTGTGTTTAGAGTGGACTGGTCACAAAAAATACACATAGCCTACAAAACTGGTGTGAAAAACAGATATTTGGAATGCCAACCAGGGGACAACACTGAAATGAAGATTAGGAAAACAATTTGCGGTAATGTAGGTTACTGCTTTTTTAGTACTTATCCTTTGAATTCTTGCATCAGAAAATTAATTATGTAAATCACTTACTCTTAATAACATCTAAATGACTCTAAGTTCTTGCTTACAGCAAAAAGAGTTCTTTCATAATTTGCCCATACATTGTAACATGTTCCCAACTACGTGTACAAAATAAAATTCTTTATTAAATTCTTCAACATATTTCATAAAATTGGTCTGTCTGTGATTAGAAAATGAAAGTGTAATTATTGGTACCCGAGAATTACTAAGGTTTTGTTCTTGGCAGCGATAAAGAGTACTTTACATCATAAAAAACCAAAATCCTACTCTGCCTGATAAAGTACAATGCCACAACTTTACCAGATGCAGGTTATGTTTTCTTGTAATACTTAACAGCAAAATATGCATCAGAAGTTACAGAGCTTACCTGTGTCAAAAGCCGAAACAGTCATATAAATAACGAAAAATCCATCAAAAATTGAATTTTAACTGTCAGAATGTGTTTTGTGGCACAGAAAAACATAACCATGTTCTCCAGGTTTTATGACTGACACATGAAGAGCTACATATAGGACGTAATTTAAAGAGTTCATTTCAGTTACATATTTATATTTTTATTATAACAAATTTAATAAAATGTAATATATTTTCCTAACTTTCTAAAGTCTACGAGGAGCAATAATATTAAGAATTGTGAATTTAATACAAATGCTTAGCAAATAAGCACTAAGTTTTAAACAAACTGCTAATGCATTAATTGAAACAAAATGTTGACCTATCTTAATTTCTACTGAATTAGAAAACCCAGTAATTTGAGAATTATTATTTAAAGCAAAGGATTATAAGTTGCAAACCAAGTTAAGTTTAAAACTGATCACAGACAAATCCTATTTTGATTTAATATTTATTAGAAATTAATATCTGGGAGAATTTACCATAACAAAAATTTGACATTAAATGGGACTGTCTCAAAACTTCTGAAATCTTTGGTCATCTTATCCAGGGAATACCCAGATTATTTTGACATAATGCAAACCAACTTCAAGTAAATTTTTCTTCTAATATGAAAGACAGACAGAGCGAAACCCTTGAAATGGTTCTGTTATTTTTTATTCCCCTCTCTCAGTCTTATGCAAAGTCAAACTGTTATAATTCGGTTTTTATGAGAGAAGGTACACATGTTTACACTGTCTTCTACAGAAAAATGTACAAATATGTAACTATTCTTGTCCTTAAATTTGTTAAAAACACTATGTTAGTTTCAAAAGCAGAACTCAACATCTTGTTTTAAAAGAGTTTCAGCATAATTATTCCCGAACCAGAGAAGAAAGAACTAAAACTACATAAATGAGTGAGCCTAAAAATGTGAATACCATCATTTAATCATCTACACTAATGTGATCATTAATAAATGTGAGAAGGAGGAACAAATTTAAACAAACACTTAGAACCATATAATCACAAGTCTCACTACCTCTCCTGTACACTTTATTCATTCACAGCATAAGGGAAAATAATGTTATTGCACTGTTTTTCACTGCTGTTTAGTACAGCGTTTTTATGTCACATGTGGCACAGTCATCCATTAAAGCCTAATTTAATGGGTTAGAGGATATCCCCTTGTGGAGTAACATTTAATGATTTGAGAAATAAATCAGTGGCAAGGTTATTATTGCTTATATTAAGAGAAAATTCACCTTAAAGGGAAATAAAAATGACAAGTCCTCAAGCATGTATCACTGCTATGCAGGCAAATCACCTGAGACTTACTGTCAAATGATTCTCTTGAGGTGATTGGTCATATATAGACTCTGAAAACAAATTCATGACCAGCTTTCATATAAGGTTTTATACTAAGTTGCTGCTGAACATTTTCAATATAGAAGGGTTCAGTCTTTCAAAAGCTACGTGTGTTTTGTAGAATGATCTCTTCTGTGATGATAACTAAATGGGAAAGAAAGGAACATCAATTTAATGCTGGATACTAATTTTCATAATGTTGTGTTGATACAGATGTCAGACTTAACACAGGAGAAGTGCATGGAAATCATCAGTCGCTACGAACCAACGACTGAAGCACGTGAAAACGGGCAACTACTTATAGATGGTAACTGTACTGCATGCTTCTAATTCAAGTACTACATATACCTCACATCTAACAAACAGCTAACTAATTGATTTGCACTGTAACAATATGGTAATACGGAAAGACGTTTACGATTGTCTTACTGTAATCTTTAATGCAAGAAAACTTTCCACTTCTTAGAAGTGCATCATTCTAATCAAATCAAGGAAGATGAGATGGGCAGTTTTATGTCATTTGTGACAGAGATAAAAAGTGTATAAAAATTTTGGTTGGGCAACCTAAATGGAAGAAACCACTTAGAAGGCCTGGGTATAGATAAGAGAGTAATATTAAACTGGATCTTAAAGAAAGAGGGTTGGAGAGTATGGAACAGTTACATATGGACCAGGACAGCGACCAGTTGTGGGTTCTTGCAAACACGGTAAATTACCTCTGTGACCATAAATGTAGATAACTTCTCGAGTAACTGAATGACTATTGGTTCACCAAGACAGACTTTGCTACTTGAACTGATTAGATTTAATCCTTTCAAACATAATATTTCAAAATTGCTTAGCACACAGCACGATAACCTGGAACATTCTGGTGTGCAGTGGTAGGGAATTATGGGTTCAGAACAGTAATCTGACAACAACAAAATTACAGATGCACCATATGCCATGTTACAATAGTTACTGCAAAATCCCTGTCCCCAAGAATTAAGCATAATTTGCAGAAAATGAAACTATTTCCATCATCAGGAAAAAGTGTACGAAGGCACCTACTCATCTGTGTCAATTAGACTGAGCTATTCAGATTGTTTGGGCTGGCTTAACAAACACAACTGACCACATACCATCCACCTTTTTACCCGCAGTTGGAAACAGATACACTTTAAAAAATGTGTTTACTTTTTTTTTGTATTTTTGGAATATTAATAATGGGCACAATCGAAACGCCAAGTACTCCTAAATGTAAGATACCACTGACAGAATCTTAAAGTATTGAACTGTGCTATTAAGTACCATCAAATATGACTATCTCACAACTAAAAACAGAGAGAAAATACAATTGATTCAGAGCAGTAAGAGAAGGACAACAACGTATATAGGAGCATTTTTCAAGTCCTTAGATCAACAAAACAAAACATTCAGTTACCTCAAAAGCAGGCATAATCTTGGAAAGACCACTTTACATTACAAGGAAAAGGTCATTTCCTATAACTTCCTGCTATACCTTCAGAATATAAGACAAATGGAAATTTTAAGCAGCAGCATCTGACAAAAAAGTCTATTATGTAATAGTAAAATAAATGTGGCACATACAACAAGGATTGTTCTGTTTGTTACATAATAGGTTTCACCAAGTATCTGCTGTCAGAAGAGTGTGACATCTTTGAACCTCTTCATAAAATGGTGTGTCAGAGCATGAGGCACCCACTTACCCACTACTTCATTTCTTCCTCTCACAACACTTACCTACTTGAGGACCAGTTGAAGGGCCCATCCAGTGTTGAGGGCTATATTCGTGCCCTTGGCAATGGATGTCGTTGTATTAAAGGTGAGAGGAATGAGCAATACATCTGTATATCCAAGAAGAGGGCTTACAGTTTAAATAGTACACTTTTATGTATAAAGACAGAAAACAAATTTGGCCCTGTGCATGCCACAAAGACATATGGGGAAGTCAAGGTATAGTCCCACTTATTCTTAAATTCGGTACTAGATGGAGGTAAGTGGTTAAGTTCACACCCAGCCTGATTTACCCTCACAGAAAGAGCCGCTGTTACCCATTCAGTAGGAGGCTGGTTAGGCCCCACAGCCAGTTCAGATTATCAAACCATAATTACTCAGATGTCCAGCCCATACCCTAGTCACTACATCAACTATGCTATGCAGAAATAGTTGTATCAGTTGTTCGACACTTGGGTATTACAGTAAATTTCGTCCGATTTTAATATCTACTATTACATAAATTTCTTTTATTAATTTGTTGGCCATTAGGCTCATAAGATGGGGGGCATAAACATGGAGTGCAAGAGCTCCCCCTCCCTGAAACACACACACACTTATGCACACACGCATGTGCACAGTGCACACATGTACTCAGATTTTCCTTGCAATATGTCATGATCATATTACTCACAGATACTGTTTACTGTATCATGTTACTAGTCAGTTTGCATTTAGAAGTCAGTACAACACAGTGTGATAAATTTCTGGCAAGGCCGGCTGACCTGGGTTATGTTCCTGGTAGGAGCAGAGAAATTGCTCTTCAACAGCACCCAGACTGATTGCGGTGCCTTCCCAGCCTCCTGTCCAGTGGGTACGTGTTGATCATCCCTAAGGAATGAAGTCAGTTGGGACATGCAGCCAAACACTTAATCCTATCACATGCCGAAGTCTAGAGTGCATAGTTCTATCTGCAAATGTAATATACACCTTCAGAGCATGATGCTAGGACACCAGGATAACACTATTGTTACCATATCCTTAGCTCTTTTCTCTAGAATTCAGTACCAAATCATTACAAACTTGCAGTTTATGCAAATTGTTATTATGATATGCTGACTAATGACATTTGGTGTATTTGAAAACCATAAATTACATACTTCATTTGAATTACCATTATTTATGCACTAGTAGTACACACTAAGACGCTTAAGTAACGATATCTGAGCACATATATGTACTTTGCAATTAAATAACTGTACTGCAAATGTTTATTAGAATGTAACACATCTCTGTCAATTTAAAATATCAAAGTTTTCTAACAAGGGGTTCCTGTTTGCAGTTGACTGTGTAGATGGGCCAGAGGAACCTCTTGTATATCACAACAACACTCTAACCTCCAAGATATCATTCCGAGACTGTATTGAGGTGATCAAAGAATTTGCCTTCATAAACTCACAGTAAGTTTACTAAAATACCTCATGAAGTAAAGAAGCAGTTACTCTTCAATAAAATGTAATGCAATTATGTACTTCAAATTCTTCTTTCTCATCAAATATTATGCTTTGCAAACTAAAATACTACACAGCTCAGCACAGTTTATTCACACATGCTATGAAAAATTTAGTTCTTGTCACATAGCTAGGATTTAATTTCAGAGGAATTAAAAAATTAATAAAGAGAGACTTCAGTGATTGTAAACATTCACAAATCAACTACACTAACTAGAGAAACTAACTAATCTATGCAGCAGGATCCTACTTGAGAAAATAATAATCTCTCAGATGCTCAAGAAATTCCCTGAATTTTATGAGCTTGAAGGTTTATGATGGTGTCTTGCCACTAGAACTTATCCTGAGCCACTGGAATCCACACCACGCATTATATCATCTTTCTCTATGATATTTTTTAAATTATGCTTCTACTATTCTCAGATTCCCAGTTATTCTCTTCCTTTAAGGTTTTCCAAACAAAATCTCATAGATATTTCTCATGTCCTCAGGCATGCCTTCAAGTGCTAAGCATTTCATCCTCCTTGATACAAACAACCCAATAACTTTTGGCAACATGTAGTAATTCTGAACCTCCTCCTCCTCATTACTACTGCTACTACTACTACTACTACTACTATTACTACCAATTCCACTACTATTACTACTGATTATTATTATTATTATTATTATTATTATCATCATCATTAAATTTCGCATATTGTTACTTCCTCTCTCTCCAAGGTTGAAATACCCCATGAGTACTTTCTACTCAAATGCCCACATATAAACTATCATGTTTAAATAAATGCTGGTCCCTTCAGAACATGCCATTCTTCTCTAACCAAATTTTGTATAGGCCTACAAAAACATCTTTGATGGCATCCAACACATTTCATGTAGAAGGTATAGTGTATCTGTACCTAAAGTCTTGGGTTTGAGACCAGCTGGTTTCAGTGAAGATTTTTTGAAATGCCTTCTCTTCCCTCTTCTTTCCAAATTTGAAACTTTTAAAATATGGAAAAAACAAAGTCCTCCAGTCATAAATTCACGTCTATGTGAAGCTATTAATCTCCTGACAGCAATTTCCATCTTCGTCGCCATTACTGTCGTCATCATAAACATCACTGTCATCATCACAGCATCACACAGCAATACCACCACCATTGCCACCATCACCATCACCACTGCCACCGCAACCACCACCACCCCCCGCCACCACTACCACAACCACCACCGCCACTGCAACCACCACCACCCCGGCCACCACCACCACAACCACCATCACCATCACCACCAACACCAACACCACCACCACCACCATCATCATCAAACTGAGCCTACTTTAACACTATTCTTCAGGTACAAATGCTCTAAGTTTGTAGTACTGCAGCATCTATTCTTGGAACTGAGCATAACTATTACCCGCAGGTACCCCTTGGTTCTACACCTTGAGAACCACTGTAGTGTGGAGCAACAACATACTGTGGCACGCATCCTCAAATCTACACTACAAGAGTTACTATACATTCACCATGAGGGCAGTTCACGTGATGTAAGCCAGACGAGTCCTCACGAACTGCGTGGAAAAATCCTTCTTATGGTGTGTTATTACATTTCCTTTCTTTTGTAATTAAAGAAAGACTCAAAAAAGTACTTTTCATAGAGAATTATGAGTAGAATGAACTCATAACATTCAGAATATTTTACTTTTTTGCTTTCTTTCTGAAACTCTACAAAGTGTGCACACATGTTTTTCTATATGTGTGCATGATCATATAAAATATATGGACTCATTAACCCAATTACAGATGACATGCATTCAAAAAACCTATTTACAATTTGAATGTTTGTAACTCAAAACAACTTTCCCAGTGTGACATAATACAATATGTAGTAGGAAACATTGTATTCTTACACACAAAATTTCTCTTCTAATTTAGTACAGATATGGAATATCATAACACTTCCTACAAAAACAGTATAAAATTAGCAGATATCACAATTTAGAAGAAAAAAATTAATATAATATATAAAAAGTAATGTATTGTGTTTAATAGCAATTTCCTAAGTAAGACTTCTACAAAATAACAATATTTTGCAGGTACAGAAAATACTTTTATGTTTGTTAGTGTATTCATACAATTCATACAATTAGACACTTATAAGATATTTTGCCTGATTTTAATTTTTTTTAACATAGGGATTATATTGTACCAATTCCCCAGCCAAAATCATCACAACTTCAGGTTTAGATTCACAGCACCAAATTTCATAAAAATCCACTCGGTATTTTTTAGATGAGAGGACAGACACACTATACTCTTATTTATATTACATATATCCTGTGATTTCCAACAGGGTAAGAAGCTACCACTTGATTGGAAGGAAGATAAGGGTGAAGTGACTGATGAAGATGAAGGTGCTGAAACTAGTAAGAAAAAAGAGAAGCCAAAACGAGTGCCACTGTGCAAGGAGCTCTCAGATTTGGTCAGCCTGGCCCGCTGTCAGTTCATCAGCTTCCTTACATCAAAACAAATTCGTATGTTAATTTATCATAGAAGAATATTTCACGATTTGATTTCTGGAATATCAATGTACATAGAGAAGCAGGAAAGTGTTCAAACTAAATTTCATTTTGCTGCTTAAGAAATGCGCTCCATTGTAATTTTATAACTCATATCACTTATGGATAGATTTATTGGGAAAAAAAATATGAAACTGAAAATGTGTAAACCATTTTCTGTTACAGTTACATGACCTGAGAGGTTTTTACTCATATACTGGGAGTAATTTACAGTGTTATGTTTAAACCCCCTACATTTTAAGTGAACTTTCAGTAATATTCGTTAAAGCCAATTTATTTACCAAAGATTTAATAACATAAATGTATGTATTTTGTATCTGAAAGTACAGAAAAAAACTTGATGGTTGACTGGTTTATATATATTAAATACAGAGTATAAGACAAGTCTTTAAATATGCTGTTAAAATACTGACACATTAAGTGGCTTTCTAACAATGGTGGCGGCACCGCCACCGCCACCACCACCACCACCAACAACAACAACAAAAGTAACAATCAGAACGATTTTAAAACAATAATTTGTTATACTTAATAATGTGATGTTAAGTAAAATATCAATAACAACAATTAAAAAAGACATAAACATTATGCAATAGCACAACTGCATGATATTTTCACAAAAGAAAAAGAATTTGTAAGAAATAATTTAAATTAATGTCCTTAATTTCTAAGAACTCTAGCAATACCCTCGTCTTCCATCATCTGAATTGGAATCCATTCACATACTAACCACAAGTCTTATTCTTTTTTGCAGAAACCCCTACAGAGATGTGTTCATTGAGTGAATCTGCAGCCAGTAAACTGGTCCATTCCCATGCAGAGGAATTTACAGAACATAACAAAACATTTTTGACGCGCATATTTCCAAATGGAAGCCGGGTTGACTCAAGCAACTACAATCCACAAGATTTCTGGAACTGTGGTTGTCAGTTTGGTAAGAACAATATTAAATTGAAAACCTTAGTCCTACTTAATGATACCATGTGCAAAAATTAACATAACGATCTGCTTCATATTTCAGTGGCTCTAAACTTCCAGACACCAGGACAAATGATGGATTTATATGATGCTAAATTTAGGCAAAATGGTGGGTGTGGTTATGTGCTCAAACCTTCTGTCATGAGAGAACAGATCTCATTCTTCAGTGCCAATTCAAGGGAAATAATTCCTGGACTCCCACCACAATTTCTTCATCTGAAAGTAAGAATCCTTGTCAAACTTTTGATGAGTACACATACAATTTTATGTGTAAATGAAAATAGGATGACGTATGAGTGTTGGCCTACAAAATATCCCTAACTGCATTGCATTCTCTTTCTGATCAAATGTAGGAAAGGACACAGCAGAGGAAAGAAGTCTTCTGGGACGTGATGCTGTGTCATTGAATGAGCTGTTCAAAGCATTTCAAAAGATCATAGTGCCTTTGTCTTCAAGGGTCAAGCAGCCCAAGAAGCATTGGGAATGACTCACCCAAAGACACAGTGTCACATCACAGAAGACTTGAGTCCTCAGCAACACTACGGTGAGAGCCCCAGCGCTCACAAGAATAGTGCTGTCTCCTACAAAGCATTGACAGTACTCAGAAAAGTACTGGCACCTGTATTTATAACACAAGAAAAATGTCACTTTTCACAAAAAATCAGATGTTTGCTGCCGTCACTGACTGTTGCATCCTGTAGCTCCTTTTGAACCAGATAATTCCATACAAATAATTATTCATTAGTCAATGCTTTACAGTTGTCAACTGTGAGTCCAAAAAATGTGCATATGGAGTGCTTTTCCTCACACATCCGTGGAAATTAAGGAAGGCCCATGAATCAAACACAGCAACACAACATGCATGTATGAAGAAACTTTTCACTAACTCAGCCTACTGCCTATTCTGATATAAGGAATATAAATGTGTCTATGGACCGAAAGAAGTATGAGCAAAGAGAATTTCCTTAAGCCATAAAGAGTAGTTTCTACCAAGCATTCAGAAAGGAACAAGAAGGGATAAAATCCAAACCCAAGAAATTAGACAAGATCCTGCATTACATACCTAACACCATTACTTACACCTTCCTTCAGCAGCTGTTAAATATTGAGATATCAACAAATTTCCTGCTTTTATTGAACCACAAGGTTTATCACAATGTGTTCATAAAACCTCTCTACTAGACCAGAATCTGAGCCAGTTTAATCCCATCCACATCTTAACATAACATTCCTCTAAGATCCATCTTAAAACTTTTCTTTCACCTATAGCTATATCTTCCAAATAACAATCACGTGGTGCTTTATTTGTAATTAATTATAGACTTCATAAATACATGGCATTAGCATGACAAATCTATATTGTAAATTTGTCAAGCAAACTGAAAAATTCACCATGCTATCCTCATCTATCAAGTAATGGCCTGGGGTTCATATTTCAGATCATCAGTGGGCAACACTTGCCTCGTCCACGTGGTTCCACTGCCAAAGGAAATGTAATAGACCCCTATGTGGTTATTCAGTTGCACGGTATCCCAGCAGACTGTACAGGTAAGGAATATCTGAATGTAATACTTCTCTTACAAAGTAATTCACTCCCTTTGGAAGATCAAATAACTTTGTCACATGCAGGTGGCACAGCTGAGAAACCAGTGCATATTCATACTTGTTTCAAACAATTCAAGTACTCCCTGGACTTTCAGTTTCGTTTAATGTTGCACTGTTTGTTGTCAGATTATAAATATATTTAATTAAATACACATAGATTATGGCTAGAAAAGAGTGTATGTAAACAATTTAATCCTGTGGTTGCAAAATATTAAATGAAATATATTCATGATAAAATTGTTTGCTGGCGGCATCAACATTCATATCAACTTCCTCTCTTTCCCTAATTTTGCACCTATTTCATGATGGTGTTTGACCATGAGGCAAGATTATATACAAGTATTTGGAAATGCAGCATAGAATTTCAGTAATAATAATAATAATAATAATAATAATATAAGGTTAGAAATTCATCTTAAAAGCCTCCCTGCAGCAGATATAGATATAAGTGCTGGCAAAATATAGTGCCACATGTTTATATAAAGCAAACTCTATGAAGAAATTACATTTAACAACATACAGAAATTAAAGTCTCCTTAAATTGTGTATATGAAGATTCACTATAGATCAGGGCATTGTCTCTATTATTTTGGCTGTGCAGGTTTTGCACCTTAACCAGTACTGAGTACTGACATTCTGGTTCACTGTGGTTCCCATAGCCCCCATGTTTCCAGGATAAAGCGACAGTGATCATTAGGCTTTCCATATATTAACCACTCCCTAAGTGGAAATAATGTCAGATATGGCACTTATATAGTGGTACTAAATTGATATTTCTTACATTTGGCTGAGCAGACTTCATGCTTCAGTGATTGTTCAAGTGTTTAAATTTTAGCCCAGAGTCAAGTTATTGTATTTTTTTTTTTTGGCTTTATTTAGTCCCTCCAGGCAAATCCTGGGCTACCTTGAAATAGGTTACATCTAGTTCCTGCCACATCCCTTCCAATTCATATTTCACAATTACTCCATCTGATGTTATATAATATATGGAATTGAGAAACATAACTGAATAAATCAAGAATCATCAATCAATCAATCTTATTTGGATGAAAATTAATCCAACAACATACTTCCCATGATTTCTAAGGCTCTAGGTACTGTAACATACTAGCCAGTCAAAGTATAAAGAACAAACTGAATTGATTTCCACTACAATTAAAAATAAATTTGATATTTATTATAATTTTATCATTAATCAATCTCACCATTAGCCTTGAAGTAAAATAGTGCAACATTAAAATACCGAAAATCATATGCATTCAATTTTTGAACAGAGGAATATGGTCATTTTCCATGGAGTCCTTCAATTTTCAATGGGTGTATTGCACTGCAGAGCGGAAGACAAAGACAGTGTCCAATGAAGGGAACTGCCCAATATATGAGGAAAGTTTCGAGTTCCAAGTCATGTTGCCTGAACTTTTGCTGCTTCGCTTTGTGGTTTTGGATGACGATCACATTGGAGATGACTTCATCGGCCAGTATACAATCCCATTTGAGTGTCTCCAAACAGGTAAGGTCTACATAACATTCTATTCACATTATAAACTGGACTTTAGAGCCATTAGTGCAACTATGTGCTATTAGCAGATTGAGTGTATTGATGTAAATGTGACCTACTTTTACATTTTCATATTAAAGCAGGGGTGTCCAACTCACAGCCCACAAGGATGTGTTGAGTGACCCATGGCCACATTTGTAGATTACATGCATGCTATAAAAATTAAACAATAATGTGGGTTGTCAGGTCTACCACTAATCGTAATTTTACATTGGCCCAAGAACCAGGTAACAGTAGTAGTTGTGGCTCTGTGCCAAGAAAATGTGGGCACCCCTCTATTAAAGAAACACAAGGGCACAATGTTTTTAGCTGTCAATTTGATGAGTTTCTGTTGACCTTTCATAATCTTTCCATGTTGCTTCCCACCAACAGTATTCAACACGTACCTTGTACAGTAAACAGGATAGCAGATTACGAAGAGTCATGTGCATCTAATCATATGAATCAGCAGGCCCCAGATTTATGTAATAAGTCCTTAATATGAATCCAAGCAGATCAATAGATGAAATGACTGGCAACAAAATAGGAATTCAGGGTTAAATTCAATTCCAGGCATGTGCAGGGACTTGTTATTGCAACTTCAAAATCCAGAATCCTCTGGGACCCAACTAGCCTTTTTACAAAAATATACTAGGATCTCTTTTCCCCTGGATGAAATATCCAATGATACCAACCCTCACTTCCATATAATTTCCTGTGGATGTTTAGGTTTTCTTTCACACATGTTCAAAGCATGAAGCTTAAATGCACAGCGACAATTTTTACTCATTCAAGATACAAATTTTCAATTAAAGCATTCAGAATAATGTAAATCACAAATGGAGTTTGCATTTCATGTAGCTCACTCTAACTCAGGCACCAAAGGTCACAGCTTCTAATCTCTCTTTATACTTTAGGTTACCGCCACATTCGCTTGTTGTCCAACACTGGAGAACCCCTAGAAAACTCCACCCTCTTTGTTCACGTGGCTATTACTAACAAAAAAGGTGGTGGGGTGAGTACGTAATGCATTATTATTGTCTGTTCTGGACACATGTAAATTGTCTCTTCATGAGTGGTAATATAGTTTTCCTAGTTTTGTGATGGTCTGCACTTACATCTGCTTTATGGAAACAAAACTGTGAAGGCACAACTGACAAAAATTTTAATCCTTCCATATTTTTTTCATAATTTTTACTCTCCTTTTCAGTGGCTTTGTACTCTCTGTTTGTGCATTATCCATCCTCATTCAGGTTATTGCTTTGTTCTACTTGTTGTCAACACAGTACTTCATTCTTGTCACTCAAACTGAAAGCACTTAATATATGGCCCAAATGATTACAAAGCCTTAATCAAATTCTATTCTTGCAGAAATTCATGAAGAAGAAATCAAAATCAAACAAAGTTCACAGTGAGCTGCGAATGGTTGGTATCAGACAAGTTGACGACATAATTCGGGTAAGGTATTTAATATTATCTCTCATAAACTTCTATTAAAGACTGCAAGTGTGCTTGAGAAAATATTGTGAACACGTGCCATAACGCAAATTCTTGAACACTGAATTTCCTTGAAACAGAATCCAATGAAGTCCCATTTCAGAGAAGCTCAAAGTAGTTACAGATATTATGTGAATGGAGTCTAAAACACTAGTATAATTATGTGTGTTTTAATAGAACTTTAATAAACATATGACTGTTCCCATTAAAACATTTTCCTGGTGTCAGGAACAACAATCCATATGACCACTGTGGTTTAAGCATGAAACACTTAATATGGTAAATACATTCTAAACATACCTCAAAGTTCTGTACAAAACCCGCCTTGTGTATCAGAAATTAAAGGCATGGTCACCACCACACAGGACTTCTTGGTTGCACAGGGCATGTCACAAACACTGGAATCAGTTCTCAAGGTTCGGCAAGATGCAGATGCTGCAATGGAAGATTTGAGGACAGAATGTGGACTTGGCGACACAGCCAACATGAAACAATGCCTCCGAGTCCTGCTGCAGAGGCTGTCCGCCAGTCCACAAGTCAATTCCATGGCAATTCGTAATGAACATGGGGTGAGTGTGCACAACAACCATTACTACTGCTACTACTACTACTACTAATAATACTACTACTACTACTACTCTACACCACCACCACCAATTTAAATAAACAGCTAACTCCATAGAGCAGAGTCATTCTTCAGAATGTGATAGTTCCTCAGTTAGTCAAGAAATTCCCTGCATGCTATGGAAGATGAATTTTCATACCTTTCACAACGGCCCACCACTTCTCCCTATCATGAACCACATTAATCCAGTTCATGCCCTCCCACCCTACTGACTTATGCATCCATTTTAATACTATCCTCTCATCTATACCTAGCTCTTCCAAGTGGTCTGTTTCCTTCAGGTGTCCCCTCCAGAACCCTGTATGCATTTCTCTTCTCCCCATAAATGTCATATGCCTTGCCCACCTCATCCTCTATTTCATCACCCCACTCCTAACATTTGCTGACAAGCAGAAATCATGAAACTCCTCCATATGTAATTCTTTTCCATCGATAGAAACTAATCTAAATACATGTATTAATGTCTTCATTACAGCTACCAATGTTAAAGGTGGATGCACCAAATATGCCTCCACATCTCCACCGAGCCATTGTTACCTTTGAAAGAGTTATAATTGAAATGCGGTACATGGTGGACAATGGAGATCACTTGGTGGAGAGCATTAATACACATTTGTCAACTTTACTGGAAATGTATGAAGAACTTCCCTCCATGGCTGGTATCAAGGGCAAGAATTACAACCGCATATTGGACAACTTCACATGGAATGTACGCATCTTGCGTGGTCAGGTTGACCTCCTGGAGTCCTGTAGGAAAGAGTGTCGGCAGGGTCTTGCACAGGTAACACATCTCTTAAGTGGAATAATATATCAGTACCACAACAATGTATTTCAGAACTGTTCCATGATTATGTCAGAGAAGTCTTGTGCAATGGATGAGGAAAACCTTAAGAATGCGAGTCAGAATACTTAAGCCCTGACTGGCACTTGAAGCAGGTACTTCCTGATGGAAAATATTACATAAAAGAACAATATCAAAAACTGACATACTGACATGCTTTAGCAGAACAACTCATAAAATCTATAAAACCAATTATATAGCTGCATTTCTACACAGTGACCAACAATACAGTCTGCTCTACAGTACTCAGTCCCCTATTAAGGGACTGCACTGTAGAGTAGATGACTAGTTGCTGCACAGTGACCAATTATGCCATCTGCTCTGCAGTACTCAGTGGTGTGTTTAAGAAATTGTATCAACTTAACGTGTCATAAAAGAAAGTGAGAAACTACATGTACAATTTGTACAGCTCTCTCACTTCTCCTTTAAAGTACAATACATTTAGTAATGGCCAGGCTTTTATAACAACCCTCACATTAAGAAAATGTTTTACAAGAATATGTTGAAAAAAGAACACTTTGGGATATAAAAGTTGTGTGTCTGCCTACAATGCAGTAATGAACTACTCTAGAATCAACACAACACATGATGAATACACCACTTCAATTATTTTACAGGTTCAGAGTACAGCACCAATGGTTGATAATTACAGTAGTAAAGACAGATCACCTAGCATCATGCGAAACCAGCGAAAACTGAACCTGTTGTGCAAGCGACAAAGCATAGACACAGGAGCTGTGGCAGGTGGAACACAGACTGGACCTACAAGAAGTCCCACCTCACCCATACAAGTTGACATCAAGCCTAAAAGTATACTCAAGAAGTCAAATTCAAATGTGGAGCAGGGAAGTATAGTGCAGGGCAAACCTCTCTCACCTACCAACAATGCACGATCGAACTCATGGGTCTCAGAAACAATGCCAAGGGAAAACTGACCGGACAACTGGTAAATAAGTGTCAACAATGTGCCTTGTAGGCTAACTAGTAGATGTGCAAGTTATGCCTATTTGTTACTGCATCTGTGAAGTATATTGAAATTATCATATAACTGCATCCAACAGAAAACTCATATTTTTGCAGAAGTGAACAAGTTCAATTTGCTTGTTGACTGACGACAATGTTGAAATGTGGATGTGAAGAAAACTTCTATTTTCAGCATTCCTTGAAAACTAATTACAAATTCAATTCCTACATTGGACTGTAAAGGGTTCCATGTATAATGAGTTAAAATAAGAAGTTTTAAGAATATACAGTACACTATAATTCTTAGACAATGGTGTAACATGCGAAATATCACTGACGTGTATTTGGACACTGTCCATCATCACTGAGTATACAAACACAATGTTTCAAAAGCAGACTGCTTTCGTCTTCAGGTGAACTTCTACTTGGTCAAGTATAAAAATAATCTATGACAAAGAGTATTCCCCATAAATTCTGTATATATAGCTTTACAAACGAAATTTATTCCAATTATGCACACTGGTCAAGTGGCAAAAGTACATTAGAGAACTGTAACATTTTTATGACACATTTTTGTGTAACTGTGATCACACTATGGAGAGTATGTGAACTAACTGAAACTTAACTATGCAGTAATTCTTATGCTGGCTAAACAAAGGGATCAATCTGTCTATAGAATTAATATTAGTAGCAAAGCTGTGAATTTGCTTTACCTCTCATATGGTAGAAATAAATTATCATGATACTGTACTGTAAATACTGCAATTAATTCTTGTAGGAAAAAAGGATACAGAAAAGAAAGGAAAAAGGGATACTCACTAACCTGTGACTAGTTCATCTAATTAGCTCTGTGATAATCTTCAGACAATTTCAAAGAAATGTTATTGTGAAATGTTATGACTACTGTAGTCATTAATGATGTGCTATCTTAAAGCAGGAATTTTTATATATAGGGTTACCATACCTTGTGTTCCAAACTGGGGCACTTACTTTCTTATATGCCAAAGAAGATCAATATAATCCAATACATGAACGAGTTCTCGTCAATCCATGTTCTTTCTTTACATACACATGACTGATGCACTCCATGTGATTAGCATAAATGGAAAATCACACTAATTAACATCGGATATCAAATTGTCATCCTGATCCCCGAAACATACTTGCATTTTTCAAGTCAGTAAAGGGTTTTATCACTCTTTAGTTTCTTGAGAAATTGTGTGTTAATGTTTGTCACACAATTTGTTTCATGTCTAACTGAAGTTCAGTGTGCTGTGCAGTAAGAACTGAATTGTGCTATGGTCTCAAGCTTCTGCAGCAACAGAATTCAATAAACTGTTCTTGGGCAGACAGCCATGTCAAAGTGACACTTTGACGTGGCTGTTTGCCCAAGAACAGTTCATTGGACTGAATTGTGCTCTTACCCATTTCACTTCTCTCAAGAGACCAGACATTGCTCATAAGTGAACACACATTCAACGGGTACTGATGTTCCAGGCAAAGAGAAGATAAACTCAGTAACCTATCAAAAAATTTGGAAGAAGAATAGTGTGTTCATTGAAATGTTTAAATATTCTTACCCACTTCACACCACAGCTGATGGTTTCCTTCCCCCATTTGCTTGGCTTGCTGGGCAATGTTTCTTCCAGTTCTATGAACTCAATATTAGCTTTCTGGTGAAAAGTCTGTTGGCTCGTCTGTCTTCCATGATTTCTTCAAGTTTCATGAGTTACCAGGCCATTTCTTTTGCAAGTAGCGGTTTTCTTGGTTTTAAGAATTGTGCGATTAAACAGACTGCACCCACATGCAATCTCAGTAAACTTCTTTATGACTGATGGACAGGAGCTGTGATAGTGTAGTCAGTACAAAGTAGCATACAGGCTGGACAACCAAGGAACTGTGGTTTGATTTCACAGAGAAGGACAAGATTTTTCTTTTCTCCTAAGCATCCAAACTGACTCCAAGGGCCACCTAGTCTCCTAATCAATGGGTACAGGGAGGAGGGGTGGTAAAGTTGCAGAGCTGTGGAGCTGACCACTCACCTCCATATAGTGTTGATGTTAAGAATGAGCTGATCTATACCTCCACTCCCACATATGCTCTCAGAGCATGGGCAGGGACAACGTCATCTTTGTGACGGTTGGACAAGAATCCTCCGGCAGAAAGAACAGAAAGAAATTCAGCATATCCATGCTGCAAAGCTTCTTGCCCTCACTACCAACAAAGCACAAAAGTATTTCAGCTGTGTAACGATCACCATGTCTATGTGAAGTATTCATACACCTTCACCATAACAAATGCAAAGTCAATGGGCAGGATACCATCTATCATTTGCAGACGACTGTGTGTAGCACAATTTCTCTGTGAAACTCAATTCTTCTGCCAAGTGTATACATTATTTTCACTTTTATATTCACTTACATACCACTGTATTGTTCAACAAACAGGCATTGTTCACCACTACATTTGTTGTAGTTTTTTTACACTAGCCTGACATGTTTCAAACCATTTGGTTCATCATCAGAGACTTAAGTAGGTTTATAGTAAGGATTCTTCCAGATTTTTCTATGGCATACAATAACTGATGCTTGTTCTATGTCGCTCTTGAAGTAATTTTATGCAAGTCACAGTATGTAGCAGTATAACTCTTAGTCTGCAATGGTTAACCCTTTTGGTGCAAACTGTTACACTAGCAGGTCAAATTCCACATGATTCTGAATAGGCGTTCTTTTGATATTCCCAGTCGTTTGTCACCACGGGTGTTTTTTTTACAAACAGTATGTTGAATTTTTACACATGTACTTGAATTGTCAGTTTATTCAACTGGCTTTTTCTTAGGATGTCCTGGGAGTTCAGTTTTTAACTTCTTATTTACCCCATATGTATGCCTGTAATACACTACTTTTGTTGTCTTACTTGTATGAGCACATATAATGCTTTCATCATACAATACTGTAATATGTTTCCACCTCTCCTCTTGACTACTACAAAGTTTGTGTTTCAGTTATTAGCATACAGTCCTATGTGCTGACGTGCATATTTCTTTATCACCAACATTAAATTACTGCCTCAGTAGTCCCATCTCTCCTGTAACTCACAAAGTCCTTACACACGCACTAAATACCTCACCACTACAGGAAATTTCAACTGCATTTTGACACTGAACAAAAAAGAAAAAATTAAACAAGATGTCTGGCAAGACAGCAACTATGAAAAAAGATGATGCTTGGGAACTGATCCAGTCCGTGTGTTCCAATGTTCACGATCAACCTATCTCCGTCTGCAAATCCCTTGACATCCACAAAAGGAGTCAACTGAGAATGCACTACTATAAATTATGATACTTAATGTGCTTGGTCACAATTGCAACAGCACAAGTTTTGATTTGTTAATACTTTGTGACTACATAAAATAATATTCTCAAAGATAGTAGCAAACAGGAAAATCCAGGACAAAACTATGAACTGGCAAGGACGCCAGGACATATGGTAACCCTACTACTACAGACAAGAACACGTTGCCGTCATGCACATTCCTACTATTTTACAAACTACCGACAAAACTGAGAAGTGTATAATAGAAATGTCATGGCTACACAGCCAAGCAGTTGCAAACGTTTACATAAAATGTCACTGAAAGCATGTAATATAGACTTAGAAGTAATTAGAGAAAAACAATTTATATTCTGTTGTGATAAATTATTTTAATATATTTAATATATTATGTTCTTCCTAATTACTGTAGGGAAGTTTAAAATGTAGGGTAAGACAATGTTACAAAAGTCAAATGGTACCTTTGTCAAACATTATGAGCAATGTGAATAAAAAACAGCATTTGCTTCTATGCTAGCATTAAGATATAACACCAGAATCTGCTACTCAGTTCTAGCTCCTAGTACTAGCATTTACTTACTGGGAACTGAGTAAGGTTCAGCCAGAACTAGACTGTAAATGCTGGGATTTCCTTATACTAACCCACTACCAGGTCAAAGTCCCCACAACATTCCAACATTACCCCCAACTGCCTGCCATTGTGAACTGTCGACATCATTTATTCACAAAATGTGTAGTGACCAAGAAGAAGTGATAAGAAGTACACAGAATATGGTTATGTATGACTGAAACATGTAGATACTCTGAAAACACATGGTGCTAAAATACTTGTATACAATAAGGCATGTCAATTTAGAATAGCAGATCCAAATTCCACTCTAATTTGTAAGTCTGCCCTGCAAGCCAATTCCCAGTCTTCAAAAGCAGAACTGTACATCTTCTGAACTGTATTCTTCAGTACGCATGTAATTTTCTACCTTCACACTCCTGAAGTGTGTACAAATGATAAAAACAAGGCTATAATACAGTTCGCCACAGCAACAAGCACATATGACATGGGTGGCTACAACACCCTGCATAACATGAACATCATCGAACATCTACGCAAGCTACTCCCCCTTCATATTATGAAAGTAATATTAACCTTATTGCTTAGAAAAATTTAAATATTTAAGACACTCAAACCTACTCAAATATGCAAATGCCCACTCTTGAGATATAGCACAAAAAAAATACTCATAATTATATAAAATTGTATCATCAACATTGTCACACACGATGAAAACAGAATTTTTAAGTCATGTTTCCTCACATATTTCAACAACATTTATCTTCCACACTGCAAATGGATTCCTGTCGTCGCACAAGACTGACAAAGCATTTCTTACACAAACAAAACAAATGTTCCCCCCTAAGTATATGACCCAGTGTTACAACTCGTTAAGTTACTGTTTTCCTAACCAGTTCCATGCACACATCACACACATATGTAAACACTGTCCATTATGTCTACACAGACCCATTTTAACACAGCAGTGCTGCCTTAACAAATTCTTACTCATGTCACAGATATGTGTATGTCCTCTACACATGAGTTTCATTGCTTATGCAAGGCACCCTGGTGTGTAACTGATTTATGATACACATCCTATGTAAGAAAACACTCCCCACTATTTTAAAATTATGCATTTTGAATAAACATTTTCATTTAATATACCAACTAAATGGATTACATTTACAAAATCCATAACCTTCAATGAACTCTGCAGTTAATACCAGTTTTTATATGGAAAAAATATGTGAATTTTCTATTGTATTATGGACATATATGTACAAGTCATATTGTAAAACAGTTGAATATAAAATCTTCAAAATATATAAAATATAATTTAGAGACAACATTCTTCTAAGTCATGGTGGTGTACAGTCAAATAACTACAGTAGGCCTCGATCCAATGCGGACCATGTCCCTGTATGACGTGGTGTGTACAGGTGGCAACTAAGCACTGTTTTACAATATGACTTACACCTTGTATTGCAGATGCTGCAATTTCAAAAGATGGGTGCATACCACAAATTCCCAGGCAGGGCAGGCATAAGTCATTACAGCCTAATGAGTGCCTTGTGGAGGGTAACGTTAATGTTAGCACTTAATCGTTCATTTTTGAATAGGGAGTGGACTCTGACAAATGTTCTGAAGGCCTTGGCTTTGATTGTTTCTATATAATATCTCCATGTAATCCTTCCATCAAAGACTACACCAAGATATTTTACGTGGTTAATGAAGGGAATGTTCTGTCCTTTCAATGGAAGATGAGACTCTGCCGGTCCATTTCCATGAGAAAATAGATAGCCCGAGTCTTATCTCCATTTTTTTTTTATGTTCCTGCACTCACACCATGACTCCATTGATGTGAGGCCACGCTGCAGCTTCTGAGAACATAGCCCTCTTTGCGGTCAGTAGCGTATATACACGTGTCATAACAAAAGAGGGCCAGGCATGTACCTGGTGCTTGTGGGGCATCATCAATGCACAAATTATATAGTGTAGAGGACAGGACAGAACCCTGTGGCATCCCTGCTTGTATTTCTCCAGGTGTGGACATTTCACCTTCAACCAAGACTCTGAATTTTCTGTCTGCAGGAAAAGAGCTAATAAACGTAACTACGCTGACTGAAAAGTTTAATTTCAGTAACTTGTACAAGTCATGGTACCATGTAGTATCAAAGGCTTTTTCGATATCCAAGAATACCGCAGCCGTGCACAGGTTATTGTTAAAATTTAAGTTCACATGGTCAGTTAGCCTCATACATTGAAGGGCCATACTGCGACGTGCATGAAAGTCAAACTGACTTGCACTTCGCAAGTTTCATTCATCAATGTGCCGTTGGACTATTTTTTTAATAATCTTCTCAACTACTATGCCTGTAGTGGATGAGAGGCTAATCAGATGTAAATTTTGAAGAAACTTAGGGTCCTTGCCCAGTTTGGGCATGGTAATTATTTTTGATTCCTTCCAAGGTGATGTGATAGTCAAATACAGTGTTAAATAAGTGTGTCAAGCTTACTAGAGGTCTTCTGGGAAGGTGCCTGAGGCATTTGTTTGGAATGCTGTCAATTCCACACACCTTTCTCAGTTTTAGTGACTTTATTAATTTTAGAATGTCACACGGACTACTTCTGATAAGAGGATTGCCATCTACAGTTTTGAGCAGAGCTTGGACTCTAGCCGCCACCTGCAGTTCATGGTCTTCATCACACAGGGCACAAGGTGTGAAATGATTTTCTAAGCAATCTGCGATAGTGTTGGCTTTGTCTATCAGGCAGAATTTAAGGCCTGAATGACCATGAATTGCAGTTGGTGCCATTGGTCCACCACCCCATTTCAAAAGGGATTTTGTAATAGGCCAGATTGCTTGAGGTGTGACCTCACAGTTACATATTCTTGTTTCCCATCGTTCAAGTGCCTTTCTCTGAGTTATTCTTCTAAAGGTTCTAGTGACCCAGTTTACTGCCGCTTTACATGCTGGATCCAGGTTTTGTGCCACAATTTTCTCAGCCTCTGTTTTCCTCCTAGCAAGCTATCTAAACCCGGTAGATTGTTGTTTAGGTCCAAAAGTCTGATTTCACTTGTCGCCAGCCTACATACTGAGGCTATAGAGGCTGTAAATTTGCATGCCACTTTATCTGCCTCTTCCACCCCAAGTTAATTTTGATTCTAGGTGAAATTAATTCACAGGCGAGAACTTGAAACTGTTCCCAATCAGTGAATTTTTCTACAGGGGCCAAAAGATCCCTAATTCTAACATGATCCAGTATGTGGATGATTACTGGTAGTTGATCTGAGTCCAGGACATCAGATACAGTGACACCTGACAGTCAGACATTCTGGCGGACCACTGGTTATAGAGGGTTGAATGATACAAAAAGATGAATGTGAATTCTGAAACGGTAAGTGTTTAAAAGAAAATGGTTTAGGTGTATGCGAAAATGTAATCACAGCACTCTGCGGGGAGAAAAGAAAATTAGGTAAACCACAAACATTTCCAAGTCATAATAGTTCGTAAACAGCACCCAGTACCTGTAAGATACAAGTTTACAGCCGTATCACTACACTGACCTTTACTGCCACCGAAACACCCACTTAAAGTACCTCGCATCTTGAGAAATCCAGAAAACAAACGTGTATTGGTAATCACCATATGATCACAATTTTCATGCTTCACTTACAAAAACACAAATTGCTTAATATTACACACTTACATACACCAAATAAAACAATCAAAATGTTGTACTTCTTGAAACCACTGTTTTTATTTATTTCTTTCTCCCCTCCTTCCTTCCCAGAATGCAGTGTGCCTCTGTGGTACAGATGTTCATGTTACAGAATTTTTCCCTTACAGAAATTCTGGTTAATCTTAATTCTTTAAAAATAATGTGCATAATGATATACACCTGTCATGTAGCACATCTAGGTGGCCAGCGGATAGCCCATCAGTGACAATGTAATGGCTGGTAGTATGATTGCTATTCCATATTATTCTATTCAAGATGACTGTGAAGTTCAAATGAGTATGCACCACAGCATTAAAACCTACTTAGTGAACAACAAAGACTGAAAACTAAATCAGGAAAAATCATGAGGACACTACCACTAGCTTATTACTGCAAAAGTGCAGAAAAAATATGAAAAACATCCCCTGTTGTTTTAAGTGGTACAAAACTTATATTTTACAGCCATAAAATTATACAGCAGTGCCACACTTGACAAGTATGCTACCAAGTTTAACTACAGTGAAATTATGGGCATTTCACTTTATGAATATAAAACAAAGATTTATAACAAACACCTCTTGGCATCCTAACAACACCCATCAATTAGGAGGAAACCTTCTTAGTAGAGCATTCACCTGCTTGTAGGTAAGTTTCTTTTCCCCTGGTATCAGAATACCTTTCTTTTCCAGGCCCTTTTTTACATTACTCTTCTCCTGCAACAAAATCAATCAATTTGAGATTTCAGGTTCTCACAGCAGTGTTGCTGAAAATTCAAGTCTTCTGGGATGTGACATTGTGTCACTGTGTGAATAGTCCTGATGCTTCAAAGGCTTGTAGTGCCTTTGAAGCATCAGGAACTACTCGCCCAATGATGCAGCATCACATCACACAAAACTTGAATCCTCGAGTCAATCAGTATTATCAATGCCTCTTTATATGTTAACATTCCTTTCGTGATATTTAAATCTCACATATGAGCCAAACGTTACCCTGCAGAGCACTTAAAAATTTAATTACTTACTTGTACATGACAAGATATCTCATGTACCACATTTACCCCCATGTCTTACCTTGTGACAGTGCAAGACATGCTATCTGCAGCATTTCTTTCTAACAACAAAGTCCAAGTGTCACACATCAACATTTTCACAAAAGAATGGGATTTTAAGCTTCCGTTTCTTTGCACTGTTTCCGTCACAAATTGAAAACAGCACATAAGATATTATAAAGTTAGATTCATACTGTTTTAGTGATGATGAGAGAAACAATGAATTCTTTTAAGAAACTTAAAGTGGTACATGGAGGCAGCGTTTCAATTAATTAAAATTAATAATGAGAAGACTAAACAAAATGCAACTGCTAAACAAAGAATTCGTATTATACATTCCTGAGGCCATATTCCAAAAATAATGGTAGGAGGAAGAACAGAATCAAATCAAACCAAACAATGGAAGAAGAGACAGATCTTCATAATGTTTCTACACCAGTAAGGAGAATAAGACTGTCTGTGTAAGATAATTTTTGTCTTCATTCAACTACAATACCTTTATGATCTGGTTCAGACAAAAATCCAATGTACACCCTATCACTCATAAGCCAATGCACAGTCTGATCAAATGGCAGCAGCATATCTTTATGAGCCATTCATTAGTTTCAGTAGGCCTATTCTTTTAGTCAAGAAATTCAATTTTCCAAATATTACCTCCCTTACTGTCCCATAATATAAAAAACAAACCAAATCTGGAAAGCTATATATATAGAAATTATTATTATAGGAGCCCACCTTATGGCTCATTCACAAGCAAAGGCCTGGAAATATGAGAAATATGAACATGTTCATACTAATTTACATTACCGCAAAGTCTTTGTAACAGCCCTGAAAGTTACTGATCTCTTTGGCACATAATGCTTGATTGAAGTCGTTGTTTTTGAAGCAAGCCAACATGATTGCCATCTCTTGTAAGCAGGCAACATCTGTGAAAGCAAACAAACAATAATCAGAATGAAAACATTTCTACTCAGTGATGTAACACAAACTTACTTTCTGTACTGTTTAGTACTGACTCATCCCAAGCTTAACTGTGAGCAAAAGTGACCATCCCTCTTTCCTTCACAGACAGTAAGAGTGGGAAAAGGACTTTGAACATGCATATAAATGACCTACACTGGTTGCACAACACACCATTTCCTGAAGATGGAGACCGAAAGGGTCTCTGAAACGCTGGACTGATGTGCTGAGTTGATGTAGCTGGTTTCCTGCGACGATTTTAAGTGACCCTTGTTTTAAATGTTCTGCAGATCTACCAGATAGACTATTCATTGCCTCCATCGATTTTTGAGTATATCTATATAATACAGTGACTAATTATGCCTTTTCAAGTCGTGCATTTCAGAACAACATACAATAAGGGCCTTTACAAACCTGAAGTTTTATCCCCTTTTCCAGAAACTGTTTTCTTCAACCTCAGGGGCAGGACCTCTTGGAATGGAACAGGCTCCTTCTGTGGAACTCTGGCTAAAAGGCTACAGTTCAATCTCATTCTTATTCTGATCCACAATAATATCCTGGGCAAAAAGTATAAAAAGTGTTTCACAACTTTATGTCAAAACATGAATTAGATAATATTAAATTTCTGTTAAGTATAGTAAGCATAAGTGAAAAATGAATTTTGTGTCAACTGCTAAGTACAGGGTATATTTAACGCATGTCAACTTCTGAGCCCACCCTGTGAATCCGGCAGCTCCATCGCCAGTCAAATAAACGAAATAAATGTGACTGTGGTTTCGACATCACAAATTTCACACCCACTCGCGTTTTGGAAATGGGATTACCTGTCCTAAATAGGGTGGATTTTGGCGCGATACCAACGTCTGAGTTACATCTGGCGAATAGGCCCAGTCTCAACCTAGCAGCAGTACATCATTTGATACACATACCCCAACGTACCGGTGTTGGGGTATTAGTTCACGCATTCCAACCTTCCACTACCATGCGCCTGCTAAGTTAGATTAAATAACATAGGTTAAAGTCACAGTAATACAAAATGCCTCACGCAAACGAATCAAACTGTAACTTAACAGACCTCGAAATTCTCCTCACAATAAACATTTCGCAGCGCACTGCAAGAAACTCACCTGTGTCATTTACGTCTGTCGACATCCTACAATCAAAACAAACGACTATTTGATCTGTGATCTTTCTCTTTTATATTTACTGGCAGTCTTCTGTTATCTGTGTCTTCTTCCGCGCACGGTCCACACCAAAACCTCAGATTAATATCCCGTGGAAACGTAAACCTACACCGCTAAATGCGGTGCCTTCGTATGTTATTGCAACCGGCACGACTCACTGGCGGTGTGTAAAGCATGCTCCCGGTGGTAACTTGCGGAACTATGTAGCATGATATACCCTCTGCTTCACACCCCTCTCGATTTTAAATGACATTAAACATAACAGCGAACTTTGAAATTATTACAAACCAACTAAATACACTTATTACTAAATATTATATTACATTACATTTTCTCCGACATATTTCTGCTCACATCACAATATAATGGAAAATAATAAGGTATCTTTATTGCCTAATACATGTACGAGTATTCAGTTCTTTCATAACAGACACACAATGCACAGAAATTGCAAAATATTACGATTCAAAATTAGTCTTCCCAGTTATGGGACTGTGTAGTTTGACTGGTGTGTACCGAGGTTTCGGCCAGGAAATGTTGCCTCCTTCTTCAGACTGCCTGTGAAGACAGACCCAAAACTTTCATACCCATGTACCTGACTACATGGTGTCCTAACCCAGACCACATTATGAATTCTCACCACTGTGAGCATCTCAAATCCTGTACTAAAGAATAAAAAGAACAAGTGAAGCATGGATGGAAATGTCACGTTGGGAAAACTGAATTACAGGAAGTTCAGTATGTTTTTTAAAGACACAGTATTTAATACCACATTCTTTTCCCACCAACACCATATTTTGCCTCTCAAACGAAGTGAGGAAACACAATCTGGAACACTTCTTGGTTAAAAACATTATCAGTATAAATACACATTTTAGGTCAGGGACACGTGCGAAGAATTTTAGAGTTCTACTAGAATGTTATCACAAGGACAATCACACACTAAAAACTACTTACAATGTTGAAAGTTCTCAATGTAGAAACAACTGCCTCCATTGTACACAACTGTCACCATATGAAATAAATTAAATACATATGCCATAACTACTATCACATGAATAAAAAACTTTATTTCTGATGCTGATATTTTCTTCACAGTACACACAACACTAATACACTAAAGCAGCAGCATTTCCCAGTGATACACAACAGTCAACACAAAACAACAACACAAAGTGTAATACAAAATATAAGTTCAGTCTAAAGTCACTGAGGTCCCAGACCACAGTGTGCACAGATAACGACCACATGGTCATTCTTCATCACTTGGAACGGCATTTCGTCACTGTTGCCTGTGAACAAGTACATCATTTTAAATGGCAATCCACCTCCTATTGTTCACACAACAGTTTGTGTTGTGAGCAACACAACTCATTAACATGAAAACACTTCACATAAAGTAAAGCTGTCTCCATGTTTCATCACACACCACATAGTGAGGGTATAGAGGGGTGTGGATGTACAGCACATAAAGCTCCACACATTCTTTCCCTGGCACTAGACAGAGATAAGTGGTTTGCTTCCTGGCCCAGACATTTTACCCTGAACACAGACTTGAATAGGAGGCTGGGCTGGCCTCAGAGGTTGTCTGGATGCTTCAAAGATGAGAGAAAACTATTTCCCTGTCTGAAATTGATGGATGATTCCTTGGTCATCCAGCTCACAGCACTGCCTTCTTGTACAGCAAGCAGTTGCCCAACAAGTACAGAAGCTCCCACATTACATAGAGCATGGGCATTCAGTCTGGGTTTACAAGCACCCTAAGCCAGATCAATCCCATCAGGAACATCATACCTGATGTAAGATTATGTTAATATCTTCCATCTATGTCTAGGCCAACCACCTATTCTCTTCCAGTGAGTTGTGAACAACGGTCAGTGAACTGCTTTCTCTTTCAATCAGTTTCTCTGACCTACAAAGCATGTAATGCCAGAAACGTCCCATGCATGCTACATGCCCTGCCAATCCCTTCCTTCTTAATTGTGTAACCTTGACATTATTTAGTAAACACTACATTTTATTACACAGTGTAGTGCAGTATCAACCATAATAACACAATGCATACTTAACACAATGTCTATTACAGTAGTCCCCCGTATCCGCTGGTGATACGTTCCAAGACCTACCGCGGATGCCCGAAACCGCGGATAGTAGCGAACCCTATATATAAGTCGTTTTTCGTTTACACACATACCTATGATAAAGTTTAATTGATAAATTACGCACTATAAGATATTAGCACCATTAGGCTAGTGATCCTGGCACCACAAATGCGGACAGCGAGAACGCTAGAGGCTAACTGGATGCGAGTAAAGCGGGCCAGCGTGGGTACAGAGGACAATAACAACAGCAGGTAAGCCAGACTACATAAAAAAAACAAGATTATAAAGTCATGCAATGTGTCAAACCTTTATGAAAAACTGTGATAACCATGTTGTTACAGGATACGGAACGTCAACATCTAAACAAGACCAACTGCTAGCAAATTTTAACAATTTTAACAACAATTTTAGTAATAATAATTTTAATAATTTTAACGATTTCGACAACTACCAACGACACAGTGCTCTATGTTCACAATATAAAAACGACCTATAAACGTGCTGGTATTTAAATCCGGTAATCACAAATACAACTTTCTCAGGGTTCGTGTTAAGGACCTGCGCAAAAGAAACTTAATCCAGGATATGAGCCGGAGCAGATTCGGTCTCCAGATAAAGCGCACTGTGCTAAGGTCGCGGAAAGTATCCCAATGGATTGAGCCCCTCGATATGTGCCTCGAGCAGTTGCGGTTTCTCTTCCAAAGAGAGTTCTCCACAGAGTGTGATCTAGTGCTTCCTCTTTCAATTTCCAGTACCCTCTCCTTTCCTTAAGGCACCTGGCGCAAATATAAACAAAAATTACGCAGTGTGCAGACAGTGTTAAATCCAGAACCGAACTCGTGAATGAACTGAAACCAACGCCGAGAATGGAATTCACGTCGATACCAAAACCAACGCCGACGCCAAACCTGACGTCAACGCTTTAATCGAGGTCCAGATTAATTACGCCTTTCATATATACAGGGTATACACAAAAGAATGGCGCGGTTTCAATGGTGAATAAAGGGAATCCGCACCATTCTTTTGTGTATACCCTGTATTGAAAGAATGTAGGGCAGATACACTCGATTCATAATGTGATAATTATTCCAATAGCCAATGCCACTAAAGCTGTGGCGAGAATGTTACTTCATTACATATTTTATGTTGTGTGCATTTTATCGTAAGTCTAAATCACACCAACAAATGCACAAGATCATTGATAAGCGTAAGATATATTTTCAACCCCTACATATGTTTCGGCAAATAGATTACCATCTTCAGCGGGGTATACATTAGAAAGCTATAGTTGGTTGAGGCACTGCGCTACAAGCCGGAAGGACGCGGGTTCGATTCCTGATGGTGTCATTGGAATTTTTCATTAACATAATTCTTCCGGTCACACTATGGCCCTGGGGTCGACTTAGTCTCTAATATAAATGAGTACCAGGAATATTTACTGGGGTGTAAAGGCGGCCGGTGCGTAGGGCTGACAACCTTACCTCCTACATGTGCCGATTGTCTAGAAATCTGGGAGCCTCAACCTCCTAGAACCCTAAGGGCCTGTCCAGGCCTGTAATGGGATTGCTTTTTACAGCACTTTCAGCTCTCTGACGTATACCCCCCTGAAGATGGCAATCTATTTACCGAAACACATGTAGGGGTTGAAAATATATCTTATACTTATCAATAATCTTGTGCATTTGTTGGTTTGATTTAGAGTTAACTTCATTCCGTTTATCTATTATACAAGATATAGTTATACTGACTGAACTGAAAACCGGACTGAACCATCAAGACAACAATATGCACTGAGTTGATGTATGAAAGTACAGCAGGCTTTCACATCTAGGAATATACTGTAACGAAATGCTTCATATAAATGAGAGTAAGCCTACTGTGATGACAACACTGAGACATCAAACAGACGAATGTAAGTACAGTGTTCTTCAAGATATGACGCCGTTTAATCTGACAGAATTTAAAAACTTACTCTTGTACCGTGCAGATGGAGACAATAAATTTCTCCGAAACGTTGGTACATTTCTGTCGTAATACATAGAAAACATTATTCTCAAAACTGGCTTCGAACATTTGTCTTGTTACCCCAGTTCAATGACATAGATAAGGCATAAGCAGACCCGCGACCCTCGGGGGGGCCCCTAGACCTACAGAATACTAACATTTGTTGTAGGGGGTTTTCGGACTCATTTCCGTCTTTTGACAGAAGGTGGTATCCTGAGAGATATGGCAGTAACCTAGCTGTAGGCTACACTAGAATGACATAGGCTCGTACTTGCAAATCTTATGCCCATAAGCCTAAGGTTGGAATGTTTACTTTCATTCGGCATTTCATGAATCTGAACTTGTATCTCACAAAGGAATATTCTCCCTCCAACGAAAGGGTCTTGGTGGTGGCGGAGTCTGGTATTGGTTCAGCGGTATTCCTGCACGGTTCCCTAGCGACGATCAGTCTACCGGAAACATTCTCCGTCGTTTCTGATAGTCTCTCACTACACTCACCACAAAGAATGACGGACATACCCTACCGAATGCAAAGTCAACCTCTTGAACAGAAATCTTATTAGAACAAATTCTGTTACAATGTTGGTTAGCTAATTAAAGTCTATCTCGGTACAGCGACTCGCTACGTGCTGGACGGTCCGAGGATCGAATAACGATGGGGGCGAGATTTTCCACACCCGTCCTGACCGGCCCTGGGGCCCACCCATCCTCCTGTACAATGGGTACTGGGGGTGCTGACCCTGAGATTATATATAATTAATGTTTGATTTTAAAAATTATGTTATAAAAATCACGTCCTAAGTATAACAAAACACTGTCTGTAACTGCATTTATATACATATGAATGTAACTACATGTTCCATGGCTCAATCAGAGTGTCATATCTTCTTGTTTTATTATTTTATTAATGTATTTTTCAAAATTCTCATGTACTAGTCATCAGCCGATTTAAGTGACTGATTCCGGCTGAAGAGGAAATCACGTAAAATGTTTGATATCATAATATCTACAAAATCTGTGTTTTTTAAATTTTTATTTTGGGGTTTTCGGGGGGGGGGGAGCTGAAGTCCAGCAGCCCCCTCTCTTGGGTGCGCCCCTGTTAGTAGCTGTAGTGATTAGGCTATTGACTAGTCTTCCGAAGAATGTTTTTTTTTTCGTGGCAGAGGCAAGAGATTTCTCTCTTCTCGAAAGCGTCTAGACCGGCTTCGGGGCATATCCAGTCTCTACTCAATGGATACCGCGGTCTCTTTCCCCAGGGTTAAAGCGGCCGGGGCGTGAAGCTGACCACTCACCTCTATATACTGCCGAAATTAAGAATGCATGACTGTATGCCTCCATTTCCCCATATGCTTTAATGGTGCACTCGGGAACAATTTTACTCTACCTTCTACCAATGAGTTACGCAGACTCAATGAAATGCATTTAGCAGATACATGGATATGTATTTGTGGCATACGAATGTTCTGTGGGTGGACAGTAGAGGTTTTTATTCGATTGTTGTTTGTCCCTGTCGCTACAACGCGGAGCATAGGGGCCTCCTTTCGGACGTTTCTATGGTCATGTGCGTTGATGTAGTGAGTGACCAGCCCACTGACCGCACAAGTTCTACTGGGTGAGAAATGGCCGCTGAATTTTGCTTACAAAACATTTCTATTCATGCCCGTAAGGTTCTTTTACATGCCGTAAATCTACGACATGGGACCGACGGCTTTACTTCCCCTCCGAAGGAAGTTGTGCTCCGGATTTTTATCACCCTTAAAAATCCCGGACCCGCGAACCTTGGGTCCAGTGGCGAGCACGCTAACCACTAGTCCACCGAGGTCGACTGTACCGCATTTCATTTCTTGTATTTCATTCTCCCCATGGTGCTCAAAACCAGTCCTTCAGCCAGATGGGCGAACGCGGCTACTGCGGTCTGCAGGTTAATTGATGTCTTCCATCACAATGATATTTCGCCTAAGAACATAATTAAATCCCATGTTATTTAATTCCAATCCGTTGTATACATTTTCTAACCTTATGGATCATACTATTAATCATTGTCTATTCTCTCTGTTTCGTGGGTTTGTGGCCGCTCCCTTGCTGGGATTGAGGATTCGGATCCCGCCTAGGGCATGGATGTCTGTCTATTGTGTGTTGTCAGGTAGAGGTCTCTGCGACGAGCTGGTTCCTCGTCCAGAGGGGTCCTACCGACTGTGGTGTGTCTGAGTGTGATCGTGAAGCCATGATGAGGAAGCCCTGGCCCACTAGGGGCTACATGTCTGTCTCTTGTGAGTGTTTTGAGTTGTTAGATAGAGGTCTCTGCGTCGGGCTGATCACCCGTCCAGAGGAGTCCTACCGAGTGTGGTGTGTCTAAAGTGTGTGATCGTGACGACATGATAATGAGGAAGCCCTGGCCCACTAGGGGCTACATGTCTGTCTCTTGTGAGTGTTTTGAGTTGTTAGATAGAGGTCTCTGCGTCGGGCTGATCACCCGTCCAGAGGAGTCCTACCGAGTGTGGTGTGTCTAAAGTGTGTGATCGTGACGACATGATAATGAGGAAGCCCTGGCCCACTAGGGGCTACATGTCTGTCTCTTGTGAGTGTTTTGAGTTGTTAGATAGAGGTCTCTGCGTCGGGCTGATCACCCGTCCAGAGGAGTCCTACCGAGTGTGGTGTGTCTAAAGTGTGTGATCGTGACGACATGATAATGAGGAAGCCCTGGCCCACTAGGGGCTACATGTCTGTCTCTTGTGAGTGTTTTGAGTTGTTAGATAGAGGTCTCTGCGTCGGGCTGATCACCCGTCCAGAGGAGTCCTACCGAGTGTGGTGTGTCTAAAGTGTGTGATCGTGACGACATGATAATGAGGAAGCCCTGGCCCACTAGGGGCTGTCGCGCCAATGAAAAAGAAAATTCTCTCTGTTTATTAATTCCTTCTATTCTCTGAGGCTTCTAAGTATTGTTCTACAATATTGTAATTTCTTCTATTTTTTATTTGGATTTTATCTCCTTTGTATCTTTTTGTAATATCCACTTAATAGTTAATTTTATACGTTTTGCCATTATTTGTATCTTCATCTTTTTAATGCTTTTAATGTGCCCTCGTTTAGTGTTACTTATGTATGCTGTACGTGGTTTGTGGTGTTTCTGTAATTGGCCCTTGGGCTGTTGACTCAGCACCTAAATGAACTTGACTGAATTGAATTGATAGATTTATTATTATTATTATTTATGTTTATAACTAACTCCATGGAGCACGGTCCTTCTTGAGAAGCTAATAGTTCCTCGACTAGTCAAGAAATTCCCTGCATTTTATGGTACCCGAAGGTTCTTTGCCGCCGCATTCACAACAGCCTGCCACGTGTCCTTGTCCTAAGCCAGATCAATCCAGTCCACTCTATCTCAACCGATTTGTCATAACGCTATTATATATTTCATAGTTTTCCCATGTCACATTACAAATGTTTAAATAATTCTGGGAATAAAACAAAAGAGGTAATTACGTGATTGTCGAAGAGACAAAAATGTGTCGGTATGTAATTGTTATAAAATCTTCTTCTTCAATGGCGCGACAGCCCGCATCGTTTCCTGGCCTCTTCAGCAGTTCGCCTCCAGATTTCCTTGTCGTTTGCTAGCCTCCTCCCTCCTCCGTCGTTATTTTTAGGACCTTATCCGAGGCTTCTCTTGAATCTTCTTAACAGTTCTTGTTTTACGAAGTAAGTATGTTAGTCCCACGTCCAACCCACTCCATTTTTCTTGGCTTGGGAGCAGCTAGGAATCAACAACTGAAACCTACGCGAATTTAATTATTATAAAATGACTAAATAAAATGTAGCCCTACACCGAAGTAAATAAGTGGACCCCAAGTAAGTTGGGCCGAAGAAATAAGATGGGTTCTACACAGATACCTGTAATTCGAAAGTTTGGAAAACCTTGGTACAAATAATGGCTACTTCACGCCAAACATACACTTGAAATGTTTAAGTCAAGTGAGTCGTAATATGAGTACAGGCTGTCAGAGCTTCAATCTTGCCACCAGAACCCCGTATGCCTCAACGCAATTGACTTGGCTTATTACGACGTAACCAAAATTGGGGATGTATATGGAAACACAGAATCATAACTAGGCTACAGTAAGTGAAATAAAATTTCGATCCATGATATGTTTTGGCACGATGACAAGGGGTTAGTGAGAACAAAAGATATCTGGGGAGGGTCGAAGATGAGAAGGGGTACCGCTGGGAGGGGCACACAATATGGGGGTGGAGTTTAGTCTTGTTGGGCAACGCATGCGTGACAGAGGGTAATTGTGACTGGTGGATGAATTCACGCCTATCGTCTGGAAGCGTGTGAGAGTAACAGAAGTCAATCTGAAACAGAAGCGAGTGGCGGGCGTGGCGGTCAGGCAATATGTGCAGCGTGCGACGTGGGCCAGCAGATCCTGTAGGGGCCAGTCGCCTACACCACATGCCTTGTCCGAACACAGGTGAGGGATCAATTCTGTTTGTTAGGATTTCTTAAACATTATAATTAATGCATCCGTAGCGAAAACTGTCAATTACTAGAGAATATTACTTGCTAAAGAGATCGGGGCACAAAAGGCGGACATGAACAATATTATAATATTTTGCTAACGGAGGATGCCAACCGTGAGACCTATGCGTCAATGGAATGATAATATTACAGTGAATCTTAATTCAGTTCTAAGAGATTTATATAAAAAAGAAATTTCTTTTGTGGATTCACACGGATGAGGATATGGCGCAATAACATGACTTTGTGTAGACGGCGATGAACAATATTCAGAAAGGCGGTGAATTTCGTAGCCTTCCGAATAGGCATAATTACCCAGCGTTGAAGAAGTTTCTGTACGTCCTACAAGTCTCGTTTATTCAGCCATTTTAACTCACCTGCTACAGTTGGGGTGATAGTTTATTGGATTATCACAAGTAGTCTATTTAAAGGCGTCGCTGCATAGTTTAATTAATGTAGCGTCGAATAAGAAAATGGAAGCATAATTCTGAACGTAAAATAAAATAACATAATTTAGTCTGGAGTAATGTCAGTTCCAGTGTAGACAGAAGAATGGAAACCTCATTCAGGTTGCCTGGTCCGCGATGTAGCCTATTAAGAACCCCCAAGTATTTTTGTCTGTGACGAAGAGGTGAAATAATTCCTATGTAGACGTGCACAAATACAACTCATTTACGAACCACTTTAAAAATGTCCAGTAAATCTCACATCTCTTTTATTTACAATTTATAGTGCCTGACATATCACATCTCTTTTATTTACACTTTATAGTGCCTGACATATCACATCTCTTTTATTTACACTTTATAGTGCCTGACATATCACATCTCTTTTATTTACACTTTATAGTGCCTGACATATCACATCTCTTTTATTTACACTTTATAGTGCCTGACATATCACATCTCTTTTATTTACACTTTATAGTGCCTGACATATCACATCTCTTTTATTTACACTTTATAGTGCCTGACATATCACATCTCTTTTATTTACACTTTATAGTGCCTGACATATCACATCTCTTTTATTTACACTTTATAGTGCCTGACATATCACATCTCTTTTATTTACACTTTATAGTGCCTGACATATCACATCTCTTTTATTTACACTTTATAGTGCCTGACATATCACATCTCTTTTATTTACACTTTATAGTGCCTGACATATCACATCTCTTTTATTTACACTTTATAGTGCCTGACATATCACATCTCTTTTATTTACACTTTATAGTGCCTGACATATCACATCTCTTTTATTTACACTTTATAGTGCCTGACATATCACATCTCTTTTATTTACACCTTATAGTGCCTGACATATTTCGAAATCAAAATTCATTCTGAAGGGCTCCTCATTACCAAATTTTGAGATTACCATGTGCTAGTGTACATGAAAATTTGCATTCAAAATTGATTTAAAAAACCAAGTGTCAGCTGTAGTCCCAAAACACGCACTCAACCAAGATGTGGTGCTAGGATGCATGGTAAATGACACCCATAACTGATTTAAAAAATAAAAACTTCTAAAATATGTTAAAATAATTAGCATGGGCGCCGGCAGCGAAGTGCAAGGTGGTGCATATGTGGTACATTTGCACCACCTTGGAATTTTGCAGTAATTTACTTTTTTATATTTAATAGACTAACTATTGGCCCGAAATATTCTCTTCAGTGCTCCGTTCTCAGATAGCTTCAATCTGTGGTGACCAATAAAACACTATCACTGTACACTGGAGGTCTATAAATCCTTCCTGTACTTTTCAACATGTTTCGACCTGTAATCGGCCATACTCAAGGAAATTATTCTTACAAAATATCTGAAAACAGTGCTGGCATTATATGTTTGTGAAGACTGGAAAGACTTTCCACCTATTGAGTTCCTTGATGATGGCCGAATACGGGCCGAAACATGTCGAAAATAACCCTGTAAACAAATAAAGGGAGGATTAATGTAATCATCTGTTTTACAGAAATTGTGTCTTATTGATAATCATGGATTGGTACTTACGCCCGTCAACACAATATTATTGGTGCTATTTTAATCTATCTTTTTAATAGTTTAATTGTTTAATAATTATTTCCACTAGTTAAAATTATTTATTACAGCATACAGCAATCATACTTAGAGTATGACAGAGGCTTGTAACTAAACGCACACTTCGCTAAAGAAAAAACCTCAAATGAGGATATTCCATCGTTTTAAAATTATTTACTTATTAATTGTAAAAAAGAGTCACAACATATCGGAAAAGCAACATATATTTTATTTTAAATTGCAAGATTGTGATCTCAATCAGTTGATACATAACGTGAACAATTTCACACCTTCCGTCAGCGTTCTTCCTTTAAAGTGGGAGATCGAAGTTTCACGCCCACAAAAATGAAAAATTTTAAAGGAATTTATGTTTCATACTGGAGCGTGGGAGACAAAATATTCTGAACAGAATGATAGGCCTAACAAGCATACTGGACTGTAAATCACTTCCATTGCTGCTAACAAATATATTATCTCGGCAAAATATTTTAAAGAATTTTAGCTAACCTTTTAAGTCTATTATAATTTTCTTTTCCATTCTGCGGATGGGCTTGATTACGCGAATCTTCTTGTTTACCCTTGCATTGCGTACAGAATAAAACCTTCTTATTAGAGTCTAAAAATTTTGATTTTTCTAGGCCTATTTATATTTTCGAGCAACATATACACTTCATGTACAAGCACAGAAATGTATTTTGAAAATGCAGGCAAACTGAATGACATTTTGAATATAATTGAAACTTATGCAAGAACCAGTAGAATAGCAACAGCAGATAAACATTTTGTGACTTTCGCCGAAACTTAAGTAAAATTCGATTCTTCAGGCGAAGAAATTCGCCAAAAACTAACGTAAGCAAAATCGTAAGAATGGATTGTATTATGGATTAAGACAGAAAAGACAGAGATTTGTCACTAGACCTTTAGTGACTACTCTGCGGATCGAGGATCAGGGTTCGATTACCGGCATGAACAGATAGAGTGTCTCGCCACCGCTTCCACGCCGGATCTGAGGCCACCCTAGCCTCATTCACTTTTTTAAGTTAAAATGTAAATATGTATAAAAACACTGTATATAAAACTTTAAAAAATAAGTTAATATGTAAATATGTATAAAACACTGTATATAAAACTTTAAAAAATACGAAATTTTTTAAAGTTTTATATACAGAGTTTTATACATATTTACATTTTAACTTAAAAAAGTGATTGAGGCCTGCATACAGATCGACCGAACTGCTTGTGACTGCAGAGTTAATACATATGGGCGTAGATTGAAAGTAATTTTGTACCCCCTGATGATGGTCTTTAAGAGGACCGAAACATATGTAGGGGTGAACTTGTAAATAAAAAGCGAAAGTGAAAAAGTGCATTTAGTTGGTTTTTAGACAGTGAATTTGTTAAACAAGATGCACGGTGAGATTAATATAAAGTGAGTTAATGTAAAGTTTGAAGGTAAGAGTTAAAGTTGGTCCTTTGAGCCCCATGAAGGCATATGGGAAGGTGGAGGTATAAAACCACGTATTCTAAACACGGCACTAGGTGGTAGTGGTAAGATTCACGTCCCGGCCGCTTCCCCCCCCCCCCCCCCCCCCCCCTATGGAAAGAGCTCCCGGTACCCATAGCGCCAGAGACATTCTAGACGACTTATAATAGAGAAAAATATCTTGGTATTGCCGGGAATAAAACCACGGTTCCTCTGTCGTCCATCCCGTAGCCTGGCCATTGTACCGATTACGCTGTTAAAATATTACAATATTATCATTAAAAATATGTTAAAGCTAGCACCTTTAGTGAGAGTGTGAAGACATAAAAAATGGATAACAGAATTATTGTACAGGGATACATTTGTGCTTCGGCTCCACAAATTAATTGTGTAACGAAACATGAGGACTCTCGACCAGGAAGATGAGGTATATCAGGACGTCTGTCTCATGAAGTGTTCTTGCCCAAGAAAGTAGAATATCCGTATATACCAGTAGGTGACAGAAAAAGTGATGCCTTTTAGGCAGAGAGTTTAGTAATCTCGAACCCGAATAATATCTTGGGATCCACATATCTTGTGCGAGGTGTAGTTATGGAGTGGGTTTGAAAGGTAAGGGCAGTGCCAAGTCGAAGTATTTGGCACGATTGTGACAAATGGTTCACAGAGACAAAAAAAGAGCAAAATTCACAATGTGCACATTAGACTTTTCTGAAGACTACTCAGGCATTGTGTGCTCTGTAGACAGGCAAGGCAGTACCAAAGCAACGCCTACGACGGCTACTGTTCACTGACAAGAACAGCAGAAGTAAAAGGATCAAAAGAGGATTTTTAAACAAAAAACAGAGATAACATTTTAATGTAGTAACAAAAACGATATTTTCACAGCTTGACTAAAATAATTTAATTCAAGAAAAATAATGTTATTTAGTGTAATAAGTACTTCCCCGTATTTAAGAATAACCTTTTAAAGGTTACTTTAAATTATGCCGGAACATGTCGCACTTGATAAATATTAAGTTTTCAATACCGGTGTACGTTACATTAGAGGATTAAACATATAACATCTTTAAGATCTTAATATCGTATTACCCTCCCATTTACGACTATGTCTGACAAGTGTTCTCCTAGCTCCAGCTATTCCAATTAAAGTTATGCATTTATTCCTCATCTCTTCGACGCCTAATATGCATCCCGCTCAACCTATTCGCCTTGATTAGATCTCCCTAATTGTATTTAGTGAAGAATACAAATTATGAAGCTCTTAATCATAGAGTTATCGCAATCTTCCTCCTTTTCCTCTTTCTATCGCCAAATATTCTCATATCCAATTCTCAAACACGCTGATCTATATTCTTCTCTTAGGATGGCATAAAATTTTACACACGTTAGAATAGCAGGGTTTGATGCAATTGCCATCACACTGCTAGGTCACGAATACAAAATCTGTACATTTCTCTCTAACTCCACGATTCACATTGTGGGAATCATGACTCGCATATATTGAAATTCACTACTGAAGTCAAAAAAACAGCATAGCATGGAAACACAAAGTACACTAAAAAACTCTCTTAAACCAAACCTGGATAGAACGGAAACTTGTCTTTAGCGAAAAACTTTCACAGTCTCGAGGATCTTTAACTTAACTTCAAGTACCAGTAATAGGAGAAACCTGCCTGCAACGAAAAAAATTCGGTCTCCTGCGGTTCCGTTAGAGGGAGATTTTACTGTGTATTAAATGAGTGATTACTCTCAAACATGACTCCCCCCCCAATGGCTCGACAGTCCCTTGGGGGCCTAGGCCGCCTCATTTTTCGAGACTTCACGATCACACACTCAGACACACCACAGTCGGTAGGACTCCTCTGGACGAGTGACCAGCCCGTCGCAGAGACCTCTACCTGACAACACACAACACTCACAAGAGACAGACATCCATACCCCCGGTGGGATTCGAACCCACAATCCCAGTAAGCGAGCGGCCGTAGACCCACGCCTTAGACCGCGCGGCCACTGGGATCGGCCGAAGACGACATAGCATTATTAAATTCTATAGGACAGGTAAGGTAAAGGAATTTGTTTCGGCCGGTATTGACAATTAGCTACTGAATTCATGTTTTTCAGGTTAGAGACCACGGCGAACTCTTGTGAACACGGTAATGAACATTCAGGTACCATACAATACGGCGAATTTTTGATAAGCTTAGCAATTGTTAGCTTGTCAAAAAGGATACAACTCCATAAACTTTGTTAGGTGTTGAGTTGTTTTGTTCTTTATAGTAAAATGACTGCCTAACAAGCCCTCTGGAAAGGCACCAGATACGTCTTCATTAACACTGATATCTGTCACAACTCACTGCGACTGAAAACCTGTATCAGTCGAGTAGGTGCCTTCGAAATGCCAGCATGTTCTCATTACTTCTATTCGCAGCATCCCTTCTGTATCATGACTAAGCTAATGCAGGTGACTCACATCAACAATACCCTGCCTCAGGTGCATATACGAGAGGCTCAGCTCTTAATATAGCATCCAATGAAGGGGTGAGCACCCTTGTTACAAATTATTACCAGCACATAATGATGGCTTCACAGTGGGAGGGAAGCCTGAACAAAATTCGATCTCCCCCCCCTCCCCCCGTCTCTACGTTTGTTGTAACTTATTTGGCAACATATACCATCTCCTGTTAGAGTAAGTGATTTGAAAACTGAATCAGATTTTAAATTAAGTTTCAGACCAACTGATGCACAACTAAAACCACTTTTATTGTAGCTTTATTATTAAAATTGTTAAAATTATACCCCTACATGTGTTTCGATCCTAGGATCATCGTCAGGGGTTTTTTTTTGAAAGCTACTGTCACTTCAATTACATGATTTTAAATAGTCCAACAGCACATTAAAACTTATGTATTATAAGTTAAAATCTTGTTAAAAGTCTTTGTTAAAAGTTGTATAATAGTTGTAAAAGTATTGTAGACAGTGTTGATTGTGGAAGTGCTGGCATGTAGAATCGTGGTATTATGGACATATGATATGTGTGTCTTGTGGGGAGCGGAGTGTACTATCTGTCGTCCGGTGAGAAGTACTATGGTGGAGTTGGTCTGAAACTTTAATTTAATATGACGAAAATGCACGGTGTCAACAATGTGAAATTGAATCAGATGTTGTTTCGATTCACAGCTAAAGTCAATTTTCGCAGCTTCAAAAATATTCTAGTTATTTGTTATTAAAATCTTCGCCATGTCACAGCCCAACAACCGATAAAATATCATTCTAAAATGTTTTAATTATTTGAGAATTCAGATATGATATATCGGGAACCACGCACCCAATAACACAGGGTCACATGCCGGAGACTGGAATCCTGAGCACCATCACTGTGAAGACCTCAAATCTCGCCTTCATTCATTTAGATGCATTTTGTTTGTCTGTAGGAGAAACTAAAACGAAAGGACCACATGGAATACCCAAATTTGGAAAATAAGAGTGATGTTAATTGGTTCTTACAGAAAGTGCCTGTGAAGGTGTCGGTTGGATTCAACTAGTTTAGAATCATTTCCAGTAACAAGAGCTTGAGGACACAAAAATAAACCTTAGGTTTCATAAAATGTGGGAGAATTGTTAACAGACTAATGGCCATCGGATAGAAGGAATTCGTTTAGATTTATTTATGTACGGTCTATTCGTTTATTAATCTACTTATTTAGTTTGTAAAAATAGTTTTATATAAACAAACAAACTCATTCCTTCGTGCAAAATATATAAAGAACCAATAAGTATCTGCCACACACAACATAGATATATATATATATATATATATATATGACATAAAAAATCTAAGAACAACTACATGTTTCGGCTTTTAATTAAGCCATCATTATAAGATGTATAAAATTTTATAAGAAGGCGTAATTTACAAAAATGCACATAATATATAAAGAACCAATAAGTATGTGTCAGAAACAACATATATACGACATAAAAAATCTAAGAACAACTAAATGTTTAGGCTTTTAATTAAGTCATTATCATAGGATATATACAATTTTATAAAGCGGCGTAATTTACAAAAATGCACATAAAATACTACTTTTAATATATTCAGTAAAATAAGTTTTAAAAATACATATGCATTACTCCGTAGTTATCATACGATAAGTTCTTAAATACTATCACAACGATTGTCTAATCATGTGGATCCCACATAAGTTATAGTCCCGATTCTATATTCAGCTTACCAAAACCTAAAAGCTATATTAATCAAAATACGCACTTCATTACCATTTTCATCAATACGTTGCAAATGGTTTGTATGATCACAGAATGACACTTGTATGATCACAGAATGACACTTGTATGATCACAGAATGACACTTGTATGATCACAGAATGACACTTGTATGATCACAGAATGACACTCCCTCGCAGCACATGGAAGCCTAACCCGACAGCACACAAAGAACATCAGAGCAAAATACCCCCCTGGACTTTACACCCGTGAGTCAGGATATTTCTGACCACTGACTATGATTTTAATGATTTAATGTTATATTTTACATGGCGTGAAGCTACCTTCTCAAAGAGCGATAAGCCATCATATTCTTACGAATATTTTGCCAAAAAGTTTTATAAAAACGTATTAATCGTGATATTTCTTTTAGTCTTACTTCACCGTGCATTTTTAAAGCTACAAACAGTCACCAACAAATGCACAAACTATAAATAAGGTATAAATTAACCTTTTATCACAATTAAAACCCTACACATGTTTCGGCTCGCGAGGAGCCATCATCAGGGGTTACAGTAGTGCTTATCAAATGCTGCGTTGGTTCTGTTAATTTTACCACTTTTAACTCCATACTTTTATTTCACGATTTTAACATATGATACAAACGTTTTATGATCTCCTAAACATACTGTGAAGTAACATTACGAGTGTCGTCAACAGACCCAACGCAGCATTTGATAAGCACTACTGTAACCACTGATGATGGCTCCTCGCAAGCCGAAACATGTGCAGGATTTTAATTATGATAAAAGTTTAATTTATACCTTATTTATAGTTTGTGCATTTGTTGGTGACTGTTTGTAATCGTGATATGTTTAAATGCTGAATGTGACAATTTTGAAATCTTAATCTTGCACAAAATTACTTGCATTGTTCTAAACTACACCTTCTTGTAAATCTGGTACAGCTTGATGATGGCTTAGTTAAAAGCCGAAACATGTAGCTGTTGATTATGTATATGAAATATATTTTGTGTCTGACGGATACTTATTGGTTCTTTCTATGTACTTACATGTATTTGGTCTCTATATTCTCGGCCTATATGCTATGGAAATTTTGTAAATAATTAAATGAATCACTCTTATAAGGAACTTGTATCAATAAGCTGATAGCATTATAAAATAGGAAGTGTCAGTATTAGAATCAGGCTGCATGACAAACATAGGCAGTATTAGCATTAGAAGCTGACTTCATGCCTAACATAGGCACTACAAGCATTCGACGAGGGCTACGTGCCGAACACAGGCAGCATAAGCATTAGAAGCGGACTGCATGCCTAACATAGGTATTGTAAGAATTTAGAAGAGGACTGAATGCCTAACATAGGTATTGTAAAAATTTAGAAGAGGACTGAATGCCTAACATAGGTATTGTAAGAATTTAGAAGAGGACTGAATGCCTAACATAGGTATTGTAAAAATTTAGAAGAGGCATGAATGCCTAACATAGGTATTGTAAAAATTTAGAAGAGGACTGAATGCCTAACATAGGTATTGTAAGAATTTAGAAGAGGACTGAATGCCTAACATAGGTATTGTAAGAATTTAGAAGAGGACTGAATGCCTAACATAGGTATTGTAAGAATTTAGAAGAGGACTGAATGCCTAACATAGGTATTGTAAGAATTTAGAAGAGGACTGAATGCCTAACATAGGTATTGTAAGAATTTAGAAGAGGACTGAATGCCTAACATAGGTATTGTAAGAATTTAGAAGAGGACTGAATGCCTAACATAGGTATTGTAAGAATTTAGAAGAGGACTGAATGCCTAACATAGGTATTGTAAGAATTTAGAAGAGGACTGAATGCCTAACATAGGTATTGTAAGAATTTAGAAGAGGACTGAATGCCTAACATAGGTATTGTAAGAATTTAGAAGAGGACTGAATGCCTCACAGAGCCACTATAAGCATTAGAAGACATGTGAAACAGACGCTATGAAGAGAACGGAGTTTCTTTGTGGGGTTAATAACAATAATTAAAAAATGGAAAGAAAAATATAGAAAGCAGGCAATTTAGAACTCGAAAGTAAATTTAAGTGGAGGAAAATTAAAACTATTAAAAGAAAGATAAGTGTAAGGTGATATCATAATAGATTTAAAAAAATACGAGTAAAATTATAAGCAAAAAAGCGATAAGGCTACAATTGAAACCAAATGCATTTTTAAAGGCATGACCATGTCTGCTGGAATAAACACCGTAATTCTACATTCAAAATTCAAGACCCTGACAAGTGGCAAAAAAAAAAAAAAAAAAGGCCTCACAAATATAGTCTTACAAATTGCGTGGCTCTGCCTGCTAATCGTGGTTCTTATTCCTTTCTTCAAAACTCAATAAGGAATGTCTTTTGAGTTCTGGGCTCTGTGTTCCGTCACGTGACGACTCCAACAAGCATCTCGTAATTTGCTGGACAAATCGCGTGACAACTTACTAAACACTTGAAAGGCATGTCTCAGCATGCCAAGAGACTTGAAACTTCAGCTTCATCATTCTTGAAACAATAAGTTACTAACATATCACATGACAACATACGGTTATATAAACTTATTCTTGAACTACTTGACCCTTGAAGATGGGACCGATAGGTTGTTCCGAGACGTAGTAAATAACTATCAAACTACGCTGCGTAACGTACTAGAAGAGCGAATATCTTATTTACACTTGTTAATTGAAGGAACAATTCAATTACCTTAAACAGCTCATGGATTAAGGCATTAATGTATATTCTTTTTATTTGCCTTGTAGCAGATGCTACAGACGCATCGCAGCCTTAAGGCTTATTGTGCAATTATATGATGAAGATGCTGAAGATGGTGAGGTTTCTTTCTGCTTTTTCATTTTTTAATGGAGCGCCGGTGGAAATAAATTGACAGGAGAACACCGAAGTACTCGGAGAAAAACCTGTCCCAGTGCCACTTTGTCCACCACAAATCCCACATGGACCGACCGGGGATCGAACCCGGGCATCCGCGGTGAGAGGCGGCAACTAACCGCCTGGGCCATGGCACGGCCATTAATGTATATATAGCAAGTAATATGTTTAGGATTAAATTATATTTGCGACAGTTTATACCGAATTTTTTCGGAATTTTAAAATGCACCTAATGACGAATGATTTTAAAAGTCGGTTACCCATGAAGAAATACGTACATAATAATGTGTTAGAGTCAAATTAAATAAACCAACAAATGCACTATTTTGACTACTTTATTGTAGTGTCTGTGTAGTCAAAAAGTAGTCAAAATAGTGCATTTGTTGGTTTATTTAATTTGATTTATAGAAATGCACGGTGATAACAGTGTGAAATTTAATGTCTTAGAGTGTTTTGTACACGGATATGGGCCAATCAACGTCGGCATACAAATCACCAAAAGGAAAATATAAGATATTCTCTCTTTCAATCACTTGACCTTAGATAAATCCGCATAAAATGACCTTTAAACTTTAATGCTTCCATAGTCTGCACTACACGTTTTTGATCCGTATATGAAATCTCCTCTGTCGACTGTATCGTTGCAATAAATTGCATTGTGAGCTGAGACTAGCACGTGTTGAGGGTACTTAACAAAGGTACTGCTTGGTGACTGCTTTCCGTTTGATATGAAAACCCACTTCCCCTAGGGGAGTCTGCAGGTGGAAAATGATATCCAGCCACCGCATCACGGCCCTTCCCTACGAACCTGCTGCCTGCATCATGCAGTACCTACAGCTCAATCTCACGAGTGTGGAGTGCGTGCTAGCTTATTGTACACCCAAGATAATATATGCGTTGTATAATAAACGTTGTATTCAAACGAATTGACGCGGCTGTGCGCCCGAGAAAACTATATTGAATAATATATGCCTGTATATATCCATACAAAACCTATTTTAAGGCATTCCAAATAGAAATATATGCCTATATCATGACGTGTATATCGTGACTTTCTCCTTGGACTGCTTGACCCTTGAAGATGCGACTGATTGGTTATCCCGAAACGTCAGAAACTAACTACCAAGCTACGCTGCGTAACATTGCAGAAGAGCGAAGATCTCGTGTATAACACTCTCCCTGAGATTCGTCTTAATATTATCCTCCAATCTTCTTCTTCCTATTCCAAATAACTTCTATTTAGGCGGATTTCTAACTAAAATGTACAAATTTTAGTATGTCTAGATTTTAGTCCTAAAAATATGCGAAAAGAAAAGATATCTCAATCCTGAGAGCTATGCCGGCGGTAGCCTAGCTACCGGTAGGGCCTCCCAAGACGGACAGGTCAATATGGGTAGAGACCAGACAAAGAGAATTACCCTGGTCCTCCAGGTTGGGGGTTGGGCGTGAGGCTGACAACCTCACACCGTAAAAACAATATTGTTCAGAATCCCCAAATGATTAAAGCCGGATGGATAAATTGTAGACGGAACAGCAAGTACAAAGGCTTACGAATTGGAACTTGGAATATATGTAGAAAACGACCTCAAGACTCTTAAAGTAAGCCAATGGAAAAGGAAAGCCCAGGAAAGGAATCAATGGAAGAAGATCAATGGGGCGGTCTTGGCCTAAAAAGGCTGTTGCATCAAAGAAGAAGAAGAAAAGATATCTCATTTTGTATTATTACGAATTATTTAATTGAAATATTCTTCGAACCGAATATATTTTTTTAAATTCTTACACTGAGAGCTTTCGTAACGCCAAGCGGTAAAACCTTATGCACAGAATTCAAGTTATGACAGCCAACGTTAAATATCCTTCAGTGACGAACAGAAAGTACTTGTCATTGTAGCTACGTGAGCCATCTGACATCACAGACGTACCGCCATAACGTTTGCAAGCATCATGTATGAACTCGAGTAGACATCTTCTTTCATCGTCTGGCAGAAACAGTAACGACTTCCGAAGAACTTTTATATTGCTTTCACCGTGCATTTTTCTCACTAATTCAGTTTTTTACCAACAAAATGCACACACAAAAAAACCACTCTTTCATAGTTTTATTAGTATAGATTTATACCCCTACAGGTGTTTCAGTCCTTGGACCATCTTCAGGGGGTTAATAAGCTACTATACTTCAACTTGTATGCTAGAAGGGCCCAATTGGGCACACTTGTCTCAATAATAAGTTTTAAAAACTTTACAATTTTACAACAAAAATTTTACAAACTCAGATGTTTTTAAAATTTATTATTGAGACAAGTGTGCCCAATTGGGCCCTTCTAGCATACAAGTTGAAATATAGTAGCTTATTAACCCCCTGAAGATGTTACAAGGACTGAAACACTTGTAGGGGTATAAATCTATACAAATAAAACTATAAAAGAGTGTTAAATTAAGTTTCAGACCAACTGATGCACACTAAAACCACTTTTATTGTAACTTTATTATAATTGTGACAACAATTATAACAAAGCTACAATAAAAGTGGTTTTAGTGTGCATCAGTTGGTCTGAAACTTAATTTAATATGACGAAGATGCACGGTGTCAACAGTGTGAAATTTATAAAAGAGTGGTTTTATGTATGTGCATTTTTTGGTAAAAAAAACTGAATTCCGAAGAACATTTCAGTATAGGCTACCGGATGAATGTGTGACGTAACATAACTTTGACTGGCACTGTTTTATGTGAATGCTTTATGCACTGACGGCTTGCGGGCAATGATTGCAAAAGAGTGGATAAATAGCTGGCATCAACACAGTCGTCTGTATATCACGCAGAGACACAGAGAAACAGTAGCTGTGTAAGGAAATCTCCCTGGAAACGAGTATTATTCTGCAAAATGATGTAAAAATACTTCTTTTCATCAAAGTTTGACCTAACAATTCGCGAATATTTTCCGCACTGTGTCAATAAATGTGCAGTGTTTATGTACAACACCTTCATAGATGCTGCCAAGAGGTAGATAAACCCAATGCGGTCAATTCGCTTGTTTGGAATACGCATAGAAATGCAGATATTTCTATAGGGATATTTTTAGTTCCATGTTACAGTTTACGTTGAAGATCTGTCCTGGCTCTTGCGATTAGCTCTGACATCAGATAAGATTCAACTCGTCTACATTAACCAACTGTGTTTCTACACAGAAGCGGCCAACTTACAGAAAAAAATGTATTCAATTTATTATACCAACTAAATGCACATTATTAGTTACATATGATTATTAAACACGTATCTCCGACATGTTTCGGTACAAGCGTACCATCCTCAGGGAGTACAGTATGCGAGGTTTAAAATCATTTGTCAGTGATAAGCTATTATTTAAAAGGCCTACTACAGACTGGAACCTTTCAATAATAGCTTATAAAAGGCAATTGATTTTAAACCTGGCATATTGCCCTCCCTGAAGATACTAGGCTTGTACCGAAACATGTCGCAGCTACGTGTTTAACAATCATATGTAACTAATAATGTACATTTGTTTGGTACAATAAATTGAATACATTGATCTAAAAAACGCACACAGTGAACAACTTTTAAAGTTGCAGAAAAGGTTCTTTTAAATGTACGAAAGAAGCCTTATTTGGAGGTCAATGTCTGTCTGTCGCTCTGACTGTCTATATTCTAGTAGGCCCAACAGCACCTACCGTGTCTTTAATTTTCGATATTACAAATGTTCACTAAATCTCCGGCCTTTCAGCCCGTAGTCTAGTCACTGTACTGACTGAGCTACCCCGTCCTCTTTTTAAACATGGACAAGAAGGCAAGGGCTTCCAAACTAAATCAGAGTAAATATTTCCTAAGTTATTATTCTCTCATTTTCATTGTCATATCTTTTATGTCACTGTTTTCCAAACTATTTTTGTCACAGAAAACTTACGGCTTTGAACAAATTTGAAGTCTCCCCAGGAAAATAAACGCATAATTAAAACATAGAGTTAAATGTGTTTGAATACGTTTATGCCAATCTAAAAGTAAGTAAAGAGTCAGTGAACTCACTGAAGCGTACCAAATATAAATGAATTCGTTGATTTAAAGCGAAGCAACTCCTTCTCTTAAGAAACCACATTAGCAATAGTTTCTTTGGGCTTTCCTTTTCGAACTAGTGTTATTGAACCCAGTTTACTACCGAAACTTCCAATTCGAAGTACCCCACAATTAAAGTATTTTCATACTATTCTTAAGGACATATTAGTCATAGCACTTATTCGAGTACTTTTTAAAATTAAAATTGAAATTCGTGAATACCAAAAGATACGTGGATTACATTCTGTAAAACACAACTTTATATTAGGCTACTTATTTTCTTTCCATGGTGTGTGGATGTTTTCGTTAAGGTGTGGATGTTTTTGTTAAGGAGTGGATGTTTTTGTTAAGGTGTGGATGTTTTTGTTAAGGTGTGGATGTTTTTGTTAAGGAATGGATGTTTTCGTTAAGGTGTGGATGTTTTGTTAAGGAGTGGATGTTTTTGTAAGGTGTGGATGTTTTTGTTAAGGAGTGGATGTTTTTGTTAAGGAGTGGATATTTTTGTTAAGGTGTGGATGTTTTTGTTAAGGTGTGGATGTTTTTGTTAAGGTGTGGATGTTTTTGTTAAGGAGTGGATGTTTTTGTTAAGGTGTGGATGTTTTTGTTAAGGTGTGGATGTTTTTGTAATGTGTGTACGGTGTTCTAATGTGTTTACTTGTATTTACTGTATGTATTGTTTTGTAATTGTGTATAGTTTGTTTTGTATTGTTACTTTTATGTATATTATATGTCCATTTGTATTGTGTGTACTAGTGTAAGGACTACTGCCACCGGGTGAAAACATTTGTATTGTGTGTACTAGTGTAAGGACTACTGCCACCGGGTGAAAACATTTGTATTGTGTGTACTAGTGTAAGGACTACTGCCACCGGGTGAAACCCAATTGCAGTAAATAATAATAATAAAAAAAATATTCTATCTCTTTAACATTTCTCCTACCAGTGGATGGACTGGGAACTGAATAATACTCTGCTAAGCGCGCCACGATCCAGCCTTGGCCATGCTTAGATATTGTTTTTTTTACAGCAAGTAATTTGCGTGTCACGACAGACGTACTCAAAATGGCTACTGGGCCTGCAATTTTAAAAACATTCCGCTTTCTTTATTGGGAACAAAGGTCTGAATTGTGAGCATTATTTCACTTCTTAGAAAACGGCCTGTCAATTCCTGCACCTCCTGTAACAATAAGCATGTGTCTTAAATTATTCAACGACGCTTTCTCCACTGTATAGATTATTAAGTAGGCGTAGCACTATGATTGGAAAGAGATTTTTTATTGTGTGGTATAGATAAAGGTTAGGGCACATACAGACTTTAGCTTCATGGCTCACTCTTAAATAATGTAACGACGTCACTTCGACCATACAGGTTACACCTTTACGTCCAATGAGATAGAAGATGCGACAGAAATAGACAAAAGGATTTTTTTTTTCAAACTTCAGCAATGACGGCTGCCTCAGCTTCTTTCTTGGCAACGTCTTGTGACCTGGGGTAGCGACAGGTGGGCTAGATGTATCGATTACAGAGCAACCATCACGGGGAACGGTGTAACCGCCAACCCCAACACCAACCCCCACCGCCACCGCCGTACTCATGCAGTCATGTTGTTGCTAGGCAACTATTGTAAGCCAATAGAGATGTTTCTATGTCCATCTCACCCACCGTCAAAGCTCAGTGCTGTCAATCTGAAACACCTTTCAATTCTTCAAGGTGGATTATGACATAGGGAAGGTTCCACATTGCAACATAAGGCACAAAATACATGTAATTTGAAATGTGTTTATTGTCGTGTGTCTGTCAAACTTTACGTTATAATCTTATTCAGGAATTAATAATAGATTAGCCGATTAATTTATTATTAAATTATATAAAGATCTTGTTTAAACTAGAGACTTGTCATGAGGCTGCAGCGTGGAATAGGACGAAGACATCGTCAAGTGTTACATACATTGGAAGAATCCCATAAACATGGCCCAATCCTGCAGCCAAATAAAATTACTGAAGTACCCAAAGGAGTACATATATTTTGTGAATCACTTCTTTGTGATTTTTATCCACATTGGCCTCGACGATTGCAAATTGACTCCATGAAGAAGAGTCTTTCTTGAAAAGCTAGTAGTTCCTTAGCTGGTCAAGGAATTCCCTGTATTTTATAGAAACTGACTGTTCGTTACCGCGCAATAGCCTGCCTTTCTACATATTTCCCTGGCACATACATGCATTTACTCCGGCTGGGCACGAGTTTAAAAATTCCGTCGAGGTAGAAACTGAGCTGTTGGAGTCCTGGGCAGCGCTGTGTACACTTGCGATGGAAAAATCCAAAGCAAATCTCGAATTTTGAGCCTTCCGATCCGTCCTTTATGTGCTGGGCTGATATGTGAAATCATTACCATGGATGTCCTTTCGACCCTTACCAAACTCTCGGTATCCTTTTCTGACAACCTGCAGTCTCACTCATTCGTCATCATAGACCTCTATCAATTGACACTGAATTCCGTTGTAAGGAGGGTAGGGCGGAAATTTGCTCATAAAAACCGAATCCCATTACAGGCCTGGACAGACCGTTAGGGCTCCAGGAGGTTGAGGCTCCCACAATTTCTATAAAATTGGCACACGAAGATGGTAAGGTTGTCAGCCCTACGCACCGGCCGCCTTTACCCCCACGAAATCTGCTTGGTACTCATTTCTGTTAGAGGCTGAGTCGACCCCAGGGCCATAGTGCGGCCGGAAGGATTATGTCAATAAAAAATCCCAATGACCCAACAGGGAATCGAACCCGCAACTTTTCGGCTTGTAGCGCAGTGCCTCAACCAACTGCACCACCGCGTAGCCCCAAAATTATATGCACTGGCCTCAGATCGAACCTGGGTATCCGCGGTGTAACGCTCTCGACCAAACTCCTGAACCAGGAAGCCTTAAAAAAACACTAAGAAATCCGCAGGACCAAGTGTCCAAAATCATTGCCACTGCACATCAACTTATACCCTGATCAGGATGACTGAATCTTGCGCGATTTGTTGCGTGTTACCCACAATACAAGTGCTACCCCCGACCGAAGAACTAAAACGCCTGACACAAACGTTACACGCTAGAGAACCTTACGTACTGAAGGTCCTTTACATGTGTGTAGGCTTTAGGCTACACTAACTAACTAACTAACTAACTCCATGGAGCAGAGTCCTTCTTGAGAAGCTAACAGGTCCTCAGCTAGTCAAGAAATTCCCCGCGTTTTATGGAACCCAAAGGTTCATTACTGCATTCACAAGAGCCCGCCACCTGTCCCTATCCTGAGCCATATCAATCCAGTCCATGGCCCCCCATCCCACTTCTTGAAGATCCATTTTCATTATTATCATCCCATCTACGCCTGGGTCTTCCAAGTGGTCTCCTTCCCTCAGGTCTCCCCACCAAAATCCTGTATGCAGTTCTCCCCTCACCCATACGTGCTACATGCCCCGCCCACCTCATTCTTCTTGTTTTGATCACCCGAATAATATTTGGTGATGAGTACAGATCATTAAGTTCCTCGTTATGCAGTCTTCTCCACTTCCCCGTTACCTCGTCCCTCTTAGGCCCAAATACCCTCCTCAGCACCCTATTCTCGAACACACTCAGCCTATGTTCCTCTCTCAGTGTGAAAGACTAAGTCTCACATCCATACAAAAAAAACAGGCAAAATTATACTTCTGTATATCTTAATCTTTGTATTTTCGGATAGCAAACTGGAAGACAGAAGATCCTGCACCGAATGATAACAAGCATTCCCCGACTTCAATCTGCTCTTAATTTCTTCCTGAATGGAATTTCGATTTGTTAGGCTTGTTCCCAGATATTTGAACTGTTTCACCCTTTCAAAGGATTTATTATCTAACTTTATGTTGTGATTTTTTCCTACATTCTGATTGCGAGACATGACCATGTACTTAGTTTTCTCAGAATTTACTTCTAGGCCAATCTCCTTACTAGCGACTACTAAAGCTAACAGAATTTATTTGATTAGCAGAGCAGTGGATATGCAACACCGACAGCAGGGTCAACTTGCCCAGTTGTCAACTCGCCGACCTCGGTTCTATACCTGATACCGTGGTGGACGAGATCAAAGAATGTATGTTTCTCGAGGGAATTCAGAATGGAACTGCGATGCGGGTTGGTGCTGGCGTCCAAGATGACGTCACTTCTACGACATGCGTTCTTTCGACTGCTCGTCGTCGGTTTGGTGTGGACGCACCTAAGGGAACAGGTACGAGATCGAATACATTTGTTAATTAAAATAACAAATCACAACCCATGACTGAAGGAAACACAAAGTCGTGTCGAAACAATCACTCTGCGGACAGACTCTAAAAAGGCAACAAGAATGTTTGTGGTTACCAAGATATTTCTACGAAGAAGTACCAACAGACCCACTAAATGGCACGATTGTTAAATAACTTGTAACATATCATAGAATAGCTGTAAATACCCGTATACTGAGTCCTGAACGCGGATGGTGATCAAGATTGGGGGAGCGAAACATCGCAGTAGATTGCAGGGGTGGCCTTTAACTACTTTTATAGGGGAAACCTAACATCCGCCTTCAATACCCAGACAGTAAATCTGGACCTCCAATTGTTCAGATCTTGCGACGTGAATAATTGTTATTTGATTGAAGTTCACAAGCTTATCTTTACACAGGGTGGCGCAAAAGCCACTTGATACTAGAGACAACATGTTAATTGAACTTTACCGACAAAATACTTGCATTTATTGACTCTTTGAAATGTACAGCCATTTTCTTATTAAACGCCGATTTTGAAGGCCAGGCATTTCAAATACTCAATAAATGGAAGTTTTATGTCAGTAAAGTTCAAACAAGACGTTGCCTCTAGTGACAAGTGACTTTCGCGCCACCCTATATTAAGATCTATTACACTATTCTTCTATTATATTGCTCAGTTTTGGGTTTATCACTGAATGTCTCTGTAGTCTAGTTTTCATTTCGCTGATTTACATTGTCACAAAACAACTTCCCTTGTGTCTATCTTTAATATTATTCTAATCGTATAGAGTAGGGGTGGACAAAATATACCTAATTTTCATGCACGCTACAGGCGTGGCAAATTAGGAAACAGGCTCTCCACACTAGGCACAAAGCCTTCTAACTATACGGAAAATTACCTGATTAAAGAAAAAAAAATCCAGAAGTGGCTTCAATAAACTTTATTCCAGCACACTTATGGGCCAAAGACAAAAAAAAAGTTTTCAATAACCGAGAAAACTCAGTGTAAAATTTGGCACTCCTTCCCCTGACTAACAGAATAAAATTTCGCTGACATTGACATAAGCAACACTGCCTCCAAATTCATGTCAAGAATTCGAGATATGTATTTTGACTTAATCGCTCTTACTGAAGAAAATGGTGACACATAACCCAAAATCTCAGTAACAGTAGTTCCAATGTAAAGGAACAAAATCTTATTCCCTTTAAAGATCTTACTTGTGTCTTATTTTCGCTAAACAAATTTTCTGATGCAATAAACTGCAGTACGGTAGAGCCTGGCAAAAATAAATAAAAAGCCAATCAATAGTGTGGCTTAATTTTTTTAAAAATATTCAAAGTTCAATTCGCTGTATGTTACGAATTTTGGACTTGTTTTCTGACCCCTTAGTATAGTAGTCATTATTTTATTAAAGCGAAGGTCCAAACAGAATCTGATTCTTGATAAATTTTCTCTTCTTCGTGTTTAGAATGCTCCTGGGATCTATCCCTTCTCCAAACGAATATCTACTTAGTACTGTTTTCTTAATTATGACGCGGCTAGAACCTGAGTCTATTGACCGTTATCCGTCGTCAGGGTCTAGAACACGTGGAGCTTAGTCTCCACGCTCCCAATAATTTTTCTTCTCGTTGTGGACCTACTCAGGAGCAGGGACAATTGTTGCCTTTATCTCACTAGACACAGAAAAAAGCTGTGAACATAACTTGATGCATGTGATTGATAAAGGGTTCGCAGTGGATCCGTTGAGGCAGGCTGGGTACAATAAAGATACAACTCAGCCGCTGTTCCAGCAAGACTACAAAGTGATCCCACACTCGACTCCACTGACTCTCAAATGGCTATCGGAGAACTTCGAATGTGCTGAAGGAGTGTGTATTCCTCGTAATGTTATCTACAGACACTACTATGATTTCTGTAAGGACAATGGCATGATACCTGTAAACGCAGCAAGTTTCGGCAAGGTGAGGCATCTATGTTACCAATAATTATCATCATCGTTTTGTGGGCGCTGTGGAGTTACATCTCCACCAAACCCTTTAGAGTCTAGTGGTTACAATATATTCCACGAGGTTAAACCCTCACAATACTGCATTCTTCCCACATAGTGTATTTATGTGTTTTGTATGGTTCTCAGAACAAACAGCGATTATTTCCCTATATAGCATTAACTGATTGGTTTGTATACCTGAGACGGAGTGTGTTTACTGCGCGGTACGAACTCAGTCTTTAAGTATAATGCAAGTTATTCTTAGTCCATAATGCGTTAAATAAATCTCACCTAAATTGGCAAAATTTCATAACAGAACTACAAAACTGGTTGTGCGATGAAAAGTAAAAACTTTATCGATAATAGTGACCTTTATTGGCGCGAGCGCTCGCAAGCGCGCGACTTTACGTCTCCTTCCAAGCGTTCTATTTAAAGGCGTTGTCAATCGCTAAGACAAGGAACACATACATTTTCCAAAAAAAATGTAGGAAATAACTCAGAATTCTAGGCGCCAGAAAGGTGACATAAAACAAGACCCAAACGGAGGACCCACAAATATTATGTGCCACGGTAAGAAATTTATTCGCCCAGGCGAACTGGAGCCTGGGATTTTTTCGCCCTTGGCTAAGACAGTATAGACGGCGTGGTAAATAAATGAGTATGAGGCAGTGGGAGGATGTTAGTGACAGGGGAAGGCCGAAGTTTCGGAAATAAACCTGTCCTAATGCTACATCGTCCACCACAAATCCCACACAGATTGGACTGTGGTCGAACCAGAAATTCCTTCGTAAAAGGCGAGCGACTAACAGCCTGAGCCATGGCATGGCCCCGCGCATGTGCAGATTACACTTCCAGACATACGTCTAATTTGAGCCAGAGACCGATCAAAAACCTGGCTATAAGCTGTAGGTTCATTCATTCATTCTTTAGTCTGTCTTACGACAGGTCCGTAGCCTATTCATTCTGTAGCCTGTCTTACGACAGGTCTGTAGCTTCTTCAAAAGCGAGTTCTCCACAGACTGCTATCTAGTGCTTCCTCTTTCAGTTTCCAGTATCCTCTCTTTTCTTTAAGGTCATCCAGTAGCTGCTTACGCCTTCTTCCTCGTCTTCCCGTCATTTCTATCCTTCCTTCTAACTTTCCTTCAATCACGTGTCTTAGAAGGCAGTTTCTACGCAAGATGTGACCAATCCAGTTAGCCTTTCTTCTTTTTATTTTATGTAGGATATTCCTCTCCTCCTTGACTGTGTGTAATACTTCTTCATTTCTCACACGATCGGTCCAACTGATCTTCTCCACTCTTCTCCAGCACCACATTTCAAAACTTTCCAGATACTTCTGATCTACTTTCCGAAGTGTCCACGTTTCAGCACCATACAAAGATATACTCCAAATGTGGCACTTTACGAGTTTCTTCCTTAGATTTAAGTCTAGTTTGCTAGTGAACAGAGTCTTCTTCTGCTGTAGGTTATTAAACGAAAATAAATGGAAGAAATAGTTTTAAAATAACTTTCACTGGTAAGTCGAAAGTTATGCCAAATACTCGTATATAGACAGCCGTGTAAATTCGAATTATTTGTAGGACACTGCGTTATAGGAATGCTATAGCCCTACAAATACTCATCACTTGTGACGTTATCCTCTTTTCTCTACATCCCTGCTTTCCTCTGCAGGAAAAACTTAAATATTTAAAGAGGGTTCAATTTTTATAAGCATTCCTTACTATGTTTTATAACTTATTACCGTTCGTATTATTTCTTACAGAAAATAACTCATTGCACTCAAGGTAATCAGGCCAGGAAAATCGCCTCTCGTATAACATAGAAGTCATAAATATATTTTCTTCTTAAAACATTAAATGTTTGAAGTAAATTTACAGACCTTAATAAATTTATATTTTTATCTACCAGGTTTTTGATTCGTGAAGCTCTTTTATTTTGTAAAAATAAAAAAGTTTGATTTCAGCTTCTCGGGACGGAGACACACAAGAATTAGATCAATTCGACGTCTTTCAGTGCAGACCCCCTCCACAATAATAAATTTCATAAAAATATATTGAGTGATTCTGGAGGTAAAAGATGCAGACATAAAAGCAATATATATTATGCATACACTTTATATATTTTATGCGAAGAACAGTTCAAACATGTCTTCCTAAATGTCAGTATGTTCTGTAGATTATTCGTCAGATGTTCAAGATGGTGAAAAACAGGCGTCTAGGAACCAGAGGCTCCTCCACTTACCACTACTATGGCATTGGTATTCGAAATTCCTCAGTGTATTATGAGGAGCAATACAGTCGGAATGGTCTCAACAACAGGTTAGAAATGTGGATACCTTCGCCATGTTTTGTGAAAGATTTTTTCCTTTCCTTTCTTCTGTTTTGAGTTTAATTTAAATAAAACATTTTTCCTTCAATGCTAGTTTGTAGTTTGTATGGATGAAGAGCAAATCATCTGATGTGTTCAGGTATGTGGCGCTAATATATTGCAGAATGGGCTCTCATCATTTTGGGAGAATCATTTTGGCACTGTTTTCTGAAAAATACAAAGTGTTCATGAAGGCATTCCGAGGTTCTAAGATGTTGTTCTCTTATCAGTTATACATATTGAAGTAAGCAGAATACGGAAATGACAGACACGCTGAGATATGTACGGGATGAAATCAGTTGTTGGCTAGAGATCACTCGTATCATGAAGGGAGCGCAAGTAGAATTTTATCACAGAAACGTTTTGAGTTAACTTCACCTAGCGCCTTAACCTTCAAACACATCAGTGACTAAGAACATATAGCCTAATAATAATTCCGGACGAACTTTCTGAAGACCTTGCGCATTATTGATGGGTAACATATCGGGTGGTTTCTCTCTCTCTCCTCAGTAATCGAAAGTAATACTCCCAGGGCACAGTCCAAAAATGTGCAAATGTATAAAATTGTTTTAACTTCCTTCCTCTATGTCAGAGTTAATAAGGAAATGCGAGCGCGATACGATTTTATAGTATCTATAAGGTCGGACAGAAAATAAGTTTAAAATGCATATATTTTGGGTTTTTATTTTAAGTTGTAATAATAACAGTTCAAATTTAATTGTACTGCCATCCTCCTATTTATGGACATAAATCACGCACAATTTAAATATTTATCATATTGTGGCAACACCTACTGTATTTCCTGTCTATACAAGTCAGTGCCACAACTGTTTCCACCTCGCTATTGCCTTCAGACTTGTGCCTCCCAGCATTGCATTCAAGCACTGGGAACAGATGACAATTTTTGGCAACGGATTCCTCTGCTTTAATCACAATAACTGTAGGTTTTTAATTATGAAATTATACGTCATGTAAACTTATTTTGTGATAGATCCTCGTAATTTACACTCAGAATCGTGCAATAGCAAGAAAAATTACAGGTATTATATAAAATAATTTAACCTTTCCCCTTGATACAAATCAATAATGAATCAGTTTGAACTTTCCATTGATATTTGCAACATAAAACATAGCTTTGATGTTTACACAGATATTCACAAATTCCGTCTTTGGCTACTGCAAATGTTTAACTTAAGTGTCAAGAGATCACAGATTAAGTTTCGAAACAAAGCACAGATATAGCAGAAAGGTCGCTTTCAGAGCAATCTATCCACTAATATACTAATCTGAACCAATGTCACTTTCTGCAAAATTATTTTTAAAATCTACGTACAAATGTCCCGAATATAGGACGTGAAAACACGATTAATTCCAGTGACTACTAATGGATTTCCCGGAAAAAGAAACGCGCACTCATCTCCAAATATGTCACCAAAAAATTAAATTCTTTTTAGTAAACAAAGACGTCTTGGTGTTAATTTGTAGTAAAACATATAAAAAAAACTAAACTCGCGTGAAAATAATGGGTAGTAGCTTTTCTTGACGTATTTGAGAGTGGTAAATAAAATTATACTATATATCTTATGCATACAAATGTACACTGTTTTATGTTATTTAACACAATTTTTATTAAATGCTGCTCAACATGTTTCTAGCCTATATAAGGCTCATCTTCAGGGGCTCTTTTGTTGAAATTACAACAGCTATATTATTGGTATAATACCAATAATATAGCTGTTGTAATTTCAACGAAAGAGCCCCTGAAGATGAGCCTTATATAGGCTAGAAACATGTTGGGCAGCATTTAATAAAAATTGTGTCAAATAACATAAAACAGTGTACATTTGTCTGCATAACATATATATAATTAAAAATGTACGGTACAAGTAACGTAAAATTATACTAATGCACTCAGGAGGCCTAAATTGTTTATGTCAAAACTCTATTAAAAGTTCAATATACCTCAATTATCGAATTAATATGATACATTTCTATTTTTTCAGCACACAAGGGAAAAGAGGGGTCAATAATCATGTAAGTTAATTTGTTACTGTAATCTGTATTGCCTAAACCAGGGGCGTCCAACTTTCACGTGTTCAGAAATCACTACGCGTGGTGTCTGCATTTATATTTTGTTGATGACAATGATGAAATATAGCCTGTTACGGATCCAAAAATATAGATTTTTAGCAGTAATACCAGTTGTAACTCAGTGACATCTGGCGGCATTCAGTTGCACAAAGGTGTCGGTGGGTAGATGATTAGGCTCTACTGGCGTAAAGAATTATGTGTGCTAGCTAAATAGAAAATTTTTTACTAAAATTCTCAAGTAAGTTACGACTGACCAGCAGACTGCGTGTTGGACGCCCCAGACCTAAACCACACATCAGCAGGGTGTTTTTCCGAACGGCACGCGTGCCTCTGGAACCGCGAAAACCCTCTTCAGAAATAAGGGTGATTTTTATTTGATGCGAACATGACGTCACTAAAAACATTCTCAGTGAAGTATTTGTGACCATTAGCAAGAGTGTAGGATATTGAAATTATGTTACAATAACATTATGCTGAACATTTCCACTCTCTGAGGTATTTTTGATATAGGAACACGACGTTTCGGAAGTCTGTTCTATTCCCACTTTCATATAATTGTATATCATTATATTGATATTAATCTGGGTGTACTTGCCTTGTATTAGAAGGGTCGTGAGTTCGAGCATATTCATCACCACTAATATTAAAAAAACAGAAAAGTAAGAGCAAAACTGTCAGTAGGCTATTTCAACCAATTAAATTAATACGTAAAGGTAAAGTTGTATCTTCAAACACCATTAAGGCATATGGAGGAGTTGAGTTATAGCTCCACGCAATCTTAACGTCGGCACAAGAAAGAGGCAATTGGTGATGTTTACACCCAGGCCGCTTTACCCTCGGGAAAGAACCCGGGTACACACTGAATAGGAGGCTGGGTGGGCCCCAGAGCCGGTCTGGACGTTTTAGAGAACAGAAAAATATCTTGCTTCTGCTGCTGGAATTTGAACCAAGATTCCTCGGTTGTCCAAACCATAGTCTAGTCGCTATATGACTGACCTATCCCGACTTCCGATTCAGGAAAATTATTTCATGAAATGGTCCGGCTTAAGTAATAAAATAAGAACAGATGAAAGTAAGACAAACAGAACTGCTGTAGAAACAGCAAGCAAACATGCAGGCAAACAGAAAATGACACCAATGAAAGAAAGAAACTTTGTAAGCCTTACATTTCTACAAGGCTCTGACGATGGCATATCACATTTAAAATTACAGTGTACCATCGATTATCCTGTCTGCGGATTGTCGGTGCACGATCGTAAGTTTCTAATGATTAATGACGAAGGCGGGAAATAATTTTTATATTTTTATTATAGAATCCCGAAGCCAAACAAAAATCATGGACTATTTACGTAAACAACAAGGGTAAGCTACGTATGTGTTATGTATATAATAAATAAATGAATTACAGTTTCATTTTTTTAATTGTGGCTTAATAAAATATATGTTTTGGATTGTCTGTGTAACTCAATTACCCGTGCACCCCCCCCCCCCCAAACACAATTACCCCAGGTAATCGAGAGCAGTACACTGTATTAACTTTTTGGAATTTGCCCATAATCTGGTGAACGTCCAGAGGTTGACAGTAGCTTTGCCTATCGGGCACAACTGCGTAGGTCTTTTATATTAGCCTGAAGAAGGAGACCCATCGAGTCTCCGAAACGTACTGTCTTATTTGCTATTAATTCTTATATTACATCATTAATTTAGAAAAAAACAGATGATGAACGACGTCCAAAAAGCTAATGACCTTAAGAAAATGTTGCCTGTTTCGAATTAACATATGTTCTATACAGTTACAGATCTCTCCTGGCTCATCGACGAATCCCACCTCGCCAAGGGCAAATGTACCCTCCACAACTGCTCCCGCCCTAGAATTTCCCAACCTTCAGGACGTGTCTCTACCACTTGGAGTGCCTCAAGAGCTTTACCGTTCCTTCTTCATGATGTACCGCGCGCACTGTTTGCGAATCTTCAACTCCATCTGTATGAATGAAATAGATGAGGTAAATATTCGCACAGCTAACCAACTAACATAACTAAACTAACAGCCAGACTGACACATGCCCTGGCAGCAAAACTCGAAAATATCAAAGCTCGTCATTGAAGAGGGAACTTCGACGTAAAAATGGGAAATTTCGGTAAGGCTAATTAGCAGGGGCGCAACCAGGGGGGGGGGGCTGCCGGGATGCATTCCCCCCCAAACCCCCAGAAACGAAATTTAAAAAAAACACAGATTTTGTAGATATTGTATCAAAAGTTTTACGTGATTTACCCTTCAGCCGAAACCAGCCACTGAAACAAGCTGATGACTAGTACATTAGAATTTTGAAAAACAAATCAATAAAATTAGAAACAAGCACATGAGACACTCTGATTAAGTCATGGAACATGTAGTTATATTCATATGTATATAAATGCAGTTGCAAACAGTGTTATGTTACACTTTACATGACTTTTATAACATTATTTTTAAAATCAAACATAAATTACATATATCCTCAGGGTCAGCTCCCCCCCCCCCCCCCAATAAAAATTTCAACAAGTCGATTATAGTAACAAGAAACATGCACAATACATACACATGAAATATTTTCTTGGCCTCTGTGTTTTCAAACATGTCTGACTTGTTCCTCTCACAACGTAAAATATCGCCTATCATATCCACTTCAAATACAGTCGAACTCGGTTATAACGTCTTGAAAGGGACTGGATATTTTGTGTCGTTATAAACGAGTGTTGTTATAACCTAGGAGTATAATGTGTGGTTAACAGTGAGGAATTAATTGGTACCACAGAATATCTGACGATATAGACGAGGTGTTGCATAAACCGATGTCGTTATAAGGGGGTTCGACTGTATATGTCATTTCCGTAGACTACTTTCAAACACATTCAGGCACATATGTGGATTATAAATAGGTCCATATATATTTGTGGTGAAAACACGAACTTTGACCTTATAAATATGATTCCATCTTACGCAGTGCATAGGAAATATAGTCCTAAATGAGTAAAATAGGACGGGATCTACTATTCAGCAGCCATTTATACATCACCTTTTTAATAAGCATATTCGCCAAGGCTGCAAAGTGAAAGAAGGTATCATTTCTTGGGGATTAGTAATTCTTCGGGAAGGGAGGGGGAAGCTTTTTTCAGTATCGCATCCGACGAGCCGAGCTTCCTTGTTACGTCATGCACAACAGCAAAATGAAGGCGCACAAAGCGAAGCTAACAAGAAGTTTGATATTTTGTAAAGGCAGCAAAGCCGATCAATGCCTCTTGTGGGGAGAACCCCATAATTGGTTCACTGAGCAATAAAATAATTTGGGCTTAATACATTTTAAGATCACAACTTTATTCAGCATTCTTATATTCGAAGTAACAGATTAGTTGGTTACATAACGATGCTCTTTCAACTGCAGAGAATACAGAACTTCGGATGGTATGAGAAGATGATTATGAATCGCGAGTAGATAAGAATTTGGAAGGACCTTATCGTGGCCTGTTTAAGGATACTGTCCCTAGATCTGGATGGAGCAGCTGAGGAAAACCATCAAACTTCCACTCAGGATAGCGTGTAACTGGGCGAAATTCTAACCTGTCATCTCTGGAATACATTACACCTACCTCTTAATTATCGTGACGAATACGACGAAGTAAATTTTTGAATGACACAGCCGTGGCCAGTTTCAAGGTACGATCCAGCATTCGTCCGGTTAGGCTGAGAAAATCTACCGAAACTCAATCACAGTATCCATAAAGAGGCAGAAATTCAAAATGGATGAGGTAAAATTTTTTCTGTGCATGCCACGAAGGCATATAGGCGGAGTAGAAGTATAGCTCTTTTTATTCTTAAACTCGACATGAGATAGAGGAGAGGGGCTAACCTCACGCCCTGGCCTCTTTAACCCCGGAGACAGAAATCCATTACCCATTGATTAGGAGGCTGGTTTGGCCCCAGAGTCGGTCTAGACGTTTTGGAGAAGAGAAAAATCTCTTACTCTTAACGGATTCGAACTCTGAAACTGGTAGCTCCAGAATAGAAGTCTACATTTTTACCACTAAAACAACATGCTAAGTACACTCTTATATTACATATTATATATTATATTGTATTATATATTACAGTCGAACCCGTTTATAACGATATCGGTTTTTACGACACCTCGCCTATAGAGTCAGCTTGCCTGCGGTACGAATTAACTCGTCACTGTTAACCACAACATTATACTCCTCGGTTATAACGACACTCGTTTATAACGACACAGAATATTCAGTCCATTTTATGACGTTATAACCGAGTTCGACTCTATACATTGGCTTATAATTCAGCTGACACACGTAGCAGAAACGACTTTCAACATACGTCAATAAAATTCTGTGTTTGATATGACGTTATATTTTATCCTTGCCTGCCATACTGCCAGCACAGCTTCCTGTGGTTTCTTGCAGGTGAAAGAGTTCCTGGAACACTTCTGGAAAGAAGTGCCACCGCATTTCACGGGTATCCTGAGGAGTAATGCTGTGGTCAATATGGTGGGCGTGTGTGACTCAATTTTGTACAGGAGCATCGCCGGTTTGTTTGTGCCCTCAACCCATAAAGTAAGTTTACTACTAATGTGCAACGTATAGTGCCGATTAACTTTACGTTTACTGATTGGTGCTTTTATGCACACATAGTATAGAATTTTTAAACTGAATGGAGCCAAGGCAAATATGCTAAAAATATCATCTTTAATTCTTGTTTTTGTATCTAGTTGATGATTACAAGCGAGTTTGGTGGATATGTTTTGTACTTCGGTCACGAAAGCATACACAGCTGCTCGACAACGGGTGTTATATTGACATACACGTGGATATATTTTTCATTCCAGGAAAAATATTTATGTCTGTGTGTGTGTGTTGCCATTGTGTTTGTATACGCTGCATTCTTGTTTGTCCAAACATCGTGATGAAATGCCGGTTATTTGCCAAGCCAATACAGTGAGCGTCACGGCAGCTACTAGTGCTATGGAGAAATCGGTTATGCTGCGAGCAGACTGAAACTGTAGCTTCGATCCGTGATGTAGAAGAGCTACCTACAAATTTTATTGGATTTAAAGAGAAATAGTGAAGTTTTTATTGACAATCATGCGACAATTTCACATTAGGCTTACTGAACGATATTGATGATAATGTAAAGTTAATGGTGTTAGTGACTTAAGAGATATCGAAATATGTGTCGTATTAAAGTGAACAGAGGAATAGGTTTAAGCACATTACTCAGACGAAAATCTGCAAATGTTTTAAACTAATTAAGTAGATAATTTTATAATATATAATAATATAAACCCAAAAATATTCCATGTACGAAACAATGTATCATAAAACCAGCTTCTTACAGAACAATTCATAACATCGCCAAAGACTTTCTATTAAAATCTGATCTACATTTGGCCTTAAAATTTGGTGGCGATTGTGGACGATATTTAGGTAGGACTTGACGGAAATGTACTGTGTATTTCCTCACGAGAATACTGGTCCCTGTTTTCACTGCTAAATTACTAACAGAATTATTAAGAATTTGGCCTTCTGCGGTATAATACTGTAGAGTTTGGTAGATAGGTACCACCGTTTTCCAAGCAAATGCCTTCCTACATTTTCTGAGTAACAGACTAGCAGCAGGCTCCCTCAAAATGTTCGTAAGTATCTGCCGGATTACACTGCATCAGCTCCTACGTAGAATAATGTAACTTGAATTAATACGCCCACATACCACCGTGACAAGCTCTAGTCACATACAACTTTCTGTAGACTACCGTCTGAGGGAGGCGGCGTCACACCCACAAGACGGTAGTCTTCATAGTCACGGTCGCGGGGTTTCTATACGTACCACCAGTTTTAAGATCTGCAGTCTTCTGCGATATTACGCAGTACACAATTACCACTCAACGCTGCGTAATAACCCAGAAGAGCGCAGACCTATCTACATCGCGGCGGAAGCCTCAAATCAGGTACCAGTTTTAACTTTTAACAATTAGGCAAAGTAAGTAGAACGTAATATTGTGGCGCGTTCGCGTGAACATCGTTGTAATGGAATAGCAATAATGCGAAATGCGTATTGTTGAGTTACATGTCACTATCAACAATCTAACAACATTTCGTAGGCAATTTGTATATATAATCATAATAGATCTATCGCTTTATATACAGCTTCAAGATCTCCAACCAACGGGAATATTTCCTTGTTCATTTCCAAGTTACACTGAGGTAATTAATGAAATTGCATACACTAACCACAGTCGACCATATAAACTTATATAAATTATACTAAATATCTATGTTAACTCACAATTTCAATTAGTACGCAAAAGAATTATGCAAATTATACGTAACAGTTTTTGAAAAAAAAAATTATATTCCAACTAATTTGCACTCTTTTCACACGTTACATATAAATGCGGCATTGAAACAAAAGAATGTTTCGTTTGCTCGTGGCCTTCATTGGATGTACCATTTGGTTAAACAGATCGTAATGACATGTAAGTTGTTGTGTAGTTTCTGTTTTTGTGTTGCCGTAAAACATTTTGCGAGATCAGACGGAATTAATCAATTATGAAGCAATAAATATTAAATATTATGAGTTTAATTCTGTATTCTCGCCTTAGTGATCGAGCATGTAAATTGCATTGTTTATGCGCCGTGTTATATTGTCCTCTGTGGCCTGTCAGCCTGTACCATATTTTTACACATTATCTCATAAACAGCAAGATTTTCGAAAAAAAAAAAAAAATATTGAGCATATAACATGTGTTTTGATTTTCTCTACAACTTTTGTCTGGAACATTTATCATTCTAAGAAGAATTCAGCGAGATATTATTTTAATTTACATAGGTCTTCATGTAAAGAACCCGTTATTCTTGTCAGATTTTAATGAAACTTGAATTTTCTCCACACATTTTGGAAAAATCCTCAAATATCAAATTTTATGAAACTCCGTCCAGTGGGAGCCGAGTTGTTCTATGCGGACAGAAGGCCTGACAGACAGACAGACATGCCGAACCCAATAATCGCTTTTCGCAATTTTTCGAACGCGCCTAACAATTTCTAATTTCTGCCTACAGATGCATTTGTGTGTTTTGCATGGATTTCAACAGACAGCGATTATTTCCCTACAAAACATTAACTGGTTATTTTTTCCAATCTGGATATAGTGTGTTTACTACGCGGAAGACATTAATCTTTAAATATAATAGTTACGTTCAGTCGTTAATGTGTTAAAAAGTTAAGACACCTTGCCACAGTCTACAAATACATATTACAGGATTTAACACCGAAACTTTAACGAAATTTAATTAACAGTGTAGAAGCTATAGTCATTTCAGTCATTTTCATTCGAATAGCTCAGCGGTCTAATTGATCGTACAAGCGTGAGCGCCCACAATTGACGGAAGAGCGAGCATTTACGAGCATTCGGGGCTATATGCACTCAAGTGTGAACAAAACAAAATTGGTCCAATGTTATCGCCATCCCTCGTCCAATTCGTTGTATTGTTCACACGCAAACACAAAGGGCATGTCAGTCAAAACGTCGGGAATTATTCCAGTATATATTAATCGAAAGGATAAAAGATGAAGTAATTGTACAGAAATGGGAATTAATATTCCGAAGAAATTATCTTATTTTAAACTTGCTACCACTGCTTTTAATGTAATGTAAAAAGCTATTCTCAGACTCTGGACTCTATCTAAATGGTCCAACAGATAGATTTTTACCCGATGACGAGAAGCAGAGTCGGCTTCCTAGATTACTGCGTTGTATCCTATAATATACGACAAAAAGAGAATAGTTCTTTGGAATATCATACACAATTGTCGAACCCGCATGGAATTGAAGGAATAGATATATCATCAGACACGGTTATAACGACATCGGTTTATGCGACACCTCGTCTATTGCGTCAAATATTCTGTGGTACCAATCAATTCCTCACCTCATAATTGATTAACTCACACCAACAAATGCACCAAAACAAGTTTGTCACTGACAAACTTGTTTTGGTGCATTTGTTGGTGTGAATTATCAATTGTACAAAAATGCTCGGTAATATAACGTGAAGTTCATAACATCATACTCCTCGGTTATAACAACACTCGTTTATAACGACACAAAATATTTAGTCCCTTTCGTATGTTATAACGGAGTTCGACTGTATTTTGGTGGTTCATATGCTTTGAATGACCTCAGGTAAGAAAAGAGTACTGTTGACACTTCAGAACTTCGTAAAAATGGCATAAAGCTTATACGAAATGTTTTTTTTAAATTGAGGGGGCCCGGAGTTTAACAGCAGAGCTATCAGACAGAGAGAAGGTGATGTATAACAAGTTTAGTCGCAGTCGAATTTGAACTGTACTGTTACTCTGTTCTTCTCTTATGCAGACGTTACCAGCGCTCCTGACAATCCTCAAGAAGCTCGTACCATTACTAGACGGTTGGTTCTACGACATGCTATCCTCTCTGCCTGTCAACTTATGCGCCATAAAACGTAACCGTACGTACCACAAAACATTAAATTTGTGTCATGTGACCCTAGGCGTAGCCGGTATAGCGAATCGATACGGGCTGGGCGGTCCGTGGTTCGAATCCCAGCAGGGGCCAAGAATTTTCTCTTCTCCACAACAGTCCAGACCGGCCCTTGGGGCCCACCCAGCCTACTATTAAATGGGAACCGCGTTTTCTTCTTCTCCGGAGAGTAAACCAACCGAGTCGGAACGTTGACGACTCATCTCCAGCTAGCGCAGAGGTTAAGAATGAGTAACGCTGCTCTCTGTATATGCCTTCGTGGTGTGGACAGAGGCAGCTTTACTTCTTTTGTAACTTTTATGTGACCCTAGGCCTAGCCCCACACATCGCAGTCACTCTGTTTGGTAATGTAATTCGCACTGCAATTTAGGAATGTACAAATCCTTGGCGAAGAACCTGTCGGCCCGTATTTTGCCATAGACGGCAGACAGGCCCCAAACCTCCCCCGATCCAAAATGAGGTTTTCATAGCGAGTGCAGCCCCTTTGTTAAAATGGGTTTCTCAACATCAAATAAGGGCGAAGTTGCTAAAAATGTGGGGGGGGGGGGGGGGGGGGGAGAGTACCAGTAACATCAAACATGGATTCTTAAAATATGAACAATCAAATAGGAACGTAAAACTTACCCTTTTTGCATTAACTACAGACACTCGCAAAATATGAAGTAAAGTTTTTCCTACGCATGTCATGAACACATATAGGGGAGTGGAGGTCCAGGTCAGAGGCAATGGTGAGAAACGCACATATGATTTGGTCCTGGCTCCACCTGTTCAGACGGTCACTAGCTGCCACTGGACCTAACAGACAGCAAATAACATGGGAATGGATAAACATATTAGTCAGGTTTCACAGTATTAACACCGTGCATTTTCTAATCAAATAATAATAGGCTATATTCCAGAATAAAATTGGTCAATATAGTGCATTAGTCGGTTTTATTATTTTATATTAGTCAGGTGTTTGACAATTTGTAAACTTCATCGAGTATTACTACTTTGATTGAACCATCTTGTCACGAGCGTGTATGTAGCAGCCTTCGGGAGGAGATATTAGATACACACACAAAATTTTAGTAGGCAACCTGAAAGAGACCATCTGGGGAAACACAGACTTAAGACAGGAGGCAAATATTAATATGAAGCTTAAGAAAATATGGTGTGAAGGTGTGGACTAAATTTGTTTGACTTAGCAGAAGCTCTAGGATTCTGCCATGCAGAATTGTTAAGTTTGCTGGCTAGGTAATTATATTGCATTGCACATACCAGACACGTGGAAGATTCAGATTTAGTCAATAGGCTATTGTTAATCAATGGGTGTCAAAAGATGGGGGAAGAAAGCAGAAAACAGATCCGTATAGGCTATCATCCTGAAGGACGCACCGGTTAAACTATAAGAACCGTATGCCAATGAAGAACGTGGCTATTGTTATTGCTTTGTAACCTCTGTGAAACACCAAACCAACACGAAAACAAAAAACTGCACAATCAATAATAAAGAACCACTTATCACTTATGTCCCTCCTACATATTTTGACCTACAAGGTCACCATCAGGGAGGTACATACAAAGGTATACAAGTACAACAAATTTTGTCAAAGATGTGCCTGTATAGTTAAATACAATATTGTCAATTAAAATTGCTAAAAATATTTACAATATAAATCAGTTAACAGACATTTTGCAACTCTGAATTTTATCTTTCATTGCTGACAGCAGTACTCAGCGGTCCACCACGATACAAACACCAACCAGACAACACAGGAACATGCCCTTTGAATGAAGATGACAAAACAAAATGCCTGTTAACTAATTTATATTTTGAACATTTTTAGCAATTTTAATTCACAATATTTTATTTTCCTATACACGCACATCTTTGACAAAATTTGTTTTACTTGTATACCGTTGTATATACCTCCCCGATGATGACTTTGTACAGGTCGAAACATGTAGAAGGGACATAAATGACAAATGATTATTTATTATTGACTGTGCAATTTGTTGGATTAAATACTGTATAATCAATCTATTGCACAGAATATGGCTTGCAAACCATGAAAACAATTGCAATGTGATAGTGAAGGGGTCAGAGTCCTACCCACTGTTTATTTCTAAAAAATTTCAGTATAGGAGGGCAAGATGTTTAGGCCACAAACTGAGCTTCATACATAAAAGTAAACAGTAAAGATGAAGGCATAGGTGGGGAGTAAACATACTCGTATAGCTCCACTTATTCTTAACCTCAGCACTAGGCTGAGGTGAGTGGCCAACTTCATGCCACGGTCACTTTACCCCGGGTGAAAGAGCCCCAGTACTCATCAAATTCACAGCTTAGTGGTTCTCAGAGTCGGCCTAAATGTTTTGCAGAAAAAATAAATCTCTTGCCCCTGCAGGGAATCGAACCGCAATTCCTCGGTCGTCAAGCCCAAAGCCTAGTCACTATACCAGCTACACTATCCAGGGCCCCATAGGCATACCTTGGCTAATAACAGTAACGGGGGGGAAAAAGTCGACCGTGGGTATTAGGAACTTTAATTTACAAAGGAGTCAAGTTATAAAGATGGGGAAGATTCGTTTGAACCAATCCTTAATATACAATGACCTTAGACACAGAAAATTTACTATGCCTCTCTTCCTTTGTAAATGGGTGACTCAGATGTCTCTATTCTGTCTCCCACACAATGCAGATTTCATTGTTTTTCCATCTTTACATCAGCCAAATAAACATTTAGAAAATATTTCAATTTTTTTATTTGCATCTCTTCAACTCAATACCAAAACTCTATTCTTAGGTAGAAAAAATATTGGAGGGGCACTTGCCCCCCATTAGTTACACCTATGCACGGCCCTCTAGAAAATATGACTGCTATGAGGAATTTAGCACCAGTATTACAATGGAGACATTCTGTGAAATGTAATGGATTTTCTCAATCGGATTCTAGATATCATTCTTAACGGACTTTGTACATAACATTGACAGTTATTATTGAAGAATTATCAACAATAATCAGTGTTATATTTTGCTGATAATAACTACAGTCATCCAGAATAATTTTTATGTCTCCACTTACTTTACAGTGGCACACAATTTTTGCCGCGTTTTGCGTCGACTAATCTCACTGAATCAGATCTGGCTTCCATTGGCCTTAATGCTACAAAACAGAGAATCCATGTCCAAGATGTTGTCTGACTGGAGGGGTACCAATGTGGAGGAGATATGTTCTGATGTTGCTTTTGGTATCAAGAGGCCTGAATTCAGAGACGTGATGTTGAGCTGTAAGTATAATTGCTGCTGGAACCAGCCTACGTTTGAGGATTCCATTCTTCTGGGATATGATGCAGTGTCATATCCCAGAAGAAGATGGCATTTGTGGTAACTTGTAGAATATTCTGGTATTTCTACAAACATCAATTTAATTTCAATTCTTATGAATGACACATTTCATGTGGGATCTCCCATACTTATGGGAAGGGGGCTCTGGTAATGCATGGCATGATTCATATGTATGAAAATGCGTACGAATATCCACGCCATGCACAGGATTCAAACCCACAATCCCAGCATTCATTCAATGTCAGGCAACATCCTCCTCAAAACATGTGGTCACTGGAATCAGTACAATCTGACCTCACCTCAGAGAATTTCAGTTTCAAGATTAAATTTATTTTCTGTTCAACTGTGACAATAATAATCTTTGCAGTGTTCAAAGAGTTTGAAGACATACTGGAGAGGCAGGTCTGCCTGGATAATTTGGTGCAATGGCTCGAGATGGTCGTGGATCGATGTGTGGTAACAGCAGTCAGAAAGCATGGCTGCCCACTGAGACGGGTGGCTCACCATTTCTTGCTCATCTGGGTCACTGTAGGGACCAGAGTCCTTCGTGACATGACTATCTTCTCTGCGCATTCATTTGGTGAGTCATGCAGTCATTCTCTTGATTACTTGCACTGCACACATACAGTATAACATGCTGATACGTGATGAATGCCTACCCAAAGAGAAATAAAACTGTACAGTGGCTCTTCATATTAGAAACAAAGTATAAAACATCAGTCATATATCATAATTCAATACAGTAGAACCTGGATAAGAAGTCCCCGCATAAGAAGTTTTCCCCTGTAAGAAGTCTGATTTTTAAAGTCCCGAAATCCTATTGCTTTTAATAAGCTTTCCCTCTTAATAAGTCTTCCCGCTTAAGGAGTCCCTAATCCTCTGGTCCCTTGAAAGTCTTCTTAACAGGGTTCTACTGTATTTATTTTGTACCATTTGTCCAGTCTTACAAGTGACTAAATTTGGTACCAGTACTCATTGAGAAATGAAATATAATGGCTGTAAATTGATTTTCAGTTAACTGAAGCATGACAATAAAATAATCAAAGCATAATCAATATGAAGACCATTATGCAATAGAAAAGAAAGTTTAAATGTTATATACCTTAATTTATTAAGACGTTGGCTTACATAAGTTGACATCCTTAGGATAATTTAATTGAAGAAATTGGACAGAACATTTGATGAAGATTGTAGAGTTTCTTTTATAACTTGTTTTTGGAAACAGATGCAGCTGAACTTAATGCAATTTCTACTGATGGGTACAGTACCACACATTTAGACTTTCTCAAAAAATTTGTCAAAGCAGAGTTGAGCAGAATCTTTCTTCTCCTCGTACATCAGTTAGTTACAGGTCAACTCTCTATGTAACAACTCCGATACTGATACATATCTGAGACATATTTATATGTTGATAACGCAAGGATCTGGTGTAATGAACTCCCCTCTGCAATGCTGTTGTCTTGGATAATGCTTCTTTTTACCACTGTTTCTGAACAAAGTTTTCATCTGCAAGGACAGGGAAAGGCACGTAAAAAAATCTGCACTGAATCCATCCAGTCTGCTACTCAACAATGGCACAAAGATTACATTCCACATAATTTTAACACACATAATAGTATGTTTAATATAATAGCACAATACTATTTTGTGGCTTGCACAGGCTTATTCCACATGCTCAGTCTGCTAGCCAATGATTATCTGGCGCACCGTGTCGAGTTGTTGGAAGCTGAAGAGCAGATAACTGAAATGATACGGAATATCTCAATGAATGACAATGCAATCGGAGTTCCAGAAGCTCCTGGAAGACAGACTATGCCCTCAGCAACCATAGCAAGTCAAGAAATATCAGGTTGGTATAACTGCAAATACATTTGTTTCCAAAAATTTAGACTGTAGATTATTTTTGCTATAACCTCAAGAAACATTTACATATGACGTATTAAAAATACTTGTCCCATTGGGTAATTAAAGGTAATATATTTTACAAGAGAAAACATTATTTAACTACATAAAGAAAATGACTACATATAAATGAAGAAATAGTATACAGAAAAATAATCAGCAATACTAAGACATTAGAATTAGAAAATGTGGGTAAACTTTTATATAAAACAAAATGTAAATGGGAACCTAAACAGAAAAACTGGTGCAGAATGGAGAAGAATAATAATAAGAAATACTATAAAATGTAAACAGGGGCAGTGACAATTTATTATATAGAACATATAATTTAATGCAATAAGATGAACACTAGGGATGTGTACTGGAAACCCTCGCTGTTAACAGACACATCCCTGAGAAATGTCATAATAGAACTTAACTAATAAATGTGTTCTGCATTCTGTAACTACATAAATATGACATATATATATGGACACCATTTTTGGCAACCATGGCTAGTCACTTGCTGTCAGATTTGTCATGTTACATGCACTTGCCCGCACATCGGCTAATTCCCCACTAGTTATCACAGAGTACATGATACATCATGGTGCATATTTCATGTGATACTCACACACAATACAGTTACTAAAGGCAGTTTCATATAAATTCAGACAATTTACAAATAAATGGAAAGTGTTCAAGCAACAGGTTCTATTCTAGCAGTAACAGAACAAGCAGAAAACCAGCGCATACTGCAGCCATATAACACAACTTGGTTCACAAACTCCATGACACAGATTGTGAAGCAAGACTGAACTTTGTGAACTGGTACCTTCTTGGTGTGTATGATGAAAAAATAGACCCGACACTCATTCTTTTTTAGCAATGAAAGGTGGTTTCGACTAAGCAGATATGTTAACTCTCAAAATTAACAGGTTTCCTGTGTTAATCCCCAAAGTGCCATTACATGATGTTACAGTTGATGTGCAGCACATTATAAATAGCATCCTCTTATCAACATCTTCAATATTCAGTAAGTTGGCTAAAGTTGTTACGCTCCTGACTTGTATTATCTATCTAAGTGCCTGGTTTGACTCTCAGCCGGGTTACCAATACCCTTACGAGAAGATATCGTGGTTTTCATCAGTCCTTCTGTCCAACTGCCAGGATAATGCCTCAAAGTCAAGATCACTTCCTTCCAAATCTTTTTAATTTCACCAAACATGATCACCTTCTCATGTTTGGTCTAGTCCTTCTCTCCGCCTCCATAAGTACAATTGACCTTGTCACACTGAAGTTCCAAGCAAATAAACACCCACCCCTTTCCACTCTACCATAATCAGTAGACTAGTCTGTCAGCTCCGCTAACTCCTCCGCCAGCCAAAAACCATGCACTTCACTGTACATAGGCTACACTCTATCCTTTAAAAACCTTCAAGCAGCCTCATCTGCATAGACTCCTGATATTCTAAGTTCAAATTGTTTGTTATGTCAAAGAATCCATCCAAGTTCAAAGCTCTTTGTGACAACATGTTTTTATGTAACCATGAGACAATTGTTAGCCCATGACAAATCTTCAAGCTGAAGGACCAACCTCTGAGAGTTCTGCATGGCTGATTATGCAACACTGTTTACAAAATATTCCATACTTTACTCGTGTGAATTACTACACAACTACTAACATTGGGACTCTTAAAAGTTTGATGGGAAATCCTTAGTTACTAACACGATGCTTGGTCATACTGTACTTACTTCATCATGATCCATTCTTACACATTATGACCCTTAGAGGACACTTCTGAAACCATGATTTCATGGAATATGCACGCCACCTTGCAAACTTGTCTCCCTGTATCATTACAATGACACTTGTTTGGGGTTTCCCCACACAGTGATTGTCCAATTTTTGAAACAGAAAAATCAAGAATTTCCCCAGGATTATTTGTTCAAGACAAACATTCTTTATATTCTTCATTTTCTTCTATGCCACACAATTTGGGAGAAATTTTTTAAACAGGAAAAACTAAATTTTCTTGGAAATGTCTAAGAGGAACTTTTTTTTTTGGATGTCATTCTTTCTACAGCACACCATTTTGGAAGGATAGGGTGGGATGGGCCAATACATTACTAATTACAGATATGGAGGTAAATTGAATTACCTTATTAAGAATGGGTACTCTAAATTCCTACTCTGACAATACTGATCTTGAACAGAAACTATGACTGATTAATTTGATTTTTAGGGACACAACTTTCACGTCTGTGACAACTAAAGAAAATTAAGGATTACATATGTCTTGGTTCATATTTAATTAATAATTATTAATTAAATTTCCAGAATATCATGAAGAGACAATGCCATTCACTAACCAAGCCAATTCAAATGGGGCATCCAAACCATACAACTATGCATGTCTCTCTACTCAGTGCCAGGTATGGACTGCAATTACAATAGAGACTGTACTCTTGATTGCTAGAAATGTATAATAAAAATAAATTAAAATGGTTAGTACATTGTGATTCATTTCATTTTGTTGATGCATGCTTTTTTCATTAATAAATGTAAAAATAAAAACTATATTGTTTACCCATGGATAAATGGATTATCTGATCATGATGGACAGATTATCACAATATATAATATTACACATAACATGGTACAGAACCAGATACATACTCATAGAATAATCAATGAATCCTCTATATTAGACTTTCAAATGAACTATGGGATGATATCTTTATAGACAGTGATGTAGATACAATATTCAAAAATTTTTTAAACACCTATCTCAGGATATTAAACTCGTGTTTTCGGATTTCAAAATCACGAACTACATAATCGTATACAAATAAATTATGGGTAACGTCAGGAATTAAAAAATCATGCATTACTAAAAGAGAACTCTACATAAAAACTAGGAATAATAATGATCCTAGATTAAAAGAACACTATAAAGTATATTGTAAGATATTAAGTAGAGTTATTTCAACAGCAAAAAAATTATATTTGAACAAGATTATTGAAACTTCTAATAACAAAACTAAAACAACTTGGGAAGTTATAAGAAATACAACCGGAAATGGCCATGTATCTACTAATGTAACTTGCTTAAATATAAATGGTAATAACATTCAGAACCACCAAGACATAGTAAATTCATTTAATAACTTTTTCTTAGATGTGGCTAATATTACAAGAGAGAAGAGAAATAAGGATATAGAAATAGATAAGAGACCCATGGATTATCTATACACCTCATTTTTACAACCATTTCAAAAACTGGCATTAAAGAAAACAAATAGTAAAGAAATAGAAGAAATAATAAGACTTATAAAACCTAAATCAGCTCATGGATATGATGGAATAACAACAAAATTAATAAAAGCAAGCGCACCATTTATATCATCACCATTAGCATATACGTATATGTAATAAATCCCTGTCTACAGGAATATTTCTTTCTCGTTTAAAATACTCCGAAATAACACCTATACATAAAAAAGGAGACAAAACTGACATGTCGAATTATAGACCAATATCTTTACTTCCAACCTTTTCCAAAATTCTTGAAAAAGTTATATATAAAAGGTTGCTCTCTCATTTAAATAAATATAATATCTTAGCAAAGGAACAATTTGGTTTTAGAAAAAACTCTTCAACAGCATTAGCTACTCATAATTTATTAGATAATATTTATACGGCCTTAAATAATAAATGTATAGTGGGTGGAATCTTTTGTGACCTGAGAAAGGCTTTTGATTGTGTAAGCCATGACATTTTGCTGTCAAAAATTTAATTTTATGGAATTAAAGGAATTACACAAAAACTTATGAGATCTTATTTAAGAGGAAGATATCAAAGAGTAATCTTACATAAAAATGGAAATAATTGTTATTCTGAATGGAAAGGAATACAATATGGTGTGCCCCAAGGTTCAGTACTGGGTCCGGTACTTTTCCTATTATACATCAATGACCTACCAAAAATTATATCTGAATTATCAAAACCAATTCTATTTGCTGACGATACCAGCATTATTATCTCAGATAAGGATCCTACAAATTTTAAAATTAAATTAAATTAATTATTTGATACGATTAATGAATGGTTTACAAAAAATTTGTTAACAATAAACTATGAAAAAACTTGTTTTTCACAGTTTCGAACTAAAAATAGTAAAATGTTGGACATCCAAGTTAATTACTTAAATAACCAAATTTCAAGTAATTCTAATATATCGTTCTTGGGGCTAGAAATTGATAATTTTTTAACATGGAAAAATCACATAGATGTATTAATTAATAAACTAAATAGATCTTGTTTTGCAATTCGATCAGTTAAATCCATTTTCATTGGAAACATTAAAAATGGTATATTTTTCGTATGTGCATTCTATGTTAACTTATGGGATAATGTTCTGGGGTAACTCCTCGTACAGTATAAAAGTATTTAGGATACAAAAAAGGATAACTAGAGTTATGACAAATTCAACAAAAAGAGCTTCGTGTCGTAGTTTGTTTAAAGAATTGGGTATCCTCCCCTTACAAGCACAGTATATTCTATCAATCTCCATGTTTATTATAGCAAATAGGGAACTATTTACATTTAATTCTCAAGTACATAAATTTAATATCAGATCTACTTATGATCTGTATTATCCACAAACAAACTTAGCACAATTTCAAAAGGGAATATGTTATATGGGAGTAAAGATTTTTAATCATTTGCCGACAAAAATTAAAGCTATGTCTAATGACACGAAGAGCTTTAAATCTAAGTTGACAACATTTTTACTACAAAATTCTTTCTATACTACTGAAGAATTTTTTGAATTAAAGTCTGTTTAGGAATAGGGTTAATAATGTAAACAATAATATTTTATATTTATATTATGTTTTATGATGTTAAGAGTGATACATTGTATGTTGCCTTGTGTAGAGAGATGCACATGTTTTAAACTTAATTGTTTTATACTTGCTTGTTGAATGAACATAAATGATTGTGAAAATGGATATACAGCTGGATTTATATTGTAAGACTATTTTATATTCATGTTGACTGATTCTATATCTATGTACATAGATTTCTGGAAGATACATTAAATTGAAATTGAAATGCTTATTTATTACAGTAAAATAAACTGTAATTAACTGAAAGGGCTATTGGCAGATTTTTGGACCAAAACACTGGACTCTCATAAAATTCATAAAACCTTTCCTGACATCTGATACACGTGTCTATTATATTAAAAAACTGTACAGTTAAAGGGGTACATGTATGTTTGTATGTCAAGAAAATAACATTGCTCTTTTCTCTTGACACCTGGTCACAAATTTACAACATTGGGATAGTTGGGCATGGTAAGTTTCCACAATGGAAGTAGGTACAGAAGCAGATGTAAAACATTCCTAAGTTATCAGAATTTCCTATTCAGTTTTTTAGCAATTTTCAACCTTACATTAACTTTCATTCATTTAAAAAAAACTGCAGAGAGTTAATGGGAAAATAAAGCTTGAAAATTCTTTTAATCACAATTCCCTTTTCATAACAACTAACAGCTCACAAGAAACCAAAAACGTAAAGCAATACCTCAAACACCTAGCCACTGTTTTGTGCCATTACACTTTCTAGATTTATGTCGGTCTGCTTTAATCTATGTAGGTAATTAGCGACAGAAACTCTCATGAACAAAAGAGAATGAGCCAAAATGTTATTCGTAATGAACTCAGAATAAAGGTAATGGGAGTATGGAATACTTCCTTTCAAAACACAAGAAATCTCTTCAAAGACAACACAGTGCTACAACCCAAAAGCCTTAATAGTAAATGAAATAACTAATTGTTATTTCATATTGTAAAATTTAAAAGCAATTGCTTATCTGTTGCAGCCCAATTATACTAACAAGGACTTGGCTAGTGGTAGGTTGATGCAGCATATTCGTGCAGAAGATTGCCACTACAGTGAAGCAAGATACGATGTTGTTGACACAGCGTCAACCTCCTTCATCTGTACAACGCCACCATACACATACCAAGGTTATCAATAATATACTACAACACACGTCAAACCAGCAGTTCAACAGTTTTACCACTGGCTTAAAACAAACTTCAGCACTGAATAAAAGTGATTTCAATTAAATTATTTATGCAACACTTCTTCTAACAAAGAAATGAAGTGGCATATATGAGACACCAGAAATGAAGCATGTGTCCGCACTGGACTCAAATCTGAGTACACCTACATGGCCAATCAGCCATAATTCATACCCAAGTATGCTGACCATCGCATATAGCCATCATATTTCGTAATGCAGAAACTAATAAAATAAGCCACCACACTTATTACAGCAGGCACAGTATATACAGTGACACCGTTTTACGCAGTGGATCATATAAATGAGTTTGGTAACAGGAATATACACACAGTGTGTCTGGAAAACCAGTGTCATGTAAAACTGATGTTCTCCAAAAATATTGTTACCATTACATATTTTCTATAATAGGGAATCTCCCATAAGATATATTTTCTCAGTCTGTTAAAACAATTCTAAGTGACCATAGACAAACACACTTTTCACAGGATTGATTCTCTTTCCTTAGGACTTAAAGGAAGACATGAAAGACACATGTAGGAAAGAGAAGAAATCAAGTTAAAGTATGACATAAAAAAATAATGTCAATGCACACGAAAAGGTCAATACGTGTAATGCAAACTTGTAACCAGTCTGTGTATAAACTTCAGCATTTGGTGTTGGGTCAGTCAGGGCGTTTATATTTCAACTACAATACTTTCTGGAATAGTAACATATGGAACTTTAAAATATTGATATAATTCAAGCCAAAAAGCTGAAATCATAAGCAGATCTATGATGGTGTAAATGCAGCAGCTATCCAAAGAGGACAAAACGGGTAAGAGACTCACTTATCCAAGAACAAATCAGTGTATGCTTAATGTACAGTTCTGATCCAAAACATGCAACTATTAGACACTGACAAATACAGTTTCAATTTAATCTTTAAGGGATGAACAGAACAACCCGGTCCCATTACATGTACATCCTTTTTGTCTGAAAGGAAAAACATTGTCCTGCAGTGGGCATTTAAACTTTAGTGCTCTGGCCACAACAGAAACATGGAATTTAAAAGGCCATATGCTAAAGCTTAATAACTGTTTTCATACATTGAAGGGTAGAGTATGTTTATCTTGCCCAAAAAAATCCTACTTCTTTTTCTGGCTACCTTCTGTCAGAATTAACATTATCCATAACGTTCTGGATACTGGATGTTCACTTGTCACATAATTTTCAATACTGAAATTTCTATAATTAAGTTTACAATCAAGGAGTGAAATAATTAAAACAAAAATGAAATACAAGCTGATGTATTTTTAAAAACATAATGTGACAAGAAAAGCCGGTCAGTTGGTAATGACATAAATTTAAATCTTCTGACTCATGGTTTATCCTGATTTGCTATGGTGAATGTGCTTCTTACAAATATATTTGTATAACACTTTCATTTATACATATGCATATTATATCGAAATGACAATACATGCTTGCTATACCAATAGCTACTATCTGAGTACTTCTGCATTATATTATGGCTACTGATGAAGTACAATCAACATAACTGTCTGGACAAGTGTGCCGCCGCTGCTGCTGCTGGTTCCCTAGAATGCGAAGAAAAGATTTTGTCTGGTGGAGTAAAGCTAAGGGTAAAGCTATCCCATTACAGGCCTGGACAGGCCCTTAGGGCTCCAGGAGGTTGAGGCTCTCAGAATTTCTAGGCAGTTGGCACATGAAGGCGGCAAAGGTGTCAGCCCTACGTACCAGCTGCCGGAGTAAAGGTATCGACATATAATACTTACACAATGATCGGGCAAACAGTAGTGTAAAATCAGATTTTGAAATCTGGAAATATGTGGCTGCTTACACAAGCAAGCATGTAATTCCTAGAATATTCTGCCACATATTTCAGTGTGAATGATATTAATTACTTCACATTTGTCCACAACTTACCATCCTATTTCTTCAAGATATATTTTCCATCTACATCTACACCTAGGTCTTCAAAATGGTCTCTTAACTTAAGTCTCCCACGCCAAAACCCTTTATGCATTTATCTTCTCCCCCATACAAGAAACATGCCTCACCCATCACATTCTCCTTGATTTGATCATCCAAATATTTTGTGAGGGATAAAAACCATGAAACTCTGCAAATGCAATTTTCTCCAGTCTCCCGTTACTTCCTCTCTCTTAAGCCCAAATATCTTCCTCAGCACCCTATTCTCAAACACCCTCAGCCTATGTTCTTCCCTTAATATGGACAACCAAGTTTTGCCTGGTAAGTACAAGGACAACAAATTTTACAAACAATCTGACAGCACACATAATGATGGTGCATGCTCAAGGAGCTCATATCACAACATCGTAAATTTCTTCCTCCCTCGTAAAATTCCCAGTGATGCAGTGTCATACCCCAGAAGATCAAAATCCTCTCTCTACCTCATTTTAAATACATTACTTCAGCCATCTGATGTTTTATAAATCCACCATCATGGTAGTTATACCTAAAAAATTTGCATGATGTGAACAACACTTCTTGATATCAGTTCATTTTGATGCAGGATTATTTTCTTGATAAAAAGGAAGCAAACTATTCATAAACAAAAAAAAAAAATGAAAAGATTAGTAAACTACTTAATTTATTTTTCTTCTTCTTCTGTTTTAATCTGGAAGGCATAAAATAACCCATATATTAAGAGTACTGTGGAAATCTTCTAAAATATTTTATTTTATCTAAATACATTCACAGATCCAAATGTATCGACAGAACTTGTCAAAGACAACTCTGAGGTAACGAAAAAAAAATTTCATTCCACATAATTAATTTGTTATGACTACTGGCTTTCTAGATACTGGCATATTTGATATACACATATTCAAATTCATTCAAACTACAACAAGCAATACACATTACATGTGCAACTAATTATGCTCCAGCATCATATTAACAATTCTATGCAGTTGTACTATGTCAGTAGAAGTGAACAATGAAAAGAGAAAAAGTAAACAGGGACCTTAGTGTGATGGTATATGGTAATTTAATGTACTCCATACCGTGTTATGTTTTTAAAGTACATATGAACTGACCAGACTCAACGTGCCAGCTGTGTTTATGAGGCTGCACACATCTCAAAGAATTCCATAGTATGGTGCCCTGTATTTTGTTGCTGGGAAACACTGGGATCTGTAACAGTATAAAAAGCAGATCAGCAAAACCCAACCCCTTATACATTAAAATGAACTAAATGGTTTGTGTCACTTTCACTAGCCAATGTTAGTACCACCTTACTTAGACATATTCGCTATGTATACAGCAAAATCTTTCAAAGCTCTTTAACATGCAAAGCAGCAGAAACTTAACTGACAAGCTTGTCAAATAGATTTCTTGATATGTAAATCTATTATGATAATTTATCCCCTAAGGTCATTACAATTTTTCATACTGTCACCACAGAACTGATCACTTTATTAGCAAAAGTCACTAGACTTATCTGCTTTAAGGATCAGGATGTAAAATCAGGCCTTACATACATACACTACATTACAGGCTGGTTCTGAATGCAGTTGATCTGCCTGAAACTTTGTAAGTATGAATGCCTTTTCATGCAGTATATACATAACACTGCCACAATAAAAAATAAGCAAATTCATTACTTCAACTCAGTTTACAGGCACTTTTAGTACTTTTCTTTGAGCAGTGAGAATATATAAGCATAAAATGATCGTACAAAATTAGCAATTTAATTATTACAGTAATTTATTTTCAGACAAGACAAGCAATGTATGTATAACATAACACTGAGGCACATTTACGTAACTTTGTTGCTGTGGAAAAGCAATAAGTAATAAATATTTTATGAGTGTGTGTCTGTACTCTTGCATCTTTTCTGCATCATATTATATTATCATCTGGCCTGTCTGGCTCTACAATATTTTTCCATGTTATCTCATAAACAGCGTGATTTAAAAAAAAAATTATTGAGTACAAAATGTGTGTTTTGATTTTCTCTACAACTTTTGTCTGAAACATTCATCATTCTAATAAGAATTCAGCGAGATATTACCAAAAATTTACTAGTTCTTCCTGTAAAACACCCATTATTCTTGTCAGATTTTAATAAAACTTGAATTCTCTCATCAGAGTTTTGAAAAATCCTCAAATATAAAATTTCATGAAAATTCAACCAGTGGGAGCCAAGCTGTTCCATGCAGGCAGACAGATGAACAGACATGACAAAGCTAACAGCTGCTGTTCGCAATTCTGCGAATACACCTAAAAGTGCTTTGGCTAGTTCCATATAAAATCAGGAAAACTGTGTGAAAGGCTGCTACTCTGGTGACAAACTTCTGAACTACAAGAGAAAGAAATTATTTTAATTGATTCAAAGAATCTGAGCTGCATCAGACACAGACTTCAGCTCATATCTTGGCAAACAGTATGTCCCCATAGTAAAACTGCCATAGGTTATAAGACAGTAATCAAACAGCAACCCTTAAATGATCAGTATTTATTCAGGCCATCAGTACAGCTCAGCATTTGTTTCCACACTGAAAACAGTTGATATCTTCACCTGCTACACAAGATCCATCATTCTCCTCACTGCTCAAGCTTTTGAAGTCCAGCAAGTAACTCTTGTAGTCCACCTGATACAGCTGTAGGGACATTTTAACATACCTCTCACTGAGCGCATTTTTGTGTCTTACACACACATGGAAAGAATTGATCACTTTCCATTCCTGAAACAACATTCAAGTGCATTACTGATTTTCTCTAACAATCTGCAAATTGCCAAGTTCTTAAATAACTAATTACATGGTACATGACCTTCTGGAAGGTGTTGATACTATGTGTATTTACCCATGTTAAAAACACACTACACAACATTTCTGAACCTATCCGAATAATGATGAAGGATTCAGGGTTACTATAAACATGCTCCAATACGAACGACATAACCCCCCCCCCCCCCCTCACCTACCCTACAAGTCAGGATCTCAGTTTCACATTATATTCACCGTGCATTTTTGTACAATTGATTAACTCACACCAACAAATGCACCAAAACAAGTTTTGGCAATGTAGAAGTGCCGAAATGCGTATTGGGGTAATCTTTTAATAAAGAAACCAATGACAAAACTTGTTTTGGTGCATTTGTTGGTGTGAGTTAATCAGTTGTCAGGATCTCAGGTTTAAAAGATGAACTATAATATCATTTATAAATATGAATCAGTCACTATCAAATTCTACTTTAAACCAACATACTTACAAAATCCAATGCTTTCATTGCACGATAAACTTCATTCATAATATCATTTGGCTTACTCTGTGATCGAATACCTGTAATAAAAAGGGTGTTGTATACATGCGGTCTAGTTCTTTTTAGACAAATCTACATGTATACAAATTTTTATGAAAACTTAAATGTATACTTATAATTTATAACAATTCAAAGATTATGATAAAAACATACAACAGGCTTTCTGAAAGTCTGGTACAAACTGCCACTGCGACACTGTGTGTAACACTATGAACAAATTTTAGACATGCACACTACCTTTCAACATGATCACCACCTCCACTGAGGCATTTGTCCCAGTGGGAATCTAATGCCTGAAAGCCCTCGGTGAATAAGACCACATCAAGTGCATGGAGCCAACTGATCACTCCTGCAGCAAAACAGTTTTTGAGAGGCCTAAAAGATTGAAGTCTGAAGGTACCACATCTGGATTGTGTTGTGAAAGGTATGACACTTCCCATCCATACAGGTCAAACTATTGTTTGTGGTCATCTGGGCTGTTTGGGGTGTCTCACTTTCATGGAGAATGGCGACATCAAGGTTGAGCCATCCCAGCTTCTTGCTTCGAACGGCTTCTTTCAGTCCATCCAGTAAGTTACAGTAGCATCGACTGTCTCGCCTCTAGAGATGAACTTGGGCCTCTCAAAAAGTCTTCTGTTGCAAGAGCGATCAATTGGCTACACCTGATGCTCCATTAATTCACCTCCGTCAAGTGGGAAATTGTATTTCTGCAGCCCTTATGGAGTAAGATGTGAACATCAGACATTTTAAGGTTTTAAGGTGAAACTGAGGAAAAGCGAAATCAGGAATGCCAGGGATGATGATCCACACCACGTCTCAGTCGAAAAACATGAACAGTTTACAATGGTTCACAAGTTTGACACCTCTGCTGACAACTGAAACTTGTATGCCAAAATTCATGTTAAACCTTAAACAACTATGGTAGGTATTTAAATTGGTTTATGAAAAATGTATCATTTGAATAGACAAAGATAAAATTATGACACAAATGGCATTTTGTGGAAAATAAGACACAGATTACACAGCATGTCTTAAAAATGCAGTAAATTTCCTTGTTGCCTAAATATATAAAATGAATTTCTAGGGTTTTTTTTAAGTGTGTTCGCGTGTGCAAATGCAGGTCATTTAACAGGTTAAACTCCTCTATGTACTTAATACCCACCATTCCACACGCAGTTCTTTCTTATTTCTGGCAGAACATTTTTAAACACATTTATACTGCAGAAAAGGAGTTGCAACAAATGACAACAGCACTGGGCTGCAGGGCTTCCAGATGTTCAGCGATTCTGATCTCATAACAATATAAAAACACTTACCCAAATGCCACTTTGCCCTCTTTACCGGAGTTCCTCTGGATGGTCTGTCACTACCTCCACCAGAATTTGGCCCCACCACTCGGTCCCGCAGAGCTGCTGACAGAACAGCACATTGCCCTCACCACCAGGTATCATCTTCGATTAGTGTCGCAAATAACCGGGAATTTTGAAATGTGGCAAAAAGAACAATGAATGCTTGAAAAAAACTTTGGGAAAAAGTTAGGAAAAGTTCATATTAACACGAATGAAAATAAATTACAACACTCATAACCTACATATGTATTTTGTGTACAAATAATATCAACCCTTTGTTTTGTAACACTTCTTGCTATATACTCTACCCCCTGAAATAAGACTCCTTTGCATTCTTACCACTTAAATCAATAAATTCAGCCCAAAACACATTTATCACAACCACTACCCATGTCACATGGTATCAAATTAGTAACAATGTAACAAACGTTTCAGCAACAAATTACCTGTGTTGCCTTCATCATGCCAACATAACAGACACAAATGGCTATCAATTGATTTAGTTCATAACCAGGAAATCCAAAGAATTTTGTAACCTCAAATAAGTTTCAGCAAACAGCTCAAGACAGAAATATGAAACACATACTCTAATACAAAGAAACATTACAGCATCCATCACAACATCCAGACCAACAGTCCCCTCCCCCCGATATTGTATGGCTCTACATTTGCTGGGCCATGTTACCAGCTTCCTTTTGCTGCAAATTATGATTCGCCAACACTCATAAGCAACTCGAAATGTACTGTCTAAAGGCATTTCTGTGCTATGAATGTGCATGTTATTAATTTCTCAATAGTTCTTGGAAACTGTTACACTTTGTATTCTTCACTAAACTGTTGAACTCAGAATGGTTACGAAGCAGATTACTCTCAAGCATCCTTGGCCATTACAAGGAAAGTGAACTGGGAAGATTAGAAAACCATGATGTCATATGTCACAACCGGTGAACTATTTACAACGTGTATACATTTTCAAAGCTCTTTCTGAGCAACCTGGACACTTCAGTAATACAAATATCCACAAAACACCGAAATAAACAATGAAAGCATACGATGTGCACTGCAACATGGTGTGAAGAGTTTGTAATGATCAATCATGTATTTGCTTCTCCCACAGGGAAATATACAACAGAAAATGTATGTTACCAACACAAATAACTCTGATAGATATGTGCAGCATCAAAGACTACATGAATTTTATGAAAAGGGGGAATACCCTACAGCATAAAATTTCAGAAAAGTTATGGAGAAGAAAGTTCGGTTTTTTGGATTCATTCTCCAGTCTCAGAAACATTACGGCAAATTGGATTCATATACACAAAATGTAATGACAGAACGAAATTTTTGGTAGAATGAAGAGACAGTGTGACAACACATGTAGAATCTTGTAGGATATTGTGTACCATCTGTTCACTACAGAAAACACAACTTTTTTGTGGACAAAATTTAGGTGAAGAAAAATTATTTCTTAAAATGTACATGGCAGAACTTGATGGAAAAATTCTGCCCCCTCCCCATAAATAATAAATAAATAAAATTCTGTTCACTTAGAATTCTCTCTTACTTAAACCGCACTGTACTACAAACTACAGAAGTAACTTACGAAGTATTCTTTCTGGATGTGGTCGAATGGGGCTTGGATTCAGCTCGCTGGGGCTGAATGAGACTGGAGGAGGACTGCTTGCAACATAAAACTCCTTCAGCTCAGCCTTTGCAGCCTCATCTGCTATCCTCTTATTATCAATAATCAAATGATATGCAATAGCAAGCTGGTCATGTGGGTCTCCGCTGAGGAGGGCACTGTGCACCTCATGCTCCTTCACCCCAAATTTCTGTAAAAGTACTTTATTCTCTCATTCACTACATACAAAACAAAAACAGTACAGTTTAAACAGAACATAAAACATCTGCTCCTTCATAGCCTCAAATGTATTTCTGTGAAGATATGGCACAAATCTGTTGACTCTTATTGCAGGTACCAATTCTACAGTCTTCAAACAAAATACACACTTTTAACATTATTTGACAATACAGTTAACATAAATCTGTGCATAAAGGAATATAATATGTTTCAATTAAAACTTCAAAACCTTTTATTTATTTATTTACATCATTCTAAATAATGGTGAAGAACAATTATAACATGCCCATTCCTTTGTCATATTTCTGAGATATTCCAGCAATATGTGTTCACAAATACGAGTACTAGATGACACATGACATAAGATTCCTCTGTGATTAAATGAATTCAAAAGCCATTTATGAAGATGAAGGGAAACTTCAGTTAAAATTAAAGTTACATTTTTGGAATCAGAAGATCCAAATTAAGGTGTGATAAAACCCAGGTGGTTAATACAAGGAGGCACACATTCAAGTTCACAGTATTTCATGTCAGGTTTGTGGTGGAGCAAGATACTCTCTGGGTACTTCAGCTTTCACATCTCAACTGCAACTTTATTCATACTCCGTACACATCTAGAGATGAGCACCAGTCAAAATCAGACACACTATCACCTCATTTTTATTACTCATTTGTATCAGACATGAGGGGATGCAACATGTGCATGCACGCGCACACACACAAGCAAAACATCCATTCTTCACCCTGGTTTTTCTTAATACACTGCACTGAAATGACAGCAATCACATATACGATAAACTTATCACTACATACACCTGCTGGCTACAAGGAAAATATGCTAATGCATGGAAGGATGGAACAATTTATGTCATGGTGCCTCAGAGTAACAGATTTACCTAGTAACAGGCGCAAAGCAATGCCAGTGGTGGACAGCAATAACTTTATGCACTCAAAAGTAATGGGAGGGGGGGGGGGGGGGGGCAGCAATTTGGGAGTACCAAATTGCACTACCGAAGACAAAGCCTATAATTTCCACATCATCTCACAGCTGTTGACGGTTACCAAGTGCCTATTTCTTCCGTCTGTAGGATGCTTTAACCCTTGTTGGTCCAATGCTGAGTTACATTCAACAGCATGTTATGTTGTCCCCGGTCCAACGTCAAGCTCAAATCAACATGTTACTTCACAATGTTTTATGCTATTTTTCCCTAAGCTCCTGCTGTCTTCTGGTTGCTCCTTGAACTCCGAGATTAGAAATTTTGTGGGAAATTAATTTGGACCAGACTATTACAATTCACAAAAAATAATTTGGCCTGCAAAGGGTTAAAATTATGGTGACTCTTAACTGCATTTAACACAGTACAATATAGTTGGTCATAGATGAGGAATTGTGTGCTTGCTTCATAGACTGGCAGAAGGCATTTGACCGTGTCAACTGGACCAAATTAATGCAAATCCTAAAAGGAATTGGGATAGACTGGCGCGAAAGAAGATTAGTCAGCAAATTGTACATGGAACAAAGTGTCAAAATACGACTGGACCAAGGGGAGACGAGAAGTGTGAAGATTGGAAGAGGAGTTAGACAAGGTTGCTGTTTGTCACCGATTCTGTTCAACTTATACAGCGAGTACCTTACCAAGGAAGCTCTTGAAGGGTTTGGAGACTTCAAAATAGGAGGACAAGTAATTCGCACTGTGAAATATGCAGATGACCTTGTGCTACTGGCTAGGGAAGAAAACGTGCTACAGGGCATGATTGATAGACTAATTGAAATTGGAAGACGCTATGGAATGGAAATGAATGTGGGAAAAACTAAAGTAATGAAAATCTCAAGGCAACCATCCCCAATGAAAATTATGATAGATCAAAAACAATTGGAGAATGTGGAATATTTCAATTATTTGGGTAGCATGATAACAAGTGATGCAAGGTGTACACGTGAAATTAAATCCAGAATTGCCATGGCAAAAACAGCATTCAACAAGAAGAAAAATCTTTTCACCAGCAAACTGGAATTAAATTTAAGGAAGAAACTAGTAAAGTGCTACATTTGGAGCATAGCTTTGTATGGTGCTGAAACGTGGACACTTCGGAAAGTAGATCAGAAGTATCTGGAAAGTTTTGAAATGTGGTGCTGGAGAAGAATGGAGAAGATCAGTTGGACCGATCGTGTGAGAAATGAAGAAGTATTACACAGAGTCAAGGAGGAGAGGAATATACTACATACAATAAAAAGAAGAAAGGCTAACTGGATTGGTCACATCTTGCGTAGAAACTGCCTTCTGAAACACGTGATTGAAGGAAAGTTAGAAGGAAGGATAGAAATGACGGGACGACGAGGGAGAAGACGTAAGCAGCTACTGGATGACCTTAAGGAAAAGAAAAGATACTGGAAATTGAAAGAGGAAGCACTAGATCGCACCCTGTGGAGAACTCGCTTTGGAAGAGGCTACGGACCTGTCGTAAGACAGACTACAGAATGAATGAATGAATATAGTAAAATCATGTCTCTTCCACATTTAATAAAAAAGAAAATTAAACAAAGAGTATTTATGTCAGATATTATGCAAGTAACTTACCTCACATACTTCACTCACAGCATCAGTGTCAATGACAGAAGAGTCCTGTTCTACTGGAGATGGAAACAGATATGCTGGAAGTTCACGCTGGAACCACTCATGTTTTCTTGCATGAAACAAAATGTAAAATTTTCAGAGTCATACATAAATAAAACTGTGCCCTCTTCTATCCTAATACAATCACATTTTATGTTGACTATATTGGACCGACTATAACGCACACTTTACTCCTTCAAATCCTCTCCTCAACAACCTGAGAACTAATAAATATTATTATAACAGCTTGTAGTAAACACCCCCCTCTCCCCCCCCCCCCCCCAAAAAAAAACTGAAAGTGCATAACAGGACCATGCAGTCAATTTCTTTGGGAGGTATACACAGTACATAATTATGGTATTTAGGTGAATATGGTACTTGTGTCCACAGTGTGCCTATGAGATGTTTTACAAGTGATGCTGGTATCACGTACAAGTCTGTTAAGGCCTAGCAGACACACGGCAAGAATCATTACTAAATGTCCTACAGAAGCAGAGAAGCAAGGAAATCCTGAAGTAGCAACACAAAGAATTTACATAATTGTTCCTTGGTGCATGTAACTGCTCACTTTTGCCTTCACACCTTTCTTAAGCAGTTACTGTGAATGCTGAGATGGAACAGACAGTTGTTAATGGCATTTAATTCTATACTCCATGGAACTGATGAAATTATTTTCTATATATAAAAGGTAAAAGGATTAAACTGTATTACTTTGTGACAACAATGATTAATCTTTTGGTTTAATATCACACTTTCTTAATAAGCTGCTCAAGGAAGACCACGTAACTATACCTCCACTCCCCCACGTGCCTTCATGCAGTGCATGGGCATAGCTTTACCTTTACTAAAAAGAGATTCATGTGGCACTCACTTTATATCTTCAATGGTGGCCCTCTTCATTGGGTCAATTTGTAACATATGGCACAGCATGCTCACAACTGATTTGTTCAGGTACTCAGGGATGGGAAAAATTCCAGCTATAACAATAGTTAACAGCTGTCACTTGTTGACAGAGACAAAAAAAATACCACAGACATACAATGAAATGTGTACAGTTTACTACTCCTTTATGTTGGCCAACTGCATAAGCTGTCCACATAGTCTGGGAGCTATGAAATGCAGTCAGGATCAAACATGTATTTTTTAAAGTTTAGAGTTTGAACACAACAGCTACCATTACCATTAAAATTCAAAACAATGGTCAAAATGATGCTTAATTAAGCACAGGGACAATTTTCCTTTCACCATACAATGACAACCACTAACCCAAACACAGCAACTCTCAAAATGTTGTGTACAATAAATATTTGACACTTACATAAATAATACTACGTATTCTGTCTGATACACCTCAGATAACAGACAATGGTCCACACAACTGTGGTGTAGCGAGTCACTATTTGTTTGAGAACTCAGTAACATGGCAAAGACAAGAAACATGAAAGATTATTTAATTTTCTGATACCTTTCTCCCATTCATAAAAACTCTGTATGGTGTACAGGGAGATGAGATGACAAGTGTTTATCCAGACCCACTAGAGTCATGCGGCTGATTGTTTCAAACAAGCTTCATGATTTTCATCAACTACAAATGTTATTTATCATTTTTTGTATGGTTTGGTTTACGCTGATGGCACCTCAGACTACTATACAGCACTGACAGTAGGAAGATCAGTGAATGACGCATTGGAAAGGATCTGAATGCGCACAGTCAGGATTAATATGGGGAAAACCATAAAAAAACCTTGGTCAGGATAGGTTTGTCCTGGCTGACATTAAAACCACACATTTCCAAATACAAACGTAGAGCATTAATGCTATGACAGGCTGCTCAGTTGCTATTTATCACTGACTCAGTTCAAACAACTTACATGATGAAATGCAAATGGAATAGGAAAGAGGGGGTTGCTGTTTACATGTGGTGAGCAAAACTGAGACACCAGCAGAGGCCAAACTGCGCACCTCATATACGATCCAGACATGTTAATTACTGAACCAAACAGTTATGTGCTGTGCTTTGCTAATGGTATACAGAAATAACACATATAGGCCCTACAACAGAGAATGAGAAAGCAGAACCACGATTTACTCCACAGAAACTTACATTTTATTTTCCGAAACAGCGTTGGAACGTGTTCATCATCGAATGGTAAAGTACCACACAATAAGGCATAAAGGATCACACCACATGACCATATATCCACTTCAGGGCCTGCATACAGCTTGCCTGAAATCACTTCTGGGGCAGCGTAATTTGGAGACCCACAGCTTGTACGAAGAAACTCGCCATCCATCATCATGTTGGACAAACCTAGAAATATTCAACACAGCTTCTATACTTTGGTTCAAAACTATAAATGGAAAGAAACAATGTACAATGCACGGCAGAAACCTTCTTGCATCTGTTGAATGTGTCACGAGTACAAAATCATGAATGAAACCATACTAACTTGACTACAAATGAGGCACTGTCACTTTTATTTTTGTTTGAGTGGTTGGGGGAGGGGGGACCACTCAACTTTCATTATTACTGCAACACACACACACACACACACACAGAGTTCTATATTACTGGAGCCATTACAGCACAATCAATGGCTCTATACCTCAGATGCACTTCAAGACACAACAGCCATCAGAAGTGCTGTCACACTTCCGCTGTCTTTGCTTCCATGCAACCAAGAGGATGATGTCTGACGAAGGACACTTATTATATCAACAGTCCACGGATATACATGGGCTGAGGTATGCCACAGTGCAAAGATATTACCTACGTTGTAAATGCAATTATCTTTTCTATCACAAACTAAGTATAAAGTGTAAGTGCTAATATGAATTTCCTTTAGAAAGTCTGATTTTTTTAAAGCCTTTAAGCTAACTGTGCCTGTTAAGCAAATGTTTAATAATGACATTATTAAGGGGCTCCCACTGACCTAAATGTTGGCGGATGCCACCAAGCAGTCATTTGGCACTACACATGGAGACAGTAAGGACCATCAAAAGTTGCAAATACAGTCTAATTCTACATGGAACCATCAAGACACACATTAAAATATGCTCATGTTTAAAGCTGATAATGAACAAAAACTGCAGTAAATTAAGGATATAAAAACTCAGCAAGACAACAACAAAATCAAACACTTCCTCCTGAAATTTACAAAATTCATTTACAATGCTGTGTCCCACATGAATCAAAATTCAGGACAACATGACATGTGCATGAAAGAGTTAACGACTACAAATTAAATGTTCATACCAAAATCTGCTATTTTCACGTGCAGGTATTGGTCAAGAAGCAAATTTTCTGGCTTCAAGTCACGATGTACGATCATGTGCCGGTGACAGTAATCTACACCAGAAATAATCTGCTGGAAAAATCTACGTGCTTCATACTCCTTCAACTGAAATTGAAATAAATGCACATTACATTCTGTTTTTTTTTTTTGAACAAAGAGGTAAACATGTCTGAAATTATGACTTAGTGAAACATTTTGAAATGCTTTAAAAATGTCAGTGAAGAAAACCTTGAAGAACACCCACAAAGTAACGCATAAGAATCAAGTTGATGACTGATGCAGATATTGTCAGTGCTCTTGCAGAACAATGGGATAAGGAATTCAATGGGGACACGTGACAGGGAGGAAGCAAGAAACGGTAACCATGTGTCACAGCGTGGAAATACAATGTGCAGACATTTGGCTAGTCAACATGCATCAGTGGGGACTTGGCTGTAGTAATATTACAATGCCCATTAAGATTTGATCTCTCACAAAAAGTCTACCTGTCCCCCCCCCCCCCCCCCCCCCCCCCCCACCACACACACACACGAGCGAGACAGAGAGAGGAGGAGGAGAAGAAGACAAAGAAGAAGAAGAAACAAAAAACACAACACAAACCAAACATTACAGGCCATCTGTTAAAATGAAAGTCATCTGTATGCACCTCAAAGGTAAAACGCAGTTAAATAATGTGATGGACTGTAAAAATACAAATCACAAAACAACACATGTTGGGTTATCCATAACATACAATTATCTGTGCATTAGCCTGGAAAATCGGCCAGGAATTGAGTGTGTGTGATTTCCTTCCCTCATGTACTTTCTAAACCTGTATCTAAAACAATGAAATAGTACCATCCTGTTTCATGAATTCTTACCTTCCCATGTTTAACAATGTAGTCAAACAACTCTCCTCCGGCCACATGTTCCATGATCATAAATATGTCAGTTGGGGTACTGATCACCTGGTACCTATACAATGAAACAAACAAATTAGTTTCACACAAAATTGTGTAGCTTGTCAGCTGTGAACAGAATTCAGTTACCTGCAATGTATGTGTAAGGGATTGATGATAAGTATACAGAACAAGGTTACTGCTTGTGTCCACCATGTAGATCTATATTAAGCGCTGGTGTCCCTCTGACCACCAAATTGTGATGGAAATTTCTACACATTTATGCTCAAACAACAGACAACCTATAAATCTAAGCAACACGAGACACACAAATACAAGATATATGGAGAAATAATTATTTTTTCTGTGTAGTTTGTGTAACAAACTCACAGTTTAATTATGTGTGGATGCCGGAAGAGTTTAAGATTTTGGATTTCTCGGCGAATTTTTCCAACGACATCAAGACTCTTGATTTTCTGCCTATTCAAAATCTTCACAGCCACTTTATGCTTTGTGAGCTGATGTTCACCAACTGCAAAAATAAACACAAGAGATAAAGGTAAAACTATCCCTGCTAAGAAAAACTATATCCTGAAGACATACACACTGTATGTCTCACAGCTAGGCCTTCAACTAGACACAGTGAGTGATCAGCTCCACATTCAAATCACATCACCCCTTGGATGAAAGTGGGTCCATTTATTTTACTTGTTTTATAGTCAGAATGGTTTATAATTTTCTGACTTGAACACAAGAGGAGCTCCTTTATTTTCTTATTAATATATATATACATACATATATGCATACATACATTTGCAGTAACAGATCCAAAAGGTAGTAAGAATGAAAACAGGATGCAGAATAAGTAAAAAAATTTACAAACAGTCAGACAAGTACAGTATCCAATAAATATACAGCTGAGCTGGTAACACATTTCATAAATGTATACATGAGAAAAAACCATGAAACATACATACTGTCCATCATTCAACAAGCATTGTGAACCTTTGTAAAACATGCAGCAACTAAATCAAAATCACGTACATTAATGTTTAAGAACACGCTAATGGGCTCGCTGTTAGGCAGATGGTAACACAATTATTATATCTGTATTTTTCATACTTATATACATGCAAATAGAACCATCAGGCAATCACATGAATTCAGTTCCTACTCTTGTGATTCTGAGGTTCAAAAAGTTTTATTTTACAGGCATTTTATTATACTTTGTTTTTACCATTTTAAATACTGAAAACACAAGTATATTATGTAATAACATTAACAAACAGCATAAAGAGAATTACAGCAGCAATTACTAATTTGGTCAAGATTTGTAAAAACAGCACAGCAATTATAAAGTAACAGAACAAACTGTAATTTTTGCTGTTACACAAATTCAAGTGTATCTTTTCACAAATATAAATCAATCTTTCATTCATTACATCACTATTTTCACACTACCTGAAAGAAATCTATACATCCCCTCTACCCTTGCCAACAAATAAGAATGAAGGCAATGAGCAAACAGAATGGAAAAGGAGCTTACAACTGTTTCACTGTGTGGGAATTACATGTATCAACTGTCTGGGCTTTCCTTCAGGGAACTTCATGTGTTTTTCACTTTTAGGTACTGTTCTACCTACACTGTGTGGACCAGCTACAGCAAACCCTGGCATCTCATCTTAATTTGAAGTGATTTTTAAAAGGTTACAACCTTATGCTATTTGGCTTCTTGATACAGAGGGGACTTTTAATGGCTGATCAATTTGGTCTCAAGGGTGGAACAACCCCCGTCTCACTCTGCCTGCTCTAGGGTAGGAGGTTGATTTTTTAAGCAAATCATAAGTCTTGTGTTTTTAAAGTAATCTTTCTGCGACTTTTCGTTAAAGAACTTCGGCTCCAGAAGGATTATCCCATCGTTCAAACCTAAAGAATAATGATTCTCTAAAAGGGTTCACATTCAACAAAAGCCAACGATTTTCATTACACACACTCCACAACAGTCCTGCTCAGTGTTTTTGTCTACACGATGGGAAAGTATCATTACTGTTATAAAGCAAACTTCATCCATGAAGTTAACCGAAGCCCCTACGGTATGGAACAATACGAAATAATTTGACTACCGTGTCAGATCTTTGTGCCACGACCTCAAAATAAGATAAGAATTATACACTTTTAATAAGAGTTAACTTGCACTTACTCTTTACTTTTCCAAATGTACCCACACCTAACGTTTGCCCCAAGGTGTAATGTCCAATCTTCACAATGGGCTGTTGTGAAGCTTGCTGCAGTTTCTCCGCCATTACTAATATGTGGTCATACTTTCTTCCGTAATTAATATTACGCGTGCGAAAAATTAGTTACACGCACATACAAGTAAGGTAATCTACAAACTGAGACAATATAATACTGATACATTCTCAACTACATTATGCATCAGTGACCGCAGTTGGTCCGTGTCGGACAACTATGAACTATACCGTGGAAAAGAAGCTGAACTTCCGTGGTTACTTGAAATCGCTGTAATTCTGCATTGATATTTGGCGCTAATGTCACACTTTACCTTTTTTTTTTTGTTCAAGTCCACGTCAACTTAATGGCTATATGTCCGTCTTGGTTACAAATCCCTCTTGTGGTTCACGATCAGATTTTAATGTCTTCGACCATACTCATTACTCAACCACGTGGAATTCAAGATGCTTGAAAGCAAACTTGGTATGATTTAATTCCTATGAACTGTGCTGAAGAAGATTCAAGTCTTCTTGGATATGATAACTCTTGACGATGGAGGCAGTCAATGTTCCACATCAGCAACGTTAACACTCTCAAGTCAATTTATTTCGCATATTTTCACTCTATTGTACAATACGGAATAATTTTTGGGGGAAATTCGTCCAACAGCAGGAAGATATTTACATTACAAAAGAAAATCATCAGAATTATGGTTGGTGCACATCCTAGAACTTCATGCAGAAGTCTATTTAAAAAACTGGAGATTTTGCCTGTTCCATGCCAATATATATTTTCATTAATGAACTTCCTCGTTGATAATCAAGAAAACTTTCAAACAAATTCATCAATACACAGTATTAATACAAGGAATAAGCACCATCTTCATAGACCAATTGTCAACCTATCATGCTTTCAGAAAAGTACATTCTATTCTAGTATCAGGATCTTCAATAGCTTACCATGTAATATCAAAAATCTTAAGAATAAAAAGGCACAATTTAAAGCAGCACTAAGAAGATACTTAAATGCACACTCCTTTTACTCTGTAGATGAATTTCTTATGAGTACTGTTAACCTATAATACTGACGTCTAAGACTGCACATAGAATGTTCAAAGCATTTTGCAATGTACATCTTGTATGATTTTGTATGTTATGACTTATTCCACATCCTCTTGTCTTGTGACAAAATTATGGATCCATGGAATGTATATACCGTATATTCTCGAATCTAATCCGCACCCAGTTTTTGGCGACTTCTTAAACGAAAAAAGTTAGTTCGCGATTCTAATCCGCACCTTTCCTTCAACCACCCCTTGCCCATGGGGCGACTGATTGAATAATATTGGATGTTACCAATGCGTTAACCTTTAGCGGCCGGACTTATTTCTCAGCTTTGCTCTTTAAATCGAGATAAGTGGCCTACTTCACGGCACAAGCCCTGTGTGATCGGGTCTGCGGTCCCCGCGTTGGCCGTTTAAACTTTTGCGCTATCGTTAGAAAAACTTTAATATTATTTTATCTGTAAGAGATAAAATGGTGGAATTACTTCCACTTTCTAGAAAATGGAACACGCTTTTAGCAGAGCACTTTAGAAATTCAGCATGTATCCTTACTGCCTAAATAAACAAAATGCAATTTCATATTCTTGTGAATTTGAATTTTATGTCGTCATTTTTGTGTAAATAATATAATAAAATAATAGATTATTGTATTGTATTGTTCTTACGTTGTTTATTAATTACGTTATTGTTATATTGTACAGCAGCTCAATCATTTTTCCAAAATCCAGCTCTAGACCGCGAATCTAATCCGCATCTGATTTTTTAGCCCTCTAAAACTGTAAAAAAGGTGCGGATTAGATTCGAGAATATACGGTATGTAGTGAGCTCCTCCAACACATTGGTCGCTCCACACGGTGACATGTCCCAGAAGGCTTGAATCTTCATAATCACAACTATGGGAATCTCAAATCTTGCAAGTTGCAAGCAAAGTAAAAATCACTTCAAAATTTTTGCTTTACCTGAAATTTCTTAAATTACAATTTGAAAAATGTAACTCTTATTGACTTCTCTGATCTTTAAACAACTGCTGTTTTCACCACCAGTATTACTGACAAGCAGGCTGAATTCTTATAGTGTATTCCCAATTTGCCAACTTGTACAAAATGGATGACAAGAGCAGTAATTAAAGTTGTCCTTGTACATCTCATAAGGGCACATGTGGAACTGGAGGCCTAGTTCCATGCATCCGTAATCTTGTCAGTATATCGACGCAAGATGTAAGCCTGTCTCCAGCCACTGTATCTCTGGCATGCATTGAATAGGAGGCTGTTTGGGCCACAGAGCTGGCCTGAACACTTTGAAGAAGAGAAAAGCCTCCTCTACCTGCTGGGAATCAAAGTTGATTCTTGTCATCCAGCCCACAGCCCAGTCACTAGTATGTGCATTCGCAAAATTTCAAAAAGCGACTATTAGCTTTGTCATGTCTAGTCTGTCCATATGGAACTCAGCTCCCACCAGATGGAATTTCATGAAATTTGATATTTCTGGATTTTTCAAAAATCTGTCAAGAAAATTCAAGTTTCATTTGACAAAAATAACATATACTTTACATGAAGACCTATGTACATTTGTGATATCTCACTGAATTCTTAGAATGAGAAATGTTTCAGACAAAAGTTGTAGCAAAAGTCAAAACACATTTTATATTTAATGAACTTTTTTTTCTGAAAATCGTGCCTTTTATAACATGAAAAATATGTCAGAGACAGACAGGCCACAGATGACGACACATGCGTTTTGCATGCCAAATAACTAAGGCATGAACAAACACACACTCATAATATTTAATACTTGCTTTTTCACGGTAAGAAAGGTTACACGAACGCCCATCAATGTTACCTTGACTGTCCTGTCTATGCTAACCTAACTCCTATGTAAAATACCAACACATTTCACCAGTAAAGGCCATTGTACAGCAAGACTATGATGTTCTTCATATGAAAGAAAGGTAAAGGAAATGTTGACCACCAGAAATTTCAATGCAGAAAGTTTTCATGCACTATGAAGTTCACATTCTGAACATGATAAATCTGCGGACAGTCAGCAGTACTGCAGAGTGCCATCCTTTCTTCTTCACCACATGCACAATGACTTGAAACAGTATTGCAATGTAACACAGCAATGGTTAGTGCCAATAGTGGAAGAGATGTACAAAAATTTACTTCATTCCCCACATTTTCACAATAGAGTAAGGTTATACTTGAATTACATGTATCCTAATTAGTGAGTTAAGTATGAAGGCCCCACAGAATTAGCCTCCCTAACACTAATGACAATGGAAAAGCTACAATCACAGATCACAGTGTAGTTCCGACAGTTGACCACAGTATTCTCAGATGTGCAACAATGTAAACATTATTTTTGCATTGCCCACATCACACACAAGTCTACCAACTCTGAACACAACTTCCAGACCTGGATTTTAATACAGCTTTGATTTTGTAACAGTACATTAAAATATTCTGTGCAGTAAGACAATAAATGATTGAATAAACTGTTCAGTCAAGATATGAGGTTCACACAGAAGTGGCTCAGATTACTGGGGTTGTGGAATATTAAGTCACATACTCTGGTGGAAATTTACTGACATTTTAGAGAAACCTGCTGTCTCAATCTTCATGGTAGAAGATTAAGGCATCAGCTTCCTGTGAAACACTGGTAAATTTCTATCATGCTGCATGGCGTCATCCCACGATATGAAGACACATATACTCTGTACTGTCCAACATTAAGAGGAAAATCTGGTGTAGATTTCTTCACTGTTTTGCACAATCTTTTTTCTTACAACATTTTATTACACCACAATCCTAATGTGCCAGAATGTGAAAAATGCAGTTACACAAAGCAACCAATGTAATGCAAGGTTTGAGGTTCTCACAGCAGTGTTGTTGAATGATTCTGGTCTTGTAGGATGTTATGTTGCACCTTCATCATCAGACTCAAACAGTCCAAGACTGATCAACCTTGAAAATGAAAGCCCTGTGATCCTTCAAAGTGTCAAGGAGCTATTTACCCAATTACACAGCATACCATCGCAGAAGACTTGAATCTTCAAGCAATGTAACTCAGTTGTACTTCTGATTTAGAAGACAGCACATTCTCTTCAGTCTCATTTTATTTTTTCTTTCTTTCTTTAGATGCATAATACTGTTTGTTATGTCAGCAGTGGTGGTTAAAGTCAGCTGTGTGGGTAGGGAGAAATAATGGGCTAAAAAATGGCCCTCTGCCCCAGTACTGCAAATTTCTTAGGCAAGTTTTTGCCTACCTTAAATAAATACAGAGTCCAGCAGATGCCACCACAAATAAAACGCAGCAATCCAAACTGTGATAGCTGCCACCATCATAAGGGCAGAAACATCAGTACCTTATCCCCCAGAAAATACAGTGTCACAAGCCAGAAGACTTATCTTCGTAGTAACCCATGTAGGAAATTCAAATCTCGAAACTCAAAAACTTGTGATGAATAAGAAGTACATTGATTGCTTTGCACAATATTAAGGCACATGTGGAAGTGGTGGTACAGCTCCACCCATCTTAACCTTGGCAGTACCAGGAAGCAAGTGGTCAACTTCACACGATGGCCACTTTACCAGTACAAAAACACACACTGGTACCCAGAGAATGGAAAGCTGAGTTGGCCCTGGAGCCATCTGGATGCTTTGCAGAAGATAAAAAATCTCTTGCCCCTGTAGGGAATTAAACTATGATTCTTCAGTCATCCAGCTTGTAGCCAAGTCACTATACCAAGTGCAGTATCCCAGCCCCCTAACTCATGGTGGGATCATGGACAAGAGTTGTGGCAGGGCTTATAACATAATATGAACTTTAAAAAACAGATTATATGAATTGAAACATGGATAATGTATTTTATTCCTAATTCATAAAAATTTTATAAACATGTCTTCTAATGCTGTAAAACACAACTATCATAAAGCATACAAATACAAACAGTCTACAGTTTGTCAGTATTGGCTCTGGCTTTCAACTGAAGAGTTTGAGCTCACTGGTCCCTTGTACACTGCATGACTGCCATGCAATTCATAATGGAAACAATTCCTAGTCTGGAAGGAATTCTCCATCCTTGGCTTTGTCAGGTACAATGAATGGTGACATAACTACCAGCAATAACAAGTGACGAATGCTTAACAATCCAGAGCCGCTTCCTTAAAGCAAAGGTGAAATGAATCAATGACTGTACATTAAATAATTATGTTGTTGACAGTTTCCTTGCTAGAAAGATATTCAAGTTCTTAACCATCTCCATATTCCAGCACCCCAGTTTCCAAAGCATTCATAATGTAAGTACTTCCGATTCAGTAACATCACTGCCTCAAAATCCCAACAATATTCAAAATAAAAATTAATTGACCTATATATTATAGCATTAATATTGTCCCTCTATTAAACACACTGTTTGTACAAATCAGAGCAGGAATACTTGCACCTTCTATGAATAGGTACAATTGCCACAGTGTATATGAGCTATAACAAGTGCAGAGTGCTCTACATTCTAATCCTGTATGCAAGGTTTGTGCAAAAATGCATCAGCGGCCAGCACAAGTTGAGATGGTAGATTGCAACCACACATAACTGACTTCAACTGTTACAGTCCCTGCAATGCACATTCATAGTGAGAGTCTGTTTATGTTTTTTGAAATTGTACTTACTATGACTTCAATGGCATATTAAAGAACCTGAAATGTTTCAACCACCAACACACCTGCAATTGACTTTTGAAGCTTGCACTTTATAAATATTGTTAATTTGGTGGCAAATTTAAGATTTAATCCGTTATTTCAATTTTATGGGTTCAAGAAAGAGTTTGAAAATACTGATGTACTAAAAATACAAGGAAGAGTTGTACAATTGATACGCATTTCCTCTTTGGTCATGACTTCATCAGAGAACCCCACTTTACAGCAAAAGAATTTTCATTCTGAATATTGGTACGAACAATCCCAGACAAAACAAAAATATCAATACAACGCAGTGTATTGTTAAAATGAGTGACTTTTCAGTCTTCGTTTTCTCTCTCATGAGGGTAAATGGGTTACTTGAAGATCTTTCCAACATTTTGGAACATAGTTCTGAACCCTCTGTGCAACAAAAATCAGGAAATTAAAATTTTCTATGTCCAAACCAGAAGTAATAGAACTCTACATCTGGCAATATGATTTCAATCATTCATAACCTCCTTGTATTTGTCTCAAAGTTGCTTATCTCTACCTTCTATTAATTACAATTATCTATGTCAGACTTCTCTTATGTACACACCAATATGTCTGCCTAATTAGAGGAAAAGATGAAGCCTGAAGTTCCCTTCTAAGATAGGGGGTTACATTAAACCACAAAACAAAGGTAAAGACTGTACTTTACCTGGACATCAACATTCACTGACACAAAAGGTAGGAGACCAGTACTGACACATACATCAAATATGCCAGCTCTAGTCACTGTACTGGCATAAACGTTTTGCATATGCTTCATGCACAGATACTCATGATTTGTTGTTCACTGGCATGATTTAAGGTTCCACACTTGAGTGTTATTGTAAACAAACAAATTTATTTAACAGGATACAAGCTTCGATGTCCAGGGAAGTACAGTCATCACCTTTCTTTTGCTGTGAAAGTCAGTCACATGCCTTAACAAATTCATTAACATTAATTCATGTTTTTCTTCACATTAGGCATGCAAATTGGTGTCTCTGCTTAACACATATCTAACATTAATAATGGTAATTAATGGAATACAGAGAAAAGCCACATACAAAAAAATTAAGAACTGGAATAACTATACACAAAGCAAGCTTTCATCACCCTTGTTTCAGACTCAAACAATTTTCAGTGCTGCATTTTTGTTGCACAGAGTAGAAACAATAAAATATGGATATATAAACACTAAAATTTTTAAACTCAACCCCTGTCTTCAAACAGTTATACATTTCAAATTCTGTCATTCACTTTTATCCACCATGCTTGCAAGCGTGATCCCATGATACAGCACAAATCAGTAGTTTAACACCATTAACACCCCCCCCCCCCCCCAAAAAAAAAGGTTACAAATAAGTCAATTAACTGGCCCCCTTGCCCTACATGTCTCTTGTGTACAAAATCACCAGTGTGAAGAAACCTCTGCTGCCTGTTTGTCACTTTCAGTTAAATTTATACAGTGCCACAAAAATACAGAGTGTTTCAATGAGTTGTGGACATTACTGTAGCAGATAATTTCCTAGTCTTTGTGATAAAAGTTCATATAAACATGGGTCCCATTTTGAATGGTTACAGCAATATGAACGCATTAAACTTAGAATAAAAGATAAGGATTATCATCATAATAAACACACTACCTGATAAATCTAATGTCTAAATTTAACTTCATGAAAGAAACTGCCTTTAATTTACACAGACCTGTGCTTAAATAAGGTTTTCAAAAATAGCACCCTCAGCTGCAAGGAAACCTTGCTGCTCAGTTGTGAACAGCCAGCATGCATGGAATGCTAAAGATAAGCCTGAGATGTGCTTATGTCACCTGCCTTTCAGTGGCAGAATTAAAGGTTGTCGAAGGTTTTGTAGGGTGTAACCGACTCCACGGGGTTCAATGTGTGGTTCACATGAGCACATTTGCAAGAATCAAGGGGGGGGGGGGGGGGGGGGAGGAACCCCACAGCACCATAACCATTCAGAATTGGACCCGTGCTGATAAAATTGTTCTTGAGTACAAAAACCTAGTAAATCATCTGCAGTAATGTCCACAACTCATAAAGCACTCTGTAAGTGAAAAAGGATATCTCTCTGCTCAAAATCTGAGCAGGAAAAGGGTAAAAGTGACAGGGGATATAACATATGAAAGAAACATATGTTAACACACCATGTCTTATTCTCGTTGGTTTTGTAAAACTCATACTGCTTTTGATTGGCACTCTTGACTGGACAATACAATTTTAAAATATTTTGCCCTTCCCCTGAACTTGAACTGAAAACAAGTTTGGAAGTGTTCAAAAATTCAAACTGTTTGCACATCTGTAATATAAAAGATTCCTATGGAATACACATTAAAGTTAACGCATATGGGAAAGTGGAATGCTCTTGTAGATCAGAAACAGATCTTAAGGGGTACATACATACATACACTCTACTATTAATATTCCTCTCTCCTACTTTCATAAAATAAAAACAATAAACAAACTAGTTCTCTCACGATACCAGAAATACACTGAAGTGTTCAGATGTATGCAACACTGAGTCACATATACCTTGCTTCATTTCTAATATAAAACTTTACTATGTTTGTTGAACTTCAACAAGTGCATAGGTTACACAATATAAAATGGGGAATATGAATGATGAATCTAAGACGATGACAAAAGAAATATTCTGTCATCTGCCAAGAGCTGATGATAAAAGCCAACCCTCAGTCATGATAAATTGTTCCCAGACTGACACATAAACTTGTGACCTCCTGAACATGGCACATTACTACATAAAGACAGATGGTTATTTTGTGTGTAGAAGTATAAAATATTTCAATCATTTGTACTTCATTGGGCCCAGGAGTGTAATGCTAAATTACAACTACTGATTTATGTGTAGTTGTCAACTGCCAGTTTGCTAATAGCCAATTTACCATAATGGGAACAGAGTTTACAATTTACTTGCGTGTCCCCATACTGGGGTCAGGAGGGCCTTAATGCAAGGGTAGGAGTTTCATGTATGTTGAATTTAAGTACCAGTTTCACCAAACCAGCCCCAGCACATCCCTGTGTGGCCACTGGTTAAGTACTTCCTCTCTCATCTATTTGATTCTTGGGCCACTAACCTTTAATCAGGCATGAGATCACTGTTACTGAATTCATCTGACAACGGCATGTAATCTTTGAAATGTAACTGTAATGTAAGCATAAAACTGATTCTGTTAACAATGTTTTGAAACATATAGACCTATTCAAACCAAAGATCTATGAGCAAACCAGCAGTTCATGTACCATGAAGTATGACAGTACATAAAAATGCATGCATGTGCACATACAGATATACATACACATACCACACAGCTTGATATTCCACTAAAATATGCCACTACTAGTCTGCTGGTGCCCATGACCCAGGCAGGCTAGGCAAACTCATTTACGTAGTTACCATAGAAAGCTCGTGCAGCCAAGGCACACTCATGTACGTAGTTACTGTGGAAACTTTGCAACCCAGGCAGGCAAGGCACACCCATTTACATAGTTACCGTGGAAACCTGAATAACGTGTATGTATATTATACTTTAGTATTAGTGCCTGGTGACCCTTTACGTAGTTACTGCGGAAACTCCAATTAGTGGTTGCCATTATGTATCATCGTCACATCTGTGAGACTGAATTCTGTGTGTTGGTGGCATCTCCTGCTATCTGATGGTGGGCGTGGAACTCCAACGTTCAGCCTAGTGACATCACCTACCATCTGGTGGCGGTTCTTGGAAGTCCAACGTGGGAGTGTGATGTTTGGATCTGACATTACTAAAGTATAGTATAAGATTCCCGGGGGTAAAGCGGCAGGGGCGTGGAGTTGACCACCCACCCTCATCTAGTGCCAGGGTTAAAGAAAGAGTAGAGCTATACCTCTACCCCCCTCTGGGCCTTCATGGCCCATTCTAGGGAGAACTTTACTTTATAGTATAAGATTATTCTGCTCATATTTTTAATTCATTCTTCTGCTCATCATGAAACTTTATGCTACATAAACTATGCAGCTGTGAAAGTATCATTAAAAACCACAACTCAAACACAACCACTGAACCTTTGATTGTCAGGCTTGACATCACATCTTTGTGTGCAGTACCATCTGCTATCATATCTAAACACCATATTCCATGCACTGATTGCAAAAGACTGCCAGTACCCAAAACACATATTTAAATATACTGGTATCAGGCATCTAAGCTGCAGCCTACTGGTGGCCTCATCTCATAATCACCAGATGGCAGCTTACTGAATGTGATATTAGTCACTCACCCTCCCAGAGTTAAAACGTTCCACCCACAAATATTTCAGCCTTACAGACAACTTGGCGACTGCTCTTCATTCTAGGCACTTTGTTTCTCCCTCTTGCAAGGCATAATCAACTTCACTATTTGGCACAAATAAATTTTGAGCTACAGGTAATCAAGAAATGATCACCTTTTCACAAGTTTTATGTTTGTAGCTCAAGGAATTACTGTACAATAAATTTTAATTCACACCTAGTCCTAAGAAAAATCCTGTAAGACTTTAAAAGAATATGAAATCTTCACAGACTTCAGTTTGGGACTGATAACTTGTTTTGAAACCCCACAGCTACTAATTCCGTTGGAGTTACTTTCCCATAATCTCCAACCATTACTAGGATAAACTATAATTTTAAAGAAACTTACAATACTCTCATTTTTAATCTTCACATAGTGGTACACACATTTTACTTTCAGTTTAAAGTACAGACCTTCGTGACTTATAATACATAACTTACGAAGTTTTAAATAAACTAACAAATCATGAATAACAAGATCAATTAGAATTATTTTATACATGGTTGTAGTTCATGTAAAAATTGAAGAATACTGTATTCAAATCTCACCGCCAAACAACTACCCAAGTTCTACAGAAATTCAAGTGCCAGAGCAGAATTTTCTTAATCTTGTTTACCTATTTTTTGTTTGCAGAACTATTGTATATATTCTGATCATTTTACAGTTCTTTTATGTCTGAAAATTATTATAAAATATTTCCTGGGGGTCACAGGATGATGTATAGCAACCAACCACAAATGCTGCTACAAAATGGCTCTTCTGCACAGTAATATTGTCAGCCTACAACATCTATTGAATAAATACAATAAATTAACATTAAAATACTGCAGTATAATGCAAATGCCTATTTCTCTGTTACAGAAAATAAAAACATTTCCACAATATGATAATAAATCTACAGATTGTACCCTCTTAAAAAACTTAGAAAATATTATGGACTTATTATTCTTCTTGTTCATGCTGTCAACAGCACAAACCAAATTTGCATATACAGTGTAGAAGTATTTGCAATGGGTACTAGATGCCACACAATAAGTCAATGCACTTTGACGACTGATAATCAGTGTTAATGGAATATGATGTTTCATGCAAAAAAAAAAACATCTTAAATCAGGGAAACTGTAATGTAAAATGCAGTGATGTCTGAAGTGGTGGGTGTCTTCAGCCACCACACATGGAAAGTAAGAGAAGTGGCACTTGTTACATATTATCAGTTTAGTAAACACCAGTCTCCACTGAGCCTTCATCTTGAAAAGTGATTCCAATAAACCCTAACAAGGTGGAAGACTGATCAATTCCAAATAGGATCTTAGGCAACAAAGCCCAAATGCACTCTGCCACAAGCTGCAAGCAGTGCCCCAGAACACGGTTACTGTCCCAGCTAAGTAGGTGACAGCTGGTAAAATTAAGACATCCTTCTGCAAGATTCTCCTAGTACAATAAAAAATATGCTAAGATGGATCCTCATCTATCACACAATCACCTTACCAGGCAACCACCACCATTATGTTTGCCAGTTAACAAAGCAACCATGACGCAGCAGTTCCTTCGCAGATGGTCGCAGTTCAGAGTTGATGTGCAAGCACTGTAATGCCAGATCCTTAGCTGTCCAACTCAACATGTCAGGAACTGAAGGTGGGTCTTTACTAGATGCAATCTGTAAAGTATCACTGTCATTATGACAAACAGTATTGAGCAAAATGAGACCCACTGGTTACCAATACAACAAAAGTTAAGAACACTTACCTCCTGAATGAGAACACAAAATGTTTCTTGCACCAAAGATTTTAGATATTCAGTTCTTGGAGGAACCATGTAACCTCACAAAAGTTACACAGCTGAGATATTACAAATACACCAAATGTTTCTCACTCCAGATTTCAGATTTCACGTGAAAAACACACCTAACCTCACCAAACTTACGCCGCTGAGATATTACGAGTATACAAATTTAAATGTCATTTAATGTTATAAAACAGTAGTCTGAAACTACAAACCAATCAATATTTGCAGATTTACACTCTTCAGTCATTTTTCAGTTAATCATTTATTTTAATTATACGATTTATGACTTGGAAATTACTTGCCTTGTACATGAGGGCCAAGTGATTTGACATACAGTTTTCTTTCCACGGTGGTTTTGAGGAGGCCATCTCGATCATGCAACAGCCCACACTCCACACATCACACGATCGTCCATAGCGTTCACCACGCAATACTTCAGGTGCCATGAAAGCAATTGTTCCTAGCAACTGACCCTGGAATTCACCAGACACGGTTGTTTGGGACACCAGACGGGCCGCTGTCCCAAAATCTCCGATACGTAGATGATGTCCTGTGCTGTCTACAAGGAGGTTTGCACCTGCACATTCATTTCACAATATACACATTTCATTGTATCATACCAAATGAAGGATTTTAAAATAAATGCACTTTGTCGTAAAAATTTTTATAAGATATAAAACAGTACAGCATATTGGACAACATTTAGAATTTATGACAGTTGACTCCTAATTTGTAGGAACTGGGTTAAAGATGTATCTCTGTATTGTAATTGCCAGCGCTTTCTTCTGTGTACTATGTTAATCAGTGTCTTGTGTGGTCCTGTACATGTATGTAACTATATCAGATTTACGCGTTTGTTTGCTTTTACTGTAATTCTTATACTGTTTACTGTAACTACTCTCTGGACGTGACCAGTATCATTCTGTAATGATTTATGGATGAAATACAATACAATTACAAAAAAGCACAATTTCATGGTGAGATATCATGCCGATTATAACACTTGAGGTCTGCCTGGTACAAATAAGTAAAACCCCTATTTAATGAATTGCTGGGGGATTAGAATATATTTCACTAAATCGAGGTTATATGTTTATATGGAGCTATTGTCAGGACATGAAAGAATCATCACTAAATCTGGGATTTCACTAAATGCGTGAACAGTAAATTGGGGTTTTACTGTATATACTATGGCCTACTGGGTTCGATACCATGTAATGTGAAACAGTGGTGCCAATTTATTTCAGAAGAACATGCTGCTTTCAGCTTATTGTGGAAGTGAGCCAAATTATGCCAACTTGTAAAATACGGGTGCACAAACTGCACATTGCCATAAGCCAGAAGATCACAAAATGTATAGTATACATTGTGTTTCAAACATGCATTCAAGCCAGAAGATCATTATACCACATCATCAACAGATTACTACTGATGACCATACGATTTAGCCAACTATCAATACAGGAAAATCACACTACATGACAAATATTCAGTTAGTGACGATGTTCTGTAACGCACACTTTGTATTACATGCAACTCAGGCTGGAAAGAAGAATCATTAACATCTTAACAACAAAGGTGCTGCACTATGAAATCACAATTTCCTTAACAAGCAGTTACAATAACCATTACACTGTACCTTTAAGGTCACGGTGCAGAATGTGATTGTCATGTAAGTAGGAAAGTCCTTCAAGAATCTGTTTAGTGTAACACAGTATAACTTCTTCATCGAATGGACCGTATCTGTCGAGCATGCCTGCAACAGAACCACCTGCCATCCACTCCACAAATAAGTTGAAGTGGCTGCCTTGCTTTGTGGCACCTAGGATTCGTACTATGTTTTCATGTCTTAGTTTGGACATGGTCCCTATTTCTTCACGTATTCCCAGCTCTATAGTGGCTTGTTCTTCTTCAGAATTTCTGCAAAATGGCACCTACAAAAAAAGATGTAAATTTATTTTCTATTAATTTTTATGCAGTCAAAGCAAATTCTAATAAATTACTATCTTCAGGCTACAGGCTAGACGGTCTGGGAATCAAATCATGGTGGGGGCAAGATTTTCCACACCCATCCAGACTGCCCCTGGGGCCCACACAACCTCCTGTACAATGCAGACCAGGTTATCTTTCCCGGGGGTTGTGGCCATGGTGTGGCATTAACCACCCGCCCACCCACCCCCACCTAATGCCAAGGTTAAAGAAAGAGTACAGCTATACCTCTACTTTCCCTCTGGGCCTTCATGGCCTCTTCTAAGTTGAAATTGACCTTTTACTTTTTACTATTTTATGGGCATTGTAACATCATTATTTTCCTGGCACAGTAATACAGGTAGGAAAACACAGATAAAACTACGAAATAAATGGCATTTTGTGGAAAATAAAACAGAGATTATGCAGCATGTCTTAAAATGCAGTAAATTTCCTTGCTGCCTAAATATACAAAATGACGTTCTAGGGGCAATTTTTTACATGTGTTTGCATATGCAAATGTAAAATGTTTAAAGGTTAAATTATTCCATTACTTGACATTAATTGAGGTGTGTTCCATTTACATTCATCATCCATCAATACCAACTTCTGCATCATAATGATCATTACACATTAACCACTGCAACTGTCATACCCTCCATTAAAGTTCTTTTTCACTATCAACATCACAACCACCACCACCACCATCATGTTTATGAGTTTATGGCAATATGGTCTTAAATGGGCTTCCTGTACCAACTGCTGATGCGACAGACGGATATGGAACACTCAAAGGATAATTGGTAGGGCCAAACCACCATAACTGAAGAAAACTAATGTTGTGATAAATACATCATGGGAAATAAGTGATACACTGTTGCTAAAGGAAACAGCACTGGAAGTATGTCCAGACGTACAAAAGGCAGTAACTCAAATGCTGGGCATGCCGCATAATGACTAGCAAGTTGATAGTTAATTTTATCTGCTGTGGAGATGGTCCCTATGAAGATTAAGCTGCATATAACAACACGTTACAAATACCTGTTTCACAGCCATCAGCGTTCCAGTTGCCACATCTCGAGCCTGATAACATGAACTGAATGCCCCTGTCCCAAGCAGCTGTCCACGCTCCAGTCCACGCCCTCCAAATATGAGTTGCATGTCACTCTACCCTCCACATTCTGCAATCATACATGCAATTTAGTGGACATTCTACAATGATGCCATTTGTAAAAATGAAGCAATGCAAAAGTAGTTAGTACCTTGTCCTGAGGGTGTGCTGCTGAAACATCCAACTCCAGTGGTGAATTAAGGCTTGGCACAGAAGGGATCTCACACTTGAACTGACTTCTAAGATCACTCAGATCAAGAGGAAGAATCAATTCTTCTGACACTGCATCCTGGAATTCTTGGCTACAAGCTTTGTTGTTCTCTTGGATTGGTGTGGTACAAGGGGCCGGATGTGTGGTTGGAACTGTCATCTTTGAACACAGGCTACCGAAGGAAAAATGGCGTGGCTCTGCATGTTGGTGATACTTTCCCACCAGTTGGTTTTCACATCCTTGCTCAACAGGACTGCAGGTACCTCGGAAAATGCCATTCAGTTCCGGCTTTGAAGGAAGCAGTTCATCTTGTTTCTTATTTGTGAAGAGACTTAGCAACTTGGAGCCTGAACTACTCCAACGTTTAGTAAATGGGATCTGAATAGAGCAAATTCCTGGTAGATGTTGAAGTCTGGGAGGTTTATTGTTCCTTATCTTTGATAGAGAAAGTGGCAGATCTCTTGGGTTGGGTGGTGATGTGCCTGATCCTAGCCCCACATCTGTCTGACAGGCTACATTCAGTACCCTGCCAGATTTCACCACTATGGGGGTAGCCACAGATTTGAGTTCTGAACTTTGGTAAGAGGTGTTCAGTGGCACTGTGCTTACATTCTGAGATTCATGTTGCCCATGGCATCTTTCTGCCACTAGATGAACTCCCTTGACTTTCTTTGACCCTTTCCCAGATACCTGAGATTGAAACCCACATTCAATTGCTGCTTGGTGGAGACGCTTTCGTAAGCGTATCTGCAAATTAGGGTCCAAAGCTGATAACATTTCTAGCACTTGGTTAAACACACCACACTCCTTGGTAGTCATACTGGATGAAATAACAAACACGTGGCGTGCTAACTTGGCCACCGTACTATGGGGGCTTCTCAGGGCTCTGAAACAAAATTCCACCACAGTGATGAGCCGGTTGTAGTTTCTCAGCTTATACCCTGACTCGTTTGGGTAAAGTGGCACATACTGCAACCAGAATTCATCTGGAAAGTCTTGCATAAGATGATCCAAAATGATGAGACGCCCTGCTAGCCACTGCCAACTGACAGTACCAAAACTCCACTCCTCCAACACACATCCCAGTACAAGTTCCAGACCTTCCAAGCCTCCAACATTTGGATTATCTGAGACATGTTTACCCAAAGCAAGTTCTCCACTCTGCCCTTTTGCAAGTTCCACCAAAACTTCAGCACTTAGACGCGCAGTGCGACGATTTCGATCGGCACATTTCAACAGCAGGATTCGGATGATGGGGCGGATTAACTCCTGCAATTCTTCCAGCTGACACCTTGAGTCACAAGTTGCATAGCCCAGTAACACTCTAAAGCAACGCTGCAAATAAACAACCATCTCCCATTATTATGTATTGTGACAGTCAGTCTGTCCACATGAAACAATAAGAAAATACTATCCTGAGTCACACTCTATCAGTATTTTCAACATGAAGTTTAATAATAGTCCCTCTCAACTCCACTGTCAAGTGGCAAGATAATTAAATTTTGAGCCATATAATTTTATCTGTTACCAATACAGGATGACACTCATGCTGCCACAATTTGCTCCTTCGTAAAACTTCTGACATTTAACTTCATGTTTTCAAGAGTCTCACCATAACACACTAGCACTTAAGTCCCCACACCTTTACACAACCACATATACACACGTTCACATACAGGTCAGTTATCATTCTACACAGAATCTCTAAGAAAATAATTGGCATACGAAACTGGTTGTCAGAAAACTACAGTAAAACCCCGATTTAATGTTCCCGCATTTAGTGAAATCCCTGATTTAGTGATGATGTTTTCATGTCCCGACAATAGCTCAATATAAACGATAAACCTCCATTTAATGAAAACCTCGATTTAGTGAAATATATTCTAATCCCCCAGCAATTCATTAAATAGGGGTTTTACTGTATTAACCTTTATCTGACCTGGCTGGTGGCTAAATTTGAGGGCATGGTTTGTATTATTTCAACAGAAAAAGATAGAATTATGAAATAAACAGCATTTTGTGCAAAATAAAACAGAGATTATGCAGCATGTCTTAAAAATGCAGTAAATTACCTTGTTGCCTTAATATATAAAAATGAATTTTATGAGTGCATTTTTGCTCACCTTCATATATGCCAACACAGGTCATTTAGAAGTTAATCTTCTTTTACTTTCAGCCAGCCCTGTCACGAGTTCATTCACAACAAGAATTATTATTACTACCTCACAAAATAATGCACACCAAAACTTACAATGCAGCCAAGATACACTTTGAAGACTGGGTCAGCAACCACCATCGTGAGAATCTTCATACAGCTCCAGAGAACCTGATGTTGATCCTCACTGCCAGAGAAATGGCTTTCCACAATATCATTCATCAATCTTCTGAGTGCCATTTCACGGGTTTTCCAGTCTCGTGAGTAGAGGCGTGAGACAAGTTCTGCTCCAAACACCTACAGAACCAAATTAATTCACACATCCTATACAAGATTTCCACTAATCAGCAAATATTTTATTCACAAAATGCACAAACCTGAAATTGCTATGTGAACAAGTGCCTGTATTTAAAAGGTTGGAACGGCAAATTAAGGGATAGATACCACCAACACAAGCTTAGCCAATGTAATAAAAAGAACAAGCTTAAACAGGAAGGAGCATAAGAGTAGCAACAAAAACTTCGCTGCAATGCGGACCCTCATCACACACACTAAATTTAACTTCAATAGCATGGGCAGAAAACATCACAATAAATTCACATCCAGTTTATTTGCAGCTGATCAAATGAAATATCCCGCAAGAATTATTTAAACTTGTATTTGGGAAAATACAGCACCATTTTTGAGAGTGACATTTCTCCAAACGAGCCCTCGTGAAGAGTCACTAAACAAAACTTGTAAATGTGCCTTGTTTCAGTTTTTTAGTTTTCCACAAATACTTTGTTATCTCCTTACGGGATACTTCTGGCACATCCACAAACCCCATATATTTCATTACTTTCCACAAAGGAGTTTACACTTTTCACAAAAAGTTCTCTTAGTACTATGTTCCGCCTTTGTTCAAACTCTGGTCTTCTTGCCTCATATCACCTGTTACACATTAACCCTTATACGCCGGATTTAAATGCCCCCGCGCAACAGCGCCCTGCCGAGGTTTTTAAATATAGGTTTCTATTCTTAACGCTTACTCTTAGAAAAAAAATCATATCTCATACACTTTTGCATCAAATTTGAGGAAATAAAATTTCGTAGTGTGTTTATGAATTGATTAATTCGGGAAAAAATGTTCACATATTTTTATAATAAATTTAGGCCTGTGAATTGCATGCATTATATAAAATCGAGTGTAAATATTTTATTACTCACATATTTCTGTCTGCTGCAGACGATCCGTGGCACCTTGGATCACTATTCTATCACAATAGATAATTTTGGTGTTTTACACGTTCACTTTTGTGTGAAAGTCCGCGAAACAAGGCACCATGCACAGGCCGACATTACATTTGGCGCACTTATATGTGGTTCCCTTTCTGACGACACGCGCTGAACAAACACGGCAGCGTATTTTGTTAGTTAGCATGTAAACGTCTCGTCTGTCCTTCCAAACTAACGCTGTCAAATTTCCCCTGGTCCTCACCCTTACGTCGCCCCTTTTCAGTTTCATTTTTTTCGGTCCAAAGTCAGGGGGCATGTCTTTCCTGTTCGGTCGTACTGTCCGGCATGAATTTATTTTACGTCTCTCTAAGTCGTCAAAAAGTCTCGGTGCCACTTCACAAAGACTGTTGTGTTACTGCCCACAGCTGCAGAAACCTAATGCGACGAATATATCGGCTACTTGTTTGGTGAGAGCAAAACAGATCTAAAGCCACTGTGTCAATGCTGGGTAAACATCCTGGTATTCAAGGGTGCCCACGACGTTTTTATTATATTTGACGTCTGTGTGTTGCACATTACTGCCCCACAACGCCTAAAGAGTGCCCCAGAACTACAAGAGACACGTCTGTGAGCCCCCTGTAGCTGTAAGCATGGATTTTTGCGGATATCTCCAGTTTTTGTGTAATAATTTCATCTGAAAATTTCGCGTTACAGTACGCCACTGACAACCTCTCAGGTCGTCAATCAGTACTCGTATCATAGTCCACTCTTATAATTCTAGCTACACTACACTCCAGTTCCAGACATAAACAAAAGCATGCTGTGTTTTGAAACGGTCTTAGTCACGCCAGAGAATTACGCAGTTGAAATGTGTTGACATCTAAAGGCTTTCTGGAGGGGTTAGAGGGATGGAGGGGGAGTAATTCTCACTCCACAAAGAAGTCCTGACGTTCACCAGACCTAACCCAGTATAAATCTTTAGCATTACCTGCGATAGGGGTGAAAAAAATGCTTCCAAATTCGACACACACTCAGTGGCCTCTTTAGTGGCCGTTCGGCTTCGTGCCACATTTAAAGGGCGGCCACTATAGAGGCCGTTCGGCAGCTAAGGGTTAATTACTCATTTAACTTTAGTGCCTTATACCGAGTCTCACCAAACTCTCTGACAATGACTGAAACGTTACATACAGAAGGTAATTCAGACTTTAATCTAAAATGGTCCTTATAAGGGGTGGGGGTGTAAAAATAAAAGCAAAGAGAAAAATTAAATGTAGCAGAATGATATTTAGTGCAGGAATACCTTTCTAAGTTCTGCTAAAACTGGCTTTATTGTTTGGACAATGTTACTAACACATATAGCACACAGACATGAAATTATTATGCTGTGCCTTTTGAAATTTGCTGTGAATTGTAATTAACCTTCTTAGTGCTGGGTAGCCAGTCTGTCAGCCACCATTTTAAGTGCATTAGGCTTCCTTCTTGTCCATGGGATTTCAGCAGCAATCATGAATGTCATGACTTGTTCACTCGCCACATCTTGATGCTTCTCTGCTTCAACAGGTTAATTTTTAGCACTACCTACCCATACAGCCTGGCATTAAGACAGTTAACATAAGGAAACACTGGTGAAGTTTGACTTATTGAAACAAGAATCTTACCTCCACCCACTCACTCACAATAGGTAACTGTTCTGATGGAATGCCTGCTGCATGGGCAAGCACTTCTTGAAAGGCTTCAGCACTGCCAGGGGACAGTGACTTGTATCCCGATGACCCAGACCCAGAACTGTTCAGTGATGGCACGGTTTCTGGTGAGGGCGAGCGGGGCTGCTCCCTCTCCTGAGCCTTGTGATGTGATTTCTTCACTTGCTGTGTTGTCACTGCATCAAACTTACGCATCGTGGGAAATGGATCCACAGTGTTAAAACTGTGAAAAACGGACTGACGATGGCACGAGGAAACCCTTTGTTTGCAAACCACTTCTTCCATATTACGAGTTTGGAACTGAGCTGTGACAGCCTCACTAACCCATGGATGCCGACATAAAGGGCACAGGACAGTCTCACTTTGCTGATAGCATTCTTCTGCCCCTGTACATACAAACAATTCGCATGATTCTCTACTTCAGTGTATATCCTCATACATTCTGATTATAACAATATGAAGAAGAAACTGATAGGTAAGATTCTCTTAAAGCAGCACACAGATATATTGAGCATCATTAGTTGAACTACACAATCAGTTCTCGTGAACATTGGGTAAATCTATGTCACCTTAAACAACCACGAGTTTGAGACGTCCATTCTTCTAACATATGATGCTGCATCATGGGGTAATCGAACCCCTACGTTTCAAAGGAACATGCTGCCTTAATCTTCAAGGGTCAGTAAGCACTAGAAGAATTACTTTGACGACTCTTTTTTTTTGGGGGGGGGGGGGGGGGGGGGGGGGGGGATGAGGACCAGAGTGCCCTGTGATGCAGCATTACATCTCAGCTACACAACTGCAGAAGCCTCAGATCTCACAAGCTTAAGTTTGTATTTAAAATTGTCACCAAATATAACATGAGGATCACACAAGCTGAAATTTTACATAAATCACATATTGATGACTTTCGTTCTGAAACACAAATGACAATACAGCACTGTGAAGAATCACCGCAAGCCCATGTAGGCATGACAGCACATCATTTATTTGCCAACACAAAGGGGTTTAAGGATATCTCAGGATTATTCACTAACTTGTACACCCCACTGAAAACATATAACATAGTGCTTTACTTTTGTATGAAGTTAGAAGGTTACCCAAATATGGAACCACGCATGGATTAAGTGTGTGTATGTTTGGCAAACAGGCATGCATGCACACAACTGAAACTGGCATATTTGACCTTTGTATCGACACCAGTCTCCCCACCCACTTATCTAGCAGCATAGATGTCCACATGAAGTACAGTCTTGAACACCATTCTGCAGTGGAAATGTCTGTCATATATCTTCGAAAAGTCAATAATGTTAACCCATGTTTCACTTCAAATCAGGTAGCATATTATTGTCTTTGCTCGACAGGTATTAGGTACACGTACAGAAAAATCATTTATGAACAAATACAAGAAAATTATGAATGACTGGAAGAGACACCAGCTGCACACTTACATTACCTCCAACTTTCTGACTTAGAACAATTTTAAGCACTTGACATCTGTTGCACACCATACACACATTTCACTTTGTGGATTTTACACCCATTTGGGCACTGTTAAAATTGTATTAACAGTCATAATGTTTAATTCTTACAGGATTTGTTTTTTTCCTTCCTATAACAATATCAATACAAGGATTAAAGTTACTTACAGATGGCCATGCAGTGATGGTGCAGTTTATTACGGCAACCTGTAACACAAGCCACCAAGCTCTCCCCATCAACCATTTCCAATAAACAGATCGGACAGGTCTCTTCTTCTGCAGGTCTGAAACATGACAAGTTCTATCAGATTATAAATGCTCCCACTTTAAACTCACAAAAGAAATATATTAATCAAAATTATCCTGATGTGAATAGCTGATAACACTTTTAAAACACTTCAGCATTAATGTTGACACTCCAAACACCACAATACAGAAATACAGTTCCTCTGCACCTAAAATTAAATTAAGAGAAGAATACCAATGCATAAAGAATTTTGAAATAATTTAAAATGTTCATGTATTATTAGATATTTATGCATCATACTGCACATTCATCAATATCATATGTTTCAATCCAAGGTACAACTTTATTACGTATTACAACCACAATAAATAAACACTACCACTGAGTTAAAGACTTACTTGACATCTGAAGCAGGGACAGACGGAACAACACATTGACTAGAACTTTCAGACTGTGGTGTAGACCGTGAACCAGACCTGCAGCGAGGTTGCACCACATCTTTTCTTATATCATCTTGAGGAGGCACATTAACCCTCGAGTTTCGACGCTGTTGGTAGTTATGGAACAGCGACTCCACCTTTATCAAGTGAGAATGGACAAGACAGTCATTAAACACTGAAACTAACTTCTATGGACTGGCAAGTTTAAAAAATCTTAAACAATTTTAAGGATTGAATAGTCTTCTCGGGCGCTCAGCCGCGTTAACTCATTTAAATACAACGTTTCAGGGACTGGCTCCGTCCCCATCCTCAGGCAAAACTGATTTAACATACTGCTCGTCTGTCCCGTGTTTTTCTACCTGCCGCGGCAGGGAGAATCAGACCAGCTCGAAGTGCCCGAACAATTAAGTCAGTGGGCGGGCTGTTAACTGTTGTGCTCTCACGCCTCGCTACGAGGTCCCTATCCGACGTATTGTGGGCTGCCAGGCTCTGCTGAGTTTGTAACCGCCATCCCTGTTGATGTTGTCCGGATGTAATTTTATTTCAATAGCTTCGTTTATTATGCGGTCCATGTATCCCTTTGTCCTGGCTAATCTGCAGGTGTTGTTGAATTCTACCCTGTGGCCTGTTTCCAGGGCATGTTGTACTACTGCTGATTTATCTGGTTACCCCAGTCTAAGGTGTCGCATGTGCTCTTTGCGCCTGGTCTCGATAGTTCTATTTATCTGGCCAATATACGTTGTATTTAAACGAGTTAACACGGCTGAGTGCCCGAGAAGACTATATTGAATCATGTCGCCGCAAAAGTTTTAAAACTTATAATTTTAAGGATATCTACTATAACTTCTTGAAAAGGTCTAAATTTACATGGAAAATACAACATAGAAAACAGCACAAATACAAGTGAGACTCAAACACAAAAACCCAGCATTTAAGCAGTGCAGCATGGCTACATCTTAAATCAAGCAGCCAATGTGATCTGCTGACTCCTCAGGTAAAGATAAAGTTATCCCTGTGTACGCCATGAAAGCATATGAGGGAGTGGAAGTGCAGCTCCACATTCTTGATCTTGGCATTAGATGGAGGTGTGTGGTCAGCTTCACCCCTGGGAAAACACCCCCCCCCCCCCCCCCCGGGTACCCATTGTATAAAAGGCTGGGAGGGCCCAGAGTCAGTGTCAAACTTTGGAGAAGAGAAAAACTCTTGTCCTTGCCAGAAATTGGATCACAATTCCTTGGTTGTCTCACCCGGAGCCCAGCCACTGTACCAATTATGCTAACCTGGCTCCTGACTTCTCAGCACAATCACTAAACTGAAAACACTGTAACAAAGCATGGAATGGCATTATGTCACATATCCAAAGCACCAGCATAAATCATGGATGATAACGGGGATTCTGTGGACAAGTGACACGTCTCCAGTTACAGAGAAAAATATTTTTCTGCAAGTATGTTTCTTTTAATGTAATACAAACTTGCTCATTGCTTTTACTATGGCCCTTGCAGTGACTACATGGTGTGTGGTAAGAAAACCAATGTTATGTTACGTTATGTAAATTACCGAGCATGGAAGCAGAAGCACTTGTGACCTTCCACTATTCTCATCTGTTTTCAGTGGTCAGTAAAATAATGAATATATAGTACTGTACCACAATAAAATTGTGTCCAAACCCAGAATTCTGGGGAGCTTTAAGGTATACACTTTATTCAACCTTTTATACAGTAAACCAAATGGAACACCCACTTAAGATCAAAACCTTAAAACTGTTCACATATTCCTATAAACAGTATAAAACATCACCATCTTAATCTGAGTTAATGATGATGTGTATATGGACACTTGCCTCATAGTTCTTCAGTTCCTTGGCATATATTCTTGAATCACTTTCAGGCACTTGGAAAACTCTCAGCATGACAAACAACAAATGGAGACAGTATGGTCCACGGTCACAGCTGCAAGTCTGCAAATATATTTTTACTCCAAGATATATATATATATAGAAAAACAAGACACGCAGTTTCATGTATATAAACACCTTCAATCATGCACTTTCAGCTTTTTTACTAATTTAACCTTTAAACGACCTACATTCACATGTGTGAACACAAGTAAAAAAACATCCCTAGAAATTCATTTTACATAATTAGGCAACAAGGAAATTTACAGTATTTTTAAGACATGCTTTTTAACCTGTTTTATTTTCCACAAAATGCTGTTTATTTCATAATGTCATCTTTTCCTGTTCAAATAATACTCAGGGTTTTCATGAACCATGTACTAAAATTTAAATACCAACTCAGTGATTTAAAGGTTAACAGAGCTGCTCTTACATTTCTGATGCAGGACAAGAAACATAATTTCAATTATGGGCATCTAAATAAAAATCTGCCACAATTCTGAACATCCACTGACATGTCAAATGTTTGGAATATTAAAACATATGCAGATTATTTCAACACCTAAAACAGACTAACGTCATTTGGTCAAAATAACTGAAACTTGTCATTACACATCCAGGCTACAGGCACATTTTAGACAGGTACTTTACTGTTTATGTCTGGCAAAATTTACTGCCTTCTTCACTGCAGTTAACCCTGCAAAGACTTCTTCTAAAGGTACCAACACAACTATGTTTAAATGGCACTAAGTCAACAGTGTTGCAGTCTCACGTCATTTCTCTATTTTCTTGAAGTAAATCAGTACATAAAGCACATTCTCTGGGCAATAAAATGGCATCACAGAAGACCACAAGCTGCCAACTATTGGAAAACCGAACACTTCCACAATAAGCCTAAGGCTGCGGTGCATCCGGAGCGAATGCCGACGGGCCCATAGAAAGAAGAAAGAAGAAGAACACTTCCACAATCTGAGCGTCAACTTCAAAACATTGTGGAGACAATGTTAGTTATCAGTGACTGACACAAATATGTGAACTGATCAATGGATGAATCTTGATCCAATGGTAAGTTACAAAACAGGTGACAATCAGTAACTTGCGCCCTATCTACGAAAGTGCTGGAATGTGGTTGTCATACTGTCCCCATATAGTAAGCAGATCTACATGGGGCAATGTTCTGTGTGTGCACAGTGTTCACCTATTAATACACAAGATCTCCCATAGTGTTTTTTTGCATGTCTTGTTTGCATGGTAAACATAACATGCACTCATGAACTGACTCATTATGGTAGCGCTTCACACAGACACTCATGTCTCCATTTGCTTTGCACTATGCACTTTCCAACCTATATAAAACTATTTTGAAATAATCGTAACTGCTCAAAGGCCAAACAAGTTTGTACCACACATTTGGCCTTTCCTCAAGCAAAAGTGGCCTTGAACTACTACATAATGTCATAAAATACCATCTGCTTTGATACTTATCACACTTAAATGGTAATGCTTGCTGTCTGAAATAAATAAATAATTTACAAAGTATCTGAAGTTACTTCCAATGAAGACAATAATCTGACAGAATTCATGAAAATTTAAACTAACAAAACAATCCAAACCTGTGGTCCAATGACTACACGGTACTTGTGCTCTGGTGAGTCGCCTCCCACTAGGAATGAGTTTGGACCTGTCTGCTGAAGAAGGTAGAGGCGGGCCTGTTGCACCCTACGTACACGGGCTTTCACATCTTCCAATACAGCAGGATCTAATGCTCCTGGGCTTGGAGCCCGACGGGCTGAATTACTGCCTGGACTTGATGGTCGCTGTAGCAACAGTATTTTTTGTATCAGTGTACATTCTAATAGTACATGGTGTGGCTATTCAATAATGAAACCGCTCACACAGCCCCTGACACTGACCACTGATCACCAAACTAAATACAGTATATACCAGTTGCCACTGAACATTCCTCACTATGCCTGTGTGTGAATTTCTGGCTAGAACAAAATTACTGTTGTTCCACACCCTCCTACTCACCCTATTTAGCACCATGTGCATTCTTGCTTTTCCCAAAACTCAAGACAATATCATAGGGAAGGAGATCTGACATCACATATGTATGCTACTGACTTCAGACAAGCTTTTGACAGTGTATACAGAAATAAACTTTTTACAGCTAGAGAGTTTTATGGCATACCACAAAAAATAATGATGCTAATAAACATGAAATTAAATGAAAATATGTCTAAAGTACTCAGAGCAATAATAGTAGTAGACCCTTTAATACATCAACCGGAGTAAGACAGGGTGATGCACTGTCAGCAATATTATTCAACGTAGCATTAAACATGGTCCTAGAGGGAACTGTACAGAAAGGAAATATTGTTCACAAATCCAAACAAATTTGTGCTTACACGGATGATATTGCTCTGATCACTATAAATATTCAGAATTTAATGTGGAGACATTCATTCTAAAACTATGACAGCAAAACACATATACTCAGCACATAATAAACTTTTCAGGTCTAATCTGTTGTCCCAAAATACTAAATTAGAGACTTATCAGACTTCAATATGACCTAACTTAGGCTATTGGGCAGAAGCCTTGAAAACAACCTCAGAAGAAATAAATGCTGTCAGAGTATACAAAAGAAAGAATGTACGAAAAATTTATGGTAACATAACAGAAGAAAGCTTGAGAATAAAAACAAAAACGAGCTACAGGATATATTTCAAGGGAAAGAAATTGTAAAATTTATAAAATCACTCAGATTACGATGGTATGGACACACTGAAAGGATGAACAAAGGAAGAATGCCAAAACAGTGACTGCCAGAATGAAAGAAATATGGAAAAGATGGACTGATGGGGTTGAAAAGGGCACAGAGTGGCCAGGGACCAGACGGAATGGAAAAGGACTGTATTGGAAGCCAAGATCCACAACGGACTGTAATGCTTGATGAGGAAGAGAAAAAGAAGAGACGACGACGATAATTTAATATCACCATGATTCAACAAAAATTCACGACTCACTTGCCGAGTATCAAACAATGCATAACACAAACTGTTTCAAATGGCGTCGTATCAATTGGCTAGCTGTATAAAGACCAAAGATAACTACTCTGCAGGGGGCAATGTTGATTGGAAGACAAGTGTTATTGTTTTGGAGAAATAAATACAGTCCACAAACTATTTGCTTGCACCATGCGTATAACATATACACAGCACATTATTGAATGTTTAAGTTTATGTTTTACATCTGTGGAGAAACAAAAAAAAGGGAACAGCAAAACACATTATCAGATAGATTCCATGATTTTCCCTGTGTCAGCCTTGATTTACACTTATCAAGGGCAGATAAGTGGGTTTGTTGCGCCTGGTATATATGTAATGTCATAAACTGCCTATAAATGCAGTAAAATATACAAAATTGTGCAAATGGTACACTGAAAACAACAACACCCCCTTGTGTAGTTCCAACAGCATATTTGACATATTTTCAGCATCACCACATGGTTTGGACAAGTCATCTTGTGCATACACAGCATGCTCAGTCTATGGAAATTTGGTAAAGTACATGGTAAAGCAATGAAACACCATGCAACTCTTCAAAAAAGAATAGAATTTTATGCTTGCTCTATTTCTTGAACTGGTCTAACAATAACTGAAAAACAGTAGGTGAAACATAACAATGTGAATGTACACACAACAGACACACACCTGTAATCAATCACGTTTACAAACAAATGCACATAATAGGATTACAAACTGTATGTGTTTTAAAAAACTCCTACATATTTTGGTTCCAAGGCACCATTCTCAGGGAGTATCAAATACAAGGGTGTACAAGCACTAAAACATCAATCTGGAAAGTATAATGGTAGTATTAAGATATTTAAAATATTAAAATATATAAAATGGTTAAGTATAAAATTACAACATTATTGATATTGTGGTTATCATAAATGTGACAGGTTCCAAGCCAAAGTCCAATGTCTGTTTACATTACGTGCAGTGCATGCATACAAACATCAGCACCTTCTGAAATGATACACACTGACACGCGCCACTGGGACTCGATCCTCTTGGATCGCATTAGATGGACTCAAATGTTAGTATGCATGTACTGCACATAATGTAAACAGCCATTGGACTTTGGCCTGGAACTTGTCAGATTTATGACAACCACAGTATCAATAAAGCTGTAATTTTATACTTACCACTTTATATATTTTATAATTTTAACATATTAAATACCTTAATACCTGGCATTGTACTTCCCAGATTGATGTACTGGTGCTTGTACTCCTTTGTATTGGAGACTCCCTGAGGATGGAAACTTGGCGCTGAAACATGTAGCAGTTGTGAGACAGAGCACAGACACTATAACTACCAGTGAGTTATCCAATACCCTTCTGGCTAACAAACAGAAAAGTGTGATGATGGGAAAAGGAGGGGGGGGGGGGGGGGGGGGGGGAATTCAAACTGTAAATCATACAGAGAGGCAATACCAAGTGAAGGCACCTTCAATTCAAAAACTGTGCATGTAGTTTGTAGAATGTTGACCTGAAGATGTACTATATGCCTACTTACAGATCGAGGAACACTGGGTGATCTTGTTCTTGGGCGACTCCCCTCCCCTAAACATATAGGGGGAGGGGTTTTGCAGAACCGGAGGGGTGGAGGAGAAGCTCTGTTTGCAACCTGCAACAAAACATGCCAAAGCTGAAAGTTCAGATCCAGTAGTAACGTTCCTCAACAGCTGCTGGGATGGCCTAAACTATGAAGACAGCATGTACTTTTGAAACACATTTTAGAAGAATTCTATGTACTTCCTGTAGTAGATAACTGACCAATGAAAAATAAATAGTCATTACATTAGTGTAAAGCTATTGTCCATCCTGCAAATTATCAAGCCCTCAGAAAAACTCCAGCATCATGTCTTCTATGACTGACAATGTTTAAGGAATTCGAAGTTATGTTTGCAATGATCGGTCCGGGGATGGAATCCCAGGAGGGCGAGATTTTCCGCATCCATCCAGACCAGCCCTGGGGCCCATCCAGCCTCCTGTACAATGGGTACTGGTTGTCTTTCCTTGGGGTAAAACAGCTGGGGCATGGTGTTGACCACCTACCCCATCTAGCATGGAGGTTAAAGAAAGAGTAGACCTATACCTCTAATCCCCTCTGGGCCTTTATGGCCTGGTATTGGGTGAACTTTACCTTTACTGCCCTCTAATGAGGATGCATCCTGAACCAACATAATAATCAGCTTACCTCACCGAATTCTTCAGTCACTCCTGACAAACCCATCACCGGGTGACGAGCAACCTGCAACAACACAACTACTGTAGCTAAACATCCTGATCCATACAAATCCCAAGCAAGCCACCACTTTGTGCATGTAAACATAGGAACATCCAAAAATTCATAAGCAGTGCATGTGTTCACCACTGCAGCTGTATCTTTGCCCTAACCTGAAACAAATCAGTAACCTGTCACTCTTCAATTGTGTGTGACACTCGATTTCTTCCACTAACCACACCATGTGGACATTACATTGGGAGAACCCAAATTTGCTTTTGCGATTTTAATGGACTTTAAATGTAGACTTCGGTGGCTACTACTAACCTTCTCACCTGAACTGCATGCGTCTTTTTTCAGCATCTCTTATAGGTGTTTCATTCCCATGGATATTTAAATTTAAGCAAAAAGAATTACGCACAGACGAACAAAGAGATTGTCAATCACAATCACAACTCTATTGGACAATGTTTATTGTCACATTAGGCAATAAACATTGTCTAATACATTTGTGATTATGGTCTTTTTATTCATCTGTTTATATATGTACAACAATGGTATCTTACCCTAAAAAAAGAATTATGCACTTGTGTAAATGTTACTTTTAGTGCCCTCCTAATTTGTTCCCTTCATGAAAGCCAACACACACAATGTTAGACCAGTTCTTGTAAGATTTTACATGTACATCTTTTACACCAGGGGTGCAAAAATCCCATGTGCCTGGTCGCCCAGGCAACCACATTTTGTACAGTGGCACCGAATGTTTTCTGCATGATTATTGCAGTTTTCCCCTTACATACAAAAATTAGTATCAGCTGACATGCATCGAGCACAAAGCGCCAAGAAAGAGTGACGTTCAGAGGTCACTCAAGAATTGTGTGCCATCAATAACGAACTTGCTGCATGTCACCCTTCTGGCGCCTAGAATATTGAGGTGGCGCCTATATGACTTAAAGCTTGTGGACCCATTTTAATCCTCTTCCACTTTTGCCAAAGCCGTCTGGCATACACCACAGATGCAAAAATTTTCCAAAAAATGTAGCAGACAGCTCAAAATTCTACGTGCCATAAGGGTGACAATGAAGCACGTTCCATACTGAGGACCCACAAATATTAGGAGCCACCATAAGAAATTCAGCCGCGCAGGCGAACTGGCACCCGGGATTTGTGCACCCCTGCCTCAAGCACAGGGTTTATTTGGTACTTGACAAGATCCCTGAAGTATGTACTCTGCTATCTCCAAAGACCTAAAGCTAAGCATTCACATCTTTTCAATAATATAAATTACAATACTTATCTACATATATACTAAACAGAGGGGGTTTCCATTTACCAAAAGGCAGTATGGAGGCGGTAGGCATTTCAGTTGTTTAAAATGAAAGGCACATTTTATTGTTCTGGAGTGATCATAATGTGGTAGACCTCCTAAGACTTTCGTGATTTTACCCAGTTCCTCCAAGGAACTGCCATACCTGGGGTTGCCTTATATCCACCACACGACAAGAGGACGTCTCCCACTTGCCAACCATAAAAAAACCAGGGCATATCAGTGAAAAGGAGGTTAAAAAAGAGGATATTATAGTCACAATTTTATTAAATGAAACCCCCCCATATTTATGTGCCAATAGTTCCTTAAATTTAATGAGTATGAAATTCAGTGCGAGATGTTCTTCAAACATGTTTGTCACTGAGTTCAAGATGTACAGAATTATCCCTCCAAATTTCTCTGAGACACCCCGAAGGTCAGCTTCTGACCTCGAACAATGCCAATAAATTACTGTAATTACAGTCTAACCCCGAGAAAGCGCCACTGCTTGTGCACCGCAATTTGCGTCAGTATATCGAGGGGCGGCCATAAACCGAAATACTGTATAATAAGGACTTTTTGTTCCCAGACTGTCATGGGCACTAGGTGACGATGGCGCCATATCGGGGGGGGGGGGGGGGCCTATATCGAGGTTTGAAAACGTAGTTGACACATTTTTTTTTATTTTTAATGCCATTAAAATATGCAACAGCTTTAACCGCCCGGAGGGAAATTTTTGGGTCGAAAAGGAGAATATGAACGGGGAAAACATGACGTACGGCAGCCCTAGCCACAGCACTACTGTAAAAGACGACCATCTCCACATTATTCGCTATTCACCAATCGCAATGATCCTTTTACTTAATGCTACAGCTAACCTAAAGAAGATCTGCGCTCTTCTGGAATATTACGCGGCGTCGTGTGGTAATTGTTTACCGAAGTTTCGGGACAACGTATCGGTCCCAACTTCACGGGTCAAGAGTCTGCGTAGGAAAGAAAGAAAGCCAGCAAACTGCATTATAGGTTGCTGGCTTGCTTTCTTTGTTTCCTACTCTGACTCCTGACCCGTGAAGATGGGACCGATACGTTGTCCCGAAACGTCAGTAAACAATTACCACACGACACCGCGTAATATCCCAGAAGAGCGCAGATCTCATTAACATCGCGGCGGAAGCCTGAAATCAAGGTTAAAGAAGCATTTAACAAAACAATCAATTCTAAACCCAGTAACGTACCCTACAATTTGATTAAATCATCACTGTACAAAGTTTGTCCATTTCAAAGAATGATCAGACAGATAAGCTAATCCGATTTTTTTGCTTTTGTGGGCCTTGATCGGTGTAAAATACAACTTCAGAGGCTTATGCCAAATATTCAATTACTCGTATCTTCTTACATGTCACAGATGCGCTGGGTTGTATTCAGCGTAGTCAGGCCTCACAGATGCCGGAGATTAGCAGGCGCTTGAAGTACTTGGCTGTCTTACAGCAATTAACCGTACTGTCTGAACACTGCAGCTGTCAGTAACTTGTGGCTCAGATGTGACCACACTAAACAGGTCGCTAAGAAGCCAACGCAACTTTTTTTTTTTAAATGTGTTTTCGATATCTACGTGCCAGTCAAATATCTTGCGATCTTTAGCAATGACTCCACGTAATGCCGCAACTCTACGGCCATTACATGTGTACATGGCGTCGTACTTACACACAGAGGGCAAATCCACCTTTGCCTTTCAAAAGAATTGCTGTAATGACCTTCAAGTTTTCGTTTCTACTTACTGCTCGTTTATTTACACACCGACTAACACCTTTCATACCGCATTGTTCTTCATATTTCCACATTTCCCTTGGCGTTTACACCCATAAACCATTCACAGTGCGATTAAACGAATTTTATCTTTGGGGCCGCGGGGATCATCTTCATTATGCACTCACATAAACGAATTTTGATTATCGACCTACAACGAACAACGGCCGAAATACACACACTTAAGACACTCAGTTCCCCAAGTGTTTTTGTATTTTGTTTTGTATTTGTGGGACACCGCCGATCCCAGTGGCCGCGCGGTGTACGGTGTCGGTCTGCGGCCACTCGCTTACTGGGATTGTGGGTTCGAATCCCGCCGGGGAATGGATGTTTGTCTCTTGTGAGTGTTGTGTGTTGTCAGGTAGAGGTCTCTGCGACGGGCCGATCACTAGTCCAGAGGAGTCCTACCGAGTGTGGTGTGTCTGAGTGTGATCGAGGAACCTCATAAAGGACGCCTACGCCCCCACTAGCGCTGTCGAGCCACGTGAAAAAAAATTGTGGAACACGAAGCACTGGACAAAGTCCAAAAATTGAACAATCCGAAATGTAATACACGTATCGTCACAAACCTACAGAACTTAACTACATAGCGCTCTTGCATTACAGCCATATACACACTTTCGGCATCAGGTTACGCTTCTCCGCTTTATGGTAAAGTTCTCCCCAGAACAGGGCACGAAGGCCCAGAGGGGAGTAGATGTATAGATCTACTCTTTCTTTAACCCTGGCACTAGATGAGGGTGGGTGGTCAACTCCACGCACCGGCCGCTTTACCCCCGGGAAAGAGACCCGATACCCATTGTATAGGAGGCTGGGTGGGCCCAGGGCCGGTCTGGACGGGTGCGGAAAATCTCGCCCCCACCGGGATTCGATCCCCGGACCGTCCAGCCCGTAGCGAGTCGCTATACCGACTACGCTATCCCGGCCCACCTCCGCTTTATGGCAGTGATATTATATAGCACTCCCCAAGTTCCGTGAAGTCTCACAGATAACTTCAGCGAAAGGACAGAGGAATTTACGCAATCTGATGATGCAAGGCAAATCCAAATCCGATCTCGAGATACATACTACACGTAGCCTTCACACATCTGAAAGGAATTACAAGGTCAGAAAACATTTCCACAAGTTTCTGTGGAATCCACATTTCTGTCCCCAAACTGAAGCCATTCGAAAGAAAATCGGCAGGTGTTGGTTTAAATGCTTCAAGACCGAATACCTTGAAGTTACTATACTTGTCCAAAGACCGTAAACAGTCCAAACCGGCCTTTTAGTTTGTAATGTTACATTCCACACCGTCGTATCAATTCCATATTATTTCTTTACCACTAGATGGAAAATCAATGCTACACTGGATCCTCAGTACGGAACTTGTTTCCTGCCACCCTTCTGGCTCCCAGAATTTTGGGGTGGCTCCGGGATTTTTGGAAATTTTGTGCACCCCTGGCCTGCACAGTTATTTCCACTTCCATGTTCTTACAAAGGGTCAATGTGGAATGATACCATAGAATTATATTCCCCACTACAAACTTATGATACACCTGACAGATTTCAAGACACTTGGTATAATGCCATGCCACTGGAGGCCACCCACCTGTGTAATTCGTAGTTCCCTATTACAAGAACAACATGGCTGCCACAAACTCCCTGAAGACAAAACTTGCGTCATTCAACGTACAGCCCCCAAAATCTTTTGTGGTTATACATCTTGATGACACAAATTTGTTAAAGCAATAACAGACTGTACTTCATGGAGGCACCGTGAAATCCACAGCCACCTTCTGTTGCTGAAGGTGAGAGTTAACGCAAGTGAACCTTATGTCTCACATTTACGTTGACAGATAACCCACTTCGGGTAAAGCCGTCCCTGCTAACGTCATGAAGGAATATGAGGGTAACAAAGTATAGCTCCACTCATTTCTAACCTCGCACTCGATATAAGCGAGTGGTGAGCCTCACGCTTCGGCCGCTTTACTTTTGGGGAAAGACCTCCCAGTACGCACTGTACAGGAGGCTTTGTGGGCAACCACAGCTAGTCTGGACATTTTGGAGAACTCCTGAAGCTGCAAAGAATCGAACCACGACTCCTTGGTTGTCCAGCTCCTTGCCGAGTTACCTCACAGGCTACACCAGTGGTTCCCAAACTTTTTCGGTCCACCGCCCCCTTGGTTCCATATACACAACCACAGCGCCCCCCTTACCTTTTTTAAAAAACATAAATGCGATTTGTTTCCACTTTTTATATTTAAATATCGTTTAAATAAAATTATACGAGTTAAACTTAATGTTTTGTTAATTAATAAATTAAAATGTATTATATTTTTATGATTAACAATAATTCATCTAGCAATAGTTTATTAAAAAATAATATGTGCTTGAATAAGATTCATAAATTAAAATACTAAGAAATTTAGTTCATTTTTTATTTTTAACACAAAAATTACTTTATTTGAATTGTATTATAAAAATAAATGCACTACTTGTCTACAAGCGCCCCCCTGTGATAATAACAGCGCTCCCTTCCACCTCTCGTACCTATTAGCGCCCACCTCGGTAATCCCACCGCCCCCCAGGGGGCGGTACCGCCCACTTTGGGAACCACTGGGCTACACTAATCCCGAATCTGTGATCTCGATTTGCATGTATTGCAAGTCCGTTGCCACTCGCCGTCCGATCCATGAAAACGGCAGCCTGTCGGAACGTTCTCAAATTGAGACAACAAAAATCCATGGGACTGAAACCACAGAACCTTCACATATGACAACAGTTCCTTAAGTATTGTTCGAAATTCGACCAATGAAGTGACGCAAACACACCACCTTTTATCTTCCCGCGCAGGAATGGTTGACAATCGCGGGCAGTAACTTTCCGATTACAGTTCAACTACAGCGGTGACGTCATCCAATCTTTACTTATGATAACAATGAGCGTTTCTAGGAAATCCGACAGGCAGGGTTAAGTTGGAATCAAGTATCGTGTCTCCAAGCAAAGTATACCCAAAGGATGGGAAGATACGAGATGAGAGAATTGAACAACGGGACAAGCTATATGCTTGACGGCCGGGTTCGATTTCCGGAAAATATCCACGTCCACACCAGATCATCGGCAGACGCAGCCCCTGTTCTGAGTATCGCGAGCTCTTCCCCGGGGTGAAAGCGCTCGGAGCATATGCTGACCTCTCGCTTCCATCTTGTGTCGCGGTTGACAGGTCAACTGACGTGGTAAAACCTTGATCAGATGTCTCAATCGTCTGCAATCAGTCTACTTGTCCGAAACATCGAAAATGTTTTCTTAGATACAATTTTCGAGGTACAACGGAGGGAAGAAGTACATCATCAACCACCCGGTGGCATTACGTCCAGCGGACAAAGCAACACCACTCCGTTGCATAATGAGGCGTGGGCGTGAGCAAACATGGCAATAAATTCACGAAGGCTTTTGTCTCAACCAGTCGCCGTGTGCACGCTATTATGTCAGTAACTCCACGGTGGCTTTCTTGAGAAACTAACCGTTTCTCAGCTAGCCAGGAAATGCCGATACAGCAGTCGGTACAGCGACTAGGCTATGGGATGCACAATCCGGGGTTCGCATACCGACAGAAGCAAGAGTTTTCCCCTTCTTAAAAACGTCCAGACCGGCTCTGGGGCCCACCCGGCGCCCTACCCAAGGAGTGCCGGCTGCTCTTTCCATGGTGGGGGGAGGGAGTAAAGCGGCCGGGGTGGAAGGCTGACCACTCACCCCATCTAGTGCCGAGGTTACAAACGAGTGGAGCTACACCTCCACTCCCCCTATATGCCATCATGGCATGCGTAGAATCAGCGTTACAACTTTACCCTTTTTAACACACGCGGCGTTCAGAACTGACACTACGGACTGAGCAATGTGAGAATTTACGTACAAAATACGTTGCCCGCAAGATCTGAAATACGTACAACCACCCTTTTCGACCCCCGACTGGTGGCGCTCAACGCAGCCGCACAGACTGCTACAGCCTTAAACCGGCAATGGTTTCATCACGGCTTCGTTTTGATGACCACAGCACTCTTGGCAAGAACAGGACACCCCACAATTCCGCTAAATTCTTTGTCTTGAACTCGTGAACCATTTCCTAGTTTGAAATTCAATCACGTCCTTCTCTGTCATACGAGTATCATCTGCCCGGTCCAGGCCAATAAGGAATGGATTACGGACCTACAACAGGCTTCACTTCTTCCCAGCCGAAACATTAGGGTTGCCAAATGCGCCAAGAGGTGTTGACGTTACTGACTTTACATGCCGAATGAACTGATTATGCATATTAGTGACCTGAACTGACAGGGATGCCGTACACGGACCAGAACGAACATAATGTCCTCGGGTCAGCAGCATCCAGTGTCAACTGAAAAGAGTCGGGCTGTCACATCGGCGCTGCTATCTGGTGGTGAGCCGGTATGCCTGGCTTAAGTTGCTTTCACCGCAACAAACTAACGATTACGCCACAATTACTGATCTGTCCCCATAACGACTGTATATTATCATAGATGATCTTTCAAATACGAAATACTTAAGTTTCCACAAACCCTCCACGATTACCCGGACCTATCCAATGGACCTCGAGTTAAGAACGCCTTCTCCAGAGGTCAACGCAGAGAAAATTATTCAGCAGCTCACTGTAATTTTCTCCACCCTCCTCGTAACCTTCTCTTGCTCTCTCCCTTACGCCCAAATATTCGTCTGAGAACCCTGTTAACAAGCACCCTCATCTATGTTCTTCCATTAGACTAAAAACAGACACAGAAAGATGAGCTCCGGTCGCTTTACTCCCGAGGAAAACCCCCGGTAACCACTGCACAGGAAGCTGGGTGGGCACCAGAACCGGCCTAGACAGAGAAAACTCTCCTGTCCCTGCCGGAACTCGAACCCCGCATCGCCAAGCCCGTAGCATAGTCGCTATACCGACTGAGCTATCCCGGTTCCATAGTTCACATGTAGTGTATAAATTTCGCATTCGCAATAGTTCTGAACCGAATTCCGCAGCGGGCTGCATTCACCGCAATGTATGTAGTACACATGTTTGTCAGCATCTTTCCGGTCCTGAACAATCTTCCACTGTTTACGTACGGCTGTAACTCATTAACACGATCCCTGCGGGGAGAGCGATGAGGTATGTGACCAACAGCTGGTGTCATGACGACCGCCGTGAGAGCGCGGCAACTTCACTGCCACAGAAGTTACGCACCGAGTCTAAACGACATGCTGAAGGCGGACCTGAGGGTACGAGCGTCCCGCCCGTTAATTCAATGTAAATTCATTTCCGGACTATGTTAACCACAACCATCCATCATATGGCGAATGCCGGTTACAAATAACGTGCTTCCTGAGAGCTGGCAGAACACACAGAGCATGCAGTACCTTTACGCATCCACTAGTACTACCAAAACGGAGTACTTGCCTATCGCACGAATTTGCACTTTGGGCTGCAAGGGTGTTTCAGGTTAATTCAGAACATTTAACGATGACAGCATTTCCAAAGTCAAAATCATACGTAAAGTAAATGTTACGGTTCTTTCAAGTAGTACGAGCAAATTATCAAAACGAAATGTGATACGTTCCCATGTCTTGGCTTATCTTAGCCCTTCTACAAAGTGATTGAAAAGACGCTGTGCGCCTGTCGGAAGTAGGGTATAAGGGTATAGCAGGGGTGAACAAATTACCCAAAAATCTAGGAGGAGCCAACTCAAAATTATAGATGCCAGATGGGTGATATGCAGTTAAGTTCCACAATGAGGACCCACAAATATCAAGCACCATCGTACAAAACTCAGTCGCCCGAACCACCTGGTGCACTACCGGGATGCGGGTGGAAGTGAAACTCACTGTGGATGTACATTACTATGCCGAGAGTGCGGAGCTGGATGGGGTTGGGACTACGTGACAGAGGTAGCGTATGCCATCCTGTACGAGATATGATCCGTTTTAATTACGTACGCTCCCTGGGCCAAAGTGTAATAGTTCAGGGCTGCAAAAATCCCGGGCGCAAGGCGGCCAGGGCGACTGAATTTTGTACTATGCTGATATTTGTGGGTGCTCAGTACTGAACCTGTTTCATGTCACTCCCTTCTGGCGTCTGGAATTTTGAAGTGACTCCTGAATTTTTTTTAAATCTGTGGATCCCTGTAATATATAATAGATATCTATGGGGTTAAAACGCGTAACAGTGGACTTCAGAATGGGAGATGGAATTAAGTCACAGTAGACCATTATTGTGGTTAGCGTGCTCGCCACTGGACCCAAGGTTCGCGGGTTCGATCCCGACCGAGGGCGATGGATTTTTAAGGGTGATAAAAATCCGAAGCACCACTTCCTTCGGAGGGGAAGTAAAGCCGTCGGTCCCATGTCGTAGATTTACGGCATGTAAAAGAACCTTACGGGCATGAATAGAACTAGTAGTGCTCGTAAGCAAAATTGAGCGGCCATTTCTCACCCAAGTCTCGTGACTGCCTGCCAGATGGCTCTGGCAGTCACATCAGGATTGAGTAGAACTTGTGCGGTCAGTGGGCTGGTCACTCACTACATCAACGCACATGACCATAGAAACCTCCGAAAGGAGGCCCCTATGCTCCGCGTCGGAGCGACAGGGACAAACAACAAGACCATTATTGGTTTAATAGACGGATGGTGGTAAAGAAATGTAAACAACGGTAAAGACAAACGAACACAGGACAGCTCACTATATATGGAAATACAAATCTTGTAAATCATTAAAGTTGGGCATGGACACAGGGTGGATTGTGAAGAAACTGGACACTACTACTAATGAATAAAACGAATGGGTACATAGAGGAACACAACACAAGTAATCAAGAAACTCGGATATAGGTAGCGCTGTACTTGGGCACACCACGAAGGCACATGAGGGAGTAGAGGCTTAGCTCCAGTAATTCTTAATCCCGGCACTAAATGGACGTAGTCTTAGTCTTAATATTTTACTCAACAAAATCATTTCCCTGGACTAACCTGCGGTTTCTGCAGACGAATCGTGTAATATGCTCTTATAGGAATGCATTATTCACTCCTCTTTACCAGAAGGCATAGACTCTGTGATGTACCTGTAAACTTACAACTACACCAATCAACAACTTACACTGAGTTGTCCCACCCACCCTCCCCGCCATGAAGTGAACTATCACTTTGAGTGCTGGCTTCACTTCACGGAAAGAGAGGCCCATAGGTTCTACCGGCTGAGTGTGAACTAAAGAAAACCCTCTAGTGATTCTTTGGTTATCGTAAAATTGTATCGGTATTGTATACCTTTATGCCTGTCGCGTATTTAACAAAACAGAGCCTCCTGTTCTACGAGGAAACCAAATCGACAAATAAACTGTATGAGAATCACGGACACCAATAGCAAAGACTCCGCTGTAGGAGATTCTGTAAGAAATTAGGTGTGACGCTGTGAACTTTATTCTTCTCGTTCCAGACAAGGTACAATGCCGGGCTCTTGTGAATATGGTAATGAACCTTAGTGCCCAAAAAAGCGTACTTCTTGTGTCTGTCACTATAAACACGAAGGCCCTACACCTTGCAGTTGGCCGCATAATCGGTTTTAACATTCTCTAAATCGCGCCTTCCTGTAGCTATACATCAACTGAGTGGGCCGGGATAGCGTAGTCGGTATAGCGATCCGGGGATCGAATCCCGGTGGCGGCGAGATTTTTCAGCACCTTTTTTCAGGTCCTTCCATCTTTTCTTCGGGCGTCCTATGTTTCTTCTCCCTATTGGCTTATACTTTAATGCTTGTTTGAGTATCCTGTTTGTACACTTTTGTCGATATTTCTGTATTTCCAGAACAATGTCCTACACTCCAAGTTTTTCTCTGACGGTTTGATTTCTTTCCCGATCTAACTTAGTAACTGCTAATAAATGTCTTAAAAATTTCATTTATGGCACTTCCTGTATTTAATTCGATGTATGTATTTTGTTAAATATACTTATTCTATTTGGTCCATTAATTTAAAAGGCAAATGAAATAAGCTGACCACTTTGAGACGAACTTGGCTATCAAAATAATGGGAAACCATGTTTCATCGTCCTGACAAGGTATGCTCTGCATTCATAGTTCACAGTCGCGCATGTTCATAATTTTGCTATACACTGGAAGATGACTAGCCTTAGGATTATGTGAAAAATGCATAAAATCCTAAGGCTAGAGATGAATATGTAAATCATAAAGACTGGCATATAATATATATTATACAATAACACGGAAACTGGCCAGGGCTAGTCCAGTTAGAATGTATATATTGGGTTTCCTAAGTCAGCTAACCGGAACTCAATGTCAAGCACTGGGGTTGCATTTATTAAAATGCTATGTACGATATTTAATTCTTATTGTCTTAGAAAGTACTTGTTGCTGTGCCACTAAAATGGAGTTTCCTGACAAGAAAAATTTGTAACGACTCTTCTAAAATGGGCAATTTTGGTGACAACAAATTCTGGGGACACTGATAAACTGGGAATTGTCAGGTGGAAGAAAAACTTTGAGACTGCTATTAAAATGGGGTCTATCAAGCCACTCCGTTGGCACACAGAGTCGATGGCAGATAGTTCTTTCGCGACTCTTCCGGGTGAGTGAAGTTTTATGAGAGAAAATGTCGGAACTTTCGTAAAATTGGCGGATGCTGGCAAAAGGAAAATTAGGGGCTCCGGTAAAATGGGCGGAATTGGTAACTGAAAATCATTTTTGGGATTACGGTAAAACGGGCGCATTTTGGGGACTGGCGATTCCTGAAATGTAATAAAATCTACAGGAAGTCCGACAATCAATTGTACCGTGACACCCGGTACAGAGTTACCACGAACAAAAAAAGCGATGGTAACACTGGGACCATTATCAGTCCAGGCCAGAGGTCTCAAAATCACATCACACGCGGGCCAAACAATTTTGAAATTAAGAAGGGCCGCACCCATTTTAAGCAACAAAATAACTTTCAGTGCTATGTCTATGCCAACATCTGTAGCACGTTACCATCCAGGGACAACAAAACTCTACGAGCCCTTACGGTCCGCTGACAAAAATAATTTCTAATTCTTTAAAAAAAACTGATTACCTGCTTGGCCACATTCTGTAACCTCAATACGATCAGTGTGACGGCCGCATAACATAAATTGGTGGGCCTCCTGCGACCCGCGTGTTTGAGATCCGTGGTCCAGACCATATTCTACACATAGGAAGGTTTCAATTTTGCGCTCACCATGGGTCCTCGTCTGGGATTCGGATTCGCAGCGTTGCCTTTCCGAATCCGTAGCTTCAAATTGTCCCGTCTATTCATCCTCGCAGTCTGCTTACAGCCACCAAACACGGCATCATCTTCCAGCGAGTCGAGGTCGAGACCAAGACAAAACTGCCGTGTCGCCGCAGCAGCCATCTTGCTCCTCACGTCGCCGCTCCCTCCTGAGTCCATCAGCTTCCGCCTATGAACAATAAAAGAAGTGGCAGAAAAAAAAGGAGGGAGACCTGACTGTGTTTGTGTTTACTCTCCACAACACTGTTCAGTCGCCACCCCCCCCCCCCCGCCCGCCAAGTGTTGGCCTATCTATATGTTACAGGCAAAAGTACGGAATTCGCGCGCAACTCGTAAGCCACTGTATAAATGCCACACAGGGCTAGCCAAGGTGTGAAAGTCACGGGTTTTGGTTCGTGTTTTGCTTTTCTTCCTGACCTACCTGGCACTGAAGACGAAGGCACGAATATCATTTGAGACCTCGGTAATTATTAACCAGACGCCACAGAGTAATATTCCACAACACTTGAAACTTCAACATCACCGCCGAGTAAACCCGAAATATCGCGGCCCCTTTACACGTAATTCATACAGGCATTATATGTGACTCCCAAGAATTCTTGGAATGCAAGATTTCACAGGCTTCCGCCGTGGTGTAGTTGAGGCCTTCGCTTTTCTGGGTGTTAAGCGGCGTATGTTGGTACTTGGCTACCGGCGTTCTGGGGCAACCTATCGGTCCCTCTTCAAGGGCCAAGAAGTGTCAGAAGATCGGCCTGTTTGATCACCTAAGATTCTTCTTGGACTGCCCGACTCTTAAAGATGGGACCGATATGTCGTCCAGAACCTGCAATGTCTAACCCTTGACGATTCCTCTTTGACTGCTTGACCCATGAAGACGGGACCGATAGGTTGTACCGAAACGTCGGTAACCACCAACCTACGCCGCGCAACATTACAGAACAGCGAAGGCCTAAACTATATGACTAACTAGACCGATGCGTGATTTCAGGCTTCCGCCGCGATGTAGATGAGATCTGCGCTCCTCTGGGATATTACGCAGTGTACAGCGATAATTCTGTACCGACGTTTCGGGACAACCTATCGGTTCCATCCTCAAGGGTCAAGAAGTCCTACCAAACAGCAACATTTCCCGACCATACTGAAAAACGCAGTGGCGAAATGTGACGTGGGTGTAGGTCCCATCATCGTAAGACATGATGTTGCTAATATAACTCTTGTCTTGTAGGTCTGCTAGGAAATGAACCATTTAAAGCCCAGTGGTAATTACATGTACCACCTTCTGTAACGTCAAGAAACTCTGCATTTCACCCACACCGTTCATATGTTTTGTATGGTTCTCAGAATAAACAGCCATCATTCCCTAATGAGCATTATTGATTGGGTTATATAGTAGACACGAAATATATTTTCTGTGAAGTAGGAAATACAGTCGAACCCGGTTATAACATCGGTTTATACGACACCTCGCTTACAGAGATATTCTGTGGTACCAATTAATTCGTCACTTTTTATGTTAGTCTCACCGTCACTGTTAACCATAACATCACACTCCTCGGTTATAACGACACTCGTTTATAACGACACAAAATATTCAGTCCCTTTCATGACGTTATAACCGAGTTCGACTGTAGTTACATATAGCGTAGACAAACGCCAGTCTTCAAAGTGCTAGAATACCTCAACCTCTCCAACACGCGTCATCCGAAGCTGTTACGGTGAAATACCTTGAAAACCCACAACTACTTCATGCGAAATTACTACAAATTTGAAATATAATGCCATCCTTTTACGTGCACACCACCTGAGCTATTAACCTTGAATGAAGAATGCGTACTATGTAACTGCATGTATATGGGAGGTGGAATATGGCTGGCATGCAAGAACAAACTATTGCTACTAAGTTACACTTTACAGTTCATTCCGCGAATCATACAGAACACATACATACCGTGTGGGCAAAATGCCGAGTTTCTTAACGTAGCAACAAGTGGTACACATAGTAACCACTGTGCTTTAAATGGCTAAAGGAACCTTAAATATCCAGGAGTTGGAAGACCAAGGTTCAACTCCCGGCAGGAGTAGGGATTCTCGCACCATATTCGAGTGTACTCTGCAGTGCACAAAATCCCCCACCCAATGGGTAATGCAGTCCTTTAAACCCGGGTTAAAACGGCCGATGCAAGAAGCTGATCACACCACAATCTAATACGCACGTGGAGCTAATCTCCACTGTGCCATACATCTTGGTGTAGTGCTTCAAGTAACCACTGGGAAAACTTTCGTTATGTCATTTACAAGTCACCAACCGCGCGCGCGTTACATTAAATTAGTCTCGGACTAGACGCCAACAGAACTGCAGCAGACCGTTACGACATACCAAATATACATAAGATATGACGGCATTCGCGAAGCAGAAAATGGTACAAATTCGTTTGGATGTTGTTTGTCTTGCGTAACGTATGATATAGGCTGAAATAAAGTCACAGTGAATGTACGGTTTACAATATGTGCTGGAAGTGACCCCCACGTGCATGTGACACAGATCACGTATGATACAATGCTCACTTTGGACGAATCACACTAAAAGTGAACAGTGCAAACAGTCCATTCATCAAGAGTGATATTCCAAGATGAAGGAAGACAGAAATTGGCCGCGTCCAGCTTTGATTCACTTCGGATGAAACACCGAAAATAAACGATGTAAACAACGTGTCACTTTGATTTCAGGCTTCCGCCGCGATGTTGATAAGATCTGCGCTCTTCTGGGATAATTACGCGGCGTCTTATGGTAACTGTTTACCGACGTTTCGGGACAGCATATAGGTCCCATCTTCAAAGGTCAAGAGTCTTGGACCCTTGAAGATGGGAACGATACGTTGTCCCGAAACGTCGGTAAACAATTACCACAAGACGCCGCGTAATATCCCAGAAGAGCGCAGATCTCATCAAACCCTCTGCAGTGAAGAACGAGTGCTTCTGTTTGCTGTCTGGTTTCTTTTTCTATTGTTCTGTTTGAAAATAACCGACTATGTTTGATTTCAGGCTTCCGCCGCGATGTTGATAAAATCTGTGGTCTTCTGGGTTATTACACGGCGTCGTGTAATAACCCAGAAGACCACAGATTTAACCGACTATGGTTTTTAAACGGAGAGGCGACCACACACCATTCGTGCTAGATGTTACGAAAGACTGTAAGTGCTTGTGGAGCACATCTGAAACACCACAAAAGCAAAACAGCTCATGAAAACGCACTACAGGAACTTGTGCAGGAGCCGAATTTTCCGGAATTTATCGTAGGCGACGTAAAATTGAAAATGAAAACAATTCGTACCAGGTATGCTGCTGAGATAGCAAAGGTAACAAAATCAGAAGAAAGTGGCGCAGGCCTACACGACACACGACGTTTATGTGCCGAAATAGTTTTGGTTCAAACAAGCACATTCATTCCTGCGTGGCGTTTGTATTCCACGAATCACATATCAACAGTGTCTCTGTTTCTCAACAATATTTCTACATTAATTGATTAAACAATCACAATCAACATTGATACCTAAACGCATAGGTTCAGTTGCCGCCATTTTGAAATGAACAATCCTGTTCAATTAAATTAAGTTTAAACCAACCGATGCACACTAAAACCACTCTTTAAGTAGCTTTATTATAAAATTGTTAAAATAAAGCTACTTAAAGAGTGGTTTTAGTGTGCATCGGTTGGTTTAAACTTAATTTAATATGACGAAGATGCACGGTGTCAACAATGTGAAATCCTGTTCAATGTTGATCAGCGTAACGGAATTTGGTTCATTCATGGAATTCACTTTGGATGATTTATCGGAGATGATCATCCACTATGACCTATGTAAAACACACCTTTAGAGTAGAAGTCACACTGACGTACAGTACTTACAGCACGGGCGCAGAAATGCCGGGCGCCAGGTCACCGTGGCCACTAAATTTTGCACAGACGCCTAATATGTGTGGGTCCTCAGTATGGAAAGTACGTCACCCTTCTGGTGCGTAGAATTTTGTGGAGGCTCTTAGATTTTTTAAAAATCTGTGTGCCCCCGACTTACAAAGTGTTGGAAGTGACCCCCCAGGGGCATGTGACAGGTAACGTACGCCACCTAAAATGTTTCATGCAACGGGACTTTTCGCTCATCCTGTACTACACTCCCACATAGGTTACAGGTCATCAAAAAGAATAACAATAATAGGAATCCCATTTTTCGTACTCGAACAATCTACACTTCGAATACGAGCATAAAATTCGACGAAGCTATGGTATTCCGTGATTTTACTCATTCCTGCCCAGAAAACACCCACAGTTGGTCATGACTGTTCCGTCTCACATTCTTTTCATTTCGTTTCGTAACGATCCCAATCTAACATTTTAGTACTATTTTAGTTCACATCTGGCCGACATTCAAGGAAACTGACACAAATTTGTTCAATTCAGTACCGGAAATAATGACAGCATAAGATATATTTACTGGTATATGTATGTTACACACACAGACACAGTATTAGAAATATTAACAGACACCAGTGCAGTACAAAGGGCCACTCTTATCTACAGTACAATTAATGTATATTTACTGGATTTTAATTTAAATAAAAACGGATTTAGTTCAATAATTACATGCATTGTTGTCAAATATCGGATCAATGAGAAGAAGCACGAACACGCGAAAAGAGTGCGCTTTATAAATGTAAATACACGTCGATAAATTGGCTGTTGGACTGCGAATCTGTGTCATGGTCGATCAAGCAGAATGGAGAGGTCGAATGTCTAGAAAAAAAAAATGTCGCAATCTTGGGGATCTGAGGGACACAAGCAGTTACAGGCCTCAAGAACTTGTAACGGCAAAGAAAAGGCCACAAAGCGATTGATCCTATTGTGTACGTGAAATGAGTAGTGACAGGGATCAGATTTATGGGAATTAAACTAAAGAATTCAACTACATGGGTACAGTGTTTTTGTGCACGAATTGGCATACTGTACACAAGCCTGCTTTTGAGCCCATGTAATCCGTACCTCTGGTCACCACACAAGATTAGGCGGCTCAATCCAGTTCCCACTTTCACTTCCTACTTCTTTGAGATCTAGTTCAATAACACCCTCTCATCTGTGCCTAATTATCCCAAATTATTTTTTCCATAACGCGTCCCACGGTAAAGTTGTCCCTGCGCAAGCTATGAATGTATATGTGGGAGTGGCTCCGCTCATTCTTAACATCGGCACTAGGCGGAGGTGGGTGGTCGGTCGGCTTCACGCCCCAACCGCTTCGGGGAAAGCACCCCTGATACCCACTGACATAACCTGGGTGGGCAGTTTGGACCCCAACATAAATTTTATTACACAAAACTTACGAACGTTAGTACCATGAACTTCCTTACAATACATCAGGAAACATGGCACGACCAACGACGGTACAGTAGCTGGATTTTGTGCTATCACAAATAAAAAATTGAGTAAAGCTGTTGTCCATGTGCTCAATTAAGCACCACATAATGGCGATGGGGAGTGGAGCAATAGCTCCATACATTCTTAAACCTAGCATTACATGGAGATAAACATTTCCATGCCCTGAAAGCTTTAACCCCAATACCCACTAAACAGGAGACTGGGTGGGTCCCAGAACCAGTCTGGATGCTGTGGACAAAATAATTTGCCACTGCTGGGAATTGCATTCTTCAATCATCCAGCCCATAATCACTCACTATACCAATTGACGCATCCCAGCTCCCTAAACCAGACAGCCAGGTGCCAATGGTACACACAACTACTTTGTCATGTATAGGGAAATTTCATCAAAAGATTGTTCAAGCTTCCAAATATAGTGTAGGAGAAAACAGTTTCACACGACTACAATACAGGCATCACAGTGAATATACATAACAAACAGAAAATTTCAGAGATTATAGATAAATGGCATTTCCATGTGATCCAGTCAAACAACCCTGTGTGTGTGCGTGGCACGCGCGCATGCAAATACTGCATTATGACACACACATAAAACATTTTATGAGAACAGTAAGGTTTCCATAAAAGAACAGTTCTCCCTAACCAGTTATTACCTTACAGGAGATTACTAACCACAGCAAAGAATTTCATCTGCCCATACCTCCTGTTTGTTCATTACAAATGACCATTTGACAGAATTTACTACACAATCTTCAGCAAAACTTTTAAGGGCCATTTTGAATTTATTTCTGCAATTCAATGTCATGTAACAACTTTTAAGCAGGATTACAATTAAAGTGCGAAAAAAAAGAAGTTTCATACTAAGGACCCACAAGTATTAGGTGCCACTATACAAAAGTGAGTTGCCCGAGCAACCTGACCCCCAGGGATTGTGAACCCCTGTGCTATGTATATCAACATGCTACGATATGGAGCATCCTAATAATTTTCCCAATATCATGCAACTATTACATGCCTAAACAAGAAGCTACTAAGACTAGTAACCATTAGCAAAAGCAAATTCACTTATACCAGTACTTCAGTGGTTACGTACAGCCTACAATGGGAATATGCAGCCTTTCACTGTTCTGCTAAGTAGGCAGAACTTCCAAAGTGGCCAGGAGGGATGTGGAAGTGCCAAGGCATTCCTTCTTCTGTTCAGGGTCACAATTCCATAGTTTCCGATGCTACAATTTGTCACAAGACATATATAAATAATTATGACTATCATGAAAGCCTGTGAACGAGGACTAGGACAATGCATATCACACGTATTATAAAACAGCATCATAACATTCAACCTGAAGACTTGACAAAGGTACAGAAACAACTGCTCACTACGCGTGGTCAGACATTACGTTTTACCTACAGACTTTCTAGGTACAACACAAAAATGCATGGTAAAGCACAAATGTTACATCTGTGACAGCTTTAGAACTTGTAAACTGAAATACCACAGTTTTAACACAAAATGCTTGTGAGTGTTTCAAAACAAACTATATACTGAGACTGCCAGCAGCCATCACAGCTATTACAGAGGTGCAGCTATGAGACATTTCTACTCACTTAAAAATGAAATTTAAAAACATTAAGTTAATAATGGTCAGGCACTTTTGACATAAGCCTTGTGAAAAGAGGTTAGGTACAAATCCATCTGTCCTACAAGCCCTTCAGAACTTTAATGCATCCAATCACATTAACCAACAAATGCACACAGTAGGATTATAAACTATACACAAGTTTTTGAAACTCCTACATGTTTTGGCGCCATCCTCTGGGAGTCTCAAATACAAAGGAGTACAAGCACCAATACATCAATCGGGGAAGTACAATGACAGGTATTAAGGTATTCAAAAATACTAAAATTATAAAATACACAAAATGGTAAGTATAAAACTACAGCGTTTTTGACATTTTGTTAGTCATAATTCTGACACACATTGGACGTTTGCCTGGAACTCATCACAATTACAATAAACATAATATCAACAACGCTGTACTTGTATACTTACCATTTTATATATTTTATAATTTTAATATTTTAAATGCCTTAATACTTGGCATTGTACTTCCCAGACTGATGTACTGGTGCATGTACTCCTTTGTATTTGAGACTCCCTGAGGATGGCGCCTTGGTGCCGAAACACACAGAAGTTTTTAGAAACTTATGTACAGCTTGTTATCCTACTGTGTACATTTGTTGGGTAATGTGACTGATTATGATCATGCACGGAATGATTAATATCAAATTTAATGTGTCCATTTTCTTTGTGCTGTCAGTACCCTTTAAAACCACAAGAAGCCTTCTTGGATATGTTACCAAATGCTTTTTTAGTTGAACTACGTTTAATTGAAATGAAAACAGAATCACTGCTGTACTAAAAAGAACATAGAAGCTTCAGCTTCCTCCCCCCCCCCCCCCCCCCCCCCCCCCCCGTGGACATCTTTCAGCTTAAATTCGAAATTAATATTTAGAAACATAATTAGCATCGACACCCATCACTTTGATACTCAACTCGTACTATGCAAACCAACCACAAAATCATTTTCTCATTTGTTAACTCAGCCCGAAAGCGGACGGTTAAAATCTGTGCAAGTCCACACACGTTCTTTCACGCGTCTCTTCTCAGTGAACTTCATAAAATCACGAAATAAAACGTACCTTATCCCGTCGCCAATCTTGCAAATTCCATATTCCACTACAGAACAACACTATAGGTCCAAAACTTCTATTACAAGCACGCGCCACACACCACAACACACATTCCACACAACAAAAACACTTCGAACTGGCTTCTCTAGCATGGCGCCATCTCGCTACCCCAAGGTTAACAAGAGTGAGACCAAATATTCTATCGTACGAATACCACCAACTCCCCACGCAGCATCGTATCTTCACGTCTTGCCACTATTTAGACAACTAAACGCTCAATGATATTCACCAGACTGTTACAAGATAGCCGCGTTTTTCAAAACAGGAAGTATAGTACGCCGTAAATCATACCAAACCAATTCTTGATGTTTCTTGCTAAACATAATATTTAGGATTCAAGTCTTCGAAGTTGGTGCTCTGAGTACCAGGGTCAAATAACTCTGCTCTTCAGTATAGTACACTAAGTAACTCCTAAAGCAACAATAACTCAAAAATATTTTTTATTTTGTAAACATATTACAAAATTATTTACCATACACACATACATGTATATATATATGTAAACATAAGCTACAGTTCATATGTTGTATATTTAACTTGTAATAAAAGGAAGCCTTCAGCACAAAACTTAACCTCTCTTCTTATCCTGCAAAGTAACATCTTTGGTATCCACACTTCATCCCCAAAGTATTTTAATCATACATGTATCTTGAGGTACTGAGGGTGAAGAATAAAATTGGTGTCCATATGGAGGAAACTGGTGAAAAAGTTCAAGAACTGGGCTGCTATGCATCTGAAAATGTACCAGGTCCCATGACTCATGATGAATCAGTTTACAAAACAGTCGAACAATAACACAGCCATTTCAGTCACTCATATGAACAGCCGTGAGTACTACTTTTCAATAGAATTGATGGTGCATATTTTTGAACAAGCCAATCATGACTGACAATGAAACTGTGTTATGACACAATGTAGTTTCATAGAGGTTTAACATCATTTCAAAGGAACATGGTACCTCCATCTTCATCTATCTGGAAGACAGTCACAGCTCTTGCAACCAACTGCCTATAAAATTATATGGCATTATAACTCAGAATAACCAAAAATTAACTTTCGCCTCTGTGACAAACCTTCAATCTCACGATGATCAACATCACTTGCATGCACACTGTAATTGTTGACAGCCATTGGCTGCTCGACGCTGGCCGTTGGTAGCACTGCTGGTGATACTGCATACTGGACCTGAGGTTTTCATATGGTGAAAATTTAGACTGCAGGCTTTAGGGCTGTGACACACTGTAGTCTCATACAGTGTCATAATCCAAACATAATCTAGGGGGATCAAACTTTGTTTCAGCCATCGCACACATGCTTTTTACGTCATTTCATTTAATGACACTGTCAACTGTTAAGATCATACAGTGTCAGCAATAAACAAACAAGTATTGAGCACTGGTGGAATGATACCAACATGGGAAAACTGAAGTACTTGAGAAAAACCTGTCCCATTGCCACTTTGCCAACCATACAGCCCACATTAACTGGCCTGGGATTGAATCTGGGCCTGCATGGTGTAAGAGGAAGGTGCTGACTGAAGCAGACCATGAGGTACAATACTAGGTGATAAGAAGCTACAAGAAACCCATGAAATAAAAGTTTTCAAAGAAAACTGTGTAATAATATTGGAAGTTTCCAGCAAATCTGTGCATATGGAGGGACAACTGCATTTGAGATAAACATCACTGAAAGTATGCCTCGAAAATAAATTGCATTTCGCTCTTGTGACCATAATGAACTTAAAATCGTGAAATTTTGTAGCTAGCCACATAAAACCTAACATGATGGGAGAGACAAGTCTATAAATTCTTATGAAAGTCTTTCATGTACTGAAAAATATGAATCACGTGCTATCATACGTCATGACTTCATGTCATGTCATGATCAACTGAACACAGGGAAGTAAAAGTTGGTGTGGTGAGGAGAACATAAATATCTTCACAAAATTTGTTTCAATTGTTTATTCTTAAAAGTGCCAGTATAGTTATATACACACATTTCAAGTTATATTCTGAAGTACAGAAACCAGTCTTTCCTGCATCAGATTCCAACTTCTGTACTTGATTCTGCCATTACCACCTTCATAACAGTGGACATTCACTGTCTTATGAGAAACCATGGACATTAAGCTTGACTGCAAATATTAATCTGTATTTACACTGTTACATGCACAGAAGTACCATAAAATCACAGACCAGTGAAATTAATTTGAAATGGAAAAATTGGTTCATTAAAAAAATTTAAACAACTGAATACCCTGCAGTTTAGTATGTAAAAGGCTTTTATTACATTAAAAAAAATCCTTCCAGTTTTCTGAGTTTATGGTTTTCCTTCTTTTAGCATTACATATTTATGGTCTCAGTCCAATTATTTCCATGTTAAATGTTGTCAGTTTACACATTTTTATCACAGAATTTATTATTGCTTATAGAATGAGAATCAGAATAGGAAGAAGGGTAAAGTATATAAAAATTAAAGGGTTTCTAATTAACACAACTTCTCTTTACTTCTTATTAATTTTGTTAAATAAATTAATAGTAAAATGTTATACCTCAAAGAATAAATGAAAGAAAATCTGTTCCTTACCAACTTCTGCCAGTGATGGACTTCCTCATTATTTACCAGCACAGGATTTGGACAGTATATAATATTTAATTTATACTGCGCAGTTTTATTCTGTCCTACCTCTATTTATTTTAAAACAGATTCACTTTACCCAAACCAAGGCATCCTTTGACAGATAAATGAACCAAGCAACGGTCTGTATTATTGTATGATACTGCTGTAAATTCTGTTTGGATTTTATGTACCATTATAAGAAATTTTATTGAATGTCATGACACGATTTCCCCATGTCTTACTTTACATATTTCAACTGCATTTAATTTCAGTGCAGTTCTGTCAAGGTGTTAAAGAACTGAAATATAAATCTCTACGTAAATACACACTGATTTGTTTTCAAAATATTGGTGTCATATCTCTCAATAACCACTGTGAACACTGAATGACAACCTGCAAGGCATATCTTCCATTTAACACTAAAAGAAATTCAAATCAATGGCTCCTAGTGTAATAGTTAACATGACATAACAGTTAACAGCTTGATCTCACCTCTTACCACTTGTAAAGGACTTATCTTAACACATCTGCACCTTCTCTTCACCTAACTTTTTTTGGCCCAAATATGAGGTCAGCATCGGGGGCACCTTTGGGATGCTGATATTTGTGTTTCCTCTCCCTGTTCAAATTCATGACCACTGGCCTCTGAGCCTACAGATACAAGAAGTAAAACTTGCGTTTTTTAAATGTCTAAATTTGGCAAGCACCTTTCTTGTAAACACATTTACATACAATGAGGTTCACTGGCTAAAGGTACAAAGAAATATGCATGCTGAATTAACAATGCATGATGCTACACTTGTAGGTGCAAATTTCAGTCTTATATCAATTTTCTTTTACAGCAGATGAAGTTTTACAGTGTGTTTCCTTTATGGCTGTTCTGAGCACAGCAGTCACAGGATATCCTGGAGGATGCAAACTTTCTATGTGATAAAGCTGCCATGTTCAATGCAGTGATAGAAGAAAGACCTTGTATTCCAAAAGTACCTATAATATCACTAACATAATCACCTCATCCTGCCACAAAAAGCACTTATAAATACACATAAGGAAATTCAGAATCTCGGAGTATTCTTCACCTTCGGCATACTACTGAATGCCTTAGTTTTATTGACCACACATATGGACAAAAGCAGGTTCCTTCAAGAGTATTAACAATGAAGATAAGAGATAAATTACTATTGGGAAGATGAAGAACAGGAGATGAATATGAAGCGCTTACGAAATGATACAGGCGGCATACGCTGTTAAAAGATGACGCACCCTAGTGAAAATTCACGAACATAACAGCATGTGTTCCTGAATGGGTTTTTTATGAAGCACACAATTAACCTTACGCTTCCGTGCGTATCATATATGACCCAGAAGGTATTTAAATCCCCCACTCTACTTTGCTGCCTGCGCCCTGATTCAGGTAGGCAAAGTGTATATCTCCAATCTCCTCCACGTTAGAGGATATTTTTGACCTGCTTCACGTTCCGACCACTTTACCCCAGGAAAGAACGCACGTAGTAACATTGAAGATCCTTTATCGATCTGCTCTGGAAGCATAAGGAAGTTACGTAACTTGTTTTGCACTGCAGTGGAGTTGGTTTGCTTTCAGTCGACTGAAAACGACTGCTTGGTGAAAGAGCGATTCACTTGTACGAGAGTTTTATATCATATGGCTGAGCTAGACATAGGCGTAGTGATTCACACAAGTTTCCTACTGTGTAGTTAGCGTTAGTGAGAAAAAAAAACTCGAGACACCGTCATGGAGAAAGTGCAGTTCACACAGAGATGCTACAGCTCAATGTGTATGGTTCTTGAATCTGAAATTTTTCTAATGTGTAGTAAGCTCCAGAGGAAATGAAAACATACTGGACTAGTCATAAAGGACCCTTGTGTTATCGCAGGCAGAGAGAGTACTATTTCATTCCGAAGAAATATTACGTCAACCTTCCTGACAGAAGAATTTCGTGTGCAAAAATGTACTATAACTCTACTGTCATTATTCTAATAAAAACGCCAAACAAATCCTTTTATATTATTTTTAAGCGCTACTTGTCTGAAAATTAAAACGTTCAATTATTTCTTGAATGCGAGAATTTCTCTTTGTCTTCTGATATTTCATTTTAGGTTCAAAAGTAGGTTTAGTATGTCTGTGATGTTGGAGACTGTTTCAGGATATACTTCTGTTTTGCTATAAGCGGTGTGGAATGCTCCTGCAATGAGTGACGCCTAAAAACCTTCCAATGTTTAGACTGCTAGCAGAGGCTAGTGTTACGTTTGTGCATGCTTCAGATAAATAAACTGTGTTCATTGAGTAGGAGAGACGAGATATCAGTAAGGATACAAGCTGACATTTTATAAAGCGCTTGCTAAACGCCTGTTTCATAACAGAGATGTCTCGAACAGCCCCAAATATGACGACATAAACTGCAAATTCATACAAATACGGTACATTATTGTGTGTATTTAGGCAGTAAGGATACAAGCTGACTTTATAAATCGCTCTGCTAAAAGCCTGTTTCATAATAGATGTCGCTAACAGCCCCAAATAAGACGACATAAACTGCAAATTCATACGAATACGGAACTTTATTGTGTGTATTTAGGCAGAAATGATACAAGCTGACTTTATAAAGCGCTCAGATAAAAGCCGCTTTCATTTTCTACAAAATGGAAGCAATTCTATTTATTTATCTCTTCTGGATCAAAAAATATTAATTTTTTTTAACGAAAGCGCAAAAACTTAAAGGGCCCACGCGGGGACAGCAGACTCGCTCACGCAGGGCTTGTGCCATAAAGTAGGCCCCTTATCTCGATTTAAAGGGCAACTCGAGAAAATAACTCCGTAAGCTAAAGGTTAAGCTCCTCAGTACAGCACATCAGAATCTTCGTAAAAGAACACAGAATTTAATACTTGTTCCATTATACGTATTGGTCTCGAGTGAAAAGCTGTTTGCAAAATGCAGAAAATTAATTCTTTTATAGCTTTTATGATCATGAGGAATGTGCCTTTCTATGTAGCCACAGCATTAAAAACATATGTCAAATCATACACTACAATTGAAGTTGATGTTGAAATCACAACCATTCCTTTAACTCAATGGTTCCTTTATTTTTAAAGTAAATGGTTCCTGTTATGTGTACTTACATAAGAAACTGAATTGAATGATTTGATGTTGATTCATATCAAACACAACGACGAATGCAAGTATCCACATTTTGGAAACAAAAAATTTTTCACACAAACATCAAACTCTTACATACAGCAGTTAAATTGTTTTTGTATTCAGAAGTGTTATTGTAAAGTGGAAAAGTTATTACATAAAGGTAAAGTTCTTCCTAGAAAAGGCCATGAAGGCCCAGAGGGGGAGTAGAGGTATAGCTCTACTCTTTCTTTAACCCTGGCACTAGATGTGGGTGAGTGGTCAACTCCACTCCCCGGCCGCTTTACCCCGGGAAAGACACCTGGTACCCATTGTATAGGAGGCTGGTGGGCCCCAGGGTCAGTCTGGTCTGCTGCGAAAAATCTCTCCCTCACTGGGTTTCCACAGCCCGTAGCAAGTCGCTATACCGACTGACGCTATCGCGGCCCACATGTTATTACATACAGAATAATTATCTTCAAAAATCCAATACCAACAACACTACATTACACACTTTAAACATACCTGAGCAAGCATTTCTTGATAATCTTCTTCTTCTAGTCTTTCATTTATATCCAACGTGAGGCGTTTAACTCGCTCCTTCTCAGCTCGTTCAGCCTGAGGAAGATCATAACATCGCCGTTAATTCAACCATCCATGAAAACTGCAGTAGATGTGGGAGGCACACCATAAAAAACTTCGGCCATGACAGATCAATATACATGGGTACTTCCGAATACGAACCAGATGCATGGGTACTTCTAGAATACGAATCAGATGCATTACCACTGTGCTAAACCACAATAATGTGGAGAAATACTAAGGAACTGAAATGTTAAGAGAGATATGCCTAAAGGTTTCAAGCTGTAACATCCAGCTACTGTATTACAGTTATGTGAATTTTGTGGGAAACATGAACTTGCATGAAGTAAGAAAAAAAAATTAGTACATGAAAGTCAAGCTCTTACTTCTTCACGATTTTTTAAATTGAGCGCCAACTCAGAATTAATGGGTACAGCCAAACTCTTGTACTGCTGTTTGTGGCCTTTCCTGACCATCAACACAAAGTTCATTGTAGATTTCTCTTCCACTCTTGTCTCTTGCAATTGTTCTGAAACAAAGAATGGCGTCTAAACCACAAGAGTCTGCACTAATAATACCTGCATGACTACCTGTGATAATTTCTTCAGTTACTAAATTATAATGCACAGATTCAAGAGGCTAGTGACATACAAGTTTTGTTTAGATGTAATACTGTACAATACCATAAGTCTTCTTGGCACTGCTCTTGATGTGCAATGGAACAGATATGTCAACTTGTTGTGGCTTAACCGTCTCCCGCATGCGATCCTGGATGTTATCCGATACCATCCTGTCGAATGCGGAAAGGAAGTCGTCATCTTCTGGGCATTCAACATGAGTAGGTCCTTGTGGCAAGGCTGCTACCATAGATGCCTCATCTCCCTGCAGAGTGTCATTACAATATGGTTACAGTTTATACAGCACAGTCAGTAATATTTAAGGAAGCACAAATCCTACATTTTCAAACTGAAATTCAAATGGTACTGGTCACTTACCTGTCACTTCAAAACATTCCACTTAACTATATTTTTATCCAGAATCATTATAAGGTAAGCTCATATTATCTCCATTCCAGGGATCCAGCAAGTTTCAACAGTAAATTTCCCTTTTTTTTTGGGGGGTTCAACAATCATCTTTCATTGAAAACAGATTAACATTAAAAATATACATAGTCTCAAATATTGTTCAATACAGTAAACACAGAATGATATAATCCTGACATTGTATATCACACACACTTTCAGTTTCTTAGGGTATCAAATACTGAACAAAATGTTTAAATTTGAGACTATTTACCATATTTACCCAAATATAAGATGAGAATTTTCTCGTAATGCATGACCACTTTACCATGTAACTGCAAGAGAGGGATGCTGCAGCTAGTGTAGGGCATGAGGCTGTGCAATGGTGGTTAAGGATTAACGAGGTCTCAAAACCCTCAATGTAGTTTCATACTAAAACTGAAACTGCTAACAGAGCATATGCGTGAGTCATGATCCTAATTTACAGACATAGCAGGATGTGAACTTGCACAGTTTTATTCAGTCATTTATAAAGCAACCACCAAGAACGAATTTATGTTACTTTTAATAAAATATCAATACATATTTCAGTTTGTAAGTACAAACGTCTACAGTGCTCAACCATACCTGACTCTGCTGTAGCGGTGAAGAGCTCGTGCCACCCCACTCTTGCTCCCCATTCTCCATCTTCAAACTCAGAAAGAGCTTCACAGAACTCATCTTCTTCTTCCTCCTCTCCACCTTCACCCTCCTCCCCTCCAACACCTACAAACACAGTAGAAAAAGTAATGTTGTAACATGTAAACACAATTAGTCCAAACAAGCAAAATATTCTTTTACATTTTCCATACCACAAAGGTTCTGTTGGGAGATCCAACTTGTGTATAACAAGAAGTGATCTGACAATGGTGAAATAGTGTCAAAACATGTAATCCATATACAGTTCACTCCATGATCTGGCTTCACAGAACAGTCTGTTTCCCTTGTGAAGTGACGATTCCAGACATAAGAAAAAAAACTGAAGAACTGAACAGCACAGCGACCATGCACCAGTAACATGAGAAGTTCATGGAAATGGCATATACATGGCCATCTTGGTTGAGAAGTGGCAGACACTGAGAACAATGGACAGGAATATGGAAAACATTTGTGCAGCAATCATTGCTAGCCAAAAGAAGTTCATGAGATGAGACAATAATGATTGTATGACCATTAAAAAAATATTAGGCAGCAGACTATGGATGAAACAATACTGGAAGCATCAGCTGCAGGCACTGAGTGACAATACTGAACTTCTGTTACAAAATGTCAGTCTGTAGGAGCACAACTTCCTGGAATAAATGCAGTTTAGTGATGAGGCTGCGTTACACTCAGTAGTAAGCGAACAAACAAAATGTCCAAATTTTGAGCATTAGTCTGCCACAAGAGATAATGGAGTACCAACACAACAATCTAAATTAAGTCTTTTGTGCAATGACTTCCTCAAAAACTAAAAATCTTCCTTCTTTGCAGAACCAACAGTGTCTGAAGTGACTACTTAAACATGCTGGAAAAATATGCAATTCAATGCAGTAAGATCTACTGATACACATTATAATGGCCTTTTACTGTGATACAAACCAAATGAAGTACCAATACAATCACAAAGCAACATTATAACAACACAAGATAAAAGTCTGCAAATGAAAATTATTAGACAACATTGTTCACATACTTTTTGTAGATTTCTTCACTGGCCGACCATCATGTGACAAAGATTCCTCTGTTTCTGTTTCTGCATCAGTGGCATCTGCAACTTCTGACTCGGTACACACATCTTCATCTCCCTCACTTGCCGCCTCCAAAATGGTTCCAAGATCAGATCCCAGAGTAGGCGGTACACTGTCTGCATCACCACCTCCCCCAGCAAACAGCCATGGCATATGATCTGACAGCATTGGTGCAAACTGCATTTGCATCTGACGAACTGCTTCATTGGCTTCTTCAAAACTTGAAACTAAACATATCTTTGGTCGCAAGCTGGTCAGAGTATCTTTGAATAAGTAATGGATTCCAACTGGAAAGGGATTTTCTACAGTCCAATATTTGTCTTCATATTTAAACCAGAAATACCTCTGTGAAAATAAGAAAAGTACGTGGTTCATTCACATAACAAATCCAACTTCCTAATCCTAACTACCAATGATAGTATCAGGAACAGATACATGCAAACATAAAATTTTTAATCTGGGACATACACAAACTTCATCATACTCAGTGGTTTTAATTTCAAACTCTTCACTTATGTTTATCTAAAAAGCTTTAAGGAAGAATATTCTCAGAGCAGAATATAAATCAGATATATTTAATGTCATTACCACTATGGACCATGCATTCTCAAACACTTTTGCTGGCACACCACTAAATGAAATATAACAATGTCAATGTACCACCAATAACTTTTTTTTGTATTTAAATATAACAGCCGAAAGAAATGAAGACTGACACCAGAGATGAGTTATATAATGTTGGCAGCAATGCTGTGCAGTAGTAGATACATGTGGCTTATGTTTTATTTATTTTGTTAAATTTTATTGTTTTTTTTTTTACATTTTGATTTTTTATTATGGCGCATACCAGTAAACAATACTTGGTGTATCAGTAGTGGTATGTGACCACAGTTTGAGAAACCATGCTCTAGACCATCTTCTTGAAAATGAATCCATCCCATACACAGTGATTTACTCACAGGAGGTCCCTGTTATCCATCACACAAGAATTTACTGATGAAAACAAAACCTGACAACATTGATGTCTACCTCAACATTTTCCAAGAATTTTTGTATCAGTTGGATGACTGAGAGCTGACATTCTCTCGACCATATCTTAAGCAAGATGAAACCAGTCCATAACCTCAGCCTCCATATCCTTATAAATAATATAACCATGGCTCAACAGCCCTATATGGGCTCGGGCTCCTTCCTCCTTTCCGAGGTTACTAAGTCGTGTGCATTCGTGGCAGTTGGTGACTGGCCAACTGGCCGCACTACTATTCTATCGATCCTGATGTGTCCGCCAGAGCCATCTGGCAGGCAGTCAGGAGACTTGGGTGAGAAATGGAGGCTTTGAATTTAGCTTAGTAACATTTTTATTCATGCCCGTAAGGTTCTTTTACATGCCGTAAATCTACGACTCCATATCCTTAGGTTCTATTTTAAACTTTCCTCCCACCTATGCTTTGTTCTCCCATGTGGTCTCTTCCTTTCAGGTTGTTTGAATAAAATGCTTTATCCACCTCTCATCTCTCTGAACAATGTTATGGGCCCCCTTCTTATCATTCTCAGACATACTCAATTTACATGTTTATATTAATATGGTCTATAAATTTTGTCTGAAACATACTTTCACCATATCAATGGTGACCATAACACTCTTAAATACTGATTTCTCCTTCAAGGAAATATCTTTTGTTCAGATTTTAAGGCCATAATAGGAAATTACATAATACCAGAAAAATACAGTATAACACATCATTTTATAATGTTTCCAGTAATGTGGTAGCCAATACTGTTCAATACTGACCAAAATTTAACCCGGTATGTAAGAGAATGTATGATTTAACTTTTTAAAACATTCTACATTATAGCGAATATACCTGGAAGTAAGTGAAATAATAATCCAACTTCAACTTGCTTATTCCGTTGTTGAAATACTGGCCACATGTCTCCAGAAGGACACACACTTGTCGAATGCGGAAGAGATGTTCAGGAGGATCTATGAATGATGGGCTCAAAGGGTTCAGTGAGATTCCAAATGAAATCAGTGAATACAGAACCTGTAACACACACAGCACAACACAGGTTCTCCTAATTACTCAATTAAGTAAATAAAAAATCATAACATCGGGATTTCAATCAACCTCACAACAGGCAAAAGTACACTGAAAAAGTCAGTTAATTGAAAACCGCATCATTCGAAGCCAAATTTTTTGGTTTCGAGCACTTTGAATTAATGAGGTCTTGTACACATACCTCCAATACCAGTTTCACTGAGATACTCATCAAACCATAAACCTCCCACAGATCTTAGTATTACTAACCTTGTAGAACTTGTTATTGGGCAATCTGTGCAAGAGGAGAAAAACAATCTTACTACTAATCCATTATAACCCTGTGATGAGCACTTTTACTTACATCTTTGACAGAATGAAAACATTTGCCTGATGGAATTTTTACAGAAAAGCAGCCACAAATAATCAGGTTCTTTCAATTTATGGTTGGAATATACCCAACGAACTGAAGTAACTGATATGGACTTTCATACAAAATGTAAAAATACACTCCAAAATTGGTATCTACATAGTTATTTTAATTATTATTCCAAGATACCTTAGGTTTGTTTCTGCAAATAATAATATATAAAACAAACCTAAAATCTCATTAACCCTTTGCAGCTGGAATCAAGTTCCCAGCGTACTCTGCAAAAGACCCGGATTTAAGTCGCCACCCATTACTTTGCATGTTCTTTACTGACAACTGTTGTGGACATTCAGGTTTCTCGGCATAACACTGTACATCAACTATAGCAGACTTTTGGTGCCAAAGGGTTAATATCAAGTGCAGTTTAACATTCGCCAGAATACTTAAAATGTTAACGGTAGACACACACTCCATAGAATTTATCAACACAAGACACCTTAGGAAGCAGTCAATTATTACCTTGAAGATATCACTGCTCTCCACCATGCGATAATTGTAGAGCTCACCAAGATATTTGATCATTGCCACGCGGCGCTGGCTGTATTTAGGCAGGTTCACTTCCATACCCAACCTGATATCCTCCATCACTCCATCAACCACATGCGTTCCAACTGCCTCCTGCAATCCACAAACAAGTGGAGATGTTACTTGCACACTGTGTTGCAAAGTTTAAACTTGAATACACATAGCAGCTCAAATGTACTGCCTAAGCTTGGATGAGAAAGTTCATCGTTATCAATGGTATGTGGTAACATGATGATTAAGCCATTCACACTACATGAAAACAGAAAATAACTGAAAACTGCAGAGCGGATATAAAGAGTTAAAGCAGGGGTGCACGAATTCTGGGTGCCTAAATTTTGTATGGTGGTGCCTAACATCTGGCACCCAGAATTTTAAGGTGACTCATAGATTCTTGAAAGGTTTGTGCACCTTTGCATTAAAGCATCACAAAGTGACTAACTCCATGGCACAAAGCTCTCCTTGAAAAGCTTGACTGTCACTCAACTACTTAAGAAAATGTATCTACCTCTTATACCACCTTAAGTTCATGATGGAAACTACTGCAAGACAATCCCACCCCCTCACCCCCAAAAAAGTGGCTGATAATTACTAGAAAATTTATGGGGCCTACCTTCATTTATGCCACACCTCTTGCACAGTAGAATCATTTAATGAACTAACCTGATGTGTTACGAGACCTGCCAAAAGACTGGCTAGGCAGCGATATTGTAATACTTCACATTATGAGCCATAGTGAGGCATTTCACTGCATATTCTGACAAATCTGGGTCCTCCCAGTCCAATCTCCGCATCAGCCTCAGTACTTTATCTGTATTGGCTTTCATTAGATCTTGGTACAACACTTTACGGGAATAAATTCATGCATTGGAGGACGTTCCTTCTTCACAAATGGTGCTGTGTCTGGTGGATCCACATAATAAAATGCGTTTTCAATAATGGTCACATACCGAGAATCTAACGCTGTAACACTCTTCTTTCTCATCATTTGTTCCTATTGACAAAAAATGGAGGGTACAATTATGAGAATTGCGTATTCTTACTCTGAATAACCAACCTAATAATGAAAGGTAAGTACAGTGAAACCCATCTTAAATGGAACCTGGACAGAATGGAATCCTGTTTTAGCAGAAAACTTTCACAGTCCTGAGGATCTTTAACTTCATTACCCATATTAAATGGAATATGCCTGCAATGGAAAAAAGAAACCAGTCCCCTGTGGTTCCATTATAGCTAGGTTTCACTGTATAATGATATTCCAACTTTAACTATGTCACCAATGTATTTTTCAGTACAGGGCAGCCTGTGAAAAACAGAACAAGGGGATACATCTTGAATGTTACTACATGTTATAAATTACACACATTTTCTTTCTTAGTTTATGACTTTCTGCCTGTTCAAGCTCAAAAGATATTGTGAACATAAATGATTTTAGATCCTCAGGACAATTCCTTACTGAGCAGTTATCCAAATGAACACCTCTAAAATCACAAGATTGAAAAATCAGGGCCAAACACAATCATGAGCAGGATTTGAAACTACATGTCAAGTTTCTCTGCAGTCTTCAAGTCTTAATGACATAGCCCTGAAATCTGCCTTTTGTCTAGTTATTCAACAATTTATGTAAAACACAGCCTTTGTACCATGTCCATAAATGCAAACTTACCAAATATACTTTGGTTCGTTGATGCGAGTCTGCATTTCTGAACAAGAAGCGACCACAGGACTCCAGAAGACTGCAACACATCTCAATGTGATGATGTGTGAAGTCATGAAGCAGCAGTTTCAAGCAGTACAAAGCCTCTATCTTTGAGTACATTCTAAACTTCACTAACTCTCCAATAAATCTCACAACTTTTATCTTGGATTCAATATTAATTTGATCCTGGCATTCAAAGAAAAAAAAAAAAAAAAGAAGTCATTAGTTACAGCCATAGCCTCAGTAATATTACATTTTACAATATTTTCCATACTGAAACTAATTTACATACCAAAAAAACTTCATATGTCACTGTCAAACAACATGATAACTGAGGAATCTCAGGCACAGAGTAACTTTGAGCTTTGGGTTCTCATATCAAAGTGTTAATTATACAATATTATTTATACATGTTACTGGAGTTTCTGTTCTAAGGACTTGATTTATTCATCTACACGCTGCAGCTCAGAGTCATACTTGTGGGAAGAAATTCTACTCTCACATTTGTCATATTCCACATATCCTTTAGGTCTGCATGGCACAGAACAACAAATAGGAATACTGTCCTGTCCCTCTGATGCTATTCTTTTGTTCAGGCAAAACAGGACTGAAAACAAGTTCACATATCATGCATGCAGCACTGTTATAGTGGTAGGTGAAGGGCAAGGACTTGATATTCTTGAAATACTGAATTTGCTGAATTAGCATACAGGAGATTATCTTCTTCCTTTGAAAGTGTAAATGTGAGGCTGGAAGCACAATTATTCTAACATCTTATGCCAAAAATGTTGTTTGTGGTGTTGCCTTCAACAAGTTTCAATGTGCCAGAATTTCAGCAAAATAACATTACTTGGTTATTTTCTTCATTCCATACAGCTAAACAGTACAGTCAGAAATACATTGCTGCATTATTTGTTTAAACAACTGTTAAGGATACAATAAAGAAAACGATAGAACAAACCTTCTTTCGGACGTGAAATTTGAAGTCTTGTTTGAGGAACTGACCAAGTTCCAAGGCAACATCAGGTACTACAGGATGTAATGTGGCGACAAATCGTGCATAAAATGGAAGAAGATCCAGACGAGTGCGAGGTACACTGAACAGCATTCTGTAAAAAATTCAATAACTGTTACAAAAATGAAGAGTATTATCACGTTTAAAACATTCAGAAAAAAAACGGAAAAAAACTCAGCAGTACAAGCGGTTTCCTGATATTTGTGATTTAAAATTTGCAGAAAACAAATCATACAGAATGTATGCATTCCACAACTACATTCAAGTCACTTACACACAGAAATCTCATGAAAAACATTTACCATGTGTTGGTTTATCTGCAACACTTAAAATCTTACTGTGACATGGACAGTTATAACATTCCTTTCACAAAACAACTGCTGGATAGGCTGTACCTACATAATCATGATACAACAGAAAAAGAAAAACAGAACTCCTATTCCTTCTCTGACATCCTGACTTAACACACATTAGCCAGGAAAACTGCAGCTTCTATAGCATACACATTTACTTTGAAATATGCAGAATAATTTACATATGACATCTAAAAGTATTCACCCTTTGCACATCTGAATTAAAGAACATCACATTAACTAGAAACCTTTCTTTTTTTAAGGCTAAAATTTCTGCACATCAGTAATTTTCCTTCTGACCCGGTTAACTGGCCTTGCACTGATCATATGTAATTTGAGAGTATCATTTCATACCAATTGCATCATCAGAAGCATCTCAGAAAATCAGACATTAACTTTGAATTCAATGAACTGACAAAATAATTGTGAAAATAACCATAAAAATTTGGCAAGTACACTTCATTCCCTAGTCTGTAACCAATTCTTCCTCCTTGACTCCACTTACTTTACAAGTTTCTTCCTGTTGTATTTAGTGTTAAGGTTCATGACAAACTCGACTGCTGAACTGTCAATCATTTCACGATTAACACAGTGTGGCAGATGAGTCAAAAAGGACTCCAGCAGTATCTTGTTACTGGAATTTGAGACAGCCTCCAGTTCTTCTACGTCTGAAAATGGATGATGGTTCATAAATTTATGTCCACAAAAGTTCAAAAAGTTTGACCAACTCATGGAATGTATTTCAGTATCATTAATACACTTGTGTATAACATAAATGTGTTCCAGTACTGTAGATATGTAGTTGTGAAGCCTCGATAATGAGGAGGCCCTGGCCCACTAGGGGCTGTTGCACCATTGCAAAATAAATACTGTAGATATATAACTGGATATACCTGGCATAAAAATGTAGCCTAACTACATTTCTTTGTTTATTTACTGATACTGTCGCAACTGCGTGCATTACATAGTGCTCAACGCGAGGTGTGCGAATAAAGAACTGCAAAGGATAGACACTGCCCATTTAGAAGACGTCTCAGCACTTCTGGTAAAATACGAAATATCTGTACACTGTACAACAATAATATCCGCATTCATTCAGTGCAATGAAAGTCTAAGTCCTGTCATTGTTACTGTGTGTTACGTAATCCAAATGATGCCACAGCTGTAAACACAAACCAAAAAAGCCAATTAAACCATAAATTGACAAAAAACCAAATATTTCACACAGTTTGTACGAACAGTTAAATCTAGTTTGATTCTCATATGCAAAAAACAAAGGAAGGGAGGCCAGAGAATGCAGCAATAAGCAGGTCTGATGATGTATGTCTAGTGAAGTTCTGTTTGGTACCTAAACTCATTAAATGCAGAAACTTCTGAAAAAAAAAAAAAAACAGCCACTCCTACCCATTACCCGCAGTATCCAACACAAAACTAACCATCAGGTTCTGGAGGACTTGGCTCCTCTTCGTCATCCTTTCCCTCGGTAATGGGTTCCTCATCCAGTTCTTCTGCCTCTGCATCCAAAACATCTTCTGAAATCTGAAATAAGTAGCAGTTTAAATGCAAAGGTCTGAAGATATTACAGATACGAAAACATTCTATTGAATAAGGACATGGCACTGTTTTAACAACTGCAGCACAACACATTTTGTAACAGTGCAAATCAAAAAATTTGTAAAATTAAATTTTTTCCCTGGAACTCAAAAAATTCAAATTATATCTATTTTTCTGGTTGATAGTTACTGTTCAAGAGTATCAGTAAATGTCATTTGAATTTTGTCCTGGGATTTCATTACAAGATTCAGAAATGATTTCTACCTACAATTTTAAGCCAAGTAATCAAGAGGGCATCTGCGACTACTTGTTCTTTCGGCACAGGCAGATGACCAGTTAGACACAATTACAGATTAGCAAAAAATTACAATACACTTTTCCTTCATCATCATGCAAATCAAATTGTTTCCTTTTAAGTCACTTACAGAAATCAGTGTGTGCAAAAGAGAAATATCAATAAAATGACAGATTGTATTTGTCTTTTGTGTTCTTTGCACAAAGTTATCAATGTACATTTCATTATCAAACACTGAAAAAAAAATATAATTTTACGGCACACCCAAACATCTCCACACGCACATCCGGCCCATTTTGGTATCATATTCAAAGCCACCACCACCCATATGTGTCTGGAGATGACTAGGTTAAACCATGATGAATCACACACGTATTTCCAATGTGACACCCAACCTTTTGAGGCACTCCTACATCAAGGAAAAAATTGTTGATCCCTGATGTAATCCACTGAGATCCTGCTGCCATTACAAAAATAAGAGTCTGGGAGCACTAAAAACTGAAAACCACAAACAGTATTTGACTCCTCATCACCTCTGAAACTGGTTCAGGTGGCCGCACAGTGATACTTGGTAGGAATTCCTTCATATCTGTCAAGTACTCATAGAAACGCTGCTCTTCTTCATCCTCCCAGATTGTTGAGCTGAAGGCCATCTCTTCACCATCACTGGTACCGATCATTCTCAAATCTTCATCCTTCATATATTCTGACCAAAAAATAAAGGCTTTATCGATAAATAAACACATATAACTCTAGTCCCTCTCATCAACAGTAGTTTATGCAAGGACACAATGTACAGTTTGTAAGTACTAGTTAAAAAAAATGTTCATGTTAAGCCACAGACATGAGGTTCTCATGACAATGTTGCCGAGGATTCAGGTCTTCTGAGATGTGATGATGTGTTGTTGGGTAAGTGGTTGCTAAGAATCTTATCGGACTACCTAAGTACACTCTCAAAGATGTCGCACTACGAACCTTTGAAACATCAGAAACCACCCACCTAACAACACATCATCACATCACAGCAAACTTGAATCCTCAATTCTTTTTGTATTTTCGGTCCCACCATAAGCAATTTCTTAGGTGTTTCATAGGCTTTTCCATCTTCTGGTGGCAACACTGTCATCAGTACAACTCACACCAGATGACTCCTTTTCCTAATGCAGTTCACCACCCAAAATATGCCTTTTTCATTCAATAAGAGGGCAAAAGGAACATGGACACCAGCACACTACAACACCTCTTTTATTAGCATCCAGTGAAGCTGCCAATGAAAATTAAATTGAATTCACATGATTTGACAAATGCAAACAAGGCACAAGGCCAAAAACCTTCTGCCCACCCTCCTGCTCCCTCCTACTGCCTGTAGAACCAAGTAACAAAACCAAGATCATAACATTTATTCAACTAGCCACCTCTCTTTCTTCACAGTATGTTTCACACTGACAAATTTCATTATTTTTTTTTTTAATTTACTGTGATTCATGCAAACTCCCTGCTTACTCCACCTCTCATGGAGAAAGGTACAGTGTAGAGAAAATAAAAGCAACCACACCTAATATGGAATTAAATATCACTACCCCTGCAGTGCTCATGCAACACCCAATGCAAAACAATACACCAGAGCATCACATCAACCAGTTCCTCCAAATGTAACATGTGGAAGCATACCGTCTTCTGGAAATACAGGAACGTCTTCATCAAGTATTTCAGCAAAGGTGGTCATTCCAGTAAGCAGTCTCTCATAAGAACATTTCATGTTTTCCCACTTTTCTTTCCTATCTCCACTCAGTTCCCCTCTTGTTTGTAGTATCTTCTTATTTTGTCTCTCAAATGCCTGAAGATCCCTATGTTCCTGAACAGAATTAAGAACTCATAAATATATATATTCACAGCTCATTTAGAAAGTAGCAGTCACTGTTTCACGAATGCATGCATTCCATAATGTTAAAAATAAAGGAAAACTGAAGTGTGGTTCCCTCATGCTAATGAAGGAACAGAGCAGACACAGCTGTAAACCATGCAATTTACTCATACAAGGCCTATTCTTACTGCATCAGGCCTAAAATCATAATGTCAAATCTTACCTTTGTAACATGTTTTACTAAAGAAGCATAATAATCCTTTAGCAAAGCCTTAACATTGCGCTGCTTTTCCTTTGTAAGCAGCTTGCTTCTAGGGAGTGAAACTTGATATTGCTCTGCCAGCAATCGTATTTTTTTTGGAACTAATCCTGAAAGAAAGATTCCACATAAGCATTCATAGTAGTCAGTGGGTTTGGGCCTTCTAACAACCAAAGTTTAAATGGCCTGTACATCCTAGTGGTCCAGTGTTACCGTACATTCTCGAATCTAATCCGCACCCTTTTTACAGTTTTAGAGGGCTAAAAAATCAGATGCGGATTAGATTCGCGGTCTAGAGCTGGATTTTGGAAAAATGATTGAGCTGCTGTACGTGCCGTAAGAACAATACAATACAATAATCTATTATTTTATTATTATAATAATATAATAATTGGGTCCAGTGAATTTCCTTCGTGACGCCTCATACCCGCTGATCGCTGCCTTGTGTTTCCGCCATAGTCGAATGTTGCTTTCATCAACTCCAAAAATTGCAGCGGCTTTGCGGTTTCCATTCTCCTCTGCGCACCGAATAACTTCACGTTTGAACTTTGCTGTATATGAGAGTCGTTTAGATTTCAGGTGTCCCTCTTCCATTACTACGGTACACGACAAATTGGATGAAGCACCTCCCACGTTTCAACAACTAAGGCTCAGCTGGCTTCAGACGAGATTGCGCACGTCTGTTGAGAAAGGCCCCGCCTCTATTGGTATGACTCATCGGCCACAGGCGCAGCATCGGATTTTAACGCATTGGTAACATCCAATATTATTCAATCAGTTGCCCCGTGAGCAAGGGTGGTTGAAGGAAAGGTGCGGATTAGAATCGCGAACTAACTTTTTTTCGTTTAAGAAGTCGCCAAAAACTGGGTGCGGATTAGATTCGAGAATATACGGTAAATGCCAAAACCAGTGGTACTAGTGAAAGTGTACTCCATGTGGGGGTTAGCATGTATCTTGTACTGTGCTCTTTGAGCATTTGAGTTCATCTGTTGTATTTATGTTCATTTATTCCTATTGCCTTTCCTCAGCCACAATGTGCTGAATTGATGTGGTAGATATTTACAACACAAAGCAACACATAACTACTGTTGATTTTTGACAGAATGGAACAAGAACAGGGATACATCTTATTTATCTACACACATACAACCCCTGATATAGCACCACCCTCACTTAGTGTCCATAAAAGTCTGTGAACAGAAATTCTCCATTATACAGTATATGGATTTACCACCACCCTCGATACACTGCCACAAATTGCAGTGAACAGAGAATGTGTTCTGCATAAAAGATGTGTAGCTTCATGAACTTTGTATTTTGTATCATGTATACCAAAATGTTTGCATGTTAATACCATTCCAGATATGCTTCATGCAAAGGAGAGATACAAACCAAAATAAAATCTTCTGAACAACATTTGACCATGATTTCCATCACATCCCACTGAAATTTGTTTATTAGTTTGACAAACAAAAGGCAGACAGACCGATAAATTACCACAAAAACTTAAAAGAGTTATATTTTTCTTCACATTTCAAGAAATTAATTAAAATTATCTTAGAAACAAAACTTCCAACCTAACTGAATAATAGGGCTTCTTTAAGTCTACAAATAGCTACTGTACTGTTTCACTGCTTTCCCATTCTTCTCCAGTATCCAAAAAATGCAGAGATCTTTCTCATTCATTACCACATGTACTGCAAAATAAACTCTCAGAATTTGAACAAAATCCTCAAGACAGATTCAAGACAGCAGATGTAAGCTGTCTGTTATGGTATAACTTTGGGTCTTGGACATGCAGAAGCCTACATTCAAATTTTAAAACTGCAGGTACTCTGCATGGTATCTAGCACAGATGGCTAGTACAAGGAACATGATGCGGCATGGCCTTCGTGTTTCCTTATCAGACCATGCCTTACGTCTAACAGTACTTAACAGCATTCTATCAAAAGCAGACAAACCACACCATGCTAACCACATGTGAAAATGCTACCATAAAACATAAATTTATGTTATGTAGAAAATACCTGCATAATCTTCACCACAGTGTCTACAGAAACTCAGAATAATATTGACATTGTTGTGCTCTTCTCTGTCCATATTCACCAGCACTGTGAGTACATTTCCTAGGAGAGGCAACCCTTCCTTGTGTGTGAATATCCCCACATTTATCAATTCAGCATAAAATCGCAAGTCCACTCTCAGTTTACTTTGATTTATCGTCTGAAACACAAAGGGTTATCCTAAAACTGTTACATCTACAAAACTTGAATCTTCTGATGAACAATTCTGAAATTTTATAAGACTGGCCAAGCTTAAAAAGTACAGGCATCTGTTAAAATATCTGTCTCATGATCAACACAGGTCCTGAAACAAGTTAGACAATACAATTACAACAATCTTGTATAAAGCACTGTGCGGGCGTGCATTCAAAATTACAAATGGGTGCACTGTAGATGTCTGAAACACTCCTCAATGCACTCCAAGCTGATCTACTTGTTGGGCTTTCTAGATCTCTTTGTTCATGCTAAAATAAAAAGCACCCCCATTTGTGGTGCATGATAGATGTATGCTCTGAGCTTCCCAGTTTTGAACTCATCAAACTTAGTTGTCTTCAAAGGAAACTACTTTGACATTATTAGATCCAGCCACAAATTTTCATTTAAAGCATAATGAAAATACCAAAGATTAGTAATGCACTTACACGATCATCTTTCTTAACTGATAGGAATCTATGCCAGTTCTCCAGAAGATGTGAAGAGAATTCTGCATACATATGATGCAGAGAATTGCACAGCTCTACAGCAGCCATAACATCTGTCATCTTGAGTTTGGCCTCCACTATGGCTGATGCTGCTTCACTTACATACTTTGTCAAGTTGAGTGCTGACATATCCTTCAGCAAGGAGTCAAGCTGACTACATGTAAAAGTTTTCTGTGAAACAAAATACCAATTAATGTGCAATTTCATAGCAGAATTATCCTGCAAGGAAAACATAATGCACCAATTGAGATACAAAAAGCAGCTAACTCCATACAGCAGGGTCCTTCATGAGAAGCTAACAGTTCCTCAGCTAGGCCTGGAATTCCCTGCATTTTATGAAGCCTAAAAGTTCATTAACGTCTGCACATCAGCCCACCACTTACACACATCCTGAGCCAGAAGAATCCAGTCCATGACCTCAAATCCTGTATCTTTAAGATCTATTGTAATATCATTATCCCACCTATGCTTACATCTTCCAATTGGTCTCCTTCCTTCTGGTTCCCTACCAAAACCCCGCATGCATTTCTCATCTCTCCTCTATGTCCAAATGCCCTGCCAACCTCATCCCCCTTGATTTGTTCATCTGAATGCTTGGTAAGGAGTACAAATCATGAAGTTGCTCATTACACAATTTTCTTCAGTCACCTTTCACTCCCTCCCTCTCAGGCCAAAACATCTTCCTCAGAACCCTATTCTCAGACACCCTCAGCCTATGTTCTACCCTTAAAGTGAGAGACCAAGTTTCACATGCACATATAAAAATGAAAAATTATAGTTCTGTATATTTAATCTTTCAACTTGCTACGTGCTGGGCAGTCCGGGGATTGAATCGTGGTGGGGGCGAGATTTTCCGCACCCACCCAGACCGGCCTTTGGGGCCCATCCAGCCTTCTGTACAATGGGTACTCGGTCTCTTTCCCGGGAGGTAAAGTGGGCGGGGCATGGCATTGACCACCTACCTACATCTAGCGCTGAGCCTTCATGGTCCATTCTAGGGAGAACTTACCTTTACTTTATATTTAATCTTTATATCCTTAGACAGCAAAGAGGAAGACAAAAGACAAAATAAACTGTACTTAGTATTACTCTACAGCCAACAGTTGTACTTACCAGTTTCCGTACAAAAGCCGTGTTCTTTTTAAGGCTGGAATCCAATTTGGAGAAGTATGACTCATCAGGGCGCAGACTGACTACATCCTGATTCTCTTGACGAAGAACTAGCTTCTGGTTGAGCCTCTGTTCTACTTCAGACACATAAACGTCTAGAATTTTCTGCAATAATACATTTTATCTGAATATCCTGTATACGTATGTGCAAAGAGACAAAAATGTCTGTTGATGAGTGGCAGAGAGTATGTGGGTATGTATGTGTGTGTGTGTGTGTGTGTGTGTGTGTGTAAAAGCCAGAATCATTGTATACTTACATATTTGTAACACACATTCTACACAGAGGTAGATTCATCATGTCCCCAAAACTTCACAACGCATGTGCTTGACTACATATATGTGCTAGCTGACAAGAGTACTGTGTTATCACCACTACACACCAAGCTTTGGGTGTTTTGTTACCTTTTATCAGATGTAGAATGTAAGTGCTAATATTGACTAATGGATTCAAGGGGTCGGTGCTAAATGACATCTACATCAGATTTTATTGTATGTCAGTCATTTGAAACACGCATCATGAACACAGACAGACACGACCCCTTCCCACTAAACACAGAAAATGTCATTACAGGATTAACGTAAGAAAATTTACCTTATCTTCATCTGCCATTGCAGGTGGCTGGAGAGATGCTGTTTCTGATGGTAATGTCTGATCTAGAACAGGGTCAACTGCAAGACGATATTCGCTGCCTGCAGGAGTACTTTCCAACTGCACGGACTTGTGAAATGTGTCACCCACCACTTCTACAGCTGACTCATCCACTAAATGCTTAGAATTTTCTAACTTATTCATACCTGTGCCGTTTTCTTCTGTGCTCTTGTAATTATTGTTAATAATCTTGTCTTTGTCCCCATATCCGAAGGAACTGTCTGTCAAATGTTTGTTAATCTGTCCAGATCTATCAATGCTTTCCAAGAATTCACAAGAATATTTCCCATCCTCAAAAGGTTGCAGTGATCTGGCACTATCCACCACACAAACACAATGCTCAGTGTCATCAACACACTCTCCAGGTCTCAACAAATATTCTTCAACACTTAATTCTACAAACAAATTTTGTCTTTGTTTGTCATTACCAGTTTCTTTCTCATTCAGCTTCTCTGGAACTTTTCCTGGAGCTTCAAGACTACTGAGGGTGGAATCTCCAGTACTAAAACTATGTTCCTGGTCATCACTTTTCACACTGCCTTTCATATGTTCATCTGGCATCCCTTTTACATTCCCTAAGTCACTACAAGAACTATCAATATGGGAAATATCTAATGAATTTACAGTCTGAACACCTCCAATATCTGACAATGTTCCTTGTGAAAGATCACTCAATCCAAGTTTCAAAGCATCTGAATCTGGTAATTCACTTCTCTCACCAGGATTTCCTAAGTTTTCTCCTGTGTCACGTGGAACATCATATGTCTGTGCAGACTCATTACTCATGTTATATTCAGGGACAGTCCTCAAGTTTCCTGACAATCCTTGCACTACATCTGAAAATTCCGGAAGCCCTAGTGGTACTCTTTCAGATGAAGCATCTTTCAAAATGTCCAGGAATCTTGGTACAGCAGCTCCTAATGTATCTGGTTTAACATGTACAGGTCTTGTTGGCTCCCCTTCCAGAATTCTTGAAAAACCTGATTGCATTCCTTGTGGAATTCCATGTGTTATATTCATGGTCTTGTCCATCACTGTCAAAACCTCCTCCAGCTGCAGTGGCTCACCTCCTTTCACCCCTGTGAGCCCAGACGATTCTGCTGAAACTTCCAAAACGTCTGACCTAACCTCATCTAATTTTGAACATTCCATTTCCTTCTCTACTGGAATCACTGAGTACCTTTCAGCTGTATTTCCTGGAGACTCAGTTTCACATTGCTGCAATATGATGTTTTTTTCTTCTTCCATCACATTTTCACATACAGATAAATCTCCACACACATGTCCTGGTCTGGTAGTATCACTGTCATTGTCCACACTCAAACCATTTACTTCAGTGAAATCTTCTCTGTCCTCTTCAAGATATTGCTTAGACAATAAATTATTTTCAGTTATTAAATCTGTAGTTTGAACACCGGGGAGGACTCCTTTGTTCCTTCCGTCATCACACAATATTCTGTCACTAGTTCCCAAATCATTAATTATATCACCTTCCACAGGTACGTTGTTTGTGCTTTCACATTCAATGACAGAGTCTTCAGTGGTGGTCGGCAAGGCATTTTCATCATCAATGCTGTTGTCATTAAAAAATGTGTCACTTGCAGATGTTTCTATCTTCTCCACTCCAATTGCATCTTTCACAAAGTGTGTTGAACTGTCCTTAATATCTGACAGTACAGCTTCATCTGATCCATATCCAGGATCACGACATTTTTTTACATCATTATTGGTTTGATGCCTACGGCATCGCTCCTCATGTTCACGTTTCCAGCTCTTTGCTCTTCGTTCTGGTATGAGATCTGTAGGGTCCATATCATACACTGCAAAGACAACCACACAAATGATACAATGATAACTAAATAAGCCTCTTTCTGCAACAATCTAAGAGACTCCATATGTTTTAATCAAACTGTATCACTGAATATGAAGCCAACATTTGTATGACAATGGGATAAGATCATTCCAGTGGTCATGAAAAACACATGCAATGGGCGCATGCACAAACAAAGTCACATCCACACACATGTCAATATTGATTAATGCAAACACATATTAATACACTCTATTTGCACTGGAGACTAGGGCCTATATGTTACAAAGACATCTGCAGTCACCCCTTTGTTGCTGATCTACAAAATACTGAAGCCTCACTGCAGATAATTCTACATAGTAACTTACAATAAATATTCTTGAATGAAACATCTTTAGTTCATTGCATTTATTTTTGATATTGTATCCGTTCATTGTGACATAACCTGTCAATCTGTCACAGCTGTTGGTAACATGTGGTAACAAAGCATATATACAGCAAGCTGAAAGAGTTAAACCTTAGAGCAAGAGGGAAAGCCCCAGTAGCTCACTGGTGGAGACCACATTCTCGAATTCAGCTGGTCAACTTCATGTCTTCTTATACAAAATTTCTCCCAATTCTGCTGCAGTTGGGTGAATACACTCCATTCACTTCAAACATCCATAAATCTATTCCAAATATATTTAATACCTTCTTAAAATCAGTCTCGGTTGTATCTTACTGTCATTTTCAATGTATTTCACTTCTAAACATGGAGGTACTGACGGTCAAAGCAATATTACTATTCTGTTACATGGCCATTTTACAGCTAGTCTGGCTTGTTGCATGCGAATACTCAACGAAAAATTAATCTGAAGAACATACTCTACAAGTCAACAACTCGCTAACTTACCACATCATTACACAAAGGTAAGCATAACCTTGCTGCTCTTGCACCTTCAATCACACTTCATTCCAGTCACCTGCATATTATCACCAAAACGAAAAACACTCACGACGAAAATCGTTCTTTCACATGCCTTATTACGAGTCATCAAACTAGTGCCTCTTGTGTACACTCCCCATACATCCGGCAATCACAGCACGATTACCTCTACACTCCTACCCCATTTGCAAAGTGTATTGTACACAGCACGCTGCTTGTAAACTGTTGCTGAGACTAGCCATATGTTCTCGCTGCCGTAGGCACCAAGTACATGCCACAGATTGGAAACTCCGTGGAAACATAAAACGACACTGCCATATTCGGCGCCTTCTTGCGTTATTGTAGCCGGCATGGCTCACTGGGTGTAGATAAAGCATGCTCCTGGCGGTAAGTAAAGGAACTATGTAGCAAGACATCGGCAAAGGAATGTCCTCCTTTACCATACCCTCTACTTCACCCCCACTCCAGTCATAATGGCACTAAAAAAAATAGCGAAGTTCGAAATTATTACAAACCAACTAAATACACGTATTTTAAATTATATTTTCTCCGACATATTTCTGCTCACATCAAAATATTATGGAAAATAATAAGGTATATTTATTGCCTAATATGTGTATTCAGTTGTTTCATAATAGACGTACAATGCACGGAAAATGCAGAATATTACGATTCAAAATTAGTCTTCCGAGTTAGGGGACTGTGTAGTCTGACTGGTGGGTACCGAGGTTTCGGTCAGGGCATGTTGCCTTGATCTTCAGACTGCCTGTGAAGACAGATCCAGAATGCTCCTCCAAAACATTCATACCCATGTACCAGACTACACGGTGTTCTAACCCAGACCGCATTATGAATCCTCACCTCTGTCAGTACCTCAAATCCTGTACCAAGGAATATAAAGGACAAGTGGAGCATGGATGGAAATGTCATGTACAGAAAACTGAATTACAGGAAGTTCAGTATGTTTTTTTAAAGACACAGTAACTAATACCAAATTCTTTTCCCACCAACTGTGTACACTTTTCTCATATTTTGCCTCTCAAACGAAGTGAGGAAACACAATCTGGAACACTTCTTGGTTACAAACATTATCAGTATAAATACACACTTTAGGGTCAGGGACACATACGATGAATTTCAGAGTTCTACTAGAATGATATCACAAGGACAATCACACACTCAAAACTGCTTACAACGTTGAACTTTCTTGAAGTAGAAACAACTGCCTCCATTGTACACAACTGTCACCACATAAAACAAATTAAATACATATGCCATAACTACTGCCACATGAATTAAAAAACTTCATTTCTGATGGTGATATTTTCTTCACAGTACACACAACACTAATATATTAAAGCTGCAGCATTGCCCAGCGTTACGCAACAGTCAACACACAAAACAACTACACAAAGTGTAATACAAAATACAAGTTCAATCTGAAGTCACTGAGGTCCCAGACGACAGTGTGCACAGACAACGACCGTGTGGTCATTCTTCATCACTTGGAACGGCATTTTGTCACTGTAGCCTGTGAACAAGTACATGATTTTAAATGGCAATCCACCTGCTATTGCTCACATAATAGTTTGTGTTGTGAGCAACACAACTCATTAACATGAAAAACACTTCATGCAAGGTAAAGCTGTCTCCATGTTTCATTAAGCACCACACAGTGAGGGTATAGAGGAATGTGGGGGTACAAAACATACAGCTCCACACATTCTTCCCTGGTACTAGACATATATAAGTGGTTTACTTCTTGGCCCAGCCACTTAACCTCAGCACAGACTGAATAGGTTGGGCTGGCCTCAGAGGCTGTCTGGATGTTTGGAAGATGAGAGAAACTTTTCCCCTGTATGAAATTGATGGATGATACCTTGGTCATCAAGCCAACAGCATTACCTTCTTGCAAAACAAGCAGGTGTCCCACAAGTACAGAAGCTCCCACATTACATAGAGCATAAACATTCATTCTGGGTTTACAAGCACCCTAAGCCAGATCAATCCCATCAGTAACATCACACCTTATGTAAGATTATGTTAATATCTTTCATCTATATTTAGCCCCAACTAATCTCTTCCATTGATTTGTGAACAACAGTCAGTGAACTGCTTTCTCTTCCACTCAGTTTCTCTGACCTACAAAACATATAATGTCTGAAACCTCCCACGCATGCTACATGCCCTGCCAATGCCTTCTTAATTTTGTAATCTTGACATTATTTGGTAAACACTACATCTTATTACGCAGTGTAGTGCATTATCAACCATAGTATTACAATGCACATATTTCACACAATGTCTATTAATTTATATTATAAAAATTATACTTGCACACTAACTTGTTCCAGGACAGTGCTGAAGTAAGTTTCCGTTAGTTCCTGTGGGAAAAGGTTCACCATGACAGCAAAGAGTTCCTTCTCTTTGTTAACGCCAGTGTTTTCTCATTCTCTGGTGCCTTTCTACACAAAAACATAATACAGAGCACATTATAATATACTTCAAAAGGCATACACACTGGAATACAGTCACCCTTGTCAAACACCAATCACAATAAAAACACTCACTACAACAGCAGTTTTTAACCTTTATATCAATTGGTCGTTTCATCCGTTTCGGTCTTTACGTTCCGGTCTCGGTTAGTTTTAGGTTTATGAATAGCTTAGTTTAGTTTAATTCAATTTCGTTTGGTTTAGGTTAGGTTATTTATTTACTCGTCCATTTATTTCTCTTTTGGCACGTTTGCGTCTGTTTTGATCTGGTCTGCAACGGATCATGTGTACCAACACTTGAATACAGATAATTTTCCCATATGCATGACACGAATTTTGGCCTTCACCTGCTGTTCCAGTTTTTAAAAAATTAAGACTCTCAGGCCAACAACGGCAACTCAATACACCAGCATCTATATTTTAGTCGGATACAAACTCATTATTACTGTCTATGAACCGTATTCGTCTCAAGGCCAGTACTGAAACCACGGATCGCATTCTTATCGGAATTGACACAGTGGCGATAGCCGTTAACCTGACGCAACGATCAATTTTGTGCATTGACCGTACAATGCTGCTCTTCAGTATATTTAGGTGATAGGAAGAAAAGCGTATGGGCGACGCATTAGAACAGAATATTCATTACACTACCTTTTCATGTACGTATTTATTGTCGTGGACCCTTCACTTCGATAACCTCGGTCAGTGAAAAGAACAATAAAAGACGTGCAGACAGGCAACTCTATGGTAAGGTGCCCACGTGGGGAAGTAGGAAACTATGTTCTTCATACTTCGTTGTCATAGCCGGCATCATTGCTAACTACTATTCCGTGCCAAGACCCACACCCCAACCGTTCATTTCTAACTTTCAGTCCTAAAACAGTCATATAGTGGTCTTTTTGTTTATAAAGGAGCGTAATTTAGTAGGCAGGTACCAACCAACCTTATCTTTTGGTCTCATCGAGAAGGCTGTATAATGACAGGAATGTGCACTTTGGACTAGAACAGCGGCGGCCAAACATTCGGACCTCACGGACCACTAAACTCACAATTTTGAATCCCGCGGACCACTAACATGAATTTTTTTTAAAAAGGTACAAACATCTATAAAATAATGATCATAAAAGTTCCATTTCATTAATATGAAATTTGATTCAACGTAATAAGGCGAAAATTGTCAGCGATCCTGTGTCGGTGACACGAAGACGAATCAGAATATAATGAAACAGTATAATAAACATAAAAATTGCAAATAATGTCCAAATTTCTCCACGGACCACCAAAATTTTCTCGCGGACCATCAGTGGTCCGCGGACCACCGGTTGGCGACCGCTGGACTAGAATATAGTGAAAGCATTACGCAAAGTGATTCATATTACAGCAGTCATATATAAGACAGACAATCGGAAATTGACAGGGTAGGTTTTAAAAATCTTAGGACTGCTGACGTTTCTCAGACAATTTGAACTGTTGGATATTAGTCTCAAGTGCCATCATGACAGGTTTTGCATCACTTGTACTGAACCTCGTCAGTTTCATTTTCAAACAATGATTTGTATTCTTCTTCCACAGCTGACTTCCACAACTCCTTATCTGATGTCAATAATGCTTCACACACACTATCATTATACTTTCTTGCTGTGTGAAACTTTGTAGAGTATCATATCCTTTACGCTGATTGGAGAGCTTCTGATGTCTGCTATTGGTCATAATAAAGTACTATCTGATCGAACTGAGACACCTGCCCATACTTTGGACCGAACAGACACCTGAAAGAGGACTTTCAGGTTCTGTACGGATATTAAGGTGGCTAATTTGTGACAACAGAAATAGCCCATACATCTTAACATGTATTTCAAATGTTACATTATCTGTAAAAGTTCAGAAAACTATTTACATAATATCTACAGATCTTTTCAAGCAGAAAGGAAAATCAATACAAAATTGTGAAAAACACTTTACAGTAAGAATATACAGAACATGACTGCAGTATATCCTATTACTTAGAAGTAACATGATTTAACCAATTGTATCGCTGTCATGGTAATAGGACAAAACTTTAAAGACAGTGTATTCTAATGTACATACATGACCGTTCCAGGTATAACATGCAATTACATATAAAGGTAATGGGTCTATGTATGATAAATAAAATATATTTCTGTATTTCAATCTGGTATGAGTGTAACTTTCACATCTGCACTGTGACTCAACCCTTTCCAAACTACAAATGAGACATCTCAAAAATGGAGGTGACTTCTGCTTTAAGTAGGCTCAGTGAAAATAAACTTTGTCACCATCCTTTGCGGTTCAAGCTTTCATCTATGTTAACTGTAAACAACAAAGACAAAAATATAAAGGGAGGCATTTCCTTTCTAACTGCAGCACAGTATGTCAGGGGCTAAAATGAGTAACAACAAATATAGGCCACTTATGACCAGCCATTGTGTTTTATGAAAGCTTAAAATGTAAAATGAATGAAAGTAGGAGATACAACATTCAAGTGTTCGATTTTTATGTAGGTCTACACACACAAACAACCATCTACTATTACAGAATTTTAGCATTAATGATTATCAGAATATGAGATGAGTAGCTTCATGACAAGTAGTGCGGTTCGATAATGTTGTTTTATTTTTCAAATTTGATTATTTCTATAGAAAGTTTAAGGCAGGAGTGAACAAACTTTTATGCAGGAAATCGATTATATATACATATATATATAAAGGCACAGCACACATTGAAAGTTGACTAACAGGCTAAAGCAGGCGTGTTCAAATTTTTACTCGTAAAACTGATCAGTGCCATCACATACATTTGAGGAAGAAGTGTATAGAAGTTGGTAAAAAAATGTCATTCTGTAATAACCTTTTAAGGTAAACTGATTCCTCTATGAAAATTATTTAAGTCTACAATGCACAAACCTCTGCTTAGCAAATTGATCTTTTCTTTTGTATAGTAAACAAGTTCTGTGGAAATGCTTTAGGAAAGTTTTACTTCATTGTTTTGTAGCACTCTCTGTGAGGGGATTGGACAAATATTTAAGTAGAAGGTCTACTGCAGAATATAAACTTTTCCTGATCGTCTGAACAGTTTGTCAAATTGCTTTTATTTCAGTGAACACAACACAGCTGTGTGATAACTGTTCCAGAAAAACTTCACTAACCATTTCTATGAGCTGCAATTTTTTTACCGCTGTTACTACTATGTTATATACAAACTTGATGAAATTATGGGGTTTCATGATAGGTGTACACAGTCATTCAGTGCAGAAGTGAGAGGTTATCTGACCATGAATTATCATTCATTCCTAAAGGAGAAGAAACAATAGTAAAAATTAATCTAAATTGTAGGGCTTGGTGGACCATAAGCTATGCTAATTGTTCCTAAAAATTGCTGATGTAGACAATAAAACTGAGATCAAATCATCTGAAAAAAGAGAAGGGCATTTTGACTGGTCCAATGACACCCAAGGTCATTATTACTGACCCTTTCGAAATGTTGTGGCATCACTCCTAAACAAAGTAAGTTGAACTGTAGGCACTGTAATCTCTTACAAATTTTATCTTATTTTGTAACTGATCAACAGAAATTAGTAGCTGGCTCTGGAAGAGTTTTGTGGAAAATATCAGTCTCATTCTTCATTTGTTAACTTACCAAATTTCATTGACCATTTCAGTAACATTACATAGTATATTCTCTGAGCAGAACTCCTTCCCAATCATGAAAAAGATGTTACAGATATTAGGCTTTGTTACTTATTATGCGGCATTCAGATCTGTGCGACAGTCAGTGTTTGAACCCAAGTCTTGGACAGGCAGCTGGTCTTCATGCAGTCCATGCCTTCTAGTGGCTAGTTTGTCTCTAACCTGCACACAGTAAGAAAAACTGTCTTGTCATTTAGACATGTGTAAATGGGATGGTAATATTAAAATGAATCATAAAGAAGCAGGATGGGTTGATAAGGAATGGATATTCTGGGCCAGGTTAGAGCCTCTGTGAAGATGGTAACGAACCTTTCGAATCCATAGAATACAAGGTCTAGATGACGAACAGTTAGCGTCTCAAGAAATCTCTTCCACAGAGTAAGTTAGTCCATGGTACAGGGACTTAATTTGAATAGCTGATGGTCTAAAATTACCCTGATTTTCTGAAGCTCATTACCATGTACAAACAAGCCCACCTTTGGTCCCCCCCTTCTGAGCTAGCTTAGCCTATTTCACAGCTGAAGAGCCTGTTACTCCAAAATGCCTTATCATATTATCACGCAATTTATGTCTAGTAGTCATTTGCCTTGTATTTGTTTATTTTTCTCCCAAGATACAGCAAATCATTGCTTAGGCTATTTAACTGTGCTGCCTGAACTGCAGAGATTACATAATGCAGATTGAGATGGAAAAATGGTTATGAATCATGAGCAGTATGGATATAGAAGGAGATGGTTGTAGACCATTTCAACACACATGTCTGACCATCATCAACTGATGTTGTGACCAGCATGATCCCCCCGCATCAACCTATGTGATTTTTATTAAGGCACCGAAGACCAAAACTTTTTTAGATCAAACCTTCACGTAATTGAACGAATAAAGGAAAATATATGAAGGGATTGTCTGTCTGTTTCCCAAGAGGCACTTTGACATGTGACTCTATAAACATTTATGGAATTGTCAATAATGTGTCAGTACTGTGAACTTTTAAAGATATAGGCTTATATGTTTCTCCAGCTAGCAATCCAGACCTCACATACCAACACTGATGGCAGGAGCTTCAGACTCTTTTTCTATGAGACATAATAATTTTCAGCTGAGCTGCTACAGAAATTCACTGTACTTAATACAAACCTTCTCAACTTCCTTGAAAACCCTTATTAAGTTGAGCCCAGCGAGTTTTTTGAGGTCTTCAGTGCTCCATCTGGGTTCATCAATTTGTGCCAGCCTATCAAACAGGTGTGGGTACTTGGACACATCTTCCAGTCCTGCTGGCATTCTGTCATACAACAAACAATCTATGTGCATGCACTTCAATAACAAAAAAACCGTGATATTCTACCTATTCTCAGTCATACTACAGTGTACAGTAGTACATATACTGATGGCAAAACAGTGTGAGCAGGGAAATATTTGGACTTTAAGAAAGATGCAAGATGTGGGTCATTTAGAACAGGCCTATTATGTAACGAAGGACTTCGTGATTTATACAGGTCATCTGGTATAGACATTATACTGAAATATATGAGGTTATGATAGACTTGGCATATGGCTGAGGTAGATAAGGCAAGGAATACATATAGAATTTTGGTAGGGAAACCTCGTGAGTAACAACCACTTGGATAACTGACAACGTGCAAGCTGTATTTTAGGTATAAAGACTGTGAGGATTGGCTGTGGATGGTACCTCAGGATCAAGCCCAGTGGCAGTCTTTCGTATCGGGATTGTTGAATAATCTTCAGGTTCTGTTATTAAAGAGAGGGTCAGGTGGCATAAAAATAAAAATAAAAAAAATAATAATAAAAAAAATAAAAGATGGCAGTAGAGATACAAGGTATATACAAAACCCTGGTGTTTCCTACGTACATTATGTATCTCATTCAATACCACATCATAACATATTTCAAATGAACTTCAGTATCGACATTTGAAGTTCTCACTGCAATGTTTCTGAAGATGCATGTTTTCTGAATAAGATGCTGCCTCACTGGGGAAGTAGTCACTTTCTACCTATAAGACTGGTTTGGGCTTCAGAGTCAAGCAGTCCAGGGCAGATCCCAGAAGACTAGCATCCTCAGCTTTAATGTCACTGACATTTTTATGTCCTGCAGCCATGCATTGTATCATTTTTGCTTCGAACAAATTATAGTTAATGGTGAGCCATTACAGACCAAAATGAAATTCAGCTACAAACACATAGTCTCAAGGTTTCAGAGAAATTCATTAACAAATTTCAAAGATGAATGAAGCATCACATTGGGTGAACAGATGTATCTTATTTCCCCATTGTGTGTTATTTAAGAACTTCATTCATAGGTTTGTGAAAGCACTAAGTTACTGACATCACTTATGCTACTGTTATGGTGTTTCATAACCAAAAACACTGACCTGTCAACTCCATCATAGTCTGAGCCTATACCAACATGATTCACTCCAGCTATCCTTCGGATGTGATTGATGTGGGCTGCAGGAAAACATGGTTGCAATTTACTGCAGAGTAACAAACTAAACTGACAAAGTTAAGTAACTAAGTTTATTCCCTGAGATGATAAGCTTCTGACTTCTGGCACTGTGCTGGTTTGTAGGCTCACAGCGACATTTCAGTGGAAAGAGCTGCCGCCATCTACAGAATGATGGAATTACATCCAGGTAGATGATGAAATGATCCAGGGGAGGGAATGAGCCAATTGTATGGATAGGTTGCAAGGAATGTGGCCAGTTGGAACCATGGGGAGGGGAAAGGAAACATCTTGATCCAGACCAAACAGGAAATGTGAAACAGTAAAGCAGAAAAAAAAACCAGGATGCTGAATGGTGCTGAACGAACTGCAGAAGTCAGCAGTGGTAGGACACATACCAACGACCTTCCTCATTGCACCCCCATAACAACACCGGCACCTTGCCCAGGGAATCCAAGCGCACTGACCAGACCATACGAAAGTGACAGAGATCGAGCTGCACTCCAACATCATGAATGGATGAAGCCTCTTATCCACTCCCTGAATAAAAGGAGGTAGGGTTTCTACAAGCACAGGTTAGTCTCATCCTCCTGAGGTCATGCCACCTTACTGCATCCTCATAAAGAGGGTTTATCACTTCTAATATCCATTTCCCAAGTGCTACAGTCCATAAAAATGCTACGTACATATGTATGTATGTATGTATGTATGTATGTATGCACGTGCCCATAATTTAACTTTCTACATCTTGTTCACAATTCTTGCTGTGTTGGCCCTGAACAGGGCCACTCAGCATTGCAGTTTTCTTACATTTACCATTTCACAGTCCCTGCTGGTGTCCACTTTCCGTGCTTCTGATTTGGCAAATTCCTTGTAAGCTGCTATACAAGCATCCCACTTCCTCTTTTGACCCATTTCAACATCTACCTCGATACAGTTCAGTCAAACTGGAGGTGGAGGGAGCACATTCATCCAGAACACCTTATAAAGTTATGAATCTGCAAGGTGTGAAACCCCTGAAGACTATCACCTGAGAAGTGCCTGCCACGAAAGATTAAGACTTCATAATTTTCATATGGCGTAGCTATCAACAAGAATTACAGTGATTACTTCATTGCTGTGGTTCCTGATTAAGAAACTAGTAACTGACTTAGTGGCCAACTGACCAGTGAAACAACCCTACCTTTTCAACCAACATTTTTCCTATGCTAACAGAATAATGTATTTTTCATATCAAATTTTACTGCACAAGTATTAAAGCTACTCATTTATTAGAAATAATACAAATCTTATCAAATTTATGAGGCATGTGGAAGGTATAATCCTTGAAACAGATTTATTTCCTGATCCACAGGTTCCACATTTGCTTGTTCTGTGTTTTCTTCAGACATGGATGGGCACACAGCAACAAGTAGAAGCCAGCATATTGAGAACTGTAAACATTTACTAACTTATTCTACGAATTTGACATGCAAAGCAAATGAGGATGCTTCTGGCCACCCAAAGCCTTAATGAAACAGGAATTGCAGTGTTGGTTACTTCTTGTTGTATGTTCTACTGTAGATGAAAAGCGAGGTTATTGTTCTCAAAAATGTATAAATAAATGAAACAATATACAAATATGTAAATAAATAAATAAAGAAATATGTAAGTTTTAAAATGTAAATTAATAAAGTTAGGATTAAGAGTAAAGAACTGACCAATGCAATTCTTTTTTTTGTAGCACTATGAAAGTTGTAATTGCCTAAGTTTACAACACCAAGCTAGAGTGGACTCCGATAAAAGTGACACAGTGGTCCGGTACTCACCTACAACATCATCTATTGTAGCATTTTTTGATTTATTGCACTGCACAAAATCCGAGTAAAAGTTCACCATCACAATGCCCCCATTAATAGCCTGCAGAGTAAAATATTTACGTAAGTATCTCTATCAAAATCACTGAATTGTTATGAATAAATGAATCGTTGCTCTACTTGTTTAATCAACAGTTGGTGTTCCTTTCATTTCTGACATTATAACCTCACTTCATATCTTTCCATGAATACCATACCGTCATAGCAAGCACGTCGTCACGGACGTTGCGATGGTGGTTGCATAACGTGTAGGCTGATGAGTGAGAAAATATAACAGGAGACTTTGTTATGTTGATGGCATCAATCATGGTCTGGTGGGACACATGGGACAGGTCTACCAACATTCCCAGGCGGTTCATCTCCAGTACAACAGTCTGAAATACCACAAAATGTGCGACATTTTAGGTTATCAAATGTCAATTACATGCAGCAGTTAATTACATGATTGTAAATTTATAATTCTGCTATGGTAATGAAGTCCTGAGTGCCATAAAATGTGAGGAATTTCTTAAATTGCTGAGAAACAATTATCTTCCCAAGAAGGACTCTGCTCCAACAGTGAGTGAGTTACAGTACTTATAGACTCACAATATTAATTTACGTGCTATCCAGGAAATCAGATGTCACAAATTATTCTACTGTTATATGCTATTATTACCTTTCCAAATTCTGTCAGACCACCATGATGTTCCGTGACCAGGGCAGGAGATACAGACACATTATCCACTGGTGACCCATCTGCCCTGTGATGACAAGATTATAATTTCAGTCAAGTTCTAACTGAGGATGAAGGGAAAAAACACATGAATGAAGGGGAGGACCAAATGGGTGGTGAAATTATTAAATGTAACATACACAAGAACCAGAATACAGAACACCAATTACGGGAATATGTCCTCCAGTTGTATTCCATTCCAAATCAGTTATTTTGCCATTTGCATATCCCATTAGCTTTGGTGTTTTGTTATTGTGGGTAAAACCATTTTTGTTAAAGATAATTGTATTATGGATGTTACATTGTAAAGATTTGCAACATACTTCCCAGGGTGGTTAAGCATTCACGACACCACAAAATGTTATATTTGCTCAGGTTTAATACAGGCCCCCAGTAACTTTCAGTGAAATTCATTGAGCATTTTCAGACATTGGGACAAACAGGTATGACCTGATTTTACATATTCTGTCCATAAAACGCCTACAACAAGAAGTATAATCAACACTGGAAAACCAGTGAAATGGGAAGTGCTATATCCAGCATTACTCACCATGGAGTGTTGCAAGTGTGTGTGAGGGTGAGGTAGCGAACTCCTAGATCATACATCTGTCTCAGAACTGCCAAACGACTATCTATTGAATGACCTCCTTCTACTGCTATCAGACTTGCAATTTTCTTGTTTCTAAAAGCTTGCCAAATACCTGAAATGATTAACAGATCATTAACTTCAGAATTTACATGGGAAAACAGGATGCACCATGGGCAGATGGCATCATTAAAGTAATAAGTAACTTAATAACTAAAGAAGTAACTTGGTAACTAAGTAACTAACTAATAAAGTAATTTAACCAATTAAATAACTGAGTCTTAAAAACACTTTTTCAAAAAGGTATTAGTTCTCACCTGGTAGAAAAGTCTTCCTTTTATACTACAAGAGAGACTGACAATGCCCAATAACAGAATACTGAGAAAAATATTTGTAAGGAAGAGGACGGAAATGATAGGATTTGGAGAAAACTGCACAATATGGAACGTCATAATTTGAACTGTTCACCACACATAAGGGTGATAAAACCATGGAGAAGAGCTGGTCAGTACACAATCATATGAGGGATAGACAGAAATCCTGACAGGGAAGCATCAATGGGAGAATAATTTTCAAGGGTTAAAATGTTAAATAAATGGTGTGGTATGCATTTAACTGGCTCAGGAGAGGTTCCGGTCCAGTAGTGGGCTCTTTCCTCATGCTAAGATAAATTTGATAATAGTGGTGGTGGTGATGAAGAACACGAAGATGATGATGACAGGAGTTAAATCAGACCAAGTAATTTAGCAAATAATAAATGAGTACAGAACATTACTAAAATGACAACTGGTAAGGGGAAACCAAGAGCAATGGTAAAGAGAAACGTCTCTCAAAGACGCTTTGTCCACCAAAAATCCCATATGTGGAAGGACAGTCCTGAGATTAATTCTGGTACTCTATCTGTGCTTTAATTTCTAAAATGTAGTGAACTAAAGTAAATATTTATGCAATATGGAACAAACCACTTCTGTCAGCCCATCAAACCAACAGTAATGACACTAGTCATTTGGTAAGTTGGTTTGCGAGATAGTGATTTCAGTTACCTCCATTCGGTTTAATTAAAAAGTGAATCAATCAATTAAAATTAATTTTACCATCCGATGTGGTGACTAATTCCAAGTGGTCTGAGTACTTCTGGATCAGCCTCTTGATTATGTCTATCTGTTCTAGCGTCTGCTCTACAGCATCTTTGTACTGCGACTTGCAGGAGACATAGGCCACCCAGAACTGGTAGGAAACAGCGATACAGAATTAGGCGTGCGTACTGTGTTTACTGAAAATATTTATTGTTCTGAAGGATATTAAATTTGAAAAATGTTGCTGTCTCTGAGTCAAAATATATCACAGCCATGTACCTCATCCAAACACTTAGAATTTAAAATAGAGAAGGGATGAAGTTTGATACATATTTCACATAAAGTTCAGGTCAATGGCGTAGATAATACCCCGGCAGACCCGCGGCGCGGAGGCCCCGTGGGTCAGGAAGTCCCCAACGCAAAGAACATTAAAATTTGTTGTGGATTCTTCCGGAATGGACTGCGTTCTTCTGACAGAAAGCAGTATTCCGGATCCCTCTTAAGCGACCTGGAAGTAAGTTCGCTAATAATTGTAGAAGGCCCCGAGTGGCGGGGGGGGGGGGGGGGGGGGGGGGGGGGGCTCGATATACACTTAGATTAAACACATTCTAGTGTGGATGTCCAACAATGAATTTCACCAAACCGTTTTCAACAGTTTCTGAGATGTAAAAAAAATGACAGATAGATGGACGAACACAGTTGTCCCTGTTTGTACTAAGATTTGTAGAATTTGTGAAGAATTCGTAACAATTCGTCACCTGAGCGCCAACTCTGCCAGCCTTCAATCTTTTTAGGTCTGTGAAGCAGCTGGAACAATTCCACACAGAATCATTCTTCAACTCTTCAAAGCTGAAGTTCTTCAGGTAGTTGTGATTCAGCTTCCTCAAGTTCCACGGCAAGTCGTTGTGCCTGAAACACGCTGCAACTCTCTGTAGTGTTAGAAAGACACAAAGGCACTGACGCCAATATCAGACCGAACAGTACGCTATTTCATAGTTTAAAGCGAGCAGTTTCTGGCCCTTCTTACAATTTATGTTCAAAGAGTCAACTATGATGCCTATTACTGTGAAACTACGCCTCCTGCTGGCTGTTGGTCAACGACTAACAATTTTTGTAAGCCTGCAATCAGCTCCCCTTTTATTAGAAATAAGGGCGCGATTCCTGGAACCAATTTTCTTTCTAATCTTTCAGTTACCCTGGGGTTTAAATTCCAAATACTGCGCAGAACAGAAAGGTTTTAAATTTAGAGTATATTTACGTGCCTTCACGACCGTACGGTGCACCGAAGCTCGTAGTATGTGAAAAATTAAAGGTCCGTACAGTGTACCGAGACCGGCAGCACGGAGGCTGGCAATAAAGAGTTAAAAATGCACATTTTATGGCACTCTTTTAGAGGTCGGGGACAAGCGGTGACACGGCTGAGGCACTGCGCTACAAGCCGGAAGGTCGCGGGTTCGATTTCATTGACATAATCCTTCCGGCCCCACTATGACCCTGGGGTAGACTAAGTCTCTAAAAGAAATGAGTGCCAGGAATATTTCCTGGGGGGTAAAGGTGACCGGAGAGGGGCTGACAAACGTACCACCTTCATGTGCCGACTGCCTTGAATTCTGGGAGCTTCAACCTCTTGGAACCCTCAGGGCCTGTCCAGGCCTGTACAGGGATTCCTTTGCATGCAAAATGTGGACAGTTATATTTACAATTATAACATTTATTAGTGTTTTGCTTGAAATCATCGGTTCTACCCTCTGTATAAAGGAGTACCAAATGCTGGAATTTACGAATGAAAAATCTGGAAGCAATAAGAGCACGATTGCTTAAGAACTGTTAAAGCTATAAATGCACTTTCAAATGGTATGTGTCTCAAATATCTAATAGATTCACAAGATACGCTGTCGCAGATTATCTCGGATTCTATGCATGACTACTAAAATTTAGCTTTATCAAATCATAATGTCGGCTGTTTCAATTTGTAATAACCTCAGACTCTCACTGCTTTACATTCTGATATTCCGTCAAATAATTTTCTAAGCCCCACTCATGTACCCATTACCATTCAAATCCCCCAAGCTGCAAACCATGTTGAAATTGTTTGAAAATACGCCATGATCGAATTAACGGCGTCGCATTCTGTTCCTCACATGTATCGCTATTTAACTTAGAAATCTACATCGCGAGGATTTACAGTCTGCAGTCACTTCAAAACGATCTCCTTCGGCCCGATAATAAATAAGAAGTCACTCCTGCAGTTTGAGTTATCTCTTCTCATGGTGAGACTTTTTAAATACTTATTCGTGTTTTTGTTACTTTGCATAGCAATCAACAGTTCACATACACATTAAATAACACCAAGATGAGATACGAGTAGTAGTTTTCTTTATTACTGTAAACACGTGACAGTCCGCGCACAGGAGGTTGGTATTCCCAGACAAAGTACAGTCGAACCCGGTTATAACGACATCGGTTTATACGACACCTCGTCTATAGCGTCAGATATTCTGTGCTACCAATTAATTCCTCCCCGTTAACCATAGCAATATACTCCTCGGTTATAACAACAATCGCTTATAACGACACAATATATTCAGTCCCTTTCAAGAAGTTATAACCGAGTTCGACTGTATTTGATTTCTTAAACTCAATGGGTTAAAGGGCTTAACCTGCACAGATGCACAGCGCATGCTCTACACCTTCCTTACCCGTCTACAAGAGGAACGACGTCCAGGATGGCAGCGCCAGGTGCAGGGTCTTCATTGCTTCCCAGTGTGATGGCCACTACTATACTGAAAATCACCAGAGCACCAAGAACTACAGCACCTGCCAGCACCACGTTTCTGGAAGCTGAGCATAAAACAGCAGTTAGCAAGCAGTAGTGTCCTTGATTTCAGGCTTCCGCCGCGATGTTGATGAGATCTGTGGTCTTCTGGGGTATTACGCGGCGTCGTATGGTAACTGGTAAACAATTACCACACGACGCCGTATAATAACCCAGGAGACCACAGATTTCAAGCAGTAGTGTGTTTGCCACTAACTCCATACATCAGTCAGCAAGCAGTAGTGTGTTTGCCACTAACTCCATACAGCAGTTAGCAAGCAGTAGTGTGTTTGCCACTAACTCCATACATCAGTCAGCAAGCAGTAGTGTGTTTGCCACTAACTCCATACAGCAGTTAGTAAGCAGTAGTGTGTTTGCCACTAACTCCATACAGCAGTTAGCAAGCAGTAGTGTGTTTGCCACTAACTCCATACAGCAGTTAGTAAGCAGTAGTGTGTTTACCACTAACTCCATACAGCAGTTAGCAAGCAGTAGTGTGTTTGCCACTAACTCCATACAGCAGTTAGTAAGCAGTAGTGTGTTTGCCACTAACTCCATACAGCAGTTAGCAAGCAGTAGTGTGTTTGCCACTAACTCCATACAGCAGTTAGTAAGCAGTAGTGTGTTTGCCACTAACTCCATACAGCAGTTAGCAAGCAGTAGTGTGTTTGCCACTAAATCCATACAGCAGTTAGTAAGCAGTAGTGTGTTTGCCACTAACTCCATACAGCAGTTAGTAAGCAGTAGTGTGTTTGCCACTAACTCCATACTGCAGTTAGTAAGCAGTAGCGTATTGGCCACTCACTCCATACAGACAGCTGTATTGTGTTGGCCACTAACTCTGAACAGCTGAATCCCGCTTGAGAATATGCCACTTCTTTATCTAGTCAAGACATTTTATGAGATCCATGGATTCATTCAATATTTACAGCAGTCCGTCTCTGGACAATCCCAACCCAAATGAAACCAGCCCCGTCACACCATAGAACTCTATTCTTTTAAGACGTAAATTCATATTATCCTCCATTTACTCTTACGTCCTTCAAGTGGTACTTTCATATCACGGGTTTCCAATCAAAAACTTTGTGTGCGTTGTTTACGTCTCCTATGCACGCTATATGTCCCTGTTATCTTCCTCGAGTTGATCGCCCCTTAATATCTGTGTTACACACTTTTCTTCGTCTTCAAGTTGTTTACCTTCTGTTGGGCCCCAATATTCTCACCAGAACCCTTCTCAAACACCCCGAATACGTTCTGCTCCCCTACTACACGACACGAAAAATTAAAGATTTGTACAATTTAATTTGTACATTATGAATTAGAAGATGGACAGTAGCTGCGTGTTGTAAGGTGTGTCCTGACTTCTACTGCTCGAACACATGGATCGTGGGATCGAATCCCACTAGTGTCGTCAATGTATGCCGGCGATTATTCTGTATTTGTATTGTCTTGTGTAGGTACACATGGGCATCCTACAAACTGTCTAAGAGATTAATAATTGCAGAAATACTTCTGAATTACAACAGGATAGAGCGGGGTTTCGCAACATTTTCTTACCCACAGTTTATCATAATTGGCCAGAGCCTGCCACAAAATTTCGCCTCACGGAAAGGGGATACGAAATAATATTTAGCACAAAATATGCAGATAAGCGCGAATACGGTATTGGTTCTTACAGAGTTTAAATTCTACTTGAAAACTAAGATTATTTGAAAGCCAAATTAAAAGAATTATTTATGACCAGGTTTGAAGCGACTGTGCTCAGCCGCGAGCTTCTTGTATCTGACATATTATTAGTTAGTGCGGAAACTGTCATCACACAACAAATGGAGACAGGTTATTGTTTGTACAACTGCACACGCAACAACCGTTATCCATATACAGTATATCATACAACGAGACACCTTTCACGATAACTGTTACAATACGGCCAACTTTACAAAACACTGAAAGTTTAGGACGTACAGAATAAATTTGCCAGTAGTGTTTATAGGCGTGAAAGGTGAAAGCCACTTTGAGTTAAGAATATAAATTGCAAATTTCAGAAAACAAAATGCTCTTTTCCCCTCCAGGTAAATTTTCCAGATGACGAATGATCGCAGCTCTAACACCACTCACGCATACACCTTCAAGCTCAGGACAGGGACAACTTTACTTTTACACTAGTTGTACCCGTGCGAATAATTCGCACGCAGAAACAATAAAATATTTAATAAACAAAAATTACTTAATCTTAATAAACATTAAAAATTTTACTCACTAATACTTGATACTGGATAATTTCTTTCGGCGATAAACGGACCATAAGTAACGTGTAAATAGGAAAAAAAACGTTGAAGTAGCTGGTCCTGTCTCAAGCAGAGTTCAAGGGTAAAGGTAAGGTAAAGTTCACCCTAGAACAGGCCACGAAGGCCCAGAGGGGGAGTAGAGGTATAGATCTACTCTTTCTTTAACCTCGGCGCTAGATGGGGGTGGGTGGTCAACTCCACGCCCCGGCCGCTTTACCTCCGGGAATGACCCGGTACCCATTGTATAGGAGGCTGGGTGGGCCCCAGGGCCAGTCTGGACGGCTGCGAAAAATCTCGCCCCCACCGGGATTTTTTCTTCCTGTCCCGTTTTCTCCTTTGATCCATTTTGTACTTTTAAATCCTTCTGTCCTTCATGTTCCATACTACTGTCCTTATAAAACAACACAACACAAACATCCATGCCCCCGGTGGGATTTTTTTTTGTCTGTCCGGGGTTTTTTCCCCTTTGATCCATTTTTGTACTGTTTAAATCCTTTCGTCCTTCATGTCACTTTACGTTCCATATTACAGTCCTTACAACAAACACAACAGAAACATCCATGCCCCCGGTGGGATTCGAACCCACGATCCCAGTAAGCGAGCGGACGAAGACCCACGCCTTAGACCGCGCTGCCACTGGGATCGGCGGATTCGAACCCACGATCCTAGTAAGCGAGCGGCCGCAGACCCACGCCTTAGACCACACGGCCACTGGGATCGGCCTGATTCGATCCCCGAACCGTCCAGCCCGTAGCGAGTCGCTATACCGACTACGCTATTTTCGGAAGCTTCCGTTCTTAATTCTCCCTAGCATCTTGTTATTCTGAAACATCGCCATGCAATGTGCTGCCAATTTCACGCACACATAAAACAAGCAGTAAAATTAACTTGTTTATGTGAGTGAGGCAGAAAAGTTTCCGGATCGTATTGTTATAGAACAATAAAAAAGTATTTGTGTACAGTAGCACGATTTGTCCACATAAGATGAAAACTGGTAGCCAGTAACGCTGAGGGCTCGTGCTTGTACCAGCATGGACAGTGAGCAGTATAGCCAACACAACAAAATTTGAAAAAAAAAACATCTATCCGGATACATTCTCTCTCACATATATAAACGTCAAGGTGACAAGTATTTTGTTTAGTGTCTAGAAAAAATCGCGGGTAGTAAAGGTAAAGTTCTCCCTAGAACAGGCCATGAAGGCCCAGAGGGGGAGTAGAGGTATAGCTCTACTCTTTCTTTAACCATGGCACTAGATGGGGTGGGTGGTCAACTCCACGCCCCGGCCGTTTTACCCCCGGGAAAGAGACCCGGTACCCATTGTATAGGAGGCTGGGTGGGCCCCAGGGCCGGTCTGGACGGCTGCAAACAATCTCGCCCCCACCGGGATTCGATCCGAAATTCCTATCGCGGGTAGTATAAAAGAGAAATTCCACCATAAAAGACGACAGATATGCAACTACAGGCGGTCTCTTATGTTTCCTTCCAACAACTTTCTTACTGTAGTAAGCTGGTTTTAAGGCCGTGCCATGGCTCAGGAGGTTAGTCGCCGGCCTCCCACCGCGGAGGTCCAGGTTCGATCCCGGGTCGCTCCATGTGGGATTTGTGGTGGACAAAGTGGCACTGGGACAGGTTTTTTCCCCAGTACTTCGGTTTTCCCCTGTCAGTTTCATTCCACCGGTGCTCCATTACACGGAAAAGGGAAAATAACTAATCATCTTCATCACAGGGTTGCACAATAAGCCTTAAGGCTGCGGTGCGTCCGTAGCATCTGCTGCGGGGTCCTCCACAAAAAAAAAGCTGGTTTTAAGGGACAAATATGTTATGGATACGGTGTACTTGTGCTTCATATTTGGGAGGTCCGGGTTTCGATTCTAAGACAAATTATACTGCCAGGTATTTCGGGGATTTTCTCAGGTCCAACTTAATTTCCAATCCATCATTCATTCATTCTTTTCTGTCTTTCTTTCTTTTTTTCTTAGTCTGACCTCTTTCTACAAACTCATTGTAGGTGTAGAGGGTTATTGTTGCACCTGATCACATTCAGACACACCACACTCCTCTGGACGAGGGATCGGCCCGTCGCAGAGACCTCTACCTGACAACACACAACACTCACAAGAGACAGACATCCATGCCACCGGCGGGATTGGAACCCACAATCCCAGCAAGCGAGCGGTCGCAGACTCACGCCTTAGACCGCACGGCCACTGGGATCGGCGTTCGTCATTCATTAATCACGTATTAGCGATTAATGGATGAGGAATTCGATTCTACACAGCCTGAGCTGCTGAGAAAGTAGCTAAAGAAGCTAAGAACAACCAAACAGCCTACAATTCTGACTCAGCAACAACAACGACATATGAAGAACCGACAAGACTGACTCAGTGACCAAAGGCCATATTTAGATATTTATTAACGTCCGCTCTCTCATACATATTACAATTTTAGGGAAAAATACTCTAACAGGAAAGAAAGATACCCAAAATAAATATCTGGGGTTTAATGTCAAATCAACTTTTTAGGTCCTCAGTCAGCGCGTTTAATAATTTAACTTACTACATCTAGAACGCCGATCCCAGTGGCCGCGCGGTCTAAGGCGTGGGTCTGCTGCCGCTCGCTTGCTGGGATTGCGGGTTCGAATCCCGCCAGGGGCATGGATGTCTGTCTCTTGTGAGTGTTATGTGTTGTCAGGTAGAGTTCTCTGCGACGGGCTGATCCGTCGTCCAGAGGACTCCTACCGAGTGTGGTGTGTCTGAGTGTGATGGCGAAGCCCTGTAAGGGAAGACCATGACCCCAATACGGGCCGAAGCGCCACAAGAAAAAAAAAATCTAAAACTAGATAAGAGAAAGCATGTGAGACCCACTTCAGGTTCGCTTTAACACTGTCTTTAACACATTACAACACAATTCGCAATTAGGGAGACTGAGTCAAATGAACTTAACTGAATGCTTTCGGGCATGTGTATAAAATATATAAAGTAAGTGCGAACAACTGGTACTAATTGAACAACGTCTTCCCAAGCACCGAAGTTCTCTCGGAAGGTCCTTCTGCTGACTGTCAGTTCGAAACTAATTCATCAGGCCCTCCACATACAAGATACGTGGCCAACCCTGAAGCCTAGTGTGTACGTACGACTGCCTCATACTTCTCAAGCGTTAAGTCATCTTATACACAATTACGGCAAAGAAACTCAAATAATCAGGTCATAAAGATCATCGACATTAAAAAGGTTTACTTCGGATTTGTGGCAGAACAAACAAGAGAAGTGTTACAAGACACCACAATCAGACAAAGACCTTCTTCATTCACAGTACAAATAAAATATAAGGCAGTGAAGCATATATTCTCGCACGACAGAATATGAAATGTGTGATGGCAAGGAATTATTTTTATAGCTTTATTACTTTATTAGTTGCATAATGCTTTCCTAGTGACGTTATTTACAGCCACGCAGATTACTGCCATGTATGGGACGAGGAGTTTAGTGCTGGTGAATAGAAAAGAATTTGACTGGGGGGGGGGGGGTGTCGTAGTGGCCTATTTCAAAATATTATCCCGGTATTTGCCTACATACATTGGAGAAGATCACAATAAACCTAAAGCAAATCAGCAAACAGACCGGGCCTTGATTCGAAAAAGGTACCCCCCAAAAAACAAGTTCAGAGCATTATTATTATACCAGTAGGTGCAGCACTGTGACCACTTGTTGTTATACCATCAGAATTTCAAGTAAAAAGTTTTGATAATAATACGATCAATTTTATATGACACGAAATAATTTCCTGTAACATGAGCTGTTTTTGAAATACCTAACCCCCATAAATTTGAGCTTCATTTATGTGTAAAATGTGGTTTATAACAGACCAGTACAAACGAAAATTAAATTAGCCCAACAAGTTTTGATATAGAATCCAAATATATGTAGCCACCCACTTGCAAATGTTTTAGGTTCCTGGGCCCTTTTCGTTATTTTGAACTCAGTCAATTCCGTAAGTTAGGTTAGGTTAAAACATAACCTTGCCCATACAAAAGAACAATAATGTCTCATATGTACATAATCATGTAAATACCTGTAAACACTGTATGTAAAGCGATGTTAAACAGTGTAAGGTCCTAATTTCAATGAATGATGTGGGATCATGTATTCTGATTTGCAGGGGCGCGTAATGGTCCGTCGAGTGTTTGTATGTAGGGCACTCCCTGTAATAAACTTATCGAAATTCGTTACGTAGTTTCGGAGGTGAAACATACGGAGTGAGGCACGTACTGTAAAGACACGACCTTCCTATTTTCCATTCGTAATGCTAAGCAATGCTGCAAGACATGACCCTAGAACCCCAGACAACAGATAGCCACGTCATGGTCATCGTAACATGAAGGCTGACCACTGTCGGCTCGTCTAACAAAAAGTAGAACATTTACATCAATGCTTACGGCATGCAATAATGCAATATACTCACAGATTTTGCACATGGTGGCTGCAGGTTTTGTTTGCTAGTAACCACAGTTGCCTTCCCTCCAGCTGCTTGCCTCTGGCAGACTGATAAAACCACATGTCAAGCGCCGACGATGTTGCCCCCATGCGGAAGACTTCCACAATAATTATTTACATCGTAATGTGTCGATGTAACAGCGCGGAACATAGCCGATTTTGTGATGTAAACATTTATGACTATGGCTCTCAGTCTACTCTGGAGGGCGTGGCGCCAGAGTGTTTTCTTTCGATGCAGCAATTGCACTTCGTGACGTCAAATACGGCCGCACACCCAAAGGCCATGAGGTGGCCCCCGCCGCCCCCCCCCCCACTCAAATGTCAGATGTGAAGTACACCGACTAGACACCGAGAGATATTATATACTGCTCCAAACCAGTGGTTCCCAAAGTGCGCGGTACCTCCCCCTGGGGGGCGGTGGGATTACCGAGGTGGGCGCTAATAGGTAAGAGAGGTGGAAGGGAGCGCTGTTATTATCACAGGGGGGCGCTAGTAGACAAGTAGTGCATTTATTTTTATAATAAAATTCAAATGAAATAATTTTTGTGTTAAAAATAACAAAACAACTAAATTTCATAGTATTTTAATTTATGAATCTTATTCAAGCATACATTATTCTTTTAATAAACTACTGCTAGATTAATTATTGTTAACCATAAAAAATATAATAAATTTTAATTTATTAATTAACACATAAAACATTAAGTTTAACTCTTATAATTTTATTTAAACGATTTTTTAAATATAAAATAAAGTGGAAACAAAAGCGCATTTATGTTTTTATAAAAGGTAGGGGGGCGCTGTGGGTGTGTATATGGAACCAAGGGGGCGGTGGACCGAAAACGTTTGGGAACCACTGCTCTAAACCGAACAACGCGAAGCTGCTCACCCTGGTATTCAAATCCCTTGTTTATATCATTCGTTAAACATGAAATGAAATAAAAGGCAGAAGAATGGGACATAATTTTTTTTCCATTGGCGCAACAGCCCCTAGTCGGCCAGGTCCTCCTCATTATCGAGGCTTCACGATCACAGTCAGACAGACCACAGTCGGTAAGACTACTCTGGACGGGTGATCAGCCCGACGCAGAGACCTCTACGTGACAACACACAACAATCACAACAGACAGATATCCATACACCCGGCGGAATTCGAACCCACAATCCCAGCAAGCAAACGGCCGCAGACCCACGCCTTAGCCCGCGCGGCCACTGGTATCGCCAAAATTTGAAATAATCGTACAAAATATGAACGTAGCAGAATGTAATTCAGAAAACATTTGGAATAAAACAGACAGAGACCCATACAGCAGCACTTCGAGACACATGCTGTGTCGTCAAGTAGGGTGTATTTTTTTTCTACTTGACCGATAAGCGCCGTCCCAATGCTCTAGCGAGTTTTTAGACTTTCTAAAGGTTATTATCACTGCGATCGTTTGTCTAGCTCCCGTCATCGACTGTTAAACCTCCCCGTCACACATCGTAACACCCAACTCTGGCGGAGCGTCAGGCGAACCGTTGGGCCGGCGTTTATCGGTCAAGCAGGAAAAAAAAAAACACCATACATTTACGTTTAGCTACCACTTTACTTTCCGTCTCCTAGACCTGTAAGCTAGATTGAAGGATAATATTAAAATGGATCTTCAAGAAGTGGGATGGGGGGCATGGACTGGATTGATATGGCTCAGGATAGGGACAGGTGGCGGGCTCTTGCGAGAGCGGTAATGAACCTTCGGGTTCCATAAAATGCGGGGAATTTCTTGACTAGCTGACGACCTGTCAGCTTCTCAAGAAGGACTCTGCTCCACGGAGTTAGTTAGTTAGTTAGACCTGTAAGCAACGAAGCGAAGTAGCTGGATGTCTACTTTTATATGACAGAACTTCTGTTTATACGTTGGTACTATAACTGCGTTGTAGTGAATAATACAACGTACTTCTGAATAATAATTTTGTAATACCACAAAATAATTATTCGTCCAAACTCACAGTTTTTTTGTTTCGTATTTCTGAAAATATTTATCGGGGCCTCACTGCGAAGTTAGAAGGGTCGCATTTTGCACGTCTTTGGTTTAACAATTCTCCCTCAAACACCATCAGTACACCAACTGTCTTTCCTTTACGTGACAGACCAAATTCCACGCTCTTTTAAGACACGAGGTGCTACCATTAGTAAGATTTTACCATTTATTGAATATAACGTTTCTCTTTGCCGAGGCACCACGCCCTGGTAGCGTCTTGGGAAAGTGGAGGCAAAGTTCTGCGCCTTCTATGTCTTGGTCATAGATAGAATTGATCATTCACTTCAATTTTTCGTCTGTAAGACTGTTTGTTATTGAAGCTACACTGCAGAGAGGAAATACATGTGGCAGTCAGCGTGCTGATGTGGTGTAGGTCATCGCACGGCGTGCACAGTGCGTTAAGCCGTGTATCGATTGCGCGCGGCTGCCGCGCGCAGCTGTTCGTGCGCGGCAAATTCGTTCGTTTGTGTGTGGGTAACCGTGTTCGTGTTTACCCAGCATCGAGCGCGGCAGCCGCGCGCGGCTGTTGATCGACGCTGTTCCTCAGATCTCGTGAGATCACCATGAATACTGCACGTGCAGCGGCTGCCTTTATGTTGATGTTCAACATTATCGAATAAAAGAAGAAACCGAAACGAAAAGTGCGTTGGTGGATGAAGGAATTGTATCGTCGGCGAATGCAATGTGGAAATAGACTTATGCGAGATATGACATTTGAAGTAGTGGAAGATACAGTTAAAAATTTTACGCGAATGTCATTATCGGATTGCGAACACATAACCTCATTTATCGAGCCAAGCGTGAAAAAAATGGACACCCAATTTCGAACTCCTGAACTGGCATTTTAATTTCGTCACCTATGCCCTTCCATGCGTCCACGCGTAAACTTTTGTTATGGTAATTAGTACTTTTTGAATTCCACAATATCTCCTTAGATTTATAAAGCTGTATGAGAGCTAGACACTTTTCATTCTCCATTTTGCCGCGAAAGAAACACCGGAACGCCACACGACCGTCTCAACTGAACGAGCAAAGCACACTGAAATATCTTTGCCGCGGGTCAAAAAACCGCTCCGATTTGGCTCGACACGCGGCAAGTTCGCGCGCGGCAGTGTTCGTTCTGCCGCGCGCAGCAACATGGTTTCGACTTTGCGAGGCAAAGCAACGAACATTGCCTCGCGCGGCAGCCGCGCGCAGTCGATACCCAGCTTTACACACTGCCGACACGACACGCCCTTCCTTTCGGTCGTGGTCACAGTCAGGTCACACGCATAAATCATAACTAACTAACTAACTAACTAACTCCATGGAGCCGAGTCCTTCCAGAAAAGGTAACAGATCCTCAGCTAGTCAAGAAATTCTCCGCATTTGATTCATTACCGCATTCACAAGCGCCCGCCACGTGTCCCTATCCTGAGCCAGAATAATCCACTTCATACCTCCCCATCCTACTTCTTAAAGATTAATTTTAATATTATCCTCCAATGTATGCCTAAGTTTTGTGAAATATTTTGTAACATCCTTACGTTTTTACGGTGATGATTTGTTAGCATCTCGCCCAACCGCCAAGCTGGAGGACCACCCCATGTCGGTTGTCCGCGACTGCTTATTCAATACATTCGCAGCTACCCTCCATATCTGAAGGCCGTTCCTTCGTCCGCAACGTGAGGACGCGTCATGCCGTGGTGACAGGGACAGACATAGCTATATAAAATGCATCATACATACATACATACATATGTACTGTACATACACACATACAAGTACGACGAATATATACACACAAACATAAACATAAGCATAGGATTGCGGGCACACAACACACACACACGTACGCACTGGGAAATGCGTACACATAAATACACGCACACGAGCCTTTATACCAATGCAAGCAGGCATCCAAGATATTCCGGAAATATTCTACATATTTTGAGATATGTATGTATTCATACTTTTAGACATTTCTGATTATACGGTGTGTCCCAGTAATGCCACATTATACGGTGTGTCCCAGTAACGCCACATTATACGGTGTGTCCCAGTAACGCCACATTATACGGTGTGTCCCAGTAACGCCACATTATACGGTGTGTCCCAATAACGCCACATTATACGGTGTGTCCCAGTAACGCCACATATCAGTAAAACGATGTATAGGGCTGCACTTATTTTTAAGAAAAATTTTAACTTCCTGACACTCAACAATTTGTCATCGCCAGCGCCTTCACATATTATATTACCACAAAAGACAATAATTATCAGAAATTAGATTTTTAGAACATTGTGACAAAAATGCCTAGACCCTACATCTTATCGGACTGCCCACACATACTATCAATTGCGTCATACAAGTGCTATTAAGGTTTCTTAGACCCATATTACATGAAATTAAAATGTAAGGACATACCCATGGCCTTTCCTCATACACAACGAAATCTAATCTGATGTTGGTGGTTTATCTGTCCCACGTGCCTTTCCAGTAATCGCACATGTTAAGTACATTATATAACAAACTGGTCCCTGAATGTGTTGCCTATCTACACTGCAGTTAGTCGCCGGCCTCTCACCGCGGAGGCCCGGGTTCGATCCCGGGCCAGTCCATGTGGGATTTGTGGTGGACAAAGTGGCACTGGGACAGGTTTTTCCCCGAGTACTTCGGTTTTCCCCTGTCAATTTCACTCCACCGGTGCTACATTACAAGGAAAAAGGAAGGAACTAATCATCTTCATCACAGGATTGCACAATAAGCCTCAAGGCTGCGGTGCGTCCGTAGCGTCTGCTGCGGGGCCCTTCACACACACATGTCTGTTAGGCACTTAGATGGAATTGTGTTCGCATTAACTATATTCCAAACGGTCAATTTAAATAGTGCATTACGTGGTTGTTAATTTGTCGATCTAAATAAATCATTTTTCAGCAATAGTATAATAAGGTATAATATAATCATATCATATTTTCTTATGATTAATATAAAATGCAGATTATATGTGCTGTTTCTCATACTAACTGCTGTACGAGTATTTCTTTGCATGCTCTCCAAGATTTGTATTCTTAAAAATAAGGTATTTATTTCGGAAAATGCTGTTTTACTTCTGCGTCATGCAACATCTCCACTGATGAAATAATGAAATACGCATTTCGTTATTTATAGGACTGTCCCCCAAGTGAAATTTTAATGTAATTATATTTTACATATGCAACATGCAGAATGTATATGATTCTAAGCTTAGCGGTAAATGTGTGTACGGTGTTCTAATGTGTGTAGTTGTATTTACTGTATGTATTTTGTTTTGTAATTGTGTATAGTTTGTTTTGTATTGTTACTTTTATGTATATTATATGTCCATTTGTATTGTGTGTACTAGTGTAAGGACTACTGCCACCGGGTGAAACCCAATTGCAGTAAATAATAATAATAATAATAATAATAATAATAATAAATGTCATCTTTTAAATTAAGTTTCAGACCAACTGATGCACAACTAAAACCACTTTTATTGTAGCTTTATTATAATTGTTAAAATTTAATATGACGAAGATGCACGGTGTCAACAATGTGAAAAATGTCATCTTTCTTTATCAGTTTTTAATACCCATTTTCCGGACACATTTCTGGACAATCTGTGGCACATAGTATATACACTTCCTATTCAGTCCACTTTTCTCTGTATTTAGTGTTATTACGCATATGTCGCAATGCCCATTTCTCGACAATAGAAATGCGTTTCACCAAATTTCTAAATGATTTGTTACTGTAGAATTACTCTTAAAAGAGAACAGGTCTCAGTATTCCTGCAGATTATTAAGGACATTAAATAATACTACAGGTCTACTTGAATTCGTAATTCACAGCATGCTAGAGAGGACTTTGCTCGAGATGGACGACCGAGTTAAATTTCCGGCTGTTACAGGAATTTGAAGCCCCCACCGCCTCCAGATCGGCCGTGGAGCTGACATAGTCTCTTATTCAGTATGTTCAAGTTATTCCTTCCCTGACGATAATTTTGAGTACAAATACCACCACAAGTATACCTGTCTTTTTTTTTTGTGGTGAAGGGCTCCGCAGCAGATTCTACGGACGCACCGCAGCCTTGAGGCTTATTGTGCAACCCTGTGATGAATATGATTAGTTATTTTCCCTTTTCCGTGTAATGGAGCACCGGTGGAATGAAACTGACAGGGTAAAACCTAAGTACTCGGCGAGAAACCTGTCCCAGTGCCACTTTGTCCACCACAAATCCCACATGGATTGACCCGGGATTGAACCCGGACATCCGCGGTGAGAGGCCGGGGACTAACCGCCTGAGCCATGGCACGACCTATACCTGTCTTATTAATAGTCCTCAGCAATATTAGTTTTTATATGACTACTGAATTCACGTGTTCTGTGTTCAACTAGGGGGTAAATTTAAATTTCCTTATGGCCTCGATAATTACTTATTGAATGGCATAACTTATTTAGGTCTGTCATCGATCAGGCCTATAGAAGTGCAGTTCTTCTTGATTTAATACTACATTTGCGTCGTAAAACACAGCGTGACTTTACGGTCGAAATAAGGAAGTAGGCACCCTGTATGAAGCAACGTCCATATACACAACTGAAACCTTGCTTTTTATGTCTTTGTAAGGTAAAGTTTATTTTTGTGTACCTGAGCCACAGCAGGTAGGCTCTATAAGTCTCAGTGGAATATGGCTGAAGGAGTTTCTGCACCGATCTCAATATTACACTTATGAATGACAGTTTCTCGGAGTCCAGAGATATCAATCATTGTCCTACGTGGCAGATTATTATGCATATGAATAGTATAGCGCGCTAAGTAACTGTATAAACAGTTAAACGTTACACGCGCTGCATGAAGGACGTTTCTCGTTTTCGTATGGCAGAAAGGAACGTGAAACCTAAAACCGGTACTGTCGTGCTACAAACTAATTATTCATATGTAATGACGTCACGACGTAAGTGTTTCGAGGAATTCGATAAAAATTCACATTAATCTTAAGCAGAAACAAGTTTTCTCGGCATCAGTTAATGTCTTAGTTTTAATACTATACAGGGTGGCGAACTAAATATTGAATCATTTAAATTTTTTAGCGTCTATATTTATAGAAAAATGTTACACATTACACATACGCTGTAGTACATAAGTATGGAGAATTTTTTGTAAAGGTATATGTAACGGTCTCCCTGTAAATTGCCTTGAAAGCACAGAGTATAGAGGTATAACTGTACTTTTCCTTAACTTTGGCGCTAGATCGGAGGGGAGGGGGTAAAATTGTTTATAGCGTGCTACATGTTCGGCATGACACCATCCTGCTTGAACACTTCCTCAATGTGAAGGTGCGCTAAATGTAATATTGTATTTACCGTGCATTTTTAACTTAAGTGAAAGTTTTATTTCATACCAACAAATGCACATAAACATATAGTGTCAATAGTTTATTCTTAACTTTCCCCGATACGTATTTCTGCGTTTTAAACCGCCATCATCAGGGGGTCTTAAGAGGTTTCTAACATAGACCAAATATTTATAGAATACGTCGTAACATCCGTATTATGTAAAATATGATACACATGTAGTAGTCAATGGTTGTCCAATGAATACAAAATTGTATAATAATAAGATTATTATTAAAATAGTATAAAATTATCAGACATGTTACATAGCTTTATGTAACTACTAGTAGGAAATTATTGGCAGTATGGTCTTGCGTTTTCTGGCGTGTGTGTTTTAAGTTGCCGTATGATGGTCATCTGTGTGTTCTGTTTGTGCTGCGTAGTGTCTTTATCGTACGGTTGCTGTGTAGTGACTCACAGTGACAGTGACTACACAGCAACCGTACGATAAAGACACTACGCAGCAACCGTACGATAAAGACACTACGCAGCAACCGTACGATAAAGACACTACGCAGCAACCGTACGATAAAGACACTACGCAGCAACCGTACGATAAAGACACTACGCAGCAACCGTACGATAAAGACACTACGCAGCAACCGTACGATAAAGACACTACGCAGCAACCGTACGATAAAGACACTACGCAGCAACCGTACGATAAAGACACTACGCAGCAACCGTACGATAAAGACACTACGCAGCAACCGTACGATAAAGACACTACGCAGCAACCGTACGATAAAGACACTACGCAGCAACCGTACGATAAAGACACCACGCAGCACAAACAGAACACACAGATGACCATCATACGGCAACTTAAAACACACACGCCAGAAAACGCAAGACCATACTGCCAATAATTTCCTACTAGTAGTTACATAAAGCTATGTAACATGTCTGATAATTTTATACTATTTTAATAATAATCTTATTATTATACAATTTTGTATTCATTGGACAACCATTGGCTACTACATGTGTATCATGTTTTACATAATACGGATGTTACAACGTATTCTATAAATATTTGGTCTATGCTAGAAACCTCTAAGACCCCCTGATGATGGCGGTTTGAGACGCCGAAATACGTATCGGGGAAAGTTAAGAATAAACTACTGACACTATATGTTTATGTGCATTTGTTGGTATGAAATAAAACTTTCAGTGAAGATGCGCATTTGCGACACAAACCTTCAGAAACTGCTTGGTACTCCTGATGGTTAGGTCTTTCCCAGTGGTGTGCCAGGTTTCCTCACGAAGGTTTCTCCTTCAAGGAACCCTAGAGGAAATATCTTTGGGGATAACACCAGTGCTATGAGAGGGCCAGACTTGTCCACACACGTGGTGCTGTGTAAAACGGCGAGATACCGCCCTGTCACCAAAACTTTTGTGAAGGAAATAAAAGACCACATTAACTGTGTGGGTGGTAAAGCTAAAAAAGGTGAAGGTAAAGGTCGCCCTAGAACAGGCCATGAAGGCCCAGAGAGGGAGTAGAGGTATAACTCTACTCTTTCTTTAACCTCGGCGCTTGATGGGGGGTGGGTGGTCAACGCCACGCCCCGGCCGCTTTACTCCCGTGAAAGATCCGTTACCCATTTAGTAGGAGGCTGGGTGGGCCCCAGGGCCGGTCTGGAAGGGGCGCGGAAAATCTCGCCGCCATCGGGATTCGATCCCCTGATCGTCTAGCCCGTAACGAGTCGCTATACCGACTACGTCATCCCGGCCCACACTGCGTAGGTGGTCTGGCTCGACACTGCGTACACCATTGTGTGTGCATTGGCACGAAGTGAGATATTGTGCGCCTCGCTACGTGTAAATTCCAAAACCTATTGCTTTGGCCTGCGAAGATTGAAATTTCTATCCCGTAGGTGTAACTGTACGACACAAAATAAATTGCTCAATATTTCATGCGGCACTCTGTATATTATATCGCAAACACCAGTAATTGTTTTTGCAATTAGCCTTGCATGCAGGACTAGACACTTTCTAAATTCAAAGACAACAAGAAAAATATAGTCACAATAAAGATAACAGCATCGTTACGTGTGACATGAAAGCACACGCAGGACAACTTTTAAGACCACCGCGAATACATTATTGGTTCAGTGACAAAGTACTGCGAACACCATGCGTTCCACTGTCTTGCGTCTAGCACTGCTGTCATTTGTACCTTCAGCATTATGCGGTAAGTAAATTATCAAAATCTCAAACCAACTTTATGTTACTTGTGGAGCACCCTGTCTTTCCCAAGGATTGCTCCGTTTCAGGACTTCTTCCATTGTTTTGTGTTCCAAATTCCAGAGAAAGGCTTGGAAAATGGATGTATTTATCCTCAGGTTCCATTGAAATATCTACTATCCATATCTGGAAACATATGTGAATTTAAATTACTACATACACGCGCCTAGAATCAGATTTCTTCAAAGGAAAATTTTAGAAAGTACAGATTACAAATTGTGGAAAGAGACACGGAGATTTAAGATAAAGGCAGAAGAATAAGTCGACAGTAATAACTCCAAAACAAAGCAGAAATCGTTGTGACAGAATATAATTCGAAAAAATAAAATATATTTTCATTATAGACATAATGCTAGCTTTAGGAAAAATGGGTGGGGCACGCAGTGGCGCAGTTGGTTGAGGCACTGCGCTACCAGCCGGAAGGTCGCGGGTTCGATTCCCGATGGTGTCATTGAAATTTTTCATTGACATAATCCTTCCGGCCGCACTATGGCCTTCGGGTCGACTCAGCCTCTAATAGAAATGAGTAAATGAGTACTAGGAATATTTCCTGGGAGGTAAAGGAGGCTGATGCGTAAGGATGACAACCCTGCCACATTCATGTGCCAATTGTCTTGAAATCTGGGAACCTCAACCTCCTGGAACTTTCAGGGCCTGTCCAGGCCTGTAACGGGGTGGCTTTACCTCAGGAAAAATGGAACCTACGAAAAAAATTAAGGAAGACAGACAACAGCTAGAGGCCTTCAATATCCTTGCTAACCGGCAAAGGTTCTTGTAGGTTCCTCTTTGTTATTTTTATTGATTCCTTTGATATTCTACTTTTTAGCATAGAGGCCGCTAACGGTTTATGGTTAATATACATAATTATACATTGGTGTTTCTCCCGAATTGTTGTTTATGTCTTAGGTGGCGATGGCGATGGTGATGAATCAATTCATTACTTTCATAATTACTTTAATATTCGATATGAACCTTCGAGAAATCTTGAATTCGGAATTCCTTTTCCCTACAGCTCTGCAGAAATGCTGTCCCGATGGTGAATGCTACGATTTGGGCCCCCCATGGACGACACTGACACGCCTCGTACCACCACCCAGGTGTATAGCTAACCCGGCTAAATATCTTCTGACTAACAGGTATTAATATTAAGAGTAAACTGTTGGGATATGACACCGTGTTGGCTGGTAATTTGTTACCGAAATTTCAGAGAAGCTTTCTGATACGATCTTCAGGGTGGTCGAATAAGAACAAGTAGCTGCCAAGACAACCCTACCATCGAAAAACCTATCTAAGGAGAGAGAATTTGTCGAAACGCAAGTCGATATGTCTTGATCCATTTAGCTATTCCTGCTTAAGAAATTCATTACTAGGCTTGACACTGCTGCTTATATCAACCGGTGTGAATTTATGGTCTCAGAAAAAAAATGGGTATAGAAGTGTAGTTCTACCCATTCCTAACCTCGGTGCTATATGCGGGGGGGGGGGGGGGGGGGGTCAGCGCCACGCAACGGCCGCTTCACGCCCCGGGACAGAGGACCCGGTACCCCCTGTACAGGAGGCTGGGTGGGCGTCGGGGTCAGTCTGGACGCTTGCGAAAATCTCGCCCCACCTGAGTTCGAACCCCGAACCATCAAACCAACAGACAGTCGCAATACAGACCACGCTATACCGGCCGTTTCATAACTCGTGGTTCACTAAATTCTTTTCTAAAAACATTAATGCCCCAGAATTTTAAATTATTGAAAACTTATTTCCATTTTAGTGACATGTACGTTAGAATACAAAGTGCACCAATCTACACTATTTCACTACAGCAAATAAAGCACATCTCTGAATGCAGGTACACTGCTTTCATTCAGTACGCAAGATATACGGGTTTTTTTTCTACTCGTTAAATCCTAAAAGCGTATTATTTTCCACAGATCGAATCCAGTTTATCCATACGTCTTTACATCAAATAATCTGTCCACAATTCAAGAGTTTTACAATGTAAAGAAGCCCACCGTGATAGTTTTCCATGGATGGACGGGTTCCGAGACTTCATCCTTCATGCGAAATATAACAGCTGTTTACTTGACACGAGTAAGTGTTGCAGATTCTTTACAGGATATGAGATTTGAAATTCGTACATGGGAATATCAGATTACGTCTTGTGGGATGTGACACCATGTGGCCTGGTACCCATGGTCATTTGTTGCAAGTTATCGGAAACGGATAATGAAGAAAATACGACAGGAATTTACTAATTTTATTTTACGCACTGTTGTGCTGCTCCCATAAATATTGTCCAGTCATTCTCTTTAACGAAACAACAAGGTTTAATTAAGTAATTAATTAGAAAACCGCCATCAAATACAATTTTATATTTACTGGGTAACAAAAAGCTAAATGTTTCGGCCCTATCGGACCATCGTCAGGCTGTGCATAAAGACTTTAAATTAAGTTAATGTCTCTTTAATCTTAATTCACCGTGCATTTTTATTATTTAAGATAAAACACCAACAAAATGCACAACTTATAAGGTGCAGATTAGCTCCTTATATCATGATATTACCCTACGCGTTTCAGCTCTTCGTGAGCTATCATCAGGGGTCTTTTACTCTTATAAAAGGTGCTTTACAAATGCTGCATCTGTTGATGACACTTTTTTAAAAATTATGCACTGTCTGGAGCATAAAACACTTGTTCATAAGTTAAAAACACACGAGTCATAAAACACAGTTAAAATAATGGTTTGTTAAAAATAGCTTGTTAAAAACACTGTTCGCTGCGTCTATTATATAAAAGATGTTCGCACTTCTAAAGGTTACAGGAGATCACACACTGCACTGTGCTGGTTGCGATGGACTTTGATGTAGCACGGCGATACACATTCGTGCTGTATGTAGTGTTGTCGTTTTGTTTATTTCTTCCTGATGGTGTGGTATATATAAATTGATACGAAGAAGAAGTGGTTCTGGTGCTAGTATGGTGTGGGGTTGTGTCTTGAAGTATACCCGGTGAGAGTGAACTGTGTTATCTTTTTTTTTTTTTTTGCAGCATTTGTAAAGCACCTTTTATAAGAGTAAAAGACCCCTGATGATGGCTCACGAAGAGCTGAAACGCGTAGGGTAATATCATGATATAAGGAGCTAATCTGCACCTTATAAGTTGTGCATTTTGTTGGTGTTTTATCTTAAATAAGTTAATGTCTCTTCAGAAAATAAGAGACTCACGTAAAATGACTAAAATATGTGATATTTTAAAATATTTTGAACAAGAAACCTCTTAAAGGCAACACACATATTTTAAGAAATTAAGAAAGCAGTTATATAAAACCAACAATTGAAAAAAATATGTGAGATCTCACAAGTTTACAGTACACAGTATTACTTTCATTCTCATTTTTGAGACATAGCCCGGTCCGGTAGGGCCGAAACATGTAGCATATCGTTACACAATAAATATATAACTGTCCTTGATGGTGGTTAATTAATAATTTAAACACAAAGGGATGTCTTCTACCACGTTCAAACAAGAGAAATTGATTTCATATCTTACGCTGGCATACTTGGAAGTGATTTGAAAGCAACGACGACCTAGGACTGACAATTCAGTTCTAAGTTTGCATTCCTCATAACAGTACCATCATTAACATTACCATCATCATCTTCACTATCAGGGCATTGCGTCCTATCAAAAAATGGGAAATGTAATTTATATTAATATTAATTTTCAATTTTTGAGCATTACCTACAAAATGTAACAAAAAAACACACCGATATCGAAATCAGTTATTTAGCGACTTATTATGAAACATCTTTCGTGAAAAGCAAGCTTAGAGCAGAATATCGCCAAACTAACTTACCCATAAGCGTCATTAATAATGCTTTCAAACAACGACGAAATTTCAAACGTTACAGCAGTGAACAAAGAGTGAAATTTCCACAGAAATTCGAACACGTTTAAAGCGTTAGGCTAGTTCATGTTCGCGCTTTTTATTCAACACAAAATACCTGAATATTCCTATAGTGTGGACGGTGGAGGTGGAACATAGCTACCAGGTTTGTACGGTTAAGATGAATCACATATTAAGCCCCATAAAATCCCACTTTATTCACATCTACGTCCTGAATAGCTCAGTCAGTAAGATAATCACGCCATACCCACAGGATCTGAGTTTGATCACCTACAAGAGAAAGGACTCTTCCTTTGGCAATCCGATTGAGAGAGGCCATGGAAAATATGCAGCATCCTGAAGTTATCTAAGGACTATTTCCAATGGCGTAAATCGGTCGAAAGCGAAGCTAACAACTCACGTCCATCTACTGCCACAGTTATGAACACACAGCTACAAGTTCATACTTCATGACACGATCTGTAATAAAACGCAATGAGACGCCTTTAACTTGGCATGTATTGAGGTCATGGGTATAATTATATTCCAGTTAATTTGTTACAGGTTGATGCCAATGCCTTTTTTGTAGACTATGGCAAGGTTGCTTTTAACATTAACTACCCACAGGCTGTATCAGATATTAGAGTAGCAGCCACATACGTCATCAAGTAAGTAAAGCAGTTTCCTAGCAGTCTGTGGTCTTCCACTAGCTTGAAAGGAAAAGCCACATGACTGTTGTAGTGTTATATAGTGTACGAATAGATAATAAATCCTTTGAAAAGGTGGAACAGTTCAAATATTTAGGAACAGTCCTAACGAATCGAAATTCCATTCAGGAAGTAATTAAGAACAGATTGAAGTCGGGGAATGCTTGTTATCATTCGGTGCAGGATCTTCTGTCTTCCAGTTTGCTATCCAAAAACACAAATATTGAGATATACAGAAGTATAATTTTGCCTGTTGTTTTGTATGGGTGTGAAACTTGGTCTTTCACACTGAGGGAGGAACATAGGGTGAGGGTGTTCGAGAATAGGGTGCTGAGGAAGATATTTGGGTCTAAGAGGGACGAGGTAACGGGGAAGTGGGGAAGACTGCATAACGAGGAACTTAATGATCTGTACTCATCACCAAATATTATTCGGGTGATCAAAACAAGAAGAATGAGGTGGGCGGGGCATGTAGCACGTATGAGTGAGGGGAGAGGTGCATACAGGATTTTGGTGGGGAGACCTGAGGGAAGGAGACCATTTGGAAGACCCAGGCGTAGATGGGAGGATAATATGAAAATGGATCTTCAAGAAGTGGGATGGGGGGCCATGGACTGGATTGATATGGCTCAGGATAGGGACAGGTGGCGGGCTCTTGTGAGTGCGGTAATGAACCTTCGGGTTCCATAAAACGCGGGGAATTTCTTGACTAGCTGACGACCTGCTAGCTTCTCAAGAAGGACTCTGCTCCATGGAGTTAGTTAGTTAGTTACATAGTGTGTTAAGCTTATTTGGACGTGCTGTTGTAAATCTGACCTTTCAGGATGGTGAAGACTTTAATCGCAATAGGAACAAGTCCATCTCAGATCCACTTAATTGGGTTGAGCTTAGGAGCACATTTAGCATCTTATATAGCCAAGGCTATACCTGGTATTGGGTGGCTAACAGGTAAATACAGTTCAAGTATCACTTTATAATCCAGCAGTAGGCCTAACTTGTATGCCACACAAGGTAAATAATCTGAAACTATAAATTCCGTCCCCTAAATTTGATTTATTTTTAATATACATAATAAAGTATTATTTTTACATCAATATAATGGTGTCTTTACTGCTTGTTCCTAACTTCAATTGGAAAAAAATTTAGACGGGAAACAAAGCTTCTTACGCTGGTATAACAGTGGGTTTCCATTGTATGTTGAAACTGAGCGTTATTTTAGAACTGACTTCCAAACTGTCAAGCTGCTGAAGCTGATTCTCTCAGAAAACTTTTTGCTTTATATTTTTCACATAATTTAATTTTCAGTATATTTTTCAGTCACTTTCCATTGTTGTGTACAAATATACGCTAAAGTTATGTAAGTTTCCGGTTTTCGGTACTGCTGTACTGTTATCAGGCGTGTGACGGTAGACCACTTACTAGCTTGTCATTGTGGTGTCAAATTATACACTATTAAACGTACACCCATTTTTAAAGATAAGCCTTTTTAAATATTTGAGAATAAAAATTAGTTTCAAATTAGAATATAATTAAACATTTAAGGATCATTCTTTTACGTTTGAGATTAACACAGAGAATTAAATTTCAAGAATGTGCCATTTAGATACTTTAAACAGTTCAGTATCATTACATACACTCTGGCGTATTAGGCCTCTAGTTATAGTGCTTTGTATGTTCAGGATCACGTGTCGTGGTGATGGCGGGAAGCTTGGTGGCGTCTTGACTCTGTACTTCCGTAGACCTCATCGTCTAGTACGTTTTAACATTTTACTCCAGAGTTGTTGCTTACAGCCTCGTGTTGATGCATGTTAAGTGTGCAGTAGTCGCTGTAGGACTGCCCTAAATTAGCAGCAATCTTGGCACTTAAGAGGCGAACGCGGTGATCAAAATGGTGACTTTGCCTTCCACGCAGAAGGACCAGGATATACAGGAAAGAGGACAGTCGGTGCAGGTCCCCGCTGTAAATTTTTCTTCTCCTGACATGCTTAAGATTGTAACTGTCCTACATGACACAGCTGTGTCAGAAGAAAAGGAAGAAGAAATAGTTGCCAAAATTAAAGTTGTATTGGATACAAAATGGCCGCTACGTTTTACAGGCCTCTCAAAGTTACACTGAATTCGAAAATATGTCCCCGTTTTATACAGAATTATGCGTCAAAATTCAAGTAAATTTCTGATTCGACTGACAAATAGACATATCCAACCACACTTACAATGTTTTGAATGTTTTTCTGGCGGCCTGTTATTGTCAGTTACTGCCTTCTTCAAATCAGTAGCACTAAAACAGCTAAGACGCTGGTATAAGTTGTAATGTTGAATAAAAACCCATAACAAGAACAACACAAATCGTTATGTGTTTAAGCTCTTGTAATATATCCTTGGTGGCCGATCCCGTGGCCGTGCCGTCTACGGCCGCTCGATTACTAAGATTGCGGGTTCGAATGCCGCCGAGGGCATGGATATTTGTCTCTTGTGTTTGTCTTGTGTTGTGCAGGTAGTGGCCTCTGCGAAGGGTTGATCACTCGTTCAAGGGAGTCCTAACGTTTGTGTGTGTGTGTCTAGTTGTGTGTGATCCAGAAACCGCAACAATAAGCCGGCCTAAGCCCGATTTGGGCTGTTGCGCTATAGAAAAAAAGTACCTTTGATAACGTACAACCGAATACTAACGATACTAACCGATCACTTAACAGGACTTGATCCAGCTGGACCTCTATTTACGAAACAGAGCTGTGAAGTTCGTATGTGTAAGGATGATGCCAACTTCACTGAAGCGATCCACACGAATGGAAATGCTGTGATTGGATTTGGAACTCCCAGTGCTGACGGTGGGATTATTTCTTAAGAGTGCGCTTTGGGCGCAAAAAGGACAATAATGCCTGCATCATAATCGAGTCAGATAAACATGTAATTTTAAGCACACAGCGACAGATCCATAAGTGAACTGCAAGTTTCATGACAAACTGACATCATGACTTTTAGTGTATGACGTTAAGCAGGGCCAGACTAAGGCGCGGGCCACCCGGGCAGCTGCCCGGGGTGCCAACCTACAAGGGGCACTAAGGCGTCACTGGAATAATCTCAAACATGGTGCTAGTAAACTCAGGTTTCCACAAGCGAAAGAATTACTCCGAAAATTATCGGCACTTTGAACACACGCCCTCAAAAGGCTTCGCCAGCCCTGTCCTAGTCCGAAAAATGTTATACAGAATCCGTTTTAAGGGGCATCAAATTATTAATCTGTCCGGGGCGTCCACATGTCTTGGGCTGGCTCTGATGTGAAGTATAGACTTGCGAGACATAACTCAAATTTACTGATTGTTTAAGAAGTTCCAAGTTTAATCCGATGCATTAGGCCAATAATTCGCAGCTGTAAATATATTAAACAAATCAAACAGACATGCATAAGCTGAACTTTAATGTAACTTACATTTTGGCTATGAAATTTCGTCCACATATCGACGTGGTAGAATACACAGTTCAAATCACACACAACGAATAAGACTCTGAGAGCACCTTTCAAGATCTAAACAGCTTTCGCATCACAAAAGTCTCAGAATAAGTTCTAAACTTCATCTGACTCCCAAAATTTGTTTTAGTCAACGTTCTTGTTCTTCATCCTACAGCACGTATCGAACGGTGTGGAAATGGTTGCCACTCGCGAGTACTATATTTCACACAATAGCGAAGGGAAATTTACTTTTAACTTTAAACTAGAATTAAATCAATGCATAATTATGTGTTTCATTTCTTTCTTTGCATTAGCTCAAATGAACTTCTGGGTAAATGGAGGTTGGGATCAGCCCAATTGTGGGTTTGTGGTGAACCCATTGTTCATCCTGCAGCTCAGCGAGGCTCAGGGTGTTGAAGGTAAGAGCATTAATGTTGCAAGCAAGTGTACGATTATGCTACAACATTTGTAAAGTAATTTAAAATGAAAATATCATATTATATAAATTTCTGGTATGGCGTGTCAAGGAAAATCACTGAATTATTATTATTGTCTGAAACCATTTGTCCAAATCTGGCATTCTAACGTAAATTACTAATTTACTCTGCATGTTTGAATAAATAAATAAATATATATCAATTTTTTTTTTCACATTATTTCACATTATTACCACCGTGCATTTTGTTAAATCAATAATAATACCGACGAATGCACTATATTGACCAATTTTATTCTGGCCTGTTTCCCCTTACCCTACACGTGTTTCGGAACTTTAAAGTTCCATCTTCAGGGGCTTGTCTTATGCTACCTATTATTTACATATTAATAACAGATTCACAATATGTACAAAGTCTGTTGACAGTCATAAAATTACTTGTAAAATATTCTGATCACTTTAAAATAGTACGATATGTACAATTATCAATTAGAAATGTAAAAGCTTTCGTAGGAGTATAAAATCCTGTTTGTTATAAGAACTTTGTAATCTGTCCGTGGCAGTGGCTGTTTGCTATTATTTTACGTGACTACTGGCATAGTTTCTATAACTCCATGTTCATTTCTTGTGTGTTGGAGTGCGTCTGTCCTGTCCTTTCAGGGTCGAGTGTGTACGGTAATATATATCAAGTTCATTTTATATTTTGTGGTTTATTTAAAGACGATTTCGGTCGCTCAGTGAGTGATGAGTGTGCAAGGAATAATAAAGCACGGCGGGGTGATTGAGTGAGGGGTAATTTGATTTATTAATCCATCATTTGACAGAAAGAATGCTGAAAACTATTACGAATCATAGAAAATCAACTAAAAATGTCGGCGTTTCAATTCGGGACCGCCTGAATTAAATCTGAACTTTTAATCCCTCCAGCACAACGTTAGGTGTTATAAATTCATTTAGACTGATTATCAAAAAATGTCAATATAACGACATAGTATATACGGTAACTGAATTAATACGAGCGATTGTACTTCTATGCGATACATCAGATTACATTTTGCATTCCGCCACTCTAAATTTGCAGTCTCGCGCCTTGACTGATTATGCGACGCAATGTTATAATCTTCCTTTATGGGATCCCCACCATTTTCGAAAGCTTATTTAGCCGGTTGACGGAGCTTGTTTGCAAAAGTAAACTCGAAAACTATGCCGGTGGCAGCTAAGCTGCTGATAGGGTCACCCATGCTTGACAAAGAGAGATCACCCGGCCCTCCAGGTTGGGGTAAGAACTGAACTATGTCAGAACTCCAGAAATGTGGAGGCCATAACCGACAACGAATAGAAGGGTCATGTAAGAAGAAGAAGGACAAGAATAACAAAGAAGATAATCAGCTGTTCATAATTAACTGATTCCTCTAAAGGTTTATTCTATTAATTGTGAGGGACGAACTTAAGGAATGCTTTGAAATATTATGTAAAACTTTTGAAAAAAAAAATTTATTCTTGCTTGCTTTACAGACGCAGTGGACTTATTCTTCTGCTCGCACAGCCGGTCCATGTTTTATTACACAGAAGCATTAGCAAGTAATTGTACTTTCTGGGGTGTCAGGCCAGACAGCCACACCTTGTGGACAAGGTATGATACACAAACACCGACAGGAGAAGGGGGGCGTTGAGGAAGTTTAGGGTGCACGACATTCTGGATGTTGGGTTTCAAGTCCTACATTCATTATTAGTGTTTCAACATTACATATGACTGCGTCATTGCCAGGCTTCTAATATTAACAGCAAAGTTTTCCGTGGGCTTAATTAAGCATCACGATCTTCACGGCCTATGAAAGTGCAGTGATGTAGCTGCATGCAGTTTTAACTGCGGAGGTGTGTGGCCGGCTTTACACTTCTGCACTTTCAACCCGTGAAAGAATAAACATTTTTCGTAACGTAGGAAACGGGTTGGTCCCAAGGCGATGGGAATTCGTGACTTTACGGTAATCGGCAACCTGTAGTCCGTTTCGTAGCCAGTACAGTCAGTACAGTAAAATTGTAAATGTTCCTCTGAAGTTTCTGATAGTGGTAGATTAATTACACGGAGATGATTTTGTGCTTCGAACCAAAATGCACGGTGCCTGACATACGGCTAACCACTGCGTAAAGAATTTAAGTGTAGTTCATTACATCTTGGAAGATTGTATATTAAACCGTATAAACTATATCAATGCAGTCAAATACACCACAAAGTAAACAAAATCTCTTATTAATTAATTATTTATTCCAACAATGCAATGTAGTGCATTTGTTGGAATAAATAATTAATTACTGAAATGCACGGTACAGATAATATAAAAATCTCTTACGTTATGCACCACTCCCACACTCTGTAAGAAAAAGTAAACTTTGTGTACGAACCAAAAATTTTATTTTAAGAATCCCGTTCATAATGGTTTAAAAGAAGAAACATTTCGTGTTAGTGTATAATACAACAGTTCTGTGTACTTTGATGGTGCATTTGATGCAATAAATAATTCATAGGAATTTCCTGCCATGAGAACTGCATTGACGCAGGTCGTATTCGGTTTCAATCCCCCCATCACTTCTCAAGGACAAACTGACAATGAAAGTCTCTGCCTTCTTAGCGTGACCCACAAATTTCAGAATTATCAAAAATGTAGAAGATCATTTTCGGCGATGAAGGTATCTACTAAAACACGTAAGCTAAACACTCTTCCTAATAGGAAGGTCATGCCAGATGACAGCCAGTGACAGTATGCACATATAACGTACGTGACTGGAGACTCCAAACAATAATATTAACTCCCCAGTCTGAACACGCCTAAAACTACGCGGACAGCGATCTTGGCTTTCTTGGGCTCCCTGTTCTATATTTTTCGATTTAGGTTAGATTACAGAGTCAAAAGAGCGCTTAGAAGACCTAGCTGTAGATTGGAGGATAATACTAAAATAGATCTTAATGAAATAGAATGGGGCTGAGTGCAATCCATTGATTTGCCTTGGGACAGAAAAAGTGAGGGGCTGTAGTGAAAAAGGGAATGCACCTTTGGGTTCCATAAAATTCGAGGAATTTCTTGGCAAGATGCGGAAGTATTAGTTTTCAAAGAAAGACCTACTGCACTGAATTATAACAATAACCATGGCTCGACAGCCCTATATGGGCTTGGGCCTCCTCTTTCCGAGGTAACTTGGTCTTGTGCATTTGTGGCAGTGGGTGACCAGCCCACTGGCCGCGCTGTTCGACTCAATCCTCTGGCAGTCACATCAGGAGACTTGGGTGAGAAATGGCCGCTGAATTTTGCTTACGAGCACTACTAGTTCTATTCATGCCCGTAAGGTTCTTTTACATGCCGTAAATCTACGACATGGGACCGACGGCTTTACTTCCCCTCCGAAGGAAGTGGTGCTCCGGATTTTTATCACCTTTAAAAATCCATCGACCTCGGTCGGGATCGAACCCGCGAACCTTGGGTCCAGTGGCGAGCACGCTAACCACTAGTCCACCGATGTCGACTACTGCACTGAATTAGTTAATTTTCAAAAATAAAAGGTAAAGATTAATTGATATGCCCATAATATAACCAGGAGGCCTACCGTTAACTTTTAAATAATTTGTTATCCTTATCTCTTACACAATTGTTACCAGAGCCTGACGATGGCTTTTTAAAATATTAAGCCGAAACGTGTAGCAAACGTTAGACAATAAAAGGAAACGTCTAATAAAGTAGTCACTGAAGGTCATTTACCTTATATGTTTCGTTCAAAACATCTTACGTTAACCGACACACGAGTATCTAGGCTTCTCTGCTATGCTACTGTACTATCAAAAAACGCTTTGAAGGAAAGCGTTCTCCGTATTACAGCGCATTACTCTCATTTGCATTTAAGCAACGAATTTACAGGCCACTAAGTATCGCACGGCTCTTTTCGCAGTCGACTGACTCTCGGATACGCAGCGAAGTTTGTTGTACACCCACAAGGCTGCACGCTTGAAAAATGCGTGCCGATGGGGTTGGACACGATAAACGCTGCCGGCAGAGGAGACTTCATCGTAGCCACAAATTACGAATCGCCGTATTGTGGTAAGTTGATTCAAATATACAGACTATTCAATACGTTCTCCGAACGAAGTTAATACGCCGATTCTTGTGGCTTCAACAACGACAGTAATTTATATCAGGGTAAGACATTCCGTTTTTATGCATAAACACACACATAAACAGCTGCACCATCACTCACAACTACATTTTCAGACAAAATCTCATGTATTCCAAAACGTGTTACATACAGGGTATACACAAAAGAATGGTGCGGTTTCAATAGTATTCACTATTTAAACCGCACCATTCTTTTGTGTATACCCTGTATTTCGGCATTTTTTTTATAAAGCTATCGTCAGACAAAATACAACAGCAAAGGAGCGCTTTATATAAAAACAGTACAAATTAAAAAGGGAAGAATTAAAGGAGGAGATTAGATATAATTCACTTGATATTGTGTATACCGTGCATTATTAAGATGATAAAGTTCTTACATAACCAACATATTGCACATAAAAGTATCTGAATAAGAATGTCACTAACCCTACATATGTTTCGGCTCAAAATGAGCCATCATCAGGGGTTTCTAATATTTAAGCTTCCACTGTGTATTTGTGGGTCTTTGACCCACAAATACTACATAATCGCAGAGAAACCTTCCGCCACAGCACGGCACTTCATCTGTCGCCCACTCGTCTCCAGCTACGGTCTACACCTAGGCAACTTATTACATCGTACAACACGACTACCGACCGCAACAACAAAACTATTATAGTGCACAGTGTTACAGTGTCCAAACCATGGCTCCAACAGAACCCTCAGTACTTGTTTCTTAACAATACCGAAGACAGTGAACACAGTGGAAGCTTAAATACTAGAAATTCCTGATGATGACTCATTTTGAGCCGAAACATATGTAGGTTAGTGACAATCTTATTCAGATACTTTTATGTGCAATATGTTGGTTATGTAAGAACTTTAGATATAATTCGTTTATCGCATTATAAGTGACACGTCAAAATATTACACGATTTCATTATATTACCTTAATACGTAATTCAGTGTATTAGCTTTTAACTCAGTTTCGGTCAGTACAAAAAACATACATATATGAATAGGCCTATATGTAAGACCCCGATCTCAATACCTCCTTTTAATTAGTAATATTTTGTGTATAAAGTGCTTCTATTTTCTTAGTTTTGTGCCTGTGCCTGACGACTTTATGAAAAAGCCGAAACATGTAGCACATTTTGGGCAATAAAAGATATGTGAAACTATAGTCGTGATAAACGGACCATTTGTATGTTTGTCTACCCTGATGTATATTCAACGACTATACCAAATGTATGATTAATGTCGGTACTTGTGCTGGTATGTACTTGAGAAAATCTACCGATGAAATATATTCATGGCAGCACATTTTAGTAGTCGGTAAAAATGGCTTAAGCCAAATTCTGTCAATTTCGACTTATACCACAAGTATAGGCACATTGCCTTCCGTCTTTTAAACAGCATCAACGCCCGACCGCAGCTTATTTGCGCAACTAAACGTATAGCACGCTATCTAGACCGTAGGGCAGAAATAATCTGCCAGTTGCATAACGGACCTTTACTCAATTTATGTATTTCTTAGTAATTTGTTGTATACGTCCTTCTTACGTCTTATGAGAGACATATTGTAAATGTAACTTTGGAGGTATGACCGCGCTGGATCCTTTCACCGAGATTCTCGGTAGCCAAATAACTTCAGGCCAAGACCGTGCCATGGCTCAGGCGGTTAGTCGCTGGCCTCCCACCGGGTTCGATTCCGGGTCAGTCCATGTGTGATTTGTGGTGGACAAAGTGGCACTGGGACAAGTTTTCGCCCGAGTACGTCGGTTTTCCCCTGTCAATTTCATTCCACCGGTGCTCCATTACTTGGAAAAAAGAAAAAACTGATTATCTTCTTCTTCATTTTCATGACAGGGTTGCACGAGAAGCCTTAAGGCTGCGGTGCGTCCGTAGCATCTGCTGCGGGGCCCTTCACAAAAAAAAAACAAACTTCAGGCCAAAACAATCCGTGTTCCTAGTCTAGATACGACGTTCGTAGTGTAGAACTGGTCACTGACAGTACAGCTGTATTAAGTTCGTTGTGTAGAACTGGTCACTGACAGTACAACTGTATTAAGTTCGTAGTGTAGAACTGGTCACTGAAAGTACAGCTGTATTAAGTTCGTAGTGTAGAACTGGTCACTGACAGTACAGCTGTATTAAGTTCGTAGTGTAGAACTGGTCACTGACAGTACAGCTGTATTAAGTTCGTAGTGTAGAACTGGTCACTGACAGTACAGCTGTATTAAGTTCGTAGTGTAGAACTGGTCACTGACAGTACAGCTGTATTAAGTTCGTAGTGTAGAACTGGTCACTGACAGTACAGCTGTATTAAGTTCGTAGTGTAGAACTGGTCACTGACAGTACAGCTGTATTAAGTTCGTAGTGTAGAACTGGTCACTGACAGTACAGCTGTATTAAGTTCCCACGGACAACCAGTAAAGAGCGCCAGTTTTCTCTTCCTTTTATCCCCACGAATATTTTTCAGTATAATTCTCATAGACCTTCACATGTTCATCATATATCTACAACACACACGTATGTCTGTCTGTCTACAGTGTCGCAGCCATGAAAGGACAGAACACCTGCAGTTTGAAGATTCTCAATAATAAACAGATGTTGGTATTTGGTTGAAGATTACAATTTGGAAAGTTGCATGCGTGAAGACGGGGGCTGAGTAACTGCACGATTTAACACATGCACTTCGGAAGCACTGAAGAGTTTTAATCAAGTTCACTGTGTTAGGTGAAGGAATTTATTGCACTCTCACACTGAACTTTATGTAGCTAGTGATAATTATTGACTTTGTGAGATCAGTAGCCGATCAGATACAATAAAGAGCCCTTAAAACTAATAACTCACTCAGAATTTTTATCGTACGTTTTGTAAACCCGCACTGTAGAATCACTGATCCAAGAATTGGAAATCGGAGAACACAGAACTGAAACATCGATGTGTCCATAACCCCTCGTTCTGTATAACACACTGAAAATATATCTCGTAATTATTAAGTTGGAAACAGGTCTTCGAAAATGGATAAATCCTGCACCTTATGTAAGGGAAAATGTATACCTCAGTAGACCTTTATCTTTACACTGATCGTTGAGAGAAGCCTAAACGTCGTATCAGTGTTTATTTCACTAATGGGGGCACGCGGTGGCGCAGTTGGTTGAGGCACTGCGCTACAAACCGGAACGTCGCGGGTTCGATTCACGATGGTGTCACTGGAATTTTTCAATGACATAATCGTTTCGGTCGCACTGTGGCCCTGGGGTCGACTCAGCCTCTAACAGAAATGAGTACCAGGAATCTTTCCTGGAGGGTAAAGGCGGCCGGTGCGTAAGGCTGACAACCTTACCACCTTCATGTGCCGATTGTCTAAAAAATCTGGGAGCCTCGACCTCCTGGGACCCTAAGGGCCTGTCCAGGCCTGTAATGGGATTGCTTTACCTTTTTATTTGTATGATAATACAAAACGTTTTTAAAATTATTATTTAAAGTATTAACTTTTTAAATACGGTTTATTAAAAGGACATTTATTCCTAATAATCAAGATTTAAAAAGTAAATTACTACGTTAAGGGGAGCTTAAAAATGTTAACCCTTTACCTAATTTTCTGCAGAAGGTTAGATCTACAAAAATTAGATGAGTAGCACATGCAACAGCGTGGATGAGGTAACAGTGCGTACAGTATTACGAGTACATTCACAACTCCTCAAAGGATGAAACGTTTTGCGAGATACAGGCTTAGGTGGGGATAACATTAACATTTACATTAAAGGAATAAGGAGTGGATTTGTAAAATTGATTCAGCTGGATTAGAGTGATGTCCAATGGCAGATTCTTGTGAGCGTTTTAATGAACTTCCCAGTTTTATGAAGCTTAGGAAGTGCGTGACAAACTAGAAGACTATCATCAATGTATTCAATTTATTGTATCAACTAAATGCACATCATTAGTTACATATGAATATTGAAGGCGTAGCTCTGACATGTTTCGGTACAAGTGTACAATGAATTGAATACACTGATGTAAATAAAGGCACGGAATGGACAACTTTAAAATAGGAGACTATAAACTTGGGTTTCCAAGAAAAATAAATTCCTCTTCGATATTTCGGCGCCTTGAAGATGGGACCACTACTTTGTCTCGAAAAAGTGGGAACCGATTATCTAGTGGCGAGGTTTCGTATCCCAGAAGAACAGAAGCATCAGTTACACTGTTGCCAAGACCTAAAAAAAGACTACGAAACTTTCAAAAAAACATCCTGTACAATGGAGTTGGTATTACAGCTTATAATTGTGGTAACTGTTGAGATAAAACATAAATTTTCTGAAAATTCTGTACAAGTAGAGTCAGACAGAGAGCAAACCACCCTAGCAATGAGCTGATCACAACGTACATACACTTAAGACCGCCAGAAAGAATACGTGTCGGTTATGCAGCCAGTGTTATTGCCAAGATCCGCTCTGGGCAGGAGGTCCTCATATGGCTTCAACCCTTCGGCAGCCAGAAGGTCTCGGACCTAGGTACAGAGCGTCGTTATGTCATGTTATGTTCAACCGAAATATTAATATTTTAACAGCAGCTGATATGAGCATCGTATAAGGAAAATTATTACAGATATCAACAATGGGTGGGTTAGGATTTGGAAGGAGGCGATTGTGACTTTTTGGAGGCACCATGCCGGAGATTGCCTGGACAGACCAAGGAAAACAATACGATGCGCAAACAGTTAAATGGTGATATTTCCAAAAAATGGAGCTAGATATTTCTGAATATATAGTTTACAGGTACAACAACCAGGTACATTTTTGTTATGTCGGTAAGAGGCTTTATGATGTGACGAAAAGTGTGAACCATATTGTGGCGTAATATGGTTAGCACTGCACTTAAACTTCAGTCAGATCATTAAGACAGGTGTACCAACAATGCAAGTATGTTTAATAACATACCAAAAGAGTACACAAATTCAACACCTGTCCTTTACTTATATATGCATTTCCCACAAGTTTCGGCCCTAGGTCAATCATCAGTGAACTTAGACATGCTCATTTTTGTACTGCGATATGTTATTAAATAAGGTAAAGTTGTCCCTAGAACAGGCCATGAAGGCCCAGAGTGGGAGTAGAGGTATAGCTCTACTCTTTCTTTAACCCTGGCACTAGATGAGGGTGGGTGGTCAACTCCACGCCCCGGCCGCTTTCCACCGGGAAAGAGACCCGGTACCAATTGTATAGGAGGTTGGTGGGCCCCAGGGCCGGTCTGGACGGCTGCGGAAAATCTCGCCCCCACCGGCATTCGATCCCCGGACCGTCCAGCCCGTAGCGAGTCGCTATACCTACTGAGCTATCCCGGCTCACGATATGTTATTAAATACAGTTATTATATTTTAATTGTACCAAAACAAATATTTGGTACCGAAGTAAAGAACAACACCATAAATTAAAATTCAACGGAGAAAGACAAGGTACAGTTGTTCCTACACACGCCATGAAGTCATAAAAAAGAGTGGACTTGTGGCTCCAGTCATTCTTAACCTCGGCACTAGATGGAGATGAGTAGTCAGCCTCAAGCCCCAGCCTGTTTATCCCTTTGGAAAGATTCCCTGGTACCCGTTGAATAGAAGACTGGGTGGGCCTGAGATCAGGTCTGGACGTTTTGGAGAAGATATTTAAAGTAACAAATACATTCAAAGCGAAAATAAATTATTAATATAAATGGCAAGTTAAGTTATTTTATATTTGGAGTTTAGACGAAACGGAGTTTTTTTTGAGAGCACGTAAAAGAACGCTTTCTGAATGTAGGGTTTAGACACAGGGGTGACTTTTGTAGCACAATAAGTAGAGACCGTCTCTCAATTTTCTTGCCAACGATAGATCTGTATATGTACATTTAAGTTAATTATAAGAAACAAGAGAGATATAACAGGCAAATTGATACGGAAATTAAAACCACTAAGAACACAAAAGAAAATTCACAGATAGGTTGTTCGGGCCTGTATGTAGCAGCAAATGCAACTGGAAAGAAGGGAAGGCAAGTATAAAGGCTAGGTTTTCCTAGTTAGAAGTAAGATATGCTAGTATGTTCGTGACAAAATTAAGGCCACATTAAATTCTGGAAAAGTTTGCCCTCACTAAACTGAGAAACTTTTATCTTCCCCGTCTACTATCTAAAGATCTAAATATCAAACTATGTTACAGTGCAGTATAACTTTGCGTGTTGTTTCTTATGGGTGTAACTCTTTGCAGTATGAAGTTTAAGTGCGTAACATTTAAGGAGGAATTTCCACTACAAAGAAACCGCTTTGTGTCTCCAGCTGCTTAAAAATGTGTACGAAAATAACCCGCTCTTTATTTCCAGGATAAGAAACGAACACTAGTGGTGTCCAACCTGCGGACTCGGCCGTGCCATGGCTCAGGCGGTTAGTCGCCGACCTCTCACCACGGAGGCCCGGGTTCGATCCCAGGTCAAGTCCATGTGAGATTTGTGGTGGACAAAGTGGCACTGGGACAGGTTTTTCTCCGAGTTGTCGGTTTTCCCCTGTCAATTTCATTCCACTGGTGCTGCATTACTTGTAAAACTTGGTAAAAAAAACTGCTCATCTTCATCATAGGGGTTGCACATAAAGCATTAAGGCCGTGGTGCATCCGTAGCATCTGCTGCGGGGCCCCCTCACCCCGCAAAAAAAAAAACCTGCGGACTTCTAGTTTTTGTTGTGTGACCCACAGCCACATTTATAAACTATATGTACACTACAAAACAACGACTTAAGCTGTTAGGTATAATTAGGTACAAGGATTTGACAATTGCCCAAGTCAAAGACGGAAGAAATTTAGATCACTTTGCGATACTGTTATACTTCTTTTTTATAAACATGCTTAACGTATTAAGTAGACTAACTGGGCCAGCAAATAAGGACATAGCAACTGGATAAGTAATTTGACATGTATTGCTAGTAAGCCGGTAAGTATGTGGATCACTAAGTGAGCAGACGATGAGTAGGTCATAACACTTGTAGACATTACGAACAAAGTGACAGTGAGACAGGTATCCTCCGCGTACACTGGTGTGTGTATCTTGTCTGCAACTTTCCACAAATGTTGCACATTCATTCATCTACAGTCCGGTGTGTTAGCGTTTGTCTCATTAGAGACCGCAATGCCAAGGGACGTAATCTCATTAGAGACCGCAATGCCAAGGGACATAATATCATTAGAGACCGCAATGCCAAGGGACGTAATCTCATTAGAGACCGCAATGCCAAGGGACATAATATCATTAGAGACCGCAATGCCAAGGGACGTAATCTCATTAGAGACCGCAATGCCAAGGGACATAATATCATTAGAGACCGCAATGCCAAGGGACGTAATCTCATTAGAGACCGCAATGCCAAGGGACGTAATCTCATTAGAGACCGCAATGCCAAGGGACGTAATCTCATTAGAGACCGCAATGCCAAGGGACGTAATCTCATTAGAGACCGCAATGCCAAGGGACGTAATCTCATTAGAGACCGCAATGCCAAGGAACGTAATCTCATTAGAGACCGCAATGCCAAGGGACGTAATCTCATTAGAGACCGCAATGCCAAGGGACGTAATCTCATTAGAGACCGCAATGCCAAGGAACGTAATCTCATTAGAGACCGCAATGCCAAGGGACGTAATCTCATTAGAGACCGCAATGCCAAGGGACGTAATCTCATTACAGACCGCAATGCCAAGGGACGTAATCTCATTACAGACCGCAATGCCAAGGGACGTAATCTCATTACAGACCGCAATGCCAAGGGACGTAATCTCATTAGAGACCGCAATGCCAAGGGACGTAATCTCATTAGAGACCGCAATACCAAGGGACGTAATCTCATTAGAGACCGCAATGCCAAGGGACGTAATCTCACCCCACCAAGAATAACAAAGAAATAAAGACACTAAGTACCCTGTAAGTAAGGAACTGACCTTCTCGACTTCTTCCAGCACCCTTATAAGGTTAAGACCTGCCAGTTTCTCAAGATCTTCATTAGTCCACGTGGGTTCCCCTGGGCGGTTTTCTGCCAGACGATCGAACAAGTCCGGGTACTTGGACACGTCTTCCAGACCCACTGGCGTTCTGCAAACGGTACAATGTAAGGAGTTCTAAAAGCATGACAACGACTTGCTGATTTAAGCATAGGCTTCAGTACTACGGTCTGGCTGAAGGACGTTTTTTACACTTCATCATTATACAGGGTGATTCAGGAGGAAAGATCAATATTTTGGGAGGTGATAGTATCGGTCATTGTGAGAAAAAAAATTCATATGAACATGTGTCTAATTCTGAATGGTTACCGAGATAGAGATGTTTGAATCTCCATACCTAACTCCGTTAGATTTTTGTTTGTGGGGTTTCATGAAGAGCGAAGTTTACAGAAGAAAAGTGGATACATGAGACGAATTGCTCGCTCGCATTTTGGATGCTGCTGCCCGCATAAAGAAACGTGAAGATCAACTCAGACGAACAACACGCGATCTTCGCACACGAGTTGCAAAGTGCACTGAGGCTGACGGTACAATTTTCGGAATTATTTTTGTAAACTGTAACAAATCTGTCATTTCTCTGGAAAAAAATTTCATTTAAACATTAAATTAATATTAAAATAAAATTATTACCATTCACAATGCTTTTGTACTTGTAGATTCATACAGCTCTATCTCGGTAACAATTCAAAATTAGGAAAATGTTCATATACAATGTTATCTCACAACGACCCACAGTATCATCTCCCAAAATATTGACATTTCCTCCTAAATCACCCTGTATTGTTCTCAGTTATGGAAAGAACTCGATGAAGCGGCGTCTAAAATACTGACGGTTGTAGCTAATCACACGAGAAGTAGCTTTTTGTACTTTAGAAATCCTAAAAGACATTTTCGCTCCTATCACGTGCAGCGAGAATGCTGTACAAAGCCATACTTAAAATTTAAATTTCTTGCAGACTGCTCACCTCTCTATCCCATCATAATCGCTACCAATGCCCACGTGGTCCACTCCAGCCACAGCGCGTATGTGGTTAATATGTGCTGCACAGAAATATAAACAGATATTCTGAATCTCACCATCATTTTATGGTATATCAAATAGACTACAAATAAGAAAAGAAAATAAGAATTATATTGGAATTCCAACGATCTAACAACAAGCACTATTCTATAGCCCATACGCTACATAAATAGACAGGATGTCCACGTAGTAGGATGCAGACTCATTTTTCACAAAGCTAACTGTTCTATATGCCTATCCCAGTGGTCTGCGGCCGCTAGCTTGCTGGGATTTTGGGTTCGAATCCAGCCCGGGACATGGATCTCTGTCTCTTGTGAGTGTTGTGTGTTGTCAGGTAGAGGTCTCTGCGACGGGCTGGTCCCTCGTCCAGAGGAGTCCTACCGACTGTGGTGTGGCTCAAACGTGTGACCATGAAACCTCGATGAAACGAGGAGGCCCAGGCCCATATAGGGCTGTCGAGCCATAAAAAAATATATGTAGCCATATGGTGCCACACAGGGCTGGGAATTATTTTCCTTACATTGTGTAAAGCATGCTCCATGCCAAAAATATATATCCAAAAACATTCTTAGGCGTTATATTGATAGTCATACCCAAGGCAACATATTACTATTTAGCTCAGTTTTCATATTTAATAATGAAATATAAATTTAGTAATCATATCCGTGTATCAGATTGTCTGCGTTTCAATCACTTCTCAACTAACTGGTGGATTTTCATGAAACTTGTTACTGACTGACAATGACTGATTTTATGATGACTGACAAATGTTTATTTTACGTAACGAGAGCCAGCGTGATCAGTTATTTAATTGTAAACTGTTTTACTAAGGTTCTACATCATGCAAAATATTTCGTTTACATACCAACAACATCTTCCAGCGATGCTTCTGCTGGGTTGCTGCACCTTATAAACCCAGGATAGAAGTTCACCATTACGAGGCCACCGTTTTGAGGCTGCAATGGAAACGTCTCTACTGCAGTAATATTACAAACAATTATCTGGTACTAGGCGAATATTTTGCATTTGGGTGTACACATTTCACATACTGAGGCACAACTGTTGAGGAAGGGAATTGTATTTTAGGTTTTATCACATTGAAACTCAACACATCGCCTCAGTCACCAGATCCCATCTCGACGAGAAATAAAGATGAAGAAAGGAAAAATAAAATAAAATAAACTAGAAGGGTAAGAATTATAGGGAAAGAAAATAAGAAAGGGGCATTATAGTAAGTAAATGAAAGTATAAGTGAAAGAACAATATTCATATACAGAAGAAGAACAGAGACAGGAATGAGCGATACTGGAGCCAATTGCAGGCAAGCAGTGCCAATTATAGGCAGTGCTTGCCTGTAATTGGCTTCTCTGGTATTGTCGAGCACTTTAATAAGCGAATTGAATTGGTAAAAATTCAAGTATTATGGGATATGACGCAATGTTGATTGGTAAATAGTTACTTATATTTCGTAGAAGTTTGGTAACTGTCTTCAGGGACTACTGAATTAACTCTCCTTGGACGACATAGACCACAGAGAGAGACAGCTGTCTTCTCTTCAATGTCTATAATTATTAACTAATCAACTTGGCTTTCTATCTCAGAAGACTTGAGTCTTCAACAATATCAACGTTAAATTTTAATTGAAATTAACTATTATATAATAACAATATAATAATATAAAATACATTAAGAACTGCGACAGAAATACGAAGGCAAATCAGAAGATGAAAGAGAGACAATAAAACGAAGAAGAATAGGAGAAAATAAGTACTGCTCCTGCTACTACTATTACTATTTGTACTCCTCATTTTACTCCTCCTTCTATTACTACCAATTCAATTCAATTTACATTCATTAAGGCGTTTTTAACAGCATAACAGCCAATTATAAAACTGGTATAAAATACTTGAAACACGAATTACTGGAACACATGTAAGTGACACACCAAAACAAAAGAAGAAAAGTAAATCTAGGTGGATAGCTGACTCAGCGGTTAACTGAATGATACAATTCATGTTTGGAAGTGTGCAGTCTAAGCAGTATTGTGCAAACAATTGTTTACATATAACAGTAACAGAGAGGGTTCAAAACATAAACAGACACATTACATATGACTTAATTTAATAACAATTTTAGTCACGTGAAATATCAACGTAAAAGATACTAGCGTAAAATCTGTTTAAGATTATGATTTGCTCAACAAAAACGTCTGTAACACTGCACACCAAATTTACAGTTCCTCAGTACCTAGCGGAAGGGAAGGGTAACGTCTGCTTGATATACCGAACTAAGTACAGTTCTTAGTAAGACGAGAGGGAACTCTGAGGCTAAGAGTGTCAAAAAGAAAAGAGAAACACGAAAGCATGCGGACAAAAACAACACCAAGATGGTGTCTTCTACCTTGTAAAGTATGTGGCTTAACAACAACAACATAACATTAATAATAACTCAATTCTATTCAATTCTAGTCTATTAATGTGCCGAGTCAACAGCCAGATGGCCAATTACAGAAACAGCACAACGTACAAACACAAATAACAACGAACAATGAACAGGACACAAATGAAACAGACACATCCAAAACAAACAAACAAAAATTACTTAAATAATTAATAATAATATTATTATTATTAATATAAAATAATAATAATAATAATATCACGGAAATAACATTACATGTACCATAAATTGTAACTACAGAATAGCTGCAATATTATATACACCCTAGAAACATGGTTTGTTTCACGTATATAATTGTAAATACCTTGCATAAAGGTGATAATGAGTAGTAATAATAATAATAATAATAATAATATCACGGGAAATAACATTACATGTACCATAAATTGTAACTACAGAATAGCTGCAATGTTATATACACCCTAGAAACATGGTTTGTTTCACGTATATAATTGTAAATACCTTGCATAAAGGTGATAATGAGTAGTAATAATAATAATAATAATAATATCACGGGAAATAACATTACATGTACCATAAATTGTAACTACAGAATAGCTGCAATGTTATATACACCCTAGAAACATGGTTTGTTTCACGTATATAATTGTAAATACCCTGCATAAAGGTGATAATGAGTAATATAATAATAATAATAATAATAATAATAATAATCTGGTTCTCCTTTACCAACGAAATGAGTCAACAGCCAAGTGACGAATAACAAAAACAGCACAACATACAAACACAAATAATGAATAATTCATAATAATACAACTGTTTACTTAATTACGTCCTGACTCAACTAGAGGGGGAAAAAGTAGTAGAAAGAAGAAGAGAGGGCAGAAAAGGGAGATAATAATAGAAGAATAAGAAGAGGCGAAAGAGGGCATCTTACCATCAGCTGAAGGACGTCGTCACGTACGTTGCGATGGTGGTTGCATAGAGCATAGGCTGAGGAGTGTGAGAATATGACAGGGGCCACTGACACGTTGATGGCATCGATCATGACGTTGTGAGACACGTGAGACAGGTCCACCATCATGCCCAGCCGGTTCATCTCCTTCACCACAAGCTGCATAATACACAATTCTGAATTTATGGGTGTGAAACTTGGTCTGCCGCTCTGAATAAAGGCTGTAGGCTTTTGAGAAAAAAAAGTACCGAGAAGGTCATTCACACCTAGGGGAGAGGGAATATGGTGGGAAGTGTGTGACAGTCACGGAGCGACATATTTACACTTGTGAAACGTCCTATAAGAAGTCCATTAACACCAGGATTTGTGCTAAAACTTTCAGTTGATTTGTACACTTGATTTCCTGCACACTTCCTTCCATCATGAACTTGCTGTTGGCATACTGTGAAGGTTTAACACCGCTAATACCACGGGCTAGGGGCACGCGGTGGCGCAGTTGGTTGAGGCACTGCGCGGGTTCGATTCCCGATGGTGTCATTGAAATTTTTCATTGACATAATCCTTCCGGCCGCACTGTGGCCCTGAGGTCGACTCAGCCTCTAAAAGAAATGAGTGCCAGGAATATTTCCTGGGGGGTAAAGGCGGCCGATGCGTAGGGCTGACAACCTTACCACCTTCATGTGCCGACTGTCTTGAAATCTGGGAGCCTCAACCTCCTGGAACCCTAAGGGCCTGTCCAGGCCTGTAATGGGATTGCTTTATCTTTTGTCACGGTCCTGAAGTATTTCCAACCTCCCAAACTCGCAACCTCATAACCTATGACCCGAAGATCCATCTCCTCCCCTTTTGTCCACCTGGCCCTTTACAGGAGGTTTCCTCCAAAAAATCTGACACATTTCTCCTTTCCGCCACATGAGCTACAAATTCTGCCCAGATTTCACTGACAGTCTTAAGTAAATTACAAAAATCGTTAATTTATTTACGTAGCATCCTGAATTGCTTATCAAATTCATACTTCTAAGATCCAGTTGTTTTCCTGAGCAATTTATTATAGATTTACTGAGATGAACTGATCACGTACCTTGCCGTATTCAGTGAGGCCGTTGTGTTCTGCAGGAATGCCAGAGTTTATGTCGTCAGCGGGAGAGGAATCGCCCCTATAACATCCATAATGCCAATGTGAATACTTTGCACTTTATCATAACACCATTCATACTAAATTACGATACTTATTAAACATTCTCACAATTTTCATGCGTCATTTTAATTGAATTCGTTAAGTCAGCGCATATTCAAGCCTTACGTTGACAGTATTAACTTCAACATGTTTCATTCTACAGATGGGAATTAAATTTTATAAGTGGTTTACAGATTCAAATTTGTAAAACGAATTTCATTTCGGCACCTAGCTATGAGCTGGAAAACCGGGGTTCGAATCCCGGCACAGGTAAGAAACTTTCTCTTCTCCGAAACGTCCAATCCGGTTTTGGGGGCCCATCCAGCCTCCTGTTCAATGGGTACCGGGGTTCTCTTCCGGTGGTAAAGCGGCCGGAGCGTAAAGCTTACCATTCACCTCCATCTAGTGCCGAGGTTAAGAACAAGTGGAGCTATACTTATATGCCCCCTATATGCCTTCACAGCGTGGAAATTTTACATAATGCCTCAATCCAAGTATATCAGACCTCCAAACACAGACCATAGCACAAGTAAGAGTGTTTGAAGAATGGATATTTGTAAAGTTCCTCACTGTGTTCTTGGTGAAACTTCAAACTTCTTACAGTTGTAAGTTAATTGATACTGACCAGGGGGTGTTGCACGAATGTGTCAGAGTGACGTAGCGAGCCCCCAGCTCATACATTAGCCTCAGCACCGCCAATCGGTTATCCAGAGAGTGGCCTCCTTCTACCGCTATTAAGCTGGCAATCTGACCTCTGTTGAAGGCGTCCCATATTTCTGAAAGCAAAGGTGTGTGACAGTCTCTGCACACTATCGGTACACTCACGATCAGCTCAAGGTAAGCTCACTGTCAAGGATTTGGTAGAACATCCTCACTGAACGCTCTTAAGGCAGTCGGGCGCCGATCTCGTGTTTAAAAATGTCCAGAAACTCAAACAATAAAGACTTAGACGTAATCGCATTCGCTTGACTCACATAAACTTTCGAAGAACATTCTCGCTTCTTTGAGCACCCGGTGAAGTGTGAAGGTTTGTATAAACAGACGCATCTAAATACTGCCAAGAATGCTTTCCTTAGCGGTGAGCTGACCGTCAGACAAACCACATTGTGAATCAGGCTTAAGGGAGAGACAGAAAGTACAATTAAAGAGAGAAAAAAGAAAGAAGGAAGAAAAGAAGTAAAGAAAGTCAGTGTTTACCTTTAGCGGACGTTGCGTACTGCAAGTCGTCCGGGTAAGCGCGTATCAGACGCTTGATGACGTCAATCTGCTCAATGGTTTCTTCCACAGCGTCTTTGAACTGAGACTTGCAACCCACAAAGGCTACCCAGAACTGCAAGGAAAGGTACAGAAACAACAGAAAAGTAAAAGTTTAATATTGGATCATAATAATATTAAAAATATATAGCCTTTGCAATAAAATATCACACCTCACGGAAACTGCAAATAGTAATTCATGATCTGAATATTTTCCATTTTCCGTGCATTACACAATTACATATATAAGTCAATTGAAATTAACATACAGTCTATTTGTGTATCTTATTGTCACATATTATTTTCTCCTACATGTTTCGGCTCATCTGAGCCATCGTCAGCGAGAACCAAATACAAAAAAAAAAAAAACATGCATGTAAACACTTGTTAGGAATCATCATCCCGTTGTGTTGATTAAATCAGTCATCAAGTATCAGGAAGGAAAAATACAATTTTTATGTGTTATATGTTCGTACATTTACTACTACATGTTTGCACACAATAATCCCCTCGTTGCGAACATCGGACGATATGATCTGTCCGACTTACATACTATGTACAAACGGTACAGCCATAAAAGACCCAAACATGCACTGTTATAATTAACCAAGGTACATAGGTAGTGTTTTTCTTCGGCACTTTTCACTACTATTACGAGGTGGGACATCCCAGTAAAAAACCAGGATGGAAGGAAATTCTGTAACAACGCGTCATGGCAATTGGTTAAAGGAAAAATTGTATTTAGATTACTGTGTAACAGACTATGTAATTGTACAGAGAAATAAAGAAAGAACTTAAAAAAAAACTACATGTTTCGGCTATAACATTTGGCCGAGACATGTAATAATAAATATACGAACATATAAAAGTTGTGTTATTCGGTCTTCATGAGTGTATATCCTCACCAGAATGAGTAGCCAATGCATGTATAAGACACAGCAGCAAGTTCTACGTGAAATATGTATTAAAATATTGACAAGTGTGTGTTGAATTATAAAAATTCACATATATGTAAAAATGTAGTACAATACAATTTTTTTTTGCATCCAAACACCTATTATAGTTCTTGAATCCTTGTACATGAAACCAGTCGCGTTAAGGTTTGATTGTGATGTGCAATGTTTAGATGAACACACTGTACTGTGCATAGTGTGTTCATCTAAACATTACAATGGTCAATATTTCAATCCTTCCAAGTTTTAATCAACATTTATATCTTAAACATAAATCTTGCTCTCTAGACAGCTAACAGCTTATTGCATACAAGTACCTTCCCCACGCGATAATTTCCTTTCTACCCCTAAACATATCATTACTCCGTGCATTACCCTTAATCGCTCTCTGGCTACATCTGATGCAGACAAATACTGTAGTGCTTCTACACACCTGAGCTCCTAATCTACCTGCGCGTAGCCTCGGTAGGTCTGTGAAGGATGTGTCCACGTTACTCCAGTATGGGTCAGATGAGAGATCGGCTGAGAAGTTGAAGTTGGCCAGCTGGTTCTTTACATGAGCCCTGAGGTTGTACGGTAGGTCGTTGTGACTGTACAAACACATGATCGCCCTCAAGACTGTATACCATTCCATGCCACCGGAGGAATATATGTCTTAACGCTAAATGTCACTCTACTTAAACCTTTGTTCTGTGTAATTATTACCCTTCATTTGGACAAGCAGCTATACCCTGCTTATTTTATACGCATAGAAATATGTTGTCGGTCAGATTTTATTTTAGTAGCGTCGAATATTTCGCTATATACATCTATTAGAGGGAGAAGCATTTTATTTAATGACGCTGGCGATTACTAAGATTATACAGCGTATGGCCGTGCCATGGCTCAGGCGGTTAGTCACCGGCCTCTCGCCGCGGAGGTCCGGTTTCGATCCCGGGTATCCATGTGGAATTTGTGGTGGACAAAGTGGCACTGGGAGAGGTTTTTCCCAGAGTACTTCGGTTTTCCCCTGTCAATTTCATTCCACCGGTGCTCCATTACACGGAAAAAAGAATAAATCTAATCATCTTCATCACAGGGTTGTACAATAAGCCTCAAGGCTGCGGTGCATCCGTAGTATCTACTGCGGGGCCCTTCACAAAAAAAAATATTATATAGCGTCGGTAGTAATGATCGAAATAGGTACATGGAGCATTGGTGGACTGATACTGAGAGGGGAAGACTGAAGTACTCGGAGAAAACCCTGTCCCAGTGTCACTTTCTTCACCGTGAATGAGAGCACAATACGTTTACAGTATTACACTCGTCAAAAATAACAAATCTTTGACCGGACGATTAAATTTCATGTCACAAGAACGCGCCCTTTCATACAGGAGTTAGATAGAACGATAATTGGCCTGTCTGTTTAAATTGTCACCGCACTGTTCGGGTGCCGTGTGGCTGTTGCACGGTCCACTGCCTAAAAATATCCTCGAAGGAATCCTCATTTAAATAAGTTCAACTTATTAGGGATATTGTAATGGCATCACTGAATTGACTTTAACAATGATTTTCAAAAACATTTTCAGTCATTCGGTTATGGGCATAAAGCGCAAAAGTGGATGGGATTACTTCAGTTAAAAATTCTGACAACATTCCTTCGCACATTAAGCCTCGTTATGTTATTGTCAGGTTCATAAATTTCTGACTCCTCCATTTACAGCCTCATATAGATCACAATGCAACTTCCCTTCCATAAAAACAAAACTGAAATAAAGGACTTTCTATCCTCTTTTTTTTTACTGAAGGGCCCCGCAGCAGATGCTACGGACGCACCGCAGCCTTGAAGGCTTATTGTGCAACCGTGTGACGAAGATGAGGGTTTCTTCCTGCTTTTCCATTTTAATGGAGTACCGGTGGAATGAAATTGTCAGGGGAAAAACCTGTCCCAGTGCCACTTTGTCCACCACAAATCCCACGTGGACCGAACCCGGGCCTCCGCGGTGAGAGACCGGTGACTAACCGCCTGAGCCATGGCACGGCCTTCTATCCTCTTAGAAAAGAAGGATAGAAACGCTTATAATTACGCGGCACAATCAGGGAATCGATAACTGCTTTAATACCGATCCACGTAACTTGTGCTGTTGTGCCTACATTGAAAGCACGCAAAATCACTCGATAACTGTGTGTAAAGGCTGTGTCTCAATTCATGTAACACCTTATAGGGAAATGTTGTGCGATACTATATCAACAAATCGATGTAATGAAATGTGCGGGAAGAAGAAGAGAATTATCGGATACCAAACATAACACATCGGAATACCAAAATACCTGGTGTTATGGTGTGAGAAGTTTAATTTGCTAGACATGAAAGGCAGGGCTATACAATTTATTCACAATTGAATGCACTGTGAATCAGTAGGGTATCTGCTTCTCACTGTTAATGTAAGTTGTGTATTCAAACAACATCACAGATTAAACTTCAGTCCTGACGGAATTTCCTATCGATATTAAGGTGTGAGAGGATAGAAAGGAAGAAAGCAGGAAATCAAGAAAGGCAAGGAAGAGAGAAGGACAGAAGTAAAAAAGTAAGAAATAGAAACAAGAAAATGATATAAAGAAGAAACGACAAGAAAAAGAAAACGAAAATAACAGTGAAATAGTCACCATAAAAATACAATTGTGAGTAAAAACAAGCAATAAACAGAAATAAATCAAGATGGACAGCAAAAAACAATGAAATAGAGACATACAGAAAGAAGACAAAAATAATAAGGGACAGAGAGAAGAAAGGAAAAAGAAATGAAGAACGAAAAAAGAAACACAAATGAATAAAAAAATGAAAGAGAGGAAAATTCAGTACAAAATCATAAAAGTAAGGAAATAAAAAAGAAAGCGTGTATGTTTGTTTGTATATATATGTATGTATACTCGTGTGCAGAGTTTGCAACGTGCTCACCCGTCTATGAGAGGCACTGTGTACAAAACGTCAGACCCGCGGGCCTTTCGTCTAATGGAGAAGCCCGTCACAACAGCAGCGACCATCAGCCACGTCAGTACAACAGCTGCAGTCATAACACAAGATCAAGATCATTAGTTCTATTAACATCATGTTGACCCTGCACTGAAGAAAAGGAACAGTACTGGAAAAAGTATAATGTATGATGCATGACAGTACACAGAATGTCAATGTCGGAGTTCTCTGCAGTTTAGTGAGCTTCCTTGCGGTGTGTTTGAGTAACATTTGTGAGAAAATGATCAAGTTGGTCCATGTAGTAACGCCTCTGAATTTATTCGGCAGGCCCCCTCCAAGTCGGATCTCAGACAGGGACAGCAATTTTCCTGATGTTTTCGCGATTCTTTTGAGAAAATCCAAGTGAAGGCCGGGAAAGCTTGGAACAGTCCACGACCGCCTTTGCCACACTCCTTGGAATTCACCAATCATTCCTCACCTTTCCACTCGATGGAATAGGCTTATAATCTGAATGACTGGTAACGTCGTGAAATTAACTCTAAATAAATTATTATCACGAACAAGTCTCTTTATGGTCTTAAATAAAGTGGAATATATTATAGTTGAAATTAGTAAATTTCCTAAAACGTTCGGTAAAATTTTCGCGTAAATAATTTACAAAATATCTGGCCATCGGTTTAGGCCGTAATGCCAGTTTACAGAAAGGGAAAAACGGACAGACAGAGAATAAAAGGACAGACACGTCGTTCGAAAATTTGCTGCAATAAAAAGCATGTAAGTGAGCCGAGATAGATGGGGGGGGGGGGGGGTACAGTGAACAGTCTACGGTCTGAACTACCGAGTAACCGAGGTTCGATTCTCGGTACAAAAGAAGAGGTTCTTCTATTTCCCAGAGCTTTTAACAAGGTTAACATTCAACGTACAACTACAAGTATATTACGAGATGGAGTTGACAGCATGAAGAATTCCGTACGTAATTTCGAACATTGTGCTTTCTTAAAATCTGCTTACTGATTAAACGTAAATTGGTTCCTGCGCGCCCCATTAAGTCATATGGTGGACTGGAAGTATTGCCTCAGTCATTCTCAATCTTGGCACTACATAGGTATAAATATTCAGCTTCAATCTCCGGCCACTCTTACAAAGAAAAGCCCGCGGCACGCATTCTCAATTGGTAAGATGTGACTGACGGACATACATAACAATCTCTGAAATGCAATACGCAAATGCCTAAATAGAATTATATACATTGCCTATAATATAAACTTTTATATAGTCAACTTCCTGCCTTCTCTATTCGGTGCAACAACCACGCTATCTCCATGCAAAAACAAATATCCGTCTATATTACAGGACTATCTCTTTGCTGAAGCAGTCTTTGCACTGCATTCAACATCCTAATAGGGCCTTTACTTTCAGTTTAATTGGTAAGCTGTTACGAGAGAGAAAACATGATTTGTAAAATATCTTTCATGTAACTCTGTTTACTGACATCAAATATAACATCTAATTAGATCGTCTAGTAGCGTACTGAATGATGATTGGTTGTAAAATATAGGGTGGATAAAAAGTTGGTGCATTTGTAATTCATAATTCGTGTTATTTTAAAAAATTTGCTTTTGAGCTGATTCAATTAAAGTGGCGGGGTCAATAACTTATAACTAGTGAACTGACTGAGTAAAAAAAAACTGACTGGATCAGTGAAGATGCAATTATTCTTTGACGCCGTGTTTTGGAGTGAGTTATTTCCCTATCTTCCACCCTGAAGATACCGGTATTAGATCTTTCAAAACTCGGGTTTATGTCACCTGAAAGGTCAAGCTTCTCCCTGAAGGTGAAGACAATACGAATTTTCGAAAGGTCGGGAAAAACACAGTTACAAAGCGTTTCATCCCAGAATATCGGAACCTTCAGTAGCACTGCAGTGAGAAACCCAAATATCGCATTTCCTGGCTCAATCATTGCATAAAATACGTCATGGTAGTTGAAACCATTAGATTGTGACCTCCCTCTAACGCGCGTGTACTCCAGTGGAATACAGTACACGTCTTCAACACTCCCTCTTTATAATTTCACATACGCAGTTTCTTCTGCTGTTCATTTATTGCAGACAAACCCAGTATCAGGAAGCTACTGACTCTACAGTATTAACTATACACAAGATACTTATCGAAGTGGGAAATTATTTATTTTGCATTACATTAGTCACCATATCGAAACATGTTTGAAGTATACGTTGTTATCTTTGATGATAATAACAATGATGATGATGATAATCATCACGACGACGACGACGATGATGATAACTTCAATTCTTAGGTTATGGAACCCCTTTCGAAACCAAAATTTTGAAATTATTTTTAAAATCTGTTTAGAAATACTCACTTTTAAGTTTATTGATATGTCACATGTTTCTTCTGCCTGTGGTGTACATTGCTGCAGGCAGAGTTTGAAAGGCTGACAACTATATCCATCTAAAGATGCCATTCTACTACAATCTGCTTCCATAACGTGTTATGTTCTATGGCGTGTGTACCACTAAGATAACCAAATATAACAGACTTCTTCTTGAAGCTGATACTCGCTTACTCATTCAAGAAATTCACCCTAATTTATGGAACCAGAAAAAAAAGCATTGCTGCATTCACAGCAGCAAGATACTGGTTCCTGTTTTTGACCAATCAGAGTACACGACAACTGCATTCACCTGACAACGCTTAGCGTAGACAATACAAACAAGTATTGGAATTCTTTACGTGGTTTCAGAGACAAGACATATGGACAGACAGAGGGACAAGAAATCCATTCCTGTATCTTATGCAGAAAGTATGTAGCAGTGTGACTCACCTTGAGACCGCATGTCTATTCTTGGTGCAGCAGCTATGAAATCAGGTCACTGTGAACAGACGGACAGTCACGGGCATAAACTGCGATATATAATGACAGGAAATTACGGAATCACTAAGCACTTCTGGGTAAATTCCTTTGTGGACATTGAGAGGCGTTGCCAAGTTTATGCAAACGAGACAACTTTCAGTCCACGTACCGTACGTAACATGGAGGTTAGTAGCCGGCATTTGACCGCGAAGTTCCGTGTTCAGTCCCAGGCCAGTCATGTGGGATTTGTGGCACACAAGGAGGCAATAGGGCAAGTTTTGCTCCGATTACTTTCGTTTTCTTCTGTCAGTATCAATCCACCGGTGTTTCATGTTCAATCATTCATCTACCACTGATGCTATATAATCCTAGGCGATTTACGGCGTCGTTAAACAACACATAAGGAAAGAGAGTCCCAAGATATTACTTGCCTGTGTCTGTTCCAGATTGACAACTTCTGACAAAATTGAACAAAATTCATAAACTTTGTATATCATAAATAATTAATGATAAATAAACTACTTACACTTCACATCCGGGGCCAACAAACTTAATATACATATATGATCGACTTAACATGAAGGCATTGTTAGGCGCGTTCGCAAAGTTGCGAACAGCGACTATTAGCTTCGTCATGTCTGTCCATCTGTCCGCATGGAACAACTTGGTCCCACACGACAGATTATTATGAAATACTTTATTGAAGTATTTTTAGAAAATATGGCGGGAAAATTCCAATTTCGTTAAAATCTGACAAGAATAGCAGGTACTTTACATGAAGACCTACGTACATTTATGATCATATCTCGCTGAATTAATCTTAGAATGAGAAATGTTTCAAATAAAACTTGTAGAGAAAATCAAAACACATTTTATGTTCAATAACGTTTTCCCAAAAATCGTGCCGTTTATGAGATAATATGGGAAAATATGGTACAGCCAGACAGACCACAGATTACAATATAATACAGCGAATGCGCTTGGCATGCTGGATAACTAAGGCTACAGACACACACCCAGAATATGTAATACTTATTGCTTTTCCACGGCAACAACAGTTAGGCGAACGCGCCTCATTGTTACGTTATACCACATTGTCTGTCTTGTTCATTACATCAATATAAAAAGCGAGTATTATAGAACCTGCACAAAGGGTGCTTTAAAAATTTTCCCCTTGGTTTAAAATAATTTCTGCAGTCTGTATATTATGTCCCTTATTCGAGTTAAATATTCGGCCATACAGTAACGAACTCTATAGTTATATAACACAACGCGACGCCCTTTCCAAACAATAAATATTCAGCCCCAATCTCCTAACAAAGATAAGTGAGCCTTATACATCACAAACACCAGGTTCTATAAAACCTTAATACGTCCAAATACTTCATTCCTCTTACGTTCAAATATTTGGCAGCGCATTTTGGTTTCAGACATTGTAATCTGCTTGTTCTTTCAGACTAAGAAGCTAATATCCACAAACACACAAAATACGTAACTGATTTACCTCGGTTCTGATGTATTACAGCCAATAGAGCCAGCACACTAAGCTATTGGTTTCGTTGTTCCAGGAGTTACATTATTGTGTGAGACAGTGTCTTATCTATGGAGTGTGCGATTGGTAATTGCGATCACTTTGGTTCATTAAGTGTTCTTTATATCAAGTGCAAGAAGGGCCTATAACTTTTTTGCGACTGGTCATTGGTGAATGTGGGCGGGATAGCTCAGTCGGTATAGCGACTCGCTACGAGCTGACGGTCTGGGGATCGAATCCCGGTCGGGGCGAGATTTTCAGCACTCGACCAGACCCACCCTGGGGCCTACCCAGCCTCCTGTACAATGGGTACCGGTAATTACCGGGGGGTAAAGCGGCGGGGCGTGGCGTTACCACCCACCCCCATCTAGCGCCGAGGTTAAAAAAGAGTATAGCTATACCTCTACTCCCCCTCTGGGCCCTCATGGCCTGTCCTAGGGTGAACTTTACCTTTACCTTACTCATTGGTGAATTGCATCTCTCAAAATTCTGAACGGTATTTTGTGAAATTTTGGATTGGATGCCTGAGTTAAATATATTTGGCAAACTTTAATTTCGATTATAAAAGTCTAATGCAATGAGCTGCGATTGCGTAGTTTGTGCAGTGGCTAGGCAACAGGTTACGTAAACGTCGCCCCTGTCCACGTCATGAGCAAATATGGAACTGGGGGTTTAGCTCCAATCATTCTTAACCTGGGCACTAGATGGAGGTGAGGCGTCAGTTGTACGACCCGACCGCTTTACTCCCGGAAATGAATCCGGAATAAAATGAATTGGAGTTTAGGTGGCCAAACAGCTCTGGTATATTGGAGTTTAGGTGGGCCCCAGTCCAGTCATGGATAATATTGGAGGTTTAGGTCCTCAGTAACGCACTAGATATATTGGGTAGTTTAGAGGCTTGCCCCGAAAATCCTAGAAATATTGGAGTTTAGGTGGGCCCCAGAACAGCTCTGGATATATTGGAGTTTAGGTGGACCCCAGAACAGCTCTGGATATATTGGAGTTTAGGTGAGCCCCAGAACAGCTCTGGATATATTGGAGTTTAGGTGGGCCCCAGAACAGCTCTAGAATATATTGGAGTTTAGGTGGCCCCAGAACAGCTCTGGATATATTGGAGTTTAGGTGGACCCCAGAACAGCTCTGGATATATTGGAGTTTAGGTGGGCCCCAGAACAGCTCTGGATATATTGGAGTTTAGGTGGGCCCCAGAACAGCTCTGGATATATTGGAGTTTAGGTGACCCCAGAACAGCTCTGGATATATTGGAGTTTAGGTGGCCCCAGAACAGCTCTGGAATATATTGGAGTTTAGGTGGCCCCAGAACAGCTCTGGATATATTGGAGTTTAGGTGGACCCCAGAACAGCTCTGGATATATTGGAGTTTAGGTGAGCCCCAGAACAGCTTGGATATATTGGAGTTTAGGTGGGCCCCAGAACAGCTCTGGATATATTGGAGTTTAGGTGGGCCCCAGATCAGCTCTGGATATATTGGAGTTTAGGTGAGCCCCAGAACAGCTCTGGATATATTGGAGTTTAGGTGGGCCCCAGAACAGCTCTGAATATATTGGAGTTTAGGTGGACCCCAGAACAGCTCTGGATATATTGGAGTTTAGGTGAGCCCCAGAACAGCTCTGGATATATTGGAGTTTAGGTGGGCCCCAGAACAGCTCTGGATATATCGATGAGGAGAAAAGTTTCTTGCCCCTGCGCGTATTTGAGCCCCGGATCGTCTGGTCCGTAGCCTAGTCACTATATGAATACTGAGTTCTACAAAATCAGAACAAATACATTTCGAAAACACGTGTGTTGAAACTGGAGCACCTGCAGTCATTTACCTTCCTATTAAATACATCTCAATCCAAGAATTGTATCCAAGACAGGTGTAAAACCTTGCCTCTTATCACTGGTTGTGTAGAGTTAAGAAGAAGATATAACATATAAAATCGTAAAGTCATAATTTACTGTAAACAAAACACTGACACGGATTTTGCTTGACAGTCTATAGAAAATGCAGTCTAATACCATATTTATAATCACAGTAAACACTTTATCATAGTCGTGTAAAGACTTAGTGCATGTATGTCAACCATAAAATACACGAGATGAAGCCGGCGTAACACAAGATAATGAACACTTCATCTACTGATTGTCGCAAATTACATAACTGACTTTGAAGTGATTCTGACGGTTTTATCTATACAACATATGAAAGGCTAAGTGATAAACCTAAAGCCCTGTCTGTTATCTTCTCTTTTGGTTTTCCTCATTTACGAAAACTCTTTAGCTTGAATCTATCAAATGTCTTCGCCTCGAACGTGTCGCTGAGAGGCAAGCAATTATGCCTCGTAATCATGTCGTGTGGGACTCGACACTAGGTTCGGAGACCGAAATCTCCTCACAGAGATTTTCTAAATTACCTCAGTCTCTTTAGTGAAATTCTGGAACTTACTGTAACACTTCTATTAAAATAGGGCTGAATCAGCCAATTACTTTATGCACCATACATACGGCAAAGGCGAATGCAACGAAAGTACCTCGAATTGCATCACGAGAGAGTCCATACAAATTCTTCACCATTCAAAGTCATATTACGCAGTCATGGGTGTGTAAGATTAAATGTACGGAGACAATATTTATTTTTTGTTTTATACTGTTCCGAAACTTAGGTTTTACTGTGAGATGGAATGTGCCTTGTTTCTGCAGATTACAGTCTGGGGAGACACTGCTGACAAAAATATGCCCATTTCACGTCAGACAAAAAAGCGATAGAAAGGCGGAGAAATTTCATAACTATCAGCTTCAAAATTTGTATTATTCACTACAAATGGATTATCAATTGTAGGATGAGATGGGCGGGACAGGTAGCATGCATGTAATCGATAAATTCGTATAACATTTTAGTCGGAAAACGTGAGGGAAGATGATTGCTTAAAAGGATAAGATTAAAATTATCTTTCGAGTAATTTAGTTACGGACAGGTACTAAGGGAGAGGTACGTATTTGATTAGGTATGTAGTTACGATGTTCTTAAATAAGCTATGACCTTTCTGCAGATGATGAAACAGTTCAATAAAATCAGAATTTGACACAAAGAAGACTTTTTATTATTCCAGAAGAAAATATAACATTGACACTCTAACAAGGAAAACAAAAGTAATGGATCAATATTTGGAACTTCTGTCTTCTGGAATTTTCACAGCAAGCCTAAATGAATTTTAAGAAATTATCATTGTCCAGGATATGCATTACTAATTAAGTTCAAACGATTACAGTAATAATAACGGAGAACCAAAGCCCTACATAAGAGGAAAAATGAAAGTGACATATAAGAAATGGGACAGCAGGCATGAAACATCAAGATTTGGCATTTAAGATATAGATTTAGACACTTACACAATGATATGCACTTTTTCAAGTGTCAAGGAGATAAGTTTAGTAAAACATTTTATATTTACCTTTCACTTAGAATTGCTGACACTATCGCCCTTTAATTACCTTGGTTATAAAATATCTCAACATTTAGCAACGAAATTAATTTGTCTTAGCTGTGTATTTTGAGAGATATACATTTGCTCGGAATGAGTTCCAACAGCTACAATTTTTTTTTTAAATTTGCTGCCAGCTAAAGGCACGTTATTTCGCATTGTTCAGGGATTTTAGTTCCCACTGCATAATTATGAAGTCTGAACATCAATTTCGCAGACAAGCAGAAAAGTCTTCATCACTGAACTGTAAAATCATAGTCACCCGGAAGTCCACCCGTGCATGCATCGTGATGCCTATAAAACAAAAGCTAAACCGCAAACAATCGATCGTTTTGGCAGGACGCTGTCCCTTTCGACGTGTGCCTGTTTAGTTCCAGAGCGACGTTTATTTCATGTTCTTCTACAGGGTGTTATATTTCTCGCCGTAGCCAGCACGGTAGCTTTATCACATAGAAAACCTACATCCGCCGGGATATGCTATAACAGCCGTGGTACTCAGGACAGCGATAAAAGGAACCCACTCTACATTTCCCAAGTACACTGCACAAGGTCTACCTAAATATCTGCATGAAGCAGAGTCTTTCATGAGAAGCTACTAGTTCCTCAGCTAGTCAATAAATCCCTCGCATTTTTTGGAAAGCAAACAAAGATGATCGCCGTCCTCGCGAAGGCCCTGAACGTGTGCCTGTCCTGGATCAGATGAAGCCAGTCCAAGACACCCCATCACATTTGTCTGTGAAGCATTTTAATATTATTCCCAATCTGTGCCTAGGTCCCCCAACCTATTTCCTTCAGCTTCCTCCCAACAAAAGTCTAATTGTATTTATCCCCCCCCCACCACACACACACACGACGCTTACTCCGTACAGTGCATCCAGTCTGTCTGCAGTCGCCTGTTTCTGATGAAAGCGTCTCAAACCCTCTTTCTTCTCTTTCGTGTCATATATACCCTATACTCTCTAACGCTCTTTCTTTTGCTGTTTCTCCTCTTCTAATTCCTTCTTCTTATTCTCCTCCTTCTCTTGTTCTCTTCTTTCTTCTTCTACTTTTCTTCCCCAGTATCTTCTTCACTACCTTTCATCCGTCTTCTTCGTACACTTCTGCTTCTCCCATTCTTTTTGTGCTTCTTCTTCCTTGTTCTTTCTACTTATCTCTCCTTATTTCTCACATATTTCTTTCTCTCTATGCCTTCTACTTTTCGTTCTACTCGTCTTTCTCTTCCTTCTTCTTTCATTATCCATAAAATAATGCAAACCCGTATCGTTATGTAACAATACACTTTTAAGTTATGTTAAAAACAAATTTCTGAGGCAGCTGTTTTAAATCAATTCAGTTGTTTAATAACGCTATGTCATGTGCATATATAGTGTGACATCGAAAAAAGCTGGATGATAACTGTGGAGGTTTAGTTTTTAAGGATTCGGATGGAGGCGTCTGTAGCCTGTCTGAAGATTTGCCTTAGGAGCGTGACACAAGTTATGATCACCTCTACGAAAGCAGCCAGCAGGCCGTCTGAAACAACAACCGGGCTCTGCCCAAGTGCTGAAGACATTGTAATGCACAGCCTCCCTGATTTTCATGACGTTTTTGTGTCTCAATAAGGTGGAAACGACTGCTGGAATGAAAAAGTAAGCGTACTTCTTCATTTTGACGCAAGGTTCTTGATAAACGTCCAAAGTGTTCTGACTACTTACAGCTCTGGATTAATTTTAGGGATTCATGATACAGAAATTCTTCAGATGCCTGGATGACACGCCATCAACACACTCCATGGAAGCTTAGCCTGCCGTACTTCCTGTTTCGGAGTGTAACTATGAGATTGCTGTATCTGTGGCAGAAGAATTCTAAAGATTCAACGTCCTAAAGATGAAGTCACTACGCTCCTTCGAAACGTCGGTAACTATTTACCAGTCGACACGACGTAACATCCCAGAATACTCGAAACGTCGAGAGAAGGCTCCATTCAAAATGTAGTTAGCTTGTTAGCCCTTTGGTGGGGCACATGACTTTGGAATATATCTGGTTCATATTTCGGGATATCAGATCACTAATCAGACCACCGCCTCAGGCAGGGGTCCACAAGTTTTCCAAAAATCTAGAACCATCTCAAAATTCTAGGCGCCATAATGTTGACGTGAAAGAATTTCCACACTGAGGACCCACAAATATCAGGCGCCACCGTACACAATTTACTTGGGCGGGCGAACTGACGCCTATGATTTATGCAACCCTGGATAACGGTACACTCTATACACAGTAAAAGTGTATTTACACAACCTGACAAACTTATCTTATGTTATACAATAGTTTAAGAACACTTAAGCACGAGAAAGTCATTTCACGTGACGTTGCCATTTGTTTGTACAGAACAGCCTGCGCCTCGCTGCACAGTTTTCATATCTGACAACGCTGTGTTTTGCCTCAAGCCTCAATTGCTACGATCGGAACTGTAACTAAATTATGCAGTTACATAGACTGTTTCAGGAAGTGACTCAAACGCAATAAACAGGATGTTACATTGTGAGAAATGGACAGCTCAATATATAGAAATATTTACACCTCTGCCAACTCACAATATGCCTTTTTACATACGACACCCTTATAATTTGTCTGTATGTAGGTTTAGATATGTGATATCAAGTACAAATGTTTAATAGAATACAGTACGTACGCTGTCACTGGCAACTATCACATCTTGGTACTTCTAAAATTACCTGCTATCAACAGTACCCATATGGCGGCCTTGAAACCACACTAGCGCCACTCAGTGCTAATGGTTTAGAAATTGTGGTTTGTGTTAGTGACGCTCCTAGCAGACGCCACAGACTCAGCTGTGGCGGAACAAAAACAGAGGATTTATCGAGGATTAATTAGAGAAAATTTACAGAAACTGTGTTCATTCATTATTCACAGTCACTCACCCTGCACTCATTAAAATAAAATGACGGAAAGTGGTACAGATTTCAAAATCGTCAAAACTTGATTTCGTTTTTCCGCTAGTGTTTTGTGTAAATGAAAGGGATCACTCAAGAAAAATAAAAAAAAACATACCAAATTGTGTATGGGGAAACTCCAAAGAAAGCGGAACAACAAGAAGTACATGGGAAAATAATATTAATGTACATTCACCCAACAATTCAATTGGTACCGATACCTCTGTGAGGGTAAAGCGGTCAGAATGTGAAGTTGATCACTTTACCCGTTTACTTCCAAGGTTGAAGAATGCTTGGAGTTTTATTGCAATTCCATTATATAATAAGTATAATAACGCTGTATTGATACTCCCTGAAGATGGCTATGAATAGTAGCCGAAACATGTCGGAGTGCTTTTATATTCAGGAATTAGTGCAATTTGTTGGCGATATACTTGTTTATAATTTTATATTTTTACGCATCTCAGTATAGTCCTGGAGATATTGTGGTAAACCACAAAAAAAAAGCAAATACGAAGGCCCATCTCCGGGCTTAGAATCGAATCTGGATCCTCACGGATAAAAAGCACGAGTGATAATTACTTAACAATAATGTTCGGCGTTGGGATATTTTAATTCTGTGATTTGAGTCGGGGTCCTAACGGCGAGAGGGAAGTATTTTGGTTATATATACCACTGATGCTCTCTAAACCTTCGTTCGATCCATTAGTTTGAACTGCACAGTCATTTGTTTGCTAATTACAGACATTCGAATAAATTGGGATGCAATGGGTTGCTGCCATCTGCCGGACAGAATCCATACTACGTCTGTCCTTTGTTTTTCTCACACTTCCTTCCATGCTGCTAAAGAGAGCTAAGGATAATACACGATATTAATCTACTTATAACAGACAAAGTAACCGTACAAGAGAAAGTAACATCTTTATAATTCGTGCCACTCTTTACATCCAGGACTACCAACATGCGGCCCCCAGAAAAAAAGCGGGCCCTTGTGTTATTTAACAAAAATGATTAGCTAACACACACGAACTAGTGTGCCAGTGAGGTCTAACCAGATGTCTGTCGCTAAAATTGGTCAATTGATTGCCGCCGGTAATTATTTAATTAAAATTCATATTACTGATAAAAAAAAATTCCAAATTTTTAACAGCTAACAGGCTGTAATTCACGACTGGTACAATTAAAAAAATTAATGCAGTTCGCATACATACTGCCTCCTGAACAAGTGACCTACTACTAAATGAAGTTAATAATAATACGTCGTATATTGGTGACGTACAGAACTTCCCGTGTTCCTCGTGTGCGCTGCATATTCCTCCTACCTTACCCACTTCTACTTACTGCGACAACATAATCGCAATGTTCCTCAGTGCACAATTTGCTCCGTTCTCCACATACTTCACCTGCCCTAAGCCCCAAATATTCTTCTCACGTACTTTCGTTTTATTCTTCACCACGCAGCGCTGGATTGTCTTAGACGTGTCATGATTTCTATTGCTGATAGACAACACAAATCCAGAGAGCTGTCTTAAGGAAATTGTTTTTCTTCACTTAGTTTATTTACCGGAAATCTCACAGCGCCGAACGGAAAGATGACTGAATGAAAAATTGTTGCAATTTTGATAAAAGGAAGCATTCGTGGCATATTTTAATCTATTTTTCGGTTATTTTATTAGAGAAAGGTAAAAGGATAAATCATGAATATGTATGGAGAATTGGAGGTGGGCAGAAATTTCACCGCATTTTAGTCTTGGCAATAAATGGCGGTATTTTCCTGACGAAAACATGTTAAGAGTTGCGTGATACCTGGCTTTCGCCGCGATGTAAATTAGATCTTCGCTCTTCCGGGATGTTACGCACAGTAGATTGGTAGTTAAGTTATCGACGTTTTGGGGACCGCTTGACCCTCGAAGATGGGACCGATAGGTGGTCCCGAAACGTCGGTAACTAACTACGATCTACGCTGCGTAACATCACAGAAGAGCGAAGACCTCATGTAAAGCCTTTCTCACGATAGCAGGCCTCAGGGACGAGAATCAAACCCGGAAACTCCCGAGTATGCAGCGTAGTTATAAACTCATCAAAGAAGTCACATACAGGGTGTGCACAAGAAGTGACATGATATAATTCTTTCTGTGTTAGGGTCTTCTTTTATAACTTTGGCTCAACGACTTTGCCAGTTAGTGACAGTATATTGCGTTAGTGACAGGAGAATGGATTAGTACTGAGCACGGATGTAACAGTACTGATAGTGTTAACGCAAGCACTCGGAGAGAAACTGCTCCTAGTGTCAATCTGTCCACCACAAACCCCAAGTGTAGTGGCGTGGGATCGAAACCGAACCTCCGCCGTTGAGGGCCGACGCCCGATCCATGACACCGCCATTAGGTTCTTAGTTTAACGTATTTACATTCCAATGATCAACAGGGATCTATATGTATGAGGCTTCCGCCTCGTAATGATGCTTAAATCTTTGTTGTTAACCATGCGTCATTGTTTGGTGTATGACAACGTTCGGGATCACTTGTTTAGTCCATCTTCAGGACAGACAGTGATCCCGAAACGTTGGTCCTATAGCACAAATATGACGGCCGGGTGAACAACTAGAAGATTTAGCAAAAGGGTTTTCTGTCCTCTTTTCCTTCCAATTAAATCCAATGGCCAGACCAATGTTCCTCAGAAATACGGGAGATGGCTGCAACAGTAAGTAGTATTTTTAGTCGGTATATAATATCGAAAACCTGCTGAATAAGTTAAATTATTATTATTATTATTATTATTATTATGAACCGATGTAGCTCAGTCGGTATAGTGTCTAGGCTACGGACTGGACAACCGGAGAATAGTGGTTCGATTCCTGGCAAGAGCAAGAAATTTTTCCCTTCTCCAAATCGTCAAAAACAGCCTCCATTATTAAGAGTTACCAGCGTTCCTCCCGCGCAGGTAAAGGGCCGGAGCGTGAAGATAGCCAATAACCTTCATCTGATGCCGAATGCCCAAGCTCAAATAATTGAATCCTCTAAATTTTACACGCGGAGACGTTTAAAACCTTGTTTATTCGTGTTCTTGTAAGCAGGCAGGGACCTGTGGCACCTGACAGGCTGTGTGTACACAGCAGCTAAAAATGGGGGCCATCGAATTTCCTGTTGAACGTTCACGGTGACTTCCACTAGTCGAACTTGCTGTTACAGTCGCTTCACTATACTGTCTCACATTGCACCGACACACACTTATATCAAAACGGTATTTTTGTACTCACCATCTCCCCAGCGGTCGTGTTTCTTGAAAACTCTGAAGAAGCATACAGTTTATTCTGCATATATATGACAAAATCTATAAACATAATATTTTGTATAGAACTAAGAAACAAGACTACATAAACTTCAGGTTTTCGACAAGCAGAATAAAAACACAAATGCCGTGTTCAGTGGTCATAATTTAGTTAAAACACGAATACGACTCCTTCTTTTAGTAGAAAGTTGTTGAATTATCGTAGTAAGCAGGAACTGATTAAACATTTCACTAGTTTATACTGGTAAAAACTTCGGTTTCCTACAAGCGAAGCCACAAAACTGCTGTACATAAAACGAACATCTACTAAAATTTCAGCCACCAAGTTTACGTTCTTTTATGCGTTTTACGAACCTCTCCATATCCGAATTTAAATATTTCTTCATGCATAGCAGTAAATGCGTCACTTTTATTTCTTCAGAATGACACAACGACAGGCGCTCTGTGATAGTGCGCTATTTCGAAAGAGTTTATATGAATACGAAGGCACAACAGAAAGCAGTACGACTTTAAGCTGTTTTTTCGTGTGTTCACTCTGAATGGCATAATACGATGCAGCAGCGGGACGCTCAGATGTTTTGAACGGCACAGAAAGACGAGAAAAAGCTACAAACATAATGAAGACAGGCCCATTTCAAAAGGGAGAGAGGGTTGGCTAAAAAATATTGGTGTTTATTTCTTCACAAGAAGACATGATATTTCACAGACCTGTAGGACAACTCAAAACGCGCACAAAACGTCAATACACTCTGTGTCCCAACATTGAAACGCTAAGTCACGGAAAACATTTATTTTAACGGAAATTCATACTTACGTATAACACATAACATTACTAGTAACACGACTACACGCCTTCAGACACAAAAGTTCTTTCCGCCATAGCAAGATATAAATAAAAATATACATTAACCTTGATTTCAGGCTTCCGCAGCGATGTTGATGAAATCTGCGGTCTTCTGGGTAAATAATTGCCACAGGACGCCGTGTAATAACCCAGAAGACCACAGATTTCAAAAATATACATTACCCTGCCCACTAAAAATGTCCATTGTGTCCAGTGTAACAGCGAAAGATTATTTACGTGAGCAACCATACAGTTTGTGAGAGTGATTTACACTCCTACACACTCATGAGTGTGTCTGAGTGTGCAAGTCACATAGTTGGTTAACGTGGGAAGCCAAGTGTTGGAGTGTTGCTTTTAAAATGGACAGTCCGGAAGTATCTGAGCTTGTTCGAACATCATCGGCCAAGACAGCCATCTTTGTTGTAGTCCTGCAGGTCTGAAGGCGGTATCCAGTCCTCGTACGGGTCCACGGCAAGCCGACGGAGTTCTTCCTTCACCTGCAATCAGAGTCCTGGACTCGAACACGGGCACCTGGCTTAATGTGTGTCAAATATCAGAGATATTTACACAGTACCAGTATCAGAGTTTGTACCCTTTAGCTAACATTTCTAAGGTAAGAAAACTAATATGGACGGGATATTAGACGTAACGGGTGTGCGAAAACTCCCTGCGCACCGGTGCAAGAAACTTGCTGCACTGTGCTGCTTGTAAAACTGACTTAATGTTCTTTCTTCTGACAAAATAAACAAGAATAAGATGGAGAAAAAATGTGGGATTAATGGAGAAAATAAATACACATTTTGTTACAATTGAATTAGCTATCTTAGTGTGTTAAAATCGGCAAAGATGAGATGGAGTGGCCTGTAGCACAAGAGGGGCACTATAAATGCACATGACGTTTTTCTGCTCTTCACCTAATACATTTAACATGGGTGGTCCGGGATTATGTTGTGAATGGAGAAAAAAAAGACACACTGAAAATGTTCTTTTAATCTTCAGCGCCTAACGTTTTTAAGCTTATAAAATTATGAACGACGAGGTCGAAAGGAAATGTAGCACTAATGTTGCCACAATAAGCATATATATATATATATATATATATATATACATATATATATATATGTGTTTCACTGGTATGGGCAACATGGGGGACGTATACAAAGACGTAAAAATATTAAGACATGTTACAGACGAGAAAATATGAATTGGATTGTGCTAAGAGGATCCAGCTGCACCGTCGTGTGAACACGCTGTTGTAACTTCCGGTTGCATCAAAATAAAGACTAGCTGAACAACCATCAACGGCTCGACGTAAACTATATATCATGAAGTCACATACAAAAAGTTTAAAAATGTAGTAACTGGAAGAATCAGGCCGTGCCATGGCTCAGGCGGTTAGTCGCGGGCCTCTCACCGCGGAGGCCCGGGTTCGATCCCGGGTCAGTCCATGTGAGATTTGTGGTGGACAAAGTGGCATTGGGACAGGTTTTTCTCCGAGTACTTCGGTTTTCCCCTGTCAATTTCATTTCACCGGTGCTCCATTACACGAAAAAAAAAACTAATCATCTTCATCACAGGGTTGCACAATAAGCTTCAAGGCTGCGGTGCGTCCGTAGCAACTGCTGCGGGGCCCTTTACCACAGAAAAAAAAAACTGGAAGAATCTACGAGACATGAGAATATCTCATCCAGACCGGAAACATGTGCTATGGTTTGGGTAAAAGCATTTAAGAGATACACTCCTCTTACTTCGTTAAATACACAAGGTATCAAAAAACAGCTTTAAAGAAAGGTTATCTACCACATATAACACACTTGGCATGTGTGTGCGTTAGTAATTGCTTAATGGTTGTACCACGTGGCACGTTTATAGTTACGCAGCAGTCAACCGGTAACTACGCTTCCGTCGGCACTGCAGCTTCTGTAATTTCACAGACGCTATCCCCTAGGAAACAATACATACCAACACACCATTTGAGTATTTATCTGTTGATATTACAGGTGCAGACTCCGTGGATTAATCCGCGAGTATTATGTCAACCCAGTCATACGACGGAGACGTCCCTATAATGTAATGAGGCCTATAAATTATGCAATGCTTCATTTCTATAGTCTATCAGCTGCTTCGAAGAATGTGCTCGGTTAGAAGCTTACGTTACACAAGGATTAGAGTGAGCCAATACCAACTAATTAACTAGAGAGTCCAAAGGATGAAGTTCCATGCTGATAAACAAATACCGCGTAACAACCCGAAGTTTGGCACACTCTGTACACTAATGGAATATCGTTATGTTAGTCACAAAGTTGAGAAAATCAAATTATAGCCTATCACTTAATTTTATAAATAATACAAAGACGATCCTAGTTCGTAATATTTCATCAAATTTAGTTCTAAGCTTGCAACTTCTTTTCTTGTACATACTATGGACAAAGTCAGTAACTGAGGTCTCCCATACGTATGATTACGGATATCTACCTGATTTTTTTTTATTGAAGGGCCCCGCAGCAGATGCTACGAACGCACCGCAGCCTTGAGGCTTATTGTGCAACCCTGTGATGAAGATGATTACATTTTTTTCGTTTTCCCGTGTAATGGAGTAACGATCGAACGAAACTGACAGGGTAAAACCGAAGTACTCGGGGAAATACCTGTCCCACTACCAATTTGTCCACCACAAATCCCACATGGACTGAGCCGGGATCGAACCCGGGCCTCCGCGGTGAAAGGCCGGCGACTAACCGCCTGAGACGTGGCACGGCCACCTGGACATCTTACTTAGGGGTGAATGCATCCACAGATATTACAAATTAAGTCCACAATAGAAAGAAACTTGCTGATAAACCACTGATTGAAATCATTTGGCGGTTGTATTCAATGGATAAGAGCGAGTAGATGTAGGTGAGAAGCCTTCAGGATCCATGAGTTTTCCACTACTTTACCTTTTCAACTTTCCTGAAAACTCGGAGGAAGTTGCGTCCCGCTAATTTCTCCAGTTGATTCATGGTCCAGCCTTTTGTTCGCGCAAGCTCCGCCAGGAGATACGGGTAGCGAGACACATCCTCCAATCCCACGGGGGTCCTGACAACAGATGTCAGCACATTACAATTTCCACGTAACATTACAATTCATTGTACCAAGTCTTTGCAAAAAAAACCTACTACTACCTTAAACAGCAGCACAGATGCTTACTCCCCATTTCATTACGCGATTTCCAAATGCGGTTGTAGATCCGTCACTGGTCATTTATACAGTGTCCCAACAGTAACTACGTAGTGAATGTCAAACTTGAACACGTTATATGTAACTCTCTCTTTCCTTGCAATAAAGTACTGTACAACTATATTTAAATGTCAAAGGAGGGAATTTCAGGGCGTTATAAAATTTAATTTTTGTAATAAAATACTCTTGGGGCACGCGGTGGCGCAGTTTTTTGAGGCACTGCGCTACAAACCGGAACGTCGTGGGTTCGATTCCCGACGGTGTCACTGGAATTTTTCCTTGACATAATCGTTTCGGTCGCACTATGGCCCTGGGGTCGACTCAGCCTCTAACAGAAATGAGTACCAGGAATATTTCCTGGGGGGTAAAGGCGGCCGGTGCGTAGGGCTGACAACCTTACCACCTTCATGTGCCGATGTCTAAAAACCTGGCAGCCTCAACCTCCTGGAGCCCTAAGGGCCTGTCCAGGCCTGTAATGGGATTGCTAAAAAAATAAATAAAATACTCTTAAATAAGGTAGCTTCTACGTACTTAACTTCAGTGTGATTTCAATATACAGTCACATTTGGGACACTCAATAAATATATTTAAATCACAAATATATTGTTAAAGGAAGTAATCACTTTCAAGATTCATCAAATCGACTGTTGGGAATGTCAATCGACAATAATAATAATAATCATTATTATTATAACAATAAAACAGTACTTGTTGAGTTAATTTCATCCTTCTCCTCTCGGGACTGCCCACCGATTAAACCCAGGCTGTCACGGTGGCAGCCCCTTCACAATGTTTACAACTGTTCTATACCACTCATATTTAACTTTGTCCAAATATCTATCTTGATGTATAACCACATTATTAGTACATCTAATGTTTTGTTATAACCAACCCATCAATCATAATCACCATTGTTTATTTAAAAATTCTGTTCTTTATTCCCCATTTCCTGAACAACTCGACAATACGCGTTTGACACCCTCTTCGTGTAAAGGCACGCACATCCTCCTTCATTTTCTTTCTAATCCTCCAATTTCTACACTCCTGATGACATAATCGCTGTACACGGTAACAACACATTACAACGTTCCACACTCCTTTTAACAACTACTCTGTCCCAACTCTTTCCTTCCTAGTAAATATAATCTTCTACTTCAGATACAATTTATAACTCTATAAGTACACATCGCCGATCCCGGTGGCCGCGCGGTCTAAGGCGTGGGTCTGCGGCCGCTCGCTTGCTGGAATTGTGGGTTCGAATCCCGCCGGGGGCATGGATGTCTGTCTGTTGTGAGTGTTGTGTGTTGTCAGGTAGAGGTCTCTGCGACGGGACGATCCCTTGTCCAGAGGAGTCCTACCGAGTGTGGTGTGTCTGAGTGTGATCGTGAAGCCTCGAAACAAGAGGCGGCCTAGGCCCCAAGGGGCTACAGAGCCATTGAAAAAAATACATATACATCTGAGCTGCCTCTAACAGAAATGAGTACCAGGGATATCTTCTGGGGTTAAAGGCGGCCGGTGCGTAAGGCTGACAACCTTACCACCTTCATGTGCCAACTGTCTAGAAATTCTGGGAGCCTCAACCTCCTGGAGCCCAAAGGGCCTGTAATGGGATAGCTATACATCTGAGCTATTGGCCAATTTGATATGCCATCACACCTGCATAGCTGTACAAGCGTAAATATGCACAGGCAGTCCGTCCATTTAAACCCCTCAAGAAACGACAGTGATTGGTAGAATATACTTTAGGTGTGAAAACAACTGGTGCGACACGTTAAGTCACTTTAGCCCTCAATCTGTTTAACAACACTAACGCTAAATTTATTACAAAGTTCGTTCATTAAACTCCGACCGGAAATCATACCTGTTAATGCCGTCATATCCGGCTCCGATACCCACGTGGTCCTCTCCTGCTACGTCACGGATGTGGGTTACGTGACCTGAAAGAGACATAACTGTACAGAAACATTTTGTCAGCTTCGAACTGGGCATTTGCTCTCTCAGTGCACTTATCTCTCTGTGTACAACGAATTAGGAAACACACTATAAAGTAACAGTAAGGCGCGTCCGTATCTTGGCAAGCCGTTACTGCTTTCGGCTGGTCATAGCATTTAACGAAACGAGGCGCACTTCTTCCCGTTGTTCACAACTGCGCACATGTTATATACAGTGTGTCCACAAAGTCCCTTCGGGGTTTTGAAAAATTGTGGCGCGCAAACAAATTGAGCTAGCCACATGCGGTTTGCGGCAGACTACAGTGAAACTCTGGAAGTTTTTTACTGACCTCAGTAGACCTTGATGTGGGCTCCCTTGGTAGCACGGAGAACGTCCAGACGATATTCGAGCTCTTGTCATGTTCTGTGGAGCATGTCCGCTGGAATAGCAGAGATAGCATTCCTAATACGGGTCTTCAGATCATCAAGTCCGTTAACTGGTGTTCGGAACACATTGCTCTTGACATAACCCCACAGGAAAAAATCCAGTGGTTTTATGTCTGGTGAACGTGGAGGCCAAGGCATTGGACCGTCTCTGCCGATCCATCTTCCTGGAAATGTCCTGTCCAGGTACGCGCGTACCTGCATACCCCAATGAGGTGGAGCACCATCTTGTTGGCGGCAAAAAAAAACTTCCAGAGTTTCACTGTAATCTGCCGCAAACCGCATGTGGCTAGCTCAATTTGTTTGCGCGCCACAATTTTTCAAAACCCTGAAGGGACTTTGTGGACACACTGTAGAATGCTACCACTATTGTTAATGTCTGTCATTATACCTCTGCGCAGTTATTATTATTATTATTATTATTATTTTAAGGTATTATTATCAATTATCTAAGTAAGTTATTGTTTGTTTATTTATTTGTTTTGGTTGTGTTTGTTTTATTTTGTCTGTATATTGTCCGTTATTTATGTCTGAATGTTGTGCTGTTTCTGTAATTGGCCACCTGGCTGTTGATTCGGCACATTAATAAACTAGAACTGAATTGAATTGAATTGTTATTACGTCTATGTTGATTTGGTTAAAATTTTCAGTCACACGCAACTTCAAATTCTAGTACGATGTACTTGAAGAAATATGGCTGATTGGTATCGACTGCTATCGATCAGTGTCGACTCCATTCTTTTTCCTTGAAATATGTGCTATTCCAAAATATCCATATATCGCTCATGATACAGCAGTTTGTCACAACCCACACAATTCGTCAAACTGAGATGCCCACATTACTAGACAGCTGGGTTACAAACACACCTTTTGTCAAAATGTTTTATCACAAAAAAATTGCTTCTCCTTATATTTTCATAAAAACATAACATGCTTAAGTTTTGGTCTGTTAAGGACCGGTAAAGTTTTTTTCTGTCTGCTGTAAAACTGTGTATCGGTGGATAAGACAAATCGCTATTTCGTGAGTGAAATTATGTGTTTCAATCCATACACTCAATTAAACTGGGAAGCCTAACACAATGTGTTTCATATAAAATGAGCCACGATACCATTTCAATGACTGTTTTGTTATCGTTCAGCTCAGACACAGCAAGATGAGATCTTATCTTCAATGCGAATATTGCGTGGAGGTAACCCAGCGCCAGCGATCACTTCACCAATGCACCCAGTAAAACACGCGATTACTGCTTTTGCTGATTTATTGTTAGTTAATGTGTAATGTGACGAATTTAGTTCGCTCTGCTATCAATTTGAGCTTCAGCACGGCACTTGAACACGATTACATCCAAAAGGTTCTATCGGAAGAAGAACCAGCTTCCGAAACGTCGTGATGTTATATTTTTATATTTTATCCGGACGATGGACAAAGTCCAGAGGACAATTAGTTCCGTATCGTATGGATGTCATTTACACTTCAAGTTCACACATAACATTTCGATTAAATAATAAATTCACAATCTTCCAGTGCACCAATGAAATTTATTTAAAGATTTCGCAATACCTTTTTTGCATAAATATATCAATTCAGCGTTACGAATTTCGTTGTGAGGTTCCGAAAGTTTGTAGCGCGATCGAGCAGGGCGTCCAACTGACTCCGACGTACCAACAAGAGTGACTGTGTTCGAGCTCGTGCCCACGGTCTGCCCTCCAAAAGAAATCTTCCTTCCAAATTTTAAAATATTCTCACTGGCCAAAACGTGAATTTTGCCTTCCCCGACAAGCCGAATTTAACTTTTTAAAAGTTTAAACCTAATTGACTAGACCCAACGGCACGCTGGCACGCTCTCATTCAAGGCGGGAGACTCCGAGCTCGCAATAAACGAATATCTTGGGTTCGGTTACTTCTAACCTTCCCTTGTCAAGCACGGGATTTCACAAAGAAACACCGCGACATGTCCCTACCACCCTTGAAGCAGTAAGTCGCCACTGTCCTTCCTAAATTTGACTCTCTCTCCTAATTTCTAAAGCCACATGTTATACTCATTTACTCCCAATTTGTAAACCGAAAATAAATAATTACATCTCATAATCGACATGTTTAGAGTTCGAACCCGAACGGCCGATTACAGTCTGGGGCCTGAGTTCATTTTCTGTCACGGGCAGGGATTACTTCTTCGTACAACTTCGTACAGTTTAATGAGAAAAAAAGTAAAGGGTGAAGGTAATGTTCACCGTAGAACAGGCCATGAAGGCCCTAAGGGGAAATAGAGGTATAGCTCTACTCTTTCTTTACCCTCGGCGCTAGATGGGGTGGGTGGTCAACGCCACGCCTCGGCCGCTTTACCCCCGGGAAGAGACAAGGTACCCATTGTACCGGAGGCCGGGCGGGCACCAGGGCCGGCCTGGACGAATACGGAAAATCTTGCCCCCAACAGGCTTCAAACCCCGGATCGTCCAGCATGTAGCAAGTCGCTAAACTGACTGCGCTATTCCGACCGCGCAATGAAAAAAAAGTAGAAACAACTGGCATATTTCAATGAACGTGCTTGAACTGCTCTTTAAAACTCCGGAAAGTATCAGAATAACTGGTATGAAACCGGGATTCGAACTACGTGCTTCCTGAATGTGAGCCAGGCTCATGAGCGTTTTGAAAACAATCTGATCTTTGGGTGAATAATGTGATGTCTTATAATTGTGGTGTGTTTAGCGATTGGTTTCCCCTCCCGTTCGCAGAAAGGAAGCCTTAAGGCTGCGATTGAAGAGGGCGCTGTCAAGACATGACAATTCAATTTGCTGGAGAATTTAATTTCTTAAATCACATGAAAACAGCTTCGACAACAGGAGTTGCCTAATTACATCGCTGGCGCTGGTGTCATTATCACTTCTCAGTTCTGCACGCGAGAAAAGAACCGAAATATAACGGAAAAGAAGAGAAGCATAAGTGAAAAATAAAGCCGCACACAGTAGAAATAAAAAAGAGAGTGTAAGACAGGAATGGAAGAAAACACGAAATGCAAACCGAAGGAAAGAAAAAGGAAGGTGACAAAAAAAAAGGAAGAAGAAACTAATAAAGGGCACGCAGAAGTGTTTACCAACATAAAAAGTGCTGAAGGCCAATACCGAAAATTGGTTTCCAGAGTTTCCAAACTTAGAGTGACCTTGATTGAGGTCGCAGTTTTTCTGCGATTCCCTCTTTTTTTTTCAAAAGCTTTTAAATTAATATTCATTGCAACCCGAATCGATTTTCTTATTTACGCCGCCACTGTGGCCCTGTGCCCGACGGCTCAATACGGCCGATAACCGTTTTCACCATCACCATCATCATCACCATCATCATCATCATCATTTCTTTGCTAAACTTCGCTGTCTGGCAGCAGGGCAAACCGGGGGATAAAGACAGGCAATGGAGGGACAAAAAGGACAAAACAGAAAGTAATGATTCTTATGCCAGCCTCTTTGTGTCCACGGAGGCATTGCTATTTATATCATTAGTGGGCTTTTACTATTTACTTCCTAAACCAAATCAAAGAGGCGTGCCGAAATTAATTCTATGCAAGGCACGAAATTGTTCTGAAAAAAAAATAATAAAAAAAAATTAGCAACATTGGATACATGTATTTCGCGTTATTCTCACAAACTACAAAGTTATTGAATTATTTGTACCAACAAATGCACTAAGACAGTTTTTTCACTGTTTTCTTTATTATAAGGATGCCCATTAACCACGGAGACAGGAGGCAAGGAGGTCTTACCAACACATAACACACAGATAACTGGAATACACGCTGAAAATAGACCACGCTGCCATTAATTAATAATTATACTATAGAGGGTAGTATAATATACTACTTGATTTTATTGTAATTTTTAAAACTTAATAACTTTTAGCAGCTTAACAATACCACTAATTTTACAAAATTTTATACGATGTGGTAACAAATACTGACTCACTGTTACGACGTAACCAAAGAATTGGTCTATGTAAAAACTCACTTAAAATACCCCCTGATGATGGCAGAATAACTGCCGAAATGCGTATTGGGGCATCCTTATAATAAAGAAAACAGTGAAAAAACTGTCTTAGTGCATTTGTTGGTACAAATAATCAATTATAAAAAGATGCACGGTGAATATAAAGGAAGTTTACAAAGTTATTATTCTTTTCTTGATTTTTACTTCCTGTTGTTGTTTTGGTCTTCGTCTGATTCATGCACTAGGTCTATGGACGTTGCGTACTTTCTTGTATGACATCCTGCATTCGTGCGGCTAAGTAAATTATCGTTTTTCTGTACACTGTTCTTTCTTGAGGTTCTCTTCATTATTTTATGATATTGTCCTACTTGCAGAATGTAGCTTAGTCTGTGTACATCTGCCAACAAGGGACAATAAGCACACGCTTCAATTGCTGTGGCCACTGCTACCACTTCTTGCTACAATCAATACGCACATTTAAAAATCTGAAAGAGACTATTCACCGAGACCTTCGCTCTTCTGGATTGGTAGTTTGTTACCGACGTTTCGGGACAACTTATCGGTCCCATCTTCAAGACTGAAGCAGTGGACTGCATGACCGACAGGTTGTCCCGAAACGTCGGTAACAAACTACCAGTCTACTATGAGTAAAATCCCAGAAAAGCGAAGATCTCATTTACACGGCGGCGGAAGTCTGAAATCACGCAAAATATTCCTTGTTTTTATTGTCAGAAAAGTTTTAATTTATCTTCGCTATTTATACTTTTACGTTCACCTTAATGTACAAGAAATCTTCACGTGTTTGCACGTGCCCATAAAGAGTGTACGATGCACGTTAGAGTGAAACTGCAAACAGCTTGCACCCTCAACTGCTAACAATAGTATTAATTTACACTCGCATTCTGTGTAAGAATTCTATTAGTTTCTGCCAATGGTGCACGCTCTCAATCTCTGGACCCAGAAATTGTGGGCAGCTTACATGTCAGGTCCAAACGAGTTACGTTTTGACCACATTTTTCCCTAGGGAATTGAACCGACACCGTTACAAAAACGTAGCGCCTTATAGTAATTGCTTTATTTAATTCATTACAACGAAACGGTAAACAAAATCTACAAAATAAATGATTAAAAAATAAACCATGTTCTCGAGGGAGGAACCTCGCTCGTAGCATGGAATGATTAAAGGAATAATTATAATCACTGGGATAGTCATGACGGCAGGAAGCAATTTCCGCCTCCCCAACCCATTTCATATCCTCAGTGAATAGTTTTCTGATCCTGCACCGGACAGCTGCTGGGGACAAGTAAAGTCCGTAACTTTGGGTGGAAAATTATCTGCCGACATGGACGAAGTAAACACACACAGATGGTAATGAATAATTCTGTCACCCAGACCACAATACTGAAAATTTAACCCTTTCAATACCGAATCCTGCTGCTCAAATTGTGGAAAGTCCGATAATTTAAATTCAGGCCTCAGATTCCTTCTTGAAGGGCGGAGTCATTCAAATAATGAAGAAGTTATCTGAATTTTATGCAACACGGGTCCATTCCCGTGTTCGAGCCCAACGCTGGATTATATTCTGAGCCAGATGAATCCAATCCATATCCTTCAATCCATTTTTAACGATCCACTACACTACCCTCTCATCTATACCTAGGTCCCCTACCTAGTATTTAAATTCAGGACTCAACCTTAGCCAGATGAATCCAATCCACATATTTCGAATCCATTTTGAAATATTCATTACATTACAATCTCATCTGTGCCTAGGCCCCCAGCTGGTAGCTAATTTCAGAGTTTCTGATAAAGCTTGTGTAAATTTCTCATTTCTGTACTTTTTGATTTCATGACTCCAAAAGTGTATTGGTTTTCGTCCCACAAACGAACACTGTGAGCATAAAGAAAATCAATCTTGAATGTCCCACTCAATTCCAAGTCCTTATTTTCTTGAAACAATGCATATGCTAAACAGAAATAAGTACACAATAGTCATTAAGTCTTCTTTTTTCAGATCATTCTGAATGCATATTGCAGCAGACACATACGAGTATTTAACTATATGGACTTTACTGTTGGTTCAAGCCAGTTCGGGCGGCAACAGTCTGACACGTGTTCCGAAGGCGCCCAGCTAGAATCCCGGTAGGGATACAGACTTTCACGACTGTGGTCTCTCGTGGTCTTCCTCAATCCCTCCAGGCAGATGTCGAGCTATTATCTTTTTTTTTATTATTAATTCCTAGGTTTTCCCCTTTGATCCATTTGTACTGTTGAAGTCCTTTTTGTCCTGCATGTCACCTTATGTTTCATGCTATCGTCCATACATCTAACACAACACAAACATCCATGCCCCCGGTGGGATTTTTTTTTTTTTTTTTTTACTAATTCCTGGGTTTTCCCTTTTGATTCCTTTTTGTTCTGTATTAATCCTTTTTCGTCCTTTTCATGTCACTTACGGTCCACATCCTTCTTTTTACAACACAACACAAACATCCATGCCCCCGGTGGGATTTTTTTTTTTTTTTTATTACTAATTCCGGGTTTTCCCCTTTGATCCATTTTGTACTGTTTAATCCTTTTTGTCCTTATGATCTGTACTACTGTTCTTACACAACACAAACATCTATGCCCCCGGTGGGATTCGAACCCACGATCCCAGTAAGCGAGCGGCCGAAGACCCACGCCTTAGACCGCGCGGCCACTGGGATCGGCATTATCTTAAATCAGGCGACGAACGTTTCCATCAACATGTTACAAAGAAAACACAAACACAATACAAATTTTGTCACAGTGAGGAACGATATGAACTAAATTCATTTCATCCATCAACATTTACTCAGAACACTAAGAAATACATAAAAAATCCACTTAGTAATTCTGAGCACTAACCATTTAAAGAAAAATATTAACCTGAATTATATTTAAAGTTTCAATCCGTACCGCTCAGTAAACACACTCAATCTCGGTTGTTAAAACCATTTATTGATGAGCAGGAACATTACCGCCATTTGTTCTGAGCTCCATACAAAACACATAAATATAATTTCGGGGCAGAACGTACGAATTTGGATAGTTAAAAATGGTGGTGCACAGTAACACTAGTATTTAAAGGCTCAAACGTTTGTCTTTTTACCAGCCAGGTAAAGTAACAAGGCGATCTTTGCACAAAAAGTACGAAGTTTATGTGTCGGTGTCCTACACACATTAAAAACCCACTCGAAAGGGAAGCACATATCAAGTAATTACAACGCAAAATGTAATGCATGAAACAGTAAAACATCACACGTCAAGTAGCAGCGCCCCCCCCCCCCCCCTCGAAACACAGGACAGATCACTACTCGTATTTATGGAAGATCACATCGCAGGCAGCTCGCATACAGACCTGAATTTGTATAACGTATTATAACCACAGGATGGCTATGAGAGTTCAAATATTTCGAGTGAAAGACGAACTGAGATATCAGAAGAAAACGTCAATTTAAACAGTTTAGTGGTGCCTGTTCTTAATTTGTCAACTGTAGACCGAAACGTCGATTTATAAATCTCCTTTATAATTAAATCCATGCCACAGGATTTTTAACGTAAGCGAGGGCTCCATTTTTTTTCTTCCTATGGCTCAACAGCCCCTAGGGGGCCTAGGCCTCCTCGTTTTTCGAGGTTTCGCGATCACACACTTTAGCACACCACACACGGTAGGACTCCTCTGGACGAGTGATCAGCCCGACGCAGAGACCTCTACCTGACAACACACAACACTCACAAAAGACAGACATCCATGCCCCCGGCGGGATTTTTTTTTTTTTGCCTGTCCGGGGTTTTTCCCGTTTAATCCATTTTTGTACTGTTTAAATCCTTTCGTCCTTCATGTCACTTTACGTTCCATACTACCTTCCTTACAATAAACACAACACAGACATCCATGCCCCCGGTGGGATTTTTTTTTTTTTTACTAATTCCTGGGTTTTCCCCTTTGATCCATTTTTGTTCTGTATTAATCCTTTTTCGTCCTTTCATGTCACTTACGGTCCACAACCGTCTTTTTTACAACACAACACAAACATCCATGCCCCCGGTGGGATTCAAACCCACAATCCCAGTAAGCGAGCGGCCATAGACCGACGACTTAGACCGCGCGGCCACTGGGATCGGCAAGGGCTCTATTGCCGACAAAAATACTCAGAGCTATGGCAGAGGAAGCAACATTAGGATGATGAAAGGTACATAAATGAGGAGATTTATAGTTTGTACCCATTCTAAACATTACTAACGTAATTTAATGAAAGAGACTGGGATGGGTACTAATGTAGCAGGCTTGGGGCGTCATACGTGCACACCCTGTCTTAGTTAAAGAACACGACTGGAAGAAAACACAAGGGAGAAACAAAATGTGAATAGGAAGAAATATTAAATTCCATAATAAATCAATAGGGCTAGAATTGCGGAATGGATTCATCTGGCTCAGGATAGGGTTCACTGACAAGGCTGTAGTGACAAAAGGTAATAAAACTTTGGGTCCATGAACAATTTTTCGAAACCAAAAAGGATTTTGTTGCGCGGAGTCAGCTCGTTAGTTAAATGTGGAGTGACTTGAACGAAATTATTTCGTCAGGAATGGAAGTTCAATTAGTGAAAGTCCGTATGAGGTTGGGACTTTGCCCGCCGAAAATGTAAATGAGAGAGAAGTTCCTACGTATGAATATGTAACATGTTTATTTGTGTTATATCTTCACGGGGAAGATTCTATGCGTGGGTTTTACACCGACAGCACACGTTTTAATAAGAGATATGGGAATCATAATGCTATAAATTTACGTACTGCGCCGCACTGAAAGCTGGAGTATTGGAGTTGTGAAATGCAGTGACTATATATGACGGGATTCCATTCAGTTTGTGTTTCGCACGAGTTGCGTTTGTTGTGGACGTGTATAGAAACAGCAGAATTTTACAAAATAAACAGCCATGATGATTTTTCATCTCCGACAATAATTCGACGTGTTCCGATGAAACTGTTACGATTCGTCTGCACTAAACTTTGTCTATGAACACAATGTGATGCCTACCGGCCATTACTAAACTAATTCTACTTGAAACACAAAACAAATTTAATTAAATTTCTCAGAATTGACATTTGGTAATTAGTTTAATGTTTAAAATATGGATCTTAATACATATAACTTGCATGTGAAATTCTTTATATCAGGGCACGTTCATTATTTAACAGCTTTAAGACCGAAACTCATCTGCAAAACGTAAAATGTCAGTTCGTACCTCACAGAGAACACTTTACGTTGAATTCTTAACCGAGACAAATGTCATGAGATTGGTCGCTGTTTCCCTCAGCACCTTCAGGCTAATTCTGGAATAACATTAACTCTAATTACACTACTACCACTTCCTTTCACAATTTCCAATTCCTCATTCATTAGTCATCCTAGCATTCCCTGCTATACAATCTGATTTGCTGAGGGCATCGTTAAATAAACGCATGTATTACCGAGATTAATAATACGTAAGAAGTGCATCCATTCTCCCTTACTGTTCATAGCGTGCCGCTCAGACACGACAAAACTTTGTCTTTGTCCTCAGGATCCAAGCTTTCACGACTTTTATAAGGGAAAGTGAGTGTTGTTAGCGCAGGAAACGGGCCCTAGCTTTAATTTGAGGGAAATGTTCACTGGGCCATAAGACTTTCTTTTGCTCTTCCAGCGGTTCGATGAGTGAAAAAAGTACGACAAACGCGGAGCCCGACAACAGGAAGATTGCTTCATGTATACAAAGGGCTTTCAGAGACCCAAAGGAGACAATTTCAGTCCCAAAAGAAAGTAGTACTTATGTTTGAAGACAGTTGGTAAGTTTCTTAATTGGATTCTATGTCTTTCCCATGATGGTCACATCACCAATTTCTTATATCTCTGCTACTCCTTACATGGGGGCATCAATGTGAAATATCTGCCCGGTCATCGTCCATCCTGGCTTCGGTTTACGTGGTTTTTCTTGGATACATAAATTAAGCCGCGACCGCTCCCTTCCATGTCACCTTCAGTTTAGTATGAGCATTCATTGATCTTCCCATAATTTCAGTTTGCATTATCGCCTTAGCAACAGAAAATGTCGTTAAATAAACAGGCTATTCCTATGTTCAATATAACTCTGCTCTTGCCCTCTGTCCACAATATACCGAGCAGCTTAATGTAGATTGTGTGCTGCAGACGTTTATTCTGGAGGATGTGTTTTCTCTAGATATTTTTCTATAGGACTATGTTTTACAAATATTTTATTCTGGAGGACTATGTTTATATACATATTTGAATTCTACAGATTGGTGTTTATGGATGTTTTTCTGGAAGCTATGTTCTCTAGATATTCATTCTAAACGTTGTGTATTCCTCAGATTTATTCTGGAGGTGCTGTGCTCCATAAGCGTATATTGGAGGTAACTGCCTTTGAATTTCAGGTAATTTTTATTACTTCCTTCGTCTCTTCATGCAGCCCTTATGCTTGAGACCTTAGAGATGGCATTACAAAGGCCCCGTTTCGTTTACTAATGATATCCATCTGCTGTCTACGTATAGGTAGAGGCAAGTTAAAGTTCAAAGGTAAAGTTATCCGCGTACACGCCATGAAGGAACAGGCAGTGTACAGGCAGTGAACCTACATACGTAACATTGAGGCTCGTTCGCGTTACCATTGTTGCCGTGGAAAAGCAATAAGTATTACATATTTGAGTGTGTGTCTTTACCTCATAAAGACACGATTTTCGAAAAAAAAAAAAAAAAAAAAGTTATTGAACATAAAACGTGTGTTTCGATTTTCTCTGAAACTTCTGTCTCAAACATTTCTCATTCTAAGAAGAATTCAGCGAGATATTATTATAAATGTACACAGGTCTTCATGTAAAGTAACCGTTATTCTCGTCACATTTTAATGAAACTTGAATTTTCTCGACAGATTTTCAAAAAATTCCTTAAATATCAAATTTCGTAAAAATTCCGTCCAGTGAAAGCAGAGTTGTTCCATGTGGGCGGAAGCACGGAGACGGACAGACAGATATGAGGATACTAATAGTCGCTTTTCGCAATTTTGCGAACGCGACTAAAACAAGTTACACAACTGTAATGCCAATATTTATTTTAACCGAAAACATCTTCATAACAATTTAATTCCAAATTATGTACAAGTTAGTATTCCTAACATCTCTCCGGCATCAAACTTTACACAGAAAAAAGTATAAAGTCTGAGAATGAAAGGCGAAATAAAATTTCTAAGTATCAAAACGGATAAAATAGTTAATTGAATAAAATTTTAACGCGGCAGTATTCGCATAAATATTCATTCCGGCCCCGAACTAAAGTGTTCATTAAATTTAACCAAATCAAATCAAAACCAAAATTACCATGTCTCCACAAAGTTCTGTGTTACTCTTAACACACCGAGTTCAATCTAAGCTGATTTCGTATTTCGGCCTGTTTCCAACTGACTGACATACCGACGGACAGACATTGCAGAACCAGCAGGTAATTTTAAGTTTTGTTCGAAATTAACTTAAAGGTCAAAGTTAAATAAAAAGTTCAGTTCCTACTTCTAAAAAACATACCTCTTTACATTACAAAATTAGTCTTTCATTGCAAATATCCGTTAAAAATTTTAAAGTGTTCACATGTTCCTAGTTTGTACAATCACGTATATAAATATCACACAACGCAGGCACGAGGTAAGATAAGACAAATCACGTACTAAAGACATCGACAGATAATCAAGGCATGTTATATAAAAGGTATATCAGTCGTAAAGCTGATAACGTTAGACTGTAAACAGCCTATATTTGTGACAGTCACACGCATAAATTAGTAGTTTTCTTCAGTACAGTCACTGTGCTACCTTTAGAAGATACAACAAAATTATGTCTTACTGTTTGGGATAACTCAGGGTTATATACTGTTTCCACATAACCTGACCTTCATATTTACTGTAAATCGTGTGTCAAACGTACACTCTATGCACATTTAATAACGTCACACCACACTAACCCACCATCATGTTAGCCATCGTGGAACAAACCAATCAATAATCAGTTCTGGGAAGAGCTGAAGAAGTCCCTTGTAATTTACACATTACAGTGTACACGATAAGCTATTGGGAACTAAAAATTAATATTTTGAAATTGCTTATTCCTTGCATTTATAATCAATTACCCACGAAGACGGAACAAGCCTTTACAGCTTATACCCTGCTCTTGCTGCCAATGGTGACTATATACGTGTGAGTGCAAATGTTAAAAGAAATGGAGGTAACTTATTCCATAACATTTCTAGTAGGAATGTACCTGCCAAGGTCTATCTTCATGTAAACAGCTGTCACTGACGACGATGTAAGTGATCACTTGTATTTCTGAATGCAATAACAGATAGGCCTAAGCTTGAACTCTCTGAACTGCTTTGCGAAGGAAGTCGATGTCACATCCTGTTGCCCTTGTCGTCAACTGACAGTAAGTTGAGTCGTGCTTTGCGAAGAAAAGTCGATGTCACATCCTGTTGCCCTTGTCGTCAACTGACAGTAAGTTGAGTCGTGCTTTGCGAAGAAAAGTGGATGTCACATCCTGTTGCCCTTGTCGTCAACTGACAGTAAGTTGAGTCGTCTCTTCTCAGAGATAAGCGTCAGGCACTTAACGCAAGTGTTGGCTCACGGACAGCCGTGTTCCCACTCATCGCATGACGATGTGCGTCTGTTTTGTTTTGTCATAGCAACTTCAGCGTGGTTGTGACGCTCGTTATGCCGACAAAGCGATTCAAGACCCACTTCCTGACCGTTACATGTAACGTTAGATTTCAGTTTTGGTTAAAACCATAGCTATAGGACATCCACGAATGTCCACGAAGTCACACATTAATTTCTTTCTTCACCCCTTCACTGCCAGGATAGATTACACCAACAGCATACAAGCTGGTTCCTGCTTTGACTTCAATGACATTGGTAGTGTGGTTTATTTCATTCACTAGTCACCCTATGGCAAAGTGCAGAATGATTCATTATGGCGCGAAATTTAAATGCCTGCGTGGAGGATCATAGCCTCTAACACAAATGAGTACCCGGCACATCTCCTGCTGAGTAAATGCGGACGGTGCGTACGGCTGACAACCTTACCACCTTCATGTGCCGATTGTCTAGAAATTCTGGAAGCCTCAACCTCATGAAACCTTAAGGGCCTGTCCATGCAGGATCATTTAATGCAAAGTAACAAGTGATGTTCACCGTATAACAAACCATGGAGGCCAAGAGGGGGAGTAGTATAGTTCTACTGTTTCTTCAACCTCGGCGCTAGATGGGAGTGGGTGGCCAATGTCACCCCTCGGCCGCTTTACCCCCCGGGAATGAGACTAGGTAACCTTTTGTATAGGAGGCTGGATGGGGCCCAGGGCCGGGCTGAATGGGTGCGGAAAATCTCGCCCTCACCGGAATTTGATGCAGGATCATACAGCAACTAAAAAAACATTCCATGTCATTCGAATGCATACAGTAAAAATATTAAAAATAGTTTTAATAACTTTGATTTACGTGAAACAAATCCCACTAACTTCACTGTGTTTAGAATTGTGCAGATTTTGTTGTTGTTTCAAGGCGGTATAATGTATCCATTAAACAGCAACACAAATTAAAACACAACGTGAGGCGGCGGTCTTCTCGGTTTCTACAACGATTCTGACGCATCCTAAAGATGGAAGCAGCACGTTCCTCCGAAACGTCGAAACAAAATACAAAATGCTGGTGTCTATATTGAAGTCTGACTCTAAGTGGTAGTGTAGGGGCCTGAATATGGTACAAGAATTATAGCAACTTAGCATTCCGTTTACGGGGTAAAGGTAAAGGTAAAGCAATCCCATTACAGGCCCTTAGGGTTCCAGATTTCTAGACAATCGGCATATGAGGTGGTAAGGTTGTCAGCCCTACGCACCGGCCGCCTTTATCCCCAGGAAATATTTCTGGTACTCATTTCTGTTAGAGGCTGAGTCGACCCCAGGGCCATAGTGCGGCCGGAAGGATTACGTCAATGAAAAATTCCAATGACACCATCGGGAATCGAACCCGCGACCTTCCGGCTGGTAGCGTAGTGCCTCAACCAACTGCGCCACCGCGTGCATTTACGAGGTACAGCTATTAAAATCATGCACAATGCTTGCAATCAACCTGTAGATCTCAGATGAAGGCGAGTGCGTGTCTGCGTGTCTTCACTGAGCGGAAAGTCTAATATGGGGAAAGTGTTTGCGTCAACCACTGGACTGGAGGCGGAGGGGACATGATGGACAAAATATTTAGCAGCCTTTGCGCCACGGCCCTCAGGCAATTACCTTTCTGACTTGGATATCCTGTCTCATCAAACAAATTGGAATGTTTGCTAGTTAATTATTATTATTATTATTATTATTATTATTTACTGCAATTGGGTTTTCACCCGGTGGCAGTAGTCCTTACACTAGTACACACAATACAAATGGACATATAAATATACATAAAATTAACAATACAAAATAAACTATACACAATTACAAAACAAAATACATACAGTAAATACAAGTACACACATTATAACACCGTACACACAATAAAAACATCCACACCTTGCAAAAGCATCCACTCCTTACAAAAGCATCCACACCTTACAAAAACATCCATACCTTACAAATACATCCACACCTTACAAAAACACCCATACACATACAAAACAAAATACATACAGTAAATACAAGTACACATATTAGAAAAACCCCGTTCACACCTTACAAAAACACCCATGCACATACAAAACAAAATACATACAGTAAATACAAGTACTCATATTAGAACTCCGTACACACCTTACAAAAACACCCATACACATACAAAATTAAATACATACAGTAAATACAAGTACACACATTAGAACACCGTACACACATTACAAAAACATCTGCACCTTACAAAAGCATCCACTCCTTACAAAAGCATCCACACCTTACAAAAACATCCACACCTTACAAATACATCCATACCTTACAAAAACACCCATACACATACAAAACAAAATACATACAGTAAATACAAATACACATATTAGAAAACCGTACGCACCTTATAAAAGTGTCTAGCTATTCAATTACGCAGTCACTTCTTGATTAGCTTGATTAGCTCGTAATTTGTACATTAGCTTAGCAGATATCCAAATCGATAGCTCAGTAGACATTTATTTAACTAATTAGCCCGGTCATTAGTTAGCTGATTAAAGGTAAAGGTAACGTTAACCCTGAGCTAATTAAGTACCACGCAATACAGACTTAGGACAGAGTATGTGGCCACACGCATTTCCACGTATTAAGTTGGGCTACAGAAGGAAATATTTATTCTACAACTGCTTACTGGTTAATTTTGTTGCTGAATCACTTGGTTAGATATTAATGAATTGAACAAGTAATGAAATAGTTAAAAAGGGGAGTTATCTATTTAGCTGTAATTTGTATTTAATATCACATTATTAGTTACTATGTTACATTATGTCACATTATTAGTTACTATGTTACATTATGTCACATTATTAGTTACTATGTTACATTATGTCACATGATTAGTTACTATGTTACATTATGCCACATTATTAGTTACTATGTTACATTTGTCACATTATTAGTTACTATGTTACATTATGTCACATTATTAGTTACTATGTTACATTATGTCACATTATTAGTTACTATGTTACATTATGTCACATTATTAGTTACTATGTTACATTATGTCACATTATTAGTTACTATGTTACATTATGTCACATTATTAGTTACTATGTTACATTATGTCACATTATTAGTTACTATGTTACATTATGTCACATTATTAGTTACTATGTTACATTATGTCACATTATTAGTTACTATGTTACATTATGTCACATTATTAGTTACTATGTTACATTATGTCACATTATTAGTTACTATGTTACATTATGTCACATTATTAGTTACTATGTTACATTATGTCACATTATTAGTTACTATGTTACATTATGTCACATTATTAGTTACTATGTTACATTATATCACATTATTAGTTACTATTTTACCCGGAACTTTTCCGTCACCAGTTACCCAGCGCGGTACTTACCTCGCCAGTTCACAGTTGCAGTTTCATAAATTTCTTAAGTTTCAACAAAACTGTAAGTGAGATCCGCGCTCTTCTGGGATATTACGCGGCGTCGTGTGGTAATTGTTTACCGACGTTTCGGGACAACGTATCGGTCCCGCCTTCAAGGGTAAATAAGATAACGTCTAGCAAAAAATCCACTGACTTCCCGCTGCTCTAAATTTTAACCTGCTACAAGTAAAGTAAGAGAGAGAGAAAAAAGCTTGTGCTTATATGAACTTAAAAGTTTGCTGCTGCTGGCGCTAAGTGCATTACAGACAAATCGCTGGTTTCCACCGGCTATGTGCATCTTGCGGCAAGTTTTCACGAAACACATTTTGGGGATTAAATCTGCATTTTTTACAAAATGAATAAGCTGTACTATGTATTGATGTAGCAAAGCTTTAGGGCCTGTTCCTCTATTCAGATCTGAGGTGGATTCCTACCGGGGCTCTTCCGGTGTCCGCCTGACAGTTTAGTGTAACAGGGGCTTAAGAACATTGTTACACCCAGCATTACATTTCCTTTTATGCAATGTTTACAGTTTTGATATTTCAAATGAAGTATAAGAAATACATAAAAGTTACATGATAAGGGATTTCGTAATTTGTTACTTTCATTAACGGCCACTAGTGCGATTACATCAGTGAAAATGAAATGGGCTGGATATACAGAATGCAAGGGAAAGATGATAAATTCGTATAAGTTATCAGTAGGATACGTTGAAGGAAAGAGACGAGTTAGACACATTCGCAAAGATATATAAGTTATAATATTAAAACGGATCTTCGAGAAAGAATGTGTGAAGACGTAGACTGGGTTAAACTGGCTTGGGACAGAAGCCAGTGTAAAGCTGTTGTAATCAGCCTGCAGGTTTTATAAAAGCCGGTGAATTTATTGGCCACCATAAACACTGACAAATGTATGAGAAGTAATATGCACAAAAAAAGTTAGTATTTGTACATGTTTATACTCCAGAATACTTTAAAAATCGAAACAGCAACAAAAAACCATATCGATACATACTATTGCTTCGATTCGAATGATAATGCTACTGACATAAGCTACAGCTTTAGCATTGTGGCAGTTGGATCTAGTTGCAGTGTCCATGAATTTTTGTTTACAAGTGATTACAATGCTGTACGTGTTCTGGCATTACATAATTCCGTTGTACCTGCAGACTGGTGGACAATTACACAGTGATTAACAGATTGTCTGCGTCACAGCATATGTTCTACCTAGCTGTATGAGAGTATTACTTCATAAATCGCTCTTGTAAAGGCAAAAAAATGTCATCCCTTCACCCATGCACAACCCTACGGAGGGGCGTACGTATATGACATGGAGGTTAAGCTCCACCACAGCTAAACCTCACCACTGAAGCTCCGGCTTTTTTGCCCCTAGAAAATAGCGGCAAGTAAGCATTTGATAAAAAGCTTGGTGGACCCCAGATATGGCTTGAATATTGGGGGGGGGGGGGGGAGTTCCCCTGCCTTTATTATTAACCGGTCTCTTTAATTCCAGGATTTATTTGTAAACAGAAATCGTTTAGATCAGATCCACCAGGGTGAGTTACGCAACCCGCGGCCACATTTTTAAACTTCATATATAACCATAAAAATTACACAATAATTTAGGAGAACAGGTGTACCACCTATAGTGATTTTTACACGTGCGGTCCGCGAACTAGCCATAAATAGCTAATGTAGCCCATTGCCAGAAAAGATTGGATATTCCAGGTTTCGATATTCCTTAAGACTCACACATGACTGAGAGATTTATTGCAAGAATTCTACCTACTTCATGCTCCTAGCGGTATTTGAACCCACGTTCGAATACTGAAAGCGCCTAGATTGCTTACTGAACAACTATCTCCACGTACTATCATTAGTGTGACTATAAATTTAAGTTTACATAATTTACATTTTTCAGCTACATGTACGGTGGGCTTAGGATTTGAATTTAATTTCCATTACACAAGTATTTGCCCGTGAGTACGGTGTTTTGACAGCGATGTAGCGGAAGACATCTCTGATATGACGATGCATAACTGGGCAAACGTATCCCGACGTTGCGAGACAACGTATGTCTTCGTCGTCAACGACAGATATGTTCTGGAAGAATGCACAACATACCGACATATGACACACTGACATACCGACATATGACACACTCGAATATTGGGATATTACGTTGCCTCGAAAACGCCGGGATCCGATTACCCTTTGATGCAGCGACATATTCCGGTAGAACGGAATCCTCAAGTATTTGTTACACCAAGAAATGTGTTAAATCGCATCTCTGATGTTCGCATGTCAAGGGGACTGTCAGAGCTCAGCACGCGAATGCCGCGTTCGAAGTTCAACGTACTTGGCAGTTAAATTCCAGTAATGATAAATATTTAATTAGTTGTATTAATATATTGATTGGCACGTCCACATCGGCGTTCTATAATGGTATATGTCAGACAAAAGCCATGTTACGGCCGCGTGATACGTGTACAGCCTCTGGGCGCTAAATTAGTATAATGTTAGATACGTTCTTCAGGCGGTGAGTATGAGAATTACCGTCGTGGTGAGACGTGATGCCGTGTAGTTTGGTAGAAATTTACCAAAGTTTAGAGGAAATCCCATGCCTCCATTTCCAGTTTAGAAGATTATTATTATATATATTACATTATTCATCATTCATTCCGTCGTCTGTCTTGCGACAGGTCCATAGCCTCTTCCAAAGCGAGTTCTCCACACAGTGTGATCTAGTGCTTGCTCTCTCAATTTCCAGTATCTTCTCTTTTCCTTAAGGTCATCCAGTAGCTGCTTACGTCTTCTTCCTCGTCTTTCCGTCACTTCTTCATTCATTCATTCATTCTATCTTTCTTTCAATAACACGTTTCAGAAGGCATTTCCTACGCAAGCTGTGACCAATGTTATATTATATCATATATTATTACATACATTACGTTCCATTCTTAGTGTATTTCCTCACGTTCTCACGTCACGTGTCTGTTACATCAGACTTGTGCAGAGTTAAGATTATGAGGTTGTGGGTTTTGTAATTACTTGGATCATATTGTAATTTAAAACATTATAATTCTGTACGTATTATAACATTATATTCTGATGCTGCGCCTAGGATAGGTTGGATTATACACTGATAACAGAGATCTGTTACGTCACAGCCTATGTGGCATCCTGCTCTATATCATCTTCACTGTCGTCTGCCAGCGGGCTTGTGAGCCTGTGCAGCCAAAGTCGTACACACTCTACTTGGTGTTAACATTTGCCTTTAGTTCCGTAGCAAAACACAGAGAGAAAGTAAAAGTGGAAGTAAAACGTTTGCAGAAACTCACTCGCCACACAATTACACACACACACATGCACACACACACACACTGTCGCAATAATCTCACTCATGAGTCAGTAACGGTCACAAAGTCGGTCACTCATTCGCACACTCACGCTATCATGAGAGAAATTATTCATGTGATAGCCTTCTCGCACTACGCCACACACACACACACACACACGCACACACACATAATCTAACACAATTTCGCGACCAAAAAGAACGTTTGTCTGACCAACACGCAGAGATGTAAAACACCAAGACCACGGCTACAAACCCTTTAAAAACTAAATCAATATGAAGGCATTTTTTGACCAGTGCTCGTTGATATCTGAGACATTTTTTTTTGTTTGAATGTTCCCAGGCTTCGCCCGCTTGTCCTTCTGATTAAGAGAATTAATAAAATAAAGATGAGTTTTGAGCATTGATAAAATAATACTGATAAGGAAAACCCTGTCCCACTGTCAGTTTATCCATCAAAATCTCACATGGAATACACCGGGATAGAACCCAGGCCTCCTCAGTGACAGGACGACAAATAACGGCCTGAGCCAATTTAAATACTAAAACCAACGTAATGACATATTCATAAGCAGTTCGTACCTCACAGAGAGCACCGTATGTTTCCATTAGAAACCGCTGTTTTTGTGACAATCATAAGGAATACATAAACACACAGCACTGGAACAATTCTGAGTTTTTTAGGCGTTTGCAAAATTGCGAAAAGCGACTATTAGATTCGTCATGTCTGTCTGTCTGTCTGTCTGTCCGTCCGTCCGCATGAAACAAGTCGGCTCACACTGCACGGATTTTCATGAAATTTGATATTTGAGTATTTTTCGAAAACCTGTCAATAAAATTCAAGTTTCTTTAAAATCTGAGACGAATAACTGGTACTTTACGTGAAGACCTATCTACATTTACGATACCTCGCTGAATTCATCTTAGAATGAGAAATGTTTCAGAATAAAAGTTGTAGAGAAAATCAAAACACGCGCTTTATATTCAATAACTTTTTCCGAAAATCGTGCCGTTTATGAGATAATGTGAAAAAATATGGTAGAGCCAGACAGGCCACAGATGACAATATAATATGGCGCATGCGCTTTGCATTCTGGATAACTAAGGCTACAGACACACACTCGAAATAAGTAATAGTTACTGCTTTTCCACGGCAAAAATGGTTACGCGAACGCGCCTCAATGTGACTTTTATACGCACATTGCCTGTCTTGTAACGTTAAACCTCGAGCTACGTACAGTAACCACCAGGCTACAAAGTGCTTCTGCTGGGTCGCCAATTCTGCTGTCACTCTGCGACATACTATTTCTTGTTTCGGAGCCACAAAATACGAATTTACACTGCATCAAACCTGATGACGACAGAAGAGAGGTTCAAAATGAATTTCGCCGCAACGAATATACGTTATGTATAATGCATATCGCAATAAATGTCTAATGCATTTTGTAGTGGTGCTGAGTGCATGTGGCATCTCCACACACATGTATCGACTCAGATCCACAGAATAACACACAAAAGAACAGCATAAAGCACGGAAACTAAAAAGTACCAGTGACAATAACACAAAGCTAATGTAACAGGAATATTATTGTAATCACACCATAAGTAGTCAGCTGTTTAATAAGTGTGTTACCGTTGAAAGTTACTCACGCTGGGTGAGGTCTTATTTCGACAGCTGCTTACAGCCAGGGATCGAATTGTATCACAATAGAGGCGTGCTATTGTCTCCGATTGTTGCTGGTTTTCTTAGCACAACAACAAGGATAAAGCTTTTAATTTGGTTTCACCTTTTATTAGTTACAACAATGTGTATATCAGAGCTGGCTGCAGACTGCTTTTCTCAGAACCCAACTGTCTCCAAGAAATGTTCGGCTACACGATATTGTCAGGCTGTAAGGTAGTGTAGAGAAGAGGGATTTTGATGTTACTCGCGGAGGAGGCAAGTGCTCTTGGTGCCGGCTAAGACGGAGGTATAGCAACGTGCTGTGTGATAACAGATTGCAGTCGACCAAGTTACATGTGTGTAGATACAGTAAATAAATTGATATTAAATTTATTCTTACTACAAGACTGGCTAGACTTAAAGTCCGACTTAGGGAGCCTATAATAATAATAACCATGGCTCGACAGCCCTATATGGGCCTGGGCCTCCTCTATTCATGCCGTAAGGTTCTACGACATGGGACCGACGGCTTTACTTCCCCTCCGAAGGAAGTGGTGCTCCGGATTTTTATCACCCTTAAAAATCCATCGACCTCGGTCGCGATCGAACCCTCGAACCTTGGGTCCAGTGGCGAGCACGCTAACCACTAGTCCACCGAGGTCGACACATAGGGAGCCTACACGTCAAATATTCCCTGAGGTGGAGCATGTGAAACGTGAGCTAGTCCTTTCTCTTTGAGCGTAAAAGCAAGCGTCGGCCAAATTGAGGAGAAAGACTGTAACAAGTGATTGAGACTTTTCTCCATAATTGCCACTACCATGTGAGGCGAACACAAAGCACAGCGTGCGTACACAGGACGAACATGAACTGTGGCTCAAGCTCGTGGTAGTATGTAGCGTGTATAAAAGGTACAACGAGTTCTGCCTTTTATACATAAGCAATATCAACAACTGAGCCGACTGCAGACTGTGGAACCATGTAAATAGTGGCTTGTCACTGGCAGTTGTTTTAAACCTGGCATACTTCCCTCCCTGAGGATGGTGCGCTTGTACCGAAACATGTCGCAGCTACGTGTTTAACACTCACATGTAACTAATAACGCGCATTTAGTTGGTGCAACAAACTGAATACATTTCTTAAATAAGTCCACTTCCGTTATGTTTGACATTATTCCACTGCTTTAGTTAAAGCCTTTACGCAGTTGTTCATGTATACCAGAAAACTCACAACATAACGGGACTCAAAACAATTTACACAAATATACGTCAAATATGACAGTGTGCTTGTCCTCGTTTGTACAGAAGTGAACACAAAATCCGACAGCATGTCTGCTGGATTTGTTGGAATTGAACTGCGGTCTCCCCACTGTCTTAATTGAGAAAGGCTTAACCCCACAGGAAGCCCTGTAATGAGCAAACCGTCTTCCCATAATGAACTTCGGGACTTCCCCGTCGTTCTCTGGAGTCCAAAAGTCTCTTTCAGCAGACACACAGACTCTGACCAAAGTTTGCAATACAATTTTCAGTACGTAACATGAATATCAGACGGCGGGACAAATTATGTTCCTCTCGGATGCTGAACTAAAATTTAAGTAGGAAGAGTGAGGAGAGGAAAATAAGGAAATGGATAAGAAAAGGAGATTAAATGGATAAAGAGGGGAATATTAATGTGTTGTTTAATCAGCGACGCGGTCCGTACCTGGAGACCACACAACGTCAGAATGATCAGTGAAGCCTAAATTGGAAAACACGTGGAAAAAAGGCAGTTGGTACTTAAGTGGAGATAATACCGCTGAATTTGGTAGGCGGAAGGCTGATACAAACCAGGTAACACCAGTCAGGGCGGACCGTCTGTGAGCCAACCTCCCAAACACGATGCAGGAGTGATAATGCTCTCGACAGAGACGTTACGACGGAAGGAAGAACAATAAAAATAGGAAGAGACAAAGAACAAGTGAAAGTAGGATGTAAAGTGGAAACCAACTATAAATGAAAAGGAGGAAAAATGTGAAGGCGAAAATGAAATATAGTTATGGCTTATGAAGACTCAGATCGTCTTGAATGTTAAGCTGCGACTTTGACTCCTTGAAGATGACGATGAAGACATCATGAATTTTAGAAACGTCGGGAACTACGTACTTATACAAAACCACTGCATAACATCCGAGAAGACTTGAATCTTCACCAGCACCGCTGTGATAACCTCACATCTGGGACATGACTAAAATTAATTTTTATGCCACCTCCGAGCCTGCAAAGTAATAAAAACATCGTCACTGACTCCTTCCTAATGACTTGGTTTGAAAACAATATTTAGATTTCGAATCCTGTTTAATTGGTTGTCATTATTTATTCATCCACCAGTCCACCCGCCGAGTCATTACTTCACTCATGTTTCAATTCATCATTCATAACGATCCGATCACTTTAATGCCACCTTACACAACACATTTCCTGAGAGTTTCAATACAATCCATCACAGCGGACGATATCCATGTTACAAATCTAAACTCGGAAAAGAGCTATTTGAAATCAGATGTTCATATTCACGCAGATAAATAATGGGACAGATGACCTATCTTAGAATTTACCATGACTTCTACCATCCGAGTATTTACTAAATTAACCAGCCACAATCACCGAACAATTTTACTGGACAACAATGAAATAAATACGTACAAACAACTCTGAGACATACACTTTCTTTGTACAGCTTTGTAACCTCAAGAGGTTTGACACCTAAAGATTTGATAGAAATAATATCGATAAATTAGCCATGTGCCTATCGCACAACAAGCTGCCACAATATTCACGCGCTACTCCACGCCCTCTTTCGTTGATAGCTTCTTTATTATTATTAAAGAAGACAAGACGTTAATTTCATCTGATTGTTGCCATCTGGTTGTGCTGTGTTGTATCACATGCTCAAGGCTCACCTGTTTCGTCAGCCTCACATCATATCTCAAAGAGAACACAAGCCGTCTCAATTACAAAAACTGTTTCTTTGGTCTGACGGCATACCTCATAGAAAGCACAATTCCAAACTCTACAGTAACCATCGCAACCAGAGTGTCACTCATTCACTAACAAAAATGCATTATGTATTCACAGATGGAGTTCCACTTAGAGTAAGAACCACTTTCTTTGGCATGCGCCATTTTTACTTACGCATGACGTCTTCCATGCGCGCGACCGTGGTGCAAGTTAAGAAGTCGACGTAGAAGCTCACCATCACCAGGCCACCGTTCTCCGCCTGCGAAAAAATTACCACAACCCTCTGAAATGTTACGCTAATCTTTGACATCACTGTCTTCCTTACACACCAGTTGCATGTACTTGCTACGTAATGTAAGGGAGATAATGCTGATAGTGACAGCAGGGGGCGGCAAACTCTCTCTTCTTTAGTGGATATGACAGGCAAATGGAAGTTGGTGATAAAATTTTCTGTTCCCTGCCACATTCCTCTCCATCTTACCTTTCTTTGACGGTACATCAAGCATATAAACGTATCTTACGGCTTTTCCCTGCATAAGAGCCAACAACATTACTCCACAATTGAATATTATTCTGAACATTAAATCTCATAAATTTATGTGTTCGGAAAGCAAGAACTTACTTATGTCTGTAAATGTTTTTAAAAATATGAGACTAACGGAAAAGTGACATTTATTTACCTGGAGTTATATCTTTGGAACAAAAAGAGAAAACCTGTCTCTTGTGACAGTGCATCATAAATACAATTGTAGAATGTAAACATTTTGATGGGAAGTGTCAAACCGAATTAGCTCCTTCGGCCTGAACGTGCAGTGTACAAAGAAATACAATCCCAAACCGTCAGCACACATTCCTGTCACTGTATCTCATTTCTAGTTTCCGATTCGGAGGACACAACATCGTCTACGTGAGCCGCCATTTCTAAATAATGGCATTACACATTTCTTAACATGAAAAAAGCAACTTCCAGTACCATAAAAGAGAAAATTGTTAATAATATCACGAAAAGTCCGTAAATAATTACAAACAACACTGCGTTAACAACCCAGAATAATGAAGACTTAATCCCTAAATGTTGGGATGAATATTACGAAGGAAAGACCAACAAATGAATGTTCTTAACTTAGATTATTTCGAGTCAGGACTATAGGAAACAGTGCTTACGTGTGTGTTTTCTGCGAGTACTGGCAACTATTATTGTCAGGCGAAGGACCGGCTGTATACTGCTTTACGTACTGACAGGAACAGACATGAGCTAAGACGGCTGTCTGATTTTGTTACGGAAGACAGTATGTGTACGTCCTTCAACTGGTTACCGCTCTTCATGTCCTTCTAAATTAACATTTTGGGACGGTATCAACTTGAGGACCCTTTCTGGTGGTGAGCACTACTTTCACAGTGTTATCTATAGTCCCCAGGGGTTATTCGTTTTTACGCATGTTCGGAAAATTGCGAAAAGCGATTATCAGTTTCGTCATGTCTGTCTGTCTGTCCGTCCGTCCGCACGGAACAACTCGGCTCCCATTGGACGGATTTTCATGAACATTTAATGTTTGAGAATTTTTAAAAAATCTGTCGAGAAAATTCAAGTTTATTTAAATCTGACAAAAATTATGGGTATTCTACATGAATACCTTTGTACATTTATGACAATATCTTGCGGAATTCCTCTCAGAATGAGAAATGTTCCAAACAAACGTTCTAGACAAAATCACAACATTTCATTTCAATAATTTTTTTTTCCGAAAATTGTGCCGTTTATAAGACAATGTGAAAAAAAAAAAGATGGTACAGCCAGACAGGACACAGATTACAATATAGTAAGATGCAATAAAGATGCGACTTTCATGCAGGATAACGAAGGCAGGAATACACACACGCACACACTCATAATATGTAATACTTATTGCTTTTCCATTGCAACAACGGTGACGCGAACGCGCCTCAATTTTGCATTATACGTACATTACCTGTCTTGTTAAAAAAATGCTGAACAAATTTTGAACTGTTATTACAGTTCCGGAAAGGTTTACGTTTTCGTTGAAATGGGCCAAAAGTACTTTCCACTTCGACTGAAGTAACTTTAGAACACTCCGGGCAAGTCAGTTACGCAGCTTAAATACTGATTTCGGCAAGTTTGGTTTTTCTTATTTTTTAGTTTTGTTCAGATGAGCTGTTCTGCTCGTATTATACTCAGTTCTTGTTTTGTTTTATAAACAATTTTTTAAATAAATATTTCTCTTCCTGCGTAGGTAAAAGGAACATTTGCTGTGTTCTTTATTCCCTGATATTAAAGGCCTGATCACGAGGGACTGCATTGTTAGTAGAAAGAATACTCTTTAAGCGTACTGATAATTGACTGGACTCAGTACTATCCTCGATCGGTCAGATAGCTCGGGCCTTGTTATATGCTGACGAAGTGACGGAAGGACGGGCATTAAAACACTGCTAGACGCTTTCAGATAGACACACAAAAACCAGCATGAAGAGAGTTAATCCATGTATAAATTAAATACCAGACATAGAGAGGATTCTTCTGCTGCAGAGAATAAAAACACTCAGTTTCCTACAAACTTTCAGAATGGCTTCTCATTAATTTTTATCGTCTTTCATGCAAGGGAAGGAAGGTGTTTTCTAACACGTGTACTACCGGGTTTATAAACTTCATGTCTCTTTATAAAGTTAGGAGCGATCTGTTTAGAAACTTAGATATTGGTTTTTCCATTAAGACCATATAAAACCTCTTATCTCAAATAATTAAGGGGTTGTAGGTTAAAAGAATTTTGCGTCGTTCAGTTGAGTCTCGCAGGGAGATGGTTTATTGGAAAAACGAAGTGTTTGCTCAGTAATTAGTTTCTGTGTTATATTTTATTCCAAGATTTAAGACTAAAATAATTTTTATGGTATCAGTATCAGTGGCGTGCATAATATCAATAGGAAGGAGAAACTGAAGTCAACGACACACGGAAAAGGCTACTCTGAACCACAATCCCTAACTCATTAACTCTCAACACGCGAGTGGGCCCGCTATGGTGTATTCCTTACGCTACTGCCTTTTAATTTAATCTAGTAACTTCATATAATTGTGGATTTATTATTATTCGATACAATATAAATATTCTATATATTGTGAACAGCTGTATCAGTTAGACTTATTATTTTTTTATTGCCATAATATATCACTTACTTTGTGCTTTGTCACTTAATCAGTTACTAATGTTTATTTTACACTTCTCGTCTTTATATACTTTTTATTGTGCACTTATATTAGGGACTGAATTTCTTATTATTTTTCCAACAACACTTAGGATGAATATCTTTAGCTACATTATCACTCTTAGTTTTGAATTCAGTTCGAGTTAAAATCTTGCAAACCGACGTAATATGTCACACCGTATGCTTATCAGAGCATTATTTCCTACATGTCTGCATTAACCAGTAAATTATTAAGGCTACAGCAAGCGTAATGTAATGTCTTAATGACCTGAACCTGTAAAGCTATCATAAAGGCTTCCGTTTTCGTATACGTAACTGCCCAATACTCAACATCCGTGCTGGAAATTCAGAGTTTTATATTTATCCAAATTAAACTACGTCTTGATGTCAAATGAAAATTACTTCAGTATTTTATATGGTGCCCATAATTTGATATCCTACATATATAAACATGTTCAATATTTCACGTTATTATCACCGTGCATCTTTACTAAACAGATTATATCAAACCAACTGATGCACAATTAAAAACCACTATTTATTGTAGCTTTTATAAAATGTTTGTACCCCTACATATGTTTCAAACCTTAGTTCATAGTCAGGGGATTTTTTTTTGTCTTTAAAAGACACAAGTGACACAAGTGCTGTTTCAGCTTCAAAATTATGTAATTGAAGTGTAGTAGCTTTTAAAGACAAAAAAAAAAACCCTGACGATGAACTAAGGTGTTAAACATATGTAGGGGTACAAACATTTTATAAAAGCTACAATAAAAAAGTGGTTTTTAATTGTGCATCAGTTGGTTTGATATAACATGTTCAATATTATTAATTATACTATCAGAGCGCTCGACAGCATTTCTGTATTCGTATGCAATAATTTAAATTTTGGATTGAATGGAAAATAAAATCTCGTCAGACCCATTGTGTGGCCGTGAGAAGTCCCTCTGCCCTCCCAGTAATCTGTTACAGAAAGTCTGTAATCGTAGGGTGCATTCAACATACGCCTACTTTTAGAATTTCTTTGAGTTAGGTTGGCGGTACTGATACTAAATCAAGAGTCTGTTGCAAATAACGAAACGTATATGTATTTTACTTTTTTATCGCCTCTTTTTTTACCGTTTCATTATTTTTCTCCACGTTTTTGATTCCTTGTTTTTTTGTTTGTTTGTTTTTCATTCCAAATTTATTTACTTATTCCTATTCGTACTATATTAGGTATATATTTTAAAGCTCTTTCTTTCTCTGTAACTTTGTAAAAAAGTGTAATAGCATGAATTGAGGTTGTTTAACTAAATACACATGTACACGTAATATTTGTTCTTAAAACGCGTTAAACCAGAACATAGAATACGAAGAAAAGTAACACAAGATGGAAGGAAATACGAAACGGGTTAAGTACTGGTAGTCACGAATGACTGTTTAACCTCTCCGTCTAATTCGGGGTGTCCCTTTTTCGATTTTTGTTTTGACAGCTATTCTGACTGAAGTGACTGACGGTTTCCCCTGGTCCTTCCTTCCACACACTCGAATACAAGCCATGATGCGTCTTTCAAAACCGTATTTCAATTTCAAGGTGTTTAGCTGAGAAAGTATAATTTAATAAGTAAAGATGAACGCTGCCATTTCACAGTTCAATATTTTTAAACAAAACAGCCGTTTTGCTATATACGCAGCAATTGAGTGGCGTGCCCTCTTAATGACTTGAAATAACACTTTGGTGCTAACACTTTAACCGAAGCTAAAAGTAATTATCGCGGCTGGAACACACAATTTAATGCGGGAGTGGGGGGGAGGCTGTTTGTTGAGGTTGTGTAACCCCTGGGGGTGGCTCCACAGGGGTCGACCCTGTTTTAATTCTCGACGCCGATGTAGAATTCACAAATGTTTTTAAACAGATAATTGGATTGAGCCTGAATCTGTGGACGGTGTTTACACAATCAGGGGAAAGACACTTCTTGCTGCTTGTGCAAATGTTTGTTGTGTGACTGCGTGTGTCGCAGCATCCTGCTGCAAAGCACAAAGGAGCAGCTGTGTACAACGTTACTGTAGATACGTAGGCAAACCGGAATTTCCTTTGATTTCAGGATTCTGCCGCGATGTTGATGAGATCTGCGCTCTTATGGGATATTACGCGGCGTCGTGTGGTAAATGTTTACCGACGTTTCGGGACAACGTGTCGGTCCCATCTTCACGGGTCACGAGACCAAGCAGGAATTTTCTTCTTAATTTTCTTACATAATGCAGATACCTACTTTGTAAATAGAGAGTCTTATAAAGGCTGTATGGAAAAAAAAATGTCGCTAACGATTCACGCACTTTACTTGTCGTAAGGCAATCAGTTCACTTCAAACAACTATTCCAGTTTAGTAAAATATATGAGTCTTTGTCGCCAAGTGAATCAGGACGCCTTCATATTCAGTTTCAGTACACTTATTCTTTTCTGTGGCGCAACATATCAAATCAGGCTTAGGCCGCCTCGCTGCTGAGATTTCTATATCACGCACAGGCACACACACATACACACACACGAACACCAACACTCGGTAGAACTCCTCTGAACGAGAGACCAGCTCGTCGCAGAGGCCACTACCTACACAACACAACAAACACAAGAGACGAACATCCATGCCCTCAGCGGGATTCGAACCCGCAATCACCGTAAGCAAGCGGCTGTAGACCTACGCCTTAGACCGCACGGCCACCGGTATTGGTTTAGTACACTTATTACTGTACCTTAATTTACTGTTTTACTTATCGTACGAATTTAGGCAATAAACACTTCCGGTGCAGCAAAATTATAGCTTCCGTTTCGACCACGCCAAAGCACGTTTCGCCAGATGTACATACTTACCGGCATTACTGACGTGTCAGAGAAGTTGCCTAGTGCGCACGGCGCTCTCATCTGTTTGAGTGCTGCCGACAGCAGTGCATAGGTGTCACGTACATCTAGCACCGAGGTTAAGAATGAGTGGAGATATACCTCTACTTCACCTACATTCCTTCATGACCTGGTCAGGGAAGACTTTACCTTTAATGTCACTTGTCTGAGCTCCTTTTTGTCGACCCCAGTGGCCGCGCGGTCTAAGACATGGGTCTGCGCCCTCCCGCTTGCTGGGATTGCGGGTTCGAATCCCGCGGAGGGCATGGATGGCTGTCTCTTGTGAATGTTGCGTGTTGTTAGGCAGAGGTCTCTGCGACGAGCTGATCCCTCGTCCAGAGGAGTCCTACCGAGTGTTTGGTGTGGCTCAAGTGTGATCGTGAAGCCTCGAACAATGAGGCGGCTTAGGCCCCCAAGGGGCTGTCGAGTCATTAAAAAAGCTCAATTTTAATATTACTTTCGTACTTAATAAAATATCTACTCAAATGGAAGCGTGTGTGTAATTTACAAACAAGGTACTGTTACAGTACTTTCCAGGAGACACGGAGTAAACTCATATAAAACCCTGTGGCTCCATAATTGGTCTCCGAATCGAGAAGAGAATCCTAGACCTTCGAAATAGGAAGCAGGAGCTGTAACCTTTCACCAGCGACCATCGGCCCTGTGACGTACGTCACGTCCATTTCATACATGTCGATTCTCATACACCTGGGATTCCCCACGTCCCAATAACCCATGATACTGAGATTTGCTTGTACATGGTTCCTAATGCCATAGAAGGGATTTATTTTGCGAAACCTTCATGTCTCGTACTCCACTGCACTGACCGACGGTACACAGTTCTGCAGGCCCGAGCAGTGTTGGGTATAGTTTATCAATACGCGGTACAGTCTCCGATAACCGCGTAGAAAGCATGTACATTAATACCATTCCTGCCAATGACAAGAGCATGTTCACTCTTCTTCGTACTTGTATGTGGATTGTTAATCTCAGCTACAAGATGATTACAGTTGGAATGAAAGGGGATGGCGAGTGGAAGAAAATCTTCCTAAAACGGAGAGTGTGCAGATATAAAACCTGCTTTCATGACGTGGAAAATATAATATGTATAGTAGTGAGTACTCCGAAACATATAATATTAATTCATTAAATAAAAAAAATAATAAAACATCCTTAATACGTCGTCTATAAATAATAACATATACAAAATTGTTCATAAAACACCGACAAAATGCACTTCACTTTTACTTTTCATTATATATTAACAGACCCCTACATATGTTTCGGTTTATGCAAAAACCATCATCAGGGGGTACATTAATACATAATATATTATATATATATATTATATATAATAATAATAAATACATAATATTAATAAAAAGTAAAAGTGAACTGCATTTGTCGGTGTCTTATAAACAGTGAACTGTGACATATGCACGTGAGACTAAAAGTACGTTTCACGGATAGTTACGAGCCGCTATTGCGAGCGGTAAGTGAAGTTGCCCCGTGCAACAGCCGCACTATCTACTTACTCGCGTACCGGATAGGCCACCCAGAGTTGACGACCGGGGTACTTTGCTGTCTTGTTACGGTCACGTGATTACGAGCGGCAGTAGACCCCGTGGCAACACGTACTAGCTCACTGTGCGGCTAGTGTCAGTTAGTTTATAGCTTGTTTTGACTCACGGTATTTGATTGTTTGCATCGTTACATCATTAAAAATGGTGTCCAAGTGGAATAGTGAGGAAGTTGTCAAGATTTTAGATGTCCTTACGACAACTTTGAGTGTCTTTGGAACATCCGACATTCCGACTACAATAATAAAATTAAACGCGACAGTGCGATGTCAAAACTAATGGGCGAACTATTAAAAAATAATGTTGCTGTCGAAGGTGTGGATGTTCTAGGAAAGAAAATTAAAAGTAAAAGAACGTGAAGCTTGTGAAGATTGAAAAATCAAAAAAAAAAAAGTGGAGCAGGAGCTGACGATCAATAGCAGCATCAACCACTTCATCAACAGCGTTTTCCCACATTGTCCGACAGCAGTGCCTACTTCCCAGTAACTGACCCGGCCTAGTGGCAATACAAACTTACCCGGTAACCTACTTGCCAGCTCGACTTACCAGCTCGTAAACTATCCCCGTGAAAACTAACCTTAACATAAAATATACAAAAGTTATATTATACGATAGAGACTTCGTAATTGCACTCACACTTCACTGACGAAAAAAAAGTCAAGGGAAGATACATATTACATCGCTTTACAATTACTGACTACATAATAATTATAACTAATGCAATAATAAATAACAGTTACTACTTATCAGCGCGAAGGTGTATATATTATATATATAATTTTAATTTCTAAAATTGAGACCTCAATCAGTTCATACATAATTTTTATATAACTGTAACACAATACATTTTATATTACTGGTTCGCCTGAAGAAGACTATGTTTGGCCGAAACATGTTGCCTAATTGAGAAGACATATTAATTCATTCATTCTGCAGTCTGTCTTACGACAGGTCCGTAGCCTCTTCCAAAGCGAGTTCTCCACAGGGTACGATCTAGTGCTTCCTCTTTCAATTTCCAGTATCTTTTCTTTTCCTTAAGGTCATCCAGTAGCTGCTTACGTCTTCTCCCTCGTCGTCCCGTCATTTCTATCCTTCCCTCTAACTTTCCTTCAATCACAGTTTCAGAAGGCAGTTTCTACGCAAGATGTGACCAATCCAGTTAGCCTTTCTTCTTTTTATTGTATGTACGATATTCCTCTCCTCCTTAACTCTGTGTAATACTTCTTCATTTCTCACACGATCGGTCCAACTGATCTTCTCCATTCTTCTCCAGCACCACATTTCAAAACTTTCCTGATACTTCTGATCTACTTTCCGAAGTGTCCACGTTTCAGCACCATACAAAGCTATGCTCCAAATGTAGCACTTTACTAGTTTCTTCCTTAAATTTATACCACAAAAACAGGTTGTGTTGACGGTGATTAAGTACCAATTTATGAACGAGAAATTATTGCGCAGAGAGGAGCAAGTATATATAACACTGCGATGCGCCAATGCTTCCACCGAACTTGCCACACGACTTATCTTAGAACCACAAACTCATAAATATATTTGTTATACTGCAGACACATTATTTAACGTCATAACTGTTGTTCGTCCACTCCCGTCGGCTGACTGACGCCTTAGCTATTAAGAACCACGCATCCGTGAATGCGCGATTCGTGATAGAGTGACTGCGTGATTACGCCATACGGGATGGCGCTTTTTCAAATGCGAATTCTGGGCGTCACAGTGTTATTCTCATTACAGTGTATAGGCGACGAATCTTCGACAGGCCTGGTTATATTCCAGGCTTGTGAATTGCGTAAAGGAGTTAGGGTAAAGACGGACGCAGCGAAGATCTGATAGGATACAGCATGGTCGGTATGGGAAATTACTGACCAGTTAGACACGCTACTGAGGGTGACAGGCGTCACCCAAATTTTTAGTTCTCACACTTGTAACGGTCAGGCCACGTTTACCAAATAGAGGTTTTCTATGAACACTCCAGCCCATAAGAAAACGCGCTATTACAAATGGTAGAAGAAAAATAAAAAAAGTCGTGTGTGTGTGTGTGTCTGTGAAATGGGGGTCAGGTTCTCATTCCATCAGTAAAACTGGCGAACTTCCACCTCCCTCACACCACGACCCCGTGACCTGTTCCCCATACTGTATTACCATTTATGACCCAACTGTAACATGGCGGAATGCATTCCCACCAAACCAAATAAATGCTTTACCCCAAGCATCATCAAAACTTTAACTACTGAACTACAGTGCGCGGACCACGGCTCACGCTACATCGGCGTAACGGCGAGCCCTGCGCCACGCACCTTCACGCAAAAAGCTCCGAATGAAGAGTAAAACAAGTTTCAGATAAAATAACGCAATGACGTCGATTTCGCGGGCTACTTGTAGCTACTGAATTATTTCCGTGACACCTTGTACGAAGTTCATAGAACTCTGGTTTCGAAGACGACACATATCTGGAGTGGGGGCAGGTGGGGGCACATATACCGGTGGCCTGACTTGCTGCACCTCCACTCATTTCAAAGGCTCTGTCGGAAATTACAGTTTTTAGATACTTGTGACGTCATCGTCTACCTCCTACATGAAGCATGGTTTCATTTCCGGAGATGTAATTGTAAAAGACAGTTGTGGCTCTGACGGCCATCTTACTGTTTCTGTCATGTCTGTTTCATGTCGGAGGTAACTTATTTACAGAAGCGTTCTCAGGTCGAACAGTACTGACATATAGACTAGTGCAGTACAGATATAAGGTTCACCCTAGAACAGGCCATGAAGGCCCAGAGGGGGAGTACAGGCATAGCTCTACTCTTTCTTTAACCTCGGCGCTAGATGGGGGTGGGTGGTCACGCCACGCCCGGCCGCTTTACCCCCGAGAATGACCCGGTACCCATTGTATATATATACATATATATGCACATATATACACATATATATATAAGAGCGTAGATAAATATGTCGATGGAGAAAAAACGTGAACTAACCATAAAGTACGATAAATGGGGGCACAGTGGCATGCGAGGTGTGTCTAGGATGTACCCAGCTAACATTTTTGACATGAATAATAATTATGTTACGTGGGCTCTCTTTGTCTCTCCAGCAGAATATTAGGATAATTCGTTAGAACATAAACATATTAGTGTCGTCTCTTAGATCTTTCTTAGTCATCATCCATGTTCATCTAACTCATGGGACGTAAAAACTTATTATATAGGTCAAGGCGCAGTTCAATGAGCTACGTATCAGCCATCATTTGATTTTCATACATGAATTTTGCGCATATTTTTTCTTCGCGTTTCGTTTGCGTAATTTAATAACGCTACTCTGGATCTAAAAACTCCAAAAATATTAGCCGAATAATACAAATGCGGAAGTTCTATAACCCTTTAAACATTAAGATGAGCCTCAGTTGTATTTAAAGATCCAGCTCGTACCGCGCAGTAAACACAGTTCGTCACGGTTATAAAAACCAGTCAGTTAATGCTGTACAGTGAAATAATCGCTGTTTGTTCTGAGATCCACACAAAACACATAAATACAGTCCGTACCGCGCAGTAAACACACTCCGTTTCAGTTATACAAACCAGTCAGTTAATGCTGTACAGTGAAATAATCGCTGTTTGTTCTGAGATCCACACAAAACACATAAATACAGTCCGTACCGCGCAGTAAACACACTCCGTCTCAGTTATACAAACCAGTCAGTTAATGCTGTACAGTGAAATAATCGCTGTTTGTTCTGAGATCCACACAAAACACATAAATACAGTCCGTACCGCGCAGTAAACACACTCCGTCTCAGTTATACAAACCAGTCAGTTAATGCTGTACAGTGAAATAATCGCTGTTTGTTCTGAGATCCACACAAAACACATAAATACAGTCCGTAACGCGCAGTAAACACACTCCGTCTCAGTTATACAAACCAGTCAGTTAATGTTGTACAGTGAAATAATCGCTGTTTGTTCTGAGATCCACACAAAACACATAAATACAGTCCGTACCGCGCAGTAAACACACTCCGTCTCAGTTATACAAACCAGTCAGTTAATGTTGTACAGTGAAATAATCGCTGTTTGTTCTGAGATCCACACAAAACACATAAATACAGTCCGTACCGCGCAGTAAACAAACTCCGTCTCAGTTATACAAACCAGTCAGTTAATGTTGTACAGTGAAATAATCGCTGTTTGTTCTGAGATCCACACAAAACACATAAATACAGTCCGTACCGCGCAGTAAACACACTCCGTCTCAGTTATACAAACCAGTCAGTTAATGTTGTACAGTGAAATAATCGCTGTTTGTTCTGAGATCCACACAAAACACATAAATACAGTCCGTACCGCGCAGTAAACACACTCCGTCTCAGTTATACAAACCAGTCAGTTAATGTTGACAGTGAAATAATCGCTGTTTGTTCTGAGATCCACACAAAACACATAAATACAGTCCGTACCGCGCAGTAAACACACTCCGTCTCAGTTATACAAACCAGTCAGTTAATGTTGACAGTGAAATAATCGCTGTTTGTTCTGAGATCCACACAAAACACATAAATACAGTCCGTACCGCGCAGTAAACACACTCCGTCTCAGTTATACAAACCAGTCAGTTAATGCTGTACAGTGAAATAATCGCTGTTTGTTCTGAGATCCACACAAAACACATAAATACAGTCCGTACCGCGCAGTAAACACACTCCGTCTCAGTTATACAAACCAGTCAGTTAATGTTGACAGTGAAATAATCGCTGTTTGTTCTGAGATCCACACAAAACACATAAATACAGTCCGTACCGCGCAGTAAACACACTCCGTCTCAGTTATACAAACCAGTCAGTTAATGTTGACAGTGAAATAATCGCTGTTTGTTCTGAGATCCACACAAAACACATAAATACAGTCCGTACCGCGCAGTAAACACACTCCGTCTCAGTTATACAAACCAGTCAGTTAATGCTGTACAGTGAAATAATCGCTGTTTGTTCTGAGATCCACACAAAACACATAAATACAGTCCGTACCGCGCAGTAAACACACCTCCGTCTCAGTTATACAAACCAGTCAGTTAATGTTGACAGTGAAATAATCGCTGTTTGTTCTGAGATCCACACAAAACACATAAATACAGTCCGTACCGCGCAGTAAACACACTCCGTCTCAGTTATACAAACCAGTCAGTTAATGTTGACAGTGAAATAATCGCTGTTTGTTCTGAGATCCACACAAAACACATAAATACAGTCCGTACCGCGCAGTAAACACACTCCGTCTCAGTTATACAAACCAGTCAGTTAATGTTGACAGTGAAATAATCGCTGTTTGTTCTGAGATCCACACAAAACACATAAATACAGTCCGTACCGCGCAGTAAACACACTCCGTCTCAGTTATACAAACCAGTCAGTTAATGTTGACAGTGAAATAATCGCTGTTTGTTCTGAGATCCACACAAAACACATAAATACAGTCCGTACCGCGCAGTAAACACACTCCGTCTCAGTTATACAAACCAGTCAGTTAATGTTGACAGTGAAATAATCGCTGTTTGTTCTGAGATCCACACAAAACACATAAATACAGTCCGTACCGCGCAGTAAACACACTCCGTCTCAGTTATACAAACCAGTCAGTTAATGTTGACAGTGAAATAATCGCTGTTTGTTCTGAGATCCACACAAAACACATAAATACAGTCCGTACCGCGCAGTAAACACACTCCGTCTCAGTTATACAAACCAGTCAGTTAATGTTGACAGTGAAATAATCGCTGTTTGTTCTGAGATCCACACAAAACACATAAATACAGTCCGTACCGCGCAGTAAACACACTCCGTCTCAGTTATACAAACCAGTCAGTTAATGTTGACAGTGAAATAATCGCTGTTTGTTCTGAGATCCACACAAAACACATAAATACAGTCCGTACCGCGCAGTAAACACACTCCGTCTCAGTTATACAAACCAGTCAGTTAATGTTGACAGTGAAATAATCGCTGTTTGTTCTGAGATCCACACAAAACACATAAATACAGTTCGTACCGCGCAGTAAACACACTCCGTCTCAGTTATACAAACCAGTCAGTTAATGCTGTACAGTGAAATAATCGCTGTTTGTTCTGAGATCCCACACAAAACACATAAATACAGTCCGTACCGCGCAGTAAACACACTCCGTCTCAGTTATACAAACCAGTCAGTTAATGTTGTACAGTGAAATAATCGCTGTTTGTTCTGAGATCCACACAAAACACATAAATACAGTCCGTACCGCGCAGTAAACACAGTTCGTCACGGTTATAAAAACCAGTCAGTTAATGTTTTGTGAGCAAATAATCGCTGTTTGTTCTGGCATCCATACAAAACGCAAAAATGCACTGCGTTACAAAATACAGAATTTTTTAATGTTAAACATGGTGGTACATAAAGTAACCACTAGGCTTTAAAGGGTTAATTAATTTTTCCACGTTGTGACAGACTCTACTGTTTCTTGTAGGGGAGCAAGATTAATGGGACCATGTTTCAGGTTGACATATGAAAATATATTTTAAGCTACATTAGAAGCGTTGTTTCGACACAAAAAAAAAAACAAATTTTTGCAAAGTGATCAGCAGTTAGCAAAAACTACCCCGCACCTCCGTCTGAAGGTCTGAATTATAAATGCCTGAATTAAAAATTCCTCTTCCTGCTGTAGACGAACTTTATTTCAAAGTCCACCCGAATGTTGTTTTTGTGTTCAAATTACTACCCTAAATTTCCACATCATCAGAATCATCGGCAATAACACACCGCGTGTCTGCATCAAGATACAAATAGGTGTCATGGCGCCGTCTTTTCGACAGTGTGACAAGACTGTGATTCCGTTTTCACAAGACGCAGATAGTTTCTTGAAAGGACAGCAACCAGTGACGTCACAAGAAGGTTTCACGTAGTCAGTTCAATGAAACACTGGCACAGGGCGCCAGTAAATATACGTGTCAGATGTGTCCCTGCGTCTAAGGACCTTGAAGACGTAGAGGATAAACTGCGGCAAACATCCACGCATTCAGACCCATATATAGTATGGAAGGGAATAAAACTGTCCCTGTGCATGCCATGAAGGTGTATACGGGGAATAGGTGTATAGTTCCACTTATTCTTAACCTCAGCACTAGAGGGAGATGGGACTCGGTAACTTTATTCTAGGATCGCTTTGAACAGACTACCCATTGAGAGACAGACAGACAGACAGACAATAAATCTGAACATTATACACCATAATCGAGCGCCTTAATTAATACGACCTAAAATCAGCGAACACAGAATTCAAACAACTGCAATACCTCACACTTCAATATTTATAACATAGCCTTATACATTACCAACATTTTACGTAAAAATGAGATCTCACTTGTTTTATGGTACTTTATGCTGATAATTTCCTCCCAAGTACTTCGTACATAGTGTGTACTACCTGAAGATGGCCAAGTTGGCCGGAACATGTCGTAAAGTATACTAATCTATGATATAATTTATAATAAAAGTTTTTGTTGTGACTGACAGTTGACTTCATTTTTTTTTCTTTTTTTTTTTCCTATGGCTCGACAGCCCTATATGGGCCTGGGCCTCCTCCTTTCGTCGAGGCTTCACGATCACACTCAGACACACCACAGTCGGTAGGACTCCTCTGGACGAGTGATCAGCTCGTCGCAGAGACCTCTACCTGACAACACACAGCACTCACAACAGACAGACATCAATGCCTCCGGTGGGATATTTTTTTTTTGCCTGTCAGGGGTTTTTCCCCTTTGATCCATTTTTGTACTGTTTAAATCCTTTCGTCCTTCATGTCACTTTACGTTCCATGCTACCGTCCTTACAACTAACACAACACAAACATCCATGTCCCCGGTGGGATTTTTTTTTGCCTGTCAGGGGTTTTTTCCCTTTGATCCATTTTTGTACTGTTTAAATCCTTCCTTCACTTTACGTTCCATGCTACCGTCCTTACAACAAACACAAACAAACATCCATGCCCCCGGTGGGATTCGAACCCACGATCCTAGTAAGCGAGCGGCCGAAGACCCACGCCTTAGACCGCGCGGCCACTGGGATCGGCAGTTGACTTCGTTACACTTTAATAAATCTGAAGGCTATCTGGATGTTGTGGAGATGTGACCGATCGATCACGTTACAGCGAATCAAACTTCCGTCAAGGGTGTTAGTTACACCATCTGCTTTGGGGTCCTGTCAAGTGCTGGATCATGGTTATAATGTAACTTACGTTGATGCAACCTACACACACACACACACACACGTTTACAAGTGGTAATGGCTTGAGCTTCTCTTTCGTTCAAATATCCCGTAGGCTAAACTGGCAAATTTCGATGTATTTTAACGATCATTTTATACTTTCATAAACGGAAGAATATAGTCATAATGGCAGCAACTCGCTTTGTGCGGCACTTCCGCCCGCATTAGGCTGATTATCAGGAAACGAGGCAGAGTTTTGACGTCTCAATTTATTTTTAATATACAGAGCGCGACAGCCGGCAACCAGATCGTTACGTGCTCTAAATCACTCGCACAGAGTCAACTCAAATTTAGCACATTTATCTTCTCACATTTCGATTCATAATCCTAATTTCTTTATTTTATCATCATGTCCGCTTCCCCTACAACATTCGTACCATGAACGCCACGCCATTACCAACTACCTCGCAGTTATGTTTCTAACGTCCAAAGAAGTAATAACGTTTCACCTCCAAAACTACTACACGGATTTGGCGATCTGTTTATTTGGAATCTTAAGTTATGGGGCGAATTTATTTTAGATTCATTTCGGTTAAATAAAATCCCTACCTTAGTGAAGATAAAATCCAATATAAATTTTCCCCCAAAACGATACATAAAACTCAGAATAAGATATTACACAAATTATAGTTATACCGCTTATATTTCTTAGAACTTTTCCCATTGTCATGACACCCCGACCACACGTTTCGGAAACTACACGTTTCAGTCTTCAGATGAGAAAAAAACTAACCTCAAACCAAATTAACCACTAATTACAGGTAATTTCCGAAACGTTGTGTGAAGTTGTGTGCTGCGAAAATGAAAAAAAAAATTCCTAATTAATATAAGTGACAAAACCTATGTGAAACCGCAGTCAAAACATTTACACGACTCCACAAATTATAGCCTTGCTGATGCTCTATATATCGTAATTGCAATACTTTTCAATAAGCAAGTATTTAACGAAATTAAAATAACTTAATACTCTTCCCAGTATTATCCACAATGCCATCGGCTCGCATCGACCGATTTGTATCTGCAACTAAGGGAGATATAAGCCAGTAAGGAAGACCACGATTGCCAATAAAGCATACAGATTATGTTTGCTCCAGTGTAGCATAAATTTCACCCTTTCTTGTAATAAAATCTGGTTCGGCAAGACGTCGGTTGTGTAGTTTCGTTTTTCAAGCTATGTACTACATCGTGTTGGTATTTATATACAACATTCATGTTTTGGAATAGTGCTATTTATAAGTACACCATTAAGGCTTCGACATAAATGTTACGATATACACAGCCATGTGTTATTCCTTACCCACAGAACTTTTCCCAACATAAAGAATACTTAATTCCCTACGTGGGATAATTGATCGACTTCTTGCAGCGTGTCCGAGATGACACACACACACATTAAGCATTCGTTCATATCTTACGTATATGAGCACGAGTAACATTAGAAGAAAGTTCGCAAAAAGACATATTTTTTACCGACGCTAAGATTTTGATTGTGGACGTCAAATACTGCAGACGGTCACGTGCCTACGTTCCAACACGTGCAACATGAACGGTGAAAGACCGTGACGGTAGCACAAAATTGAACTACAGAAAGAAACTTAGCCTCGACTAAATTGCACAAACAAGCATCCCGCTGTGTCCGTCCATCTTTTCCCTAATCGCCGCAAGTCATATTACAACATCACAAAGGTTAAGATATGGAAATTACTGGAACTTACCACAAGTCTCAGTATGTGGTCTGGCACGTTGCGGGAAGTATTGCACAGTGCTTGCGCAGAGGAATGTGAAAAGATGACTGGACTACGCGTGGTCTCGAGAACAGCGAGAACAGTCTCGTGGGCTGCGTGAGACAGGTCTACCAATATCCCCAACCGGTTTAGCTCTCTAACCACCACCTGGCAACAGAAATATGCATGTATATGCAACTGTTTAGGTACGAACTGTTCATGAATGACAGTTTTTTTCTGCCATTTGTCGTAGGGTTATTAATAGTGTATGTTACGGAGCCATATGTACGTACATACATTTATTTGTTTCTTCATCTGAGTTCCGGAAAGGTTTCTCTCACAGGCTACAGGGCAAATCTCCTCAGTAGAAATTCAAATTCACCCGGTATTCACTAACTCATGCAATTACACAAGTAGAAAACAAAGGAAATTTACCAGCACATGCAGAACTGTAGATCCTACACAAAAGAATATAAGAAGACAAAAGTTAATGTTTGTAATTGACTTATATTATGTTATTTGCTTGATTGACCATTACAACAGTTTCCATGGGCCTCGCCGTTGAATTTCAAGGAGCTTCTCAATTATCTGCTCGTTTAACTTATTGGTCACTTAAATTCGTCGCGATTCTAATATGTATATGGCCATAGCTTCGGCAGAATATTCTTCATGAAACTCCTTAAAGCACTGCGTCTCTTAACTTACTGAAAATTTCAAAGTTTCTTAAATGTCACATATCGGAAAGATAGTTTTAGCATTAGAGTCCGAAATATAAGTCAGTCGGAGGCCCTAAACACCCGGACTTTATTTTATTTGAACAACGTCTTTTGTCACTTCGTGTCGGCCTGTTTATGGTACAAATCGCAGTCGTTAAATAGTGGTCCTCCCACACGTGCCTTGGAATAGCAGCGGTAAGTGACAAAGGATAATGGTCAGATAAAATAAGGACTCCATACGTCGATAAAATATCGGGAGGCACAAGTAGAGTTGCCGTGCTTTAAGCGAGTAAATATGTTAACTGTAGGAAACAGCAAATAGGGGTAAATTTGAACTTCTACCCAGAAGCTTTTACTCTACAAATAGTGAAAAACACCTTTCCGAAAAGCATTCCGGCTCTTCACAGATAGCGCTTATTTAACACCTGGCATTTGTCATATGCTCTTACCTTTCCGAAGTCCGTGAGTCCTTCCCCTCTGGTGTTGCTCTCGGCTGCGGCTGCTGAGGAAGAGTCTGCCCTACCAAAAAGTACGAAATTAGGACAGATATTGGTGTTACACAGATTTAGTAAAAAATATAACCAGTCAGCCCTAACACAAAGCACCAGCTTAGACCAAGTGTTTGATTTTAAAGCATTTAATGTTCTGGCGATCACACATCCTCAGAGTAACGTGGCAGTCACCCTCGTGTCCCTATGCACAGAGTGAGGTCCTCATAGTATGGGCTGGAATCACGTCAACTGGATTGTGGTACAGGATCTTTATGCATTATTATTATTATTAGTATTAGTATTATTGATTCAAAATTATACTTTCATTCTCATGTTGATTATATTTTTTCTCAATCTATTAAGCTTTTGGGTTTAATTCGTAATATTACTTTTTCATTTTCGACTCTAAGATAGTTTATTGACTTTATATTTTTCACTTGTTAGGCCTAAATTAGAGTACGCATCTGTAGTATAGAATTCAATTACTTCTACTGATGCAAACAAGCTAGAGCGTATTCAAAAGAAGTTTGTAGCTTTATGTTATAATCGATTCCTTTCCCGAGACAACAATGGTTATAGTTATGCTAATGCTCTTCAAGTGCTTAATTTACGCACTTTACATGACAGAAGACATCAACTTGATGCAATTTTTGTCATTAATGTTTTATTAGGTTTTAAATCCTGTCCATCCACCTTGGACATTATTGGTCTACGAGTTCCCACTCGGACCCTCCGAGACTTTTCCTTGTGTCATGTTAGTTCATTTTATAAAAATTGTCCGTCTGGCCGGTGTGTAACTGC